>CM034146.1:675645984-677012453 GCA_019776745.2 Taxus chinensis
ATTTATGATTATATGTCTAAAACTCCTAATTCCTGGTTAACAATTGTACCTTCATTACCTGATGACACACTCTAGTTCCACATTTCATACTTGAATGTTAAGGGTTTAAATTATTACATGACCCTTCACATCATCCACCACTTTACACTCTATGCTTCATGACATTTATTTTTTCTTCACACTCACAAGTCTCTGGTACATTGTAACTTCATTTCATGATGACACATTCTAGTGATACGGTTCACACTCGAATGTTGAGGGATATTTCATCTATGAACCTCAAATCCTCTACACTTCACACTCCTGAGATTCCTGATATATCTTTCTAGTATCTATTCTCACGTGCTACACTCATTTCCAATGACACCACTCTTGCTCTATGGTTCATTCTTCATTGTTGAGGGATTCATATATAAATGAAACTCATCTCATACACATCCAATAAGGGGAAACATTACTCTTATCATCTCCACACCTTGTATCTCACACCATCACAACCGATACAACATTTGCATATCTTGGTTGCATTTACTCTTGTCAGCTTATTCTACTTACATGTACACTGTTTCCTATGTTAGTTAGATTCTTAGTATGTAATTATATTTTTCTATATACACACATGCGTTCACTTGGTATCTTGAGGTTAATGCAAACCTATCATAGATTCATACATGATGCATGATTTCTTGACACCACTGCTTAGCAGTCCCAACGAGGCTCCTTAGGGCATCTACCTTTACTACTCTCACACACTTCAGGATCTATTGATTCATTATTTACTACTTCTTCTTATTAGCATTTACTTTTCACCAATTTATATACACTTTGACATACTATCTATCTTTCTAACATACTAATGGGTGCTTCATGTGTAGCATTATGCCTTGCAAGACTATATACAACCATGGTTATCTGATACATTTTGCTTTCTATTGTTTGTTATTATATGTTATTATTTGTGGGCTATGCCCTTTGTCTTGTGTGATCATTGTATGACTTGGACCGCTTAAACCCTGATTATCTTGTGATATTGCAAGTAATATCCCATGTATGAAACCCCCTCTAGCAGTTTATCTTGTTTTCACACTTGCTTATTACATTGTCTTCTTTTCATGCTAGCTATTTTTACTACTAACAAATGTTATTAGCCTCTCTTTTGTTCATGTGCCTTATTTTTTATGAAGCACATACCTTACTCATGTAGGTATCCACTTTAGATATACATATCAGATCAGGTTCCTCTCCTTTGGACCACATTTTCCTACAATCATCGCATGCACCCCAAATGAGCGAGAGCATCTATTGGTTGAAAAATCACCACTACAACAGTTCAGAGCTACAATACATGTCAACACCGTACATAATCAACACAAGAACACAATCACAACATGGCCTAAAATCTTACTCGTGTCCAAAACACGGAGAAAAATACTAGCACCTAAACTTGGATAGTAGTGGTGAGTGCTTGTGTCCTCCCTTGGGCACTAATGTCTTAGGGAAAAAACATTTAATTTCATAGTTCAAAATGATCTGCAACATTTTTCAGAATAGCTTACAGTAGCAGGGACTTTCTTCCAGATACATAATTCACTTTATCAGTACATTTCAATTACAATCAAGACTAATCAGGACTAATCATAACAAATCGGGATGTACTATCTGCATTCCTGCTTATTCAGGAAGGTGTCATGGAAGGAGAGAGAAAAACTAGACCTCTCACCCCAAAACTCATCTCTTGGTATGAGATCACCCAAAAAAACTCGTACTTGGCATGAGATTGCCCAAAAAAACTCTCTCTCAACGCGAGATCATCCAAAAAACTCACTCTTGGCGTGAGATCGCCCAAAAACATCACCATTTAGCAAAAATTTAGTAGCATCTCCAATCAATTAGGATAATTCTCTATCTTTTACACTCTTATATAAATTAGGTGCACACTTTCCTTTGACATAATTTTCACACTTTACTTACTTATACACATGTTTCTTTGATTTATCATATACTCAACTTTGACTACTCTTTCGCTCTTCTTTTGTAGGTCCGTTCTTAATACGCAAATAAGGAGTAACTCACATTAACAAACACAACACACTACTATGCACACGCTTCACCCCTAGGGTCCACTTCCCTTTTGTAGTCTTAACACTTCGCATTACGATCACTCCATGCTTCACTTTTCCACTCAACATGCCATTGGCTACAGTCTTCTTTACATGATCATAAGGTATGCATCTTCTATCTAAATTTATGCTATCAAGTATTCACTCAACACCATAAAGTGGGGGAAACATGTAGACACAAAATCTATGCACTTGGGTACATTTCTAGGTCCTAAAAGCATCCTAGCGTTTACATGATTCCTAAATAAGAAAAACTAGTGATTAACACCCACTTTGGCCTTTTGCTTTGTCTTCTACACTTTTATTGGCTTATACATCTTTTATTTTGGTTGACATTTTACTTTTTTATCTTTTTATGGCCTCAGACACTAGCGCCTAGTTGGGACACTAGCGTCAAGCACTCTTGTCCTTTATACCTATTTCTTATCCTTTTGGGCCCCTTTCACTTCTCAATTACTTTTTACTACTTTGAGTCGGCATTTCAGTTCTCAATTATAAAATTCAAATATGGGAATCATATAACTATATAGTTATGTTTTCAAAATAAAGGACCAAACACTAAGCATTACATATTATCACCTAAGCTTGCATCCAAAGGCACAAAATCATTCCAAAGCATCCATCTAGCACAATCACTCAAGGGATAAGGGCTACATTCTTCTTCATACACAACATAGGAGGGGTATATTCACATATTAGATAGTGAATCTAAAGTGACAAATAGAGAAGGACAACGAACATCATGTGACCCTAAAGAACTAGATCCACAACATCTATCTGGAAACAAATGCCCATATCTAGACACTAGCGCTAGGTGTTCATGTCCTCTCCTAGGTGTTTTGCCTTGTGTAGTTTTAGGGTCCAAAACCCTCATTGAGCCTTTGCAATAATCTTTCCAGCCCAAATCTGGCAAACACATAACCCAAATCACATCAAATCCTTTGAAATCAAGCTAAGTCTCCTCCTCTCTTGCATTCACTTAGGGTTTTACATTTGTACATGCTTGTTTTCTTGTGTCTCAATGTATATTAGCATTTGTAAATAATTTATTATAGTACTTACTCGGAAATAAAATTTAATATAGTAGTTACTCTGTGTATTAGTACCCAGAAACTCATGTCCTTTCCTGGTACCCCTATCCCTCTCTTTCTTCTTTTTACTCTTTTGGGTCCTTCACCTTTTGGTCATATTTTAAAACTTTGGGTTGGCCTTTTAGTTATCAATACGAAATTAAACAAGGGAATCATATATATATACTTAGTTATTTCTCTCAATAAGGGGCCAAAACATCATAAGAATTATCTATCATCACCTAAGCTTCCACAAAAGTCACAAGAGCATTACGAGGCATACATCTAGCACATCCATACAAGGGAAAAGGATTGCATTATTCTATATACACAACATAGGAGGGGATTTCATTCCATTCATCACACGCATTCTACATACTTGGTACAATTTACATGTAGCCCGCTATCATCATGTAAATTTCACAAGGGAAACCTAGGGAGTCATTACATACACAAGCATGGAGAACTACATGGAGTCTGAGATGTAGTGCAATGCTTGGTCATAAGTTCACTCTTTGGGTGACCATTGAGGTCAGTCTAACTCCCCATTTTGCATCTTATTTATTAGATTTTATGTGGTTTATGGGCATGTGTAGGTAGTCATCTATTTTGTAGATTACATGTATGATTGATGACATTGCAATGAAAACATAGCAAAAAAAAGAGATTAACAACGAAGCTCCTCCAGCCTCGAAAATATCAAGTTCAATGCATATGAGAGGACACTAGTGCCCAGATCAATGACTAGCTCCCGTGACACTCCTGTCCTCCCGTGGGTTCTTCTTTCTTGTACATTTATAGGGTTTTGAACCCTCATCGATCCAATTCGACACTGTTTCTAGTCAAATCCAACATATACTCAGTCCATATCAATCCCAGGTTGCACAGAATCAACTAAGTCATCTTCCCCTCTCATTTGCTTAGGGTTTTGCATTGTTAAATGCTTATTACTTTTGTCTTATTGTATTTAATTACTTGAATATCATACATTATAGTAGTTACTCTGAAATAAAGATTCAATTTAACTAGATTAAATCAAGAATAGGGAAAATATAAGAATCAATAATTATTTCTCAAATATACACTTGACTGTATTAGATTATAAAATAGGCCCTGGACACATTACATATGTCAATATAGAGATTTAGACATCACAAAAAGAAATTGAGAATTCAAGTGAATTCCAAAGAGAAGAGATGAAATGACCAGAAAAGAAAGAACCAACCCTTAGAATAGAACAATCCATGCTTTTAAAGAATAAATTTGGAGGGAAAGAGAAGTTTGAAATAAGTCAGAGGAGACATGTAGGAAGAATGGAAGATTGTCCTTGTAGAAAATTTGGAATTCAGCTCTTGACAATGTTTCTGAAGGGGAAAAGCAACCATATGAAGTAACTAGATGTCTGAAATGTCCCATGTCCTCAAGCTCCATGTTCTAGGCCAACTTTCATGGCATTATGTTGAGCATTGAACTTTGCAACTAATCTAGGAAACATGGTGAGTTATGTCATCATCACGGGGTCAACGCATATAACTATGTCCTTGTTTTTTTTACACTTTTTGTACTTTCAAAAAAATATGGCCCACAACCGAAACTTAACCAAAGATTTATGTTTAAGAGCTACATTGCATCCATAATTTACCTTATTTTTTAATTTTTAAAAGTATTTTTGTAAGATTTATTGACTACTCATATTTTAACATATTTGTGGCCACCAAGTGGGACACACTTACATGCTTTGACCCCATGGCTTCTTGTGAAGTAGGGAATAGCTCAGGAGATTAATGTGAGCTAACAATGTTTGACGATAGTGATCTTCCATATAGAAGGAGGAGCAATGGGCTCAAGAACATGGCAACATGAAAGAAATGTCACAAGGTGACGAGAGATATCTTCGCATACTATTAGAAAAGTAGTGGTAGAGGCATTGTTGCATCCAAATGCAACTTAAATAGTTGAAGGAAGGTTGCCAAATTGTTAGGGATGTTGATGTGGTGGACCATGGAAAGAGTATTCCACCACATGAAAATAACGTCTTGGATTGGAAAAATATTTGGTGGCTTGGCTAGAACATCACGGTTGCAATAACGCCTTGTGGCATTTGTGTGGATTGACAATATGACACGGTGGGAAGAAACAAAAGGTGGTAAGAAAAGAAGGGAGAAAATGAAAAATGAAGGGGGGATAAGCATGTAAGGGTTAAGTATCAGCGCTTAATGATTAGGAATGAAGCTTTGCAGCTTGTACAACTCAAACTTAGCACAAGAGGGATACACTAAAGTATCGTAGTGGTGCACAGGAGGCACAAAGGATATGCAATATGACAAAGCTTGGAGCTTTATAGCTTGGCCAAGGCTTGGTAGGTTGGCAAAACACTTCTCAAATTTGAATAATAAGCCATGCCATGAAGGGGTTTTGATGTGAGCACGGGAGTGATGCGCGGTAATGCATAGTACACAACCCAATGAACTAAATAAAGTGTCGCCAACTCCATAAGAAGAGATAAGTTCTCGGGATCTTGGGTCCTTGAGAGCACAAGGTTAATAAAAATGGGTGAGGGGCTCATATTGGTTCCCATTCTGATTAACAAAACCAATGATTTTGTTTGAAATGACATATTTGGATCATCTTCATTACTATTTGGGTATTGAGGTGATTGAAAAATCCAATTATATTTTTATCATACAACCAAATTATATTGGTAAGATTTTGAACAAATTAAAAATGATAGATTATAATCTACATAACACACCCATGAAACAAAATCTTAAATTGATATTAAATGATACCACAACTAGACTAAACATTTAGTTTGGTGTTAATGCTCTCTAAATTCATGAAATAAATGAAAGAGTCATTATGTAGCAACAATAAGAGTTCTTTGATATCAAAAAATGAAACTTATTATTTTGAGGTAAAATATTCCGAGGAATATTTTGATTCGATATGTACACTTAACAATTTTGAATGAATTCATACAAATAAAAAATGATTAAACATAAGTGTTTTTATAAATTTACAATGTTCGGGAATTGGAAAAATGATGGTGGAAAAGCGCAGAGTAAAGGAAGAGTCGACCCATCAAAGAAATTGGCCCAAATAAAGGTTGGCTTTTACAAAACTAATGTTATGGTCGAGCCTTTTACAACTATATTATCTCTATATCATTTAAATCTTTTCAACCCTTCTTTTCCTACATTTGCAAGTCTCATTTCATTTTTTTCCAATTGAATTTAGGAAATGCATTCCACTTCTGATAAACATTAGTGTCGAGATTAAATTAAAATGAATATTACTGTGGAGCAAGATATATTTCAAGGGGGGTTTTGTTTTGGTCAATTGATTTATGAAAAAAACGCTCTTTACTTTCACAGCCCAATAACAGATCAGATAAACTCCGTTCGAATTTTGCAGAGGAACTTGTACCTGTCCCCCATTCCTCTTTGATGATCTCCAACACTGTTGACACCTGCTTCATGGTGGGGCGTGCTTCAGCTGTATTTTTTGAACACCACAAACCAATGCGTAACAACGATACCACAATTTGGATTTCATTGCCGGCTGAATCGGTGAGCAACCTCTGGTCGACCACATCGAGCACTTGATTCAGAAATGATGAATTCACCCAGTTATGCAGTGTCAGATCCCCTTCAAACATGTCGTTGGTGGGGCTCTTACCAGTGACCATTTCCAACAACAAAATGCCATAACTGTAAACGTCTCTTTTAGTAGAAATTCTTCCACTCAGCCCATATTCTGCAATCAATTACATCAATTATTACAATCATTATTAATAAATACTTGAACACAGAGGGAAACATCATGGTTAAATCCATACCCGGTGCGATGTAGCCCACGGTGCCTTTCAAAACTTTGAAATCAACAGTCTCAGGCCCTGCTATTCTGGCTATTCCAAAATCTGATAAATGAGCTGTCATGTCTTGGTCTAAAAGCACATTGCTTGGTTTTACATCACAATGCACTATCTGCACATGACAGTCATGGTGAAGGTATTCGATGACATGGGCCAAATCTATAGCTATGTTTAACCGTTCTTTCACTCCCAATTCACAATTCGGATGATTGTCTGGATACAAATGCTTTTCTAAGCTTCCATTACTCATATATTCATATATTAAAGCTTTGAAGTTGTCGGTGGAACAGGTGGTTATAATTTTGACCAGGTTTCGATGTCGAATCTTTCTCAATACTTCACATTCTTCTGTGAAATTCTTGTCGGCGTCCTTTTTAATCAAATTGAAAACCTTCACAGCAACATACCTGCCATCACTCAATAATCCTTTATAGACTGATCCTGAGTTACCCTTTCCCGAAATGTTGAGTTCATTAAATCCATCTGTCGCTTTAACAATATCTTCATATGACAACTTTGGAGGTATAATACGATTCAGGAGCCATAGCTGCATTTTTTTCCAAATCTTTACCCTCTTCCTCATACACATAATTCGGAGAATTAGGAATATACATGCAGTAGCACAAAATCCTGATATTAATCCTATAGCTATCACTAATCCTATCCTCTGTCTCGAGCGAGAACTTACCATATGATTGTTTAGCATTATACTGTTTTGCCTCCCACATGAGGATTCATTCGACCCAAACGTGCCAGCATTTCCTATTAGCAATATAGCTGCAGTGCCATTTATAAAAGATATTCCTTCATCTGCGTCTACTGCTAGACAATTGAATGACAAATCTAAGAAATCAAGGAATTTCAACCTTTTGAAAGACATTGGTATTCTACCTGACAGGAAGTTGGAAGAAAGATCCATATACTGCAACGCCGTGCATTTTCCAAGGGTCTCTGGAATCACGCCATTCAGCTTGTTGTGGGAGATGTCTATTGCCTGAGCCCTCACAAGGTTACCAATCTCTTGAGGCACGGAATCCTCTAGATAATTGAATGACAAATTCAGATAAAACCTTATATGAGAGAGATTTGCAACTTCTTGTGGTATGCTTCCAATCAGAGAATTGTGAGACAGGTCCAGAAGCTGTAATTTTTTGCAGTAGCCTAAACTGAACGGTATCATATCTGATAGGTGGTTGTGATGAAGAAAAAGCCTTTTCAGCCGTTGCAAGTTGCCGATGGATTGAGGAATTCTGCCAGAAAGATTGTTATGGCTAATCTTCAACAAACGCAGATGTTTTAGCTGACCAAATTCATCAGGGATAGTCCCAATAAACTGATTTTTTTGGAGAAACAAACGTTCCAGATTATGAAGCCTTTTCAATGGTGGAATGGTACCGTTCAAATGATTTACACTGAGATCCAGAACGGCTAAATTAGTAAGATAGCCAATCCGACTGGGTATTTGTCCAGAAATGATGTTTTGGCTCAGATCCAAGTGAATCAGTTCTAAGAGGCTTCCCAAAGAGGAGGGAATGACGCCTCCTAATCTGTTCTCACGCAGGGACATATATTTTAGCTCATAAAGCCTGCTTAGCTGGGGCGGGATTGAACCGTGAAGGGCATTAGCAGAGAGATCAATGGTCTGAAGAAAGGGCAGATTGGCGAGATGAGAAGAAACAGAACCCTGTAAACCCATTCCTGAGAGATTGAGGGAAACCACAGTGTGTTGTTGTAAATCACATATAACCCCAGTCCAGTTGCAGAATGGGATATCCACAGTCCAACTCGATAGTGAATGGTTGGGATCACTTGTAAGGGAAGACTTGAAAGCCAATAGAGACTGTTCTTCCTGCTGTGGATGATGAGAGGTGAAACAATCTGAGCGAGCCAGAGAGAGAAACCAGATTATTAGCAAAGGAAAACTCGACATTTTTATGACAAATCAAACAAGAAAAGCAACAATGAATTTGGTTTAGACTTATAACACAGATTCGGGGCAGAGCATATTGCAAGAAAGCAGGTGCTTGGGTTGTATCCAAAAGATGGGATTTTTAAAAGAAAATACAATTTCTATGGTGTTACACCCTTTAAGTTTCCTTTCACTTTGTACGAGAGTCGAGTGAAAAGGAAGTGGATTGGAAATTGCAAGGAAACGAAGAGTGGCGGAAAAAATGATCGATCGATCTTCCTAATTTAGTCAAGAGGGTCATATAAGTGGTGCACCTTTGATTTTTAAGGATGGCCGCGATCAAATCTGTACATAAGGTCTGTGTCGTACATGTAATAAGGAATGACATGTGATTTTACGTGGTCCCTAATACCCGCCAAAAAGCTATTCTTCACATAAAATGCACCCTATGGCTGAGATCGATTCATGAAAACAAGGGTTAAATTTGACGGCCACTTATGCCTGTCAAACAATTTTCAAGTGACGGTAATTTTTCAATACTGCCCTTCAAAAACACAAAATACTGTTATTTTTTACTATATATATATATATATATATATATATATAAATTGACGGTCACGTTTTAAATGTGCAAGTCGCGTGTGACGGCTAGATAAAATATTTACAAGTATTTTACGTCTAAAATCACGAAAAACGTCTAAACGACCGTCAATTTTAACCCATGCATGAAAACACACCATACACATACATGCACATGTTTTGGTGGGAACCGCACCTCAATAGTCACATCATTGTTTTCTTGTTTTTCTAACAAATTGGTTTGAAATCAGAAAGGGGCATGTAGCAGGCACTAGGCAGGTTGGTGGGGAACATGGTCGTGGGCAGGGGTTAAATTTGACACCCGTTTAGACGTTTTTTGTTATTTTAACCGTAAAATACTTGCAAATATTTGTAATAACTGTCACACGTAACTTGCATATTTAAAATTTGACCGTCCTTTTATATATATATATATATATATATATATATGTATCTATATATATCTGTGTATATATATATATATATATATATATATGTGTGTATATATATATGTGTATATATATATATATGTGTGTATATATATATATATGTGTGTATATATATATATATATATATGTATGTATACATAAATTATAAAAAATATATTCAAATATATCTTTAAAATAACTAAATAAATACTATAATTAACATTATCTTGTATATTTGAAGGGCGGTATTAAAAAATGACCTTCACCGAAAATATGTTTGACAGGCATAGGTGGCCGTCAAATTTAACCCCTGGTCGTGGGTTTGATCATGTTGGGTCTCTTTACTCGCTATTGAAAAACACTCAACCCAAATATAAACCGAGTCCTAAGCATTGTGTCGCGTGACAACAAATGGCATGATGGTCGGCATGATGGTTGGGATGGTCAGTTTGATGTATGTGCTGCATTTTGTGGGGAGAATAGCCCTCGCCTTAGTACCCTACCATTTTCAAACTTACCCACCTTTATTATGGAAATTTGTGTGATTGTACGTGGTCTCTATCATTTTTTAAATGATAGATATGTGATAAGGAATGATGGACAAAAATGGAATATTGGGTCTCTTTGTATCATGCTTCCACTCAAGCAAATACTAATTTTGACTGGTTCCAATTAAATGGAATAATGTGTATTTATGTGGTATTAGGCTAAAGTTTCATGTTACAATTTATTATTTTGGCTCCATTTGATTGGTTTGTTCCTTTACTTTTCATTGTGGATGAGAAAATATTATCTTGCCTTGTACCCAACAAAGTGACCGTGTGTGACACAAATGTTTGGTTGTTGTTACGGGGCTCGAGGTTTATGTCCAACTATCTTTAATGTTATCATCTACCGAATTTCAGTGCATTTTTCTGTTTGTGATAGTTGAAACCCTTATTGGTATTCTTGAACAGACATACTACATTGACAATTTGTTCTTTTGTTCTGTTGTTGAGGCATATGCTCAAAGTTTATCTGTTTATGGACATCCAACGCTTGGAGTTTGGATTATACATGCAAGCAAACAAGTGCAAATATCTGGTAACATCTGCACAAAACATTTTGCCCAGATATATTATAATTTTTTACTTTACCCAACAATATATTATTTGGAGCAACTTTTAGTTTACCCAGAAATAATCGGTGAGCATTAGAGGTCCATATCTCAACGAAATGTATGAGATCATGTTATTTCTTGGACCACATATGTACATCTAAAGGAAAGAGGATGGAATTCGCAATTGTTCAATTTATTCTTATTATCTTGAGCGAATTTTAGTTTACCCAAAAATGTATTGGTTGTGATTCAATAGTTTTTTACAACTTTTATTTCTTTCCCACATTTGCATTCATTTTTTATATCGTAGGCATATGGGACATGCAACTATCCATGCAAGGCTTATGCATGATATGTTTGACAAAATGTTTGTGACTAAGCAATAATGTTAACTATTATTGCATCCCCACCTAGATATTAGCTCATTTTTTACTACCATCAGCTGTCAAAACATGCCTCCCTCCACTAGCTTCTGCACTGATAGAAAACGTCAAATATCTGGGTAGGGCATTTGATCAACACAACCTCCTACAATGGTATGTTGGCTCTGTTTGTTTTATTTTTCCTTTATTTTTATTTTTCAATGCATTCATGTACTTTGGTTTCTTAACAAGCATTGAATTTTTATAACTTTGAGCTTATATATCATTGTCTTTCCATTTAGTTAGATTTGTAAATGTTTCTTATTCGCTTTGCAATTTCGAATTTATATGATGCAATTGAAATCCCAACATTACTCATATATTATTGTTATATACCATTAGAATATATGGCATATTGTTTAGGTAATAAAAAACTAAGTTAGTGAATAGGTATGAGACATGTAGGTTTTTAATTCCCATGTTTTTACTAAGTCATGGAATAGGGGTGGTACATGCAGGTATTTAATTCCCACGTTTTTATTTATAAATCTCTCTTTCGAATGGTAGATGAGATCCACCTTTTCACTCTTATGGCCAACTACGTGTCTGGCTCCATTACCAATATTTTTCATGTATCTCGCTTGTCATATAACATCTTCTTGTACCCTCGTACATGTGTTCCCCAAGAGGGCTCAATTATCAATGTTTGTTTTTGCATCACCTACTTCACTATAATTTCTCAAGCTTAAAAATGCAAAAAACATAAATGTGAATTACTACAAAAAACAAGCAGCGCAGTTGGGTTTCAAGTTGGGACCCTTGTGAAGTCTCGTAAAAATTTTATTTTGGCCCCTTTAAACTCACTTTGCGCTCATGTGACTATATTGCATGAGATTATGATGATTAAGTGAAGCAAATATAGTAGGTATTATTTGCGAAGGAACAATATGCTTCATGGAATAAGTTTGGGGTATGCACGTATTTAATTTCCCACCTTTTTAATTTACAACAATCCATTCATGTCTACATCTTACATATCTAATTAAATCTTGTCCAATTGAAAACCTTGATGCCATAAAATAAAAAATCAACAAACTTGATTAACATTTAAAATATACCTTTCAATGATATGTTTGATTGCTCGTGTGACTCAATTAGTAGTGTTTGTTTGCACACCATCTATTTTCCTATACTTACTCTAGCTTATAACTTGAAAGGGAGGCTACAAATTTTTACAAAATGCATCTATTTAGCATGGGTTTCAAACCCTGAAACTTTTCAAGTTTCCCCATATTCTATTGTGTCCTCTTTGTGAGATTGAAATGCTTAAGTAGAGCACACATAACAAATAATATTTGGGTAGCAACAATATGATCCATGAAAAAGGTATGGGTCATGCAATCCAAATCCTTGACCTACCTTTGACTCGTATGATCAATCGTTGGAAGGTGTCAATTATCGATACATATCCATGTATCTACTTCCCGCAATTAGTTGACCTTATAACTGGAAACGAGAGGTACAAAGTTATGCAACAAGTAGTCATTGTGACTAGGTTCCAGACTTGGAACATGTTGATTTTTCCCTTTTTATTTTTTCCCTTTAGATGCAAATTGCATTCACGCGAATATTGCAATACCATAATCATTAACCTCATGGTTGGAGAAAAAAGACAATCTAAATGTTGCATGATATCACTACCTTAGGTTTCTAAGTACACTCCACGTCTTTCTGTTCTTGATGTGTCCCAGAATATATGCATTCACATTCCCCTTACATTTATATTTTTTCTATAATATTAAGAGCTGCAAATTTAAACAAGTGTTCATCTCGACAACATTTTCCAACTGCTACTTGCATTTGGAGATATCTCCCTCAACAGTTTTATCTACATCTTCCACAACACATGTTTTCTCCTTCTTTCAATTGACAAACATGACATGTACTTCTTAGAGGGTATATTTTCACATTCGCTCCTCAATTCCTCTTTCATTTCCCATGCACTTCTCCACCCTCAAATGCCTTTTGCTACACCCCTCTTCCTCTAGTGTTTCTCTTCATCCACTTTCACTTCTTCACTAGATCCCTTTCGGTGTTGACATCGTACATTTCATGTACGATTGCTAGCTTAATATAATCTACTATAATTATAAGTATACTAGTATAAATATCTTAAATACACCTATCTAAAATATGTCGAAAGATATCAATCACAAGGCACCCATTTAACTATGCAAATGTAGTATAAATATACCAAAAAATAATAATTAAAATAATAAAATAAGTATATTATAATAAATAAATCCATATAAAATACATCGATAGATATCAATTTCAAGGTTCTTAGGTTTGATTTTTTACAGACGTCTTTAATAAACAACTTCATTAAATTCTCCATCAATTTTCCATTTATTTGTGGCAAATGGAATCGTTTATCTACGCGATTGTGTCAATCTCAAAAATATGTATTTAAGAAAAAAAGTACATAACAAAAATATTACTATTTTTTTATTGACTCCTCTAATAAAAAAGAAACAATATTATGTAAGTGACATTCCAATAAACGTCAAATTTATGAATGAACTATCACATGAAAATCAAATGAATGTCAAATTTAATGTCAAAAATAAAAGTAAACAACACACTCCATTACAACCTTTGCCTACAATTGTAGAACGCCTCTTGGCATAATAAAATTATACCGTTTTGGGAGAAACTTAAACCTTAATATGATCTCTCCCTTTTTCATTCAATAAACTAAATCAATGCCCATTATGATGTTTCCACATTCAATCAAAAAGAACATATAGTGTATTGTTACTAGGGCTCTGCTAGTTAGAGTTCCCTTATTCTAGTTTATGAGCACACCTTAATTCCCTGTATGTTTTTAAAAAACATGGTGTGTTGTGGCATTTGTTGGGATTCCTGGCAGACATTTAGGCAAATAATTAAAAACCATATCTAAAGGGATCAATAAGAACCTTTGATTGGGTCAAGATAGAGAATAAACCTAAAAGAAAGAAGCGATATAAAAGAAAACACAATCAAGATTAACATGGTAGCACTTTTATAACCACATAAGCAACCCCATTCCCATTTCCACATGCCCTCACCTTTGGTTTCATGCCACTGATGTTGCGTGGACTATGCGCATTGAGGTCGAATTTTGCACCTTCCGATCTCAACTGTTGAATTGATCGAAAAAGCGCTCTGGAATTGTCTTTCTCTTTCTCCACCTTATTCTGTATATTCGACTATAGGTGAAGCTCGTGATGAACTGCACCCACTATGCCCATGAGCACTATCACCGTGAGGATGAAGGGACTCCACCAGCATTGGAAAACTACAGTCAAAACTACACCTTGGAATACAACATAAAAGCCTAGTAGTTGATATATTTCGCTCTGTATATTTTTTCTCCTTGTTTCCTTCTGTTCGATTTGTCGATTTAAAACTAGCTCTTCATTTTCCCATAGCTGTAGGCGCAACCGGTAGGCTCTGTTCTCTTGTATTTTCTCTAGAGGGTGTATTTCCCCATTTATGACACTAGGTTACATCTTCAAATTTTCTAAAATTTTCGGTCATTTTTTGAGTTTTTTGAAATAGTTACACTCAAAATTGGAAGATGTTGTGTAAACATGAATCGTAGAATTTTGAGTCTAGTTTCTAAGCTACTAAATTTTATTGAAAATGGATAAGTTTAAGTGGTTCAAATAACTAAAATACCAACAAGTGCTCCTATTTTTGTTAAAAAACATAACAGAGTGACTTTCGTGCTCCCCCACCATTTTTTGAGCACCATTTAGTAGTTTTGAAAACCCTTTGGTAGAAAGATAGCTAGGAGCATCTAGTTTGTGCTAGATTTTTTAAAAGATTTTTTTAGCAAATATTTTTTTTTATGATTTTTCTAGTACAAAAATTTTATGTTTTGAAAAATAATGGAGCTCCAACCGTGCCCCCCTAACTACCTCAAAAATATAGAAAATTAGAATTAATTTTTTTTTAATATGTATAGAATTAGGCCTAGTTTGTGCTAGTATAATTTTTTTTCAATTTTGATGACCCCAAAAAAAGATACACGATGAAAGATAGACATATTTAAACTTCAAAAAATAGCTATAAAAAGGCATAGTTAGAAAATAAATAATATGGAAACCTTATATTAGTCAGAAAATTTGAAAAATTATATTTTTAGAAAGAAGAAACTCTGCTCTACATCGTGGTATAATTTTTTTTAAAAACGAATCGATTGTTTTATGTTGATTTATCATGGAGGAAGTGACATTTTTACATTTTTTAATATATTTTCCTGCTCTACATCGTGGTATAATTTTTTAAAAAAACATGTTTTATATTGTTTGACATTTTTACATTTTCCTGTGTTTGTTGTTTTTTGTGCAGGTCCATGCCTCAGGCTTGGGGATCCAAACCGGATCCCAAGCCTTGAGGCATGGCTTGGAAAAAGTGAAAACGTAAAACGTGCACGCGCTATAACGCGTACACGTTCTTTATAGTATAAACATTGTATATGCTTTTGGCATAGCTTCTATTTACAAAAATAAATGTTTGTAATAAATAATAATAAATGAAAAACTTATAATAATAAAATATAAATAATAATAAATGAAAAACTTATTAATTTATAATTATTATAATTTTTTCATTTATTATTATTTATATTTTATTATTTCTTATACTTTAAATTTATTTTAGTAAATATAAGAAATTAGGGTCACTCTGCACCTTATGGAACTAGTCTCACAACTCCATTAGTCACGGTTTAGGAGATAGTTTTTATAGTATAATATGGTCAGTACATAGGTAATTTTTAGGATTTCAGCATTCAGCCTAAATCTTTTAACATTTAAATTCTACAATCAAAACCCTAAACCTTAAACCCTAAACCCTAAAAAAGGCCCTAAACCTAAACCATAAACCCTAAACCATGATCCCTAAACCCTAAAACCTAAACCATAAACCCCTAAATCCTAAGCCCTAAACCCTAATCCTTAAATATTCAACCCTTACCCATGAGCCCTAAACCCTAAACCTTGAGCCTTAAGCCCTAAGCCCTAAACCCTAAACCATGAACCATGAGCTTTAAATGTTAAACCCTGAAAAACTAAATCCTAAACCCTAAATCCTAACCCATAAACCCAAAACCCTAAACCCTAAACTGAAATTTTGAATCCTAAACCCTAAAGCCTAAGTCCCTAAACCCTAAACCATAAGCCCTAAATCCTAAACACTAAACCCTAAACCCTAAACCTAAATGACCTAAACCCTTAACCCTCAACCATGAGACCTAAACCCTAAACTATAAACCCTAAACCTAAAACCAAAATAATAAAAATCCTAAACCCTAAACCTAAACCCTAAAAACCATAAACCATGAATAAAACCCTAAACCCTAAACCCTAGACCCTAAACCCTAAACCCTAAGCCCTAAACCTTAAGCCTTAATCTCTAAACACTAAATCTAGAGCCCCGAACTCTAACCCCTAAACCTTAAACCAATAACTCCGAACCCTGAACCTTAAGCCATAAACCATGAACCATGAACCCATAAACCCTAAACCCTAAACCTTAAGCCTTGAACCCTAAACCCTAAACCCTAAACCTTAAACCTTAAAACCCTACTAACCCTAAATCCTTGAGCCCTGAAACCCTAAACCTTAAACCTGTAACTCCGAACCCCGAACCCTGAGCCCTAAACCCTAACCATGCACCCTAACCCCTAAGCCCTGAGCCCTAACCCCTAAACCTTAAACCTAAATGTTAAATCCTAAAGGTCTCAAACCCTAAACCATGAACCCCTGAGCCCTAAATGCTAAACCCTAAACCATAAAAACTAAACCCTAAACCTTGACCCCTAAACCCTAAATTCTAAACCCTAAAGACTAAAGCCCTAAACCCTAAACCCTAAACCCTAAACACTAAACCCTAAAACTGAACTATGCGACCTAAACCCTTAACCCTTAAAACCTTGAGACCTAAACCCTAAATTATAAACCCCAAACCCCAAAAATAATAAATCTTTAACCCTAAACCCTAAACCCTTGAACCCTAAACCTTGAACCCTGAGCCCTGAGCCGTAAACCCTAAACATTAAATGTAGAACCCTAAGTTCTAACCCCTAAACCTCATATATTTCCAGTAGGTCTCATGAGTGAGTTCATCTTTTTGAATATCTTAGGACCATATTTCCTAGTCTTGTGCCTAGAACCATCATTAAGTTTGCTTTTACAACTACCTTGTTTATGAGAGGTGGGCATTTCCCTCCTTCAAAATATCAACAGATGAAAGACATCAAATTTTGATGAATCTCTTTGAATTTTGTTCCTACGAAGTCAATGAACCCTTTTCAGTTGAATACTCTCTATCAATACTAATAAGAATGGGTAAGACACAAGAACATTACAATGAGTGAAATAGTTCGCATGCAATGGGAAAAAGAAGATAGCTCTATATTGGGTAACATTTATTTGTACCAAATTGTTCTTGGATATATGTAATTTCCCTCCTTTAAAATATCAGTAGATGAAAGGCATCAAATTGTGATGACTCCCTTGAATGTTCTACCTACGAAGTAGATGAACCATTTTTAGTTGAATACTCTTTATGTCAATACTTATAAGAATGGGTAAGACATAGAACATTACAGTGAGTGAATGGGTGAGCCTAATCCACAACCCTTAAACCCTGAGCCCTAAACCCTAACCCCATAAACCCTAAACCTTAAGCCTTAAACCCTAAACCCTGAACCTTTTCCCTAAACCCTGAACCCTGACCTTTAAACCTTAAACCCTAATAAACCCTAAACCTAAACCCTAAAACTGTTAAACCCTAAACCCTAAACCTTAAACCATAAGCCCTAAACCCTAAACCTGAGCCCTAAACCCTAAACCCTAAAACCTACCATAAACCTAAGCCCTAAACCCTAAACCCTACCTAACCCTAAATCCTAAACCCTAAACCCTAAACCCTAAACCCTTGAGCCC
This sequence comes from Taxus chinensis, assembly GCA_019776745.2. NCBI lineage: Eukaryota > Viridiplantae > Streptophyta > Pinopsida > Cupressales > Taxaceae > Taxus > Taxus chinensis. The sequence continues at coordinate 675,664,427 of CM034146.1, forward strand.
TAAACCCTAAACCCTAACCTTGAGCCCTAAACCCTAAACCCTAAGCCCTGAACCCTAAGCCCTAAGCCCTAAACCCTGAACCCTCAAACATAAACCCTCAACCCATAAACCCTAAAAACTAAACCCTGAGCCCTAAACCCTAAACCCTCAACTCTCAACCCTAAACCCTAAACCCTCAACCTGATCCCTAAACCCTAAACTCTGAACCCCATAAACCCTAAACCCTCAACCCTGATCCCTAAACCCCTGAACCTTGAGCCCTAAACCCTAAACCCTAAATCCTTAAACCCTCAACCCTAACCTCTGAGCCTAAACCCTAAACCCTAAACCCTAAACCCTAAACCCTAAACCATGAACCCTAAGCCCTAAGCCCTAAACCCTAAACCCTAAAATCTAAACTATGAGCCTTAAACACTAAACCTTAAACCCTAAAATCTAAACCTTGAGTCCTAAACCCTGAGCCCTAAACCCTAAACCCTAAATCATAAACCCTCACCCAAAGGAAAGTCCTAATAAGATCATTCAGCGTGTTTCAGTGTGTAGGGAATAGTGTCTAAGGTGATCGATCAACTCATTTAGTTTTGATGAGAGACTACTTCCTTGAAGGCCTAAAAAGGCATTTTTAGCCATTTTGTAGCTAATTGAACACCCTTCAGAACAAGCTAAAATGAGCTAGTCATGTCACCGAGGTATCAAGGACCATCATGTGTGAAGTATTAAGGCATCGTTTGTCTCCATAAGAGACATATGAGCAAAAACATGTATGAGAATCATGAATTTGATTCCATGAAAGGATGCTTTTAGAGCTAGGAAAGGTGAGGGGATGATCTTTATATGGAGCACCATGTTTCTAAGAATGAGCAATCATCTGAGTTCACTTGATGCAATTCACTTGGTACTATTTGTAAAAACTCATTCAACACCTAGTAGTGTTATCACACCTTAAGGAGGAGGCACATTACAATCACCTCATTTTGGCAATAGGACATGAATCCCATTCAGGGAACAATCCTCTATCTACAAAGTGAGGATCTCTTTTTAGTAAGAAGTAGACAAGCATCATAGAGTTGATTCATGGTCACTAAAGTGAATTATGGACCAAATTTAAAAATTGGTACCAATTCAAGCAGTGGTAGGGCCAAAATCCAATTTAGAAGGTAAAAAAAACCTAAAAAATGACTATATGCTTTCCCAAAACAAAGACCGACTACAATATATATGCCCTGAAAGTTTTAGGTCCTTTGTTGAAATCCTGAAAATGAGTAAGTACTGACCAGATTAGATTTTGAAAAACTATCTTCTAGATTATAACTGTTGGAGCTACGGAGACCACTTCCATCAGGTGCAGAGTGACCCTAATTTCTTATATTTACTAAAATAAATTTAAAGTATAATACTTAAACATTTATTTTTGTAAGTATAAGACACCCAAATACACATACATAGTCCATACTATACAAAACGCGTACGCGTTTTATTTCTTTAAATATAAACACGTACACATTTTGACATTCCATCTAAAAAACGCATATGCATTTTGCCTTCTCTAAAATGCGTACACATTTTTCCTTCTTTAAAAAGCATACGCATTATAGGTTCGGTAATTACCAAACCAAAAAAATTAAAACGTGAGCGCGTTTTAGCAAAACGTGTACGCGTTTCATCTGTTTTGGGGTTTTGTCCACTTTTTGGCCCCCAACTTTGTGCACTTACCCAATTTCTCATATACTCTATAATTTATATAATTGTACATAATTCCCATTCAAACCATGACGCCTATTAAGAGGGAAAAGATAGGGTTAGAGGGCAACACATAAAGCCAAAACTATGTTGGCAGACTTTTGGCGAACTTCTACAGTTTTGATGGTTTAGGGCTGGTTTCTTTTCTTTGTTTTACTCTCTTTGGTTAAATCCCTGATTTTCATTGTATGAGTTACACATGTTTAACTCCTTTTGAGGACTCTTTTGTTTCTTTCTTGCTCGGTTGGTTTTTGTTCCTCCTTTTGTATGGCCCATGAGAGCCAATCCCTGTTTTTACCTTATCTAAACTAATACTATGCCTTTGTAATTTTCTCAACCCTAACTTTCTGACAATTCCATGACAACTTTAGGGTTCTTTTCTTCTTTTTTTAATCTCTTTCCTTTGTTAAATGTTATCCCGTGAAGAAGCAATATCTGTTTTTTTCTTTCGTAGGTTGTAGAGTGCACACAGAAGAAGGTATTGGGAGGCGGCGCTAATGGATGAGGAGGAACAGAATGTCATTATTCTCTTTTTTTTTGGAGGAACGACAAAGCCTCCATAGGGCTGGCATGAGATTATGACCTCGCTGAAGGGGAATGGCCGTAAGAAGGGAATGACGGCCACAGAGGCTAGGGTCGCGGCCCAGGGTTACATACTGGTAAAAGGGCGGCTATGCGGGTGGAAGCCATGATTCATTCACAGAGTGGGCGCCGCCAAAACATGTGGAAACGATGGTCGTAGGTGGGGATTTGGCCGCCACATTCCCCAGCAAGTAAACAATTAGAGGGGTGGGGGTTTGACCGGCCCGCCCCCAAATCCACTTATTTTATAAAAAAAAATTCTTTGTAATTATTGCACATAATTTTATTTATTATTTTTTAATATAAATGGCCACGAAATATACATATATATCAGGATTTGTCAAATGGACTACTTTTAGTCTTTTAAAAGAAAATCTCGTTTTTCTATCTTTTCTTCTTTTTTGACCACAAAATACTTGTATCTAAAATCTATAAAAATGGAGTATAACACAAACATATTTATAAATGAGAATATTTATGGATAAGTATATACTTATATATTCATATATAAAATAAGAGGTTTGCTTCTAAATTTTAAAATATGTTACAATTATATATACCGCGTGTATTTCTTTATGAAAGGTGATGAGAGTTCCAAAAATTTTAAGGGGACTTGGGCATTTCACAATAATACCATAAGATTACACACACACACACACAGTAATTTGGGCATAGTAATGGAAGAATGCTTCATCTCAAAATGGTAATGTACCTAAATTCTCCTCCTGAAATTTCCATTAATCTAAATATTTTCCAAAGGGAACATTAACTCATAGAAACTATGTTAAAGGCAATAGTGTTCAATTTCCTAGGTAGTTTTTCATTTACTCATCTTAACAAAAAAAACTAAAAAAAAGAATTCCAAACCATCAATCATGTGTTCCCCCAATTATTGAAAATTAATGGAGTATTATAGGTGTGGTTTCTACATTATAATTGAATAAAATTCATCAATATCTTAACTTAACGTAAGCCAATTATAAAACCATTTTAATCTAGCAACAACCAATATTTTTATTCAACATTTTATTTTCAAGGATCACTGACTTGCAAAATGAATTTTTCTTTTTTTTTAAAAGAAGAGAGAAACTCCCACAAAACATACAATCTATTTAACAAAGGAAGAACTATGTCACACAAGTATGCCTCCATTTCAACAATAAGAATAATAGTTTACTTCATGTTACATATCAAGCTATAATGTCTTTTCAAATATGAAGACAACAACCTCTCATTACAACAAAGCTCTTATTTAAAGAGATGACCAAATATACAACAAACCGCTATCATGGAAAGGCAATAACAACCAAAATTCAACCCAATAAAGGAGTGGTTTACACACTAACACAACACTAGTTACTCCATACAAAACATATCCCCACATAGTGAGATTACAAAGAATGCTTCCCTTGACATAGACATATCCACATGATTACAAGAAGTTGAACACTTCCAAAATTGGGGAAGAAAATGTCATAAATAGCAAAAGAAGCTCTAACCATCTTCAAGCTTTAAACTTCAACTTGTGCTCCACATAATCTTCAACATAAAGAGAAATGCTTGTTTTACCATCCAACCTATAGGCATCATTACATGTCTTTCCAAAGGTTGGAAGACATGCTAGCCTCCCCCAAGCCCATGGGAGAAAGAGATAGCTTCCACAAATGTGCATAAGAATAAGGGAGAGGTAACCGCAAGCATACAACACACAAGACTGCCCCATTCATCACAAAACACAACAAATGCCAAAAAAATAAAAAAGAACAAAACCATATTCATCCTCAACAAGGGGGAAGAGTGGATGAGACATCCAAATAGAGTTAAAGAGTGTGGTTCAACCATAGGATGCACACTTACAAATATTCAAAATCCCTCCTTATCCCTCCAAAGAAATCACCCCTCCTTATCACTCCTCCCATTCACCTAAACTCCTCATTGGGAGGATTTTCAAAGCCATTAGGTTTCCTCTAAGGATGGGGAAGGGGGTTCAAACCATATGAGCCACCTTCCCCACCTCAAAAACGTATGAGGAGATAAAAAAGAAACCAATATGACTTGTCTATCAAGCCATGAGGTTTTAAGAGGGAAAATCTTTACCTCTTCCCCAATTAAACTCGTAAATCCATCAAGCCATATTATGGATGGAGAAAATAACAAATATTAACATAACCAAGAAACCATACAACACATACAACAAGAAAATTTTTTCAACCATAAACAAATCTAAAATCTAACATGCTAAATAACTCAAAATAAGATCAACAAGTCTACCTCCACAAGCTCTCTAATCTCTATTTTTTTTCCCAATTTCTTGTCCCAAGCAAAATCTCCAACTCCAAAATCTCTCCAAGGACAAAATAACAAACCAAAAAGTTCTCTTTATCTCACATGAGAGAGTATTTGAAGAAAAACAAATAAGTTTCCTCACAAAATGAAGGGGTGATATGTGTCAGCCCTCTCTTCCCTCCAAGTCAAGATTCCCAAAAACAAAAGAAAGAAAAGATAAACCCACATTTAGACACTCCCTCTCCCAAATTACTCAAAAAGAAAGTGAGACAAGCTTATGCAACTTTTCACAACACATACACTCCAACCATTCTTACATGACGGTGACAAGTGAGAGACTTTAAATGGGAGGGAAACTCCCTTTTTTCCTTAGAATTAAGCCCCCTACCTAATAGGTAGGGTTTATGCTAAGTGAACCCCAAAAAACCAAAATGAGTCACTTAAAATACCAAAAATAACCCAATATTAGGTTTAGCACATTTAGACACAAATGTTGAGGATGTGGGGCCCACTCAAGTGTGCTTATGTGGCCCAAATTTTCATTATTTAAGAAAAAAAACAAAATTACATTCTTAATGCAAGTGGAGACCATTAACTCCCCCAACTAAATTTATAACTATAATAAACAACCTAACCTCAATTAATTTTATATAAAATACAACATTACAAATAAGGGGTCACTCATGGTTCTCAAACAATACAAACAACCAATAAGACCTCATACAACTAACATGGTTAAGAATTAGCCCCGTGGGCCGCTTGTGTTCATTTGTGTAGCCACCCTGAAAACCCACTTTTCTCCTATGCCCTATAACCTGCACACTCAATGCAAACATTAAACACATCTGCCCAATACAAGTGTAAATCAACTACTTAGTAAACAATCAAGTCTAAACATGCAAACTATGCTAACACATCATCAACATAGAATCGTAAATGAAAAACATGTACAATTTCACCATGGGTTAGCTATTACAATACATATAAATGACATATATCCATGCTATCAATGTGCTCTCATCAATAATCGAATAGTCATATAACATCAAGATGTGCAGCTAAACTATGTATCCATCATTTATCAATTAGGCTCAAATAACATAACAATGACATGTGCCAACATACTAATCAAAGCTAAATTGACGCTATGCACCCAAATCACCATACATTTCCATTTTAACACCCATAAATTTCGATGCTCTAAAACCACATTAAACCTTAATATCTATCCTAACAAGTTGCGGAATATTTGTTTTTGTTTTAGGTTGTAAGGATGTCAACCCTATAATATGTTTAATTAATTCTTACCAAACAATTTTCTATATTACAATGAATGGTTCAGGTCTAGGTTAATACTTAAAAATTTTAAGTCCATTTCAAATGTTAATTTAATTTCCATCCACTATAAGTGTCCATTAATTTCTTTTACTATGTTAAATAGTTTCCCTATTAGGAATTAACAGTCAGATCACATTTAAACAACCCTTATCCTTAGTTACCTTAGTTCTCTTAAATTATTTTCTTTAATGTCCATTAAATCATTTACTAAAACTTACTAGAAGGGTTACATAATTAAATTAACATACAAGGGTATCAAGTGGCCTCATTTACCCATTTACACATACCTTTAAAATTATTTAATAGCCCAAAATAATTAATTCTTACCTAACAATTGTAGGGTTGATCCTCAACCCTTGGATCAAATCAATTGTGGCCACTAGATCTTAGGGTTCCATACTAACCCTAATTATCCTTATGAAATTTTACTAAACCTTTTTCTTTCACTAGCCTCCTCATTTGGTCTTTTTTCTTTCTTTAATTTTGCAGGTTAGAGGAGTGGAAGTCATGACAGCTAAGAGGGAAGAAGCCATGAAGGAATTAACTAGAATCAAGCTCAGCTTAGTTTAGATTAAGGATTTATTATTGTAATGCCTTCCATTAGTGGATTATAGAGGTTTCCACTCTAAATTTAGGATAGCCATTTAGTAAATTCCATTTTTTGGTGCTCTATTTGGGCAACACCCAACTTCCATTTAATCTATGAGATGAGTACATTTAAATTCCCATTTAAAGATTTACATGTTTAGAACAATGAATTTATGTCCTTATGGCTTGCTGGTGATTTCATCTTCATATTTGCAAGCTTAATGTTTTTTATAAAAACAAGTTTAAAACTTCCCAGTCATGGATATTTAATTTTCCGCCAATAGTGACGAAATTGCTGCCCAAGGTAGGCCGATGGTACTGGGACCGCAGCCATACCTGGGTGACGATTCACAAACTGTCACCTTTCTTGGGTGGCAGTTCACAGATCATCGCTCTATACAGGGCGGCCATCCCGTTCTTCCAAAACAGAACCATAAATTCTGTGAATTTTCCAAAAACAAATTTTACAAGGGTGCTTTACAATTTATCCTTAGCTTAAATTCATGTGTTTATAGTCTCCAGTTGAAAGGGTATACCATTTATTAATTTCATGCCTAAAATTACTAAATTTAAATATTTTTTATTTCTAGAGTAATAAGAAACACAACTACAAGATCATTTTTATTTTCTTCCAACAAAATTTCTTTCAAGTTTAAAAATAGGAGTGAAGCTTAATCTATTTCTAATATTATTGATTTTTTTTCCACAACCAAATGCAAATTTTCAACAAAATAACTCATTATAATTTATTGCATCTTTCAATTACTACTACAACCATTTGTTCAACTAAAACAACTTTATTTCACATTCATATTAGTTAAGAATACATTGTTAATGATTTACAACTTTTATGTTCTTCCTTCATTCTTATAATAATGCAACTTCAACAAATAATAATGAACTTTCTTTTTCTTTGAGCATAGTTCATTTATTTCAATGCAAGGAGCCTTATTTTCCACAATACATTACAAATTAATAACAAAATATACAATATAATTTTTCTTTCAAATACAATGCTACTAGTCTTCCACCTTAAGTGGGAATCACTAGGAAAGTTTCTACAATGAATGATTTCTTTTTGACTTCAACAAATACTCCAAGTCCAAATTCTTCAACAAGAGCTCCACCATATCTTCACTTTAATCACGACAACAAAAATGAGGGAGAGACAACACTCTCCACCCAACCAATAATCCATTGAGGAGAAGAAGCTATCCATGCAGGAGCATCAAGTGTCAAGACAAAATAAGGTCCCATGAAACCATTAAGCATGTTAGAAATGTGTATTTGAATTCAAATGTGTTGTAAAAGCACACATGTGCTTGTAAAAAGTCAATATATGTTGTAAAAGGTGAATGTGTGCTTGTAAGAAAGTTGTAGGAGTAAATTTGACATAGTAAAAGAGTAATATTGGAAAAATAAAGCCATGTCATCATGTAATAGTTGTCTTATAAGGATTACATGAGAGTATTAAGGAGATCTCCACGTGATTTCTATGTAGAGGAAGTTGTTGAGTCTTCTTAGGAGTGTGAATTGGCTTAGGAGTCAGTTTAGGTGTTTGTTAGAGTCTTTACTTAGCAAATTGACACCTATTTCATAGGTGATTCAAAGAGAAGGAGGTAGAACAGAGGTTCTCAGGGTTGTAGAGATGAAGGAGAAGGAATGTATGAGGTTTTAGAAGGAGAATATACCTCTGTTGGCATGAAAATTACATGTTTCACATGACTGTGCATGAGGACTGTAACAGGACAGCAAGATAGAAACCCTCCATAACATTCAAATGGTGTAAATCTCATGATTATTAGCATGGAAAGGTTCTACAGGTGATGTAGATCACATTTGTAATTTTTGTATGTTTTGAAAATGCATAGTTTGGATTTTATAGCAAATTGTTACCTCTCAGGCCTGAAATAGGGCATCGCATATCTTTTGACTGGATGGATGAAATTGGCTGAAAATTTCAGGATATCTCTGTATTTACACTATCTAACTACTGTCAAAATTTCAAGGATAATGAATTTGTACAGCTCAAGATATACGTGACTGTTTTTTTTTTTTGAATTATGGCAAGAATATACAACGTACAGTGAGAGAGGAATTGAAGTGCATGAAGGGTCATCACGTGGAATCAAGCCACCAAACTTTGTAGCAATCATCTTGATGAAATTTCTGAAGTAGATCCATCAAGCTACAGGTGAGATCAAAGAAAAACCCTAAGTGCCTACTGTCATAGCTAGGGTCAGAATAGGCCTGATTTTTGTATGCTACAGCCATAAAGGAGGTGATAAAGGAAAAACCTAGATCTAGGACAGTATATGGAACTCATGAATACCTCAACCATTGTGAAGGGAGGTTTGTTAGCTGTTGGTATGCCCTGGAAACCAACTAATTGAGTATTAAGAGTTTGAGTTGGATGCTTTTAGACTAAGTTCAGTCTTGAGGGCAGAGTATTGGGACTGCACACTAATAGAGAGATGCTTGAGCATCCATAAAGGAACTTGAAACATTGGTTTGTTGTTTTGGTCATGTTCAATCAATTAAGAAAGAGCTTGTGACTGTAGGAAAGAAGAACTCCATTGGGAGTAAAGTGTATGGTAAGAAATATCAAAAGGTAACATATGCTAGATACCTTATCAATAGATTTTGTATCTTGGGACAGTCATGTATATGAATGTAGGAGCATTACATATCTATTGTACATTGTGTCTATGGTCACAAAATGATCACCGTAGCTCATCTCTGATCAAGGAAGTCCTTTAAGGGTTTTTCTTTCATACAAAACATGCATTAGGCCTCCATAGACACCAAGGGGCCATAAAACATGTAAATGGTGATCCTCAAGCAGGGGTTGGTTGGAGGATTAGAGTAGGTTCAAGCTCTTGATTATATAGTAAGAAAATTTTGGTATTGACCTCTGCATTATTTGGTATCAGAGCGAGGACAGGAGATCAAAGGACAGCCATAACAGGAAACAAAAAGTAGATCCAATACCAAGGAGTTCAAGGTAACAAACACATGTTTTCAAGCTATTTATTTCTATAATTTTCAGAGAACTCCATATTGTAAAGTTTTTGATTGAATCAGTCATGGAGGTAGGAGCAGTGTGTGAATTGGTTAAGTTCCTAAGCTATCAAAAGGAACAAGAAAAGAAAGAGAAAAAGAGGAAAGAGGAGAAGATGAGAGGAAGATTGGAACTTCAAAAAGAAATAGATGAAGTGAAGAAAGATTTGGAGAGAGTGACCACCATGTGGTTACAGTTGCAGGAAGAAGAGAGCCATCAGAGTGGCCTAGTATTGAAGAGGAAGATGAAATGGCCTGTGAGGTCATTGGTGAAAAGAGATAGAAGGCACAAGGAGGATGCCTTGAGGAAGAGAGAAGAGTTTCTAGATGAGCATCAAGAAGAGGTGAAAGAAGTTCTCATGATGGAGAACAAGAAAGGAGAAGAAGTGCCACAAGAAGCACTCAAGGAAGGAAGAGAAAGAGTGTTAAGAAGAACACTCAAGGAGACATTTTTGTCTCTAATTATGCTATCTAATATTGTGTTTAAGAATGTGTATGCAGGTATGAAAAACCTCAAAGAGAAGATCAGAGGAAAGACCTTGAAGGTTGTAAGAAATGGGTCAAGCAAAGCACCCAGAGAAAAGTGTGAAGAGGACAGCAGAAGAGATCAAGTTATGAGATCTCATGTGGGGGAAATTTCAGACCTACCACACACTAAAGAAGACATGGAAGAAGAAAATGAATTCCATGACGCTCAGGAAACCATTCCAGCTGAGAGAAGAGAGAAGACGAGTAAGAAAGAAGTACTTGCAAGCCAGAGAAGCAGAATCAATGAAACAACCATGCTAGGGATCCTTAAGAAGGTAAATGCAATGATGAATGCTGAATCTAATTATGAATATAAAGAAGAGATTGCAGATGTGCAGATGTATACAAAGAGGGACAGCAATGAGTATCCAAAGCTCATACCCAATCATGGGTACATAGTGCCAAAATGGATCAAGAAGCCAACAGACGAAGAAAAAAATGCAGACCTCAAGCAAGAAGAATGCATGATGAACCATGCATGCCAAGAAGAAGGCCAAAGAGAGAGGTATAAAGATAATGCCTCAAAACAAGGAGCAGATCACAAGAAAGATAGAGCAAAAATCATATATCAGCCTAAAGCCATGCAAAGCAGAGTATGGGTAGCCAAGAGCATGAAAGGATTACAATGCAAACATAATGAGCATAAGCACATAGCCGGGGCAGCAGTGGATGGAGAGAGATCACCACAACAACATAGCTCAAGAGAGCAAAGCAAGGACAGCGATGAAGCACCCAAGAGGACAAAGGAAATTCCAAAGAGAACAAGAGAGATGGAAGGTAAACAAGTGACATTGGATGTTTTGAGTAATGATGCATTTGGTTCATTTAATGAGACTAGTAAAAGGCGCATTGAAACATGGAATGAAATGAAGACTGACATGCAGCGAATAAGGTTGAAAGAGCATGAAGAATTCCTATGCATGAAAGAGAATATAACTAAATATGCTGATCCAAAACAGAGATTTGAAGGAGAAGGGCAATCTTGTCCTAAGTTTGATGAAGCAAGCACAGACATGGATGAAGAAGCTTTGAATAGAGAGCTAGAGAAGATAGATAAATTGTTCAATCCATCTAAAGAACTGTATGAAGAGCTGAATGAAGGTGGAACCATGTTGTACCAGATAGAGAAAGAGGTAATGCAAGAAGAAAACGGAATGGGGAAGGCCAAATTGAACTTGGTCATTGAAGAAGCAAATAGAGAAAAGGAAGAAAAACAGTCAAGAGACATTCAAGGGGCTGAATGGTCTCAAGTTTTTACATCTAATCTTTCCTTTGATGTTTTGAATGCAGGTATAAACTATGTAAAGCTGAATGAAGTTACCAAATCAACAAGCAACCTCACGAAACAAGAAAGTCAAGAAGAGCAAGAAGAATTTGAAGACATGAATCCTAGTGAAGCATGGAGATGGACTTGTACAAATGAGAAAGAGACAAGAAAGAAGTTATATCAGAGGAGAAAGAGAAATAAGAACAAGAAGGACAAAGGGTACATGAAGAAGATGCACACACAAAAGAGACAATGGGATCCAGGCATCTAGAAGGAGACAAAGAAGGAAGAAGACACTGCTGGAATGAAGAACAACTCCTTTCTAAAGGGGTAGAATGATGCAGGAGCATCAAGTGTCAAGACAAAATAAGGTCCCATGAAACCATTAAGCATGTTAGAAATGTGTATTTGAATTCAAATGTGTTGTAAAAGCACACATGTGCTTGTAAAAAGTCAATATATGTTGTAAAAGGTGAATGTGTGCTTGTAAGAAAGTTGTAGGAGTAAATTTGACATAGTAAAAGAGTAATATTGGAAAAATAAAGCCATGTCATCATGTAATAGTTGTCTTATAAGGATTACATGAGAGTATTAAGGAGATCTCCACGTGATTTCTATGTAGAGGAAGTTGTTGAGTCTTCTTAGGAGTGTGAATTGGCTTAGGAGTCAGTTTAGGTGTTTGTTAGAGTCTTTACTTAGCTAATGACACCTATTTCATAGGTGATTCAAAGAGAAGGAGGTAGAACAGAGGTTCTCAGGGTTGTATAATGAAGGAGAAGGAATGTATGAGGTTTTAGAAGGAGAATATACCTCTGTTGGCATGAAAATTACATGTTTCACATGACTGTGCATGAGGACTGTAACAGGACAGCAAGATAGAAACCCTCCATAACATTCAAATGGTGTAAATCTCATGATTATTAGCATGGAAAGGTTCTACAGGTGATGTAGATCACATTTGTAATTTTTGTATGTTTTGAAAATGCATAGTTTGGATTTTATAGCAAATTGTTACCTCTCAGGCCTGAAATAGGGCATCGCATATCTTTTGACTGGATGGATGAAATTGGCTGAAAATTTCAGGATATCTCTGTATTTACACTGATCTAACTACTGTCAAAATTTCAAGGATAATGAATTTGTACAGCTCAAGATATACGTGACTGTTTTTTTTTTTGAATTATGGCAAGAATATACAAGTGTACAGTGAGAGAGGAATTGAAGTGCATGAAGGGTCATCACGTGGAATCAAGCCACTAAATTTTGTAGCAATCATCTTGATGAAATTTCTGAAGTAGATCCATCAAGCTACAAGTGAGATCAAAGTCCTAAGTGCCTACTGTCATAGCTAGGGTCAGAATAGGCCTGATTTTTGTATGCTACAGCCATAAAGGAGGTGATAAAGGAAAAACCTAGATCTAGGACAGTATATGGAACTCATGAATACCTCAACCATTGTGAAGGGAGGTTTGTTAGCTGTTGGTATGCCCTGGAAACCAACTAATTGAGTATTAAGAGTTTGAGTTGGATGCTTTTAGACTAAGTTCAGTCTTGAGGGCAGAGTATTGGGACTGCACACTAATAGAGAGATGCTTGAGCATCCATAAAGGAACTTGAAACATTGGTTTGTTGTTTTGGTCATGTTCAATCAATTAAGAAAGAGCTTGTGACTGTAGGAAAGAAGAACTCCATTGGGAGTAAAGTGTATGGTAAGAAATATCAAAAGGTAACATATGCTAGATACCTTATCAATAGATTTTGTATCTTGGGACAGTCATGTATATGAATGTAGGAGCATTACATATCTATTGTACATTGTGTCTATGGTCACAAAATGATCACCTTAGCTCATCTCTGATCAAGGAAGTCCTTTAAGGGTTTTTCTTTCATACAAAACATGCATTAGGCCTCCATAGACACCAAGGGGCCATAAAACATGTAAATGGTGATCCTCAAGCAGGGGTTGGTTGGAGGATTAGAGTAGGTTCAAGCTCTTGATTATATAGTAAGAAAATTTTGGTATTGACCTCTGGTCTCTCTCAAAAGAACTAAGTAAGAAATGCAAGCATTTTCTTATCCAAGGTGGGGCACCCAACCCAAATCCCTCCCAAAACATGAAATAAACTCTTATGTCTCCCTACATATAAGATCCACATAGCCTTCTCCTACACCATACTTAGGCATTCTACCCATGATCCAAACAATCATACAAACCATTCACTTGCATACAAATATACACATATAAAATAAAACAATTAAAACAAGGGCATAGTTCCTACCTTTCCATGGTAGAACTCGATCAAAGAGTCACACACCAAGCTCCTTCAAGCTCAATACAAATCCAACAAGCTCCAAAAATTCAACAAGCACTCCAAAACTCTACAACTCCAAAAATACAAGAACACAAAATCAAATTAAGTAACCCCCAAACAAAAAAATAAACTTGCAAATATAGAAAAAGGGGAGAGTAAGGCGAGGCGGCTCTATGTAGGATGCCACTTAACTTATCCTCAACTCTACATCACAATTCAAACCTTAACCCTAATGCACAATAAATTGGTGGTTGAGAGGAATGACAAACCTCTTTCACACACAATCCAAACTCATACCTCCTAAGGACATAATTTAAAATCCGTGTAAGAAAAGTACAATAAATGTCACTTTTTGTCTTACAAAACACAATGGGGTCTTATTTTTACCCCCCAATCCATAGGTAGGGTTGGTATATGAAATTAAGAGGTGTGGGACAAGCTTAGTTTGTCCCACAAGCCTAAAAAAATGGCCCTTAAGCCCAAATCCAAATTTCCCAAGTAAGGTAGAGTGTACCACACTCAAAGTCAAATACACTCAACTTAAATCACAAAATTCAAAGGACCAACTATTCTAATAAATGGCACATTTTGTCACATCCCCAACTATCTTAATAAATATGATTAATTCACTTAATTAAGGCACATTAATCAACAAAGATAAAAAGGAATTACATTCAAAATTAAATCACATACTCCACAATTAAATAAAAGAAAAGGGAAATAATTACACACAAAGCCCATGGTCACAATTGGAGGTCATCCCCCCCATGGGGACCCCCTAACAAAATTAAAAAAAACATAACACATTACACAAGTTATGGTGACCATCATTGTATCCATCCAGTATTCCGTTATGGTTGGTCTCCTAACCCCCTTTTGATTGTTGTGATATAATTACCTGCAATATCACACAATACCTCCTTCGGCCTCGTGGCCGCATCAAATACATCAAAGATAAAATATACGCGCATTAATCAATAAACATCCTCATGTAACTAAATCATCATCTCAACTAATCACTATTATCATTTGTCTAAATTTTCAACATCTCAATTCTACCTTTTTATCAATATCAACAAGATCACGAGATTAGTTCAAATGCTAAATCATAGTCAACATGACGAGAATTATGAATGTTAGTAATATATATGCTAAAAACACATCATCATCATCAATATAAAATGTCTCTTTATGTCTCTAAGCATCCACAAAAATCATACTACGAATCAAAATCCACCAATAGTTAGAATATCTCGATTATCTAACCTCGTGCTAAACCAAAATGATACAATAATATCCATGTCTATAGTCAACAGTAATCGAAATCAAAATATAATAAGTGTCGAATAGGAGTGGGCACTAGATCCATGAAGATCAAATAACATAACATAATATCCAAAATGTGTCATAATCCATGTCAAATCATAAATATGAGTAAAATGTCAGCAGATAACTGAGGCTAGAAAATGTGGGCACTACAGAGGATGACTTGCTGCTCTCTCCATTTTAATCAATACATTCAGAAATAATATTGGTAAATGTATTTATATTTTTGGAGATGCAGATTCAAGGCCATAACTACCCAGCTTGTTCATGGAAAGTTCACGGAAGGTGCATAAAGTTTTAGGAAATGAAGATGAGATGTAGGGCCATAGCTACCTGAATTTTCCATGAAAGGTGAATCGAATTTAATTACTATGACCCAGGGATGTTTGTAGGAAGTTGCGTAGGAGAGAGTGGTTGTCAAGATTAAATTTTACCTCATTCAATTCATGAATGTGGATGGGACAAAAATAATCGAGATGGAAAATTCAAAGAAAAGTGACAACCAACGTTGAAAGTGACAAAGGAAAGTGGAAACCATAATTGAAAGTGACGGAGGAAAGTAGCAACCAGACAAAGGAAAGTGATAACCAGTTTTGAAAGTGAGAGAGGAAAGTTGCAACCATTAAAAAGAAAATATTTATAATAAGATGAATATGAAAGGTCCTCATGAAGTAGATGACATTGCTGAATATTTGTAAAAGTAGGCTGGTGCAACATCTGTAGAAACTAAGTCTTCAGAAAATTCTTCTACCCTAATTGGTGACAAGATAGTATTAGTTGTACGTGCTCTGTTGGAAAAAAGGTCTCCTCTTTTTGGATTTTCTTTGTATTGTTTCCACAAGATAATTATTTAGTTTATTTTGAAATGAATTCAATAGGTGGGAGTATTTCCTGATCTCGAGGGGAGGAATTTCACATTCATTCTTTTCAAGGATTTTCCCACCAATCAACCAACAATTTTGATATGTAAATAAGGTCAAATTCTAAGTATCGTAAACAATCTAGAATCCATTGCTTGTTGTTTGTGAGGAAAAAATATTTGAAATTATTACTATTATTAAAAGACAAAAATTATTTTTGTAAGATAATTTCATTTGAAAAAAAAGACTTGATTCGGCACATATCTTGTAGTTTAGTTTAGTATAATTTAGATATTAATGTCCACTATAGGTTAAGACTGGTAGATGGGAGACTGAATAAGTCATTACATCAATCTAGTACATAAAGAAAGTATCAAATGCATCACTAATAGATACACAGAGAACTAGAAGAAAAATTTAAGAAATATTCAATGAGAAACAACGATTGTCTTATAGATCTGGAACATTATGTCTAGTATGTGGTCTTGTAAAGTTCTTCAATTTTAAAATTGTCCATTTAAATTGAAAATGCCTCATGAATAAAAAAGGCTAAAAATATCTCACCTTCATTATTTTTTTGGAAATAAATTAGCAATCACATGTGTATAATGCAATGTGAACGCCGAATGGTATACATTGTTTGTTTTAGAGGGATAGTTATTACTTTTGTAGTTGATGTTGATAAAGGCTGTGATTGATTTTTTAAGTGTAGAAATATAGATGAACCAGTTCATTTAAAGGTTCTCTCTACATTTCAAACTTGTTACAAATTTGTACATATAGATTTGCAAATATTATATCTTGAGTGGTAGCATTTTGCAAAGTAGTTTATTTAAACTAAACATGAATACATGAAGACTTTCGCGCGTGTGCAGATTTTATATCTTGAGTGGTAGCCTTTTGTTGCCAATTTTTTTGCACTAAACATGAATACATTTGATACCATTTTGGATAGTTAATTAATTTTGTAGTTGATGTGGTTTGTACTTATTTCAGGGTAATTGTGTTAGTGTTGCATCGGTTGTTTGGTTAGTCTATTGTTGAAAATAATTTTTTTGTACACTTGATAAGGGGTGTGATTGATAGTGGTAGTGTATGAATATAGATGAAACATTACATTGAAATGTTCTGTGTGTACATTTAAATTTATTACAAAATTATACATATATAGTTGCAAACCATATATTATGACATTTGAACTAAACATGTATTCATGAAGACCTCCGTACATTTTCATAATTTATATCATGAATGGTAGCCCTTTGTGGGAAATTTTATTTTCAATAAACATGAATAAATTTGATACCCTTTGAATGAAAACACCACTTTGGATATAAGAAGTGTTGAGAAAAGTAGTAGTGGTGGTGTTATCAAAGTAGACGATAGTATTTATGAAGGGTTGAGGGAAGTAGTCTTGACTCATCCTTTCTTCTTGCTCCAAGTGTTGGTATGCGTGTAATTTTTGAGTATCTTGCAAATGAAAAAGGAGGTGAAATGTGTAGATTTGCAAGCGAGAGAACTCTGAAGAAAGTTTTGAATGTCAGGACCTTGCCTTTCAATGGTTCTACTATACTTTTACTCTTTCTATAACAAAATAGCTAGTAATTTCCATGATTAAGGACATGTAGCTTGAACAATGTTTGAGTAAAAAATCTAAATCTAAATGTTCAAAGCATATATATGAAAATTTATACTTTGTTCAATAGTTGTTCTATTGTAAAGTCTACCCAGGTTATATGGCTTAAAAACAAACAAAAATATAAAAAGTTGAATATTTGTTTGATTTTGCTACTCATAAGAATAATGCTTATGTTATTAAAATCTATGGAATTGGAAATGATCACAATAATGAACAATTTATAGAAAGGGAACAAATTTTTCTTGTAGATTTAAAAGACAATCTCCTTGGAACTATATTTTTGTTAGGATTGAAACATAGATGAGCAATAAAACGGAAATCAAACAAAAATAGTATAAGCATGCAATCACAAGATAAACCCAAGATTTAATGTGGTTCACCCAATCTGGGCTACATGCACCAGAAACAATCCATCCTTCTCCTTTATTCAGTCTTGAGGAATATAATACAATTCTCTCTTTCGCATACTACAAATAATAAATCCATGCACATATATATAACTTGTGCACCTCTTTGTAAAATTTTGCTTCAACCACAAGTATAGAAAAAAGAAAACCAAACTGCCACTTTAACTTGCAAGCAGGCTCCAAAACTTCAACATATATTAGTTATAGGGTCGTCCTACATGGTCTCCTTACATAAATAGAGTACATATAAGAAATATGATTAATAGTAGATGATTATATTGAGTGTTATGTTCTTGTCATAAGGTTTTGTAGATTGCCCACTTAAGTATTATATTTTTATCATGTTTCCATTGATTATAAAAAATCATTTATTTGAATCTCATTCAATCAAATACAATGTCTTAAACTAAAAAAAATAGAAGAATACACCACATATAAAAGCATAGTGGACTTTTTAATGGGATAACAAAGCAAGCAATATGGCTATTATAAGAGTGAATAACTATCATTTATAATTTCTTCTTGGACTTTCTCCTAAGAATAACTATACATCCTCATACATTTTCAAGCCTAGTTTGTAAGAGATTTTAAATATTTTCAATCAATAACAAAGTTATATACCATAAACTAACCACAATCAATTAAACGGTGAAAAATATCATATTTAGTTTCACAATTGAAAAAATAATGTCACGAGGAGATGTGGGTTAGAATTGTTACAAATTTATCATGATGAAAAAATAGACATTTTACTTTTAAATATGATTATGATGTGTCAATCTGAATCATGACACTTCTTAAAATTTGATCATAATGTTAGATTAATTTATTTGAAATAATTTGTAACAAAATTCATAGTTCATTTCATTTCATATTATCCTTCTTAGCTTTAGTAATTTTGAGATAAAATTTGTTTAGAGCAATTTTGAAAAAGGAAATAAATAGAGAGTTGCCAATAAGTTTAAGCAATAAATCCAAGGAAAATTTCAATGGGCTCAAATAATAAAGAAAATAACATAAGGTAAAAATTTGAATAGACATTTAGACATTGTAAGAAATGTATGAAAAAAAAGTAGTCTTTGACTTTTTTATCCTTTACTACAACATATGAAGGGAAATATTGCATGCATGTAAGCTACAAGATGCTTTGTTTCATTCATCATTTGGGAGGGTTGCTCTGTTTGGAATTCGATAGGTCAATTGGCCAACATTTTCTTCTTCCACTTATATCAAAGGAGAATTACAACCAACATCTAGTAAATGTCCATCCTTAGAGAAGATTTACAGGTGAAAATAACATGTAAATATGTAAGCAATGCAAATGAATTTGTAGGTGAAAATAATGTACATATATGGTAAATATTGTTTTATACACATGGATCTCGTGTTTGCATTCATTTAAGGTGTCACACCTGTTCATAGCTATATTCACCATTATCTTAGGTCACAAATGGTATTAACATGCATTTGCTAATACATGTTTATTGTCATTTTATAAATAGGGTTGATCGCTAGCACTAGAAGAGGAGATAATGGATGGCACTGGAAAAGGGTTTTCTACCATAAGAAGTGCCACTAAAAAGAGGAGGAGAAGCCAGAAAGAGGTTATTACATTAAAGGGGATAGTCTCTTTTGTTGGAAACAATGTTGATGCATATTAAAGTAAAGAATGAAACACATCTAAACAAAATAATTTTTTTTGCAAACAATGCATTTCTAAATTCAATGTACATGAAACCACTAAAATGATATATAAGAACTTCGACTCTATTTCATATTGTATTTTGGAGCACTAATCTCCTATTGTTTTGTTTCTACATTATCATAGCAAAATAGAGCCAATTGACATAAAGCAAAGACAATACCTGCATTGAATAATCTCAAATGTTCAACATATAAGTTATAAAGCAAAGACAATACCTGCTTGGTTTTGGTTTGCAAGAGCAATGACTTGCAAAATTGGGGTTCCAAAATTGTTTTACACAACATCATTGAGCACTTATTGTTTTCTTTGTGTATGTTTTGTTGCTTTGTACTACTGGTGCATTAGTGAGTTCATAGTTCGATAATTAGGTTATAAGTAATGAAGCAACCCTTGTGAGTGCATGGATGCAGGATAATTTCTTCGTTTAGCCTTGTGAGTGTATAAAGAATTCATTCACATCTTTTTACCAAAGGAAAATTGTTTTTAAATGTCTACAAATTCACCTAGTAGATTTAATAATAGTGCACATTTCATGCTACATAATCTTCTAAACAAATGCATGGTTTAAAATATAGTGCACTTCGATAGGCAAATGCTTGCAAATTTGAAGTGAATCGTGAAAATGGTGAGAGTGTGAGAAGTGGTGGCATGGTGAAAGATAGGGGAAGAAGATGGTATAATAAGAAAGAGACAAAATGTAATTTTAAAATAATAGTAGTTGTCATAGGGGAAGAAGATGGTATAATGATAATAATAGGTCTTATAGTCCACAATGTCACCCAAACTTGTAATGTGGATTTCAAGAGTACGTGTTCTTCACCATTAAGCCAACTCATAAATACATGTTAACATAAAAAAAAATTTGAATTTGACGTGGCGACATGCAAAGATCTATGTGGAGGATGTGGAGGATGTGGCATAGCAAGGTATGACTCGGCATGAAGACGATGAAATTAGGTATAGTATCCTGAATTGGAGTGATAACATTAGGCTGAAGAGTGTTTGACGAAAACGAAATAATTGTACTCCCCACATTGCGAGGTGGATCGCATTAAAGGACGAAATGACAACTGCAGTGAAAAAGGGCAGCCATAGATCTGGTGTGGTCATAAACAGAGTAAGACCTACTTATCGTTTGGGAATCGGGAATTCCCATTGGCAATGGACGATACCTATTTTCCAGAGTACGATCCCACTCCTTACGGAGGCGGATTCGACCTGGAAGACGCCTATGGCAAATCTAGAGCCCCCTCTGAGAAATCCTGCTACGCCCCTTCCCTCCCCCCTGCACAATCCGACCTCTCTTCCCTTCGCGACGACGAAGACGACGACAAGTTATCTGCCTATGGAGTCGAAATCCCTCACTTCGATTCTGATAATTCAACTTCCCCTTCCCCGCAGGAAAAGGGCGCGGCCATGGAAAAGGACCTGCCGCCATCTGATGCCCCCTGGACGCCCATTTATCCCGAATTGAATAGGGATTCAGATCTGCTTTTACCCATCTGTACTTGCGGTATGCCCAATTACTGCACCTGCGCTTCCAATATTTTCCAATTCTATGATCAAGAGGAAGACGAAGAACAGCCCCAGAGTGACCACCAGCATGAGCACGAGCTTGACGTAAGTTTTTCCATAACCCTACAAGATTCGACTTTCCTCTCTGTATTTTTCAAGAAAAAAAAAGAATTCACGGAGTATGGTATGCTCAATAATGCGTTGCAGGTCGCAAACAAAGTGGCTCAATGGTTATTTTCCAGTACTTGCATATGAAAAGTGGGGAAAAACACAGGAAGCGCTATTTGATACCCGATCCTGTAATTTGTCATTGGCAATATTTCTGTTCTATTCTCCCACATTGGATTAGACGACTTCTATGAGTAATTATTATTATATAAATGGATTTTTAGTTGCCTTTCGGGTTCCTCTTTTTTAGTGTTAATTAATGGGAATCCAAAAGGTTTTTTCAAAATCAATAGGGTAATTAGACAAGGGGATCCTTTGTCCTCTTTTATTTACATTTTGAATGCCAAAGTTTTGGGTCGCTCTCTTAAACAGAAGATGAATTTGGGCATTCTCCGAGGTTTGAAAGTTTCTAATGGTTTTCCCCTTGTCTCCCATCAACAATTTGTCGATGATATTTTTCTCTTCGGTAAAGCCAGTGTTTGGGAAGCCAGGGTTCTCAACTCCTCTCTTAAATATTTCTCTCTCGCGGCTGGAAAGGATGTAAATCTTCTCAAATCTTGTATCTTATTTTTTAATGTTTCGCAGGATTTGGAGCTTCACATTCTTAATATCTTCCACTTCAAAAAGGGCTCCTTTCCGGTGAAATATCTGGGTATCCCACTGTTCAAAGGGTCTGGAAAGGCCTCGCTCTGGAGGGATATTATTTCTTCTATTGCTTCAAAATTACAATCTTGGAAAGGAAATTGTCTTTCTCTCGCTGGGAGAATGATCCTGGTCAAGTGTGTGCTTAGTGTCTCCCCTCTTTTCATGGCTTCTGTCCTTAAGATTCGTAAAAGTGTTCTAGGGAATCTTGCCTCTCTGATGAGGAATTTCCTCTAGAATGGGGTCTCTGAGGATAGAAAAATCCCATTGGTCCATTGGGCTTCTCTTTCTAAACCGTGTGACCTGGGAGGAGCTGGTATCCTGAATCTGGAATTATAGAATGTGGCTCTGGGGGCCAAGCTGGTTTGGAACCTTATTTCCAATCCCTTCTGCTTCCTTAGCCTAATGTTAGAGAAGAAGTATCTGGGTGCCCCTCTCCCTACTTCCCTTCTGCATATCGAGAACCCCCCTAAAGGTTCTCATACGTGGAATTTCATTCTGCTTTGCAGGTATTTGATTCGAGATCATGTTGGTTGGAAAATTGGTAATGGTAATCGAGCCCTTTTTTGGGATGATCTTTGGAATAACTTCGAAGTCCTTGGAATCCCCCTGATGTTTAAAGAGGTTAAGGATCGTTTATTTGTCGCTTGGGGTTCGTTAGTTTCAGACTATTTCGTTCCAGTTACCAATCATCCCTCTCTGGCTGATTGGAAATCTGTGGAGCCCTTTAATCTCCCTGCTTTGGGGAAAGAGGCTTATCTGTCTGAAATTTCCAAGAGATAAATCCTTATCACCAATGCTCCAGATGAGATCGTTTGGATGACATCCTCCTCCGGTTCCTATGCGGTTCATCTTGGTTACAAGCTTCTTCATTCTGAGTATGTCGCGGATGACCGAATTTGGAAAGGTTGTTGGCTCCCTCACTGTCCCCCTAAAGCGGGCCTTTTTTCTTGGTTGGCCTTTCAAGGAAAAATTTTAACTCAGGAAAGAAGGAAAAAATTTGGTTTCATTGGCCCTACCATCTGCTTCTTGTGTTTTAATGCCTGTGAAGATAGGGATCACCTTCTTCTGAGTTGCCCCTTTGCAGTTAGATGTTGGAACTGGTTTTGTGCTAAATTAAACTTGCCCTGGGTTCAACCGGCCTCTTTGCCAGAAGTGATTTTGGCTTGGCCCTGCTCTCTTCATAAGGGTTCTCTCTCTGTCCATTTGGCTTTGCTGCCTCATTCTTCTGCTCTGGCACCTTTGGTGGGAAAGAAATAAGCGGATTTTTAAAGGAGAGCATAGTTTGGTTGATTCTGTTACAACCAGGTTAGAAATTGCTATCTCGGAAGCGGTGGCGTCTTCTTGGTCCAGAGCTCATCCTTTCTCCTCAGTTGATAGTATGCTAAATAAGAACTGGCCTAAAATTGTTAAGCCATACGATGGGGCAATGAAGCCCCCCTCCTCCTCTGCAGAAGCCCGGAAAGTCACTCGGTGGATCCCTCCCCCTCTTAACTGGTCGAAGCTCAACTTCGATGGAGCCTCGCATGGGAATCTGGGGGCTTCTGGCGCTAGGTGTATTCTCAGAAATTGCTTGGGTCAAGTTTTGGGGGCTGCATCCTACAACCTCCCCTGGGGGGACCTGTAATGAAGGTGAATTGTCTTCTTTAAGTAATGACCTCAATCTAGCTTTCAAGTTGGGGATTGATAATCTTATGATTGAAGGAGATTCACAAATTATTATTAACGCAATAATTAAAAGAAAGGCCCTCTCATGGAAATTGGATATTGGCATTCAAAAGATCCTATGGCAATTATGCAAACTTTCCTCTTGGAATATTTGTCACACATTCGAGAAGGAAATCGGTGTGCTGATTGGCTGGCTAATCATGGTGTGGAGCAAACAACAAGTGAAATTATCTCACTTAATGGGCAATCCTGGAAAGCATTGGATATGATGGTTTCTTTAGATCTCCCCTCTCATTTCTCTGTTCCTCATTAACTCTCGCACGCTCCAGAGTTGTTATTTTTTTCCCATCGATGGTCACCCTCTTCTTCATCTTTTTGTTTGTAAATATGGCTGCCCCTCATGCTCCCTAGATCGCTCTCAGATGTGAGATGCATGAAATGTCCTTCCGCAATGGTTTCTCCGATGGTAGGCTGCGAAATATCTTTAAAATTTCCTATGATGAGAATTTGGTTGCTATCAAAGCAGTGTTGGGGGAAGATTTTTTGGTCGCAGAGGGTTGGCCCCGGGTCAATAGTGGTGTGGTGTCGGTCTTTGTTGAAAATATTCTGGTCCTCCGTCTTGTGAAAGCTCAAGTCATTAAGCTAGCTGTGTTCTGGCTTAAGCCTGCGTTCTGTGGAAATCTTGATGAGGAGGTCTCTAATTTCAATTTTCTATCTTGGGTTGCTTGTTTCGGCAAGGAATAATTGCATCATCTTCATTAAAGATCATTTATTGAGTTGGAGAACCGTTATCATGAACTTCTTGCATTCGCGGAAAGTATGGCTTCCTTTTCCAAGGATAAAATCTCTGCACAGGCCCGATTTGTTCTCCCCATCTTCAAAGCTTTGTATCAAACTCTGGCCCCTATTCCGCCTTGGTGGGTGCATATGCATGAATTGGCTGCTGGAGCTTTTGACTATTTGCTTCGAGAGTGGATGTGCTCCAACCTGATTGCAATTGAATCTGACTTGGATTTGGACCCAGATGCTCAAGGGAATATGAAGGAACTGAATTTTATTCTAAACTTGGTTGGTTAATATGCTTTGTTCTTGTCTCTCGAGCCGTGAAGGTGGTTTTTGTTTACCGTTTTTTGTATTGCCAGGGTTTTGCTGTTGCCCCTCTCTCACGTTAGTTGTTTTGTCTTTAGCTTCTGTTTTCTTTCTGTATTAGGGTATGGGTCCCTTCAACCCATTTGGATAATCTAAAAAAAAAATAGCATGCTTATAAATAAGACATGCATATAAATAAAATAAACATAAAAATAACAGCTCCCATCTATTAATAAGACAATGCTATTTTTATCCATGACCATACATTCCTCCCAAAAGAAAGGAAAAATCAAACTACCACTTCATCTTGTAGTTAGACTCCACATCTTCAACAATCTCCCACTTGGAGACTAACTGCTACAACCCACTGTTATAGCTCATCCTCGGACTCTTCTCTAACTCATTTCTCTTCTTTAAGATCAATCTTGAAGACCTATCGAAGTTGAACAACCTTCCACATTCTCTTTTTTCACCACCTTTGTCAACATATCAACAAGATTCCGAATTGTATGAATCTTCTCCAACATCAGTTGTCCATCCTCCAAAAATGATCTAATGAAGTGATACATGAGTTGTATATGTTTAGATTCTCAAATGGAATGCTAAGTTATTGGAAAGATGAATTGCACTCTAGCTATCACTGAATAACCTGTAATCCTCTTGATTCTTTCCTAACTCTTCGATGAACCGTTGCATCCATATCATCTCCTTGCTTGCTTCTGTAGTAGCAACATACTCTACCTATGTAGTAGATAAGACAAAAATATTTTACAGTTTAGAAATCCAACTAACTGTCATACCACCAACAGTGAATACATAACTTGTGGTGTTCCTCATACCATCCAAATCTCCAGCCATGTCTACATCAACATATTCGTGTACAGAAACCTCTGACCCTCCATAACACAATTGCCTGCTACTGGTCCCTCTCAAGTATCTGAGAATCTATTAGAGTGCATTCCAGTGCTCCTTTCCTAGATTACTCATGTATCTGCTGACAACTCCCATTGTATGGCAAATGTCTGGTCTTGGGTATACCATATCATACATCAAACTTCCAACTATTGAAGCATATGGAACTCTAGACATATATTTAGTTTCTTCATATGTTTTAGAACATTGTTCTTTACTCAACTTAAAGTGCCCTGCCAATGGTGTACTTACTGGTTGTGCATCATGCATCCTAGACCTTTCTAACACCTTGTTCACATACTCTTCTTGAGAAAAATTCATTATTTTACTCTTTCTGTCTCTATTAATTCTCATGCCAAGAATTTTCTTTGTTGCACCTAAATCCTTTATGGAAAATGTATTGGCTAACTTTCTCTTTAGCTCATTTATATCCTACAAGTTTGACCCTGCCACAATCATTTCATCCACATACAACAACAAGATAATATAGGTGCCATTATCTAGTCTCTTAAAATAAAAACAATGATCAGAATGTCATCTAGAGTAACGTTGTTCTATCATGAGCCTATCAAATCTCAAATACCACTGCCTTGGAGCTTGCTTAAGGCCATACAAACTCTTCTTTAATATGCACACCAAATTCTCCTCCCCCCTAACTTCATATCCCTATGGTTTCTCCATATATATTTCTTCCTCTAAATAACCATGAAGAAAAGTAGTCTTTACATATAATTGTTCAAGATGCAAATCTTTCACACCTACCAAACTTAAAATAGTTCTAATGGAAGTCATTTTAACAATAGGATATAAAATTTCATCAAAGTCTATACCTTTTTCCTGTGTAAATCCCTTCACAACAAGTCTTTCCTTGTACCTCTTTTTGTCACCTTCTTCTTCCTTCAACCTGTAAACCCACTTTTTCTACAATGCTCTCTTTCCTACTGGAAACTGAACTAAATCCCATGTTTGGTTGTGATCCAAGGAGTCCATCTCCTCATCCATACCCTACTCCCGCTTATATTGTGTTTCTACCTACATCACTTCTTCAAAAATTTCTGGTTCTCCACCATCTGTCAATAAATAATAGTAAATCTCATACGAAGATAATTGTGCAGGTGGTTTACTTAACCTAGTAGAACGTCTTACAATTTTTTTTGGATTTTGAGGATCTTGTTGTTCTTGTTCATTTTGATCTATAGAATCAACACCAACTGTGCTAGGATTAATGCCAACTTTTTGATTTTCTAGTCCTTTGAGAAATTCTCTATCTTTTATTTCATCAAGTGCTACATACTCATACTTTTCCAGCTTCTTATCCTGTAGTGGTTCCCTATTTATAACCCTTTCATTGAAAATAATATCCCTACTCCTAATGATTTTCTTCTCATCCAAACTCCACAACCGGAATCCAAAATCATCAGTGCCATATCCAATGAAATTACATTTCTTTGAATTAGCTTCTAGCTTGGTCCTATTCTCTTTATCAATGTGCACAAATGCTTCACAACCAAAAACTTTCAGAAAAGAATAGTTTACCTCCTTATTGGTCTAAGCCTCCTCGAGTACTCCACCTTCCAAATCACTTGAAGTTCCTCTATTTATCAAGTAAACAACAATATCTATAGCATCTACCCAAAATTGTAAGGGCAATCCAACATGCAATCTCATGCTCCTTGCACGCACCATGATAGTCTTGTTCATTCTTTCTGAAACTCTATTCTGTTGTGGTGTTCTAGGAACTGTCTTCACCTGACGGATTCCATTCTATGAACAATAGTCATTAAATTCATTGTTGTAGTACTCTCCACCATTATCTGATCTGAGACACTTTAACTTCAAACATGTTTCATTCTCAACCAAAGCTTTCCACTTCTTGAAGGTATTAAATACATCAGATTTATTTTTTATACAGTAAACCCAAACCTTCCTAGTAGAATCATTAATAAAAGTAACATAATACCATGAACCACCAAGAGAAGATAACTGAGCCAGCCCCCACACATCTGTATGAACAAGATCTAACTTTTTCTCCTTCTTGGTTGATCCAACCTTGAGAAATATCACACGCTTTTGTTTCCTATACATACAATGCTCACAAAAATCCAAGTCTATGTTTTTCAAATCTGACAACTTTCCCTGTGAATATAAAATCTTCACCCCCTTCTCACTCATATGACAAAGTCTATGATGCCATAGAGTTGTGTCTATACCTATAGTAGCTAAAATAGAAGATGGATCAGTACTACCAGTGGATGAATACAAAGCACCTACTTTCTTACCTCTTGCTACCACAAGAGAACCCTTGGTAACTTTCCAATAAATTGTTGTAAATACAACCATACAACCATCATCTCCTAATTTCCCTATAGAAATTAGATTCATCCTCAAGCTAGGAACATGCCTGACATTCTTTAACACCCAAGTGTTACCATTCTGAAATTTAACATGAACACTTCCTTTTCCAAAAATGTTACATGGCTCATCATCACCAAGATATACCTGCCCAGAATTCCCTTGAACATAATCTTGAAAGTAATGTCTATGAGGAGTTGCATGAAATGAAGCACCAAAATCTAAAAACCCAAGATTCTGATTTACTATCTAAAGAAAGAATAAGAGCCTCTTGTAACACATCACCTGCTATGTTTTCCTATTTTCTCCCTTCTTGTTGATCTTTCCTTGATTTTAAAGACCAAATTTTTTTCTTTGCATGTCTCTCTTTTCCATAATTCCAGCATACCATCTTGCTTCTAGATTTAGACCTGCCCTTCTTAGACTTTCCACAGTGTTTAGGACCTTTTGTTTTTTTCTTATGTCTTCCCCTATTCTCTACACTCAAAGCATTACCAGATGACTCACCTGTGCTTTTTCTTCTCATCTCTTCACTAAGAATCACACTAATAACATCATCAAACTTGAAAGTGTTTGAAATAGAAATAGAATTACTCACAACCATAACCAAAGTATTCCAACTTTCAGGCAATGAGCACAAAATCAAAAGAGCCCTAAATTTATCATCAAAAC
The DNA here is from genome assembly GCA_019776745.2 of Taxus chinensis. Classification (NCBI taxonomy): domain Eukaryota; kingdom Viridiplantae; phylum Streptophyta; class Pinopsida; order Cupressales; family Taxaceae; genus Taxus; species Taxus chinensis. Next base: position 675,693,083 of record CM034146.1, read on the forward strand.
TTACTCCTACAGAGTTTAATTGATTAGTAACCGCGTTGAATTCATTCAAATGATCATTTACTGAATCACCATCTGACATCTTCATATTAATTTTTTTTTTCATGAGATATACCTTATTGGAGCCTGAGGGTTTTTTCATACAATTTACCCAATTTTTCCATTAGATCTACCGTTGTCATTTCCGTAGAAATATTGAAAGCTACCATAGTTACCAAGCACAACTGTATCGTTCCCAGTGCCTTCTGATCAAGAACATCCCATTCTTCATCTTTCAGAGCTGAAGGCTTTAAAGATTTCCCTTTTAATGGTCGATAAAGATCCTTCTAATATAGGTATTCCTCCACCTGCATATTCATAGCTGAAAGTTCTAGCCGTTAAAATTCTAAAACCTAAACTTTCTATCTTCTGTCATTTCTCCCACTCAAACAAGAAACCCTCACATGAGATTTTTCTACCAAAACAAAATCTTGCTCTGATACTAGTTATTAGGATCAACACACAAATGAGCAATAAAACAGAATTCAAACATAAATAATATAAGCAAGCAATCACAAGATAAACCCAAGATTTAATTTGGTTCACCCAATGTGGGCTACATCCACCCGAAACAAGCCAGCCTTCTCCTTTATTCAGTCCAGAGGAATATAATACAATTTTCTCTTTTTCATATTACAAAGAGTAAATCCACACACACGCGCGCGCGCGCGCACACACACACACACACACACACACAAAACTTGTGCACCTCTTTGTAAAATTTTACTTCAACCATAAGAAACCTAAATATATCATGCTTATAAATAAGAAATGCATATAAATAAGATAAACATAAAAATAACAACTCTCATCTATTAATAAGACAATGTTATTTTTATCCATAACCATGCATTCCTCCTAAAAGAAAGGAAAAAGCAAACTACCACTTCATCTTGCAATTAGACTCCACATCTTCAATAATTTTTAGCTTACAAATCATGTCCACAAACCTCTATCACATAACAAAATAGTTAACTAAATTGATTTTTTTATTAATTAGATTCTAGTGATTAATTTAAAAAATATCTACTTAAGCTACCAACCCTTGCCCCTCTACAGGTTAACTTGTAGCTCCTCCTCTTCTAATATCATAATCTTTGAAAGGCCCTACAAAACCATTGGCCTAGAGGACGATCAAAGTCGACACTAATTCAAAGTTTGAGCTTTGTATGATTTTAAAAATTAATAGGCCGAAAAATCAGAAAACCTATCAAATTCAATGAGAGGAATCAGCAACAATCGTTGAGTTAACTATAGATCAACATCCTCCAAAGCTAAGTCCTCTAAAAATTTCTCAAAATTAGAGCCAGAGAAAAGCGAAAAGTGACCAAAAAAGCAACCAAAGACTCAACGAGAAATTGGGATTGTTAAAAACCTTTCATGGTAATTTCATTTATTTTGTTTTGAAAGGAAGAAATGGTGCAAGAATTAAAACAAAACAACACACCAAAGCAAGACACCAACATCAAGAAAAAGAACTTTCTTTTTATTGTGAAAAGAACAGTAAAAAAATAACAATGATGATAAAAGAAACCATTAAAGAGAAGGTCCTCACCAACACAATGATAAAGTGCCCTAAGCTAATATGGCGGGGTAAAGAGAATAATGATTCAAAATGTAATCACCAAGTATAAATCTAATCACCAAGTATAAGCCCCTAGGGTGTAAATTGTAATGTAGAATGTGAAACATAAAAGAGATTTTCAGTACCCTTGAGAAAACTATAATGTATCCCCAAATTTATCCTTAAAAGAAATATTCAAATGAAAGAAGGGAGAAGAATATTTTCAAAAATATATTGATTTTTAAAAACTTCCAAAACATATAGATATCTGATTTTGCCCCAACTTCTCTATTGTGAGGTGGAACATAATGGAAAATAGAAAAAAAATTAAGATGGACATGTATTTATAGACCATAGAGGAAGATTATTAGTACATATATCAGGGTGCAGGGAAGTTGCAACATTACAAATGCATGCCTCCAAGAAAGGATACAAAGATTTGAAATTCTATGCCTCCTATGTTTAACAAATCGTCTGTGAGGAGAAAGACATCAATCTCTAACATAGGAGGGTTTGTGAGGATATGAATCTCAAACTATGTATAATCAAATTGAAAAAGACTACACTTTATCAAATTGACATATACTACAATTTATCATTGACAAAAAAGTGCATTTAAGCATTCCATTAGTATATAACAAAACAGATTCCAAACAAAGAGATTGATTTATTTTAATTCCTGATAGAATACCACTCACCAGGTATGCTTTAAAAGCACTTGGTAAAGATAAATTTTCAATCTGGCCCTGGCGGTTGATAGGGATAGGGTAGATGCCAAGCTCTTGGGGTATAGAAAACATATTTTCTATAGCAGGGGATTTGGAGGTATGGATTTGCTGCAGGCTACAGTTCTGTCTAATTATTGCAAACTACATTATCTTATTTCCACATAAAGACCTAAATAATTAACTTGACATCTACTTAGATTAATTTTACCAATAAAACCAATCATTTACATATGTGAACAACAATTTTAGAACAAATTATGAGAAAATGGAATCTATACTATAAAGATTAGTCCAAACTTGGACTTCAAAAATGTATAAAATTGAAGCAAAAAGGGCTTGGCAGCTGTTATGGGTGAAAGAAGCTTCTTGCAGAAGCTACAAAGGGTAGAAGGTGGGCTGAAGAAGAGGAAGATAAAGCGAAAAGAATTAGTGAGGGAAGAGAGGGAGAGATGGGTTTCCAACAAAAACAGGAGCCACAATTCACAAGACTAGTTAAGTTGAAAAGAAAATAAATAGAAAAGTGAAAACTAAACAAATTTATGGAAAACCCATGTCATGTAATGAAGTATGGAAAAATCTTATTAAAATTACAGGGAGGATGAATTAATGTGCCATATACCAATAATTCCTTTGCTTCTACAAATCCCTTGCAAACAAGAACGTGAAAATTCAAAGAGAGAGAGAGAGAGTAGATATATAACCTGCAGTATTGCTAAATATACCCGATATTCTGCATGCTAAACTAAAAACAGGAAACCTGCATTCAACATGCAAAAATGAAAAAACAAAATTGATAAAAATAGCAGGGAAAAGTAACAATGTCAAAAGGCTGTCATAATAGTCATTTTATCCATCAAATTTAATCGTATTGGAAAAAAATCCATATGACCATCAAATTTAACACAGTGACATGACCGACTGAAAAGGCATTTCCCATAGGGGATGCCTTTGGTGTAAATATATTTAAATTTATTAATTTAATATGCTACATTCATTGAATGCCCTTCTTTTTCTTATCCATAGGACACAGCCTATATCTTTTTAAGAAAAAAACAATGCTTTGTTTCATGAGTTTATAGAGACGCAGAGCATTTTACTCACTGCTATCTTTTCTCCTCTGTGTTTTGTTGCTAGCTGTATTAATTTAGGTAAGTTAAGAGAAGGTAATATTATATGTTTTGATTATTTACATTCTTATAATTGCATTGGAAAGCTTGCTTGCTATGTTATGTTCTTAAGAAATATTGATGTAAATATTTTCTCAAAGCCTCAACTCATATTTATATACATATACATAAATATTATTATTTAAACAAATCCCTACAAGTCTAATCTAAAAATATATATGTTCTAGATTGTAAGTATTTATGGCTTGCTAGAAGTTCCTGTTATATACCTAAAAACTGGATATGAACAATCAATTTATGACCCTTCATTTTACAGATTAAAAATGATAATCACACTATTGAAGTAATCTAATGGAGCATATCATATTGTTAATTTTTACAAATTTTTCAGTTTCAAATTGTTGCCATGGGGTCCATTCTCAGGGATTTCATTCATTCGTATGTCGAAATCTTACATTGTTTAAGAATAGCTTACATACACCTCATTAAACAAACATGTCGGGCTTGAATTCTACTCTTGTCCATGCATGCTATAGTGTTTTGATTTTTCGTTGCAATGTTTTTTAACATTTTTTTGGAAAAATATAATAAAATCTCATGATCACTATAGTATATTGAATGCAACCTACAATAGTATGATGTTTATTTGGCCATGTGCTAACGTCGATTCCATTGTTCAACCTCATCCCTCTTCCTTTAAGGATGGATGCACCATTGGCGAATGAGCATTGTGTGGGTATTACTCACCCCTTTGAAGAAATTCAAGATGACTCAAATCATAAGTTTACATTAGATTTGTGGGAGAGGGGGGGAGAAGGTTTTAAGCATAAGAATTAACCACTAGCAATCACACGTGAAATGTACGATGGAAACGATTAAGGGGATCTTTTAAAGAAATCAAATTGGAGGGAAGGAAACAATGGGAGATGAATAGTGGTGAAGAAGATGGGGTATGAGGGTGGAGAAGTACGAGGGTGGCGAGAATAGAATGGGGAAACAATTGGGAACTCAACCCTCTAACAATCATATGACATTGATGTCAAGTGTTTGAAGTAAAAAAGGGGTGATGTGTAAGAGACTTACGAATCTAAATAATAAGGAAATGGAAATAACATTTTCCCTCTGATGGGACATTCATACATATTGATGGAGGAGTTGCGGAAATACATAAATTATAGAGTAGTTATCACCCTAAAATAAATTTTTAAAGATTCTTCAAAACAAAAAATTATCATGTTTTTGTCCCATTGTCTTTCTAACAAATTTTTACTCTAAACACAACACATTTATCTTGTCCATATCTCACCAAATCTAAACCCTAAACTCTACCATACTTTTAGTCGAAACACCACATTTTTCATCATAGAGTGTTCTAAGCCTTTCTTTTATTCAACTAATGAAGGCGACTTCTCTTAAAACTCACTCCCCACCATATGCATTGAAACCAAATGTTAAATACAAAATGTATTGGAAAAAAATTATTTAAAGATTTATGTGCCATGTAGTCAAGTTTTCAAATGAATGGCCATACTTATTTCACAAAAAAAAACATGACAACATTACAAGATAAATGTGGAAAATTATTTTCACACTAAGTTACTTAATGCAAATAAAAGTTAACATTCCAATGTGTGTGTTTTTCCAGGGTGGTATGCTACATGTAGTTGCATGTAGGTTAGTTATAAATTTTTATCCTCAAAGAGTTGAAACAAACCAATCGCCTTACAACATATCTAAGTGGTGTTTGTTTGAATATTCTTTATTTTCTATTTCAACGAGGATGTGTATTGTGGTGGAGGCTATTCTCCCCACGAAATTGCACCACTTTTGTAACACATTCTTTTTATGTGCACTGTAAACATGGTGAATTTTGTGGGGAGAATAGCCTCGAGTGCACATTGTTGGCTCGTGTCTTTTCAATTTGTCCACATAATATAGAGGATTCGTATACCATCATTCCCCCTATCACTCAAGAAGATAACCACTGATTTTTTCACATCCACGGTGTAGTGTCGGGTTCCTTTCATCAATATTTTTTCCATGCCATCCAAGCTTACTGCTTAGGTGGTCCCTCCACAACGATAATGCTAAAGAAGACAGTCAACAACACCCTTTTCCATATCTCCCCTCTCTACAACCATACTTGCAGTATTATCAAACAAAACCATTAAAACAAAATCATTACAAATTTCTCGAAGGCATGCTTGTATAAATTTGAGAATGGCCTCATATACACATCCAAGTCTAGAATTATTGTTATTAATATTGTGTCATAGTGGGGCTAATATCATAGGATTGCATTGGACTTGATCTATCTGAAAAAAATGACACAGTGAGGGACATTCTTAGAATGATAATATCCAAAATGATGCCCATCATTAGTTATATACCCTACAAAACTTAGATATTGCCTAGTTCTCTTAATAGGTGGATGTCTCGGTTTCTCAGTGCAATAAGGTTTATCAAAGCCACTTGCCTCTGCCTGATGTTTCTAGGATTTACAATAGTGATTAAAGAGGCCAAACTCTTCTCACTCTTCTTCCATTAAGGATCAACAAACGTGACATATTTCCAAAACGTCTCATCTTTAGGAATATTCATTCCAGCCCCATATTCGGTAGTTTCATGCCTGAAACCATCGTAGAGATCGCTAGTGCATGCAGACTATGGGCAAGTAACCAAATGGATATGGCATCGGCCTTGTTTCTTAGAATACATGTTACACATCTCCACCTCATCTTTCTATCCCCATTTATATTTTCGATCATAAATCTCAATATATTCAGTGAGATTATATACTTATAACCGCGAGCGGAGTAGCTATACACCGGTTTGTACTCATTCAATTCCCTCTCCTCTGCTGCTAAATATTCCCCCGTAATCCCCGCTTCCACAACACGCCTTCACACCTTCCTTAAAACATTCAACACAAACAAATAAAAATAGAACGGTTTTTTATATTTTTATTTGTAGAAGGTATTATTAAGTAACATCGATGGATTCATCCATTGTGTAAACCATATTTATATGGTTGGTCCAAACGATCATTCAAAAATTCGTAGAAATTTGAATCGGCAAAGGTAAGTCCAGATAGATAAAAGGAAAGGGCTTAAAATGATGTGGATATTGCAAAGTTATGAGTTGTAGCCAGAGCAGAAGCCTCATCAATACATCCAGCTTCGTTGGGATCGTTGGCCATGGCCCTCATTATGGGTAAGTATCCCAACGACAACAATCCTAGGTTTCCATATTTTCTGGCTCTTGTGGAGCAAAAAATATGCAACAATGCCTCAGAGAAATGAGTACAAAAGCTAGGTTTGTTATATAAAGATTTACATAAATAAATATTTTCAACCTTTTATATGCACCACACTTGTATCACCTTGGTGACATTGGTGACCACCATGTCGGCATACTCTTGGGCTTGGGGAGCATACAGTTGCTGCATCTTTGGATTGCCAAGGTACCCACTAAGAAAATCGTTGCTTCCAATACTCAAGAAATATACTTCTTCTGAAAACAATCTCTCTGCCTCATAACACCCCAAATTTTCCACAAGATTTTATTGAAGCTCCTCGAATTGATCTAGTAGTGCTAGACTAGTTTGGAATGAAAAAAAGGGTGAAGGATGTAAAATAGCTCGCAGAAAACATGGTTGGGGATCAAAAGTATGTGAACTGCAAAACTATGGCTATGCTTCAACGCACCCATCCTTGGAAGGCTGAAAATTATAAAAATCAAATAACACTTCACATAGGTACCTGTATGTAAAGAAAAACATTCCATTCAAATGACAGAGATCAATTTAATCAACGTCAATGCGTACGATAAAAATAAGAATCGTTGATGTCTACTGACATGTCAGAATTGGGAGGGTGAATCTGATTCAAAGAACACCTTTGGCATAATAAGGACACTAGCGCATGAATATTCAGAATGAAATCTACCAAATTATGGCTCTATATTTTGTAGTACATGGAGTTGTTTTGACCCCCATTATTTTAGGGGTTGCAAGCCCCCAATCAAAATACTTGCAAATCGTGGTGGATCCACTTTTCCTTTTCTGCATTATAATTTATGGCTACTGTGGCCACAATTCGCCACAAATTTAGGGATAAATTAGAGATTGAAAATAATCTACAACAAGAGAAATAAGATTGCAGGGATTTTTTCAAGTGCATTCAGGACCTTAGATCCAAGGGTGCTTTATTTGATCCCAACACAATTCTGATCTCCAACCACCCTCATTCCCAACCTACAATTACATCTAAATTTTTTGACATTGGGTACTGGTGGGGGTATAGAGGGGCTATCACACCCATCTTTTTTGGTTTTTCTGTTATCATATTCTTTTCTTGTTGGTTTCTTCTTTGCTCCAATTTACATTTAGTAATGGTCACACTACCCACCATATCCTGATACAATTCATTTTCCCCACTTGTAGCATTTCATTCATTATCTAGGTGGCTAACATATTAATGTTTGTGAGTGAAACCCTAGTGGAATACAAATGAAACCAAAAAATATGTGCTTCAATCTTTAGAGTTTAGAGCAAAAATTGTAAATATCATTGAATCTGACAACATCTGAGAATGGAAATTGAAATGGAAGATAACTTGAATCACCCCAAGATGATAGGGAAATGCTTGATGATAGATATATCCTACACTCATCTAGAAATTATTTTGGGCCCCTAGCTTCACTTGAGGGGGGTGTTAGAGTAGGTATTTACCTTAGCTCATATTCACCTAAGTACTTTATTTACCTTTATTGTGTTTATCCTCACCCACTTATGTGTGTGGATATTTCCTTTTATTTATTTAGATATTAGGGGGATATTGTCTAGTTGTTAGGTATAGTTCTTTCCTTTATCTATGGTATTGACTAGATCCTTGATGTATAGTTCTTTCCTAAATCTATGGTCTTGAATAGTTCTTTGATGACTAGTTCTTTTCTTGATTTATGGCTTGATCTACGACCTTGACTAGTTCTTAGATTGTTATTCATTTCCTATATAAGCAAGGTTCTTTCTCATTGTATTTCATTGAGTTCCATAATAATATATGATATTGTTTCTCATTTGTTTGCAAAGGTTTTATGTAAAGTTATTCTAGCGAATTTCTTTCATCTTATTGATCGTGGTGTTTGATTATCATCTGAGTTCTTGGCTTGGTACAATCTGGTTATCATTCATTTTAAATGTCTGGGTATGTGGTCTCTTAACGTTCCTTAAATATGTTGTTTAAAAGTAAGAACTTATATTCTAAGAATTATCTATATCTAGAAACTTCAATTTAAATGTTTTTCGTCTAAGTTGAAGTGTCTCATGAATAAACAAGACAACCTCCATAAAATAGTTTTTAAGTAAAAAATAGAGTTTGAATGATTATTTTCTGGGTTCAACTGTAAGTAAAAAAGACTACCTGCTATTGAACCCAAAAAATACTCATTCAAATTAATAGAATGTGAAAACATCAAAACTATTAAAAAACAAAGTGATTGGTTTCATGAATTTATAGAGATGCACAACATTTTTGTCACTAGTATCTTTGTCCCTCTTTGTCTTGTTGCCAGCAATATTATTTTAGGCAAGTTAACAGAAGCATGATATTATATGTTCTGATTATTTACATTCTTATAGTTACATTGGAAAGTTTGTTTGCTTTATTATGCTCTTAAACAATATCGAAATAAATTTTTCCTCTGTCTCAACTCATATTTATATACATATACATATACATAAACATTATTATATAAATGTGTCTCTAGTCTAAAAATATTTACATTTTAGAAAGTATTTATGACTTGCTGGAAGTTTCTTGTTATATACCTAAAAAGTGGATATGAATAGTCTATGTCTGACCCTTCATTATACAGAGCAAAAATGATAATCACACTATTTAAGTAATCATATTTCAAAAAAAAAATTATTATAGGGATCAGACTCTCCATATGCTTACAGCTCATTAAACAAACATGCGACTTGAATTTTACTTTTGTCCATGCATGCTATAAAGTCTTAATTTTGTGTTGTAATCTTTATGTTTTTCTATTTGAAAAATATAATAAACTATTATGATCATTACTTACTGTACTTATGGATTTGTTAAATGGAAACTATGATCTCTACAATTTTTTGTATAACACCTACAGTTGTCTGATGTTTTTTTGGCCATGTGCTAACGTTGATTCCATTCTTCAACCTCAGCCATCTTTCTTGTAAGGATGGACGCACTATCGATGAATGAGCATTGTATGGGTATTAATCACCCCTTTGAATAAATTGAAGATAATTTGGATCATAAGTTTACTTTTTATTTTTGGGAGAGGGAGGAGAAGGTTTTAAGCAGAAGAATCAATCACAAGGACACCACACACATGAGTATTCAGAATGACATCTACCAACTCTTGGCTCTATATTTTTTAGTACATGGAGTTGTTTTGACTGTATTATTTAAGGGGTTGTAAGCCCCCAATCAAAAAACTTAAAAATGCTATTGGATTCCCTTTGCCTTTTATGCATTATCATTTCTAGCTATAGTGGTCACAATTCACCACAAATTTAAGGGGCAATTAGAGATTGAAAATAATCTGCAACAAGAAAAACAAGAGTGCATGGATATGTTCAAGTGCATTCATGACCCCCGAGCCAAGGGCACTCTATTTGATCTCAACACAATTTTGATCTCCAACTACCCTCATTCTCAACCTGTAATTGCATCTAAAGTTTTTGACATTGGGTACTGGTGGGGTTATCACACTCATCTTGTTTGCTTTTTTTGTTGTCATACTATACTCTTGTTGGTTTGTTATTTGCTCTGATTTACCTTTAGTAATGGTAACACCACTCACCATATCCTGACAACATTTCTTTTTACCCCACATGTAGCATTTCATTAATTATCTCAGTGTCTAATATATTAATGTTTCTGAGTGCAGACCTAATCGAAGACAAACTAAACCAACAAAAATGTGTTTCAATCTTTGGACATTAGAGCAAAATGTGCAAATATCATCAAATCCAACTATAGACATCTAAAATATTGACATGATTAATTTGTCCCACAACATCATCTAAATTTATATAATAATTAATCGCAAGATTAATTATTATTAATTTCATCATTAATCTATTTTTTTTTCTAATATTTCATTATTTATTTAAATATTCCATTTTATCATTTATCCCATTAAAAATCTCTCTTATAACGTTTAACCTTTCATTTAACCCGCATGATGGTGCGTTTCATTTCTTTGGAGGGGAGGTTCGTCACTAAGCATATGGTGTTTCTCAATCACTTCCGCAAGTGTCGCACGGTATGTTTCCCCCACTATTTGCTTAGTTCTCTAGAGTGCTCCATTTTGGAGTTTCAAAAGCACGCACGTGCGGTTCCATTGCACCAGGGGCTCATTTTCTTGTTACATAAGTTGTGTCTTCTTAGGTCTCCCGGCATCCCTTCCTCCACTGGCTTTGTTCCTCCTCTGCCCAGTACATCAGCCACTAGCCCCATCTCTCCACCTTCTATCCCCGCCACCACTGCTGTCACCCCTCTGTCGGCCTTATCGGCTCCATCTTCCATCCCCCCCACCTCTGCTCCCACCCCCTTCACTTCCACTTTGGCCAGACCTGTTACAGGTCTTCTAGAAGACTGAACCTTGATACCCCTGTTGTGGGGAAGGTCCCTCAGGAGATTGAAATTGACCATAACCTCCTGCACCTTAGTAGTGCTAGTTCTCAGGAAGCACACATTGAGAGCTCTACAAAAAGGCTGGAAGCCTTAGAAGTTGACATGAAGTTGTTGAAGGAAGAGGTTAAAAACTTGGCAAAGCAAAAAGGTAAGAGGAAGAAGGAGGAGGAGGTGGTTATTGATAATAATCAAGTTGAAGATATATACAAGAAGCTGAACTCCTTAGACACCCGTTTAGGGAAGGCCAAGACCCACCATGATTATAATATGGCCATTTTTAATGTAATTGAAGAGTTTATTGAGCAGCATGTCTGCAACGTCTCTAATCTCAGCGGAGTTCTAGCAACCCTTTGGGGCACAGATAAGGAAAGAAAAAGGACCATTAAATAGCTGGATGTTACTGACTCTGCCCACATGACGACATTGGCTATGTTCACCTCTTGGCAGAATATCAAATCCAACATCGAAAAAGCCGCCAAGAAGTAATTGTGGGTGCTTTTGCTGCACTTCTTTGTAATTATTGCTATTTTTTGCTATTTTTTGGCTGCTTTCCTGCAGTGTTCATACTGATTTTTTTTTGTTGGGGTAGTTGCTCTTGGGCTACTTTGGGTTTCTTTGTCCCATTTGGATCTTGATCCTTTTTGTTCTGGTTCTCATTCCTATTCTGGCTTCTAGGCCCTCTTTTATTCTCAAGGGTATAGTCCCTTTCAAAAAACTATTTGCCATACATACATACATACATACATACATACATACATATAACCTTTCATCATTTATCATTTATCTCATTTTATCATTAATCACTTTAATATCGTAGTATCCTATTTTAAATCCTTCATTAACATTTTATAGGAATTAAATATTCCTACCACTCACCTACCACCTACCCTACACATCCCTACACCTAGCTTCTCCATGTAATCACATCATTAAATCCTAATTAAACCTAAACTAATTTAATCCCACCTTCCACCATTTCTAGAAGCTTCCAATTCTAGAAGCTTCTATAACTTTCTACTCTTCTCCATTGAATTCTAAATTCAATGCATATTTCTTCATAATTTTAGAATTTTTTAATTCTATAATTAATCCCACCTCTTCTATTTCTAGAAGCTTTCAATTCTATAAGTTTCCATAACTTTCTACTCTTCTCCATTGAATTTTAAAATCAATGGATAATTCTCCATAATCTAGAATTAATCCCCCCCCTCTTCTATTTCTATAAGCTTCTATAAGCTTCTACTCTTCTCCATTGAATTTTAAATTCAATGGACATTTCTCTTTAATTATAGAATCAACCCCCCTCTTCTATTTCAAGAAGCTTCAAATTCTAGAAGCTTCTATTATTTTTTACTCTTCTCCATTTAATTTTAAATTCAATGAATATGTCTCCATAATACTAGAAATTTCTAATTCTAGAATTATCTATCTTCTCATTAAATACTAACCATTGATCTTCCACCTACTTGGCAAGATCCTAGCCCTCTAATTCCTCTTCCAAAAACTATAAATTGGCATGCCAACCTCCATGGAAGCCAATCCAAAGATCTCAAGAATCCACAACCAAAAATTTCCATTTTAATCATCTAATCAATCCATCAACTCTATCAATCCATCTTCAATCCACTCCAATAAATTCATCCTTCATCAATCATTAATAAATCCAAGAAAATCAAAAGGGAGGTGTTGCCCAAGTGTCTCCAAAATCTGAAGCAAGAACATCCAACCCATCATTAAGAGAACATCCAAAGCATCAAGGGAATTCTTCATTGGCAAGTGAAGGTATTGCACTTCTTTCTCCCTTCCATATAGCTGAATCTAAAGTATTGTTGAATAGATTAGATTTAGGAATCAATTGCTTTATTTTTGGTTTCTAACTTTTATCTAATCTTTTTAACATATACATTTATGGCGCCCACTGTTTTGAAGAACCAAAATATTTGAGTGGTTACTTGCCTTGTTTCCTCCCCTCCTAACCCCTCAGTGGGGCATCATATCACCATCTTAACATGTTTTCTTATTTTTCTTTGAATGATCATTGTTACAAAATAACCATTCAAAGAGGGGCAAAATGTAGACATTTAAAATGTCGACATGGTTAATTATGATTAACATAGCCCACAAATATCCCAACATCATCCATATAATAATTAATCACGAGAACAATTATTATAATCCATTTTAACATATTTACCCCTCTATCATTTATACCAAATCCTTTTATTTCATTATTATATCACATCTTATCATTAATCACTTTTATTTCATTATAATATCGTATTATCATTATAATCCTTCATTAACATTTTATAGGAATTAATATTCCTACATCTCACCGGTCACCTAACCTACACATCCATACACCTAATGAAATATCCCTTGTCAGATACCACTTGAAAATGCACAAATTTTATGAAAATTGCATAAAAGTAAAATTTCTGATTTTTACAGAAAATGACTAGCTAGGGCAGCGAATGGTATTTAATTGATATCTCACAAAATTTTGACAGAAGATTGCAATAATAATAATAAACACTAGAAAAATATTTTGGAATTTTTGGAATAATATATTACTACCAGAAAATTACAGCGTGCCCTAGATAGTGGAAAACTTCTAAAATTTGTAACTCACCAAATACGAGAGCAAAAATTAAGAGTCTTTGGAAATAATATTAAAAAATATACGAAATGACATTTCAACCTTTACATCTGAAAGGGGCCAACTGTAAACCCTCCAAATAAAGGCTGCAAGTCGCCTAGCTAGGAAAGGGGTTGGAAATTGATGAAGATGCCTTCAAAGTGATGCTAAGCCTTGCCTAAACAGTTTCTGTAACTCTGAACTGAAAACCATTTGATTATCTTCCCCGAATGCCCCCAAAACCCTCAAAATATTTCCTCTAAAACCTTTGATAATATCTCTGTAACATAGCCCTAAAAACGGCTCCAAAATGACAAACTAGGGTAGATCTCTCACTACCGAAGAATGCCCTGCTAGCTAGGGACGGGTCTCTCACCACTGAAGCTAGTGTCTCTGTGGGATTTTACTCCACAAGCTGTAGATGTGCAAACAACAGTTACATGTGAAGATAAATAAAATATATGCAAAATTCCCTTTCCTTTCTCTCCCAGCTCCTTATATACTGCTCCATGGAAAAAGAGCCCCAATAACCCTAGACGCATTTCATTCCATAGAGGGAACAATAAAATAAAAGTAACTAAAGTTACTTTATTCCTTTTTGAGTCGTCCATGGTCCAAAAGTAACCCCCAAACATGCAACAATTGGATATTAAAACCACAAGGCCCCTTCCCAATAGCTCCCAGCATCCACAGCCCCTTGGGTATAACCACAGTTTGGACTCAACTTGGCCCTTGGGCCTTTTGGCATAGGTAAGGGGAAATTATAGTCCTCCCTTCCCAAATTTTGCTTGTCCTCAAGAAAATGTAAATTAAGATGCTGCAAAATATGCTCTCCCTCCCAAGTAGCATCCTCAAGTGGCAGTCCCTTCCATCACACCAAATACTCGGTGATTACTCTGCTCCTGATCCCCCTTTTGTATCTCTTAAATAATGGATTCTGGTTCTAACACCAAAATCCCCTCCTCATAATAGTGGCGGTAACTCTGTAAATGGTACAATATGTTGTCCAAGTGCCTTCTTAAGGCATGAAACATAGAATATATTATGTATCTTACTGTGCTCCTGGTAGCTCTAGCTCATATGCAACTACCCCAACTCAACGAACTACCTAGTACGGACCATAAAATCATGGTTTCAATTTCTGTTCACCCTTCTGCTTCAGTGAGGACTGCCTATATGGCTGTAAACGTAGGAATACTAGATCCCCAACCTCAAAAGTCTTTGTCCTATCTTGTGCCAATCTACATATACCTTTTGTTGATTCCATGTGCCTTTTGAAGATTCTCTCTGAGAGCCTTCATAATATCTTGGTTCTCCTATAACCAATCTCGAGCTTTAGGAGCTTGGCTATCTAGTAATACCAAATCTACAAATGTCTTGGCGTCATACCCATACAAGGCTCAGAAAGGAGTCATACCTATGCTCATCTGGTAGGTGGTATTGTAGCAATACTCACCCATGTGTAATCATTTAATACATGCCCATTGGTGTCCTATCACATAACTCTGCAAGTATCCCTCTATCCACTTATTGACTATCTTCGTCTTGCCCATATGTTTGTGGGTGGTAGCTAGTGCTAGGAGTCAACTCTTTACCTGCTAGTCTAAATATCTCCTACTAAAAGGTGCTCATGAAGATCTTGTCCCTATCACTGACAATATTTTTAGGCAACCCATGTAGCCTAAAAATACCAGTATAGAAGATCCGGGCCACATCCACTGCCTCATGCCCCTTAGATAGGGAAAAGAAATGAGCATACTTAGTTAACCGATCAACTACAACATAAATGTAGCTATGCCCATGCACCAAGGGAAGCCCTATGATAAATTCCATAGATATGTTTTCCCATTTCTATTCAGGAATGGGGAGAGGCTGAAGTAATCCTACAGGGAAAGAATGCTCGGATTTGGTTTGCTGGCAAACCATACACTCTATGACATGATTAAGGACATCATCCTTCATCCCCTTTCATGAAAATCTCTCCCTGATGAGCCTGGATGTTTTGAAATACCCAGGATTTCTATCTAGTGGTGTATAATGTACTGCTCGAAGGATCTTATCCTTCATTTTGGATCCTAGTACAAGGAAAATCCTATCCTTGTAGAAAATGAGATCATCCACTACTATGTATCAGTCGTCCTATATAATACCATCCATGATCTCACATGCAAACTGATTTTTGGAATACTCAACAAGTATATGAGCCTTCCAATTCCACTGAAATCTTAGACATAGAACTAAGCATAGAAGTGAGGTAGGGCCTCCTAGATAAAACGTGACAACAACAATATTATTCTTACCTCTAGTGTACTCTATATCAAAGTCATATGTTTGTACCTTTTTCACCCATCTTTTGTTGGCAATCGTTGAGCTCCTTCTATCCCAAGAAGAACCTCAAACTATTGTGTTCCGTATAAACCATGAATTTACTTGCCCACAAGGTACTGTCTAAATTTGGCACAAAGCATGCATAATGGGCTAACATATCCTTTTCGTAAATTGAATACCCTCTCTCCACAGGTTTCAATTTCCATGACTCTCATAGGCGATGGGATGCCTATCCTGCATGAGAACTACCCCAACACCCTCTCTTGATGCATCACACTCTATAATGAACGGGCGGGAGAATTCTGGTAATGCGAGGATGGGACACGAACTCATCACCTCCTTGAGGTGATCAAAAACTGTTTTATGTTACATCTAACCAATCAAAATCCCCCTTCTTGGTCAAATCAGTCAATGGAGCAGTCAACCGAGAGAAATTCTTCATGAACCTCCGGTAGTATGTGCGCAACCCCACGAATCCTCTCAATTGTGTCAATTTCCTAGGTGGCAGGCCAATCTAGGATTGCATATATCTTCTCTCTATCCACCTTCATTATACCCCCACCAATTACATATCCCAAGTATAGAAGTTTGGTCATGTCTGAACTCACACTTAGATTCTTTCGCATATAACGAATTAGCTTCTAATATCCCCAATATCTCATCCAGGTGCCTGATATGGTCCTCCCAAGTCCTGTCTGTAGACTAAACTATCATCAAAGAAAACCAAGAAAAAATTCTGCAAGTGGTGGTTAAACACACGATTCATGCAAGACTGGAATGTAGCTAGAAGCATTAGATAATCTGAAAGGCATCACCAAGAACTCAAAGTGACCGTAATGGCATCTAAAAGTTGTCTTATGCACATCCTTGCTCCCTGACTTTGATCTGATGATATCTTGAATGCAAATCTATTTTAAAAAAATAGATTTCACCAGTGTAGCTCGTCCAGCAACTCATCAATGTGTGGTATGGGATACTTGTTCTTTATTGTCTTATTATTCAAAGCACGGTAGTCCATACACATCTACAGGGTCCCATCCTTCTTCTTCACCAATACCACCGAAGAAGCAAAAGGGCTGGAACTCGGTCTAATATGCCCCATATCAATGAGCTCCTGTATAGTCTTATCAATCTCCTCCTTAAACCATTTGGGGTGACAGTAAGGAGAAGTAACCACTAGTCTATCATCCTCGAGCTCAATCACATGCTCAAAATATCCTATCTGGAGGTATTCTTAGAGGTATGTCACCAAACACTACACTATGTCTGTCTAATAAGCCATGTATATCCACATGGTACTCTTGTTGTCCATCCTCTGATTTTTTGGTCTAAACCAAACAATGTACTTCCCAATCCACCCCATTCATGCCTATAGATCCTCTCAATCCTCTTGGTTGTAACAACTCAAGGTGCCCCTAAAGATAATCCCCTCAAGATCACATTCCTCCCTTTGGACTTAAACTTCAGCTCCATCGTCTGGAAGTTAGTCTGAAACTAAACCAAGGGAATGGATCCATTATACCTCAAGCACTATGTTGGTCTCTTCACTACCAAAAATATAGAAATAATTGGTAACTGTATAGTTATCCATCATGATGCTCAATTGGGGAATCTTGTCATGTGCATCTCAGAGAATTCTCCATTGGCTACAACCACGTTAAATCCCTAAAATTCCTCTATTTGTAACCCTCGCATCTCAACCAATGAGGAATCAATAAATTTTTGGGTTGCCCCAACTATCAATGAGTACCACCACTCGTCTGTCCCTGTAAAACTCCCCTAACTCTAAATGCCTTGTACCTCGAGGGTACTAGACAAGGTGGCGATAGTCTCTTGGGGAAAAGTCTCACTATCCTACTCAACACCCGCACTATCTAATGCCTCAGCACATCATCATCCACTAATCCCTGTGTGTCTAACTCCTCGTCACCATCACTCTCCTCAAATACCTCTATGAATTGGGCCCTCACTCTACCCTTGCAATCGTGTCCTGGAACCCAAGGTGTGTGGCAATTAAAACATAGTTTCTTTCACCTCAGTTCCTTCATGTCCTCTCTAGATCTGAATGGTCTCCAGGCTGTATCTTTCGTAGGTGGAGGTACCTTTGGTTGTGAACCCCTTGGTTCTAGAAGGAAAACCCTTAGGTTGCACTCAAGGTGGAAACCTCGACTTAGGAGTGGATAACTCCAAGTCATGAGCTCTCCTAATAGTCTCATGCAACGAAGAAGGCTCAAACTGCCCTCATAAATCTAGTGAGAGCGTTTGTTAAACTTGTTGTGAATAGGGAAATCAACCTCATCTCTGTAACATCAGGGATCATGAGCGATGGTCTCTAAAAATCTAGTGATATATTGATCCACAGAAACCAGTCTACCTCAAATGAGTCAACTCTCTAAAATACTTGTCGGGGTCCCTCTTATCAAATCTGATCTCACTAGCCTCTTTGTGAGCTCTGCATAATTTATGATGTATATGTGTCCCTGTGTAATCAACCCATGATGCCACCAATCATGAGTGTCTCCCTCTAGATGTAAGATTGCAAACTTAATTGCATCTTCCTCATGCATAGGATTCAAGTCAAATTAGGTCTCTTCAAATTCTGACACCCAAGACTATGTAGTCACACTTCTTAGAACTGTTGAAGTGTGGAACAAAAATCTGTCTCGACCTCCTTTACATCTCTGGTACCTGTACCTAGTAATCTCTCCTAGGCCTGCTGCCAATATTCATTTTGAAATATTCTTGGAATGGCATGTTATCAAAAAATCCATCACTTAAGGTATGGTACCTTTCCCAACAAGACTCCTCATCTACAATATCTCCTGGCTTTCAGTACCTATGAAACTTTCGGATCCTTCAAGAAAGAAGGTTCGTGAAACCCCAAAGGCCTGGTAGAAGAATGGGGGGACCACTTGCCCTGAATTTCCACCCTCACCTCTTTGACAATGTTGTCCCCTATTATCTATTTTCTCCTCTTTCCGCATGAGTATCAAACATGTCCTATGCTAATATCTCATATGAGCTGGCTCAAATAGAGATTAGTAGTCTCCTACTACTTTACCATGTTGGTGAACAATTGTTTCATCATATCTACACCTATATCCTCACTGTCTTTATCCCCCATCTTTCAATCCCAACAGGCTGGAGAAACAACTGCTCTGATACCACTGAAATATTCTCTTATGGGATACCACTTGAACAAAGCACCAAGTATATGAAATTTTGTAGCCAAAGTAAATTTTTTAATTTTTGACAGATTTTTACCAGCTAAGGACAGTGAACTAAAGTATTTAATTAATATCTCCCAAAATATTTTCCACTAGAATTACTTGAAAATTTGAAAGAATAGATTGATAATTATTATAAACGACATAGATAAAACTATTTCTGGAGTTTTACAGAAATTAATATATTGCTGCCAAAAAAGTACAACATGCCCTAAACAGCTGGAAAACTTCTAAAGGTTCATAACTCTCCAAATACAAGAGAAAAAATTATGAGACTTTGGAAATAATATTAACAGATATAGGGAATGATATTTCAACCTTCAGATCTAAAAATGGGCCAACTAGATACCCTTCAAATAAAGGCTGCAAGCCACCTAGCTTGGAAAAGGGTTGGAAATTGTTGACGATGCCTTCAAAGTGATGCTAAGCCCTACCCAAATGGCTGTCTGTAAATCTGATTTGGAAACCCTCTTATTATCTTCCCCAAATTCCCCCAAAACCCTCAAAATCCATTTCCTTTGAAACCTTTGATAAGATCTTTGTAACATAGCCCCAAAAGTGGCTCCAAGATGACAAAATAGGGTAGATCTCTAACTACCAAAGAGTGCCCTACTAGCTAGGGACAGATCTCTCACCACCAAAGCTAGGGTCCCTATGGGATTTCACTCCACAAGTATGTAGATGTGCAAACAGCAGTTACACATGAAGGTAATTAAAATGTATGCAAAATTCCTTTTCCTTTCTCTCCCAGCTCCTTATATACTTCTCCACAACAAAATAGCCCCAATAACCCTAGATGCATTTCATTCCATGGAGGGGCCAATAAAATAAAAGTAACTAAATTTACTTTTTCCTTTTTGTGTCGCCATGGTCCAAAAGTGACCCCCAAATGTGAACACTTGGATATTATAACCACGGGGCCCCTTCCTAATATCTCCCAACGTTCCACAGCCCCTTGGGTATGACCATGGTTTGGACTCGACTTGGCCCTTAGGCCTTTTGGCGTAGGAAAGGGGACATTACACCTAACCTTTCCATTTAACCTCACCTTTAATCATCATTTATTAACCTAATCTAATCCTAAAATAATTACATATCCCCTACCTGTAAATCTAGAGGTCCATGTAATTCTTGTAATATTAAATTTACTTGATACCTTCCAATTCCAAAAGTCTGTCCAGGATACTATAAGCTTCTCTAACTTTCTACACTTCTAGATTAAGCTCTAAAGGTTCAATAGAGTGTTATTGCATTAACTCTACATTTTTATAATTCTAGAATTTCAATACAAACATTCTAATAACTGGAAGTCTTCTCTAATTGGGAACTGCATCTTCGTCAAATTTAGTATGAATTCAATAGGAGATTTTTTACATAATGCGTACAATGTTATCAGCACCTTCTACTAATTCTAGAAGCTTCATGTGATTCTAAAAGAGGAAACTAACTTACTCTGATCTTGCCTCCATTGAATTTTGAATTCATATGAATATAGATGCTCCATAACACTAGAATTATCTAGATTCTAGACTTAGGGCTATGTTGATAAATCAATACTATTTAGTGATCTTGGCATCTACTTAGCATTATCCTGACCCTTGGTCAAATGTCCTACTTCCAAAAACTATAAATTGGCATACAACAATTACATGGAAGGTAGTCCATACAACTTAACAATGGCATAACAAAGTAGACTTGTTACAAGTTGTTTCATCTTATAAGTCAAGTGACAGTGGAAATTCAATCCGAGGGTGGCAGTTGAACCTCATTCTTCATGATATTATTATGAGAGAATCCTTGACATGCCATAGATCATGAAGGGTGCCGCTTGGTAAGCCACATGGTAGTGAGACATTGACACATGGTGGTTGTGTGAAGAATCTTGCACGCAATGTGGTTCTTGCATAGAAGTCTGCATCCAAAGGATCAAGTGAATTGTTGATTGGCAAGTGCAAGATCTATGTGAGACGTGATATGCTCACAAGGTTCCATTTAGCTTAAGGCTCAAGTATTGCTTGAATAGATTAGGAGTGTTATGCAGTCAATTGCTATAAGGTGTTGTGATGGGTGTGTAGACTTGTATCGAGATCTTTTAACACACACTTTGTATGGATGCCCACATTTATGCAATGCACTCCAAGTATTCGATGTGGAGTGATTAGCGTAACGTTGCACATTCACGCCTAACCCCTCGAGAAGTGTATGCATCATGTACACGATCAATTAACATGTTTTCAAATTTTTATTTGAATTTTCATTGCAAGACAATTAACCTACTTTTATGTGTTTGGTTGAAAGTCTAGGCATTGAAACATACTGACATGCTCGATGGCATTGATTAAGGTGGCTCACAAATATCCCAAGAACATGAATATACCTAAGTGAAGTGCAAAAAAAACTCTTATAAACAACTAGTGGGATTCAATCTTATGTCACTCCTCCCTGTGAAAGATATCAAGCATACCAATGATCCTTCTTATTTCATGATTATATCCCAGCTTATCAGTGACCCCGCCCATTAAAAGGGTTCAGAGTCATCCATTAGGACATGCTCCTAGTGAATTAACCGTAGTTCCTACATCTCACCCAGCCATAAGGAGGCCTACACGATCCGTACAGCTAACCTTGTTCCTATCTAACATGGGCTCTAGTGGATCATTTAGAAACTCTTCCAGCTAATGCGCCTGACAAGATAAGCATTTGCCCTACACGGTCTAAATGCTATCGGTTTCTACTCCTCTAGACATCTTACCATTCTAAAATGTTCCAATTCTAAAAGTTATCTGTAACTTTTCTACTCCTCTCCACGTTCCACTTGTTTCAAATTCTATAGTGACTACAAATAATTTCTATTATGTTATATAAGCTTCTAACCTTTGCTACAAATCATGTCCATCTACCTTTGTTACTCTTCATCCGTCGGATTTTAGGCTCATTAGGGGTGGGTCATGGCCATAATTCTAGCATTTTCTAATTATAGGATCCCCGTCTAACCTCCTCTATTTATATAAGCTATCTAATTGATAGAAGCCTCTTTAACTGTCAAGTATTCTCCAATGACCATATATAATGCAATTATATATGTAATCCATAACACTTGAATATTCTACATATATTGAATTAACTCTCCTCTCATTCAATACTAACATCAATCTGTAAACTTCCATCTACTTATACAAGATTTTCAGGCACCATGCATGTATGCCAATTACAAATATACTATAAAATTGTACTTTTACACGCTGCATATATTAATTCTAACAATTCATTTCTAAATCTCATAAACATACATAACAAAAGCAAATTAAATTTTATAAAAAAAGGCTGAATTCAAAAACATATTCAATGCACTACGAAAAAAAAAAGTGAAAATACTTTAGAAATCCCTATCCATAAATCTGAGCAAATTTAAAAATATAATTTGGTGATACTGTAAGTGTCAATCCCAAATGACAAACCTAACATGAAGCACAATATTATACAATTACTCCAGACAAGAGAACCATACAAAATGCATCAAGGGATTTATTGGTGTGTAAGTGAAACTATTGAGCGATTGCTTTCTCCCTTCCATCTAGCTCAAGCAGTGAAGTATTGATTGTAAATAGCTTAAGCCCTTCTAGGAATCACATTTCTTTGTTGGCCAAAGCATATATTTCCGTCTAAATTTGAGTGTACATCGCTTTTTTTCATTTTCCTCCAACATATCATCCCAGGCATAGGTTTTGAGACAAGCAGACCCTGATTCATAACAGTCTAATGATCACGACCATCATCCTTTGTGATATGCATAAAACAGGGCCTTAAGGCAAGTCATAATCCCACTGCAGCCCCATTAGGCATAAAATGCATATTGCATAAAGGCTATACAGTACTGATTCTTCATGATGGGATCAATAGCATAAGTCTAGATCTCCAAACACTTGGAAAAGATTTAACCTTTTTCATAGAAACTGGAAATAAAACTTGTGGGTCCCTTCTTCATTGCTGCAGGTCTGCCACAGTGCATCCTTGTTTTACAGTATTGCTATCACACGAGCATTACCAATAATCAATCCGCAAGAACATTGTTAAATAAATGTGTTAAAATGGATAGAGAAAGCCTTGATTTGCATCCCTCACAACAATTTGTCTTGCAACAATCATTGGAGATATATTTGGTTGCAAGTGTGGCAGTCAATCTCTTCTTTTACTCGAAGGTTCTCTGACGACATCTGAGGATGATAGTTGTCAACGGAGGGTGTGTTTAACAATTCCAAATTTGTTCAATCGCTAACTTCTCACTATGGTGGCAAAGGAATAATTCAATTTTTCCTCCTATAATCCACATCAATCCGTACATTGATTTTGCCGATCTGGAAAATATCCCGCTGACTTCATCTCCCATTAGACAAGTTCCTCCATACTTTGAACACTAGTCATCTCCTACATGTTTGAGGGTGTCCCATCTGTCTCCAAGTTTTTAGTGTAGCACAATACAAACTTCTTATGCACCTTCAATCCATACTTGCATTCTTTCAGGCATCTGTCTTTAATTCCTCTAGTGTTGCACAATACAAAGACTCCTCACCATTTGAACCTCACCCCACCTGAAACATTACTTCTGCATATTGGTGTTTGACATTTTAAGAACATGGTGGTTGCAGCATTTTGAGGATCCAGCTCAAAAATGAAGCAGTTGCAAGTATATAGAGGGCTAATCCTATTCATTCATTATGTCTCTTTACAGACACTGAGCAAACACATCCACACAACGACCACGGGCTTGATTGGCATTTTAAGCTGATAAACTTTAGAGTTTCCTCAAGATAGCCAGCACGAGCCAAGAAGGTCAACCATGCACACATAATGATCGATTGTAGTTCTAATGCAATAAGAAGCACTAATGTCATTAAAGTATTTACAGCCCTCATCCACTAAACCTGCATGGTTGCATGCTAATAAAACACAAGTAGAGCTCATATGGTCAGGGTGTGGTCTAGAGTGCTCCATTTGTTGAAATAATTTGAGAGCATCTTTGCGAAAGCCCTTTTGTGTGTAATTGCAGCCCTTGGGTTCACATTTTTTAAGACATTTTTTTCCAATAGTTCTCGTGCCTTGTGTATACTTCCACATTTTTCATACATATTTGAAAGGGAATTTGCACCAACAATGTATGACAATAATCCCCTTTCCATAATGATTTGGTGGATGTCCATTCCCCGATTTCATTCTCTCAGTTCAACACAGGCTGGGAGGATGGTGGAAAAGGTTGTGGAGTTTGCTTTTACACCTACCAATTGCATCCACTTAAAATTTTCCAAGGCATTTTTGACTAAACCATTTTGTGCATATCTTGTAATCATAATAGTCCATGAGACCACATTTATTTGAGGTAGTGCTTTGACAAGTCTTAAAATCTCCTCAAGAAAACCATTTTGTGCATATCCTATAATCATAACAATCGATGAAACCACATTGTTTTGAGGTATTTTATCAAACAGTTCATATTCCTTGTATATGCTTACACATTATACATACATATCTATCAGGGTATTTGCAACAATGCCATCTAACAAAAAAAAACCTTTCCATTTTAATTTGATGTATTTCCATACCTTTCTCAAAGCTCCCATTTTCGTGCAGGTTTGAAGACGTTGGCAAAGGTTGTGGAGTTTGACTTTACACCTTCCAACAACATTTGCTTAAAATATTCCAAGGCCGCGCATATCCTACCATCATAGTAGTCCATTAAACAAACATTTTTGTTGAGGAATTTTGTCAAATAGGTGCATTGTGTATGCTTCCACATTTTGCATACATATCTACGAGCGTATTCCTAAATGCAACATTTGTCAAAAATTAATTTTCAATAATTCTTTGATAAATGTCCACACCTCAGCCTTAAAGCTCTCATTTTGACATTTAAAAGTTTTCAAGACCTTTTCAACAACCCCATTTTGTGAATATCGTCAAATCAGTGAATTCCATGAGATGACATCTCTCTGAGACATTTTTAAAAATAATTCAGAGACACTGTATATACTCTTTAGTAGCGGTTTGAATCAGGTTTTGACGGGAAAAGGTGAAGGGTATTGGAAGCTTTCACTTACACATCGAAGTTGAGGATGATTGAAATGTTGTGTGGAGAAATGGGGTAAGGTGTAGTCTGGGACTACTAGAGTAGCTCTGAATCCTCCTATAGAGTAGCATCGCAGTGCCGCATGAGGTTAGATGTTTCTACCTTAGTATGACCCCGTGACATATATTCCACATTTTTCATGCATATGAACCATGTTACTTACAACTACATTTAACAAAAAACACTGATGGATGTTGATACTATGTTTTACCACGGGTAGCAGGTATGCTAGAAAAAGTGAGTTGATCAAGTTGAACATCTGTTCATGGCATTTGGTGAAACAATCTCAATTCATTTTGAAGAAAACCTTTCTGAATGGTAATTTGTTAAACACCAAAACCATCCATTGCCGATCCTAGTTGCCATCTCCTAGTAATTCGAAGCATTATTATTCCCTCCTCCTAACTTCCAACTTCCCAAGGATCTCTCGTTCCAATAGACACCATGGCATTTTACGAGATGACAACTATTTGATAACACCATAATTCATCACACAATTTCTTTGAGGAATTTTGTCAAATATGTGGCCTCCTTCACCACTCCTACGTTCTACAAAGAAACCTTTCTTCACTACTCCAATGTTTTACAAAGAAACCTTTCATTCCAATGCCCACAGAGACATGAAAATAGATGGGTGAAATTTTTATTTCTTGGTGTCATTTATTTTCCCAGTGTTACAAATTTCTGACATAGTGCTAATTTTCGGCATCCTTAATTTTCTTGAGATTGAATCCAGAAGCATAAGTTCTCACACTACCTCATATTATATGATAACGACATTACAATTCTTTTCATGTATGAAAATTGATATTTTTTATTAACCATTCACTACATCGAGAAGATCAACTATATATCACACAGGTACAAGTATTGGTATTGGTACTTCACAATAAACAAATATATATATATATATATATATATATATATATATATATATATATATATATATAAATGCATAAGAAAACATTTTAGATATTGATAAAAGACAGAGTGGTTATATTAATATTCATCTATAATATTTCATCATATCTAAGGTCAAGAATACAAAATATGTATATTTATTAAAAAAAGTTAAAATACAATTCTCTTAGATGAGTACAACCAAGTGCCAATCTTTAAGACACTTTTTTTAATAGAAGACAAGTCTATGCACAACACAATATCATACTTATAATTTGAACCATATGTTTGGATCAAGAATCAATTTTTACTATATAAGAGCTCTTTGCACCAAATGTTCATCATGTAGGATCTTACATATGTAGATGAGAGTGGCCTTATAGTACCTATTGTAGAAACCAAATTCTGGTACCATCCTAGGGTTTTGATCTCCTTCAGCACGCTTATTCAGGTCTTGTTTCCTACCGACAATTCACATTCAATTAATTAATCTTATAACTATATTAATATCTTATCACATGCCAAAACTATGTTATTCTAAATAATTTATTTTTAGTAAGTCATATCATTCTATTTAATAATTAAATAATTCAAAAATGTATATATAAATCAATAACCCCACATGTTCCCCACTTAAGCCAAAATCACTTCTCACCTAAAAATCAATTCCCACCTAAAAATTCAATCTCTTCAAATTATTAAAATATGAACCCCCACCATAAAATCAATAATTTAAAAATCTCCCTCTCTAACAACAAATCCAAAAATCAATAGTGTAAAGTGAGCACATGACTTCACTATTACGCCTAACCGTTGTCCCTACTCCACATCACATATTTTCCTTTTCTCACATCATGAACCCCACCATCAAATCACCTCTTCATCATGTATTCTTAATCAAAATTTATTTTGCAAATTATAATTATTTGTAATTCTTTATTTAATCTCAATTCAAGTTATAAATAGAACTCTTTCTCCCCCTCTAAAGAGAGGAGAAAATTCTGGAAAATTCTGAAGCTTAAATTCATTTGTCTGTGAAATTTTGCATCATATTGCAGATATTTGGAAGTGGAGTTCTACCAGTTTCAAATCGCCAGCCTAACGATCAATCAGTTTTTCTGTCAGGATACTAGTTTGGTATCATATTTATATTGTTCTCCAACATATTGCATATTTTTGTAGTTTGTGGCATGTCATCTTATCATTTGATATTCATTATTTTATTGTGAACATGGGGATTGACATCCATTGAGGAAGTTAACGCTTCCCAGATCTATTTTTTCAGGTAGTCCTCGTATATCAATATCTAATCCTATCTGTTTCTATCTTGTAGATCTATTTTTTTTTTTCACAAACCTATTTTCTCTGCACCCGTATCCAGAATCCATATCTGTATTTGAAGGTCTTAAGCACTCTATCATTTGGAGTTGCTGGTGGCTGGTAATCTCAGTGTTCACATGTGTGAGAACAAGTTTTCCAGATCAACATTTGGCACACCCGGTGGGACCAGATCCAAGCTCTGGTTGTGTTTTTACTTGCTCACTTTGTATGAGTGTCGTATGCATAACAATTATTGTATTTATATATTACTGTAAATATGACATTGCATCAATCTAGATATATGTTCTACAGTTTTTTGTTTGTAGATTCACCTGCTTGCAGGATCATTGATACTATTTCTAGCCGTGCGTTGTGGTTCCTACATGTAGTTATTTTTTTTGTCATTGGGGTAAGTGGGTTTTTTTTTCATTTGAAAGGATCGGTTATTGCCTTTTTTTATAATAAGTGTGCAATTTTATTGAATTTTCTAAAACAAAAAAGGAAAATATTTTCATTTTGTTCTTGTTTTACAAGTAGTATAAAGTTCATTTTTAAGATTTACACAAATAAAAGAGAGAAAATTAATATATATATAAAAACTAATATAAAAAAGAAAATAACAATAACAACATATCCCACCCTCTCACCCATGAGCCGGTCAGATCACCCACTCCATCCACCACCTCTCCCCACTCTATCTCCATTCCTCTCGGTAACCTCACATCCCAACTCCTAATCCACACAACCTCCCACCTTCCCTCCTCTCCAACCCACCATCCGACACCCCTCTTCCAACGCCACCTCTGCTTGAGTTTCCATTCTCACTCGAGCCACATCCTCCACTCCCATTTCCACGACAACTCGTCTACCATTCCTCCACTCTCATCCACACCTCTCCACCTCGCCATCCCCGCTAACCTTCTCCTCTACCCCATCTCCTTTCTCTCCTCCCAAGCTCCATCCCCACCTGTCCCATTTCCCAGACTCAACTCCTCTCCACCTCGTCATCCCCGCCAACCTTATCCTCAACTCCTCTCCACCTCGTCATCCCCGCCAACCTTATCCTCTGCCCCATCTCCTTTCTCCCCTCCCGAGCTCCATCCCCACATGTCCCATATCCCTTCTCTCCTCCTGAGCCTACCATTCCTCCCACGTCCCATCTCCTTCTTTCCATGCCCCCATCTGCATTACTCCCCATCTCACCTTTGTATTTCCTCTCACGCAGACCCACGTCCCTTCTCCCCATCTTCACCGACCCCCCCCTCACCTCTCCACTCCCCTCAGCTTTATATTCCTTCCACCTTATTCCCATTACACCCTACTTCTTGCGCTGCTCCACATCTACCTTTTCCTATCTGCCATCCACGCCAATTTTACATTTTGCAACAATTAATTAGATCCAACAATTAATTAGATCATGTTTGTAAATAGTGAATAATGGTTTGTATATTAATAGTTATTGGCTTACAATTTGTTTAAAACATGTCTATAAAGAATGTTTTGATAAGTAGTATTGCGTTAGTAGGAGTAACTTCATAGTCTCCTTATAGTAATTGATTTACAATTCTTTAGAACACATTTATCTTAGATATACAAGTCCTAATGCAATTTAATTACATAGTCTCTCCTAATAATTTATTTATATCTAAATGTCCAATTATATTTTATATCATTAATAAGTGTTTATTGGTGAAGTTTGTTTTAGATTCGATAAATAAACGTATATTCACGTTGGTTTTTGATAACATTGTCTATCATCTGAGCTTCATTTTTATGTTGTTCATTTATCCTTCATTTTTATAAGTTTACAATAGGTTTTTCATTTATTTAGTGTCTGTCGTCATTTATTACTTTTGATTTAATTATCACATTGTCGTGTCTATCGTTTAGTGTCTAATTTATTTTTATTATTTAATAATAGTCATTACATTGTTTAGTGTCTACTTTACTTTATATCCGACTAATCCAAATAATTTGTTTAATCTAATTTATTTATTTGTTTTATCTCTTTTGGATCACATCCACTAATTGTCGTATTTGCCTTTACAGGATTGCGCTGTCAGAGTTAAGACCTTAAACTCAGACCACATCACCAATCATCGCTCGTTAATATCACTTGCAGTCCTGAGATCCTTGGATGTTCCCTAATCATTGATTATCATTTTCAAACATTTTAGTTGAATACGACAAAAGGTGCTTTCTAGATCGCCTAAAGCTTACACTTGGCTCAACTTGCTGTCAAATAAAAAGGCAAAAAGTGATATACATGTATTCTTCAGTTTTCCTTATTTTCTC
This sequence comes from Taxus chinensis, assembly GCA_019776745.2. NCBI lineage: Eukaryota > Viridiplantae > Streptophyta > Pinopsida > Cupressales > Taxaceae > Taxus > Taxus chinensis. The sequence goes on from CM034146.1 coordinate 675,723,055, forward strand.
CTTTTTGCATTGTACTTTCATACACCTGGTTGATTGTCAGCATCGAACTTAATATTTCAAATTTGGAGGTAAAACGAACCCTGTGCATACTGCCTGCTCACATAGTGTAAATAGGGGTTTAAATTTTTGCATCATACTTATCATCACACACTGCCTAAATTTTAAAAATTAATCAACACATCGAGAAATTCCTTGCACTTGGTTCCTTAATTGGGATTTGATCTCCCAACAGAAACCGTTCAAACACTTCCTATCCATAAATTACCTGAAACCAAACATAGTTTACCTTTTTCTAGGTCCTCTTTCAGCCGTTTTATTTTACACACGTTTTTGATTTAAAAAAATATAAAAACAAAAAAAAACTATTTTTCTGACTTGTTTGTTAATATAACAAAAATTTCCTTTTTATGCCCGTAATCACTCAATCCATTGCTAAAAAGATGGAACACAACCTCGCCACACAGAGTGCTTCATCCTAATCAACCACTACATCAACAACTTCATCATCTGTGTTTCTTCCTATCTCACTCACAGGCACCCATCCTCTCACTAATATTCCTCATTCAATACCTTTCACCCACACTATGGCATTAGGCCAACATTCCCATCTCATCTAGGCCAGCCACTCCACCCTTTGTTAGATCAGAGCCTATTGGTACCTCAGTCTTCCCTCTTGGAGACCCAGAATTCAGACAAATTCTTGACGCCAACCCTGTGGCACTTCAAGACTATCTTTTGAGAAGATACATACACCTCCCTTTGGATGGCCCATCATTTAACAAGTCTATCCTTATAATACTGGTTCTGACATTCCTTAATCTATGGCTGTACATGATTTTGCATCATCCTCCACCAACCCATCGGCACACCAGACCACCCAGGTAGTTACACCCATTCTTCCCAATCTTCCTCACATCAACACGACTATTGTAACTGCCATCCCTACCACTACAACAACTCCAATGGTCACTGGTACCTCCATTAAACCATCCCATGTGTCAAATTCCTTATCCGGATAGCAAATTCCTTCTACAACACAAGTCTATACCCTTACTTTCTAAACTTCCTCCAACCATACCTTTGTAACACACAGTGTCATTTCTAGGCTATTAACCCGCATATACTCACATCCCCACTCAACAATTACTTCCACAACCTCCACAATCTCAACAATCACACCATGCCCCTATTTCTCACCAACACACATTCTATCAATATCCACCTCAACTATCACACCTAACTTACACTCACCCATACCAAATTACTCAGATCCCCACACCTACTCAGGTACAACCACTACCTTTCATTGCTTAACAGACACTTCCTAATGACCCCATGTAAATCTTGATAGGTTGGTTAGCCAACCTAGAGGCTGCTACATTAGGGTCAAAGCTCACATTGTCTTATGAACAAATACGTAATGAACCCATCCATCCATCCATGCACATGAAACCATATCCTCCACATTGGGAGTTACCAAAATTCACCAAGTTTAACAGCAAGGAGAATTCCCAACAACATCTTAGAGCATTTAAGCACACATGTTATCTCATTACACACAACCAAGACTTGATGCTTCGTACTTTCCCTATGTCTTTAGCTAGTCCCGACTTAGAATGGTATAATAATATTCCTCAGTACTCCATATTTTATTTTTCCCATCTTGCACAATTATTTCTTGAACATTTTTTCATTAATATCACACGTAAAATAACCATTAATGACCTGTACACTATCCGCCAATTCGAAGATGAATCCATCATGGATTTCATCACACGATGTAATATGATGAATCAATTGTCTTTTCCACTACCTCAAACTGATCTCATTGAGATCTTTACACTCTCTTGTGCCAAGCATATTTCCTCCACCTTGCAAATCCAATCATTTCACACTTTCGAAGAGGCTTTTACTATGGCCCTAAACTTGAGACACATGCCTTAGAACATGGGCATTTAAAATTGAAGACCAATAAGCCAAAAACCAAAATTTGTCAGACCGTCCATATCAAATGATAAATTGAAGACAACTTCCAACGCCATCATTGTTAGATCGTCTCCTACCATGACATCTAGAGTAACTCAACAACGATTCACATGGCTAATGCCCAATTATACTCCCTTAGGAGAATCATACAGTGCCATCTTTGAAAATTTGATAACAACACACTTAATCAAACTCCCACCTATCCAACCTGTTAACGAATCTAGGCCACGACCTGTGTGGTATCAAGAGGATCACTATTACAAGTATCATCAAGTCTAAGGACACGACATAGAAAAATGTTGAACATTCAAGGATTCTGTCCAAAGGCTTATCAATTAGAGAGAACTTCAAGTGGATAACCCGAATGCCTCATCCAATAAATCTTTAGACATTTTTAAACAACCATTTCCAAATCATACACCCACATCCATAAACCAGATTGCTCCTACTTATGTTCCTCAAATCCCTAGTACCCACACCATAAACACTATCCCATGCTGATGATAAAGGTCCAGTTTCCCCCACAAGTTTACCTTCTTCATCAATCATTACATCAGTCCCCTTTGACACATTATCTACATCCCCAAATGCATCAACATTGGTTACATCCATGCCCATGTTAGTACCCTTTCCTATACTCACATTTTTCTCAACATCTACCACCCTCTCCTCAGAGGAAAATATCAATTCTGTATCATGGCCTCTTACATCTACTCCATTAAACCCAATCACCTTATCAGAAAGTTTCCCACATCTACCTATCATCTCATCCTTAGTTTCTCTTCCAATCCCTGTTTCTGCACTTCTACCAACACCTACAACATCTACTATTTTACAACCACCTATCTCATCTCCCTCTTCCATGGCCATGTCATTACTTGATGATTTGTGGCAACATTCTAGCATTCCTTAATTTCAAATTATCATCCCATTTCCTTTATACCATTAGACACTCACACATCAGCGTAGTCCCCGTAAATATCCACTTCAATATCTCTAGTTCCTCATGTAGAGATCTTGGTCATTCCCTCTAATAATCCACATTCATATACAAGACCTAGACCCCCATTTCCCAAACATTTTCATCCTCATCCAAAATTAGACCTCACTATTCCTGATAGAAGTTCCTCAGAAACCACATCATCTCCTTCTATTTTAGGACCACACCCCTCGTCCTCCTCTTTCATTTTAGGAACCTTCCCTTCACCAACAACACATACTACCACTAGAACAATGCAACCACGCTTTTCCAACCGATATCTTAAAACAAATTCAAAGGCATAGGTGTCTTCCTCTACTATCCCGCATCAAACACATTCATCCGCCTTTTCCAAATCCAAAACAACGTCCAAAACCATTATTACATCACCACCTTCCCATGCATCCTTCCAAAGTTCTCCATCGATAACACCAGGTTATTATACCACTATGTTTCACCAACTACTCTAAGCCTCAGCCATCACTTTACCGCCAATTAATTTTTTTGATCCAAATGCACCAAGACCTTCTTGGTTTAATTCCAATCTTGTTTGCACACTTCACCGTGCCCTTGGACATGACACTGAACACTGCAAAGCTCTCCAATCCATCATGCATAATTTTTTCAATAAAAATATTAACTATAAAAAACCAATTCTACCATCTCCTCCATCAACTTCCACATCCCAACATGCATCTATTCAACCATCTCGGCCACCTTTTTCATTAAGAAATCCTGTCAGTACTTCACTACCAAATAGAGATATAACCACCAATGCCACCAACATATTACCAAAAGAGGATCATCCTCATGATTATCCTCCTCTTGTAATCAACACTGTTTGGATAACCACTCGTTTAAAGCCATATAACTATGACTCCACCTCACCATCCACCCCTAAGGCTTATGCCGCTATCCCTCCTCCTTAGGAGCTCACTGCCTCTACACCTCCATCATAGCCAAAGGTTGTCATCGCTGCTCCTACTAATCATCCTACAACAACACCTTCATCTTATTCTAAAGCTAAGGTATCTATTCTGGCCACCCCGAATCCTTCCTCCATTGAACATACCATTATTAAAAAACTTCACTAGGACCCTTATCAAAATGTCACTCTATGAAATCATTCAAAGTCTCTCCACAACATAAACAAATATCTCATAGAGGTCTTACAATAGATCCTGGTATCCTCTCGATGAGCCCCAACCTTTCATGGACTTTAGCTCATGCCTTCGCCACATCTGCTACCGTATCATTTGAGATGTTTAGAAATCCTTAGGATACCATAAGAAGAACATGATCTACCATTATTCATCACATTCTATATCGATGACACTTACATCCGTCGAACCATGATTGACAATGGTGCCAGTATTAATATCATTTCTTCTCATACCTTTAATCATCTTAAATTTCCCAATACCATTGTTTCCAAATATCCTACCGTTCTTCATGGATTTAATGATGCTGTCACTCCCCCATTAGGAATGGTTGTTCTTCCTATCCATGTCAGCCATAAAATCCTCCACGAACGTTTCTACATCATTAAAGGAGAATTCCAATATAATATTTTATTGGGACCTCCTTAGATCTGTGCTATACATTGCATTCCGTCTACTCTTCATCGTTGTATCAAATATGAACATGCAGGGAATACTTATGCTGTTCCAGCTGAGATCACCTCCTTCCAAGACATGTCGCATGATCTATAGACCTAAATATGTCCTTGTTCCTAAAACCAAATTTTCTCTTGATGTATCCACTAGTTCTTCTGTACCTCCATCTACCCTGCCTCAGACAAATTCTTCTAATCCTATAACTGCAAAATCTTGCTTTAGGGGAATATCAACTCCTCACTCTCAATACTCTTCTTTCCCCCAATCACCTCAGCTGCCCTAATAAAGCCCCTATATATCAATCGAATATTGGGAAAATTGTCTCATTTGGACCTTCTTCCCTCAAAACCAATTTAGTATATGGCAGCTTTGATCAACCTTCTTCTCACACCGAAAATCATTTTCATGCCAAATGATATACAGGTGATTTTAGATTTCTTAGTAAACCATCTTTCGACTCACACATACCTCTATCATTGTGCATGGAAGGGGTTTGGTTTGGGGATGCTATGAAAATGGCCCTCATGATAATATATTTTCTCGGGCCTAGGAATCATGTCAAAAATTTGGTTTGGGATATGATGATCCCACCATACACCCTCCTGGAACATATGCATCTTCTCCCATTCATATCGATTCATCCATTTCTTCTCCATCCGAATATACTACTGATTTAGAACATATTTATTCTCCTTAAAACTATCCTATAGATTCAAATAATATCTCATCTCCTTACAACTATCCTTCCAGCTCAGATAATGATTTTTCTCCATCCAATTATCTCACAGATCCATATCAAGGCGATACGGTTCCTATTCCCCCTAAATTTTTTTTTTTTGAATTCAACCATCTTTCTCTGACTGGTGACTTATCAAGCCAAAAATGAAACTCGATCTTTTCCCATTAAATATCCATAAATGGTAGAGGAAGATTCCCCTATCATTGACATTCTTAAATTTGCAATGATGACACCTCCATTCTCTCTTACATGGGAGCCGAAGGTTCTCAAGATCAAAAAATTCATCTGCCAGAGAAATTCCAATCTCTTGAATGAATCCACTATCGACATTACTATTAGAGCACCTCAGGAGTAACACATCCTTCAAAATAGGTTAGTCTTTTACACCTCAAGAGCTTGAATTCTTCACTTCATTCTTTTCCAAGCATAGCCAAGCATTTGCATGGTCATATTCAGACATGCCACTTCTCGATCCCTCCATCATTATTCACAACATCGTTGTTATCCCCAATGCCAAACCAGTCAGGATAAAAGCTTCATCGAATGCATCCTTGAGTTTCTCTTCTTGTGAAAGAAGAATTGCAACGTCTCCTATCTGCCAAATTCATTAGCCCCATTGATTATCCCCAATGGGTTTCTAACATTGTACCCATCGCAAAAGCGTTTGGAAAGCTTTGTATATGTACTGATTTTCGAGATCTTAACCTCGTATGTCCTAAAGATGATTTCCCTCTTCTAAGTATCAACCAACTTGTAGATCTTATAGCAGGGGCATGAGATGACTCTCTTTAATGGATGGTTTTTCTAGTTATAATTAGATTCTGATTACACCTGAAGATAAAAAAAAGATATCTTTTATCACCCCATGGGGTACCTTTTGTTATCGTGTCATGCCCTTTGGTTTAAAAAATGCTGGGGCTACATATCAATGAGCCATGATGTATATCTTTCATGACCTCTTACATCAAACCATATTGGACTATGTTGATGTCCTCTTAGCAAAATCTAAACATAGATGTGACCATCTTTCAGTTCTTGAGATACTTTTCGAGTGTCTAAGTTGTTTCTCCCTTCATCTCAATTCGGAAAAGTGTGTTTTTGGAGTTCTTACTGGAAAACTTCTTGGGCTTCATTGTCTCTATCAAAGGCATTGAAGTTGACCCTATAAAAATCAAAGTAATTCTCGAAATGCCTCCTCCTTCCAATCTTAAAAAACTTTGTAGTCTTCAAGGTCGACTTCAATCTGTTCATCGCTTCATAGCATAGCTTTCTGACTGCTGTTAATCCTTTCATCACCTTCTTCAAAAAAACATAACCTTTGATTAGGATCAAAACTGTCGAAAGGATTTTGAAGAACTTAAGCGATATTTGTTATCTCCACCAGTATTCACACCTCCACGCAAAGGAGAACCCTTCTATTTATATGTTTCTGTAATTAATCATGCTCTAGGAGCTATGTTAGCACACCATGATAATTAGGGACGTGCAAACATGCCATTTATTATATCAGTCTTACTCTCCATGAATGTGAAACATGATACCCTGAAGCAAGAAAAATTGTGTTGCGCTATTTTCTTCGTTGCATCAAAACTTCGACACTACCTTCTTAATCATAAAACCTATATTGTTACTAACTTTCAAACCCTAAAAGTGATGCATTCTAAGCCATATCACAATGATCACATCACTCAATAACTCCTTATCATGGCTGATCTTGACTTGGAATTCATTCCTCCAAAAGGCAATCAAGGGTCAAGCTATTGCAGATCAATTAGCTGAGGCCCCTCTTTCAAAGACACATACTTCTAATAATTTCCTAGATGAATCAATCAATAAATTTTATCATGATCCCCTTAAAATGATTCTTTTCTTCTGATGGTTCTAAATTCCAGAAAGGCGAGAGGGGCAAGAGTTGTTCTCATTCCTCCCGGGGATTCCCCAATCACCTTATCTTTCAAATTATATTTTGAATGTACAAACAATATGGCAGAATACGAAGCCCTTATACTAGGAGTAGAAACTACTATATTTTTGGGCGTTCATATCCTTGACATTTTTGGTGATTCTGAAAAAATAATAAAGTAGGTCACTGGTGAATACCAGTGTAAAAATGATATTTTACAACAATATCGTGATGTCCCTCATCATCTTCTTAAATCCTTCGGTTCTTACACTATTCAATCTATCCCGCGTTCGACCAATCGTTTGCTGATACAATGGCCTCCCTTACGGCCCTTATCCCATGGATAACGCAAGAATCCCAACTTTTGGTTATTATACATCATCATAAAAAACCATTCTATGACATAACTTAGATTCATATGGTTGAATCTAATTTGTCAGACCTCTAGTATTCACAAATTTTTTATTAGTTATCCAAATCCATTACTCCCCTTGATCTTTCTAAAAATGCCAAGAGATCTTTTATCCAACATTCGACTCATTATGTAATCCTTGGCAGTATTCTTTACAAGCGTGGGTTTGATGGTATCCTTCTCTGATGCCTTCAATCCCATGAAGCCTCTACAACTATCTAAGAAGTTCACGACGGTATTTGTGGTGGGAATTTCAGTGGATTATCTATGGCCAAATGTATTCTTTTTATTGGCTATTATTGGCCTTCTCTAAATCATGATTGTTGTGAATATGTCAAGAAATGTCTAAGATGTCAACAACACTCTAACCTTATCCATATTCCTAGTGCGGCTTTACAGCCTACCCAAGATTTATGGCCCTTTTCATAGTGGGACCTTGATCTTATTGGTCTAATAAATCCTTGTTTGTCATAACAACATCATTCTATCATCACTGCTACTGAGTATTTCATTAAATGGGTGGAGGCAATCCCACTCACCTCTACTAAATCTGGCCCAATGATTAATTTTATATATCAACATATCATTTTCTGCTTTGGCGTTCCTCATAAAATTATTATGGAAAATGGAAAATCATTTAAAAACAAATACCTTAAAAATATTGGCGATGCATTCAAAATACAACTTAGCTTTTCTTCCCCGTATTATCCTCAAGCTAATGGTCAAGCTGAAGCTACTAATAAAACTCCTCGAAATATCTTGGCTAAAATTATTGATCGAGCATGATGAAATTGGCATCTCCAACTTCCCTTTGCTCTGTGGGCCTATCGCACTAGCATTCGCACTTCCACAGGATCTACTCCATTTTCCCTGGTATACATCTCTAAGGCCATTCTTCCTCTTGAAGTCCAAATTCCATCTTTATGTGTTTCTCTTCAAAATTTCATTTTTGATGAATATTATTGTCAGGAATGGCTGATGCAACTTGAGTTATTAGACGAACTTCATCTTCTCACTCTTGAACACCATCATGTCTATCAAGATCGTATCCAACATGCTTATAATAAACACATCAACGAGCATGATTTTAAAATAGGTGACCTGGTTCTAAAAGAAAATCAAAATGTCACTACTTTAGAAAGAAGTAAACGAGGAAAATTTTCTCCTAACTGGATTGGACCATATATTATCACACATAAGTATGGGTCTAGGGCTTATCGTTTAACCTCTCTTGATGGTAAACTAGAGGTTGAACCACTTAATGCATTGCACTTAAAACCATTCTATTGTTAGTACACACACTTATGAGTATAGTCTTATCTTTATACCATTCCTCCGTTAGTATCCCCTTCCATCTATCATCATAATGATTTTGAATCATGTGGTCTACCGTCACTACCAGCCATGACCTTGAATATGAGTACCACGGATCTACTCGTAGCATATTCACTATGGATAAGTTCTCTCATTTGGTAAGAACCCCATGATCATTACATCCATCACCATCTCATATTCCTATTGTACTCCTGTTGAGGATCTAGGGGTGTCTCTTGTACATTCATCCTCCCCTCCTAGGTGGTCTACCTAGTTATCCCCAGATCTCCTTATGTGAAGCTCAAATTCATGTATATAAAAGGCAATATCAAGGTTATTAAAACAAACTGATCCCTTGAAGGAAAGTTGTGCATAAAAAAACAACAAAAAAATGCAAATCAAAATCAAAAGTAAAATTAAGAGACATAGACCGATCCCTCGAAGGACGGCTATCATATATATTATTCTTGCCATCCATATTATGTATAAAGTAGACCATACCCTAGAAGGATGGCTACTCTTTTATTATGGCATTTGGAAGGTTTTCCACATTGATCAACCTTCCTTTTATCAACCATTCCCAGAAATCTTCCCATATTAATCAACTTTATTTTATTCTATTCCTCCCATTCGTAGAGCTAGGGCATAGACTTAAGGAATACCATCTTTGGAGAACATTATTCCCACGTACAAGATACATCTCCAATTCCTTTGTCATGTCGACATTAGGATTATGAGAATATTTCATCCATATCTTCTTCTTGGTCTTGTGATATAGCCAAATCTCATTAGTTATATACTAATACCTGCTATCGGCTGTAAATGCAATGTTTTGAGCAGTATCTTTCTTGTTTACTTTTTATCAAGTTAAAAGCATGACTTTCTTACTTGAACCTTGCTATGGTTATGTGACATTCATTTCATCAAAGTCATCTTTTATCACAATTATCTCCTTAGAAATAAATTTTCATATCATAAAATCTACATCCATATGTTTATTCTTAAAGATGTCCCCTATCAACATCATCCATAAATCCATGAAATCAATTATTATCTTCAAACAATATTTTTAATGAGTTATTCGGTTTGGGAATTCTACTTGACCTCCATTGCAGTTTATGAATTCTACTTGAGGATAAATCTCAAATAACATTCATTATCTGGCAGATCCTCATCCCCCACCATTGTTCATTATCCTCTTCTTCACCATCTCAAACCTTTTATCCACAGCTTGGCACTTCTACATAATTCCCCATGCAACACAAAAACCCTACTTGAACTAGACTTGTCATTCAGGACAAGGTCTCATTCGTGATTGTGTCTGTTGACCATTCCTTCCTCCTAGTCCCCTTTATCAACCCAATTTTCTCCTAAAATTTGCCTCATCTCGTTCTCTGCTGCTCTTCTCACCCACTTTGTCCTTCTCCGTTGTTTGTTTGATACTTCACGTGTCATCCACCTTGGCCATCATTTTTGTGTTTTTCTCTTAATATCCTTTTACTGCCATCTATTTTATCATTCCATTTTCCTTTCATTCTTCTTTCGGCTTGGTGATCCTACTTAATCATCCTTTCCACACATGTTTCTTGATCACAACGTATCTCTTTCTTAAGATCCTTCCACTGTAGAAACTCCTTCATTGTTTTCCATTCCCTTCAACATATTTACTCGTAAAACTTCTGCTTAACACTCTGACACCATCACTCATACAACATAGGCATCCTAATTAAGAATTCCCCTTACACTCTTTATCCTACACTACATATATTCCTCCATCCACTCATTTCACACTCCTTTGTTTCCTTGTTATTACCTCCTTTCACTTCCTATTCCGTCTTGGTATACATTACTCAGTATTTTCCTCATTCTTCTTCTTCAGCTTGGTGATCCTACTTAATCATTCCTGTGACATGGCGATCTTACTTAAGAGTCTCTCTTAAGAATGAACTGTCTCCTTACCTTTCTTCTTTACTTCATCTTCCCATCATTCATATTTTTTCTTCATTCCCCAAAAACACATCCTCTTCTCTTCTCTTTTTCCTCATACAAAATATCTCAAACTCCCTCAAATATCATTTCCATCATCCCTCATTTAAAATCCAGCTTGAATACTTTATATCCTCTCTTACTATGCCTTGTTCCTTCGTCTTTACTTATCATCTTCATCCATACACTCATCCATTACATTCTCTCCTCACTTTTATCTTCTTACATATCATTAGTCCTTCTTTCTTTACTCTTTCTGGTCTATTTTCTAGAATACTTCTCCATATCCATCACCATATTTACTCGTCATTATCATGGTTCATCTAACATTATGTCATCTTCCATTCTCGTGCTAAAAATTATTTGTGGACTCCTCCTAAAACTCATTTCTTCCCATCTACTAATACTGGTTCACTCTTTTTTATCTCCTCCATTTTCTCTTCCTCCCTTTTTCCTTTTGTGCCCTCTAATCATTATCAGGGGATTTCTCCTAACATCCCTCTACTGGTATTACCTTTTCATCTTCCCTTCACCTTTTTCAATATCTCTACTGTCTTCACCACATACTGCCTTTGCATCATTTTCTTTGTTGTCCTCTCCTCCTTTCTACCTCTGGTTTTCTTTCATATCATTTGTATAGTCTTCATCTCCTCTTCTCCTCACACTGTTGTCTTACTCCTCGATTGATAACCTGACTCACCAACATTTTCCCATCTTCTTAACCATCTCACCATCCACATGCATTTCCATACATTCAGTTTCATATTCATTTTTTTTCCTGTTTTGGCTCTATCATCCCTTTTTTCCCTCTTATTTTCATTTCCCTGAGACAGCAGTGGCGCAATCTTGGCTTATGTAAGCTCTGCCTCCTAGGTTCATGCCATTCTCCTGCCTCAGCCTCCTGAGTAGCTGGGACTACAGGCGCCTGCCACCATGCCCGGCTAATTTTTTGTATTTTTTAGTAGAGACGGGGTTTCACTCCAACCCTGTGGCTCAGATCTCAGCTGACCTCACTGATCTGCCCTCAACTGGGACTCCCAGACTCAGCTTGATTCCCACCTCAGCTCCTGAGCCAGCTGGGACTACAGGCCTACCACCCCTATCTTCTTAGCTCCGTATGGTGCCTTTCTTTATCTTTTCCATTCAACCTCCTCCCCTATATTCTTTAACTTCTTCATCTTCTTCATCTCCTTCATCTTTCCATCTTACTATATATATTCATCTCTCCTATCGTCCTTCTCTCATTGTCACCTTTCAGAGAATTTCATAAATTTTCTTTCTCAGTTATGTCATCTCTTTCATGATCGTTTCTTTCTCTCCCTCTATTTTGATCTCCATATCCCTTTCATCCCTTCTTCTGTCATTTTCTTGTCTTCTTCTTTGTCCTTCATCATTTCTTTCTGCCACCATTTGTCCTCTTGATTATCCCTACTACTTCTTTACTATGATATATCTCTATACACTCAACAGGATTTATTTATTCCCTTCTAATCTCTTTTTCCTCCTCATCTCATCTTCTTCTTGTTTAAAGTTCCTCCCTCCCTTCTCCTCCTGCTCACTGTCTCTGTTTTCTTTTTCTCCAGGTCCCTTGTGCCTTATTTATTTATTTCCCCCTTATCTTTTTCCATTAACCTCTTACTAAATATTATTCTCTCTCTTTTGTGGTCCTTTCCCTTTTCAAAAACTTTTTGGCTTTCATCTATCTTCTCACCTCTCTTATCGTCCTTCTCTACTTGATCTCTCTCCTCCACCATGTCCTTTCTACTTCAACCATGTCCACTTTATCTTATCTCTATCATCTATCATCCACATCTTTCATCCCATCTTCCTGGGACATTTTTGTCTTGGACACACGGATACCATAACGGCAAACACCTATCTAATATTGTACTCTTCCATGCATATTTTTTCTACTTTTGTTTTGTCGCAAAAGTATATTGACTTCCTATCCTACTTATCGGACGAGTAGGATTAATTTTATGTTATAATTTACTCACACTTATACATGGAGGTGGGTCGCAGCACCAGATGGGGAGCTCATGAAACATGATTATCATCATATTTATCACACCTTTAGGTCATTTTATCTTAGCTTTCTATCCTATCTTCTCATCATGTACACATTTATGATTTTTCCCCATGAGGAATTTTATTTACACATCCATCTCCCATTATGTCATCTTCGTGCCCTATCATGGCCTGTAATCCCAGCCACTGGGTGGCTGAGGCAAAGTTTTCATCCTTGTACTTGTCGGTGTATATAATTCACCTTGTATCTTGTGTTGGGGCATCATTGTTTTCATCCATGTCCCTCTTGTAGACATGTGATTTTTCACACAATTCCTAAGTAAAGGATGGATTTGGATTGCCCTGTTGCTTTGACTTTTCATTTTGGAGACAAAGGATTGCGCACATATTTTTCATTTAGTTGTACATATTTTGATGTTTTCCTATGACCCATTGGTCATCACGGTTTACATCCATACTGTAGTGGTAGTCACCCACTCACTAGTTTGTAGAATGTTGTCATTTGTCTCTGTTGAGACTGCAATTGTATTTTTAGTAGAGACTTCTACCGATGTGATATTGAAGTCACTGCCATACATTTTGTTTGTTTTTATTGCAATACTTCTTCTCTTGGGGCATCTTGCCTTTGGTTCTGCCTTCGTCCATCCTTAGAAACATATTTCATATTGTTTTTTTTAATTTAATTTTTAATTATTTATTTATTTTTTATTACTAACCCTTTTTGTTTTTTGTCTCGTGGCTTTCTATTGCAAACCACTCAACAAAAAGGGGAAAATGTAGACACCAAATTCTAGTATCATCAAATATTGTTCCATAATTATGTTTCAATATTAACATTTTCCCCTTGTGGGGTTTTGATCATATTATTCTTCCCCTTCATAAGACCACTGTATTTCTCACTTTGTTTATTCAGGTCTCATTTTCTACATTCAACAATTCATGTCATTTGCAGACGACCCTAATGTATGTAAAAAACATGAAGATTAATCTGTATAAGCCCATCGTGGGATATTCAAATATCATTGAGGTGTAATATCACAGGTGGTATGCCAAAAATATATTATGAGAATGCCTTACACTAATGATAAATTACAAAATTGATATTAAAATTAAATAACCTATCAAAATATATAAATTCATAAAGATTCATTATAACTTTTAATAGTTCTTGCATGCATAATAAATTCATAATAAATTCAACCATATATATATTTATAACCCCACATGTTCCTAATAAACACAAAGCATTAGAAATTTTATTCGAAAGAAAAATATTTCAATCACCTGCAAAAAAATAGGGAACCCAACAATTCAGATTAAGGTCACCACCTAGACATAAATATTCAATCTCTTCAAATTATGAAAGTAAAATATGAACCCCACCCATAAAATCAATGCAATTCAAAAATCTCCATCTCCGACAGAATGGGATATTTGAACTGTGACAAATCCAAAAATCAATAATGTAAAGTGAGCACATGAAAACTTCACTTTTACACCTAACCGTGTCCATAGTCCACATCACATCTTTTCCTTTTCTCACATCATGAACCCAACCATCAAATCACCTGTTTCAGTTCGGTTTGTCTTCTTAATTCAAAATTAGTATTTTGTAAATTAATAATCGCATTTGTAAGTTCCTTTATTTTAATCTCAATTCAAGTTAGAAATAGAACTCTTTCTCCCCCTCTGAAGGGAGTCATGAGAAAATTCTGAAAATTATGAAGCTTAAATTCATTAGTTTCTGTGAAAATTTTGCATCATATTGTGGAGTATTTGGAAGCAAAGCTCTACCAGTTTCATATGGCGCCATCCTAAGTTGATCAATCGGTTGTTCTATCAGGATACTATTTTGGTATCATATTTATCATTGTTCTCCAACATATTTTAATTTTTGTGTAGTTTTTGGCATGTCATCTTATCATTTGATATTCATTAGTTTGTTTTGTTTGAACATGGGGATTGATAACCACCAAGGAAGTTAACACTTCTCAGATTTGCTTTGTCATAAAGTCCCCGTATATCCATTATCTAATCTTATCTGTTTCCATTTTACAGATTCTATTCTTTTTTTTATAGATTCTATTTTCTCTACACCTATACCCTGAATCCATATCTACATCTGAGGTCCTAAGCCCTAAGGATCATTTGGAGTTGCTGGTGGTTGGTAGTCTCGGTGTTCACCCGCCACGAGAACATCTTTATTCCAGATCAACACCTATTTGAGAGAGAAATTGCAGGTTCACGCTTCTTAATGAGTTTGGGTAGGATGGTGATTCTCAAGAGAGATGTAGAGGTAATAGGAAATGTTTGATCCAAAATAAAATCCAACAAACGAATATGAAATGGTCGTGGTGTTTGAAAAAGAAAAACTTGGAGTTTATGCTCAAAGTGATGGAAATGGCTAATGGATGTGTGCATTCACATCTTATAGACTATGTTTCATGAAGAGTGTTTAATAATAACATAGAATTCATGCATGTCATGGAAAAGGTTTTTTTGCCATAGCAATTATCGTCGATAAAAATATTCATCCTTCGTAATTTTTATTATACTTATAGGATCAAGTGTTAGGGCTTAATACATTAGGCCCCCAATAATTTAAGCTTGGTTGTGGAAAAATCCTCCACCACAAAACACAACTATTGCACCAAATCCAATAAATTCGCAATCACCAAACAATTTGTAAAATAATAGTCTCATCTTTAATGTACTTGTAACAATATTATTTTCTTTTCCCATCAACAAATCATTACAAGTTCTTACTATTGGGTATAATCACACAAATTCATTGATTTAACGAATCATCCCTTATATTATTCCACATTAATGCAATCATCCTACCTCACAAGTATTGATGTGGGAAATTCATAGTATAAAATGTAACATTTAAATTATAGCAGAATAATTAAATTTTGTCCATTTGTTCGAGGATCACTACACTACTTTAAGACTATAACCAACATGCATGTCAATAAATCAACAATAAATATTAAGGGACAATTATTTATCTAGGTAGTATTATCAAACTTCTTTAGATTAACATTTTTTTTGAATAAATTAATACAATAGTAACTCTCATCCATAGAAGTACTTTACCCACTGGAGGAATAATATGTTCTTGTATAGACAAAGAGGAGGCTAGAGTTAGGGCTTACTTGAGAGTGGATTACTAGTAGAACTAATCTTTTCAAACATAATGCTTATGATAATGATAATCTTCTCTAATAATTTAGTACGACTTAGGTTAAGTGTCAACATTGATTAGTGCTTATCCATGTAGTTCTATTTAAATTAAATAATACAAATGCATCTTAATCACTAGTGCAAAAGTATGTGTTATTAAATTTATGAACATCACATCTTAAATTATACTATGATAAAGGACTAATGAAGGAGAAATCGTGAAGCTATCCTCATTTGATAATACCTTCCTTTGCTCCCAAAAGTAGCAAGCTTAAGTTGGTTGTTTCAAAACACTTCATCAACCATGTTTCACATCATGTATTAAATTTGGTGGATCTCTCTATAATGATAAAGTTAGCCACATAGTGAAAAATTGGCATGAAGCTTAACGTGCAATTAAAAATCGTTATTATTCACAATAGATATTTTACATATTTATAGCCCTAACTCATTAAATTATGGAGCCAAGGATTCTCAATTTAAATTACCCTATAATCATTAAAATCTGATTTCATTAGTAGTCAAATCTAGTATGATTTTGTACCATGTTGACTCATTGTGGCATCGTATTATTTTGATTGAGACATTAACTATCATATATATCTTTCATTTTGATGACGATGAGTGTTACAGTACATGGATAATTATATGTTGATTTTGGATGCTAACTCATTTCATGAGAAGGATGTACATGGCATATGATGCAAATATGCTTGATTTTCTTATGGTATCAATGTGGTATTATGACTAGATTATGAGACCTAGCATGAAGATGGCACACACACACACACACATTTCGTAAATGTATTATCATGTTCCCCTCTTTTAACATTGATGATTGATCATGGTTTGATTATTCACAAGCTAGTTAGTGATCATGTGCAGATTATCATTCAGAGATTGACTTATATTGTTTTCGTATTTGTTAGCTATTATTGGTCAAGTATATTGTTTAAATTGAGTGTGTAGATGGCAGGTTTCGCCATGTGAAAAACATGGGACTCATGTAGGGGATGTCTCAAATCAGCACAATGGGCCCTAAGGGCCAAAGGTTCCTTCCTAGTCTATTTTTTCTTTGGGTCACTTTATTTGACCTTGGTCTTGTTGTGGATTATTGAACCCCTTGTGATGTTGTGTTATCAATACCTTCTTACCTATTTAGTTTTCTAACCCCTTCTTACTATGGTATTGTAATTAATAATTATAATCCCCTTTTCTATTAATTGTGATCTTGTGTTTAACTCTAAATCCTCGGCTTCTATGAAAATTTGTTTTATGTCTTGCTTTGTTATTCCTAATGGGGATTTGCAAACTACCTCTCTTAAATGTCATATTTTCCCCAAACTCGGATTTGGGGAAAATGTGACATTTAGGAGGTGTATAATGCAAGTTATGTGACTAAATTTTCACTTGAAAAGAGTCCCTAGGCTCTATACCTAGGGGTGGATGGGCTCCTTCCAAGGAAAATTAAGCCCATTTGGCCATTTTCCCCTTTTCTCCCTCATCTTTTACCAAATTTTCTTAAGTTTGTAAAGTGTAACACCCACTAAATTCAGACACACAAGACAACATAGAAAAATACAGGATAACTTTTTTTTGACTTGTTCAGAGTATAGAACGACATTACAGGTGGTAAAAATGGTTACAACTAACTCTTCAAACAACTTGACACACCGATGAACACATAGGAAACTTGGAAACATCCAACACCCATCAAGGACAGTTCACTTTTCTCTTAGACAAGGCACCACGAAAAGACCAATCCACAAATACATAGTCACAGTAAGTACACACCACGGTGCAAAATCCTTTAAGGTTATGTATTCACTAAAACATCTTTCAAGACCTGACTTTATGTCCTAGAAGATTCACATTTGATTGAGAAATTTTCCTAAAAAAAGGTGAACTTCTTTCTTTTATATTGAAGACTAGTTAGCTTAAATCAAGTTTTTTGAGTGAGGATCATCTTAAAGACTGGAAAAACTAGCTTAATTCATTTGATCAGTCTCACAAGGTTTCTTATTCATACCCAAGCTACCAAATCTTGATTCAAACCTCCATTGCACAAGGTGTCGAGTGTAAGCTCTAACTGAAGTTGAGTTCCATTAAGGTTTAGAACTACAACCTCCTTGTGCAAGGATCAACAATTAACCACACTTAAGAGAAGATTATAATGTACTGTGGAAAAGGTTAGAGTGAGAAGGTCAATTTATTTCATCATCATGATCTCTTTAGTTATTAACCGGTATTTTAATGAGACTTAAGAGTTCAACTGGATTTGGGTAAAATCTTCATTTAGAATTCTCTTGATTAAGTTTTTTAGAGGATACACATAGGGTTCCCAAAATGGAAACATTAGACTTAATGTGTTCTTAATAAAACTCCCCTACTAACTAAGATCTAAATATATCCCCAAAAGCCAACAATGATATTACTTTTAGAAATAATTAATGTTTCACAACAAAGAGGATAAAGTTTAATCCGTAGCTTAGGGTTAGTGAGGGTGGATTCTTGTACATTGGTAGAAAACTCCCTTCTTTTAAATTAAAGACTCTTAATTTTCTAATCTACAAAAACACAATTTCATTATATTAACTTATTTATTTATTCATCTATGTATTCATTTTATTTTATTTCTTGATTTACTTTAGAAAAAGGATTGCCAACCCACTAAAATATACCTAGAATTGTACTAATGCCAAGACCATGGAGGGGTTATTAAACTAGAAAGTTTAATGACTCAAAAGAAGAAATTACCATTACTCATCGAGAAAAATAAACACGGTTATTAATATTTCTATTCAATACGGCACACAAACCGAAGGTGTCAAAAGATTCCATTGACCTTTGGATTGGAGAACAAGAAGGTAACATTTTTTTTGTCAAAGCATGCTACAACTATTTTCATGACTGACTATAATATCACAAAATAATACTCATAACAAGGTGATGATCGAGTTTTATTTTTCACAATAATAATTCACAAGTTTTGTCTACAAAAGGATATGACAACCTTATTTCACAAATACCGAAAATCCAAGGTAAGATGACCTTCCAAACTCCTCTACAAACACCATACCAATATTTACAACACATTAGACATTCGTACAAGGAATTTCATAAATCAAACCGATGAAACCTTTATACATATCTTTCGTTTATCTACTCGTAAAATCCATCTACACAACTATTAACTTGAGTCAGTTCGTGAGAACTGAGAATGATAAGGACTACACATTGCAACAAGTAAGCTAACATTTAACAGTATCATGAAAGGAACGCTCTTTTTCGAGAATGGATCAAAGCACAAACCAATACTCAAAATCCTTCACACGAGATAAAATTTTTACACCAGCCAACAAGGAGGAAGCCAAATATTCCCGTAAGAACATTATCTCAACTAATGAAGGCAAGACCTTATAGGTTAGAAGCAAACAGGTCAAGAGTATTGGGATTTCAATCATGTAATCCTATAGATTACACGATTGAATTCTAATACTCAATCCATCCATCTCAAAAATAAAAACTTGAGAAGTCAAAACATACTAGTTACAGATCAAAGATGCGAAACAATAAAGATTATTCTGAAATCCTTCTAGGAGGGAGGTTTCATAACAATATTGGTTCATAAGCCTCCTTAAAAAAACAAACCATAGTTTTAGTATTAAATAAGAAGTTTACCACCCTCTCCTTACAAGATCTCTTAAAAGTAAAACTTATTAGCATAATCGAAACCACCCTTCAAAAGCATTTAAAAGAGTCACAAAAAGCCATTAATCTTAACGAACAACCCCATTATAATTGACAACTTATCTAAAAAAATATAAGGGAAAAGTAGTCCCCCAAATGTCATTAGTAATTTGTAACAATTTTTCTGACATATGCCATCAATGTATTTAAATAAATATTACATTCGTAACATCCTGATTATCCTCATAACGTATCATCAAATTGTCATAAGTTAACAAGAGTTCTATTTCAATAATGACTACAGTCATCCCAAACACATTTGAAATTCTAAAACCAACACCAGAGGTTTGGTCATAAACTTATGACCGTTAATAATACGTTCACAAACTATTCACAAATTATCAATAACCTCTCAACAAGGAATAATTTGACCAAGCTAAGATAAGAGTAATCATAATAGGGAAAAGGATTACGAAGCTTCCCCTTTTAAATACATCAATCCATTCTAACCGAGGAGACCACTCAAAGCAGAGAAAACAAAACCCAAGTACCCCGGTCGATCCAGGTCACAATTACCAAAATAAAAATGACATCACATTCAATGATTGGAAACATAGAAAAGTTTTAGAATGAAAATATTAATTGGTCATGAGGCCACAATATCATATACGTTACAAGATGTAAATTATAATGTACCTACATCCAGTTTAGATATTTAGGTATATAACCATATGAAATGGAAACCTCGAAAGAATAAACATGTCGACAGACTCTTCCTAAATGATTATGGATTCAGATCGTAGTAATTATCTCCAGGGTAGAGATAAGGGTCCATAAATATCCCCCAATAAAAGTATCATAACGGAGATCTAGGGACGAAATCCAAAATTGACAATATCATATATATCTACAATCAGATTACATCAAACAAAGTCACAATACGAAGACAAAAATAAGCAAGCCTAATTAATATATGTTATTTGAGCTTGAATACGAGGGATTCAATACATGTTAGATAATACACCATCGATACCCCAGTCTCATGATCGATGCTCAACCCAGCTAATATCCTTACATTGAAACAAAATGATGACTCTCAAATCACTCTCCTCAACACTCACACACTCATCCAATGTTGTCCTAGGAGAACATATTCTTTTTAGATATTAAGCTCACTATTGGTGACAATCCACACACTTCTAAGTTTAACTGAATTCCATAAACCTACGTGCACACACTTACTCAACTCCCCCACACACATACACACTCTAAGCTACTTAACATAAGGCAGGGGATACCCCATTCAACCCCAAAGATAACATGACACAGGGTTTGGGCATACAACTCCTTGTGGATCTTATAACAGGCTTGTAGCTCTGAAAAATAGCCAAATGCAACAATTCCAACATCACACCCTCACTCAAGATGAAGATCATGTATTTTTGGTGACCCATTTATAACTTACAGAACATATCGCAGGAAGAACATGGGTTATTTTGGGGCATAGATAATTTTCTCCACCTTAGGACTATCCTAGTTTTGAATTTAGGTCTCTAGGCTTGTTTTTTGAGGCAAAAACATGAAAACAAATCAATCCTCACACTTATTCCTCAAAACCACCTCCAACAGGATTGGATGATCAATTTGAACTTGCTTAGAATTATAATTTAGAAGAAAAACTGGCAAAATGTGAAATATCTTACTTTTCTTCTAGCTGAGCATGTCAAAACATAGGTTTGAATTTGGTTTCATGGTTGGATAGGTTCCATACCCCCTCTAACTCTACACTCTTGGCCACAGGTTTGTTTTTGTATGAAAATTGTGTGTTGTAAATTTTAGTACTTCATTTGACTCGTGTGAGGAGAAATACGTGGCACTAGTTTGCCATTTTAATGTATAAAACTACTCGTTACACATGTGTGGGGGAGTTTCAATGGCCAAGAAAATTTGAGGAGTCTTTCCCATGATCCCTTAACGTGCTCCAATCATCACAGTCGGCTTTGGTGGCCCTCCTTGACTTTTGCACATTCATGGCTCTCGGCTAGGTACAGGAATAGAAGAAAATGGTAGATTTTAAAAGCTAAAACTTCAAAAACACGCTCTTCAGATTCTCACAATCACTATCATGGTTTTTATATCATTTTGAACAATGTTCCATCCCATCTACATTTGAATTCTCCTCTTCCTCTTTCATTTTCTTACAAACTGATAATTAAAAAAAACTCTACTCCATGATTCGTTCCTATTTTTCCTCCTTGAACCCAACCACCACTAAATTTAGCTAGGTCCTAAACAACATAGATAGACTTTCTTCTCTATTTTTACTCCCCTCTATACTAGGAGAGGGCTTGGAGATATTTTCCTAAAGGGAAAATATCTTCAATTCCATTTAAACCTTTATTTTTAATGCCCATCTCTAATTTAGGCATTATTTAGCTCATAGAGCTATTTTTACAAAATCCACACATTCAAATCAAATGACATGGAGGTAAAAAAACATGAAGACATATCCTAAACCCTCCCACACAAAAAATTTGAAATTTGAACTATGACATAGCCTTCTACTTAGGATGCTCCTGCATCATTCTACCCTTGAGAGAAAAAGTGTTCTTCATGGCTGATTTGGCTTCTCTAGGTCCTCAATCTTGGCTCCTAGCTTGATCAGATCATTCTCTATCATCCATGTTGCATCCTCAGCTGGTAAATTTTTCTAGTTAACTAGATACTGGTAGTATTCTCTGTCCATAGTCTTCTTGATGATCTTCTTTTCCAACAACTTCTCAATCTTCCTTGGATTGGCTCTGGGCATATGTGGTTGCAAACTTGTCTCCTGTTGTCCTTTTTCAACTTCTTCTTCCACTTGGTCTTCACCTTTATACTTATACAAGTGTGCAACATTGAATATTGCAGAAATTCCAATGCCTTTAGGTAGTTTCAGCTCATAAGCATTATTAGAAAATTTCCTGATTATCTTGCAGGGACCAATCTTCTTGACTTTCAACTTATTATACTCCCTCTTGGGGAATCTCTCCTTCCTCAAATGCGTAAGTACATCATCACCAAATTCAAAAATGATTTCCTTCCTCCTCAAATGAGCTCTCTGCTTGTACTTGTGGGTACTTTCTTCAAGTTTCTTCTTCACCTACTCATGAATATCATGCATTGCCTTAGCAAATTCTTCTGGATCTACACTTTTAGTTTCCATTCTCCCCATGTCTCTTAGCTCATATACACCTCTTGGGTGCTGTCCATACATGATTTGGAAAGGACTTATACCTATACTTCTGTTGGGTGAGTCATTGTAAGAAAACTCTGCTTGTGTAAGTTCCAGATCCCATTGTTTTGGATGTATGCTCACCAAGCTTTGCAGAATGTTCCCAAGGCTCCTGTTGACTACATCATTTCGACCATCTATTTTTGGATGATAAGCTAAACTGAAACTTAGATGAGTTCCCAACTTCTTCCACAATGTCCTCCAAAAAATTCCCAACAAAATTTGTATCTCTGTCAGATACAATACTCCTTGGCAAACCATGCAGTCTTACTATTTCCTGAAAGAAAAAATTAGCAATGTAAGTAGCATCACTAGTTTTGGTGCATGGAATGAAGTGATCCATCTTTGTGAACCTTTCAACAACTACAAATATGGAGTCATGTCCCTTCTAAGTCATGGGCAATCCAAGTACAAAATCTATGCTCAAACAATCTCATGGTCTGCTGGGGATAGGAAGTGGCTGATATAACCCTGCATTTTGACTAGTTCCTTTACTGTACTGACATACCTTACATCTCTCCACAAATTTCTTCACATCTTGACCCATTCTTGGCCAAAAATAGTATGCACTCAACTGAGCCAATGTTTTGTTTTGCCCAAAATTCCCAGGAAGGCTTCCACTTTGTTTCTCTCTGATCGGGTTCTCTCTCATTGAACCTTTGGGAATGCAAAGCTGGCTGCCCTTGAATAACAATCCTTCTTGTAGCATGTATTCCACCCATAGACTCATATCCATCATTGTGGGTTGCTTACAAGCCTTTTAAGCCTTGCTGAAATCATCATCCTCTTCATATTGATCTCCCAAGTTCTCAAAACCCATCACATTCACCTATAGCTCCTGAAGAACTAGAAATCTCCTGCTCAAAGCATCTGCCACTTTGTTAGATTGTCCCTTCTTATGTTTGATACTGAAAGTATAGTTTTACAAGTATTCTACCCATTTTACATGCCTCTGATTTAGTTTAGGCTGATTACTAATAAATTGTAAAGCATAGTTATCAGTAAACAACACAAACTCTTTAGACAACAGGTAGTGTCTCCATTTTTGTAGTGCTTGAACTAATGCATAGAATTCCTGATCATAGGCTGAATACTTCATCTTTGCCTCACTGAGTTTCTCACTGAAGAAAGCAACTGGTTTTCCTTCTTTACTCAAAACTCCCCCAATTGCTAGGCCACTAGCATCACACTCCAACTGGAATAGTTTGTTAAAATCAGGAAGGACTAAAATAGGTTCTTCTATTACCTTTTTCTTCAACAATTTTAATCCTCTCTCAGCTACTTTAGTCAACTGGAAGTTCCTCTTATCACCTTTTATTGTTTCTATCATGGGAGTTACAATACCACTGAAGTTTCTGCTGAATTTCCTATAGAAACTAGCTAAGCCATGGAGAATTCTTACCTCATACGCACTCCTGGGTGTTGACCATTCAAGTATGGATTTAATATTCTCCTTATCCATCTTAAGTCCTTCTCTGGAAAGGAAAAAACCCAAATACACTAGCTCGGTTGGGATAAAAATACACTTTTTCAGATTTATTAGCAATTTCGATTCCTGTAACTTTTCTAATACCATTCTGAAATGTTGCAAATGCTCTTCTCTACTTTTACTGAATATCAAAATATCATCCAAATATACAATGACAAACTTACCAGTGAAATGTTTGAGTACTTCATTCATTAGTCTCATAAATGTGTTGGGGACATTAGTTAGGACAAAAGGCATAACTAACCACTCATACAAACCATCATTGGTCTTGAATGCAATCTTCCACTCATATCCCTATTTGATTATTATTTGATGGTACCCACTCTTCAAATATATCTTTGAGAAATAAGCTGATCCACTCAAACAGTTAAGCAAGTCATCTATCCTTGGAAAAGGAAATTTATACCTGATTTTGATCTTGTTGATGGTTCTGGAGTTGGTACACATTCTCCGGGTAAGTGCAGCAAGTTGGGGGACAAAAAAGGGGTCATACGTGGACGTCATATTGCAAATAACAACATAATATCAACTTGTAGGGATTATTATCAATACATACACTCAAAATTAGAAAAACTTATATTAATATGAATCATAGCATCCGGAATCTAGTTTCTAAAATACTCATTTTTTTAAAAAATGGACAAGATTAGCTATATTAAACACTCAAAATTCAATGACTTGGTATTTTTTTTTAAAATGCCTATAAGATTATAGTCCGTTTGCCCACAATTTGGATGACCAAAAATTGATATATAGTTTTATCCTTTGGTGAGAAGTTAGATGCCACTATCTATCTTGGGATGAATTTTATTTTGTACTTTTTTTATCAATATTTTATTTTTTATGATTTTTTCCGTGAAAGTGGTATGAAAACATAAAGAAAACAGAGCACTTTCTGTTTGCCCGCCATAACTTCATCAAAAAATATTGAAATCAAATAAATTTTTTTTTGAACATGTATATAATTTTTCCACAGTTGGGATGGTATAAGTTTTATCACATTCTGATAAGTGAAACAAAATTTGTAGTCTTAAACGTAGACATAAACATTCATGGGAAAAAGTGTCTTAAAGACCTACTATTAGTAAAAAATTATAAAATGATATTTATCCTATTCTATTCACTTTAAAATCAGTATTTCTACAAATCTAACAGTCTCCCCTAGGAAATGGTACCATTTTTATGACATATGTTTTACTTTTCGGCATGGTTCAAGTCCGCGAAAGACTAAATTTTATGTTTCGTTGGTTTTAATGTAAAATTCAGGATTTGATGTCCACTTAATTGTCCCCCAACTTGGTGCACTTACCCCTCCATGTTCCATCCTTTTTAGGAATAAGCACATTAGGTACAACACATGGAATAAAAATTTCTCTCACCAATCCTTTGTCCAAAAACTCCTGGACCTATTGTTTGATTTCTTCATTCTCCTTGGGTGTCATCTGGTAGGCTGCCTTGTTTGGAAAATTGGGTCCTAGAATCAGATCTATGTGATGACTGATGCTTCTCATAGGTGGCAAATCATTTGGTAGTTCATCAAAAACAATTTCTACATAATCATTCAACATATCCTAGATCTCACAAGGTAAATCAATCAACTGAGTGTTAGTAACTACACTTTTTAGTTCACCAATAACTGCAAAACTTACCTCTTCCTTCTTCACGCTTTGTAGGAACTCCTTGACACTTACCATCATCACCTTTGAGCTTAGTTTGGCTGTATCATTCTCCTCCTTCAGGGGTATGAGTGTATTCTCCACTCCATTCTTCTTGAAAGTGTAGGTGTTATTTCTCCCATCATGAATAGATTTTTTTATCAAACTACCAAGGTCTCCCAAGTAGGATATGGTAAACATCCATAGGCATAATCTCACACATGACTTGATATTTGTATTCCCCAATCTGAAATTCTACCTTGCATTGTTCATTTACCAACAACTGATGTCCTTTTTGCAGCCATGACACTTTGTATGGAGTTGGGTGTGGCTCTCTTTTCAAACCTAGCTTCTCCACCATCTCAACATACACTAGATTGTCTATACTTCCACTATCAGTCACAACCTTGCAGCACTTCCCTTTGCTCTTGTATCTTGTCTTGAATAAAATATTTCTCTGTGGTGGTTCCACAGCCTCTTTGTTTGGTTTCAACAAAACCCTCTTCATGAGAAGGGATTCACCATCTTTTGATATGTTCTCTTGTCTAGGTGCTACCTCTAGCTCCCCATCTTTCTCTTCACCTGGAGCAATGTACATATTCTTCTCATGGCTGGTTTGAGGGTTGTCTAGACACTCATAAGATCTATGACCAGCATACTTATTGCATTTGAAAACTTACCCAAAAATATGGCCCTACCTCTTTGATAACCTCGATAAGGTTTCCTTCCTCTGAATGGTGCACTGCCTCTTGTGCTCTGTATGCTACTGGAGATGCTCCCTTCATCAGAACGTTTTTGAAGCTGCCTCCTATCATTTGGAGGTCCTCTTCCTCTGAAGGTTCTTCCTCTTCCTCTTGAGATGGTGTTTTTTTTCCTTGTTATCTTCCCCTCTGCTTTAAAATCAATCTGATAAGCTTCTTCAATAGTCCTATGAGTGAGAAGACTTATCTCATCCTGAATGTTAAATCTCAACCCATTGATGTATCTAGCTACCTTTTCCAAGTCTTATTCTATGTGGCCTGATTTGATTGTTAACCTATAAAACTCCTTAGTATATTCTTTCACAGACAACTCTTTTTATCTCAAATTTTGTAGTTCTTTAAATAGGTTTACCTCATAGTCTATAGGGATGAATTTTCCCTTCATCTTGGCTACCATTCTATCCCAGATTCTGATCTTTTATTTTCCTTTTCTCCTTATTTCTTCTTGCACTCCATCCCACCACAGAGCTGCATGTTTCTGCAATCTGGTCATGGAAAATCTCACCTTTTTGTCATCCTCCACTATGCTTTCAAAATCAAAGTACTTGTCTAGTGCTTTGATCCAGTCAATCAATTCCTCCACATTCAAGTTTCCTTCATACATGGGAACCTCCATCCCTGGCTTTGTGTTCACCTTCATGATGGCTCTAATCAACCATTCTTCAGAGGTTTCTTCCTCTACCTCTACAATTAGATCCTCCTCTAGTGGTTCTTGCTCACCATCACTGATCTCTGCCATCTCCATTCCTCTCCTCTGTGTCATTTTTAGGTCCCTTAGCCTAGCTTTTAAGTTCTTGATATCCTCAGCCAAAGCAAGTTGGGATGCTTGGGCTACTTGCACTGCTCTTCTTGGTGCCATCTTTCTTTGCCTCTTCTTGTTCTGCTTTGTTCTTTCTCCTCTCCTTTGGATCTTTAGATTGTGCACAATCAATTTCAATCTCATACCAAAATTATGTCTCTCAAATCACTCTCCTCAACACTCACACACTCATCTAATGTTGTCCTAGCAGCACAAATTCTTTTTAGATCTTGAGCTCACTATTGGTGACAATCCACACACTTCTAAGTTTAACTGAATTCCCTAAACCTACATGCACACAATAACTCAACTCCCACACACACATACACACTCTAACCTACTTAGCATAAGTCAGGGGATACCCCATTCAACCTTGAAGATAACATGGCAAAGGGTATGGGCATATAGCTCCTTGTGGATCCTATAACAGGCATGTAGCCCTGAAAAATAGCCAAATGCAACAATTCCAACATCACACCCTCACTCAAGATGAAGATCATGTATTTTTTGTGACCCATTTGTGACTTACAAAACATATCACGGGAAGAACAGGGGTTACTTTGGGGCATAGATAATTTTCTCCACTTTAGGATTGTCCTAGTTTTGAATTTAGGTCTCTAGGATTTTTTTTTAGGCGAAAACTTGAAAACACATCAATCCTCACACTTCTTCCTCAAAACCATCTCCAACATGATTGGATGATCAATTTGAAATTTCTTAGAATGATAATTTAGAAGAAAAACTGGCAAAACGTGAAATATCTCACTTTTCTTCTAGTTGAGCATGTCAAAACACAAGTATGAAAATGGTTTAATAGTTGGATAGGTTCCATAAACCCTCCAACTTTCAACTCTTGGCCATAGGGTCATTTTTGTATGAAAATGGTGTGTTTTAAATTTCAGAACTTCATTCCACTCGTGTGAGGAGAAATACGTGGCACTAGTTCGCCATTTTAATGCATAAAACTACTCGTTACACACGTGTGGCGGAGTTTCAATGGCCAAAAAAATTTGAGGAGTCTTTCCCATGATCCCTTAACGTGCTCCAATAATCATAGTTGGATTTGGTGGTCCTCCTCGACTTCTGCACATTGGTGGCTCTCGGCCAAGTATAGGAATAGAAGAAAATGGTAGATTTTAAAAGCTAAAACTTCAAAAACATGCTCTTCAGATTCTCACAATCACTGTCATGGTTTTTATATCATTTTGAAGAATGTTCCATCCCATCTACATTCTAATTCTCCTCTACCTCTTTCATTTTCTTACAAAGTGATAATTAAAAAAAACTCTATTCCATGATTCATTCCTATTTTTCCTCCTTGGACCCAACCACCACTAAATTTAGCTAGGTCATAACCAACCTAGATAGACTTACTTCTCTATTTTTACTCCCCTCTATACTAGGAGAGGGCTTGGATATATTTTCTTGAAGGGAAAAGATCTTCAAGCCCATTTAAACCTTTATTTTTAATGCCCATCTCTAATTTAGGCATTATTTAGCTCATAGAGCTATTTTTACAAAATCCACTCATTCAAATCAAATGACATGGAGGGAAAAAAACTTGAAGACATATCCTAAACCCTCCCACACAAAAAATTGAAATTTGAACTATGACATAGCCTTCTACTCAAGATGCTCTTGCATCACAAAACTTATGCAATGTTAAGTGACTATGGTTTCTTTACCAAAAAGATAAGGTCATGGCCACCACACATTACGATAACAGAGACAATGGAATCATAGGTTAGGATAGATCATATTTTTTACAAAGCCCATTATATATGCAACAAGATTTAACTTCTAGTATCAGTCCTATTACTCATTAGGGGTGCTTTCAATCAAAATAAAATAGTTGAAACAACCAACCCGATATACCCGCCAACAAAAAGTTATTCATACTCTTACCCCATTCGTTGCTATAGGTAATGATTTCAATTTCCTTAAAATGTATATGAATATATAATCATTCAAATTGGAAGAAAACTCTTTAATAGTCTCAAATCTTAGAATGAAAAATAGATAAGAGTAATGAAACCATGCCGAACATAGAGGATTCATAGAAAGTTGTAAAATTATGACAACAAAAAGGGGGTGTCCAGAACCAGGTTACCCATTACCAGTTTACGTAATGGGGAAGTGATGCGAGAAATTCCCAGCCGTATAATACTTTTCACAACCAATAAATTTAAAAGATTAAAGAAAAGGTGAAATCCCCCTTTGCAAGCTATTCATTCAAAAATAGTGATTCAGAAGAAGAAAACCTAGGGAAAACCAATACACTCAAGACAATCTAAAAGCAACCACAAAATCCCATTTCTAGACGCCGTTTCAAGAAGGTGAACCATTTGTTTCATGGAATTATTAAAAAGGTAGTAGACCATTGTAAGGGTTAGACTTAACATGCCTAAATGGAGCTTCCTCAAAATTCCCAGCCTGCAATCCTTCTCCAAAAACACACGTGTCCAGATAAGGTGCTTCATCCTCTAAAAAACAAGGGACAATCAGAGCTACAAGGAGCATATGTAGATTCTAGCCAGAGGGAACACAAAAGTAGGTCAAAAATGGGAAAAATCCACATGTATGCAGCCAACAAAGGAATTAGAGTTTCTTTCCCCCAAAATGCAAGCCAAGGAGTCAAATAAAATCAATAAAATGAAAAACAGGTGGCCAATAGGGTGGAGTAATGGGTGGGGGTGCCATTCATTTAATGCATTTAAAGTTTGACAGGTGCTCAACCACCCTCCACTTGCAAAAAGGAATTCAAACAGCTAAATTTTAGCACATAACCATATTTTTAATAGGAGGAAAAGGAAGAACCAAATACCTATGCCAACCAAGCAGAATTAAAGGCATACTAACTGGCATGTTGGAGGGAGAAAAAAAATCATATTTTCCTTTAATTAAAATAATTAAAACAACATGCAAGCAGGCCTAATTCGACCAAGGGGAGAAAACTAGAGGTTGGCGTTCAAAAGTGTAAATGGATCAACGACCAACCATGGTGCCACAATGGGGTAATCCCTTCTTCAGCGCGAAATGAGGTTCACTCTACGAGAGTGATCCGAATGATACAACAAAACGACATAGAGATAATTAATATTAATATCGATTACAATCGATAATGAAATAAAATAATAATAATATAAAATAATGGCCGATCAACATATAAATTAATAATATCATTATTATCATTTTTATTATTAATTTTACAACTAAATAATAATTATTATTCATATTAAAAATGACGGGCAGTCAAGCTTGACAAATTGAGAACACAATTTTATTTTAATAGGAAAATCATAAAGGATGTTGCAGGGGCCAGCAATTGAAAACATCAACACGACACAAACTGACATGGCGAAGAGGGAGGATGCTAATTATTCTCTGCGACAATGGTGAAGCCAACTAAAGATCAACATAAGAACAACAACATTCAACGCTTAGCAAAAAGGTCACCGATATATGAACAAGAGTAACATCGAATAGGGCATTACATAAATGATGTTGGGATGTGAGGATCCTCAATGATTTCATGGATATTTTTTTCTTATCTTTTAGTTTGGGTTTTTAGGGTGCAAATTTTGGATTAGTTCAAGCATAGGTGGAGGGTGACACTTGTCACACTCCCATTTGGTCCTTTGTGTTGCTCCTTTTCTATATCATCCCCTCTTGTGGAAGGGATTGAGGTTACTTGATTTGTTTTTCTTGATTTGGGTCCTCTTTTGGGAGCTTGTAAGGAGAAGGAAGTGGTTTTGGAATCTTGGATTGGAACACTTTTTAAAGTGTGAATTGAAATTGGTTGTTCAAATTTCTTGTCTTTTGTTTTCCCAACTAATCTTGCATGGAATGGATTTTGGGTATGTGTGGGAAGAGGAAATAATCCCCTTTTTAATCATCCTCATGCTTGATGGAAAGGCTTGAGGGAATTTTGGCTTACCCCTTTATTTGGTTTGAAGGGCATGGAGGGATAAGGGGAGAATTTGTGGAGAGGTAAGGAGAATATTTTGATATCTCAAGGAGAGATAAGGATATGGTGGCTCTATGTTTAATTTGGCACTAAATTTGGAAATTCATGGGATATTGTATTCCCTCTTCCCTCATTGATAAGTTTCGTGCTTCTCAATTTTTTTGATTGGTTATGTTGCATTGTTTTTGGGGTGTAATTCCTAAGTGTTGTATCATTGGTTTTGTTTTAGTGACCATTTTCTACCGCTAGTTTGAGGAATGACCCTCCCTCTTTCCCATGGGTTTAGAGGGAGGCTAGCATTGTTGGTGTGTGGGATCCTATGTGTCCTTCACTCACATATAGAGGGTCATCTCTCATGGGTTAAGTTTAGGGTTTCCTTGTGTGTCATGCACTAGGGTTACTCAATACTCTATATGTACCCTTTCATTCCTAATTTATGAGTATGCCAAGAAACTCTGTTGTATTTCCTATATGAGAAAATTTTGGTTCTTTTGCGCAAGTTCTTCCATTGTAAATCGATCCTTGCGATTACGCTAGAGCCATTATGATTCCGTTGGATAGCAACTACTTCGTGGTGCATCGTTTCTGATTCGATTCTTGCAAACTCTTTCATGGTATCAGAGCTAAGATATGGTAAACATGCATTCATCATTTGAGTTATGATTACTCTTGGTTTTGTTTCCTTATTCCTTGTGCAAGTTTTTTTCGTTCATTGGATTCTAGAAGCTTGTTAACGTATTTAAAAAGTTGTTGGAAAGTTGTTTCGGTTTGCTATGTTTTTTATGCATGTGCAGGTATTATTGAAGCCTTCAGGGGTTTTTCAACTACATTCAGCTAACTGCAACTAAATATGGCAGATCAGTTAAAATAGAGGTTATTTTCTGGTTTTTTAGTTTTTTATTAAACTAGAAATTTCTTTTAGATTTTTATTTCTTTGGTCTCTCTGTGTTTTTTACATGGTGGTTTTGTAGAATACAGGTTAAAAAAAATCTAGCATCATTTGAAGTTTGGTGTTTTGGTTCACTGTTCCCCACTAAGCCCCTCACCAAGCTCCTCTTCAACCTACCTTTGAGCTCCCTCAACTTGCGAGTTTCCTACTCGAGATTCTTCGACCCTACAGTGTGTTTTGGTGTATGGTGTTTCTAAGCTCAGCTGACTTCATGTTTTTATTGTGGCGAGCTCTATATTTTATCCTGGACTATAACATTGTGGCGTGTTGCCTCTGCCCTGAGCTTTCTCTCCTCTCTTCCTGCGTTGTCCTGTGAACTACTCTTGCTCCAAGCTTTCTAACTTCTCGCCTAGTTTGGCTCTGTCCTGAGACATCTTGGTCACTAGGTCAGCTCTGGTTCTCCCCTGTGTAGCCGAGTTGTGCCTTTCCACCTGTTGGAGTCTCCCTACATCCGTGTTCTTGTTGGAGCCAACTCTGGCTCTTTCCCCACACTGTCCCAAGCTCTTCCTCTGCCTCATGAGCCTACTCGCAATGGCTTCTCCCGCTCCCCGCGTGCTGCACTCCTTGCTCCCCATTTCCCCGCATCTGATCACGCCTAACTTGGGATCCTCCCACATCCAATGGTATTTCAAACAAACGGTAAGTCTTTTTTATGGTATGTTTCTAATTTTTTGGTGGGAATTTATTTTAAAAGGGAAATTATATTTGATTTTTTAATTAGGATTTAATTTGCACTATATCTTAATTAGAATTTCTTCGTAACGGTAAGTTTATTTAAATTTATTTAAGGCAAGTTAACGGAAAATTTTCAAATTCTAGTGGGAAACCATTCAAATTTGAATTTTTTAAAAAAGGGAAGTATATTTGACTTTTAATTAAGATTTCATTTAATAGATATTAATTAGTTTCTATTCGTAATTAATTAGATTTAATTGTAATTAAATCCATTTCTATTATTTACGATCTCTTCATTCTCGATTAGATAAAATAATTAAAATCATCTTTTAAAATTAACGTTAAATTGTTATTTTTTTTAACTCCAATAGCTCTAAAATTAGCAAAATAGGGCATTTCAAAGTGATAAGTTTTTAGGCGTTCTTGTCGATTTTTTTACTAATTGTGCACTCAAGTGTGCAGCATCACTCTGAGCACCTTTTTGTCTTCCACTTGCCTTTCCAGCGCTCTGGAGGTCTTCCGAACTCATCTTGAGTTCCTTTCTTCATTGTATTTTACCCTTATTATTTCTTGTGACGAGTGAGCGCTTCTGTCACCATTTTTGCAGCAAGGGGGTATCATTTGTGACATGAGACACTCTTTCTCACAACTAGGATTTGATTTCACCTCCTTCCTAGTTTTTGTAGTTGTGCTTGTATACGGTGTCACTTTCCTGCATTCCACGAAACACGATTATGGTCTCCTCTTTTGTGCATTATTGCGCTAATTGCAAGGTGAGTTACCAACTGTTTCAAGACGCACACTCAGACCATACTGTATTCAACCTACTAAAATATAAAGTGCCGAAAGTAGGGGGTTATTATGTTATTCTGGGTGGTTGTGATTCTTTTCTGCATTCCTTCTCTCTCTCTTCACAAGGGATGTTTATTCACTTCCTTTGCTTACACTGCTCAAATTTTTCAAGTGGAGATCAAAAATTATTATGAAACTAAGAGGTAAAGGGTTATTCCGCATCACCATGGGAATTGAGACTGAACTAGATGACGACCCTGAAAAATCTACGTGGTTAAACCGTAGTAATGAAGCTTCAGGTCTTCTTTGCATGTCTGTTTCTCCTGACTTGCTCTTCCACATTGAGTCATCTGAAACACCTAATTCTGCGTGGAAAACGTTAGATAAAATGTTTGGACAACAAGATGACATGAGAGTGCACAAGTTGGAAAATTAACTACTAGGGTTAAATCCTAGTGCTTTTGAAAACCTACAAGCATACTTCTCTAAGTTTTTCCACACTAGACTTTTTTTAAAGGAATTTCAAGTAGAGAAGAAATAATCTCAACTAATCTTGTCGATTCTCTCTAAGTTAGGTCATGAATATTTTGTCTTTGTGTCAACTTTTTACGCTACAAAAGCTACCTTGGGAAATGATTGGAATATGCCCTCCTTTGACTATTTTTCATCCTAACTCATTCGAGAACATGGCAAACTCATTCAAATGGGGTCTCTCAAGTCCAAGTCACACACCCTTATAGTAAGTACTAGTAAGGAAAAGAAGACTGAGAAGAAGAAATAAAGAAAGGATCAACCTAAGAAGGAAACCAAGACCAAAACTAAATTTAACACAAGCGCTTCGACTTCTGAGCCTAGAGCACAAAAAGACAAGTTTTTTGTTCCTATTGCAAAATTCCTGGTCATAAAGAGCATCTATGTATGAGAAAACAAATTGATCACCTTACTCATTTACTTGAGAAAAATCAAATAGGTGTTCCTGAGTCTATCAAACAAAATGCTCCAAAGGCCGAGTCTTCTACTACGAAAGGGTCTAAATCTGATAAGAAGAAAGGAAAATACCCTTGTAGCCAAAGTTGCTCCTTCATCGACGTGGATTATAGATTCTGATGCCTCACACCACATGGCTTCTTTGCATGTTAAGTTCTCCAACATCGAGCCTTGTGGTATGTCCCAAATCACAATGGGTAATGACATGATAGTGTCAGTTTCCGGTAGTGGATCAGTAGAGATGGATGGGGGAACATTCAACCAAGTGTTGAGTGTTCCTGATCTCTCTATCAATCTCCTATCGGTTTACCAAATTACTCACCTTGATGAAGTAATGCAAGTGGAATTTGGTCCTAAATTGGTGATTATTTGTGAGCTTAACGATGACACTACAGTGGCTGAGGGAAAGGTGGATCACAATTCATAGTTATATACCTTTTCCCACTTTACTTATGATTCTACACCCACTTCCTTTCTCACTCATGTAAATGAGGTTAGTAAGCTATGGCATGAGTGTTTTGGACATCTAAATTATCGCTGCCTTGAACAATTGAGCCAAAACAAAATGGTCAACGGGTTACCCCGCATCAAGTTTTCTAAGGGTATTTGTGAGGGTTGTACCCTTGGAAAGCATCCTGAAAAGAACTTTGACAGAGGAAAATCCTTGAGATCTACTCCTCCTTTTGGATCTTATTCACAACGATATTTCTGGTCCATTTCCGTCACCTTATTTTACTAGAGATCTTTATGTGCTCACCTTCATTGATGACTATTCATGATATAATTGGGTATACTTTCTTAATCTTAAGTTTGAAGTCTTTGAACATTTTAAGGACTTTAAGGCTGTTGCTGAGAAATAGGTGGAACAGTCTATTAAGGTTTTTTGAACCAACAATGGAGGTGACTATATAAACAATAGGTTCATGGATTTTTGTACTTCTAAAGGGATCTCCTTACAACATACAGTTTCTTATAGCCCTTTGCAAAATGGAGTCGCAGAAAGAAAGAACTACACTCTTAAGGAGATGGCCACTTGTATGATTCACTCAAGGTCTCTTCCTCTGTAGTATTGGGCTAAAGCAGTGAATTGTGCTAATTACATTCAGAACCATGTTCCACACAAGACCGTAAGAGGGATGAAACCCTTTGAAGCCTAGTTTGGACATAAGCTTAATGTTGAGAATTTTCGAGTCTTTGAATCCAAGGCTATGGCTCAGATTCCCAAGAATAAACACAAGGCATTGGAACCACAATCCAAACCTTGTATCTTTGTAGGGTATCCTGATGGCATGCAGGGATATCAATTGTTGAATCCTACTTCTCATGAGCTTTATATTGAGAGAAGTTTTAAGTTTGATGAGTCTTCTTTGAATTCTCCTTCTCTACCTAATGAGGTTATTTAGCTCGCTGATTTGGATTTTGACTCATCAAATGATGATATTGTTGAGCGTGCTCCTCTTCCTGATCATGCCAACCATCAGAACTTTGAGTCTTCTCATTTTAACAGTAGTGATGACAAGGAATATGTCCCTTCTCACTCGAGTGAAGGATCTTTAGACTTTGAGCCTGATCCTCCTGGTCTTCTTTGGGCTAGGAAAACTTTACAAAGTGTTGGAGATTTAGTTAGAGATACTTCATATATGAGACATACTCGCTCAGATTTCGTTGGACCCCACTCTTTCTTTGCCTCTACTTCTAATCCATAGTATTTCCAGGAGGCTTTTAGTATTCCTAAGTGGGATACTACAATGGATGAGGAGTATTCCTCTCTCATGAAGAACGATACTTGTGATCTCACCCCTCTTCCGAAAGGAAGAACAATCATTCGGTGTAAGTGGGTGTTCCGAATAATGTATGGAGTAGATAGAGACGTCGAAAAGTTTAAAGCGTGATTAGTAGCTAAGGGTTTCTCCGATATATCTGGGGTTGATTATACTGATACCTTTTCTCCAGTTGTGAATGTGACTTCTATTTGACTGACCCTTACCATTGCCGCAGAAAACAGATGGAAATTCCATCAAATGGATGTTAAGAGTGCCTTCCTTCATGGTGACCTAGAGGAAGATATCTACATGGAATAACTTCCAGGTTATTTCCATGATCCCTCCCTAGTTTGTAAGTTAAAGAAGTCTCTTTATGGCCTTAAAAAAGCCCCTCGGGCTTGGTATGCCAAGATTGACTCCTTTTTACTTACATCAGGGTTTACTAGGTGTCACTCTGATCCAAGTGTATATTCTATGGCAAGATGACTCCATACTCATCCTTGTTCTCTATGTTGATGACATGTTGATCATAGGAAAGTGTTTCCTCTATCATTGATTTTGTGAAGATCGCCTTGGCCAACAGGTTTTCCATGATTGACTTAGGTATGCTTCATTACTTTCTTGGGATCCAAATTTCAAAATATGACTTGGGAATTGTGATTTTGTAACCTAAGTATGCTCTTGACTTTCTTGCTCATTTTCAGATGTCTGATTGCAAATCTTATCCTCCTCCTTTTCTTTCAGGGGTTAAGTTGGTTTCTGATTGCTCTAATCCCTTGGTTGATGGTACCCTTTATCGATAGTTTTTGGGGAGATTGATTTACTTGACTCACACTCAACCGGATTTATCTTATGTTGTTGGGATTATGTCCAGATTCATACAGGAACCACATGAGCTGCATTGGAAAGAAGCTAAGCAAACCCTTCATTATGTTCATGGCACCTATACTGATGACATTCACTATTATGGAGGGGTGGATATTTACTTGATTGGGTTCACAAATTCTGATTGGGCCGGTGACTTAGATCATCTGAAATCTACCTCTGGCTATAGTTTCTCTCTTGGTTTGGGTCCTATTAGTTAGTCTAGCAAGAAGCAGAATACAATTACGATATCTTCTACATAGGTAGAATACATAGGATTAGTTTGTTGGTACCCAAATTGATTCTCCCTTAGAAGTTGAGCAACATCACATATTTGACAGGAAGCTTAGAGACAAGCAGATCATGTTGTGTGTCATTTTGTAGCTGGGGAATAAATGTAGCTTTCTCTTTTTCACTCAGATGTGGAGAAATGGATAGCACCCTCAAGAGGATTTGATCTATCCTCACTACTTTATGGTTGTGCCTTTCAACCAGGGTGAGAGGACCCTTTTTTAGCTTGTTGTTTAAGGAGTAGATGGAGATGTACTTCTTTGCAAAGTTATAAAGACAATCTTAAGGAAAACATGATCAATACAACAAAAATCTAACTCTCACGAGTTATCACCCTAGATAATGGAGATATTTTCTAAGCAAGGTTCATGCTACTAAAGACAATGAAAACTTGATTGCTTCTAGATGTTTTCATAATAGAAATTATGCATGTGTACACACACAAGACAAACATGGGTAGTATGGGTAGAATTGGTTGTTTTTAAATGAATTTTGGTGAGAGGTGAGGCAGAATGAACTTGATTTTCCAGATATTTGAGAGATTATACAAAAATTAAACGCTTGATCAATGGAATGCTTCAGAACAGCTAAAATTTTCCTTTAACTAGAAGGTGTGCTTCAATGGAGGCCCAGATTAGCATGTTTTCGCATAAACTTTAATAATCCAAAATGAAGGATCAAATTGAAAATCTTAATTGAACATTATCAGCCTTTGTTTTATCATGCCTAAGATACCCTCAAAGGCTAACAAACAATCTTATCATCATGATAGGAGTAAATTGATTTTAAATTTGTTTATTTCACTATCAAATGAAAGCTCATCTGATAAATGAAATTGTAAATGCCACCAAACTATCACAAGGATAAGATCTTGTGTGATTCACAAAGATTTCAATGTAAGATTGCAATGGGAATAAGAAAAACTATTTACATACATTTAGAAATGAAGCAGACACAATTTTGCTCAAAATTAACATAGATTAATTCAAATTTGATTAAATTTATCAGTAGGGGAAAGTTTCTAGAACAATCTCAAAGCTTATCAATGGATGTACACTTGCAACCACCTTGACATGATCAAATTTAACACAAAATAAATAAACAGGTTCCTCTGATGGTTTCTCAGAAAGATGGGCTCTGTCAAAATTTTATCTTAGGAATTAACTCTCGAACTCTAACACTCCAACCATTTGCATGAAAAATTCATGCAATTTATAACATTTAATCTACAATAAAGTTCCCCCCCCCAAAAAAAACAAAAAACATTCAAATCACCATTGCTTGTTACGATTTTGATCATGAGTCCCAGAATCACATTTGTAAAAAAGTTGCCAGGTGCTCAGAGGGCAAATCTCTTCAAATATTTCCAACATTCAATTCTTTCATCTGGTAAATCACTCTTCATTTCACGTGCCAACTACTTCCTCCTCTAATCTTTCAAATTTGGTTTCTTGCATGCCAAGGAAGATAAGATTGGAAAATCAGATCGAATCCAATAGTCAGATCACACCTTAATGGTAAAATATGTTTTTAGATCTTCCCCACCAAATAAAGATATCAAATTAATTCTCCTCTTCATTTGGCATGTAGGAGACATCAAGAAATGATAAAAAACCCATAAAAAATCATATCCCCAAGAGCTTTGGAGCAAAAATGGTGGAAAATCATATACAAATGCATAGTTTCCATCGATTTCCATTTTGAATTCAGACCATCCACGTGGGAGATCCGAGTTAAAACGGGCCTGTGGGTTTCTTTTTACTTTTTACACCTTTTAGGAAAAAATGCAAAATTTCTCATTTTTTCTCCACCCCTCTACTTTGAAAAATGGGATTGACACGTGTCCCAATGTGGGTCCCAGCGGAACCGCAGCTCGATTATGCTATTTTACCTTGTTTTTGGAAAAAAGGAAAATTTTCCAAATTTTCCCTGTAGCCCCACCCTTCTGCCTTTAACTTCTGATGTGGGTCTGTCATCACCAATCTAGCACTATGATAATTCTTCACCGGGAACTCCTCGTGCTATGATTATTTACTAATGCACAGCCTTTAGTTTGGTGGATGTAATCTGGAAACAAAACAACAACATAACACAAGAATACCATCGACTATGATAAGACGGAATGATGACAAATCTGAAATATCAAAGTAAATTATAATATTAACATGAAATTGTTACAATCTCACCCATGAGGTACTTCAAGTGTTATTGACTTCACTTTCCTTTCACCAAGACTATGGGAGAAACTTTACAATTACACCTCTTAATGGCTTCTTCAACACACCTTTAACTAATGGCTTCCTTCGCACACTTCCTACAATATTTCTCACTACTTCCTTCTATGCTAAATGAGGGGGGTGGCCTCTCTATTTATAGAACTTATAGGCTTATCCATCTTATCTCTAAGATAGGATAAGAAATCCACTCTGACGAATCATATTCCATACCTTAACTCTTATCTGTACATGTAAGCTTATCTTTTAAGATAAGATAAACCTTATCATTTTACATGGGTTCCACATTTTTAGAATTTTTACAAATAAAAATACACAAAATATTTATGACCTCACTCCTTGTCCTTATTACCAATATAATATTTCTAATTCCTAATCATGTAGACCCTACTTCTTTAATTACCCAAACTTTGACATTTTAACATTACCGGACCACTTACAACAAATATTTACTTTTTACAACATTCCTATTGTACTTTGACTATTACCGTACTCCACATTATTGGTGGCACCGTACTGATGGCGCCGTTATCTTCTATCAGACGCTACTACTAATTATACTTAACAACATCCTATTCCTAATACATACATTAATGAAATAGAAATTATGGAGGAAAATTTTAGTGTCGACATCTTCCCCCTTCCTAGCTTCTACTCCGTCCTCGGAGTAGACTCTTCTGGTGCTTGGAAAATATTCAACTTGTCGTGGTTAACCCATTTTGTAATGGGAGTGCCATCCAATTCCTCCAGTCGGTACGTACCATTTTCATGCACAGCTGCTATTTTGTAGGGCCCCATCCATTTTGGAAGAAATTTTCTCTGTCTTCTTTTTTTGTATCTGGAATCATATACTAGAACCAAGTCATTCACATGAAATGGAGACCACCGGATCTTTTGATCAAATTATTCCTTCTGCTTCATTTTCTTCTTATGGCTTGTATCCTTTGCTATTTCCCTCATTTCCTCTAGCAAATGAAGATGTACCAACCTTTCTTTTACTGAATCACTTTCATCCATCCTTTCATTTTTCATAACTCTCACAGTGGGAATATCAAACTCAATAGGAAGAAATGGATCAATGCCATAGGCCAACTGAAATGGGGAGTATCCTGTTGCTAACTTTGATGTTGCCCTATATGCCCATAATGCTGCATGAATCCTTTTATCCCACTTATGTACCTGCAAGGCTGCATCTTTTGCTAGAATTTGACACAACACAAAATTTGTTCGTTCCACCTGTCCATTTGTGCTTGGCTTGTATGTTGTTGCCTTCCTGTGCTTAATAGAAAACTTATTGACTAGGGATTCTACCACCTCATTAATGAAGTGGCTTCCTTGATCTATTACAATTTCTAATGGACAACCAAATCTGGTGACAATGCGTTCATATATGAACCTTTCCACTTCATCCATGGAAGCTGTTTTCAATGGCCTAGCTTCAACCCACTTGGTTAAATAATCTGTGGCAACTACAATATACTTATTTTGACGTGATGTAG
The DNA here is from genome assembly GCA_019776745.2 of Taxus chinensis. NCBI lineage: Eukaryota > Viridiplantae > Streptophyta > Pinopsida > Cupressales > Taxaceae > Taxus > Taxus chinensis. The sequence goes on from CM034146.1 coordinate 675,764,893, forward strand.
TTGGAATTGGACCTACAATGTCTATTCCCCACTTTTCAAAGGGACCAAGTGGAAGAATAGGACATAATGGAGCTGATGAAGTCTTACGGTTACCATGTGTTTGAAAAATATCACATGTCTTACAATAATTATAACAATATTTAAAAAGAGTGGGCAAGTGATAACCTGCATCCAAGATCCTTCTTGCTGTAAGTTGTCCAGAGAAGTGCCCTCCACATGTACCATTGTGGAATTCTTCTAGTAGTTCCTTTCCTTGATCACGTCCAACTGCCCTCTTGTACTGTCCATCAGGTCCTATTCGAAATAATACTCCATGCAGAATAGAATATGGACGACTGGCTTGAGTAATCTTTCTCTTAGTCTTTGCATTGGCACCATCAGGAAACTTGAATTCATTCAGATAATTCCAAATATCTATGTATTCACTAGGGATTGTGTCAAGGGAGAACAATGCTGCATCAGGGAAATCATCATCATCACAAGATGATCCTAAACCATCATAGGCTCAAGAGAGTGCATCTGCATTGACATGCTTCTTTCCTGGCCTATCTATAATGTCAAATTCAAATTCTTGTAGCAAAATTATCAATCTTGCTATCCTCCCTGATGGGTTAGGCTTATTGACAATATATTTTAGATCCTGATGATCTGTTACAACTATAAATTTTTGCCCTAGCAAGTAATTTCTAAACTTCTTTACAGCAAAAATGATAGCCAGAGCCTCTTTTTCAGTTACAGTATAATTTACCTCAGCACTGCTCATTTGTCTGCTCCCAAAGTAAATTGGATGTTCATTCCCATTTTCATCCTTTTGACTTAAAGTACTTCCTAGTGCCGCATCTGAGGCATCAGTGTACACAATGAATGGCTTGCTCCAGTCTAGATTCTTTAAAACAGGTGAAGACACCAGGGCTTCCTTCAGTTGTCCAAAAGCTTCATGTGCCTTATTTCCTGGTTCATAAGTAACATCCTTCTTCAAGAACTGGGTTAGTAGCTGTGCAATCTTTGAGAAATTCTTGATGAACCTTCTATAGTAACCCACATGGCCTAAAAATGATCTCAACTTACTTCTATTCATAGGAAATGGTAAATCTTTAATTTTTGAAACTTTATCAAGATCAGTACCAATACCATCTCTGGATACAACATGCCCTAACAAAACGCCTTTAGAACATCCAAAGACACACTTTGTAGGGTTTAGTGAGGCTTATGCTTCATCTAACCTTTGAAATGTTGTCTCCATTTTGTGCAGGTGGTCCAACTTGCTCCCATAGATGCAAAAATCATCCAGAAATACTCTGATGAAGGTCCCAATGTAGGGTTCGAACACCCTATTCATCAAACGCTGGAATGTTGCTGGAGCATTACACAACCCAAAAGGCATAACTCTATAAGCAAACATTCCCCAAGGAGTGGTGAATGTGGTCTTCAGCTGATCTTTCTCTGCTATACGAACTTGGTTGTAGCCGCTATATCCATCAACAAAACTATAGCACTTCTGGCCAGCTACTTCGTCCAAGATCTGATCTGAAAATGGAAGAGGGTAATGATCCTTCTTTGTTGCCTTATTGAGCTTCCTGTAATCAACACAAATGCGTAGCTTCCCATTCTTTTTTATTGAGATCACAATGGGAGAAACCCATTCTGAATTCTCCATAGCAAATATGAATCATGCATCAAGCAACTTATCTATTTCTTCTTTTACAGTCTTGGAAAAATTAGGATTCATTCTATATGGCATTTGCTTTATGGGCTTAGCACCATCTACCAGCTCAATAGAATGTTCTACCCAACTTACTTGATAGAGTTTCTTGTAATCAAAAGTGAATAGGTGTATGTACCTTCGAAAGAGTTGGAGGTAGGATTCCTTCTCACTCTCCATCACAGCATCACCAATCTTTATTTTTTGGAGACGATCATCAACTTCTTCTTCAGATAATTTTATGGGGTCATGAGTTGGTGTGACTGGAAGGATATCCATGACTGAAACATCAACCTCACTTTCTTCATCTTCAGTGTCCACTTCACTGGTACTAGAGTAATCAGAGGATGTCCAATCATCAGTTTCATCACTTGAATCCACAAGTTTCGCTTTATGATGTCGAGGGATCACGTTTATCTTCACCCTCTCTCTACCACATCCAAGTGTCATGAAGCCTTCATTCCAGTAGTTTCTTGCATGAACTCTCCTTAGCCATGGTCTTCCCAGCAGCATTGGGTACGCAACAGTACCATTTTTCATCACCTGAAAGTCTACCACACATACAACACCCATAACAGATATTGCCACATTTGAAACTACACCTTCTGGTTTAGTTTTTCCTTTATTTAATGACCTTAACATAAGTGTTGAAGGGCGATCAATTTTTAAACCCAACATATTCATTACAGACTCGGTCATTACATTAACTGTAGCACCCCCATCAACTAAAACATCATGAATTGAAATACCATTACATAATACCTCAGCTTATGGAGCATAGGGATCTGCCTCTGCCTCCAAAATAGGGACCTCAACCTCCTTTCTTTGTCGAGCATTGAGTCCACTTCGCAGCTCCCGCCTCTTCTCTGAAGACATAGCCAAGAGTTGACCATATGTAATATTTGCAGGCCTTTTGGACAGATCTTCCAAGATGGAGTATGGTCCTTGCCCCTGTGAAATCAGAAAATCCTGCACACCCAACTTTCTTCTCCTATGTTTCTTACTAGTTTCTCCTTTCATCTTCTTAGGATCATTTCCATCTTGATTATCTTTTTCTTTCTTTCTTTTTGTTACAAACACATCTACTTCATTATTTCTGCTATTATCTACTACATCAAAAGAATTCACAGGTGATTTTCCTTTATCATTATCTCCTTTACCAGATGTAGAAGCTCTATCTAGACAATTATACCTATAATGACCCTTTTTATAACAACCATAACATACAACTTCAGAAATATTTCTTTTTGGACCTCTATCTCCTCCCTGAGAACTAAATTCTTTTCCTTGAAGAAGATTAATAGTTAACTGACCCATCTTTTTGAGCAGATCTTCATACTCAGTAGATGTACTAGGAGAAATATTTGTGCTCACCGGGAGTGGTTGTGGATTCTGGACCAAAGGTGCTGGTGTAGGCTCTACTTTAGCAACAATTTCTTTGGGCTCCTCTTCCATGCTTTCTTCTTGCCTTCTTGCAATCTCCTTTGCTTGTTCAATCGTAGCTAGGTGGTCATACTTCATTCGTTGTCTGATCTCTGGCTTCATCCCAAGAATGAAGTGCTTACATAGGAGATTATCCACGCCATTCATCAATCCATCCGCTAATCCTTCCTTCCGGATCTGGGCATCGAGCTTCCTCCTTAGCTCTAGAACACGAGCATGATAATCCCTTATCTTCTCCTTCTCTCCTTGGGATAGCTTTGTGATCTCGATCATGAGATCTACATGTTTCTGTTGTTCACCAAATTCTTCAAGAAAACTTTCAGTTAATAAATCCCATGAATTTTTCACATTATCACCTAGTGTTTTAAACCACCTACGTGCTGAACCATCCAAAAAGGTAGGAAAAAATTCAGTCCATTGTTCCCTTCTTATGAGGCCATTACAAATACAAGATCGTTTAAACTCTTGAATGAAAGAAGAAGCATCTTCATTAGATTGAGCTGAAAAAATAGGAATCTTTCCCATTTTCAAAAGTAACCACAGTGAAATACCAACCCACAAGTACAATCAACAAGACTTAGGTGCACAAATAATTGGAATCACTATACTAGAAAGTGACTTTACACCTTTCTACAGTAAAATAGAAATGACCACGGTAAACTATGGTAAAAATTGACTTACTGCGGTAAAAACTGACTTTACTGTGGTAAACACTATTCACAGTAAAAAGTGAAGTTACTGCGGTAAATACTATTCACGGTAAAAAGTGAAGTTACTGCAGTAAATACTATTCACGGTAAAAAGTGACTTTACTGCGGTAAATACTATTCCCAGCAAAAATGACTTTACCATGGTAACTACTATTCATGGAAAAAATGACTTTACCATGGTAACTACTATGCACAGTAAAAACAAGGTTACCCTCCAATTGATTTTTGACTAAGTGGGAATATCTCTCCAGAAAATCCACCAACGAGAAATGGTCCCGGCAACGGAACTAAAATGTCATCACCAATCCGGCACTATGATAATTCTTCACCAGGAACTCCTCGTGCTATGATTATTTACTAATGCACAGCCTTTAGTTTGGTGGATGTAATATGGAAACAAAACAACAACATAACACAAGAATACCATCGACTATGATAAGACGGAATGATGAAAAATCTGAAATATCAAAGTAAATTATAATATTAACATGAAATTGTTACAATCTCACCCATGAGGTACTTCAAGTGTTATTGACTTCACTTTCCTTTCACCAAGACTATGGGAGAAACTTTACAATTACACCTCTTAATGGCTTCTTCAACACACCTTTAACTGATGGCTTCCTTCGCACACTTGCTACAATATTTCTCACTACTTCCTTCTATGCTAAATGAGGGGGGTGGCCTCTCTATTTATAGAACTTACAGGCTTATCCATCTTATCTCTAAGATAGGATAAGAAATCCACTCTGATGTATCATATTCCATACCTTAACTCTTATCTATACATGTAATCTTATCTTTTAAGATAAGATAAACCTTATCATTTTACATGGGTTCCACATTTTTAGAATTTTTACAAATAAAATACACAAAATATTTATGACCTCACTCCTTGTCCTTATTACCAATATAATATTTCTAATTCCTAATCATGTAGACCCTACTTCTCTAATTACCCAAACTTTGACATTTTAACATTACCGGACAACTTACGACAAATATTTACTTTTTACAACATTCCTATTATACTTTGACTGTTACCGTACTCCACATTATTGGTGGCACTATACTGACGGTACCGTTATCTTCTATCAGATGCTACTACTAATTATACTTAACAACATCCTATTCCTAATACATACATTAATGAAATAGAAATTATGGAGGAAAATTTTAGTGTTGACAGGTCCCAGGGGAATCACGCTTCCTTTTTACACTTTAAACCCTTTTTTCATAAAAATAAAATTTTCCACATTTCCCCCAAAAGTCCGCACCTTCACCATTGACTTTTCAAATAAAATTTTGACTATTCTTTGTCGGGATTGCGGGTCATTTCGATGAATTTAATCTTTTTGACAATAAGGGGAAAAAATCCAAGCTGCCTCCAATGGCCTACCTCCTCGCCTTTTGAATTTTCAAATTGCCACGTGTTTTAATGGCGCATTTTGAGATGGTCCCAAAAAGTAGAGACCCCAAACAAGCACAGGCTCAACACGTGTCTCAATCCAGCAGAGTCTATAAAAAATTTGAAGGTTAGCGGAAGGCACCATATGTCTAAATTTTTATTGCTATACTCTACTTGTCCATTGCCTTGGGGGTTATAGTTGGAGCCATATGTCAAATTGATCCCATATTCTTTACACATTTCCACCAAAGGTTTAGCTCTGAAGGTCATGGCATTGTTAGCAAAAATTTTAACTGGCACTCCAAACCTGTAGATGATATGGTTCAGCATGAAGTCCATGACAATTTGGTGTGTTGCTCTCTTGGTGGGGATTGCCTCGACCCACTTAGTGAAGTAATCAGTGGCGGCAATAATTCACTTATGGCCAACACTTGAAGGGTCTGAAATCTCACCAATGAAATCCATTTCCCATTGCTTAAACGGGGATTCAATTGATACAGGATGCAAAGGAAGGGAGCCTGAAGCTTTCAGTATTCCAAAAAAATATTGGCAACTCTCACATATTCTAACCAACAAAGTTGTATATTTGAAAATATTTGGCCACCAATAACCAACCCTCAAGATCTTGTGTGCTGTGACTCTTCCAGAAAAATGCCCCCCAAAAACTCCTCCATGGAGATCAGAAATTATCTTGGGGGCTTCATCTTCAGTAATGCACCTTAAGAGAAATCCCTCAGGGTTCTTTCAAGCTAACACAAAATCAGTAATGACATCTTTCTGGGAAGCCAACTTAAGAGCTCTTTTATGTTTTTTACTCAAATACTCTGGACAATATAGATGTATGAGATAAAAAATTATATCTTTGTACCATTAAGAACTCATCAGCTTTTCAAGGACATCCACCCTTCCTTCTACTTCATTCACATCAATATTTTGCAAGTCGCTCTCAGCCATAAGCTTAGCTAAGCCCAAACCTCTTACCAATTTCGTGGTTTGGATATCCATGTCATACTCCTACAACTTGTTCACCCATCTGTATCTTTTTCTTGAGACCTCCATCTCTGATAAGACATCTTTCACCATGGTGTGGGGAACATAAGAAATAACTTTAGAGCTCAAAATTTAAGGTCTGAAAAACTTTGTTGCTTTTACCAAGGTAAATTCTTGTTTCTCCATAATGGTGTACTTCAACTCAGCCCCTTGCAATACCTTACTGAAAAAGGCAATTGGCCTCTCAGCCCCTTCATCATCCTTCTGCAAAAAAGTAGATACAATAGTGTTATCTGAAGCAAAAGAAAACATTTGAAAAGGCTTCTTATAATCTGGAGCTTCTAAAATAGTGGCATGATTTAATGCTTCTTTGATCCCATGAATCTTCTGATAAAGTTTATTTTCCCAAAGAAGGACTGAATTCCCTTCTTGGTTCTTGGGATTGGGACCTTGCTGATGGCCTCCACCCTCTCGGGATCAATCATGACACCATCCTTTGATACAATGTGATGAAAAAACTTGGCCTTTTGCACTCTGAAATAGCACTTCTTTGGATTGAGTGAATTCCATACTCTCTGTATCTTATCAACATTTTTTCTAAGTGCTGCAAGTGATCACTTCTCTTTCTGGAAAATATAGTCACATCATCTTGGTAAACAACAATAAAATCATTAATGTAACCAACAAAAGCAACATCCATTGCTATTTGAAAGGTTGATCCAACATTCATCAAACCAAAGGGCATTCTAACATAGACATAAGTTCCCCAAGGAGTGGTAGTTGTCTTAATTCTTTATGATTCCTTCACAAAAACTAGATTATAGCCAGAGAAACCATCCAAGGTAGAAAGTAGCTCAGAAACTAGTCACTAACTGCAACATGTTTTCCATGTTTGGTAAAGGATAATCATCCTTCATTGAGGCTCTGTTCATATTTCTAAAATCCACACACAGCCTGATATCACCATTCTTTTTTCTAACTAGAACTAAGTTTACAACCCAAGAAGAATACCTTGTTGGCTGAATGATCCCTCCATCTCTTAGCTTTTTTAATTCATCTTGCATCTTCACAGAGAGGAGTGGATTAATCATCCTCTTATTTTGTCTGAATGGTTTTACATTATATTCCAAAGGAATTTCATACTGAATCAATTCCTCTCTGTATGCTTTCAGTTCAAAATAAGACCAAGCTAGGCAGTCCTGATATTTCTTCAACAATTAGACATAGGAAATTTTTTCCTCCTTGTTCAGATTGCTTCCCAACCAAATCTTCCTTGGTTTCTCCTTTGTACCAAGGTCATGCTCCTCAACATCCCTTGAGTCTGATATATGTCTATTAATAATGCAATCAACATTATCAAAGTTTGATTCAAGAGCAACTAGTCCTCTAGGAATGGTATTAGTTTTTAGTTGGATGATGTCTTTGCCAAAAAGAAAATCTTTAACCTCTGCTACACACACACTTAGATCCCAATCAATACATTGATCAACAAACTCACCCTTGTTCTACAGAAATATTTTGACCTGAGCATCATCATCAAAAATTTGCCAATGTTTAATGTTGCCAGGGACAAATGGCATTGTCAACACTTCAACATCATATTCACAATGTGGGGACATTACACAATTTTCAAACCGAGATCCCAATACTACAAGATTTTCTGTCATAACATTGAACTTCCTACAATGATGCACAATGTTAAATGAATCAAACATCTCAATCAAGTCCCAGACTGCATGCTTATACTATTTCATTCTTTGATTCTTAGTAGCATATAATTTTCTGATTTTTTTTAACAATTAGTCCTAAATTTCCCTTAACAATTATTTATCTAACATAGTATTTCCAAGCAATTATCAAACCTAACAACAGTGCTTCATACTAAGCCATGTTGTTAGTACACTCAAGGTTAAGTTTGAAAGAAAAAACAAACTCTTCCAAGCTTGGAGAAATCAGAACTACACCAGCACCATTTCTAAATTTGGAGCAAGCTCTATCAAACAAAAAATTCCATGGAGAGCCTACTTGTTCAAGACTCTTACATTGATCCATTCTTTTCTCTTTCCCATCATCAAATCCAATAAAGTTATCAGCATCAATACTTGTGTACAACACTTCATAAGATGCATTGTTGGGATCTTCAATGAGGTGCAACATCTTCTTTTCTCCATATAACTTGGCAAGGTTGCCCTCATTTGGGATGGTGGCATAAGACATATCCATTTGAACACTCCCATTAACACTTTCAACACATTTTCTAGACAACAGCATACCCCACTTGACTGGGCAATCAACAATAACATCATCAAGTTTCAAGTTCCTACCTGGATAAGCTGTAAGTTATACCACCAAACCTTTCACACATCCCGCCACTGGCACCTCTCTAGAATCCATGATAGTACACTTCCCATATGCTTTTTTTACTTTAATATCCAGTTCATTCATGACTTCCAGAGGCATAACATTGCATGACGCTCCCAAATCAAACATACAGTTGGTGTAGCAATATGTCCTTAATGATTAGAGTGGTGAAGAACGAATATACATTTAGATGAGAATATACCAAGGATTTTCCCAAATAAACCTCAAGTGGTTTACCTAGTTCTTCCAATGGTGGTGGTGTTTCTAGCTCTTTATTGATTGGAGGAGTCTCCACAATGTTTACATTTCTACCTGGGGTACTCTTCTCTTCTTTCAATCCTAAATACTCAAATGCCCTCTTCTTGTGCTCAAGAATCCTAAACAACTCAATCGTTGGCACACTAACTTTGATTTGACTCAAAACTTGGGCAATGTCATATGCAACACAGTTTAGTAAGGTAGTATTAGAAGGGAGATTGAAAAAATCATCAAATGGCACAAGATTTTTGACAGTTTGGGCATGAGGATAAGTATAAATCTTGTTTGGGACAACAAGTCCTTTGGAAGGTGTATATTTCCTAGGAACCTCTTTAGGAATGCTTATAAGCAATGGATTTTTAGGCTTTTCTTGAGGCCCTACTCCTTTAACAACTCTACTCCTAGTATTATAATCCTTTTCTTGAGAAACAACAACGTTCATCAATAATTGCATATCCTCTTCAGATGGGATTCCTCCATCATAATTCTTTATCATTAAAGCTCTTAAATATTCAAGTTCATTATTGGGAAATTAAAAAGCTTGTACAGTATTTATTTCTAAAGTATGAGAGGGAGGAAGAAGAGGTACCTGGTGAATGCAACCCCTAAAATTAGATGTTGTTCTAGCACTTATTACCTTAGATGAAGTTTCTCCTTGCTGTGATCTTATAGAAGGCACTCCATTATGCATTCATCATCATCAGTGTTATCATCATCAGCTTTCTCTTCTAATTGTTGATCTACTTCACATGGATCATGGGGCATAAAAAAAATTTCACACCAATCGATTACATGTGTTTCTTCAATAACAACAACTCTAGAAGCCAAAGGATCAGACACCATTCTATTTTCCCTAGCTTGGGGATGTCTATCTGTAGATCCCATGGGTCCCTCACCTCTATCATCAGATCTTTGCTCATTTCTAGGATGATTGGAAAATCTGTCTTGGCCTTGTGAACTCTTCCCAATTCCTTTCTCTGCCCCAGATAATTTGTATGAGATGTTTTTGACAGCTCCCTACCAAATTTTTCACAACTTCTTCCAAATCAGCAGCCTTACTTTCTTGAGCTTTTTCCGGGTTAACTAGTTTCACACCTTCCCTCTTAGGAGGTTTTCCAATTGCTTTAATGTTATTCTTAAATTGCAAAGCCATGGTAAAGGCTTGCCTCAAATTGGTAGGGTTTTTGTCCATAAAATAGTAAGCAACTTTCTTATCAAATGCATCTGAATACTTTATAAGACAAGATTCATCGCATCACGTCAAACTTACAGGCAATCTCCTCAATGCCTTATTAAATCTAGTGTTGAATTCACAAAATGATTCATTAAGATTCTTTTTAATAATCTCAAACTCTGACAAAAGAAACCTAGGGTCCATTTTGTCACCATACTACAATCTAAATGCATTATTCATTTCTGTATCCAAGAATTAATGGAATTATCTAGCAAATCTTTATACCAGTCCCTTGCATCTTCTTCCAAAGTATGTATAAACAATTTGATATATACATCTTCAAATTCAATCTCAAAGTCTTCCATCATGTTGATAAATAGCTTTAAGTGTTGATCATTAGTTATAACATTATTTACTTAGAACTTTGGTAGTCTATTTCTTACATCTTGGGGAACTGCATTTGGATAACCAATCATCCCTCTAAAATTTATAGGACCAAAAGTATTTACAAAAAATGGAGGTCTAGGTGGGGGATGGGCCATGTTGTTTCGAGGAGGTGATCTTAGAGGAGAATCAAACTGATAAGGGACAAGGGGTCTTTATAACATAGGAGTATAAATTTCAAAATGGATATCCCTTAAAGGCTTTGTTTCTTAGAAAACCCTATCAACTTTGGAAAACACAGGGGTAGAATGAGAAGAAAAATTTTCAAATTCAAATGAAGGCCCCTCTCCATATGGAGAATTCAATTTCACAAAAAGACTACCTGATTCAGAAGCACTTGAATGGAAATCATTCAATGATAGGCTGATAACTTTCATCAATGGAGATCTCTTTCCTTGACTGTTGATCTCCAACAACTCTCCAGGCTCTTCTTCCTTCTGAGTTTGTTTTTCCTAGCTCTAGAAATAATGTCCTAGTAGGATCCTTAGCGAAGAAAGATATTCTTCCTTCCATCTTTGCAAACATTAGTAAAAAATCTAGATTGACAAAGGCTAAGACACTGGTATTTATAAAAAAATCAGATCAACACGGAGTCACCACTAAGGAATTCCACCTTTGTTGTGCAAATGCACTAACAAATATGATTTGTCAAATGTGTATGCCAACACTACAAACTAGAAATGTAAATGATCTGACCTTCCTTTACCTGGATTTATCAATGAAACTTAGTGTAATAACTGTAGAAACTAGAAATATTTCACACGGACACTTGCAACTTTGAACACTTCTTACAGGCCTAAACATAGGATGATGTTGAAACAATGTACTATCACTTAAAGCATATAAGAAATGTTTACCAGGGTCTGAATATGAACTGCAATCATAATGTCCCCGGTAATGGCGGTAGAACAATGGTTTGGTACCCAAATTAATTCTCCCTCAGAAGATGAGTAGCATCACAGATTTGACAGGAAGCTTAGAGACAAGCAGATCATATTATGTGTCATTTTGTAGCTGGGGAAGAAATGTAACTTGCTCTTTGTCACTCAGATGTGGAGAAATGGGTAGCACCCTTAAGAACATTTGATTTATCCTCAATACTTTATGGTTGTGCCTTTCAACTGGGGTGAGAGGACCCTTTTGTAGCCTGTTGTTTGTGGAGGAGATGGAGATGTCCTTCTTTGCAAAGTTATTAAGAATACCTTGAAGAAAACATGATCAATACAAAAAAAATCTAACTCTCACAAGTTATCACCCTAGATAATGGAGATAATTTCTAAGCAAGGTTCAGGCTACTAGAGAAAATGAAAACTTGATTACTTCTACATGTTTTGGTAATAGAAATTATGAATTTGTAAACACACAGGACAAACCAGGGGTAATATGCGTAGGATTGGTTGTTTTTAAATGAATTTTAGTGGGAGGTGAAGCAGAGTGGACTTTGATTCACCAGATCTTTGAGATATTTTACAAAAATGGAAGGCTTGATCAATAGAATGCTTTCAGAAACAACTAAAATGTTCCCTTAACAAGAAGGTGTGCTTCAGTGGAGGCCCAGATCTGTACGTTTTCACACAAACTTTAAGAATTCAAAATGAAGGCTCAAATTGAAAAACTTAATTGAACATTGTCAACCTTTGTTTTATCACGCCTAAGATACCCTCAAAGTATAAAAATACAATCTTATCATCATGTTAGGATTAAAGTGATTTTAAATTTTTTTAATTTCACTATCAAATGAAAGATCTTCTGATAAATGAACTTGCAAATGCCACCAAACTATCACAAGAATAAGATCTTGTGTGATTCATAAAGATTTCGATGTAAGATTTGCAATGGGAACAAGAAAAACTATTTGTAGACATTCAAGAAATGAATCAGACACAATTTTTCTCAAAATCAACACAGATTAACTCAAATTTGATTAAATGCATCAGTAGGGGAAAGTTTTCTAGAACAATCTTAGAGATTTTCAATGGTTGTACACTTACAACCAGCTAGACATGATCAAATTTAACACAAAAGAAATAAACAAGTTCCTCAGATGATTTCTCATAAACATGGGCTCTATCAAACTTTTCTCTTAAGGAATTAACTCCCGACCTCTAACACTCCAACCATTTGCATTAAAAATTATGACCACTTGGGGCATTGAAGTATGACAGAGTCTTCACGCAACCCAAATTTAAATGTATTCAAACATCATAGATGGTTATATTTTCTGTCGTGAATCCCAGACTTTAATATGTAAAAAGTTATATCAGAGTGCAAGGAAAATATGGTCAACGGATTTCTAGCATTGATTCTTCATCTAGGGAGTCACTTATCAGCTTCACGTGCCAACTACTTCCTCCTCTAATATATCAAAATTTAAGGAAGAAGTCATGAAGGAGTCACATGTAGATTCATATTATTTGCAAGTAAAGGTGGCTCTAGAAGTTGATCCTAAGGATAAGAGGTATGATTGGTTTTAGTTTTGAAAATGATAGTCAATTCTACATCTTAATGGTAAAACAAAATTTCAGATGTTCTGGAAGGGAACAAACTCGGATATGAAAGTAATTTTAGAGTTCCATGATGGCACTATACTCCAGTCATCCAGAAATATACCAAAATTACCATAAAAATTCACATCCACAGGATATTTGGAGAAAAAAATGGCAGAAAAGAGGATACAGATGCATAGTTGCCGTTTCGAGTTCCCTTTTAGAATTTCATCCAAGGGTAAAATTGGAGTTATGTGCACCCTACTAGACTATTATACCTTTTACATAATACTCCACACCACAAATGACAAGTCATTAGCATGGAATTTTTCCAAGGACTACCCTTGACTTAAAAACCAACATGATATGATCATGTGTCCCAATGTGGTAGTCCCAGTTGACAAATGTAGCTCACTTTATACCTGGGAACATTATTGATGATTCCCCAATTCTTTCAAAAAGGAAATTTTTGCATGAGATCTTTAGATTCCATGGCCCTTCTAGAAATAATTATTTCAGAAAAAGATCCAAGGAATGACATCTTCATTTTTAGAAAACATTAACCCCCTTGTTTGAGCACTAAACTGAAAATTTTCCAAGTTTCCCCTTATCAGTCGTAAAACATACAGTCAAACTGAGTGTGTAACCCAAGTGTTGGAAGATATGCTTCGTATGTGGGCTTACATGGATCAATATTACGAGTGGGAAGAATACCTGACAATAGTTGAGTTTGCATATAATAACTCAAATCACTCTTTGCTGAAAATGGCACCACCTTTGAATCATTATATGGACTTTTCAAAATGCCGAACACCTATAATTTGGGACAATGTAGAGGATAGAGAAGCATTTGGGTCAGAAATGCTAGATGGAATAGAAAAAGAAAGTTAAGAAAATCTAGGAGCACTTGAAGGATGTTGCAGATAGACAAAAGAGTTATGCAGATCTACATAGGAAGGAAAGAATATTTGAAAATGGAGATAAGGTTTTTCTTCGAGTAAAGCCCAAAAAGAGTTCAATAACATTTGGGAAGGCTTCCAAGATTTCCCCACACTATATTGGACCATTCAAAGTTCCTTAAGTTCTTGGATCGGTTGCACCAACTAACATTTCCTCCTTCACTATCAAATATGCATGATTTTTTCCATGTTTCATTATTAAAGAATTGTGTTTCAGATTTATTGCATGTTCTTAATTGGGACTCACTACAGGTTTTAGTTAAGGTGGAACCCTGAGGTAGATCCTCAAATGAGTGCTATCCCACCACATGTCCATGTTGCCCACCAGAAACTATTAGAGTGCATGAAAAATTTGTTAAGTTGCTGAGAAAAGTAGTGGAATCCTCCACGGTCCAATGGGACCAGTACTCCATGAGGACAATGTAACTTGGGAGAATATGGATGAATTTCAAATGAGCGTTGTTTTTCCACATGTGGATCATTGGGTAGAAACTTGAGCCATGAAATTATTTTAGAGTTTGCAAAAATTGTGGTTATTACTTTATGAAAAATGGAAAAATTCTGACTTATGCAGTGGTAAATTTGGTAGGTAAAAAATTGACCCGTCAAACCATAGATTATTTAGGCTATTTTAGCTATGTTGTTACCCGAAGATGAAGTTTTGATTCTAAGGATTTTGGGATATTAAATGAAGGATGTTATTTGGTAAACATGATCCTCAGCAGCTACTATTCATTTTTGTTTATGTGAAGTAAAATGAATTAATTCATCACGGATGATGAATCATGACTGTGGAACATGGGATGAATGTAACATCCCACTAATTACGCCCTTTTTATTAGACACCTTCAATTATTCAAAGAAATGAAAAATGGGAAATTGAGCATATGTTCGAAGTAAATAAGCGCTAAATTTGGATGATGGTACTTAGTCATCTAAGTACTTAATTGGAAGATTAAGTACTTAGATACACTAAATACCGAGATTTATTATTATAAGATATAGTTTGATTATGATTAGGTATTTTGTATTGTTTTATTCAGACTTTTTTTTGCGTCAAGTCGGTTAGGACGGTATAGTCCTTAATCGATATGGTCACCGTACAACGATAGGTTCTGTTGACACCCATATGGACTAAGGGTGATGTCTCTCCTAAGGCAACTTGCACATTGCATTTAATTTTTTAAAAAAGCTAGGAATTCATTATGTTACGCTGGGGTATTTGTTATATTGTTACCTAAATCGTTGAGTTGGTATTTTATGGTAAAAAACTATAAGGAAGTGTTTTATTTTTTGTGATCTTCAATGAATGATTGATTTAAGATGTGGGTTTTAGTTAAATTGTAGAGTAAAAATTTGTGGGTGGGCTTGCTTTGCTCCCCTGCAAGACAGAATCTAAAGTTTTGTTATTATTCCTATTAAGTATACCCGTGTGAGAATGTGTAAATAAATGGCTTGTTGCAAAGAGGGGAATTGTTTTAATTTGTTGTTCTTGGGTAAAAGAAATTAAACACTTAGGGGTTTATGTGGTTGTTAAATGATTTTGTATCTTCAACTGGGCTCCTGTGAGAAATTTCATTGAGGATTCTTGGTTGATTATGTTTTTACTTAACTACTTAATATAATGTATATTATCCCTTGACATTCGGATTTTAAGGGATGTGTTTTATTCTTGAATAAATGATTATGAAATATGTTTGTCACATGATTAAAAAAAGACTACGATTAACTCAGTTTGTGGTAATGTGAAGGACAACTGATTGATTTTACCCCTCCAACAGGCAACAAAATCAGCAGTGGACTCATCCTTGAACTTTTTTAATAGCGTAGAGGTCATTGATAGTGACTTTATAGACTATGTTTATAGAAACATATTCTAGGAAGAGTTGTATGAGTTATGTGAATGAATAAAGTGAGTACTGAGGAATATTATTATACCATTCCAATGCAAGGCTAGCAAGAGACATAGAAAAAGTTCTTGGCATAAGTTCCTTATCATTGGCTATTAGGGTAAGTGCACTAAGTTGGGGGGCCAAAAGGGGGTCTTAAGTGAACGCATTTTTCTGAAAAATAAAAAACTTCAACTTGTATGAGTTTTTCGAAATAGTTACACTCAAAATTGGAAGATGTTGTAGAAATTTGAATCATAGAATTTTGAGTCTAGTTTCTAAGCTACTAAATTTTATTTAAAACGGGTAAGTTTAAGTGGTTCAAATAACTAAAATACCAACAGGTGCTCCTATTTTTGTTAAAAAAACATAATAGAGTGACTTTCGTGCCCCCACCATTTTTTGAGCACCATTGAGTATTTTTTAAAACCCTTTGGTAGAAAGAAATCTAGAAGCATCTAGTTTGTGTTAGAAGTTTTTTTAAAAAAAATTAATGAGTATTTTTTTATTTATGATTTTTCTAGTATAGAAATTTTATGTTTTAAAAAATAACAGATCTTCGACCGTGCCCCCCTAACTACCTCAAAAAATATTGAAAATTATAATTTTATTTTTTGAATATGTATAGAATTATGCCTAGTTTGTGCTAGTATAATTTTTTTTCAATTTTGATGACCCAAAAAAAAGATACATGATGAAAGATAGACATATTTAAACTTCAAAAAATAGTTATAAAAAGGCATAGTTAGAAAATAAATAATATGGAAGCCTTATATTAGTCAGAAAATTTAAAAAAATATATTTTTAGAAAGAAGAAACTCTGCTATACATCGCAGTATAATTTTTTTTTAAATGGATCGATTGTTTTATTTTGATTTATCATAGAGGAAGTGGCATTTTTACATTTTCCTGCAAAAAAAACATTGTTTGATGTGTTTGTGTAGGTCCATGCCTTAGGGTTGGGGATCCAAACCAGATCCCAAGCCTTGAGGCATGGCTTGGAAAAAAAGAAAACACAAAACACGTACCTGCTATAATGCGTACACATTCTATAATGCGTACGCATTCTGTATAGTATGAACATTATATATGCTTTTGACATGCTTCTATTTAGAAAAATAAATGTTTAAGTATAAGTTTTTCATTTATTATCATTTATATTTTATTATTTCTTATATTTTATATTTATTTATGTAAATATAAAAAATTAGGGTCACTCTGCACCTTATGGAACTAGTCTCACAGCTCCATTAGTCACAGTTTAGGAGATAGTTTTTTACATTATAATTTGGTCAGTACATAGGTAATTCTCAGGCTTTCATCCTAAATCTTTTAGCATTTAAATTCTATAATTAAAACCCTAAACCTTAAACCCTAAACTCGAGGCCCTAAACCTAAACCTTAAACCCTAAACCATGATCTCTAAACCCTAAAACCTAAACCATAAACCTTAAACCCTAAATCTTAAGCCTTAAACCCCAATCCTTAAATATTCATCCCTTACCCATGAGCCCTAAAGCCTAAACCTTGAGCCTTAATCCATAAGCCCTAAACCCTAAACTCTAAACCCTAAACCATGAACCATGAGCCTTAAATGTTAAACCATAAACCCTGAAAACTAAATCTTAAGCCCTAAACCCTAACCCATAAACCCAAAACCCTAAACACTGAATCCTAAACCCTAAAGCCTGAGCCCTAAACCCTAAACCATAAGCCCTAAATCCTAAACACTAAACCCTAAACCATGAACTCTATGACCTAAACCCTTTAACACTCAACCATGAGACTTAAACCCTAAACCCTAAAACCAAAGTAATAAATCCTATACCCTAAACCCTAAACCCTTGACCTTAGACCCTAAACCCTGAGCCATAAGCCTTAAACCCTAAATACTAAATCTAAAGCCCCGAGCTCTAACCCCCAAAACTTAAACTAGTAACTCTGAACCCCAAACCTTAAGCCATAAACCATGAACCATGAGCCCTAAACCATGATCCCTAATCCCTAAACCCTATACCTTAAGCCTTGAACCCTACACCCTAATCCTTGAGCCCTAAACCCTAAATCTAGAGCCCTGAGCTCTAACCCCTAAACCATAAACCCATAACTCTGAACCCTAAACCCTGAGTTATAAACCCTAAACCATGCACCCTAATCCCTAATCCCTAAACCCTAAAACATGAGCCCTGAGCCCTAAACCGTAAAACCTAAACCTTAATCCCTAAATGTTAAATCATAAAGGTCCCTAAACCCTAAAAACTAAAGCATAAACCCTAAACCCTGACCCCTAAAAACTAAACTCTAAACCCTAAACCATAAGCCCTAAACACTAAACCCTAAACCCTGAACTCTGCGACCTAAACCCTACACCCTCAACCCTTAACCCTGAGACCTAAAACCTAAATTATAAACCCTAAACCCTAAAACAAAAATAATAAATCTTAAACTCTGAACACTAAAACCTAAACCCTAAACCCTTAACCTTAAACCCTAAACCTTGAACCTTGAGCCCTGAGCCCTAAGTCGTAAACCCTAAACACTAAATCTAGAATCCTAAGCTCTAACCTCTAAACCTCATATATTTCCAGTAGGTCTCATGAGTGAGTTCATTTTTTGAATATCTTAGGACCATATTTCCTATTCTTGTGCCTAGAACCATCATTAAGTCTACTTTTATAACTACCTTTGTTTATGAGAGGTGGGAATTTCCCTCCTTTAAAATACCAACAGATGAAAGACATCAAATTTTGATGAATCTCTTTGAATTTTGTTCCTACGAAGTTGATGAACCCTTTTTCAGTTGAATACTCTCTGTCAATACTAATAAGAATGGGTAAGACACAAAACATTACAGTGAGTGAAATATTTCACATGCAATTGGCATTTCCCTCCTTTAAAATATAAGTAGAGGAAAGGCATTAAATTATGATGACTCCCTTGAATGTTCTGCCTACGAAGTAGATGAACCCTTTTTAGTTGAATACTCTTTGTCAATACTTATAAGAATGGGTAAGACAGAACATTACTGTGATTAAATGGGTGAGCCTAATCCATAAGCCTTAAATCCTGAACCCTAAACCCTAACCCCTGACCCCTAAACCTTAAACCTTGAGCCTTAAACCCTAAACCCTGAACCCTTTTCCCTAAACCTTAAACTCTAACCTTTAAACCTTAAACCCTAAGACCTAAACCCTAAACCCTAAATCCTTGACCCTAAACCTTAAACCCTAAGCCCTAAACGCTAAACCCTATACCATAAATCGTAAGCCCTAAACCCTAAACCCTAAACCCTAAAACCTAAACCCTGAGCCCTAAACCCTAAACCCTAAACCCTAAACCCTAAACCCTAAGCCTTAACCTCTAGGCCCTAAGCCATAAGCCCTAAGCCAAAACCCTAAACCTTGAACCGTCAAACATAAATCCTCAACCCTAAAAAATAAACCCTAAGTCCTAAACCCTGAACCATAAAATCTCAACCCTAAACCCTCAATCCTCAACCCTGTTCCCTAAACCCTAAACCCTGAACCCTGTTCCCTAAACCCTAAACCATGAACATTGAGCCATAAACCCTAAACCCTGAACATTGAGCCCTAAACCCTTAACGCTTAACCCTTAACCCTTAACCCTAAACTCTAAACCCTAAACCCTAAACCCTAAACCATGAACCCTAAGCACCGAGCCCTAAACCCTAAACCCTAAAATCTGAACTATGAGCCTTAAACACTAAACTCTAAATCTTGAGTCCTAAACCCTGAGCCCTAAACCCTAATCCCTAAATCATAAACCCTCACCCAAACAAAATTCCTAAAAATATCATTCAACATGTTGCAATGTGTAGGGAATAGTGTTTAAGGTGATCGATCAACTCATTTAGTTTTAATGAGAGAGTACTTCCTTTGAAGGCCTAAAAAGGCATTTTGGAAATTATGTAGTTAATTTAACACCCTTCAGAACAAGCTAAAATGAGCTAGTCATGTCACCGAGCTATCAAGGACCATTATTTGTGAAGTATTAAGGCATCGTTTGTCTCCATAAGAGACATATGAGAAAAAACATGTATGAGAATCATGAATTTGATTTCATGAAAGGATGCTTTTGGAGCTAGGAAAGGTGAGGGGATGATCTTTATATGGAGCACCATGTTTCTAAGAATGAGCAATCATCTAATTTCACCTGATGCAATTCACTTAGTACTATTTGTAACAACTCATTCAACACCCAGTAGTGTTATCACACCTTAAGAAGGAGGCACATTACAATCACCTCATTTTGGCCATAGGACAAGAATCCCATTATGGGAACAATCCTCTATCTACAAAGTGAGGATCTCTTTTTAGTAAGAAGTAGACAAGCATCATAGAGTTGATTCATGGTCACTAAAGTGAATTATGGACCAAATTTAAAAATTAGTACCAATTCAAGTAGTGGTAGGGCCAAAATCCATTTTTGAAGGTTAAAAAACCTAAAAAAAGACTATATGCTTTCCCAAAACAAAGACCGACTACAATATATATGCCTTGAAAGTTTTAGGTCGTTTGATGAAATCCTTAAAATGAGTAAGTACTGACCAGATTAGATTTTGAAAAACTATCTTCTATATTATAACTATCATAGCTATGAAACCACTTCCTTTAGGTGCAGAGTGACCCTAGTTTCTTATATTTACTATAGAAAAAGAAACCTTATACTTCACATTTATTTTAGTAAATATGGTTCCTTTGGGCCCTTTTAAATTTCATACCACTCAAAATGTGCACATGTTTCATAAAATTAAAAATGCTTATGAATTATAGTGCTTACACATTTTAACTTCAAGGATCTCTGAACCAAAGAAAACAAAACTGAAAATGCGTACAAGTGTTGTTTATTTTCATAGCTGTGTCCACTGTTTGGCCCCCAGATTGGTACACTTTCCCACTAAATATTAGTGTGTAGGTGCAAAATGTAAAATATTGCTTAAATTTTATGTTTAAAAACATCCCTTTTCTTTTCTCTTTTTAGTTTCCTTTTTTAGAAATGGATAATTCAACTTAGGAAATAAAATAATGTTGAATGTTATGAAATAAATTTTATCCTTCGCTTTCTTGGTTTAAATATGGAAATGTTCACCTTATTTTACCCATAATTGGATTCTAATTTAATGGGTTTATTGGGTTTAGGAATTCCATATTTACCTGTTATTACCTTTTGCAAATGGAAAGAAAATGATAGCAATTCTAATTTTATTATTTGTTGGTTTCTTTAATGGAAGGGGTCGCTGTTAAACGTACAAGTTATAGTATTTCCATATTTTCAATTCAATTGTAGAATTTACTTATGTATTTCATTATATTCTGGTTGAAAATATGAACTTTCCATTATATCTTTGATAAAAAAACCAACAAGTTATTCTACAAGTTATATATTTGAAATAAATCATCTTTTGTTCAAATACAACTTATGTTGATATATGTATATGTATATCTTATGCCTGAATTAGATAAAAATCTAGATCCTTCCAAGAATAAATAGAACTTCCAATTTTAAACATTGATTATCAATTATACAGACAGACACACACATGAAAAATCTAAGGAAGGAAATTTTCCTTTAAAAACTTTAAATGAAATTTGCATGGCTGAATGCCTTGTAAAGGGATCAAATGTTTTTAATACAGAAATAAGAATGGTGGGGGAGGGTGGAACGGTTTTCACACCCATCCCCCATGCTAAAACATGCAAATTGGCCATGACCCATTTGTAGGTAGCCCTCCCTCCTTACATTGAACTTTAAGCCACTTCACTAAAATCTACCCACCATGGATAAAGGCCATATGGCTTCCCTATCACCGCCCCTTTAAGGGAATAAAAAATGTGGCTTCCGTGTTTTCAAAACATTTTGAATATATCCCTTCTTCCATTTGGCCCTAATTTACTTCACTAAATCCTACCCATCAACCCATTATGGATAAAGGCCATATAACTTGGAATGATGCCATGTCGCCACCCCTTTGGGGCCATAACAAATGTAGCCTTTGTGTTTTAAAAAAAAATGATTATGTGGGTGTGGGTGTGTGTGTACACACACACATATATACTAACTATTTTTAATCTAATAACCAACAAATAACCATATATTTCTGGATCACAATCTAAGCATTTGCAAAACTCAAAATAAAAATAAAAATATACTAAAATGGCCAAAGAAAGCCACAGATCCACTAGATCAACTCGGAGAGATTAAAAAAAACTCAGAAATGAAACCCTTATGGAAAGAATCTAATCTGTGTGAACCCAGAAAAGATTTCAATCTGCAAACTATGGAAGATATGTAGAAACCCTCCTTCATTCTTGCATTGGCTTCTTCATTGTCTCCTTTCTACCTGTAAATCAAAAAATGGAGCAAACACTCGAATGGATGAGAAGAATAAAAATGAAATATTAAATTTAGGTTTGAAAATATATCCTCACTTTTGAATTTTTAGTGCTAACAGATTTGATGGTGGATATTATATCAAATCTAGGGCCCTAATTTAATTAGATTTTTACTTGGGTGAAGAATTATTTTTTTAAATAAATATATTACTATGTGTTTTAATGTGAAAATGATCTAAGCCCTTTAGTGGAACTTTATTAGGGGACTTTAAATTAAAATGAGATTTTGGTGAAGCAATTTAGGTTGTGTAATAGTAATTTATTAATTAAATTGATTAATTAACCCACCTCCTTGATAACCATGATCGTGATTTTATCTGTGGACTTTAGTAAATGTATTACTTAATTTCATTCAAAATATTTTTAAAATGGGTCAAAATTTTATTAATTGGTGGATATTTAAATAAACCTTGTTATATTATCCCTAGTGTGAATTGTTAATGGGTTTTCCAACACTTATTGCCATCATGATATAGCTATTTTTGACATTATCATTAGCATTTGAAAGTGACGTTACGTCGAATCTAGCCGTGAAAGTGACGTTACGTCGAATCTTCTGCCATAGTTGTGCTTGCAACGTGGTCGCCATGACATGTTAACTGATTTTTTGACATGACTTTTCGTGAATGCGGGTTTTGCCACTTCGCCATCCTAGCGACATTGTCATCCTAAACAGTCCTTTAAGATTATTATAGTTACACTTTTAAATTAAAAAATTATACCATTATTATTGACCTTTATCGACTGGACTTTGGATTCGTAGTTGTTTTTTATCAATTTCGGAACTCACGCTGAGTGAGGCATGAAACTAATCTAGTATGATTTTTTTATTACAAATCATTACATACATTATCTCATACACCATACATTAACAAATAACATTTATGTGTTGTACTAAAGGAATATTTCCAACATCCCCTTCTAGTATAGGCATAGGGAGATCAAATAGCACTTGTGAGTTGAAAAAATACTTGACACGTATTCTGAGGAACATGAACTTGTCAATCAAGCCATAATTAGGAACACATTGATCACTTCATATGAATTCATCAATCGATCCATGATTGGAACTCATCACCCAAATAATTAAAAGTAATGGGAACAGACTCAATACTACTTTGACCAAGAACACACTACTACAAAAAATAGTGGTATGGACTTCCACTTTATTTTCAAAAATCAAAGATAACACACCACACATGTGAGCATAGATATGCTTTTATTCTTATTTCCAAGTACAACACATCAATACACATATTCTTCATTGCTTTTGGTAGAAGATTAATCTTTAATATAACTGTCCTTTATTTGTTAGGAGAATATTCTTCCCAATCACCTTTTTCTTATCTTTTTTAGCAACAATGAAGGCCTTATTCTTCGATTTTCCATTAAGGAGATCATGTGCTCGTTACAATACATAATAATGTGTTTAGATTGTTTACATTAATGAAAATGTTATATTTTCCTCAGTGTATTGAAGGTTGAATTATGTTTAATTGACTTGAAAGACCAGTTGGGTTTGTTTTTTGCAATCATCACATTCTTCTCTTCACTCAAATATTTTGGTTATGTTTTCTTCATCAAGTAGGAAAGATATCAAATCTTTTAGTCTGTGATGTATTCTACAAAAATTATAAACTATATTTGAATATTTGTTTGACATGCTAGTCAACAAAACAACCTTTACATCTTTATCTTTTGCTTCAACTTATATACCAACTAATTTATGCATCAAAGAATGAAACTTATTGATATGTTGTACCATGTCCACTCCTTCCATCTCAAGTCTGAACGATTTATGCTTCAAAATCGTTGTAGCACTCCTAACTTGTGATGTGAAAAGTTTTTTCAACGAGTCCTAAATGAATTTGGAGAGATTTATGCAATATGGATAGATATCACATAGTACTAGACCAATAATTGTTCTATCCTTTTGGTCTTTGATATCTTGTTTAGCTCCTTCATTGATAAATTTTGATCTCTTTATCTTTCCATTGGTGATATATCACATATCCTTATCAATCAAAAATCATCGAGCCTTGATCTACTAGGTGTAAAAGTATCTCCCCTTGAACTGATCAACTAGAGTCAACTTCTCCATATTTACCCACATAGATTATACTAACACAATGGACATTGGTTTCAACTAATAATATGTTTGCTACAAAATAAGACTAAATTTGAAAACTACAACATACACAAAAACAATAACATCACAAACTATTAGGAAATTACTATGTTCTAGTGTGAACATTCGTAAAAGTATTATTTAAATATTAAAATGATTCAGTGTGTGCAAATGATGAGTTAGATTTACAACTCATCATGTAAATGAGAGATAAGAGGAGAGAAGATAAGACTTACTCTTTTATAGGATCAAGCAATTGTATATATATACATCTCACACATGCATACAATTATTAGAGTGGTTTTTTAATCAAATTTGATCTCTGCAACATTTATCTCATTTCTCCGTAAATGTTTTATGTAATTGTTATTTATGTAAGTAGATCTCTTAAATTTATATCATTTGGCATCAGAAGAGGTGAGATCGAGCCATGAGAATCCTTCATTTCTCCTTAAATGTTTTCAGTAATTGTTATTTATATAAGTAGATCTCTTAAATTTATATCATTTGGCGTCAGAGGAGGTGAGATCGAGCCATGAGAATCCTTGAAAGGTTCAATCTTAGCCATTAACATGCAGATCTGCATTTTTAAAGCTTTTTTCGTCATGTTTGAAGTATGTATTCGACACATAGGAATCAACATTGATCACACCAATCGGCATTGATTCGTTGGATCGACATGATCCTCTCTAAATTGGCATCGACCTTGTTGCATTCTATATGATCGACCTTGGTTACTGTGTCAAACACTGCAGCCCGACAGCTAGAGTTTTTGTCATTAACTCAACCGATGCCATCAAGTTTATCTTCTCTATCTGTGCATCCCATCTCTGTTGGCATAGGAGATTATTTGTATTCCTTGTGATTATATTCCTTTGTTATTAGATAAAAGGATTTTTTTTTGGTTTGTTTTCACTTTGGCATTCAAAATGTGTCTGTTACATTCTTTCATTCGTTGTTGTTTCCACATCTACCCATAATTGATATTTTGGTGTTTTATTCTGTTAATCACCAACCTAGTTCTAGATAGCCCGACTCACCAGTCGTCAAACACAATCCAATCTTCCTTGTATTTTTGGAATCAAATTTTGTGCATCCTCATGTTCAAGCACTTGCCCAACCTCATTATTGTGTGAATTCTAGACGTATGCATTCAGATCACGTGCATTGAATGGAGTTTTCTTCATCTCACCATCAACATCAAGTAATCCGTAAGAATACAACAATGGACACATGGAATTTCACAAATATGTAGTAAACTATTAATATATTCTCAAATCGATATTGATTTTTGTGTAATTTTGAGTTGCATGATCATATCTGGATAAACAAGTAATATGACATTTTGGAGGATAGAGACACTAGAGGTTGGAGGCTAATCAACGCCTCGTTAGTCACCAACGACGGGGCCACATATGCATTGGTGGCTTATTTATTTTCAGATGTATGTTTTCATTTTGAAGAATAATACATGTTCATTATGTAATATGAGATTCCTATGTAATCCCCCTTGTATGAGTATGATGTGAACTAAAAAGTATGTTGTTATGTAATGGTTGTTGGTTAACCATGTAAAAAACTTGTTTCTAGGGTTGTTGGTTATTCTCGAAAACCTTCCTTGAAGAGTTACTGGTTGTCCTCGAAAACCTTTTTTATAGGATTGGTTATCTTCGAAAACCTTCTTGTAGTTTGTGGTAAACCAAATTGTAAAACCATACTTAAACATGAGTAGGTCCAAGATGAAGTTTTCCCCATGTTCACACTAAAGGGGTAATTGTTAGGAAGTTACTATGTTCTAGTGTGAACATTAGTAAAAGTATTATTAAAATATTAAAATGATTTAGTGTGTGCAAATAACGAATTGGATTTACAACTCATTTAGATAGGATTTTGAAGAGCGAGACTAGGATGTAAATGATAAATAAAGAGGAGAGAAGATAAGACTTGATTCTTTTATAAGATCAAATAATTGTATTTATATCCATCTCATACATGAATAAAATTATTAGAATGACTTTTTTTTTATCAATTTTTTATTTTGCAACATTTGTCTCATTTCTCCTTAATTCTTTTATGCAATTATTATTATTTAGATAGACAGAAGTCTTAAATTTATATCACAAACTATGCACAAAACATTGATTTTTTTAATAAATTAATAAAAAAACTTATATTAATCAGCACAATTGAAAGACTTTTAAATTAAATGATTTTAAAAAAAAAATTACAACCAACATTAATGTTGACTAAATTAACATGTAACACTATTTATACATGGAGTATAACAAATGACACAATACTTATGATAAAATTATAATTGATTAACATCATTACTAATAACATAACATTAAATAAACACAGTCTTAAACAAATATCTGAAAGGAACTAAAAATGAATTCAATAACTATTAACACACCTTCAATTTTTATGAAACAAGAGAAAATGAATGAATGTGGGGTGGATAACAAAAAGAGCTTCCCTGAATGAATACAATAATGTAGCCTTTTATTCAATTTAAAAAACTTCTTTAAATTTATGCCCATACTTTTTATTCCCTAACGTTCCAACTTATAACAATTATGGCTTTGTATTTATAACAATTAATAAATATGTCACAAAAAATTCAGATCCTTCATTACACAAGTGGCACTAGACTCCTAGACTCCTCCATGCATTCATATTTCGGTGTACAACTACAAATATATAACATGCCCATAATGAAATATTTGTAGGTCATAATAAGATTACAAAGGACTGCAATGAGGAGCAAATAGTTCTTGTGAAACATAGATTGAAGTATGAAGAGGTGACAAGGTGAGATGGAGCATGAATAAAGGAAAATATAAACTATTATGTTGTGTTTTAAGAGTGTATCAGAAAACTATATTGGAAAATGTATTCATTCTTTTCAATCTATAAAACTTTGTTTCATAATCTACATGCACTTTATCATGTACCTCCTTCATTCCCACTAATGAGTCATATCTAAATCTAGCAACCTTTCAAATAATCTTATACTCCTTAACATACATCCATGTTAAAGGTGTATTAATACTGAAATATCATTATTTAGGGAAATGAAATAAAATAAATTCCCATTTATCATGACCAAAATATAGTTTCTATGCTTTTCCTCTTTTTAACCTAGTTCTCGTACCAGATGAAACTTGGCATAAGATGAACACAATACTAAAACTCGCTATTATTCAATAATATATCTTACATATTTATAGCCCTTTTAACTCCTACAAGTTTAGAGTTTCAAAGATCAACTCATAATTCCTAAAAATCTCTTAATAAAGCCTAATCTAATATGAGCTATTATTAAAAATCATTACATACATTCTCACACACTCACACCATACATAAAATAACATTTATGTGAAGTACTAAAGGTGTATTTCCAAAAACGTAGATGATTAAAATCGAGATTTTATCACCAATTTTTTTTGTCTAAACTATGGGGTTGGAGTGACTTAGTGTAAAACCATCTAGTTAATTAGAAACCATTCAATCAAGTCTCATCCCAACCTTGAGGATATTGTTTCAATTTGTACGCATTTTTAAAATTGTCATACATAGTTAGAGTTTTCGCTATGAATGGAACAAACATTTAGATTTCATCCTCCAATTTGTGTGTGTAAGAAAACACTTTTAACATACATTTGATGGATTTCTGACCTCTGTGTTACAACGAAAGATACTACTTTCAAATTGTGGTTTTTTTTGTTTATATCGATCAATTGACCCACTTTTTACATATTTAGTATGTCACACCCATTTGCACTCCATTATTTTTAATTCTTTTGGAGTGAAACCACTTGTCCTGATTGTTATTCTTCTTGAGATAATGAATTCTTTTTCCATAGCCTTCCACCATTCAATATACTAATGATCCTCATTGTAAGTCTCTAGATCATGACTCATAGTCTTTAGAGTCCTATGAGTCTTAGATATCCACATAGGATTTGTTCAGAATATCAGTTTGGTATTCCACCATGTTAGGTTGTGGAGCCTATTTTCATGTGAGAAAGTGTTGAATACTGTACACTAAGAGTATTGTGTACTTTCCAAAGTTTTCTAGCTGGGGTTTGGGGGCACAGCCCCTGAGAATTTTTTTTGGCCTTAAAACGTGCCCGATATACCGGGAAATGTTCTTTTCTCATATGGGCGGGATTTTTGACCCATAGGTTTATGGAACAGTTTTGGCCCATGGTTTTGATACCCACGGTTTTGTAAAACTGCTTAAGCAATTGTCTACTTATATGGTTTTATGCATATGGTAGGTATAATGTAACAATACAGATGCGTTTTGAATTCGGGTGTGAATTTTGTAGAGTTTGTTGAGCATAGCTCCAAACAGATCTAAGTATTGTATTGAGAGAGCAGTGGCTTGTAATAAAATATGATAAAGTTATTCTTGGTGGACGTAGCCCAAATTGGGGTGAACCACGTTAAATACTATCTCTTTGTGTTGTGTTATTTTATTCTGCACTTTTATTTGAGATCTATAATATTTTTTGCATATTAGTTTCTACTGTTGCGATTCTGTGAGGGATTATTCTGCATATTTTATCCCTTATTTCCTAACACACCATTGGCATGGTAATGTGTCAACTGGTTGTTAAGATGTATTTTGGGCTACTTATCTTAGGTGGTGAAATAATGTACCACCAACTCATCATCTAAACTATATTGAATCTCAAATTTGTATTTATCCAATCTAACTTCTCTTGCAAAGGAGAAATCAAGATTTGTGTGTGGATTGGCAAAAACTAATGGAGGAGGATACTATGTTGGCTTATAAGATTGGGATTATTCACCAACCAACACATCTCACTTGTAAATCACTTGATTTGTGTCAAAATTAAGAAGATGGCATGAATTCACATATTCATAATAGTCACCAAAAATATGAGGACCTTTCATTTCCTTTTCTTTGCATGTATCGTTTGGGATAGATGCCCATGCATTGCAACCTATAAACTTGAAATATGAAACATCTAGCTTGACATGGCAATTTTTATTAGAAGTCATGGCTTAAAAAAATGACTGACAATTATGACACTATATTTTGCACATTGAATTTTTTCTCCCTAAAATTGAGGAAAGTCTTAGGAATGAAAAAAGAATTGACCATTTCCTAGAGTGTAAAATTATTGTGTTTAACCACACCATTCTACTAAGGGGTATATGAAATATTATACTAGATTTGGTTTTATAACTATTCACAAAATTTGATCATTTTGTTATTGGCATATTCTCATATTTTATTAGTTCTAAAATTATAAATCTCTCTCTAACATGTTTTTAACAAGAGATTTGACATTTTTAAAGTTATCCAAGAATTCACTTTTGCAAATACTATACTCTACAAGAGAAATAATAAAAAACATAAGCACATATTTATGAATTTATGAAAATAAAAATGAGGGAACGATATGCTAGTATTATGAATTATAGTTAATTTATCACTTATCCTTACATATTTTCCCCTTCAAAAATGGGTCCATGAGTTAGTTTCCAAGTTTACAACTTGGATAATTCCATATTTGAAGGAAACTTTCAAAAAACCGAGAACCATGTTGTGTTTACTGAGGTCTTGTAATGAGAAATATTTCAAGTGACCAATGTGCTTGTGAAAAAGTTCGTTCAAGTCATTTACATGCACATTAGGACTTTTGAAGGTTGATCAAATAAAAAAATCCAAACTTATATAATATTCTTTGATGATAAACCTTGTTAATAGCTATAACCGCTTACTAGTGTTTGACACTTCTGATAACAAGATTAGAAGTTCTGAACTAAACTATTTTTCCTTTACCGTACTATGTGATATGCTAGGTGGATAACATGTTCATAATCGATTATAGAATGTGGAGAAATTTTAATATCTATTTTCCATCTCAATGGACCCTTCCCCTTTAACAAGTGGGGGTTATAGTTTTCCACAAAAATTTCAATTGTGCTACTTTTATTTAGAGTGTAAAACAAAGGACCCTTATTTTCCATATGATGATAGTTCCCAAATCAAAAATTCATTCAGAAACTGGTGATCAATGTGTTATTAAAAATGTGGAATTCATACCTTATATGCACGAAGATTAATTGTTGCTTCCATATATGTCATTTTCTTAAAACACGACGATTCGTGATGTCCTGTAATAATACAAAACTTACATAAAAAAATAAAATTTCATAATCATTTTACCTTTTACTTTTTTTGTTAGGTAGAATGGTTGGGAGCAGTGTTGGATTTTAATGTTCAGGGTTACATGTCGCAAAAAAATTAGGTGATGGTCCAAAAAATTATGTGAATGTCACTTGACGTTTAAACTTTAATATGTATGTAAAAAAATGTATAACAATTATTAACAAATAACAATATTAATTTAAATTATACATTTCGGAGATTGGAGATAAATAACTTGTTTTATAAATCCTTGAGCTCCTAGTGACGATCCATAGGTAGGTAGAGATTAATCCTTAAACCTTTATGCACAATAATTATCAATCCCATTGTTAACTCGAAAATGGCTATTTAATCATTCCTACTCTATTCTCGTTGTAGAGAGAACAACACTGACATAGAAAATAGCTAGAGCTAATTTATAATAAAAAAAATAATTTGCAACTCATGTTGGTATTTATTAAAAAAAATTACATAAACTTTAATGGTGGATTTTTCTCTACTGGAGATCATTCCATCTTTTATATTTTCTAAATTAAATTATAATTACAAATATATGTGGGATTCTCTAATTGATTGAATCTAAATGGTTTTACAAAAATTAATCCTTATAAATTTTTGGGCCTTTGTAGTACAATTATAAACTAACAAAAACAATACTTCATTAATCAATTTCATAGTTTATTATAGATACAATTGTTTTTCATAAATATTGATTGTCCACCAATCAATTGGATCTTCACTAATCAAATGAAGATCTAGAAACACCATTAAAATTTGTGAGATAATTAAAACGCTATTTTAAATTACAATTAAAAAATAAAATATTACAAAAATTGAAAGAAATGACTCACTAGTGCAAGCTTGCAATTTTGTAGAAAATGAGTTCAAACTTCCAGCTTTCAAACCTCCAAGTTCAACCTTTCTTATAAAATCCCAAATCCAATGTTTGTAGTTTAATCTATATTTGTTAGAAATTAAACAAAGAAAAATCAAAGAAAACCAAATCAAATTAAAATAATTAGAAATGAGAACTACTAGATGTTTTTATTTTAACAATGAGATATTAAGATTTTTTATATTTTATCAATAATATATTAAGATATTTTTATTAATTTAATTCCAAACTTTCCTTTTTTGTTGATATTAATTGTCATAAATCTCACAAATTTATAATATGTAGTGTAATATTAATTTGACAATTTTGTTAATTATATATAACTAAATTTAAAATAATTAACAAAATTGTCAAATTAATATTACACTACATATTATAAATTTGTGAGATTTATGACAATTAATATCAAAAAAAGGAAAGTTTGGAATTAAATTAATAAAAATATCTTAATATATTATTGATAAAATATAAAAAATCTTAATATCTCATTGTTTAAATAAAAACATCTACTAGTTTTCATTTCTAATTATTTTAATTTGATTTGGTTTTCTTTGATTTTTCTTTGTTTAATTTCTAACAAATATAGATTAAACTACAAATCACACACACACACACACACACACACACACACACACACACACACACACACACACACACACACACGTATACATATATTAAATGATTCGCTAGTGCAAGCTTGTAATTCTGTAGAAAATGAGTTCTAACTTTCAACTTTCAAATCTCCAAGTTCAACCTTCAAGTTTCACCTTTCTTACAAAATCTCAAATCCAATGTTTGTAGTTAAATATATATTTGTTAGAAATTAAACAAAGAAAAACCAAAGAAAACCAAATCAAATTAAAATAATTAGAAATGGAAACTAATAGATATTTTTATTTTAACAATGATATATTAAGATTTTTTATATTTTATCAATAATATATTAAAACATTTTTATTAATTTAATTAAAACTTTCTTTTTTTGTTGATATTAATTGTTGTAAATCTCACAAATTTATAATATGTAGTATAATATTAATTTAATTTTTTTGTTAATTATTTTAAATTTAGTAACACACACACACACACACACACACACACACACACACACACACACACACACACACACACACACAGAGGTGTGTGTGTGTAGATATGCTATACATATACATATGTGTGTGTGTGCATATCTACATCTACACACACACACACATGTATATATATACATATCTACATATGTATATATATCAGGGATAATTTAAGCGGCGAATATTCGTAATATGGCAAAAATTTCGTTGTAGGAAACTTTGAAAAGGTGAATTATTCGGAGTGGGTCGATGTCCTGTTCGCCTAAAATATATAGTATATTTTTTTGGAGGGTTCGGCTTCGCCTTCATTTGAAAACATCTCCTATAAAAACCTAGCTGATTCGTCGGGTAGTATACCTCAAGTAGCTTACCAAATTACCAATACTGTGAAATTTGAACTCACACACCCTTAAGCATCAGAGATTTAGATTACTATTAGCCTGTGATTGTTGACGCGCGACAAATGCAGTGTTGACGCGCGACAAGGGCATTGTTGACGCGCGACAAGAGTTGTACTGACGTGCGACAGAGGAAGTGTTGACGCGCGACTTGGGCAAAGAATTTGACGCGCGATAAGGGCAGTGTTGACGCGTGACAAAAAATGGGTTGTTGACGCGTGACAAGTGCAGAGTTGACACGTGACAAAGACCTCAGACAGGGGACACGTGACAAGACCTCAGACACTGGACAGAGTCGCTACTTGGTTCTTTTGCTGACGTAGGACTCTTTTTAGAATAATGGAAGGTGCCATCTCAAAGAATACGAATAACCTAAAAGTAAGTAAGAAATCTCAGAAATCACTCTTCAAGTATTTTGGAAACTCTGTAGATACAGATATTGTAAATACCAATCATATAGATGCCACCACAAAGAATCAGAATACTGACTATGTGGAAGGTATTATTGAGGTGGACATGCATTTTGCACAGTATCAAAGTCAAACAAATGAAACCTATGATAATATGCCAGATCTTGAAGATATTGCTCCTGTTGGGGTGCAACCAGAAGTGCAGCTAGATATCACAGATACAAACACTCAGCAAAATGGAAGACAGAAATCAAAATCAAACTCCGGTCTAAGAAAGAGGAAACCAGGTGATTGTGATATTGCTCAAAATTCTACTAAAAAAAGTAAAGCATTGAAAACCAACAAGAATATGTGGACCATTGGCAGGACATACAAGTTTGATTGGGCAGCTAAATTTCCATTTATTGAACCTGTAAAATCATCTAATTCTGAAGAGATCCCATATGAATGTACATGTACAATATGTATGTGGAAATTGGGAAAGCAACAAAAAATGCAATTGAAGCTGGACACTATAGAAAAACATTGTGGAAAACAATATTTAACTATAATGGGTGTGGATGGCCAAAAAATCAAAACACATAGGTGGAAAACTGAAAAATAATGCATGCATGTTAGATACACAGTGGAATATGAGGCAGAGCAGAAAAAACATAGACATCTATTGGAAAAGGGAGGAACGATCACATCGCATATTGGTAAGATGAAAGAAACAAATCTACATGCAAAATCCATACAATTCTCTACTCTTTTTCAAATACTAAAAAAAGGAAGAGCAATTTCGGATTTCCTCAATTTCAAAGTTTTGTATCAATTTAATGGAATGCTGAATGTACCTCAGTCTCATTGGTCTGAAAGTAGTGGATGGGAAATGGCAAAATGCCTCTCGATGATAGAGAAGGAAGATTTGAAAGAGAATGTAAAAAAAGCAAACTTTATCTCTCTTTCAATTGATGAGGTGACATCAGTCGCCAACACCGCATGGGTATGTATCCACGTCTATACTTTAGAAAACCATATAAGGACACCTCATCTATTGGGTGTTATGAAAATGGTTGAAAAATGCAATGCCGAAAACCTATATAAAATAGTTGTTTCTCATTTGAAAGATGTTGCTGGAATGACTGATTATGAAATTGCTACGAAGTTGGTATGCGTTGGAGCAGATGGTGCATCTGTCATGCAGGGTCACCGAACAGGGCTCTGTGTTAGATTACAAACAAGAGTGGCCCCATATATGCTACCAATTCACTGTATGGCTCACAGAATGAATTTAACGTATAAAATGGTAAGCAACCACGGAAATGTTGCTAAATTAGAAGACCTTATAAGAGAACTTCATGCCTATATGTCAAGCAGCCCAAAGCAATTTCTCGAGTTCCAAAAATTTGCAATTGGAATTACAGATGGCAAAAAAACTTCTGAAGGATGTGGAGACTAGATGGATCTCTTTGTATGAACCTACATGCAGAGTTCGTGAGGAGTATCCTTCATTGGTTGGTTTCATGCACAAATACCGTCATGAAGTTGATAGGGCAAGGGACTTGTTGTTCCGTTTATCTGATTTGGAGACATTGCTTACATTGGTCAGTATTATTTCAATGTTAAAGGATATCAATACACTAATGAAGCATGCACGGGGTTAGATTAATCTATATTGTCGATTTTATATGGATGAGAAAAATGGTATGTCAAAGTCTTGATATATTGTACTGTTCCTAGGATAGTTTTGATGCACTGTTTTTGAAAATTGGAAAGATTTATTAGATCTTAAAAATCCTAACACCTTTTTGAG
Source organism: Taxus chinensis (assembly GCA_019776745.2). Taxonomy (NCBI): domain Eukaryota; kingdom Viridiplantae; phylum Streptophyta; class Pinopsida; order Cupressales; family Taxaceae; genus Taxus; species Taxus chinensis. The sequence goes on from CM034146.1 coordinate 675,800,037, forward strand.
ATTTAATATCCACAATCACCTCTGCATCACTGTAAATGGGAGGGAAATACCAATGCATATTTGTAAAACGTCAGATATTACAGGATCGGAACGAGAAAGATGTTCCCGTGACACGTAATTTGTTTGAGTCTGTTATAGTTGAAACAAAGAATAAAGCTTAAAAAAATTTCAGAAATCTTGTCATCAGAAATTAGGGAACGTTTTTGTAAAGATAAAATTCTGGAAGCCATGGGTGTGATGAATCCTAATTTTTGGAATACTGAAGGTGGCCGTGCAGACTTTGTCAGAAAGTATTTCCATAAATCAATGGGTACAATAATGGAACAATTTACAAAGACATCAGAGCTCAAGGGTATGGAAATCAAAGGTATACTGAATGCGATTTATTAAAGTTTCAGTCAACAAATTTTGTACAAACAATGAGGAATCAATATAAGAATTTAGATCAACCTTCTGAAAGTGGTGCTATTACAAGGCTTGTGGCGAGGAATCTATCAAAGTTCTATCTTACAAGAAGATATCAGTGAATATTTCAGATTATATGAGTTATGCCAAACAATGATTTGGGGTCTGTGGAGGATGAAAGGGTTTTCAGTGCATTGTCATTTATAAAATCAAAACTGAGAAACAGGTTGGATAAAAATTTGGAAAGTTGCATGAGGTGTTATGTTTCTCGATACTCCATCGAAACCTTTCCGTTCTACAGAGAAAATGCACACTGGAATTCCCTTTGCGAAAGAAGAGGTGTGAATAATACAGCTACAAGTACAAATACTCCCAACCTTGAGAGTGTAATTGTCTCTTCGTCACATTCTACAGAAGACAACATCGAGTTTGATGAAGCTATTGATAATGGATTGTTTCAACTTTAAATAGGTATCTTCTTTATCTATCTTTATCTTTATCATTAAAGATGTTACATGTCTATATACTACAAATGTCAGGAAATTCACCCAACTATCTACTAAACCATTTCTTGTGTTGGGTTTTTTTAAAACACAAATCTAGCTCATTACCATGGCAGTGATGATTTCAACTTTAAGGAGGTATCTTTTTCCCCTTAATCTTATTGTTTGTTACTATTCATTTTTTTCAGCTCTGGTTATCATTAAAGATGTTACAGGTCTATGTATTTACATTTAGTTAAATACAATCTTTTTATTTTTTGAAAACATGGGTTGACATCCGTCTGAGGAAGCTGTTACTTCTCAGGACTAACAATGTCAGACAACTCACCCATCTATCTACTAATCCATTTTTTGTGTTGAATTTTTTTAAGACAAAGATCTAGCACATTACCGGTGATGATTTCAATTTTTAAATAGGTATCTTCTTCAACCATAATCTTATTGTTTTTTACTTTACATTTTTTCAGCTCTTGTTATCATTAAAGATGTTACAGGTCTAATTCTATATATTTACATTTATTTAAAGATATGTGTTGGTCTATATATTTAAAGATGTTGTTGCACTTCTCAGGACTGACAATGTCAGGCAACTCACCCCTCTATCTACAATGTCAGGTAAAACAAAGATCTAGCACGTTACCGGTGATGATTTCACAACAATCTAATATGCAAGAGGTAATCTAAACCCTATCATATTTGTAATTATGTTTAATTTCTTATGACTGATGATTCTTTCTTGATTTCTTAAAATTATATTTAATTTATTTTTTATGTGCAAAATCCTTTGATATATTTTTTTAACTGTGGATAAACAATACATTATACAATTTTAATATAAGTCCACATAAATTCTTCATCATCCATATATATCATATCATCACCATATCATTATCATATCCTGAGTCCTGACACTACAATTATTATTAACACAATTATTTATCTAATTTAAATTTATTAAAACAATTCCATTTTAAAAAATAATTCATAATCATATCATTACAATTCTATCGGTCTAATGGTACTCTATATCCATTCTAATCATTAATGTCATCTATATCCATTATAACACATTCCATTTATTTATCATCTATATCCATTCTAAAAGTCTAGAGAAGAAGAATTACTGTGGCTTGATGATAAATCTACATCCACATTAAATTGATCATCATTCATCGTCTTCATCATCATCTATCATTAATTATCAATTATCTATCATTCATCATCTACGTCCACATACAATTCATGACAATGCAAGTAAACAAGAAAACATACATATAATTCATGATAATCACCATCTAATGCAATTAAAATAAAGATTGTATATAATCATATAATTAAATTCAAATACCTAGTACATAATCAATAGTAGAAGTTTTTCAAATTCAATATTTAAAGTTTCCACAATAATACAAAGGGGCGAGGGGGGGCAAAACCGCGGGGGCGGGAGGCCAAGGCGGAATCCTCTGACTTTCTTCCCCAACGGCTTCTTCCACCGGGTGTGATAACCCCTTCCCCAAACCAGAAAAAAACCCTGAACTTATAAGATCTTCCGAGCACTGTCCAGATCTTTTTTAAAAATTTCTTTCTTGATTTTTGTCACAATACTCATGCGACAACAAAATTTGGATGATCAGCTGTGCGTTAGCTTTGAAAAATTAGAGTCAGGGTCGGAACGACCATGCTTCTTTAATTATAGCGCTTTAGTGTATGTTTGTTGTTAACCAAAACAATATTTTGCTGCAATTTTTTGATGCGGAGAAAATGTACTTTTGCTGTTCCAAGTGATATTGCAAAAACCTTAGCCTAAATCTTAAATCATATTTCAACTGCACATAAAAGAGTAATGTCCGATTCACAAATATACTTGAAAAATGAAAATTCAAATTAAAAAAGAATGATTATTTGAATGTATGACTTACAACCGCTCTATTCTCTTTGGATTTGCGGAGATTGCCTACCCAAATCCTTGTCCTGAGACCATGGTAAAATATGCTGGGTGCTCGGCACTAATATTTTCCAATTTGTTTAATGACTTATCTAAATGTCACTTTTATAGTTGTATTATACACATGTACCCAGCATCCCCTGCGTTTCTTGGTTACCCTGCAGTCCACTTGGGCTACATATGGTCCAGCCAGTTATCGATCCACTCAATGATTCTCTCCAAGCTTCATACTCCGGAATGGTGTAAAAAATACACACAACAATCTAGACATGGAGATACATAACCTCTGGAGGCTTAAAAACAAATATAAAGAGTCTCAATACAACTCAACCAAATACAGGGGGAACATTTACCCTGACAATAGGAGTATGAAATTGATCAGCAATCCTTTGATGTGGGAACCATCATGGTCGTTTAAGAGACAAAGGACAAGTCAAAAAAGGATCTCACTAGAAAGGATGTTGTCAGAATTAAGCAGAAACTAAACAGCGCTAGACAAAGATCATGTACCTGGTCTGTCATTATCATCAGATGACCATATCTTAAAGATTTAATGCTGTCATATATTTTATCTTCCTGTTAGACCAAGGATTTTATCTTTATTCTCCATTGTTCGTGAGTGGTAGCTTCCCTGAACATTGAGTAGCTTACCTCTGAGAGGAAACACGCCATAATAATCTTGACCAACAACAGATATATTCCTACCACCTGATAGGTTAAAGATAACTAAAATAACAAAAATTAAATTGGAAAGTGATGTCGAAACATAGCTATTTGGTGAAAATATGAACTTTCCATTATATCTTTGATAAAAAAACCAACAAGTTATTCTACAAGTTATATATTTGAAATAAATCATCTTTTGTTCAAATACAACTTATGTTGATATATGTATATGTATATCTTATGCCTGAATTAGATAAAAATCTAGATCCTTCCAAGAATAAATAGAACTTCCAATTTTAAACATTGATTATCAATTATACAGACAGACACACACATGAAAATCTAAGGAAGGAAATTTTCCTTTAAAAAACTTTAAATGAAATTTGCATGGCTGAATGCCTTGTAAAGGGATCAAATGTTTTTAATACAGAAATAAGAATGGTGGGGGAGGGTGGAACGGTTTTCACACCCATCCCCCATGCTAAAACATGCAAATTGGCCATGACCCATTTGTAGGTAGCCCTCCCCTCCTTACATTGAACTTAAGCCACTTCACTAAAATCTACCCACCATTGATAAAGGCCATATGGCTTCCCTATCACCGCCCCTTTAAGGGAATAAAAAATGTGGCTTCCGTGTTTCAAAAACATTTTGAATATATCCCTTCTCTTCCATTTGGCCCTAATTTACCTTCACTAAATCCTACCCATCAACCCATTATGGATAAAGGCCATATAACTTGGAATGATTGCCATGTCGCCACCCCCTTTGGGGCCATAACAAATGTAGCCTTTGTGTTTTAATAAAAAAAATGATTATGTGGGTGTGGGTGTGTGGTGTACACCACACATATATACTAACTATTTTTAATCTAATAACCAACAAATAACCATATATTTCTGGATCACAATCTAAGCATTTGCAAAACTCAAAATAAAAATAAAAATATACTAAAATGGCCAAAGAAAGCCACAGATCCACTAGATCAACTCGGAGAGATTAAAAAAACTCAGAAATGAAACCCTTATGGAAAGAATCTAATCTGTGTTGAACCCAGAAAAAGATTTCAATCTGCAAACTATGGAAGATATGTAGAAACCCTCCTTCATTCTTGCATTGGCTTCTTCATTGTCTCCTTTCTACCTGTAAATCAAAATGGAGCAAACACTCGAATGGATGAGAAGAATAAAAATGAAATATTAAATTTAGGTTTGAAATATATCCTCACTTTTGAATTTTTAGTGCTAACAGATTTGATGGTGGATATTATATCAAATCTAGGGCCCTAATTTAATTAGATTTTTACTTGGGTGAAGAATTATTTTTTAAATAAATATATTACTATGTGTTTTAATGTGAAAATGATCTAAGCCCTTTAGTGGAACTTTATTAGGGGACTTTAAATTAAAATGAGATTTTGGTGAAGCAATTTAGGTTGTGTAATAGTAATTTATTAATTAAATTGATTAATTAACCCACCTCCTTGATAACCATGATCGTGATTTTATCTGTGGACTTTAGTAAATGTATTACTTAATTTCATTCAAAATATTTTTAAAATGGGTCAAAATTTTATTAATTGGTGGATATTTAAATCAACCTTGTTATATTATCCCTAGTGTGAAGTGTTAATGGGTTTTCCAACACTTATTGCCATCATGATATAGCTATTTTTGACATTGATCATTAGCATTTGAAAGTGACGTTACGTCGAATCTAGCCGTGAAGTGACGTATACGTCGAATCTTCTGCCATAGTTGTGCTTGCAACCTGTGGTCGCCATGACATGTTAACTGATTTTTGACATGACTTTTCGTGAATGCGGGTTTTGCCACTTCGCCATCCTAGCGACATTGTCATCCTAAACAGTCCTTAAGATTATTATAGTTACACGTTTAAATTAAAAAATTATACCATTATTATTGACCTTATCGACTGGACTTTGGATTCGTAGTGTTTTTTATCAATTTCGGAAACTCACGCTGAGTGAGGCATAAACTAATCTAGTATGATTGTTTTATTACAAATCATTACATACATTATCTCATACACCATACATTAACAAATAACATTTATGTGTTGTACTAAAGGAATATTTCCAACATCCCCTTCTAGTATAGGCATAGGGAGATCAATAGCACTTGTGAGTTGAAAAAATACTTGACACGTATTCTGAGGAACATGAACTTGTCAATCAAGCCATAATTAGGAACACATTGATCACTTCATATGAATTCATCAATCGATCCATGATTGGAACTCATCACCCAAATAATTAAAAGTAATGGGAACAGACTCAATACTACTTTGACCAAGAACACACTACTACAAAAAATAGTGGTATGGACTTCCACTTTATTTTCAAAAATCAAAGATAACACACCACACATGTGAGCATAGATATGCTTTTATTCTTATTTCCAAGTACAAACACATCAATACACATATTCTTCATTGCTTTTGGTAGAAGATTAATCTTTAATATAACTGTCCTTTATTTGTTAGGAGAATATTCTTCCCAATCACCTTTTTCTTATCTTTTTTAGCAACAATGAAGGCCTTATTCTTCGATTTTCCATTAAGGAGATCATGTGCTCGTTACAATACATAATAATGTGTTTAGATTGTTTACATTAATGAAAATGTTATATTTTCCTCAGTGTATTGAAGGTTGAATTATGTTTAATTGACTTGAAAGACCAGTTGGGTTTGTTTTTGCAATCATCACATTCTTCTCTTCACTCAAATATTTGGTTATGTTTTCTTCATCAAGTAGGAAAGATATCAAATCTTTAGTCTGTGATGTATTCTACAAAAAATTATAAACTATATTTGAATATTTGTTTGACATGCTAGTCAACAAAACAACCTTTACATCTTTATCTTTTGCTTCAACTTATATACCAACTAATTTATGCATCAAAGAATGAAACTTATTGATATGTTGTACCATGTCCCACTCCTTCCATCTCAAGTCTGAACTATTTATGCTTCAAAATCGTGTAGCACTCCTAACTTGTGATGTGAAAAGTTTTTTCAACGAGTCCTAAATGAATTTGGAGAGATTTATGCAATATGGATAGATATCACATAGTACTAGACCAATAATTGTTCTATCCTTTGGTCTTTGATATCTTGTTTAGCTCCTTCATTGATAAATTTTGATCTCTTTATCTTTCCATTGGTGATATATCACATATCCTTATCAATCAAAAAATCATCGAGCCTTGATCTACTAGGTGTAAAAGTATCTCCCCTTGAACTGATCAACTAGAGTCAACTTCTCCATATTTACCCACATAGATTATACTAACACAATGGACATTGGTTTCAACTAATAATATGTTTGCTACAAAATAAGACTAAATTTGAAAACTACAACATACACAAAAACAATAAACATCACAAACTATTAGGAAATTACTATGTTCTAGTGTGAACATTCGTAAAAGTATTATTTAAATATTAAAATGATTCAGTGTGTGCAAATGATGAGTTAGATTTACAACTCATCATGTAAATGAGAGATAAGAGGAGAGAAGATAAGACTTACTCTTTTATAGGATCAAGCAATTGTATATATATACATCTCACACATGCATACAATATTAGAGTGGTTTTTTAATCAAATTTGATCTCTGCAACATTTATCTCATTTCTCCGTAAATGTTTTATGTAATTGTTATTATGTAAGTAGATCTCTTAAATTTATATCATTTGGCATCAGAAGAGGTGAGATCGAGCCATGAGAATCCTTCATTTCTCCTTAAATGTTTTCAGTAATTGTTATTTATATAAGTAGATCTCTTAAATTTATATCATTTGGCGTCAGAGGAGGTGAGATCGAGCCATGAGAATCCTTGAAAGGTTCAATCTTAGCCATTAACATGCAGATCTGCATTTTTAAAGCTTTTTTCGTCATGTTTGAAGTATGTATTCGACACATAGGAATCAACATTGATCACACCAATCGGCATTGATTCGTTGGATCGACATGATCCTCTCTAAATTGGCATCGACCTTGTTGCATTCTATATGATCGACCTTGGTTACTGTGTCAAACACTGCAGCCCGACAGCTAGAGTTTTTGTCATTAACTCAACCGATGCCATCAAGTTATCTTCTCTATCTGTGGCATCCCATCTCTGTTGGCATAGGAGATTAATTTGTATTCCTTGTGATTATATTCCTTTGTTATTAGATAAAAGGATTTTTTTTTTGGTTTGTTTTCACTTTGGCATTCAAAATGTGTCTGTTACATTCTTTCATTCGTTGTTGTTTCCACATCTACCCATAATTGATATTTTGGTGTTTTATTCTGTTAATCACCAACCTAGTTCTAGATAGCCCGACTCACCAGTCGTCAAACACAATCCAATCTTCCTTGTATTTTTGGAATCAAATTTTGTGCATCCTCATGTTCAAGCACTTGCCCAACCTCATTATTGTGTGAATTCTAGACGTATGCATTCAGATCACGTGCATTGAATGGAGTTTTCTTCATCTCACCATCAACATCAAGTAATCCGTAAGAATACAACAATGGACACATGGAATTTCACAAATATGTAGTAAACTATTAATATATTCTCAAATCGATATTGATTTTTGTGTAATTTTGAGTTGCATGATCATATCTGGATAAACAAGTAATATGACATTTTGGAGGATAGAGACACTAGAGGTTGGAGGCTAATCAACACGCCTCGTTAGTCACCAACGACGGGGCCACATATGCATTGGTGGCTTATTTATTTCAGATGTATGTTTTCATTTTGAAGAATAATACATGTTCATTATGTAATATGAGATTCCTATGTAATCCCCCTTGTATGAGTATGATGTGAACTAAAAAGTATGTTGTTATGTAATGGTTGTTGGTTAACCATGTAAAAAACTTGTTTCTAGGGTTGTTGGTTATTCTCGAAAACCTTCCTTGAAGAGTTACTGGTTGTCCTCGAAAACCTTTTTTTATAGGATTGGTTATCTTCGAAAACCTTCTTGTAGTTTGTGGTAAACCAAATTGTAAAACCATACTTAAACATGAGTAGGGTCCAAGATGAAGTTTTCCCCATGTTCACACTAAAGGGGTAATTGTTAGGAAGTTACTATGTTCTAGTGTGAACATTAGTAAAAGTATTATTAAAATATTAAAATGATTTAGTGTGTGCAAATAACGAATTGGATTTACAACTCATTAGATAGGATTTTGAAGAGCGAGACTAGGATGTAAATGATAAATAAAGAGGAGAGAAGATAAGACTTGATTCTTTTATAAGATCAAATAATTGTATTTATATCCATCTCATACATGAATAAAATTATTAGAATGACTTTTTTTTATCATTTTTTATTTTGCAACATTTGTCTCATTTCTCCTTAATTCTTTATGCAATTATTATTATTTAGATAGACAGAAGTCCTTAAATTTATATCACAAACTATGCACAAAACATTGATTTTTTTAATAAATTAATAAAAAAAACTTATATTAATCAGCACAATTGAAAAGACTTTTAAATTAAATGATTTAAAAAAAAAATTACAACCAACATTAATGTTGACTAAATTAACATGTAACACTATTTATACATGGAGTATAACAAATGACCACAATACCTTATGAATAAAATTATAATTGATTACATCATTACTAATAACATAACATTAAATAAACACAGTCTTAAACAAATATCTGAAAGGAACTAAAAATGAATTCAATAACTATTAACACACCTTCAATTTTTATGAAACAAGAGAAATGAATGAATGTGGGGTGGATAACAAAAAGAGCTTCCCTGAATGAATACAATAATGTAGCCTTTTATTCAATTTAAAAAAACTTCTTTAAATTATGCCCATACTTTTATTCCCTAACGTTCCAACTTATAACAATTAGGGCTTTGTATTTATAACAATTAATAAATATGTCACAAAAAATTCAGATCCTTCATTACACAAGTGGCACTAGACTCCTAGATGACTCCTCCATGCATTCATATTTCGGGTGTACAACTACAAATATATAACAATGCCCATAATGAAATATTTGTAGGTCATAATAAGATTACAAAGGACTGCAATGAGGAGCAAATAGTTCTTGTGAAACATAGATTGAAGTATGAAGAGGTGACAAGGTGAGATGGAGCATGAATAAAGGAAAAATATAAACTATTATGTTGTGTTTTAAGAGTGTATCAGAAAACTATATTGGAAAAGTATTCATTCTTTTCAATCTATAAAACTTTGTTTCATAATCTACATGCACTTTATCATGTACCTCCTTCATTCCCACTAATGAGTCATATCTAAATCTAGCAACCTTTCAAATATCTTATACTCCTTAACATACATCCATGTTAAAGGTGTATTAATACGTGAAATATCATTATTTAGGGAAATGAAATAAAATAAATTCCCATTTATCATGACCAAAATATAGTTTCTATGCTTTTCCTCTTTTTAACCTAGTTCTCGTACCAGATGAAACTTGGCATAAGATGAAACACAATACTAAAACTCGCTATTATTCAATAATATATCTTACATATTTATAGCCCTTTTAACTCCTACAAGTTTAGAGTTTCAAAGATCAACTCATAATTCCTAAAATCTCTTAATAAAGCCTAATCTAATATGAGCTATTATTAAAAATCATTACATACATTCTCACACACTCACACCATACATAAAATAACATTTATGTGAAGTACTAAAGGTGTATTTCCAAAAACGTAGATGATTAAAATCGAGATTTTATCACCAATTTTTTTGTCTAAACTATGGGGTTGGAGTGACTTAGTGTAAAACCATCTAGTTAATTAGAAACCATTCAATCAAGTCTCATCCCAACCTTGAGGATATTGTTTCAATTTGTACGCATTTTTAAAATTGTCATACATAGTTAGAGTTTTCGCTATGAATGGAACAAACATTTAGATTTCATCCTCCAATTTGTGTGTGTAAGAAAACACTTTTAACATACATTTGATGGATTTCTGACCTCTGTGTTACAACGAAAGATACTACTTTCAAATTGTGGTTTTTTTTGTTTATATCGATCAATTGACCCACTTTTTACATATTTAGTATGTCCACACCCATTTGCACTCCATTATTTTTAATTCTTTTGGAGTGAAACCACTTGTCCTGATTGTTATTCTTCTTGAGATAATGAATTCTTTTTCCATAGCCTTCCACCATTCAATATACTAATGATCCTCATTGTAAGTCTCTAGATCATGACTCATAGTCTTTAGAGTCCTATGAGTCTTAGATATCCACATAGGATTTGTTCAGAATATCAGTTTGGTATTCCACCATGTTAGGTTGTGGAGCCTATTTTCATGTGAGAAAGTGTTGAATACTGTACACTAAGAGTATTGTGTACTTTCCAAAGTTTTCTAGCTGGGGTTTGGGGGCACAGCCCCTGAGAATTTTTTTGGCCTTAAAACGTGCCCGATATACCGGGAAATGTTCTTTCTCATATTGGGCGGGATTTTTGACCCATAGGTTTATGGAACAGTTTTGGCCCATGGTTTTGATACCCACGGTTTTGTAAAACTGCTTAAGCAATTGTCTACTTATATGGTTTTAATGCATATGGTAGGTATAATGTAACAATACAGATGCGTTTTGAATTCGGGTGTGAATTTGTAGAGTTTGTTGAGCATAGCTCCAAACAGATCTAAGTATTGTATTGAGAGAGCAGTGGCTTGTAATAAAATATGATAAAGTTATTCTTGGTGGACGTAGCCCAAATTGGGGTGAACCACGTTAAATACTATCTCTTTGTGTTTGTGTTATTTTATTCTGCACTTTTATTTGAGATCTATAATATTTTTTGCATATTAGTTTCTAACTGTTGCGATTCTGTGAGGGATTATTCTGCATATTTTATCCCTTATTTCCTACACACCATTGGCATGGTAATGTGTCAAACTGGTTGTTAAGATGTATTTGGGCTACTTATCTAGGGTGGTGAAATAATGTACCACCAACTCATCATCTAAACTATATTGAATCTCAAATTTGTATTTATTCCAATCTAACTTCTCTTGGCAAAGGAGAATCAAGATTTGTGTGTGGATTGGCAAAAACTAATGGAGGAGGATACTATGTTGGCTTATAAGATTGGGATTATTCACCAACCAACACATCTCACTTGTAAATCACTTGATTTGTGTCAAAATTAAGAAGATGGCATGAATTCACATATTCATAATAGTCACCAAAAATATGAGGACCTTCATTTCCTTTTCTTTGCATGTATCGTTTGGGATAGATGCCCATGCATTGCAACCTATAAACTTGAAATATGAAACATCTAGCTTGACATGGCAATTTTTATTTAGAAGTCATGGCTTAAAAAAATGACTGACAATTATGACACTATATTTTGCACATTGAATTTTTTCTCCCTAAAATTGAGGAAAGTCTTAGGAATGAAAAAAGAATTGACCATTTCCTAGAGTGTAAAATTATTGTGTTTAACCACAACCATTCTACTAAGGGGTATATGAAATATTATACTAGATTTGGTTTATAACTATTCACAAAATTTGATCATTTTGTTATTGGCATATTCTCATATTTTATTAGTTCTAAAATTATAAATCTCTCTCTAACATGTTTTTAACAAGAGATTTGACATTTTTAAAGTTATCCAAGAATTCACTTTTGCAAATACTATACTCTACAAGAGAAATAATAAAAAACATAAGCACATATTTATGAATTTATGAAAATAAAAATGAGGGAACGATATGCTAGTATTATGAATTATAGTTAATTTATCACTTATCCTTACATATTTTCCCCTTCAAAAATGGGTCCATGAGTTAGTTTCCAAGTTTACAACTTGGATAATTCCATATTTGAAGGAAACTTTCAAAAAACCGAGAACCATGTTGTGTTTACTGAGGTCTTGTAATGAGAAATATTTCAAGTGACCAATGTGCTTGTGAAAAGTTCGTTCAAGTCATTTACATGCACATTAGGACTTTTGAAGGTTGATCAAATAAAAAAATCCAAACTTATATAATATTCTTTGATGATAAACCTTGTTAATAGCTATAACCGCTTACTAGTGTTTGACACTTCTGATAACAACATTAGAAGTTCTGAACTAAACTATTTTTCCTTTACCATACTATGTGATATGCTAGGTGGATAACATGTTCATAATCGATTATAGAATGTGAAGAAATTTTACATGTCTATTTTCAACAAGTCAATGGACCCATCCCCTTTAAAAAGTGATGAGTTATGGAGTCATCCTACCGTAAAATGTAAACATTTAGGTGCAAATTTGATCTACCGAGTGAACCCTAATGTAAGTAGAAAGGACCCTTCATCTTGGCATACCGAGCTCGAGAGACTTCTTTAACTTACAAATTCGAGGGAGGGATCTTGTGATCATATCTCGAATTATGTAAAAATGTAGATACTCATTCCTCTAGGTCCCCATGAAGGAAGGAACTCTTAACATGAAAAGGAAGCCATACAATCTCCATTATAATAGAATAACAACTACGATGCTACAAGATGTCCAGTAAATAATACAAAGATTTACATTACTAGAAAAAAATGTTATAATTTATTTCGTTAGCTATTCTACTTTATTTATGCTAGGTAGAATCCTATAGCATCAGTGTTGGATAATTTAATGTATAATGGTGTTATATTTTCGCAATATTAATTTAATTAGGTGATTGAATCCAAAAACTTAATGGTTAATGTCGCTTAATCCCTCAGACTTTGACATGGCATGTAAAAATCAGGTATCAACAAGGTATTAACAAATAACATAAAATAATTTCAATTATGATGTTTCAGAGATTGGAGATAACTAACTTGTTTTATAATATCCTAAAAAAAATCCTAGTGACGATCCATAGGTAGGTCACACATTAATGCCATCAACCTTCTATGCACAATAATGATCAATCCCATGTGTTAAAGGTCTCGAAAGATACCTATTCCAATGAGACCAATTTTTACTCAATTCTGGAGTTGTGGAAAGAACAGTTACTGGCCATAGAAAATAGCTTGAACTAATCTATAGGAGGAACAATTAATTTACGACTCATGTTGGTAGTTTCTTTAAAAAAATTTGCTTCAAGTTTGCCTATGGTGGATGCCTCTCTACTGCATTATCATTCCTTCTTTCCCTATATTGTCTAGCTTAAATTACTAATTCCAGATGTCTCCTTTGACTACCTCTAATTGATTCCCAAACCCAAAACCTTTTATTTGAAATTTAGTCCTTATTTCATAGGTTTGAGGTCCTTTGAAATACATTTGGTTGAAAAGCCTAACAAAAACATTACGCCACGTAATCCCTCCTTCATAGCCCTTGTATTATGTGATACAATGTCCGCCCTATTTAATCAATATTGATTGTCCACCTTTGTATTGGATCTTCACTAATCAAATGAAGATCTAGAAATATCATTAATATGTGCTTTGATTAATTAAATTCAGTTAGTATTTAACATTACAATGTCCCGCTTAATACTATTACAAGCCTTGAAAGTCACGACTCACTAGTGCAAGGTTGTAATTAATCACATGTAGATAAATGAGTGGAAACATCCATCTTTCAAACCTTGATTATTGTCAAATCTTGTCTTAGTAAAATCCCAAATCCACTGTACTGTAGTTATAATCTATATTTGTTAGACCAATTAATCAAAGATAAGTCAAAGTTAACCAAATCTAGTTAAAATGGATTTGAAATCAGGACTACTAGATGTGAGTATATTAGCAATGTGATTACTAAAAATAGTATTATATTTTATCAATAATGACACTTAAGATATGCCTTTATGTAATTTTATTCCAGAGACTTTCCAATAATGATTGCATCTAATATATATTTTACTAGATTAATATGTCACAAATTGCTCATACATATGTAGTGTAATATTAACATGGTTATTTTATTAAGTGTATATGTAACTAAATTTAAAGTTGTTATACAAACTTGTCAAATTAATATTAGCACTATCATATGTATAGATTTATGAGATGGTATGACAATTGAATATCAAAATAATGAAAGTTTGGATATTATGCTTAATTATGATGTCTTAATATGGATTATTGATAAACTCTAAACCATGTTGATGTCTCATTGTTGGATATAAAATAGACATCTACGGAGTTTTGCATTTCTAAGTATTTTAATTTGACATGGTTGTCTTTGATTTTACTTTGTTTAATTTCTAATAAATATAGATTAGACAACAAATCTCCATTTCTTCTACTGAGGTGAAGTATAGAAATGCAAGGGACAGCAACACACACAGACAGACATGTGGCTACAGTGGGTTGTTGGAAGAGATACACATGGAAGTGAAATGAAGTATCTTCTTCTATGTGCATAGCTAGAGTTTCATTTCTCTAGCTAATGAGTTCTAACTTTCAGCTTTCAAATCTCCAAGTTCAACATATTCAAGATTCACCTATGCACTTTATATGAGAGAAGGTTCTCTACAGTCCATATAGATCTCTAGTAGTTACCCGAATGAAGATCAAGTTGTAGACATGTTTACGAAGCCATTGTGTCTTGTAAAATTCTGCAAGTTTCATGCAATGATTGGCCTTTCAAAGTTTCCATTGAGGGGGAGTGTACATGGCAATGTCACCTCCTAATGGTCAGTCAGTTGATATATCCTTGTCCTCTATACTTCTACTCCAATTGTAGAGCATTATAAAAAAATCCTTATGATATTTGTAAACTTGTCGTGCGCTAAGTTTACAGTGTATAGTCCAATGTGTTACATTTATTCTAAAGTAGTTCATTGTGTCATAAAAGGCTCCTAGATATGTTGGTTGAGATTTTTTTCCATGAGAAACTGTGAGATGTATCACAAACCACACTTAGCGTAAATCATAACTTTTGGTTTATGGATTCAAAATCCTTTTGTACCAAAAGGTAAGTTGTAACATGATGAAGGTGTTATAAATCCTTCAAAAGTGATATGTTAGCATAAACCTTCACTAATGGTTTATGGATTTGTCAATCCTATCTGTATAAATAGGTAATGTTGGCATATGTTCTCCACTTAATATTAAGGGGGTGTTATAACGTAATATTAAGTGCTTATAAAATTTAGTTTATAATTAAATAATTTAGAATAGATTATATCCTTAATTATTTAATATAAACTTTAGGTTATGTTTAATTGGGTTAATTATTAACTAATTTATTAAACCGCTGTATGGTTTAATCATACACTATCACTTAATAAGGTTCATGACCCATAGGGTTAAATAAATATGGTTATGGGTCACATTGTTTTATTCACACTCGACTAGATTGGTGGAGAGAGCTGAGAAGAGAGATCTGGACTATAATGTTTATCAGATAAATGGAATTATCTCTGTTTTGATATGGTATACATTTACCCCTGGGTGTGTGTGCATTTTCCACATCTACACACTTTTGTGTCATGTGTATATTTTTTTATCTGCATATTTATATATATCCAGGGATAATTTTAGTGGCAAATATTCGTAATATGGCGAAAATTTCATTTTAGGAAAATTTGAAAAGGCGAATTATTTGGAGTGGGTCGGTGTCCTGTTCGCCTAAAATATATAGTATATTTTTTTTGGGGGGTCGGCTTCGCCTTCATTTGAAAACATCTCCTATAAAAACCTAGGTGATTCACCGGGTAGTATACCTCAAGTAGCTTACCAAATTACCAATACTGTGAAATTTGAACTCGCATACCCTTAAGCACCAGAGATTCAGATTACTGTTAGCCTGTGATTGTTGACGCGCGACAAATGCAGTGTTGACACACGACAAGGGTATTGTTGATGCGTGAAAAGAGATGTACTGATGCGTGACAAGAGCGGACGGAAGTGTTGACGCGCGACTTGGGCAAAGAAGTTGACGCGCGACAAGGGTAGTGTTGACGCGCGTATATTCAGACAAGTGGAACGTGACAGGGAATGACAGAGGAAGTGTTGACGTGCGACAAGTGCAGAGTTGACACGTGACAAAGACCTCAGACAGGGGACGCGCGAAAAGACCTCAGACACTGGACAGAGTCGCTACTTGGTTCTTTTGCTGACGCAGGGACTCTTTTCAGAATAATGGAAGGTGCCAACTCAAAGAATACGAATAACCTAAAAGTAAGTAAGAAATCTCAGAAATCACTCTTCAAGTATTTTGGAAACTCTGCGGATACAGATATTGTAAATACCAATCATATAGATGCCACCACAAAGAATCAGAATACTGACTGTGTGGAAGGTATTATTGAGGTGGACATGCATTCTGCACAGTATCAAAGTCAAACAAATGAAACCTACGATAATATGCCAGATCTTGAAGATATTGTTCCTGTTGGGGTGCAACCAGAAGTGCAGCTAGATATCACAGATACAAACACTCAGCAAAATGGAAGACAGAAATCAAAATCAAACTCCGGTCCAAGAAAGAGGAAACCAGGTGATTGTGATATTGCTCAAAATTCTACTCAAAAAAGTAAAGCATTGAAAACGAACAAGAATATGTGGACCATTGGCAGGACATACAAGTTTGATTGGGCAGCTAAATTTCCGTTTATTGAACCTGTACAATCATCTAATTCTGAAGATATCCCATCTGAATGTACATGTACAATATGTACGTGGAAATTGGGAAAGCAACAAAAAATGCAACTGAAGCTGGACACTATAGAAAAACATTGTGGAAAACAATATTTAACTGTAATGGGGGCGGATGGCCAGAAAATCAAAACACATAGGTGGAAAACTGAAAAAGAATGCATGCATGTTAGATACGCAGCGGAATATGAGGCAGAGCAGAAAAAACATAGACATCTGTTGGAAAAGGGAGGAACGATCACATCGCATATTGGTAAGATGAAAGAAACAAATCTACATGCAAAATTCATACAATTCTCTACTCTTTTTCAAATACTAAAAAAAGGAAGAGCGATTTCAGATTTCCTCGATTTCAAAGTTTTGTATCAATTTAACGGAATGCTGAATGTACCTCAGTCTCATTGGTCTGAAAGTAGTGGATGGGAAATGGCAAAATGCCTCTCGATGATAGAGAAGGAAGATTTGAAAGAGAATGTAAAAAAAGCAAACTTTATCTCTCTTTCAATTGATGAAGTGACAGCAGTCGACCAACACCGCATGGGTATGTATCCACGTCTATACTTTAGAAAATCATATAAGGACACCTCATCTGTTGGGTGTTATGAAAATGGTTGAAAACTGCAATGCCGAAAACCTATATAAAATAGTTGTTTCTCATTTGAAAGATGTTGCTGGAATGACTGATTATGAAATTGCTACGAAGTTGGTATGCGTTGGAGCAGATGGTGCATCTGTCATGCAGGGTCACCAAACAGGGCTCTGTGTTAGATTACAAACAACAGTGGCCCCATATATGCTACCAATTCACTGTATGGCTCACAGAATGAATTTAGCGTATAAAATGGTAAGCAACCACGAAAATGTTGCTAAATTAGAAGACCTTATAAGAGAACTTCATGCCTATATGTCAAGCAGCCCAAAGCGATTTCTCGAGTTCCAAAAATTTGCAATTGGAATTACAGATGGCAAAAAAACTTCTGAAGGATGTGGAGACTAGATGGATCTCTTTGTATGAACCTGCATGCAGAGTTCGTGAGGAGTATCCTTCATTGGTTGGTTTCATGCACAAATACCGTCATGAAGTTGATAGGGCAAGGGACTTGTTGTTCCGTTTAACTGATTTGGAGACATTGCTTACATTGGTTGGTATTCTTCCAATGTTAAAGGAGATCAATACACTGATGAAGCATGCACAGGGCAGATTAATCTATATTGTGGATTTTATACGGATGAGAAAAATGGTATGTCAAAGTCTTGATATATTGTACTGTTCCCAGGATAGTTTTGATGCACCTGTTTTTGAAAATTGGAAAGATTTATTAGATCTTAAAAATCCTAACACCTTTTTGAGATTTAATATCCACGATCACCTCTGCATCACTGTTAATGGGAGGGAAATACCACTGCACATTTTGCAAAAACGTCAAGATATTACAGGATCGGAACGAGAAGATGTTCTCGTGACACGTAATTTGTTTGAGTCTGTTATAGTTGAAACAAGAATAAAGCTTAAAAAATTTCAGAAACCTTGTCATCAGAAATTAGGGAACGTTTCTGTAAAGATAAAATTCTGGAAGCCATGGGTGTGATGAATCCTAATTTTTGGAATACTGAAGGTGGCCGTGCAGACTTTGTCAGAAAGCATTTCCATAAATCAATGGGTACAATAATGGAACAATTTACAAAGACGTCAGAGCTCAAGGGTATGGAAATCAAAGGTATACTGAATGCCGATTTATTAAAGTTTCAGTCAACAAATTTTGCAACAACAATGAGGAACCAATATAAGAATTTAGATCAACCTTCTGAAAGTGGTGCTATTACAAGGCTGTGGCGAGGAATCTATCAAAGTTCTATCTTACAAGAAGATATCAGTGAATATTTCAGATTATATGAGTTATGCCAAACAATGATTTTGGGGTCTATGGAGGATGAAAGGGTTTTCAGTGCATTGTCATTTATAAAATCAAAACTGAGAAACAGGTTGGATAAAAATCTGGAAAGTTGCATGAGGTGTTATGTTTCTTGATACTCCATCGAAACCTTTCCGTTCGACAGAGCAATTGCGCACTGGAATTCCCTTTGCGAAAGAAGAGGTGTGAATAATACAGCTACAAGTACAAATATTCCCAACCTTGAGAGTGTAATTGGCTCTTCGTCACATTCTACAGAAGACAACATCGAGTTTGATGAAGCTATTGATAATGGATTGTTTCAACTTTAAATAGGTATCTTCTTTATCTATCTTTTTTATCTTTATCATTAAAGATGTTACATCTGTCTATATACTACTGAAAATGTCAGGCAATTCACCCATCTATCTACTAATACCATTTCTCGTGTTGGGTTTTTTTAAAACACAGATCTAGCTCATTACCAGTGGCAGTGATGATTTCAACTTTAAGGAGGTATCTTTTTCCCCTTAATCTTATTGTTTGTTACTATTCATTTTTTTCAGCTCTGGTTATCATTAAAGATGTTACAGGTCTATGTATTTACATTTAGTTAAATACAATCTTTTTATTTTTTGAAAACGTGGGTTGACATCCATCCGAGGAAGCTGTTACTTCTCGGGACTGACAATGTCAGGCAACTCACCCACTCTATCTACTAATCCATTTTTTGTGTTGAATTTTTTTTTAAGACAAAGATCTAGCACATTACCGGTGATGATTTCAATTTTAAATAGGTATATTCTTCAACATAATCTTATTGTTTGTTACTTTACATTTTTTCAGCTCTTGTTATCATTAAAGATGTTACAGGTCTAATTCTATATATTTCACTGCAACATTTATTTAAAGATATTGTTGGTCTATATATTTAAAGATGTTGTTGGCACTTCTCAGGACTGACAATGTCAGGCAACTCACCCCTCTATCTACAATGTCAGTATTTAATTTATTAAATATTAAACAAAGATCTAGCACGTTACCAGTGATGATTTCATAGCAATCTAATACGCAAGAGGTATATTCTGAACCCTAATCATATCGATTGCAATTATGTTTAATTTCTTACCAGTGATGATTCTTTCTTGATTTCATTAAAATTATATCTAATTTATTTTTTATATGTGCAAAATCCTTATCAATATATTGTCAAAGACAGAATAACTGTGGGATAAACAATACATTATACAATTTTCAATATAAGTCCACATGAAAATTCTTCATCAATCACATATATATCATATCATCACCATATCATTATCATATCCTGAGTCCTGACACTAACAATTATTATTAACACAATTATTTATCTAATTTAAATTTATTAAAACAATTCCATTTTTTAAAATAATTCATAATCATATCATTACAATTCTATTAAGATTCTAATGTTCTAATCCATAGATCGTTGAATGTCATCTATATCCATTATAACACATTCCATTTATTTCAATATTTATCATTCTATGATCCAAAGCCATAGATTCAAGTTCAAAAGTCTAGAGAAGAAGAATTACTGTGCTTGATGATAAATCTACGTCCACATTAATTGATTGTCCATATATATCATATCATTATCGTCATTCATCGTCTTTCATCATCATCTATCATTAATTATCAATTATCATCATTCATCATCTACGTCCACATACAATTCATGACAATGCAAGTAAACAAGAAACATACATATAATTCATGATAATCACCATCTAATGCAATTAAAATTAAAGATTGTATATAAATCCATATAATTAAATTCAAATACCATAGTACATACTCAATAGTAGAAGTTTTCAAATTCAATATTTAAAGTTTCCACAATAATAAAAGTTTCTAGTTTTCAAAACCCTCTTTTTCTTTATCCAATTCTACTCCTCTGCTCTCTTCCCCAACGGCTTCTTCCACTGTGGCTGCACCCCTTTCCCCAACACCAGAAATAACCCCTGAACTTATAAGATCTTCTGCAGCACTGTCCAGATTTTTTAAAATTCTTTCTTCTTGATTTGTCGCATCTCCATGCGACAGCAAATTTGGATCAGCTGCTGCTTTAGCTTTGAATAATATGTCAGGGTCGAAACCATGCTCTTTAATTATCCGCTTTAGTGTATTGTTTTGTTTGTTAACCAAAACAATATTTTGCTTCAAATTTTTTGCTGCGGATAAACTGTTCTTTGCTGTTTCCAAGTGAACTTGCAAAACCTTCGCCTGACTCTTCAAATTTTCATATTTCAACTGCACAAAAAGAGTAATGTCAATTCAAAATATTACTAAAAAATGAAAATTTCAAATTAACAAGAATGATTGTTTGAATGTAATAGTACTTACAACCGCTCTATCTCTTTCGGCATTTGTGATTGCTACCAAATCCTTGTCCTTGGACCATTTGTTAAAATATGCCTGGGCCTCGGCACTAATATTTTCCAATTTGTTTAATGGACTTATCTAAAATGTCGTCTTTATAGTTGTTGTTATACGTGACAGTCCCACTTCTTACTTGGGTAAGTAAGGAATCCATCTTCGCAGGTTGATTCTGGACTGCAGCGTATAAACTATCCCGTTGCCAATAATTTTCATAACGACTAATAATCTCATTGATAAGAACTTTAGCCCTTCTCTCCCATTCTATAAGCTGATTGATATGAGGAAGAATAAACTCACTGACATGGGATTGACAATCATAACCAATTAAGTTCTCCAAAGGAAAAGGTAGCAACTGTTCACTATCTGAATCTGATGAAGATGATCTTGCTGGAGAAGTATGGGGGCTTTGAGCAAGATCAACTGCTACTTGTTTCTGCCTTTGGGTGGGCTGATCCTGTTTGTGAAAAAATAAATCAAGATTTAGATAAATAAATTTAAATCAAAATGTAATTCAAAATTGTAAAGCATATTTAAATTGAAATTTGAAGTATACCTGCTGGCCTTGAATCATCTCGCGGGTATTGAAAAAACCAGTTGGGTCATTGCTATCAATGCCCAAATAATCTTCATCTAAATTTATATTGTTCAAAACTGATATACCCTGTTGCACTGGGTGAGCCACCGAGTGAGAGAGTTGGAATTCGAAAGGAGGAGGCAATGTTTAGTGTCCCACTAGGGGCCGGAGCAAGTGGCATGCGTTTACCAATGTTCTTTTTCACTGTTCCTCTGGTTGGCATTTTAAAAATTATTGGTTGAGTGGGTGTCAGTGCCAGTGGTTTGATCAGGAATGACATGTGCTGAAAAGTACAAGAAAAAAATGAAAAATAGGAAAACAATTCAAAAAGGCAAAAACTACGAAATTAAACGTACTATAGAAAAGTTGTACCTTCTTGTCGAGGGGTAGTTTTTCTCGGTGCTAAGGGTGGCCTTGTAGGAGTTGTATTCAGTGGTTTGTTCAGAAGATATGAATGCATGCGACTGTATGGAGTGAGTTGGGGAAGAAGGTTGAGTTTCTGAAATAAGTGTATGTTCCAAATTCCCTGCAATTCATCAATATTAAATGTTGTCAATTCATTTGGTTAAAATTTAAATTGAAAAATAAATATGCAACTTTGCAATTTGTAAATAATATATGAGAAGGTATTACTTCTCTGGCGTTTTAACAAGTTCAAACTGTTGAGGGTTTGGAGAGGAGTGAGCTTCCATTTCAGATTGGGAGTCCCCCGAAGCCTCAGCGTGTTGTTGGCCTCTTCCTCTCGATAACACCTTTTTTTGGGGAAGGGCTTCAATAAATCTTCTCTACAAAAAATTAAAATTTAAGTGTTAATAACTGCGCAGTGTAATGTCGAAAATTGAAATACAAACTAAATACTTTATACCTGTTGTTCTTCAAATGGAATTGACAACTTCATCAACTCCTCATCAGTGCAAGTAGGAATTTTTTTATCTTTTAAATTTAAAAGTGCCTCATAATAAAGGCCGAGGAGATAGTTTGTTGAATAAATGACAGGTTTTTCTGAAACTTTTGAATTTGTTAGGTCAGTTCTTATTTTTTTCGATAGATAGGTGCACCAATCGAATTTTTGTTTTGAGATAGTGGCAACAATGTATGCAATGGCCCAATTTGGTATATCTGTTTGGCGACCCTGCAAAACAATTCTGGATTGAAAAAATGAAATAACTGCAGCCAAGAAAGTGGTGTGCAATTGATTGCGTATCCACACCACGCCTGGATTTATTGACATGGGCTGCAAATGCGAAATAGTGAAAATTAGTATAAACATATGAAAATTGTATCAGAATAAAAAACAGAATAAAAAATATGAATTAAAACGAATTATACTTACAATCAACATGGAAACCGAACGTTGATTCGAGAAATTTCTTGTCTTCTTCCAGGAGTGTTGCCTTGGTTGTAACAATTGGTAAATTTTTGAACGGAAGGCCCGTAAACCGATGGATGTCATTTGCTTCGATACTGAATTGGAACATTCGGCCATCGTTCAGAGTCACATAAAAAAGGCCATCCTCTGAATTGTAGGATGACAGAAGGTAATTCAAAATATCCGGATCTGTTTTCGAAATGGGGCATATTAACGAGCCCTGTAAATTCACACGCATCCATTAAATCTTTATATTCTGAAGACATCTTTAAAACCGTATGGATGTGAGGGCATAAGGGATTCCTGTATATGATCTTGGCCAAGGATTGAATTGGATTCTCTTCTTGATTTTTTTGCTGAGCTTGCAGTTGGGAAGCATGTGAAGTTGACATTATAGTTGTGCTTGGATTCTCTTCTTTGACAAAGATTGAGACCTGCAAAAATTCAAGAGCGGGGAGGTGTAAATGAGAAAATGACCGGTTGAAGGGTATTTATAGGCTAAATAGCGTGCGTCAATGGCCTCAGCTGACGCGCGTCAACTCAGCCTGTTGTCACGCGTCAACTGGAGTACTGTTGACGCGCGTCAATTGAGATTTAGTTGACGCGCGTCAATGTAGTACCAGTTGTCGCGCATCAATTGGTTCTTGTTGACGCGCGTCAATTGGTCCTAGTTGACGCGCGTCAACTAGTTCCCTGTTGTCATCGCGTCAATTGATTCTATTGACGCGCATCAACTGGAGCTCCTTTGTCGCGCGTCAATTGAATCTATTGACACGCGTCAACTAGAGTCTATTGACGCGCGTCAACTGACATCACTGTTGTCGCGCGTCAATAAGGATTTGGTTGTCGCACGTCAATAGCATCCAGTAATGTCGCGCGTCAATTGATTACAATTGACGTCATGACAATTACGAGTTGTTGACGCGCGTCAACCAAGACTTAGTTGACGTGCGTCATTGACATGGCAGATGTCGAATGATCATTGACGTTCATTGCCACGCGTCAGTCCAAGACTGATTGACGTTCAATATTGACGTGCGTCAAGGAGATGTTATTGACGTCTTGTTATCGCTCGTCAACGATGTAGCCAGGAAAAACCAGGTGAAAATTTGGTTTTGGAATACTGTCAAATTTGCTATTTCGCTGAAACTGGTTCGGGGATATTCGCCAGGTATTTTCGCGCCTACAATTTTATAGAGCGTCAGTACTTAACTATTGAACGCTGCATATATGTCGTGCGTCGTATACGTAGACTAGTGTATGTCGCGCGTCAGATACATGGTACATATGTACATATACCAGGCGAAATGTTTTTTTTTTCATATGTATATGTACATACATTCGCCTAATATCACTGATATATATGGTTACGGCGGTTTAGTTCGCCATGGTTAAGATTTCCACCTTCAATTTTATAGGGGTGTCTTAAATTATGATTTTCACCTGTCAATCATGACTTTGTATCCATTTCTTGGTGAGATTCCCTCCTCAATTCTTGAGGAAACCAAAATAAACTTTGATTGTCTAAACGACCTATAGCTAGGTTCATGTTTGGTTGGGAGCAATCTGATCGATCACCAGTATGGAATGGTACTTAGTCATGTCTAGTTTGATTTATTCAAGGCCCTTTCATGCATTTGACAGAAGTTAGTTTCTATAAGCTCCTATCTGTAATGGTGTCATTAACAATTGATTAATTTTTACCTTGAAACTCCATTAGGTGTTAGTTTCAATTCACATAACATAGTTTTACGTAATACACATTTGGAACGCCCGTGTGATTACTTACCCCATAAAGCATTAGTAGGTTTCACAGTAATTGTTAGTTTTGTCTCATAATGATTTGGCTTAACCCTTATCGATAACACATGTCTAAATAACTTGAATTACTTGATGTATTTTGCTAACTTTACATGATGAAATACTCAATCTGAGGTCTTATAGGTTGGACTAAGGATCTCTAGGGTTATTGTCTAGTTTTGACATGCTTGAATCATGACAAAAATTCCTGAACCTTTTTGAGTTTGATGATCATCCAAATCTGTGTATTTATGACATCATTTTAGAAGCCTACGCTAGTGAAACTTCAATTCTGGCCCCACGCTACTGTCATAGGAGTCATATAGCTTGCTATCATAGATAGTGTTGTCCATTTGACCCATGTTGATAGAGGGCTGAGATACCATTAAGTTGACAATTCCCCTGTGAGGATTTTGTCTGTTGTATCACCGCCGCATTGGTGTGACACTTCTCGTGTTGTTGCTTCTCTAGCCGCACTCATATCACTATGTGTTTCCAGTCTTCTTTCTGTCTCAAAACCGCACTGATGGCATTAGGGGCGCATATATGTCTTTTTTATTGAAATGGTGTTTTTCAGTCTGTTGGCTAGTCCCTATTTTGTATCAGGCCCATGCTGATATGAGGAACATGTTCACAAATGGAATAATTTCCTAGAGGGAGAAACAATATTTTATCAAAATAAATAAATTGGATCTACATATCAAAATGACCGTCTAAACGAGACGATTGAAATGGTCTAGTCACTAAAAAGATGATTTTTTGTTACACTTTTTTTGATGTGGAAATGATGTTCTAGGTCCTTATTGGCAGTTTTTTTCAGTCATAATATCCAAATTCCTCATGGTTTGAGAGGTAATTTATAAACAAGTTTTATATAAAAGGTTTAAACCTTCTTAGTTTACTACCCTAAACTATAACCATGGAATTGTGTGGAAATCTACCAAATGTAGCTAGGATTGATTTTTTCCTAAACTAAAATAGAGAAACTATGTGCATTTCTATAAATGTACCCAATATTTATCTAGAATAACTAGGTTATTGTCTACTTGGTCTATAGATTCTATTGTATACTCATCTCATTCTTACATAGTGAGAACAATCCAATGTTTAAGGGTACTATATTATGGAAAACTATCAACCTTCGCTTGCAGGACCAATACTTGTTTGTTAAAGAATTAGGATCTAAACTGATACTAATATAGTTTTTTACAGGTTGTCACCTGTTGGTGCTTAGAATTGTCTCGCCTCATTGGTGCCCTTGAATATTTATTCATTCATGGCCTCTGTCATTTTCTCCTTCCCCGTATGGTGTTTGGTCGGTCTTATTGCTATTTTAGTCTGCTCCTTGGGTCGATGATCATGTGTGGGTCTATATTTTCTCTTGGTTCCTTTGTTCCTCTGAAAAAGCTCTATATTTTGAGGTCTCCCCGTGCTCTGTCATTTCAAAAAATCACGTTTTCCCATTTTCTCCATTCTCCATAGTCGTAATTTGTTGTCTCTTTGCCATTTTTTCCCTAAATAATCAAAGAGAAATGAGTTGATGTGTCCCTAAGGATTGTGTTTGAGCCTTGCAACAATCTAAATTCTATCCTTGAAGAAAACCTCATTTTCTGGCTCGAATGGAAGCTTCTCTGTGTTTTACGGTTTGATGGGCGTTTCTCCTAGTCAAATTTGCATCATTCAATCGACAGGGAAACATGGTACAATGTCTTGGTTGGATGCAGATCAGCTTAATACTTTGGAAATTCCATGAAAAGCCTCATTTTTAAAAATGTGTCCATGTACCTAGGAAAGGTGCTGATTTGAGAATCAAAGATTTTGGTTTGGCTTTGAAGTAACATCGGGAGGACACGTGGGGGGTTGGCAGGAAAGAGACACGTGGACGCTTCCACTGGGTTTCCCATACTTAGACAAATTTCAAAATGTTTTCGGGAAGTCTAGGACACATGGAGGAATGGCGCTCATTTGAAGATCTACTTTTGGGCTCTGCCTTGGAGTAGTGCTTGGGAGGACACGTGGAGGTTTTCATTGCTTTCCCATACTTAGACAAATTTTTATGCAGATGGAAACAGTTTGGTGGAACAAGACATGTGGTGAGCTCATGCTCATTTTCCTAGACTTAGGGTCTCTCGATGTTGGGCACCACCTTAATGTTGCACCATGGAGACACGTGGAGGAACCGTGCATGTTCGAGGACCAACCCTTGAGTTTCATTCTAAAATTGTGCGAAGCTGACACATGGAGGCCTCCGCTGACTTTGAATTTTACTTAAACTTTTCAATGGCCAAAAGGAGACTGCCTTAGAGCATGAAACATGGTGCCTTCCGCTGAGCTTCAAGCATTCATACAAACTTATCCAGAGCAGGGCACATGGCGAGCACCCGCTCATTCAAGGTATCAAATTTTTAGGACCACCTCAAGGTGCGCCATGGTGACACGTGGAAATTTGAAAATTCATAGGAGGTGGGGAGGTGGACCATCGGAAGAAATTCAAAATTTTTTCCTCTTTGCTTCATAAAGGTTAAAATAGAAAAAATGGCCCTCGAGCCCGATGGGAAATAGTCAATGTTTTACCTTGGTCAATGGCAGAGGTGTGGCCCTGTGGAGGAAAATTGGAAAAGTTTCCTTTTGAAAAAAGAGAGTTAAAAGTAAAAGGGGAAGCGTAGTTCCATTGGGACCCACATTGGGACACATGTCAAAAGTATTTCTCAAGGGCGGAGCTGCGGGGAAAACTTGGAAAAAATTTCTTTTTCAAAAGAGAGTCAAATGGTAGAATTTCTCCACGTTTCTTTTGAGGCCCACCTCAGGACACGTGTCAGGCCCATTTTTAGAAGTGGAGGTGCGGAGCAAAACGGGAAATTTTCCCATTTTCTAAAAGGCTAAGAAAAGGTCAAAGGAAGCCCTTGAGCCTATTTTTGCATCTTCCACGTGGATGTCCCACATTCAAAATCAAAGATCAACGGCTGTTGAGCGTCTAAATCTGATTTTCCCCCATTTTTTCTGTAAAAATCCTGGGGAGTGCGAGTCTTCATGATTTCTTTCTATTTTCTACATGCCAAATAGAGGAGTGAGTTAATTTTGATATCTAGAGTTTGGTGGGAGAGATCTGGAGATGTCTTTTGCCATTAAAGCAGTTTGACTCTCAAGCCCGATCTGGTTTTCCATTTTTCTTCTCCTGAGCATGCAAGGGACCAGATTTGATTGATATGGGGCGGAAGTGGTTGGTGAATGGATGGAGGCATGTTTTTCCCAAGAAAGGAGTTGAATGCGGGAAGAAATCGAAGAGATTTTCTCTCGAGCACCTGGAGAATTTTACATATCTGATTCTACGAATCACGAAAGAATCATGGTGAGCACTAGTGCATTTAAATTTTTTATCTTTTGGGAGGAAGGGGATCTATTGGAAATTCTATAAAAGGCACGAATTCATCATGCAAATGGCTGGGAGGTTGGAAGTTGGGAGTTTTTTGAAAGATCAGGACTGATTTTCTCCAGCAGAAAAAGCTTGATAGAGCCCATCCATTTTGAGAAGCCCTCTATAGAAGCTTGTATATCTTTCTTTGTGTCAAATTTGATTGTGTCAAGGTGGTTGCAAGTGTACAACCATTGACAAGCTTTGAGATTGTTCTGGAAAATTTCCCTTGCTGATAAATTTGATCAAACTTTGAGTTATTCTATGTTAATCTTGAGTAAAGTGTATTTATTTCATCTCTGAATGCATACGAGTAGTTTTTCTTGTTTCTATTTCAATCTTGTACCAAAATAGGGTCCAATCACATAGGTCTCAGTCCTTGTGATAGTTTAGTGGCATCTGTAATTTCATTTCTCAGAAGAGCCTTCATCTGGGAGTGGGATAAACAGTTTAAAATCACTTTTCTTTCATTTTTTTGATAGAGATTCTTCTGTAAGCCTCTGGGTGTACCTCAGGCATGACTTGGTTTAAATATTGGTGCTTTATTGGGTCCTCTGACTCAAGCCTTCGTGACAGAATCCCATAGGTTGTGTGAAAGAGTGCTAATCTGGGCCTCCATTGAAGCACATATTCTAGTTGAGGAAACAATGTTTAACGTTTTGTGGCATTTTGTTGATTGAATCTTTCCATTTTGCATAAGCTCTCAAGGATCTGGTGAGTCAATTCCATAATGTCTCCCCTCCCACAAAAAATCTATTTAAAACAACTAATCCTACCCATACTACCCCTATTTTTTGCTCTGTATACCCACACAAGACCAAAATTCCTTTTACTAAAATATGCAGAACAGATCAGGGTCTCAAATGTATTTAGTAACCTTTTCCTTGCTATGAAAATATCTCCATGATCTGGAAGTGACAACTCATGAGAGTTAGATCTGGTGTGTTGATCATATTTTCCCCAAGGCCTTCTCTATAAAATTTATGCAAAAGAAAGGTACCTGTATCTCCTTTCAAATAACAGAGGTTACATAATAGGTTCTCTTACCTTGGTTGAAAGGCACAACCTAAAATAGTTAGGATAATATCACATCCTTTTGAGGTGCTATCCATCTCTCCACAAATCCAAGTAAAAAAGGGACAGACTAGATTTCTCCCGGCTACAAAATGACATACATTTATGATCTATTTGCCTCTAAGCTCCCTATTGAATCTGTGATGCTACTTGGTTTGAAAAGGAGAACAAATTTGGGTACCAACACTAATGGCACCATTACCGGGGATCTAATTTACGTTGTTGGGGATCTGATTTACGTTGCCGAGGAACTTAGTTCAATTTAATCCATGTGCATACATATCTAAAGCCATATCTATTTGACCCATCAACAACACTAATGTTCCGTTACCAGGGACATAGAGTTTCTGTTCAAAGTCAAGACCCTGGTAAAACATTTCTTGTATGCTCTAAAGTGCTAGAAATCCTTTTTAAAAATCATCCTGTGTTCAAGTTTGTAAGAGGTTTCAAAGTCACAAGTGTTGTATGTAACTTCTCTAGTTTCCACAAGTTTTGCAATGGTATTTATTGATAAATTTTGGTAAAGAAAGGTCATATTTTTTCATTTCCAGTTTCTAGTGCTGACAGACACTTGATAGAACATTTTTAGTGCATTTGCACAACTAAGGTGAAAATCCTTAGTGGTGACTTCCCTGTTGATTTGATTCTGATAAGGACCAGTGTCTTAAACCTTTGTCAAGTAAGATTTGTTACTAATATTTGCAAAGCTGGAAGGAAGAAGATCTTTCTTTGCTAGGGATCTTGCTAGGACATTGTTTCCAGAGCTAGGAAAAGCAAAATCAAAAGGAAGAAAATCCTGGAGAGTTATGGGAGATTAGTAGACAAGAAGGGGATCACCATTGAAGAAAGTGAGCAGCCCATCATTGAAGACTGCCATTCAAGTGACTCTGAATCAGGTAGCCTCTTTGTGGAATTGAATTCTCCAGCTGGGGACAGGGCCTTCATTTGATTTTGAAATATTTTCTTCACATTCTGCACCTGTCTTTTCTGAAGTAGATAGGGATTTCCAAGAAGCAAGACCTTTGGGGGTCTCCATTTTGAAAACTATACTCCTATGTTCCAAGGACCTTCTACCCCTCATCAATTTGTCACCCCTCTAAGATCACCTCCTCGAATCAATATGGCTCAACCCAGACCCTTTTGTTGTAAACACTTTTGGACCTATAAATTTTGTGGGAATGGCTAGTTATCCAAATGCAGTGCCTCAAGATGTGAGGAATAAACTTCCAAAGTTCCAGGGAAACAATGTTATTACTGGTGACCAACATCTAAAGCTCTTCCTCAATATGATGGAAGATTTTGAGATTGAACATGAAGATGTATACATCAAGTTGTTTGTTCACACTCTAGAGGAGGATGTTAGGGACTTGTATAAAGCATTACCAGATAATTCTATTGATTCTTGGGCTGAGATGAAAAATGCATTCAGATTGCAATATGGTGATAGGACTGACCCTAGGTTTCTTCTATCAGAGTTTGAAAACATCAAGAAGAATCCCAATGAGTTAGTACATGACTTCAACACAAGGTTCAATAAGACCTTGAGGAGATTGCCTGTTAGGATAAGGCCATGTGATGAGTCATGTTTGATCAAATATATTGATGCATTTGATAAAAAGGCTGCTTACTACTTAAGGGACAAGAACCCTACCAATTTGAGGCAAGCATTCACTATGGCCCTACAAATAGAGAATAATATCAAGGAAATTGGGAAACCTCCAAAGAGGGATGGTGTGAAGCTGATTAACCCAGAAAAACCTCAAACAAGCAAGGGTGCTGATTTGGAAGAAGTTGTGAAAACTTTGGCAGGGGGTTGTCAAGGAGATCTCCTACAAGCTAGCCCGAGCTAAGAAATGAGTTGGGTAGAGTTCACAAGGACAACACAAGCAACAAGGCCAAGACAAATTTACAAATCATCAAATAATTGATGATAGAGGCAAAGGAGCTATTATATTTGGGAATAGGTAGCCTCAAGGCTAGAGAAAGTAGAATGGTACTTGATCCTTTGGCTTCCATAGAGTTGCTGTTGTGGAAGAGACAGAAGTCATTAATTGGTGTGACAGATGTTTCATGCCCCATGATCCTTGTGAAGAAGATCAACAAGAAGAAAATGCAGCTGATGATAAGAGTGATGATGATGTTTGCATGATGGGATGCTCCACTAGCTCACAACAAAGGGAAACCTCAACTGAGGTGATAAGTGCTAGAACTGCTGCCACTTTTTGGGACTGCATTCATAGAGTACATATTCTCCCTCCCTCTCATACTTTAGAAGTAGATAATGTACAAGCTTTTGAATTTCCCAATAATGACTTTGAATATTTAAGGGCTTTAATGATAAAAAAGTATGATGGAGGAATCCCATCTGAGGAGGATAGGAAATTATTAATGAATGTCATTGTGGCTCAAGAGAAGGAATATAACACAAGAAGTAAGGTTGTTAAAGGGGTAGGGCCTCAAGCCAAGCCAAAAGCTCCCTTGCTTTCTAACATTCCTAAAGAGGCTCCTAGGAAAGATCCATCTGCCAAAAGCCCTGTAGTTCCAAGAAAAAATCACACCCCTCCTCATGCTCAAGCTATCAAAAATCCTGTGCCACCCAATGAGTGTATTATCATTTCCTTCCAATACTCGCCTTGCCCAAGAATGTCCCATATGACATTGCCCAAGTTTTAAGTCAAATCAAAGTCTCTGTTCCAATTGTTGAGTTGCTTAGGATTCCTGAGAACAAAAGGAGAGCATTTGAATACTTGGGATTGAATGAAGAGAAGACTGCCCTAGGAAGAAATGTGAACATTGTGGAGAATCCTCTAGCCATTGAAGAGTCTGAGACACCATCAACATCAGAAGAGCTAGTTGAACCACCTGAGGTTTATTTGGGGACATCTTTGGTAGACTCTCAGCTGAATGTGGATCCATTCTTCACTACTTTGATCATCAAGGATAGGCTGCTCCATAACTGCATGTTTGATTCAGGGGCATCATGCAATGTCATGCCCTTGGAGGTCATGAATGAGATGAATATCAAGGTAACAACAGCATATGGGAAGTGCACTGCCATGGACTCCAGAGAGGTGCCAGTAGTGGGATGTGTGAAGGGTTTGGTGGTGCAGCTTGCAGCCTACCCAGGTAAAAATTAAAATCTTGATGTTGTCATAGTTGATTGCCCAGCCAAGTGGGGTATGTTATTTCAAGAAAATGGGCTGCAAGTGTTGGTGGTAGTGTCCAAATGGACATGTATTATGCCACCATCCCAGTTGAGGGCAGCCTTGTCAGGTTATATGGGGAGAAGAAAATGTTGCACCTTATTTAGGATCCCAACAATGTGTCCTATGAAGTATTGTATACAAATGTTGATGCTGACAACTTTGTGGGATTTTCTGATGGAAAAGAGCACAAGATTGAGGAGTTCTAAGTGTCTTGAGCAGGCAGGATCTCCTTGGACTTTATTATTTGATGGAGCTTGCTCCAAATTTGGAAATGTCGGTGTTGTCCTAATTTCTCCAAGCCAGGAAAGGTTTGTTTTTTTCCTTTAAGCTTAACTTTGAGTGTACTAACAATATTGCTGAGTATGAGGCATTTTTGTTAGGTTTAAGAATTGCTTGGAAGTATGGTGTCAGGGACATCATTGTCAAAGGAGACTCAGAGTTAGTTGTCAAGCAAGTCAGAAAATTGTATGCCACAAAGAATCAATGACTGAAATAGTACAAGCATGCAGTTTGGGACTTCATTGAGATGTTTGACTCCTTCAACATTGTGCATCATGACAGGAGGTTCAATGACTTAGCAGACAAGCTTGCAGTGTTGGGGTCTTCAGTTTGACAGTTCTACAACATCCCCTTATTGTGAATATGAGGTGGAGGTAGTGATAAGACCCTATGTCCCTGACAATATAAAACATTGGTAGGTTTTTGATGATGAGGCTTAAGTCAGAAGGTTCTTGCAAAATGATGGAGAGTTTTCTGATCAAAACATTGATTGGGAGCCAATGGTTTGTACAACAGAGGGGAAGGAAACCTTATTTGGAAAAGGCATCATCCAGCTAAAGACCAACACCATTCCTAGAGGGCTAGTTGCTCTTGAATCAAATTTTAATAATGCTGACTACATTATTAATAGGTATATGGCAGCCTTAAGGGATGTTGAGGAGGCATGACCTTGGCACGAAGAAGAAGCCAAGGAAGATTTGGTTGGGTAGTAGTCTTAGCAAAGATGAAAAGTAATCATACATCTAGTTGTTAAAGAAATACCAAGATTGCATGGCTTGGACCTATTTTGAGCTCAAAGCATATAGAGAAGACCTGTTCCAGCATGAGATTCCCTTGGAGCCCAGTGCAAAACCCTTTAGGTAGAAGCAGAGGCCAATTAATCCTCTATTATCTCTCAAAATGCAAGAGGAGCTAAAGAAGCTAAGGGATGGAGGAATTATCTATCCCACAACGTATTCTTCTTGGGTTGCCAACCTAGTGCCAGTAAGAAAGAAGAATGGTGACATCAGGTTGTGTGTGGACTTTAGGAATCTAAACAAGGCCTCAATGAAGGACAACTATCCTTTACCTAACATGGAGCACATGTTGTAGTTGGTGACTGGTTCTGAGTTGCTTTCTACTTTAGATGGCTTCTCTGGTTATAATCAAGTCATGGTGAAAGAATAAGAAAGGATCAAGACAACCTTCACTACTCCATGGGGAATGTATGTATATGTTAGGATGCCCTTTGGTCTGATGAATGCTGGAGCCACTTTTTAGAGAGCAATGGATGTTGCTTTTGCTGGTTACATCAATGACTTTATTTATTGTTTACCAAGATGATGTAACATTGTGTTTTCAAGAAGGAGAAGTGACCATTTACTGCACTTAGAGAAGATCTTGATCAGATGTAGGGAATATGGCATCTCACTCAATCCAAAGAAATGCCATTTTGGAGTGCAGAAGGCAAAATTGCTCGGTCACATTGTGTCACAGGAAGGAGTGATGATTGATCCTGGAAAGAGTGGAGGCCATCAGCAAAGTCCCAATCCCAAGAACCAAAAAAGGAATTCAGTCCTTCTTTGGGTAGATAAACTTCATTAGAAGGTTTATATCAAACTTTTCTGAGTTGACTATCCCAATCACTTCCATGTTAAAGAAGGATTAGATCATCAAATGGGAAGAGGCTACCATCCAAGCTTTCAATGGAATCAAAGAGGCATTGAAGCATGCCCCTGTTTTAGCAGCCCCAGATTACAAGAAACCTTTCCAGCTGTTTTCTTTCACTTCAGAAAACACTATTGCTTTTGTCCTGCTACAGAAGGATGATGAAGGGGCTGAGAGGCCCATTTCCTTTTTCAGTAAGGCTTTGTAAGGAGTAGAACTGAAATACACCATCATGGAAAAGCAGGCATTTTCCTTGGTCAAAGCAACAAAGGTTTTCAGGCCTTATATTTTAAGTTCAAAAGTTGTTGCTTATGTTCCCCATACCATGGTAAAAGACATCCTATCAGAGATGGAAGTCTCAAGTAAAAGATGTAGATGGGTGAACAAATTGTAAGAGTATGATATGGACATCCAAACCACAAAGTTGGTGAGAGGTTTGGGGTTAGCTAAGCTCATGGCTGAGAGAAACTTGCAGACCATTGAGGTAAATGAGATTGAGGAAGAAAGGGCAATCTGTTTTTGAAAGATTGATGAGTTCTGAGTGGTACAAGGATGTGATGTTCTATCTCAGACACTTAAACTACCCTGAGCATTTGAATAAGAACCAGAAAAGAGCTCTTAAGTTGGCTTCCCAGAAATATGTCATTACTAATTTTGGGTTGGCATGGAAGAACCCAGAGGGAGTCCTCTTAAGATGCATCACTGAAGATGAAGCCCCCAAAATAATTGTTGATCTCCATGGAGGAGTTTGTGGGGGGAATTTTGCTACAAGAGTCACAACACATAAGATCCTAAGGGCTGGTTATTGGTTGCCAACTCTTTTCAAGGATGCAACCATGTTGGTCAGAAGATGTGAGAGTTTCCTAGTGTTTCTTTGGAAGGATGAAGGCTTCAGGATCCCTACCTTTGCAGTTTGTATCAATTGAAGCCCCATTTAAGCAATGGGGAATGGACTTCATTGGTGAGATTTCAGACCCTTCAAGTGTTGGCCATAAGTGGATTCTTGTAGCCACTGATTACTTTACCAAGTGGGTGGAAGAAATCCCCACCAAGAAGGCTACACACCAATGTTGTCATGGATTTTGTGCTAAAAAATATTATTTGTAGGTTTGGAGTACCAGTCAAAATCATAGTTGATAATGCCATGAGTTTTAGGGCTAGACCTCTGTGGCAATGTGTAAAGGATATGGGATCAATTTGACATATGCCTCTAATTATAATCCCCAAGGAAATGGACAAGTTGAGTCTAACAATAAGAATTTTCTAAAGATTATCAGAAGAAACTTGGAGTTGAACAAGAGAAAATGGGGTGAACAGCTAAAGTTTGTTGTCTAGGATGATAGGATCACTGTTAAAAGAGCCATCTGGAAAGAGTCCATTTGAGTTGGTATATGGGACTCAGGCCCTGCTGCCCCTGCATATGCAATTATCTTCATATCAGTTCATTCAACAACTGGAAGATCAAGAAGTGAGTCCTCATGATGCCCGCATCAACCAAATTGTTGAGCTTGATGAAGAGAGGAGGGCATCTCACACGAGGCATATAAGGTTCAGAGAAAAGCTAAAGAAATTGTTTGACAAGAAGGTCACTCCTAGAGCCTTCAATATTGGAGATCTTGTGCTACTATGGGATAACAGGCATGAGGATAAGGGCAAGCATGGAAAGTTTGATTCATTGTGGATGGGCCCTTACTCCATTGACATCAGAATTGGTGAACACACCTTCTTCTTGAAGGATTTAGATGGTGAATTGCTTGAACTTCCTATTAATGGTAGGCATCTGAAGCATTTATTGGATTGATTCCTCTGAATCAAGGTAAACACCTTTTGTACAGTGTATAGTTTGTTGTTTGTTTCCTTTTTTTTGTGTTTTTTACTCGTCCTGGTCCTCGGTGACCTATTTTTACTGGTTTCTTTGTTTGTTTTTGGAGATGGCTCTTGCTCTCTACTCTGAAAGATGACTCTGTTGCCCAATGGATATTTTGGCACTTGGTTTACTTTTGTTCTTGTGGCACTCACAGGGAGTGCCCATCCCTGAGTCGGAGCCAATGTTGGTGCTCAGAATTGTCTCACCCCATTTGTGCCCTTGAAAATTTATTGATTCACGGCCTCTGTCATTTTATCCTTCCCTATATTGTGTTTGGTTGAGTCTTTGTTACCATTTTAATCTACTCCTAGGTCAAATATCATGTGTGCATCCTTATTTCTCTCATGATTCCTTTGTTACTCTGGAAAAGCTCTATATTTATAGTCTCTCGTACTATGTTCCTTCAAAAATTGCGTGTTCCCATTTTCTCCATTCTCCACATTCAGAATTTGATGTCCCTGTCATTTTTTTCCCTAGGTACTCAAGGAGAAATGAGTTCATGTGTCCCTAACGATTGTGTTTTAGCCATGCAACATTATAAATTATTTTTCCTTGAAGAAAACCTCATTTTCTGGCTTAAATGAATGTTTCTATGTGTTATACAATTTGATGGGCATTTCTCCTGGTCAAATTTACATCATTCAGTCGACAGGGAAATGTGACTCCTCTTGGTTGGATGTGGATTAGCTTAATACTTCAGAAATTCTATAAAAATCCTCAACTTTAAAATGTGTCCACATGGAGGAACAATGCTCATTTGAAGATCTACTTTTAGGATTTTCCTTAGAGTAGTGCCAGGAGAACACGTGGAGCCTTCTGCTACATTCCCAGACTTAGACAAATTCTTATGCAGTTGGAGCAGTTTGGTGGAACAGGACATGTGGTGAGCTTGCACTCATTTAGAGTCTCCACCTTGAGCACCATTTCGAAATTACACCATGGAGACACATGGAGGAACTGCGCATGTTAGGGGATCATCTCTTGACTTTCATTCTAAAGAATCACCAAGATGACATGTGGAGGCCTCCGCTCACTTTGTATTTTACTTAGAATTTTTAACTGCCAAAAGGAGATTTCCTTGGAACATGACACATAGCGCCTTCCGTTGAACTTCAAGCATTTAAACAGATCTCGCTGGGAGTAGGACATGTGGCGAGTGCACACTCATTCAAGGTATCAAATTTTTGGAACCGCCTCAAGGTGCGTCATGGTGACAAGTGGTAATTTGAAAATTCATAGGGGGCAGGGAGGTGGACCATCAGAGGTAATTCAAAATTTTCACCTTTTTGCTTGATAAAGGTTAAAATAAAAAAAATGGCCTGCGAGCCAGATGGGAAATAGTCAATTTTTTTTCTTGGTCAATGATGGAGGTGCAAACTCACCGAGGAAAATTGGAAAATTTTCCTTTTGATAAAAAAGAGTTAAAAGTAAAAGGGGAAGTATAGTTCCGCCAGGGCCCAACATTGGGACATGTGTCAAAAGTATTTCTCAAGGGTGGAGCTATGGGGAAAACTTGGAAAATTTTCCTTTTTCTAAAATAGAGTCAAATGGTAGAAATTTTCTTTGGTTCCTTTGAGACCCACCTCAGGACACGTGTTAGGCCCATTTTCAAAAGCGCAGGTGCTGGGCAAGAAGTTGATATTTTTTCATTTTTCTAAAAAGGTCATAAAAGTTCAAAAGAAGCCCCCGAACCTATTTTTGCATCTTCCACATGGACGACCCACATTTAAAATCAAAGATCAATGGCTGTTGAGTGTCTAAATCTAAGTTTCCCTCCATTTTCTCTGTAAAACTCCTAGGAGTGAGAGTCTTCATGATTTATTACTTTTTTACATGCCAAATAGAGGAGCGAGTTAATTTTGACATCTAGAGTTTAGTGAGGGAGAGATCTCTGGAGACATCTTTCACCATTAAATTAGTTTCACTCTTGGGACCTGATCTGGTTTTCTGTTTTTCTTCTCCTAAGCACACAAGGAACCATATTTGATTGATATGGAGTGGAAGTGGTTGGAAAATGGGTGGAGGCATGTTTTTCCTAAGAAAGGAGTTGAATGTGGGAAGAAATCGAGGAGATTTTCCCTCGAATGCCTGGTGAGTTTTTACAGATCTTATTCTATGAATCACAAAATAATCATGGCAAGCATTGGTACATTTAAAGTATTTATCTTTTGGGAGGAAGGGGCTCTATTGGAAATAAAATAAATGGCATAAATTCATCATGCAAACTGCTGGGAGTTTTTGAAAATATCAGGACTGATCTTCTCCAGTAGAAAATTCTTAACAGAGCCCATCCATTTTGAGAAGCCATCTAGAGAAGCCTGTATATCTCTCTTTGTGTCAAATTTGATCATGTCAAGGTGGTTGCAAGTGTACAACAATTGAAAATCTTTGAGATTGTTCTTGAAACTTTCCCTTGCTGATAAATTTTATCAAACTTTGAGTTATCCTGTGTCAATCTTGAGTAAAGTGTATTTATTTCATTTCTGAATGCATGCAAGTAGTTTTTATTTTTTTCTATGGTTATATTGTACCAAAATATAGTCCAATCACATAGGTATCATTCCTTGTGATAGTTTATTGGCATCTACAATTTCATTTCTTAGAAGAGCCTTCATCTTGGAATGGGATAAATGGTTTAAAATGACTTTTCTTTCATTTTGTTGATAGATATTATCTGTAAGCCTCTGGTTGTACCTTAGGCATGACTTGGTTTAAATCTTGGTGCTTTATTGGGTCCTCTGACTCAAGCCTTTGTGATAGAATCCCACAGGTTATGTGAAAGAGTGTTAATTTGGGCCTCCATTGAAGCACATATTCTAGTTAAGGAAACGGTTTAACTTTTTGTGGCATTTTGTTGATTGAATCTTTCCATTTTCCATCTAGTGAGTCAAGTTCATCTTGTCTCCCCTCCCACCAAAAAATATGTTTTAAAACAACTAATCCTACCCATACTACCCCTATTTTTACTTTGTATAACCACACAAGACCAAAATCCTTTTACTCAAATATGTAGAATAGATCAGGGTCTCAAATGTCTTTAGAAACCTTTTCCTTGTTGTACAGATATATCCATGATCTGGAAGTGATAACTCGTGAGAGTAAGATCTTGTGTGTTGATCATATTTTCCCCAAGGTCTTCTCTATAAAATTTATGCAAAAGAAAGGTACATGTATCTTCTTTCAAATAATAGAGGTTACAAAATAGGTTCTCTTACCTTGGTTGAAAGGCACAACCTAAAATAGTGAGGATAATATCACATCCTTTTGAGGTGCTATCCATCTCTCCATAAATCCAAGTAACAAAGGGACAGCTAGATTCCTCCTAGGCTACAAAATGACATACACTTATGATCTATTTGCCTCTAAGCTCCCTATTGAATCTGTGTTGCTACTGGATTTGAAAAGGAGAACAAATTTGGGTACCAACATCACCAACAAATTCATATAATAAAATGTTTCCTAAACCTTAGGTATTTTTCGATATTCCAAAGGTATGTGGAAGCTAAAAACTATAAATAATGTTTTATGAGGCTTAGGTACTGGTGAAATGCTTTTTACCTCACTTTACACATATCCACATGCTTAGCTATGATAGTTCCTATGATTGTTTAAAACCCCTAAATAAATACTTAAAAAACAACTCCAACCTTTAGTATCCCACTACTTTTATCAATTCCTGATAACCAAGATTCACTAATGGAGAGATGAGAGCATATGGTGGGTAATTGAAGTAGGCCACTAAAAATAATATCGAAGTTAGGAAGGTAAAGTAAATCCACAAACAAAATTGGAAAATCTAATATTATATTTAAATACTTTCAGCCTGAAATCAATAAATAAATACAAGCTCCATAAAAACATGATGTTAGCGATGAATATATCTAATAAGATTTGATACCATGTTAGAATTATGGACACATTATACGATCAATGAAGTACCTTAATGATATCACCCATATCCATGTAATAAAGTACATAAAGAAACGACGCGATTTATCCATGTAGTATTAAGTTATCTCTTTAGATTGAAATCTTTAACATAAATTCACAAGTTGTGGTACCCTAAATTTTTTAAGGCACTTTGAAACTTTTTTTTGGCACTTTTACAAAAACTTGGCATTTAAATACATATGTGACATTATTTATACATATAACATCATTTCAAACACCATTTAATCAACTAAGTGGTTCATATTCTCCAGTTCAACATTATCAAAACCATATTAGTCAATATAAAAGTTAACTTACACTTTATATAAGCATCATAAGTCTTGTAGTTTTGAGTTTCATGACCTCATGATGGGTTTGTGGTCCCTAGAGATTTTATTACCAAATCTATCCAATAGTCATGAAAACATCCTTTGTCAATCCAATGGTCATAATTTCAAATGGGTAACTTATCTTAGTCGACCTTATCATGATTTTATGGTTAGTTGAGTAGGAAACCTAATGAGATGTCTTTTATTTAAATAAATGAACATGAATCCATGTAAACCACATGGATTTAACTTCACTCCTTGAAGATCATTACACACAAAGAGAATATTCTTTCTAAATATTCCATGAGCAATCTAAGATTAGTCAATAATTTTTTTTTGAAGAATCCTTGAAATATATATGTACATGCCATTAAGTTCTGAATTAAAATAACGTGTTTCATTGTAAGTTAATTATTAAGTATTTCTAATTGCATATAATTATATGGGATTGGGAGAACTATGTGGATTTAGGACCTATTTAGAGTATTGTTATATAGGAAATGCTCAACAATCATGGAATGGTTTGGGTTAGTCCAAACCAATATGCCAACTCCTTTTAAAGGTCTCTAGTATTAAAAATAAGAAAAATTAGGGTTTGGAAAAAGAAGGAATTTTAGCTCTATCATATATCATCACAACAATCTAGACTCGCATAAAAAAATATCATATCAAGGAAAACCTGCATCGAGAATCCAAAATTCATCCAATCTACATTACACACATTCTTAACTCCCAGATAAATTTAGTTCCAATATAGTACGAGATAGGTAAGTTTGGAACCGAATCTATCTTACATTGTTGAACCCATCTAGATCATGGTTTCATGTTATGATTTCTCGTGAGCACCTTGATGATTCTCATCCTAGATTCTGGACACAATGTTTCATCTTCTATAAGCCTTACTTGGTGATTTCATTTCATTTCCATTTCTTGATCAATGTTTTACTGTTATTAGAGTGATCAAATTATTCTAAACACATAACTTCACATAAATGAGGGTGTATTAAGACTTCTACTTAATAGAATTTGAATTATCTTCCATAATTCAATTTAATTTTGCTTTGGTAAAATTTTAATAAAATATGTTTGTGAATTCGATAGTTTCATGGAATCCAAAACCTATGATTTTATTTTTCACTAATTAGGATTTAAGCCTTTAACTTAGTTATACTAGATTACTTTTCTTTGATCCAAATCACATAATAAAAACTTTAATGTAAAAGAATTATATTATTGATAGTATATGCACACCTCACGTATTGGAATCTAAAATGTTTCCCATAACTACTCAGAGGGAATGATCACTCATGGATCCATTTTATCATTCTCTCCCTTTAGGACCCGGTATCACCTAGATGTTATACCTTGATAGAGAATGGTGTGTGTACTCTATCTCCGGTTGACAAAATTGTAACACCTCAAGGCTGTGGGTAACCTATGTCTGAGGTGAACCTCCAGAGAGGGTTTGTTCACTTGTGAACCACCAAAAACTAAAACATGACAAGGAAAAGGGAGAAGGAATGCTAGAAAATAGAAATAAGGGTGATACATCAATAATTTAACACATGCATGTACTTCTGCACACAGGGAAATCAAAGATCCACACACCTACATAGCTATAAAATATTTTGTAAAATTAATTCAAAGGTTTACGAGAAAAGGACAACGGTAGAGGGAGTAAATTCCAAACTAAGGTAATATAATACCCTATTAAACACAATGAAAACTCATAAATCCAACAATATGAGAGGGAAAATGGATTTTATTACTTAGAGGTGTAAGTACAAAGCTAGGATTACAATAACAAAATAGCCCAAGTATGTGTCTTGTTGGTGCCCTATCTAGTTCCTTAGATTGAGATGGTATTTTTTATAGACTCCCCATTTATTTAACTAATTTTTTGTGCTTCATATTGTTCTTCGTGCTTTAGATATTGGTCTAAGTCAAGGAGAAGCCTCAATCTATAATACGTCTCGTGCCTTTGAAAGATAAAAGAAAATATTCAACAAAAATGTCAGGGGATTGGTTTAATGGTCTAGTTAATCAAATTATTAAATCTTAAGGATTGTGTGTGATCAAGATAAAGCTTCATCTTTCAAGAAGAACTTGCAATAAAAAAAATGATCCAAACTACTCCAGAAAACTGAAGCTATGAAGAATCAAATGTATGCAGCCCGACCACAAAGTATAAAGCTGCAAGACTGCTTAAAAAACTTGGTTAAAATGGAATTATCCATTTTAACAAATCCTGGGATGTTTAAACAACCATCAATTTCCTCCTTCCAAAATCCCTAGTCGTTCAAATTTGAAAACCCATGGGAGAATAGTTTTAAAAGCTTTGGTGGGTTACTTTTTAAAAAGTCTCTTGACGTACATTTAGCCATCAGTTCCAATGCCAAAAATTAATAGGTCCACCCAACAGAAGATCAATGATCAAAGAAGGGGCCACATGGTAGGATTTTGGATCTCCTCAAAGCTTTTTGTCTCCGCAGACCTCAAGTCCCCGGATTAAATTGTGTTAGATGATTCTATCAGGTCTGGGCAGGGTCAAGGCAAGTCAAATGACACACAATAGATGAAGGTGAAGATAGATGTTGGAACATCAATTATCAAATAAAGGAAACATGTCAAAATTCTGAAACTCTTCAAGAAGATGGGCTCCGGTGGACCTCAAGCCTTTGGAATGAGCTTAAATTCATTAAATTTTTTGGGTCCATATTTGGATTGAATGCGTGACAGAAAAAGTAAATTAGTGGTGGAATCAAAAGGTGACACATGACAGAAGATTAAATCCCAAAGTTGGACATGTGTCACCATTCCAGCTAACTTCTATGAAAATGCATTACATAGACCTTAAGTCCGTGAAATAAACTGAGCTCAATAATAGTATCAGATTGCATAGACCTCAAATCTAAAAAATAAACTGAGCTCAATAACAGTTTTGGGTCCAAAAATTCAAGTACCATCAAGCGGGGATACATGGCAACATTTTTTATGAGGTCCAAATACATCTAAGTCTGTTCTAGTAGAAATTTGCAACTCGAAGGTGCAACCAATGAAATATGAACACATGGATATGTGGAGATTTTATATTGGCTTATGTTTCATGGAAACTAGAAGGGGCTATCAAACAGACTAGCATGAGAAGTAGCATGGATATTCCCTATTGGATCATGTTTCGTAGAGGTTAGTAAAGGTTCTCAACATAGCTAAAATGGTCTAACACTTTGAAGGTGCGTGGAGCTTCCTAATTAGTTCATACTATGGGACTATTGCAAAATAGTGTATATTTTGCAATAGTTCAGTCTTGTTGTAAAATCCTAAAGGCAACATCACTTTTGAATATATTTTGTTATCCTTCAAGGGTTTTTTGGGTGTATGGAACAAATATAGCAATTTCTCTATCTCAGCTCTAGCTCCATGATTTGTAGTTATGATTATGAAGATTGTAGAAAACATTTTTGTTAATTGAGTATCAATTTGAATGTAAATGTTATTTCACAAACTGTGTTAACTTGATTTTTCTTTTCAAACATCATAGTTACAAATGGATTCTTTCCATGGGAACATTAAGATGCTAAATTCATAAAAAAAATACCTTCCCCCCTCCAAATCTCAATTAAAAACAACCATTTATCTTCATTCATAATTAAGCATATCATACCTGCAAACCATACATATTCTTATTCTGCAAATTGGGCTTAAATTTTGTCTATTACCAGTAAGCTTTGCCAAAACTCCCACCAAGTCTGTGATACAATATCATTTAAACTAATAATTACTCAATGTTGTTATGCAACAAAA
The DNA here is from genome assembly GCA_019776745.2 of Taxus chinensis. Lineage (NCBI taxonomy): Eukaryota > Viridiplantae > Streptophyta > Pinopsida > Cupressales > Taxaceae > Taxus > Taxus chinensis. Next base: position 675,844,786 of record CM034146.1, read on the forward strand.
TATCTGAAGTTATTCATTATCTATCTTTTGATCGGTATTTATTTATCAAGTACTTACAATAATTGAATGACAACTCTTTTGAGATAATTATTGTATGTGCAAATACACTTGCTTCAAATTAAGCTACACCAACCATAGAGGAAACCAAGCCATGGAATATTTTCCTTTATTCAGATTCCCCAACTAGGTCCTCTCACATTGGTCCAGAAAAAGCCAAAAGTAACAGGGTCAAGCCATCCCCTTTGTGAAGGTGCCTCCTAATCACCTCCCTAATTTGAGTCATTGAGTTGAGTGTTGAAAAATTCCCTAGATATCAATGACATAACTTTTCATTTGTTAATCGTTCCCTCAAATCCAACCCACTCAAGGTTAGCTACTCATTCTTTCTAGGGTGCTATTTTTGGAGCCAACATGTCTGATACATATCTTTTACAAAAATCTACCTATGTGGACTGCTATGTCTAAAAACAACCCTATCTACATGAAAATTTTATTTTATTTAACTTATTCCTTCAGCATGTGGTGCATGGGTAGCATGCATACTTATTTTATCATTTAAAATCCTCCTTGTCCTGCCCTGTTGGTGCTAACACTATTTGGAGTAGCAGTATTCATGAATTTTAATAAATAAATCCCTCCTTTATTATGGTGCAGACCATCCTATACTGTTGCATGCCTTTTCTTTAAATAATTTATTTCTCCCATCTTTGCATGGGTTGTTATGCATGGGACTATCCTATTTCTTTTATTTTATTTCTTTCTTTCTTTTGGGTTGTTGCGCCATATCTAGAAGTCAGACTGATATTGTTTTTGGATGCCTATTTTCTTCTTTCCCTTCACCTTGATGCCATATCTAGAAGTCAGCATGCTAAACTTAGAACAAGAGCTACTTTCTTGTCCATTCATGATTTCTATTTTTAGCATACACCTCTTAAAATTATAACAACATCATGTTCCGTTTTAATCAAAAACTCCTAAAAATATGATCTTTTATTTCTAGATCCTTCATGCACAATCCTTGTGTTCTCCCCTTTAGCGCATAGAGTTCTATTTTTGGCCAATTCACTCTATTTTTAGAAAAAACTAAAAAGTATCCAATCTTCTAGTTTTATCCAATTTCTATTTTTATCACACATTCTTTTTAGCCAAGCTAAAAATAGCCAATTTTCTGAAAATAACCACTTGCTATTTTTGGCAATTTTGCATGAAAAATATGGTAAAATTTTGGTGATATCACATGATGTTTTTCTTGCTAACAAAGATATTAGTATCCTTCTACATCCATTGGGCTATGGAGTCACATACCTCTGTCAATAACTTGTATCCTCTAAAACACAATAACTAAAATACCCTCTCCAACAAAAGGAAAACATGTGCATACAAGCATTTCTTGGAAAGAAAACAAACTAAGAAAAGTGGAAAGACAATGTGCATACAAGCACTTATTATGCGAGAAACAAACCTAGACTACTCTTAATCTAAACAAGGAGAAATGAAGCTAGAAAAATCCAAATACTAGTTGGGAGAAATAACTTTTTATTCTTAGAAATTATGTCCATGAGATCAATTTTGTAACTAGATCACTTGATATAAGTACAGACATAGCTGGCACCATTGATTTTCTCAAACTATCAGCCTAGAAAATAATAAACACCTCTATAGGATCTGCACTTACTTTTTGGAGATGTTGAGGCTTATTTTGATATCTTGAAGCTCTTTCTTATGCTTTGAAATGAGCACAACTGCTGACAACACCTTTTTTGGCTCTAAACTAGCCAAATAACTGATTGGAAATGGTTTTCTCATAGCTAATAGATTGATATTTCTGATCTACCCCTCTTTTCTCTGTGTAATCTCATCATTTAGAGTACTTGAGGCATTTCCCTAATCATATTAGATGTTTGGAAATTGATATGAAACATTTCCTACCTCTTCCTTTGTAAACAACCTCATATTTGGCCCTTTTTCAATCTCGAAAGAAGGTTTAAGAAAAAGATAATATTTATTGAAGAAGATAGATGATGGAGGTGGAATACTTACGATTTAAATTGGATCTTCCTCGTCATTAGAATTTTTAAAGTATGATAAAACCTCATCCTCTTTAATGTTCATGCTTGAGGAAAACTCTTTTTGAGTTTAAATTTCTTTGTTGATTTCCTCAACTTTTTTAGAATAATTTCCTTTACTAGAAGATGATATAGGCTCAAGATTGTTGATCTGGCCCTTAGTGTAGTAAAAAAAGAGGTGTTAGTATGCAAATGCAAACCAAGAAATCAGCCAAACTAATCTATAAACTAACACTCCTAGTTGACACCTCAGATAGAGCAAAATGGAATGGAAGGAGAATATAATATCTGCACTTACCTATGAGATCGTAATCCTCCTCCTTTGATTATTCTTAGATTTTCTCTTGGATGAAATGCTTGAATGCTTCATATTTTGTGGGATAATTTTGGAAGCACTTCCCCTTAATAAATGATGATCTTTTCTTGATAGAAGGCTATGAAGATTGAGCTCTTGCTTGGATATTTCGACAACATTTACATGCAATTGTTCTAAAGTGGTGTGCATGGAGGGTGGCACCATTATTTATAGTTGGAGAATGTATAAATGGAGGGTTGAGATTGATCTATGTAGGATATGGATCAATGGCTGAAAATGTATGAGAATGGAGAATTCTCTAGAATTAGATAATTCTATTAATTGGAAGAACTCTCCATTGTATTAAAAATTCAATGGAGGGAGGTAAATATTTTAATAAGAAGAGGGAAAATAAAAGATGCTTCTAGAAATATAAGCCTCTAGGTTTGGGGGATCATTTAGCTTGTGGTTAGGTGAGCTTAATTGTATTTAGTGGGTGATTAGATGGAGAGGCTAGGTGTAGAGTAGGCATATAGTAGGTGGTGGGTGGGTGGTAATTTTAAATTCTTAGAAAATAGTTAATATGGATTAGTTAGTGGGATAATGGGAAAATTAATAATGTATTAATATGACTAGGGCATGATGGGATTATTGAATGAATAATAAAAATAGTTTTTTTTAAATATTGGCAAATAGTTTTTTGAAAGGGACTATACCCTTGAATACAAAAGAAGGCCTAAAAGCCGGAATAAGAGTGAGAAACACAGCTGATGGAACAAATTCCAGGTATTACAATGAAGTTCTACGTAACCCAGAAATAGCTATACAAACGAGACATAACAGCAAAACAACAACAAAAAAACAGTAAGCTGACTACTAAGAAAGCAGTAAAAATAACAACTAAAAGCAGCAGAAGCATCCAGGACTACTTCTTGGTAGCTTTATCGATACTGATCTTGACTCTTTTCTAGGCATGAAACATACCCAAAGTAGTCATGTGGGCAGCATCCGTCTTATCGAGCTCCTCGATGGTTCTTTTGCTTTCTTTTTCATTGCCCCAAAGTGCAGCCGGGACACCGCTGAGGTTGGAAACACTTTTGGCATGACCCTCGATGAACTCCTTGATGGCCCTAAAGGCGGAAATGTTGTAATCATGTCTAGTCTTAGCCTTCCCTAGGTGGGAGTCTAAGGAGGTCAGCTTCTTGTATATGTCTTCAATCTGACTGTTCTCAATGCTCCCTTCTCCCTCCATGCTTTTCTTAACTTTTTGCTTAGCTAGGTTTTTGACCTCATCCTTCAGCAGATTTATCTTAGCCTCTAAGGCCTCCAGCCTCTTGGAAGAGCTATCCATTTGTACTTCCTGGGGACTGGCACTACTAATGTTCAGCAGGTCACATGCAATGTCAAGTTCAATAGGCTCCTTCCCCACAGCAAGAGTCTCAAGGTTGAGTCTCCTAGAAGCCCTGGTGATTGGTCTTTTAGAGGTAGAGGCGAGGTGGGTGACAGGAGCATCAACAGGAGGAATTAAAGGAGAAGCTTATGCAGCCGGTATGGGGGGTAGCAGCACCGGTGGCGGGGGGCAGCAGCAAGGGCAGCAGGGGAAATAGGACTGGCAGCAACAGAGCCCATCAAAGGGGGAGCCGGGCTAGGAGAGGAAGGAAGACCGCAGGTACTTAAGAAGGCAGCATTTGTGAATTAACAAAATAATCCCTTGATGTAAGGGAACCGCCCAGGTGTGCTTCTGGAACTCCAAAATGGAGCGCTCAAGGGAGTTTAACAGATAATGAGGGAAGCAAACCAATCTATTCCTACGAAAGTGGTTTAAAAAGATGAGGTGCTTAGCAGGGACAGTGACAAACCTACCTTCCAAGGAGATGAATCGAATCATCATGCGAGTGACTTCATCATAGGGTGATGGAATTGAGCTGACAAGAAGACTCGCTGTGCTAAATATGAGCTTCTCATCATCCTCCACAAATCTTCTTTCTTCATATTCTTTGATAACCCTTTTGTTGAAGAAGCGGTACCCTTCCAATCTGAGGCCGGTCGCTTCAGCAATGAGATCTTCATTGACAGGTATCTTCTGTCCCCCATAGTCGACATTCCTCTCTTTCCACTCCTTAGCAAAGCATACAGAAATGCTTTGATCATGTCCCTGCACCCTATCAACGAATTTGGTGAAGCCGCCTATGCTGAGAATGTTCCAAAGCTCAGTGTTTTCCTTCCAGTCAGGGTCCGCACACGGCTCAATTTGACAGGGAGGCCCTCCCGTCTTCTCTGTGGTATACTAGTTACAACAATTTCTCGAATGCCTCTGAGCATGAAGAGCAGTCTGTTTCTTGCTGTTGAAGGTCGCATAAGACTGGGAACTATAGCCGTTGGTCTTCTCACGAACGGTTGCGTAACTGCTGAGCTAAGCCTGCGGGAAGTCACGTGTGATATCCCTTTCCCTGTCAACAATCTCATTGCATTTATCATTAGTTTTCGTGGTGCTTAGTATCCAGATATCAACAGCTGTTGTACCTCCCGCGTACGCGATTTTCAAATCTAGATAACTCCACTTGAAGTTCCCTAAATAATTCTTGCTATCATTTAAAATTGATATTATTTTCCTCGCCATATTCATTAAAGCAGTACGTGTGAAAGTATTAATGATTATGATCTTCCTCTAGAGTTTAAGGCTCATCTCTAGGGATTTCTTGCTTATGAAAGTCCGCATGGATGCTGTTGTGAAGCTGATTAGGGATACTATCATTATCCCAAACGGTGAAATTTCTATTAATGCCATAATTGGCCAGTGCATCTGTCAATTTATTACCCTCCCTGTAAGTATGTATGATTCTGATGCTATTGAAGGTGTGACTAATGCTTATGGATTTAGAGATAAAATCTTTAATACTCCAACTGGGAGAAGAGGACTGATTAATAAGTTTAATGATATTAAGGGAGTCCCCTTCAACAACAAGGTTCTGAATATTTTGAGCTCGTGCAACTCTCAAGCCCCAGAGAGTAGATAATGCTTCGGTAAAATGATTGGTTTAAATTCCCATTTTTCCAGCATATGCAGCAATCAAATTACCTTTGTGGTCCCATATTGCTCCTCCTCCTGCTGCTATCCCAGGGTTTCCCTTAGAGCCACCATCAAAGTTCAACTTGTACCAATTATAGTTAGGAGGATGCCATTTAATCGAAGATCTATCTACACTATTCTCAGGGTTGCTCCAATTTCCAATCTGCCAATTTGATAAGATGTGTTCTTCATTCTCAGGATAACACTTGTTCTTGGGAGGTTTAAATCTGGCCATGTCCTCTTTGAGACCTTGAGAAATTTTTCCAATACTGAGTTTGTAATTTTGCTTCTTATTTCTGAAAATGATATTATTTCTATCCTTTCAAATCCTCCAGATTAAATTTGGGATGGCTAATTTCCATATTCTTTTGATAACACAATGTCTGAATGGTGGGTTCCATTGATTCCATAGCTGATTAAGATCCTTCGGCAACACCCAAAGAGCTTCGAATTTAGAAAGGACAAAGTTCCAAATTCTATTGGCATAAACACAATGTATGAACAGATGACTAATGTCTTCATAGTCATTCCTACAAAGGTGGCACCAATTAGGAATTATAAATCCTCTTCTCATCAAATTGTTAGTGGTGAGAATTCTACCTCTGATGGCCAGCCAAAGAAAGAAATTTATTTTGGGGGTTAACTCAGGCATCCAGATCTTGTTCCAATTAAAATCAGATTGATTACTGTGAAAAAGATTGATATAACCAGATTAGACTGAGTATTTCCCATCATGTGAATTTTTCCAAACCAGCTCATCCTTGGAATCCAGCTGACTTAAAGGAAAGAGATCTAAAAGATCCTGAAGGGAGGAAGTAATTTGTTTCAGCTCAATACGCTCCACAGTAATTTTTTTCCAAATTTTGTTGGTGCCATTTCCTTCAATGTAGTCCTTGATTTTAGTTCCATACTTACTTATAAGGTTGTCCTTAGCTATCCCAAATCTATCCAAGAGATTATCACTGAACCAGTTATCCTCCCAGAAGTTTATCTCACTGCCATCCCCCACTTTCCATTTGCTGCCATGCTTGATGAAGTTTCTACTCTTGACCAGATTATTCCAAAAAATGGAGCCATTGGGGAGGTGTTCATCATGCAGATAGGATTAAAAAGCTTGTTGATTCAAGTATTTTACTTTAATAACATCAATCCATGGTTTTTTCTCAGATAGCAATCTCCAGCCCATCTTAGCAATGAGTGCCTCATTCATTTTCTCAATATTTTTTATGCCCAGCCCTCCCATAGATTTCAGGGTGCAGACCTTATCCCAGGCCACTAGGTGAAATTTGAACTTCTCTTCCATGCCTTGCCATAAAATTTTTTTCTGAATCCTTTCTATTTTCTTTCTGAAGGAAGAAGGAATTTTGAAAAGTGACATGATATAGATGGGCAGACTTTGGAGTGTACTTTTAATGAGTAGGCACTTACCAGCACTAGAGAGAGTGGCACCTTTCCAACCAGCCATTTTTTTTTGAAATCTCACCAATAATTCATCCCAGACCATGTGAGAGACTTTCTTAGTGCCAAGAGGGAGGCCTAAGTACGTTGCTGGAAGAGCACCTATTTGACAGCCCAAAATTTTAGAAATCTTGAGCTGTCTTTCCCCAGGGGTGTTGAAGAAGAAAATGGTGCTTTTGTCATAATTGATCTCTTGCCCAGAAGCAGATTCATAGAGTTGTAATAGAGCCTTAATAGCCTTGGCTTCCACAACTGAATCCAGAAGAAGAAGGATAGTGTCGTCCGCAAACTGTTGATGAGAGACAGCTTGGCTGAATGAAGTGGGTTTAGAACCATTTAAAAGGCCGTTTTCAACCGCTTTGCCAATTGTTCTACTAAGGATGTCAGCTAAAAGAATGAAGAGTAAGGGGGAGATGGGGTCTCCTTGTCTTAGACCTCTGCTGCTGGTGAAAAAACCCACAGGCTCCCCATTAACAACCACAGAGAACCTGGCTGTAGATAAACAAGATTTAACAATTTTTCTAAATTTTTCCGTGAACCCAAATTTAGTTAAAATCTTGTCAAGGAAGACCCAAGATACCTTGTCAAAAGCTTTATTCATATCAAGCTTGAGGATCATATTTTCCTTTTTATTATTTTCCATGGAATGTATAGTCTCGTGCACCATAATCACTCCGTCTTGTATTATCTTGCCTTTAATAAAGCCACTCTGCTACCTTGAGATGAGATCATTCATTATGAGCTGTAGTCTAGTAGTAATGATTTTGGTGAAGATTCTATAGATAGCATTAACAAGACTGATAGGTCTGAAGTCCTTGAAATATTTTGCATCCATTTTTTTAGGTGCCAGCACAATGTGCGTGTTATTGAGCTCTTTTAGAAGATTTCCCGTTCTATAGAATTCATTCACCACTTTGAGAAGATCCTCTGAGCATATTTCCCAGAAATTCTGAAAAAAATTAATAGAGAACCCATCCGGCCTGGGAGCCTTATCCCCCTCAAGAGAAAAAATAGCCTTTTGCAGTTCTTCAAGCGTGACAGCTTTAGTGATATCTCTGAATTTCTGGTCCTCAATATTATTCTGAGGGATGGCCTCCAGCATGAAGGAAATAGCTTCAGGATTGCTGACATTTTTCTCTTTAAGAAGATTTTTGTAGAAGTCAAGCGCTTGTTTCTTGATGATGTTGGGGTCTTTAGTGATACTCCCGTTGTTTTTAGAAACCTCTAAGATCCTATTACTGGCTCTGTGTTTCAAAGTAGTCATGTGAAAGAACTTTGTGTTCCTGTCTCCCTCTTTAAGCCAGATAGCTCTATATTTAAGGCGCCAAAAAGACTCTTCTCTACTGTAGATCGTATGTAACTCAGATAGAATATTCTTCTCATTTGCTACATCATCAACCGATCTCCCCAATTTTAACTCCAGATCCTGAAGCTTCTGTTTTAACTCTTTCTTTTTTTCGAAAATATTTCCAAAAACACTTTTGTTCCAGATTTTGACTTGCTTTTTGACATTTTTGAGTTTTTGAACCAATCTGAACTGAGCAGTGCCTTCACCATTCCATTCCCACCATTCTTTTATCTTATCATAGATATCGTCATGCTCCATCCACATTTTTTCAAATTTGAATGAGCTTCTTGCAGGTTTAGTCCAATTGAGAAAGTTTAGAGCAATCGGATTATGATCCGATCCAATTCTAGGAAGGGAAGAGAGGTAAAAGTCTTGGCTTAGAATCCAGTTTGCAGAGATTAGTGCCCTATCCAGTCTCACCTGAATGAACTCCTTTCCCAACCTTCTATTATTCCAAGTATACTTATTACCATGCAGATCCACATCTATGAGGTTTTGTTCAGCAATAAAATCAGCAAAATCCTCCATTCCATTAGAGAAGGTGGGGGTTCCTCCAAACTTCTCGCCTGGATTTAGTGGGGAGTTGAAATCTCCCATGATAAGCCAGTTAGCAGAGCAATGTTGGTTTCTAAAGATTTTAAGATCAGCCCATAGTTTTCTTCTACCACTAGCAGAGTTAGGGGCATAAATATTAGACAAGATCCATTCACACTTTTTCTCATTATTGACGAATTTAATTGCAAGATGATTAATATTATCACTAAGAATCATACCAGTACAGTGCCTTCTATCCCAGAGAGTAGCCAGCCCTCCGGAAGCTCCCTGAGAGTCAACAGCCGCCATTTCAGAGCTGTCCCAAAAAAAAAATTAATATTATCCATGGTCCTTGCTTTCATTTTAGTTTCTTGAAGAATCAAAATGCTGGGGTTACTGGAATCCCGTAACTCCTTGATGGTTCTTTGCTTAGAGTTACCATTTAGGCCTCTAATATTCCAAGATATAATCTTCATTTGGAATGGTTGATGGTTGGAATTTCTTGCTGGTTCAATTGACGCTGAACACCATCTGCAATATCCCTCTCCGTTTTCTTAGTTCTGAGAGTCTTTTTAGAAGGTCTTCCTCTTTTTGAGCTTCCTCCAAAATCAGCTATTCGTCTAGCAGAAGACCTGGTTGTTCTGGAAGAAGAGGTGTCCCAATTGTCAATTTCCTTTTTTTTTCACTATATAATGATTTTGGGATCCTTTCAAAACCTTTCAATCTTTTTTTCTTTTTTGAGATGACCATTGTGAATCCAGAGTCTGGATCTTCCTTTTCCTTGGTAGGCGTAATTTCCCCCTCTTCTTGTTCTTTATGAATACTGTCAGGCATGTGAACAGAAGCTGTTCTGGTGCTGCAGCAGACCGGCGAAGCCATTGTTGTAATGTTGGGACATGGCAGCGGATCTGCATTACCATTCTCTCCAGAAGAGAGAATCTCCAAAGGCTCTATTGCAGTCATATCTTCCTTGATCCAAGCTTCCTCCCTAATGAATGGCTGAATTTCTTTCTCTTCTGATCCAGAAGGGACTAAATTGACCTTCACTGAACCATCTTGCTCGTTTACTTCCATGGATACCTTAACAAAGTCTTCTTTAATAGATGCTTCAAAAGGTTTATCCGAGGATGCCATCACCGATTTGTCCAATACTTCTTTGTTAGGAGCTTCAGGCAAAGCTAATGTTGCAGCTTTGGGGTGCCAGACAAGATGCTTCTTTATATGAGTTCTAAACCCCCCCCCCCTTTTTTTCCCTTCTATTTAGCTGCAAATCCTTCTGGCTGGGACCTTTGTCATCAATCTTCCTATCCTTGCTTGGATCCCTGCTAACTTTGTTCAGGTCTGAGCCTATCCCAGGTTGTTCAGAATCCAAAGGGAGGGTCTTCTTCTTGGAGCAGTTTTTTTCGGAGTGACCAATGTTATGGCATAGCTTACATCTTAAGGTTTCAACTTCAATTTTTTGGGTCCAGGACCCAAATCTAGTTTTCAAAATTATGTGCTCCGGAAACTCCTGATCTATGCCTGAGAAAATGCAGAACCGAGAAAAAGTAAGCCTGGATCTGCTTCTTGTGGGTCCATCCAGCCCAATAGGTGCACCTAGGGATTTTGCAATATTTAGCAGTATTTCATCATCCCATAGATGCAATGGCAGTCCTGGTAGCCTACACCAGATTGGAATGGTGTTTATATTTTCATTATTTGGATCAAAACCCGGATACCATTTTTTCAAAAAAAGACCCATATTGCCCAGCCACCAGGGGCCTCCCAGTAACACCGAATCTAAATCCTCTTGCTGGTTAAATTTAGCTAGGAAAAAACCTTTTGGCATAATGGTAATGTTTAGGGCTCCCTTAGGTTTCCATTTTCTCAAAGCCCATTTTCTAATGAAATCAATATTAGGTCTAGAGCCAAGAAACTTACCAACAAGGAAGAGATTTGCTTTGCTTAAGGCTCTATCAACAAATCCATCTGGGACCCTTAGACAGGTGACACCCTCTTTGTCCATTTCCCATGTAAACTGATCAGTGATTTTCGGACCCACCTTGAGGTTAGGGCTTTGAAATAGCTTATTCCAGGCCAAAGGTGTGGATCCCAGCATTTCCTCATTTTCTTTTCTAGCCGTCTGATTGTGGTCTGAGATCTACTTTTCCTCAGTAAACTTTGTCATAATGTGCAGACTTTCCGCAGCCAGAACTGCAGAAACCGCACTGACTGTGCCTCCAGCTTTTTCTGCGTTCGTACTCGTGTCCACAAACGTCCGATTCTGGCTATAGATCAGCCTTTCATCAGCATTTTTAATCGTAGTTCGCAGACATTCTGCAGCCAAAACTGTAGAGACCGCGTCTCCATAGTTTTCTCCATCGCTAGTTTTCTCCATCGTTTTTTAGCAGTAAGGAGAAAGATGAAGTTATGTGAAAGGATTTGGGTTAATTATATAGCTATAGAAATAGTTAGAATATAATAATTAATTATTATATGGCTAGTGATAGGAAAAGGATTACTAATGTAAAATTAATGTGATTATCAACTAAATGATCATGTCTACATTTTACATGTCTACATTTTCCCCCTCTTTGAAGTGTTATAACGGAGCAATGAAAGTTCAAAGAAAAGAAGAGAAGCTAGGATATATGGTGAGGTGATCTCCCTCGAGGGGTTAGGCGGGGACGAATGAGTCAAGTAACCACTCAAAAAGAGGTATAAGTGAGTGGATGATGGGATGAAAATATTAGAGGAATGGGAGATGATAAGAATAGGAGAAAGGATTAGAGGAAGGAGAGATGGGATTAGAAGAATAGGAGTTTGGAAGAATAAGAGAAAGGATGAGAGGAAGGGGAGGTAGGATTATAGGAATAGGATATTTATGAATTAGGAGAAAATGGATTTTGAAGATTTAGGATGGGTGGATTAGAATATGCCCTAGAGAGGGAGCTAGTATTTGAGGAGATGGAATTATAAGATGCCCTAGTCAAGAATGAGGATTTTGGGGTGTGGATTTAAAGATTCCCCAATATCAAAAGAGGAAATTTTATAGATGAATATGCCCCATTCAGGGGGATAGAGGGAGGGGTCGGTAGTATATGTTGACTTGGTCAAGGGGTATATATATTACCTTTAAATTACCCATAGATATTATCATTAGTGGGTGAGTATTGTGGCATATGGCAAGTAGTACCAGGGTATAAAACCCGTAGTGACGTAACTGTCAAATGATCATATCCTCATATCATTGGATGGTATTATTAAGAAAAAGTGGTCTCATATCATCGGCTAAAATAGTACAAAAAATAAGGTCCTCATATCATTGGAGCATGCAAAAGAAAAAAAGAAAGAAAAGAGTCCTCATATCATTGGCCAAATTTTTTAAATGCAAAAAAATACAACACTCGTGATAGTTTATTGGTTTTAGATTTATAAGAATTTTTTGATTTTTTGAATTTTTGGACAATTTTTACATTTTTTTGATATTTTACTATTTTTATTTTTTTACAAATTTTTTGATTTTTTTACAGTTTTTGGGTGTTTACGATTTTTAATATTTTTTCCAGTTTTTGATTTTTTACTATTTTTTACAATTTAGATGCTAGGGGACAAAATTTATCGAAGGTAGGAAGAAATGAGACGAAAAACATATACACGACATGAGGGAATGGACTATTGGAAGTTCGTAGGGCATCGCAGCGGGTATAAAAGGAGTTTGGGGTCCATGAGACTGGTGATTTTCACCATGCAAATTTGAAAATGAGAGATTTCAATAGAGCACAATGGCGTACAAGAGGATTGAGGACCACCAGGTAGATGCAATGAAGATGTACCATCAGGCGGCAATGGACAGGGCAATGATAGGTAACCTTATGATTGGTTATTGTATTTAATTTTAGGTTTGTTGATATTTATAAGGTTTTTTGTCTAATTTTAGGAACTTAGGGTTTAGAATCGACATATAGGCGTACATTTAGCACATGTGTTGTATTTTTTTACGTATTTGTTCTTATTTTAGCATGTTTGTACTGGGTGGGGATAGAATCAATTTTAAAGGACATGCTTTGTTTTAGCGCATTTGTTCTAGTTGGGATTAGGTTTAGCGCATATGTTCTAGTTTAGCACGTTTGTAGTGGTGGAGATAAATTTTAGTGAATTTTCTTTATTTTAGTGCATTTGTTCTAGTTTGGCATGTTTGTAGGATAAAGTAGCGTGTTTGAGTATGGCTGGGGGGAGATAGAATAACGCATTTGTATCTAGGATGGAGTGAAAATTATCACATACAGTGCAGGTTAGCGCATATGTTATAGCTTAGTGTGTATGTGCTATAATGTTGTGCTTTTACTAAATGGGTGGATGGAGAGCGTGTCTGAAGGGGTAAAGGACTAAAAATGGGTTTAGATAGAAAGGAGGATGAGATGTAGGGCATAATATAGGTTTTATATTGTGTGCAGGAGGAGTTGAGTGTTGTACAGGTCATACACCGGTGGTCGGTTACTTTGAGACATTTATTAGGGGGCACAAATATAGAGGTAGAAGAGGACGAGGCATCATTGTTACATGTATTGGGATTGTTGCATGTGGCAAGGATTCCCCTGATGTGGGTGGATTGTAATTTTTTTACATCATTAGCAAAGTGACTACACTCATAGATTAGTACATTTTGGTTGTCGATGGGTGAGATGATGTTGATATTAGAGAATGTCTACCAGATTTATTGTCTGCCTATAGAGGGGAAGGCAATAGTGTGGTCTAGATAAAGTTTGGGGCTAAACAAAGGTTGTTGACTGATGTGGAGGATGCAACTCGTGAGGGGATGCAGATACACTTGGGTGTGTACTTTAGAGAGGGTTACATAGAGCATGTACCACTGCTATTGTGTTCATTGATATGCTACAATATATTCCTAGATGATGGAGGCTGGTATTTCAGTATTAGGTTTGTGGATATGGTGCATGCCATGTGGCAAGAGGAGATGGCGTTTACGCAGGCTCTGACAGTATTAACGCGGTTATATCATGATCAACATAAAGTAACCTACTGAGGGGATGGTAATATTGGATTGGGGATTTTATTGCATATATGTAGTTATGACCATATTATTGTGGATAGACCTATTGGGATCCGGGAGCAGCACTGAGTTAGGGAGCCTTCACTGTATGGTTAGCATATGATTAGAGGTAGGTGGGAGCACTTGGGATAGGTGGATTGGTATAGGCAACATATTAATGAGTTACAGACAGGGGATATTACTTAGTGGCCATATCAACACTATGAGGCATCGGAGGGGATTAGAGACATTCGAGAAGCATCCAAACTCTATATTATTTGGTTGGGGGTCATCCTTATACAATAGAGTGATACCAGCTAGATCATGTGCTACAATAGTTTGGTATTATTCAGCGTATTTTGACAAGTCAAGATATATTTTCCCATACTATACAAGAGATAGAGGACTGTGGTACAATGATTCTAGTAGTTTTAGAGAGAGATAATTTTGATGATGTATTAGTTATTCTATGGGCACCATTACCATAAGTGGAGGATCCAGGGACTACATGGTTATAATGAATGGTTTGTGGGTATTAGGACAGTGAGATTGACACAACCACTTGGTGGGATGAGGTTTGTGTGAGGTCGCTGCTAGGTATTTAAGAGGATGCCACGGGGTTAGGGAGTAGTGATGTAAAATCCATAGGTACATGTGTAGGAGGAGGTATAGAGGGCTCTAATTGTTATTGTATTGGGGGGCATTCCAATACAACACTCATTAACGTACTCACTAGTATAGAGACGTAGGAATTAGACGTGATGGAGGTGGGTGGTGCTACAAGACCATCACAAATAGTCATACCATGACAGGTTGATATAGCAGGGTCATTGGGTATAGGGGATTTAGGAGTAAGAGGTATAGGTTGATCATGGTTAGGGGTTATGGGTGATTCGAGTACCAAATTACTAGCTCGAATAGACATGTTGGAGATAGAGGCTCATGCACGAGCCATAGAGATAGCACAGTTGTGAGCTAGAGGTACATATCACATGAGATATGTATGATACTTGAGAAGATCATCAAGTGTACAAACATTAGTGGTGAGACAGAGGGAGGTGGAGATTTGATCAATTACATGAGGAGATGACATAGATAGAGTAGGAGCATCATTGGGCCTTACTACACTAGGATAGATATTGCCATCAACGGGATACTTATAGAAAAATATATGACCCATTAGATGGATTAATAAGGGGGAGTGAGAGACATGGTGGATCTTAGGGATCAGGACTTTTGGCGGCCCCTAGTACTTCACATAGAGGGGTATGGATGGGACCCCCGATCATAGTATCATTATGTCAGTACCATGCTATGATGGAGGAGATGAGGTATTATAAGGGTATTGTGACTCATGAGTGGCCGGATGCCCCGTCTTATGTGAAGCATTTAACGCGGAAGAGATCAAGACAGAGATCCGAACATACCACGACCTCTGGGATCATTGCGAGTGTTTTACACCCTCCGCTAGGTGGTGAAGGGGATGATACTAGAAGCTCAACATAGTGATGAGCACCATTGGATTGTATTATATGTATTTTTTTGGACATTCGATGATGACCGAGTATGGTCGTATTTGTTTGTTGTATATATATAGAATATTTGTGATGTATGATTACCATTTTAAGATGAGGTCCATGATGATGATGTATCATTTCATGTATATGTTATGGGATATTTTGTGATGACAAGGAGAGTCATATTTTTTTATGGGTGGTGATGATATAGGATGTATTTCATGGTGATGTATATGATATTGTTGATGATATGAGTTGAAATGATGTATGTTGATTATGATTATTACGTTGATGATGTTTATTGATTAAATGATGTTAATTGATTTTGTATTGATGATATATGATGATGTGATAATTTTTTACCTCATTTTTGTTTTGATGATGTGGTACAAATTTGATGTGATAGTTTGTTTTAGTTGATGTATACGTTACATGGTTGATTATGTGACGGTCATTATGATATTGTTATGATTATTTTATTTTTATAATGATGATAATGCAATGTTGTTTTGGATGTTATATGGGGATGAAATCCTAGATGGGATGATGATGATTTACATATGATAAGTAGAATAACATGATGATTTGATACATTTGGAGATGTGATGTGTATTTTATTTATGGATATGGTTAGTGAAATTATTGATGATGATGTAATTAATTATGTTTGTTGATGATGGTTTTGTTTTTGATGAATTAATATTGTTAGATGATTTTATTGGTGATGATGAGATATGGATGGGATGATGGTTGTTAGGTTTGAGTTATAGATGTTGATATTTGGATAGATGGATGTCATGATTATGAGATGCAAATGGTTTAATGGTTAATTGTATTTTATGTGTGTATGCTATAATGTGATAATAGTATTTACATATGAGATGGATACTAAAAATGTTTTGAATTTGTACAAATATTTACAACATAACCATTGCGTTAAATGAAACAAAGTAGCAGAGAGAAAGGGGTGTGAGTTTAGAAGGGAACGATTAGCAATAGGAGGTAAATGGGGGGATGGATAGAAATGAAGACCTCATGATCTTACAAGGGTTACATTTCTCAGTGTTTGACTTATGTTCCCTTGAAATTTGTTTCCCAACATATGACGATGGAAAATGCAACCTTGGTTAGGGTCAGGATATGTATTCCTAATCATGACAGATCCTTTTCTTTGGAGGGAGGTTCATAAGAAGTATGGATATAGGAGCATAAGATGTGAACAAGGATGGTAATGTGAGTAGGGATAGAGGGTTGCTTTCCCTCGATGTGATTTTGGTGTTTTAAGGGTACGTAGTGGACATAAGACCTGACTTACCATAGCGTCAGAAACCAATTTTCACCATGGTACTTTCCCAAGGCACCACCAAAGTTGGTATCACCATTGGATGAATTTTTTATAGGATTTGCGTAACTAGGTGTAGAAGCATTTTAGATGCATGATATTCATAGGCTCATCTATCTCATACCTTTTCTTAATAAGTAAGCTTGTGAGTCGTTCTCAACCTCAAAATTCCCCTCATTTTTCAGGTAAAGTTTTAAGAATTTTAAGTTGGTGCCTTGGAGAAATCCATGCTTTAAAGTCGTGGGTGCTCAGTTTTAATCTCTCCCTTTCACTTGAAAATTCTTTTGTCTTCGTAGTTTGAATTATTTTCTATTTCTCCATCTAGATTCTTGAAAATTGTTTCCTCCATTCGAATGAAATTGTCAAATCCTTTTTCTATGGCCATGGATCGCATCGAGCCTGGTATTGTTTACAGTTCTTTTTTCCACGAGGAGCAATTTATTTTTTGGGCGGAAAAGGGATGGAGTGAGCTGTTTAATTGACTAAGTATAAGAGGGTCGGCAGAATCCTCCACGTGTCCCAATGAGACAATTTCAAAGGCACAACTCAAATAAAAAACCCCAGACATGCTCCAGCTCTCCACATGTCTAGGGTCTAACAGAATTCAAGTGGGCAGCAGGATTGAATCGGCTAAGTATAAAAGAATCGGCAGAAGTATCTACATGTTTCAATGATGCAACTCTAAGGGATAGTCTCCAAATGAGTGTAGGCTTTCCACGTGTCCCAAGTTTGAAAAGAAGACAAAACAAGCCCGAATCGGCTAATTATGGAAGGGCCAGTAGACAACACCATCTCATCGGTGCACCTTCAAGGGTAAAAACCAAAGGCGATTCCAAAAACTTGCACCAACCCCAAAAAAGGGATAGAGATGGCCATTTAATTGACTAAGTATAAGAGGGTCGGTGGAAGCCTCCACGTGCCTCATCAACGTAACTTCAGAAGTGAGGCCCAAGGGGAAGATCCCAAATGAGTGCTAGCCCTCTACATGGTCAGAGCCTTAAAAAGTTAAACCAGATATTGCATCAGCTAAGGAAAGGAGAATTAACAGAAACCCCCACGTGTCCCTTCGACGCTCTTTCAGGGGAGAAAATCCAAAGTGAAGACTCAAACATGTGCCAACTCTCCACGTGCCTCATCAGTGCACCTTCAAAGGTCAGGTCCAAATAGAGTCTACAAATGAGCGGGAAGCCTCCACATTTCCAAGGTCTAGGAAGGGACACATGGCCATGTTCAAAGCCGAAATTCGGGCCCATTTTGTGTTTTAACGCTTTGAAAATTCAAAGTGGGAAGACAGGCCATTGGGGCGATCTGGGAATTTTGGTTTTATTTCCAAAAGGGTGTAAAGGTATAAAGTGACCCATGGCCCCGCTCATGCCAAGGGATAAAGTCAAATGTTGATCCCACATTGAGATTCAAAGTAGGGAGGTGGGTCAACGGAGCAATTTGAGTTTTTGAGCCCTCGTTGAAAAGAGTTAAAATTGTAAAAGTGAGCCGTGATTCTGTCACCACTCAAGTGAAGCCACATGTCAGGCCTGTATCAAAAGCAGATGGGCGGGAAAAAATGTTACGAAGTGTCATTTCTCTAAAAGGCAAAAAATACAAAAGGCATCCTCAGGCCCGCTTCAGTTTAAATCTCTCCCATGTGGACGACTCAAATTCAAATTTTGCAAAGGCAGGATGAACGAATAGGATACAATACATCTGGTTTTTCCACTAGGCATGGAAACAACCAAGGCATTAGATAAGTTCAAACGTTAGTTTCTTGAATCAGTTTTTTCATTTTTGTAACCAAATTTAACCATTCTTGGAAGCTATTTAATGGCTTCTCTACGCCATTTTTTAGGGTTAGATCCTAGTACTCTGTAGATGTAATAGATTTGAAGTAATCAATAGAGAAGTTTTTTCCCTTTTCTTCCTCTGTTATTCCTTCTTTCCTTGTCTAAAAATTTCTGAATGATCCATATTTTATGATAAGAAACTTTGTGTTCTTGTTTATATGATTTCTGGAACTTTGAGTCTGTGGAATTATATCTGTTATGAAAGTGAAAGATTCTACTCTGCATCTCCCTGGATCAATATGTATAAGGTTATACTCTGCTATCTATATTTCTTGAAGGAATTATTATGATTCTTCCTCTCTCATCTCCTTAATTCTTACATTCTTTTGTATTAATGATCTTTGGGCATAAAACGTTTCAAAGTATTAGGAATCCACACTTTGAAAGTTGTACATTTGTATATAAGTTTTGTCTCTTGCTTTCAATAAAGGAACCTCTCCCATTAAAGAGGAGGGACTTGTTGTCCCCTGACTGTGGTTTCTTAAAGGATCATTTTAAAAACCCAATATTTTTTGGCTACTCTACTGGGGATTTCATTTCAAACATATCCCTTTCTAAAATAACAACTTCAAGATCATTTTTGATCTAGTGACTCTAAGATATACTCGTGGTAAAAAGGCTGTCAGAATAGAAGATTCCCATTTTAAACTTCTAGAGAAAAAAAAATTATCTCTTTTAGAAAGAAGTAACAGAGGAACTTGATCCTTAAGAACACCTCCTGTTAAAGAAAGAAATTCTAAGGATAACATTCCTCAGGAACAACTCGGTCCTAATCTTTATGTTTTGATACTTACTGGTGTTTCAGTTCCCCTTAAGTCAATTTTTCCAAGGATAGCAGCTCCTTTTCCTTGGGGACAATAGGTTGGGCCTCTCACTCTTCCTCAGCCATTGCATGAGTTACCTAGGAGTAATAGGAAAAGTTTTCCCAAATTCCGAGGTGATGGTAAGGTTCATCCAGTTGAACCCATTGCAGCCTTCATTGTTACATGTGGGATTCTTGGGGTTGAAAATGAAGATGCCTCTGTCAGGATATTTGTGGAGACATCATAGGACAACATTACTGATTGGTTTTATCATCTTCTTGTTGGGTCAATCACTAATTGGAATACCATGACAACTCGGTTTGAGTAGTGTTTCAAACCTGTTGAAGATGTGCACACTTTATTAGCTCAAATCTCTCATATGAAGAACGAACCATTCGAGCCCATGAGGGAGTTTGTGGATAAATTCAATAAGCTCATTCATAAAATTCCACATAACACTCGTCCTGTGGATCAAATCCAAAAGTTCTTCTTCCTTAATGCTCAGTTACCTGAAGTAGCTATGTACTAAGGAGGGAAAACCTTGCAACTCTAAATGTTGATCAACGGTTAGCTATTAGTGTTGAGGATGATTTAATCATGTCCAGTAAACTAAAAAGAGAATCCTCCAAATCTAAAACATCTTCCTCTTCCCCTAGAGCCAATTTTGATCACTTAGTACAGAATATTGCAAATGATCTCATTGTTATCAAGAAACAATTGGCTCAGCATACTCCTCACCAAGATATTCCTAGGAAGAATTTTCAGTGCAGAAATTGTTTTCCTTCTTCTCAAACTAGATTGACTATTGAAGGCCCACCCATCAAGGTTCCTGTCAATGCAACTTGTGAATTTCAAGAACCTGATGATGAGGAGTGTAGTGAACTCTATGAATAACCAGAAGAAGAGGTTGATGAAGAACTGGAAGAGCTTGGTGGATCTCAAGTTCATTTTATCGCCACTGAAGGTATGGATGATGAATATGAATATGATGAAAGAGTGGCATATATGAATAGTGAGTCATATGATGTCATGAATTGGGAGTAAAATAATAGAAAAGATAAAGTGGTGCATCCTGCTAATAATTCCAAGGATTTTCCTATAACTATTCCATTGGTTGCAAGAAGAGGAGCTCCTATTCCCACTACCTCCACACAAAAGGTGAGTAATGCTAATTCCCCTTGTTCTACTTCTGTTTCTAAAACTTTTTGTCCTTCAAATCCTAAAACTGATAAATCAAAAGTCTCTCAAATTCCTAGCAATGATGTCCCATCCACCTCTGGATCTTTTGATATCATTGATCACCTCAAAAAGACTAAAACCCAAATCTCAGAGGTAGAGTTTTACCAAACCCATTCAAAAGATTTTACTAAAATGGTAAAATTTGTCAATTCAAAATCTAAAGCCTCATCCAATACTTCTAAAGGTATTTTTCCCACTCCCTATTCCTCACCTCAATCAAGAATTGTGGCTGTAGTCACTTCCCCTAATGAGAAAATTGAACCATTCTATGTGACTCTCCTCATAGTTTGCCATAAACTCAGTAATTGTGTTGTAGACTCAGGAGCATCAGACAATGTAATGCCTGCAAAATTAGCTCATTCTTTGGGCCTGAATCTAACACATGCCTTTGGTTCTTGCTATTCCATGGAGAGTAGAAAAGTGCCTTTGGTGGGAAGAATTAAAGATGCACAAGTATTTTTTGTTGCTTTTCCAGAGAAAAGGGTCTTAGCCACTATTTGGTAGCTGATATCCCTCTGTAATATGGGATGTTTCTGAGTAGAAATTTCTATAAGGAGGTAGGATGTGAAATTTAGATAGATTGGCCACATGCTTTGATCCTGGTCAATGGAAAAATGAAGGAGCTGCTACCTGAGAAACAGATTGATTACATTGTGAAAAAGACTGATGATCCAAAAGAACAAATACTCTATGAAGATATAGGTCATGGTAACTACTTGATCATGTCACAAGATGAGGAAAAACTTCTTAAGGGAGTGATTCATGATACTAATGGTGTTTGGACTCTGGAGTTTGATGGAAGCTTCTCTTCAGCTGGTTCTAGGGTTGGTGTGGTGCTAACCTCTCCAGAAGGGAAGATTCATCCTTTTTCATTCAATCTTTTTTTTGAAAATACAAACAATGTGGCTGAATATGAGGCACTCATACTTGGATTGAACATGGCAAAAGAAATGGGAGTGAAGAATATTTTTGTTCGTGGTGATGCAGAGCTGATTGTGAAACAAGTCAAAGATATTTTTCAAGTGAAGGATAGGATATTAAAGCATTATAGAAATATTTTCTGGGATTCCATTGAAGTTGTGCCAAGAGAGAAGAATACTAGAGCTGATTCTCTAGTTGTCTTAGGATCTCTATTGATTCCTCACCCAGATTTCTCTCAGGAGAAATTTACCATTGAAATGATTCATAGGCCCAGTGTACCAGATAATGCAAGTAATTGGTAGGTTTTCAATGATGATCAACACTTGCTCTCATTCTTGGAGCTTAAGGATAATTTTGACCAGTTGTATTTTGAAGAAAGTGAGACTTTTCCTAGAGAGTGTATACCCTCTAATGAAGGAGATATCAAGGAAGAGATAGATCAAGATGTTTGCATCAAATTGAAAGGTAACAATATTCCTAAACGGCTGGTGAGTTTGGAATATTTGTATGATAAGTATGATAGGTACATTAAGTCTAAAGCTTCCCAAGGATATCAACAGTCTGTTGAATTTGAAAAGATTAATATTGGGATTCTTGATGAACCCAAGAGGGTGAACATTGGAAAATGCTGAA
This sequence comes from Taxus chinensis, assembly GCA_019776745.2. Classification (NCBI taxonomy): domain Eukaryota; kingdom Viridiplantae; phylum Streptophyta; class Pinopsida; order Cupressales; family Taxaceae; genus Taxus; species Taxus chinensis. The sequence goes on from CM034146.1 coordinate 675,866,882, forward strand.
TTCAAGAGGAGGAGAAGAAGGTAGTAAATCTACTAAAAAGGTATGCTCATGTTCTTGCCTATTCATATGATGATCTCAAAGATTTCTAGCCAAAGGAAATGCAACACTTTATCCCTTTGAAACTTGAGATCAAACCATTCAAGCAGAAACAAAGGAAATACAATTCCAAGGTTGCTGGAACTATTTTTCAAGAGATCCATAAGTTACTAAAAGCAAAGATCATTTTCCCTATACATCATTCAACATGAATTGCCAACATTGTGCCTGTCAAGAAGAAGAATGGTGAGATTTGCATCTATGTGGATTTCAGGAATTTGAATCAGGCCTCTCTGAAAGACAAATATCCTCTCCCCATGATGGATCAAGTTTTGCAAGCTATCATAGGATCTGAGATGTTGTTTATGATTGATGGATTCTTTGGATACAATCAAGTGGAAGTCAGTACCCCAGATCAACACAAAATTGCTTTTACTACTCCTTGGGGAACCTTTTCCTACAAGAGAATACCTTTTGGTCTTATCAATGTTGGTGCCATCTTTTAGAGGGCAATGGACTTGGATTTTAGAATTCTAAAGGGGAAGTGTGTCATTGTGTACCTTGATGATTTGACTATTTTCTCCAAAGCAAGGGCAGATCACTTTCAACATATTGAAGTAATCCTCCAAAAATGCAGAGAACATGGAGTTTCTCTCAATCCTAAGAATTCTATCTTTTGTGTCACTGAAGGCAAGTTATTGGGTCATATTTTCTCCAAATACGGAATCAATATAGATCCAAAAGAGTTCAAGCAATCCAGTAGATCCTCTTCCCATAAGAAAAAAGGGTGTTCACTCTTTCTTTGGTAAGATAAACTTCTTGAGGAGATTCATTCCTAATTTTTCAGAATTGACTATGAGCATTGCTCACATGATGAAAGGAAAGAAAAAATTTGGTTGGACTTCTGAAGTTAAAGATGCATTTGAAGGTATCAAGAAAGCCATTGCTAAAACTCCCATCTTAGCATGTCCTGATTTCAGCAAGGATTTTATCATCTATTGCTACGCTTCAGAGAGTACCTTGGTTATTGTGCTAACTTAGAGAAATTCTGAGGATCATGAACTTCCAATTGCCTTCATGAGGTATGTTATGAAAGCTCATGAATTGAAATATACTATGATGGAGAAACATGATTTTTCATTGGTCAAAGATGTCAAGAAGTTTTGTTTTTTATATTCTTAATTCTCACTCTGTTGTGCTTGTACCTGATAAAACCATCAAGTTTATTCGTAGACAATAGGAGTTTGGAACTAATAGAGGAAATTGGGTAGAAAAAGTCCAAGAATATGATCTTGATAGCAATCCAACTAAGCTAGTCTAGGGTAAAGGATTATGTGAGCTTATTGCTAAAGGAGCTGATACAAAATTGTCCAAAGAAGAAGTTGATGCTCCTATTGTCCTCTTCCTTAGTTCAACAGATGAATGATATGTTGATATTGCACATTTTCTTACTTATGGAGATTTTCCATCCCACTTGAGTGCCAAGGAAAAGAGATCTATTAAGTTAAGGTTTGCACAATATGTATTATGGGAGAATGCTTTGTTCAAGTGAGGCTTATGTGGAAGATTCTTGAAGTGTGTAGACAAAGAGAAACAAAAGAAGTTGTTCTCATCTTTCCATGATCAGGCTTGTGGGGGGAATTTCTCTTCTGCTATCACTACCCATAAAATCCTTTGTGTTGGGTACTATTGGCCTATATTGTTCAGAGATGCATCAAAATGGGTAGGTACATGTGAAGCCTGTCAGACTTTTATTGGGAGACCTAAGTTAGCTGATTTTCCATTAAATTCAGTAGTGATTGATGAGCCGTTTCAATAGTGGGGATTGGATTTCATTGGAACTCTTAATCCACCTTCTAGTGTTGGACATACTCACGTGCTAACTATTAAAAATTACTTCACAAAGTGGGTAGAGGTTATTCTAGTCAAAAGCACTACTTCTGAGGTGGTGTGTAATTTCATTAAAGAGAACATCTTGATAAGGTTTGGGATACCAAACAATATTGTGACTGATAATGCTTCAAATTTTTCTTCTTCTGAAATGATGGATTTCTTCTATGGTTATGGAATTTCCATTACTCATTCTTCAGACTACTACCCCCAAGAAAATGGACAAGGATAATCAAAAAATAAGAATCTGGTAACAATCATTCAGAATCTTGTCAATGATTCCCAGAGGAATTGGCACAAGAAACTTTATGATGCCCTCTAGGCAGATAAAATTACACCCAAAAGAGAAATTGGAATGTCTCCATTTCAAGTGGTGCATGGTGTTGAAGCTCAGTTGCCTGTAACATTGGAATTACCATCCTTGCACTTAATGAAGGCTATTGAAGATTCAAGTTTTACCAGTTCCTTGGACAAGAGGATCGTGTATCTCCAAAATCTGGATGAAGATAGGTTGCAAGTTTTTGATATAATCTCATATCACCAACTGAAGGTGAAAGATTTGTTTGACAAGAAAGCTAGACCCATATAATTTCAAGTGGGAGACATTATTTTGCTATGGGAGAAAAGACATGAACCTCGAGGATGCCATGGTAAGTTTGATTCTCTTTGGCTTGGTCCTTTCAAAATTAGGCACTTTTTTGGAGAAAAATCTTTCTATTTGGATTATATGGATGGATCTCCTCTCTCACTTCCTAATAGTGGGAAATATTTGAAGTTTTTCAATTCCTAGGTGACTAGGTCGTCCTTCTGTATATTATGTATAGTGTTTTGGTTTTTGGCCATTCCTTTGTGCTTTGTTTTTGGTCTTTCCTTTTATTTTTTATATTTTCCTATCGCTTGTGTGTTGTCTTATGTATTGGTTTTTCCTTTGACTCTATTTTCCTAATGGATAAGGCACTGGTTTTATTTCCCTAAGTTTTTCTATGGTTCTTGATCTTGCCTCATTCCTCTGCCAAGTCATCCCTAGAAAGAGCTAGCTGTTATCACTCTCAAAATTCCCCTCATTTTCAAGTCAATTTTTGATAATTTTGAGTTGGTGCCTTAGAGAAATCCATGCTTTGAAGTTGTGGGTGCTCGGTTTTAATCTCTCCATTTCACTTGAAAATTCTTTTGTCTTCGTAGTTTGAATTATTTTCTATTTCCCCATCTGGATGCTTGAAAAACATTTCCTCTATTCGAATGAAATTGTCAAATCATTTTTCTATGGCCCTAGATCGCAGCCTGGTATTGTTTACAGTTCTTTTTTCCACGAGGAGCAATTTATTTTTTGGGTGGAAAAGGGATAGAGTGGGCCATTTAATTGACTAAGTATAAGAGGGTCATTGGAATCCTTCACGTGTCCCAATGGTACAATTTCAAAGGCACAACCCAAATAAAAAACCCCAAACATGCAGTAGCTCTCCACGTGTCTAGGGTCTAATAGAATTCAAGTGGGAAGTAGGCTCAAATCGTCTAAGTATAAAAGAATCGGTGGAAGTATCTATGTGTTTCAATGACGCAAATCCAAGGGCAAGACCCAAGGGACAGTCCCTAAATGAGCACAATATTTTCACATGTCCCAGGTCCGAAAAGAAGACAAAACAAGCCCGAATTAGCTAAGTATGGAAGGGCCAGAAAATGGCGCCACGTTTCTCACCGGTGCACCTTCAAGGGTTGAAGCCAAAGGTAGTTCCCCAAACTTGCACCAGCCCTCCACTTGTCCTAGGTTCAAAAAAAGGGACAGAGTTGGCCATTTAATCGACTAAGAATAAGATGGTTAGTGGAAGCCTCCACGTGCCTCATCGGCGTAACTTCAGAAGTGAGGCCCAAGGGGAAGAACCCAAATGAGTGCCATCCCTCCACATGGTCAAAGCCTAAAAAATTTAAACCAGTCGTTGAATTGGCTAAGGAAACAAGAATTAGTGGAAACCCCCACGTGTCCCTTCGACGCTCTTTCAAGGGAGAAAATCCAAAGTAGAGACTTAAATGTGCACCAGCTCTCCATGTGCCTCATTGGTTCACCTCCAAAGGTCAAGTCCAGATAGAGTCTCCAAATGAGCGGGAAGCCTCCACGTTTCCAAGGTCCGGTAAGGGACACATGACCATGTTCAAAGCCGAAAGGCGGGCCCGTTTTGTGTTTTGATGCTTTGAAAATTCAAAGTGGGAAGGTGGACCGTTGGGGCGCTTTGGGAATTTTGGTTTTATTTCTAAAAGGGTTTAAATGTATAAAGTGACCCGCAGCCCCGCTCATGCCAAACGATAAAGTCAAATGTTGAGCCCGCATCGAGAGTCAAAGTGGGGAGGTGGGTCGGTGGAGCAATTTGAGTTTTTGAGCCAGCGTTGAAAAGAGTTAAAATTGTAAAAATGAGCCGCGATTCTATCGCCATTCAAGTGAAGCCACGTGTTAGGCCTATATCAGAAGCGGATGGGTGGGTCGAAATGTTTGGAAGTGTTATTTCTCTAAAAGGTACAAAATACAAAAGGCATCCTTAGGCCTGCTTCAGTTTAAATCTCTCCCACATAGATTCGAAGTAATCAATACCGAAGTTTTTTACCTTTTCTTCCTCTACTATTCCTTCTTTCCTTGTCTAAAAAATTGTGAATCATCCATCTTTTATGATAAGAAACTTTGTGTTCTTGTTTACATGATTTCTATAAATTTTTGTCTGTGGAATTATATCTATTATGAAAAAGAATGATTCTACTCTACATCTCCCTGGCTCAATACGTATAAGGTTATACTCTGCTATCTATATTTCCTGAAGGTATTGTTATGATTCTTCCTCTCTCATCTCCTTAATTCTTCCATTCTTTTGTATTGATGATATTTGGGCATAAATCATTTTAAAGTATTAGGAATACACACTTTGAAAGTTGTACATTTGTATACAAGTTTTGTCACTTTCTTTTAATAAGGGAACCTCTCCCATTAAAGAGGAGGGACTTGTTGTCCCCTGACTGTGGTTTGTTAAAGGATCATTTTAAAAACCCAACATAAGCACATTTTCCATGTTCCATCCTTTTTAGGACTAAGCACATTAGGTACAACACATGGAATCAAACTTTCTCTCACCAATCCTTTGTCCAGCAACTCTTGGACCTGTTGTTTGATTTCTTCATTCTCCTTGGGTGTCATTCGATAGGCTGCCTTGTTTGGCAAATTGGGTCCTAGAATTAGATCTATGTGATGGCTGATGCTTCTCACAGGTGGAACATCATTTGTTAGTTCATCAAAAACAATGTCTACATACTCATTCAACATATCCTGGATCTCACGAGGTAAATAACTCAACTGAGTGTTAGTCACTACACTTTTCAGTTTACCAATAACTGCAAAACTGACCTCTTCCTTCTTCACGCTTTGTAGGAACTCCTTGACACTTACCATCATCACCTTTGAGCTTGTTTTGGCTGTATCATTCTCCTCCTTCATGGGTATGAGTGTATTCTCCACTCCATTCTTCTTGAAAGTATAGGTGTTCTTTATCCCATCATGAATGGATTTTTTATCAAACTACCAAGGTCTCCCAAGTAGGATATGGTAAACATCCATAGGCATAATCTCACACATGACCTGATATTTGTATTCCCCAAATCTGAAATTCTACCTTGCATTGTTCATTTACGAACAGCTGATGTCCTTTTTGCAGCCATGAAACTTTGTATGGAGTTGGGTGTGGCTCTCTTTTCTCAAACCTAATTTCTCCACCATCTCAACAGATACTAGATTGTATGTACTTCCACTGTAAGTCACAACCTTGCAGCACTTCCCTTTGCTCTTGCATCTTGTCTTGAATAAAATATTTCTTTGTGGTGGTTCCACAGCCTCTTTGTTTGGTTTCAACAAAACCCTCTTCATGAGAAGGTATTCACCATCTTCTGATATGTTCTCTTGTCTAGGTGCTACCTCTAGCTCCCCATCTTGCTCTTCACCTGGAGAAATGTACATATTCTTTCCATGGCTTGTTTTAGGGTTGTCTAGACACTCATAAGATCTATGACCCACATACTTATTGCATCTGAAAAATTCCCCAAAAATCTGGCCCTACCTCTTTGATAACCTTGATAAGGTCTCCTTCCTTTGAATGGTGCACTGCCTCTTGTGCTCTGTATGCTACTGGAGCTGCTCCCTTCATCAAAAAAAAAATTCAGCTGCCTCCTATCATTTGGAGGTCCTCTTCCTCTGAAGTTTCTTTCCCTTCCTCTTGAGATGGTGTTTTGTCTCCTTATTATCTTCCCCTCTGCTTTAAAATCAATCTGATAAGCTTCTTCAATAGTCCTGCAAGTGAGAAGACTTATCTCATCCTGAATGTTAAATCTCAACCAATTGATGTATCTAGCTACCTTTTCAAAGTCTTATTCTATGTGGCATGATCTGATTGTTAGCCTATAGAACTCCTTAGTATATTCTTTCACAGACTACTCTTTTTATCTCAAATTATGTAGTTCTTTGAATAGGTTTACCTCATAGTCTATAGGGATGAATTTTCCCTTCATCTTGGCTACCATTCTATCCCAGCTTCTGATCATTGCTTTTCCTTTTCTCCTTCTTTCTTCTTGCACTCCATCCCACCATAGAGCTACATGTTTCTACAATCTGGTCATGGAAAATTTCACCTTTTTGTCATCCTCCACTATGCCTTCAAAATCAAAGTACTTGTCCAGTGCTTTGATCCAGTCAATCAATTCCTCCACATTCAAGTTTCCTTCATACATGGGAACCTCCATCCTTGGCTTTGTGTTCACCTTCATGATGGCTCTAATCAACCATTCTTCAGAGGTTTCTTCCTCTACCTCTACAATCATATCCTCCTTTGGTGGTTCTTGCTCACCATCACTGACCTCTACCATCTCCATTCCTCTCCTCTGTGCCATTTCTAGGTCCCTCAGCCTAGCTGTCAAGTTCTTGATATCCTTAGCCAAAGCAAGTTGGGATGCTTGGGCTACTTTCACTGCTCTTCTTGGTGGCATCTTTCTTGGCCTCTTCTTGTTCTGCTTTGTTCTTCACTTGTTCTTTCTCCTCTCCTCTAGATCTTTAGATTGTGCACAATCAATTTCACTACAATACCAAAATGATGTCTCTCAAATCACTCTCCACAACACTCACACACTCATCCAATGTTGTCCTAGGAGAACAAATTCTTCTTAGATCTTGAGCTCACTATTGGTGACAATCCACACACTTCTAAGTTTAACTAAATTCCCTAAACCTATATGCACACACTCACTCAACTCCCACACACACATACACACTCTAACCTACTTAGCATAAGGTAGGGGATACCCCATTCAACCCCGAAGATAACATGGCAAAGGGTTTGGGCATATAGCTCCTTATGGATCTTGTAACGGGCTTGTAGCCCTGATAAACAGCCAAATGCAACAATTCCAACATCACACCCTCACTCAAGATGAAAGTTCATGTATTTTTTGTGACCCATTTGTGACTTACAGAACATATCGCGGGAAGAACAGGGGTTACTTTGGGGCATAGATAATTTTTTCCACTTTAGGACTATCCTAGTTTTGAATTTAGGTCTCTAAGCTTGTTTTTTGAGGCAAAAACATGAAAACACATCAATCCTCACACTTCTTCCTCAAAACCATCTCCAACAAGATTGGATGATCAATTTGAAATTGCTTAGAATGATAATTTAGAAGAAAAACTGGCAAAATGTGAAATATCTTACTTTTCTTCTAGCTGAGCATGTCAAAACACAGGTCTGAAAATGGTTTAATTGTTGGATAGGTTCCAAAACCCCTCCAACTCTCCACTCTTGGCCACAGGGTCATTTTTGTATGACAATGGTGTGTTGTAAATTTCAGAACTTCATTCCACTCGTGTGAGGAGAAATATGTGGCCCTAGTTCGCCATTTTAATGCATAAAACTGCTTGTTACATACATGTGGGCGAGTTTCAAAGGCCAAGAAAATTTTAGGAGTCTTTCCCATGATCCATTAACATGATTCAATCATCACAGTCAGCTTTGGTGGCCCTCCTTGACTTCTGCACATTCGTGGCTCTCAGCTAGGTACATGAATAGAAGAAAATGGTAGATTTTAAAAGCTAAAACTTCAAAAACACGCTCTTTAGATTCTCACAATCACTGTCATGGTTTCTTTATAATTTTTAACAATGTTCCATCCCATCTACATTCTAATTCTCCTCTGCCTCTTTCATTTTCTTACAAACTGATAATTAAAAAAAACTCTATTCCATGATTCATTCCTATTTTTCCCTCCTTGGACCCAACCACCACTAAATTTAGCTGGGTCCTAATCAACCTAGATAGTCTTTCTTCTCTATTTTGACTCCCTCTTTACTAGGAGAGGGCTTGGAGATATTTTCTTGAAGGGAACAGTTCTTCAAGCCCATTTAAACCTTTATTTTTAATGTCCATCTCTAATTTAGGCATTATTTAGCTCATAGAGCTATTTTTACAAAATCCACTCATTCAAATCAAATTACATGGAGGGAAAATTACATGAAGACATATCCTAAACCCTCCCACACAAAAAATTTGAAATTTGAACTATGACATAGCCTTCTACTCAAGATGCTCCTGCATCACAAAAGTTATGCAATGTTAAGTGACTATGGTTTCTTTACCAAAAAGATAAGGTCATGGCCACCACACATTACGATAACAGAGACAATGGAATCATAGGTTAGGATAGATCACATTTTTTTACAAAACCCATTATATATGCAACAAGATTTAACTTCTAGTATCAGTCCTATTTCTCATCAGGGGTGCTTTCAATCAAAATAAAATAGTTGAAACAACCAACCCGATATACCCGCCAACAAAAAGTTATTCATACTCTTACCCCATTCGTTTCTATAGGTAATGATTTCAATTTCCTTAAAATGTATATGAATATATAATCATTCAACTTGGAAGAAAACTCTTTAATAGACTCAAATCTCAGTATGAAAAATAGATAAGAGTAATGAAACCATGTTGAACATAGAGGATTCATAGAAAGTCGCAAAAGTATGACAACAAAAAGGGGGTGTCTAGAACTAGGTTACCCATTACCAATTTTCGCAATGGGGAAGTGATGCGAGAAATTCCCAGCCGTATAATACTATTCACAACCAGTAAATGTAAAAGATTAAAGAAAAGGTGAAATCCCCCTTTTCAAGCTAGTCATTCAAAACCAGCAATTCAGAAGAAGGAAACTAAGGGAAAACCAATACACTCAAGACAATCTAAAAGCAGCCAAAAAATCCCATTTCTAGACACCGTTTCAAGAAGGAGAACCATTTGTTTCATGGAATTATTAAAAAGGTAGTAGAGCATTGTAAGGGTTAGACTTAACATGCCTGAATGGAGATTCCTCAAAATGCCCAGCCTGCAATTCTTCTCCAACAACAAACATGTCTAAACAAGGTGCTTCATCCTCTAAAAAAAAGGGGACAATCAGAGCTACAAGGAGCATATGCAGATTCTAGCTAGAGGGAACACCAGAGTAGGTCAGAAATGGGAAAAATCCACATGTATGCGGCCAACAAAGGAATTAGAGTTTCTTTCCCCCAAAACGCAAGCCAAGGAGTCAAATAAAACCAATAAAATGAAAAATAGGTGGCCAATAGGGTGGAGTAATGGGTGGGGGTGCCATTCATTTAATGCATTTAAAGTTTGACAGGTGCTCAACCACCCTCCACTCACAAAAAGGAATTCAAAAAGCTAAATTTGAACACATAACCATATTTTTAATAGGAGGAAAAGGAAGAACCCAATACCTACGCCAACCAAGCAGATTATAAAGCATACTAACTGGTATGTTGGAGGGAGAAAAAAATCATATTTTCCTTTAATTTAAACAATTAAAACAACATGTAAGCAGGCCTAATTCGACCAAGGGGAGAAAACTAGAGGCTGACATTCAAAAGTGTACACAGATCAACAACCAACCATGGTGCCACGATGGGGTAATCCCTTCTTCAGCGTGGAACGAGGTTCACTCTACAGGAGTGATTTGAAGGATACAACAAAATGACATAGAAATAATTAATATTAATATCGATTACAATCGATAATGAAATAAAATAATAATATCATTATTATCATTTTTATTATTAATTTTACAACTAAAAAATAATTATTATTCATATTAAAAATGGTGGGCAATCAAGCTTGACAAATCGAGAACACAATTTTATTTTAATAGGAAAATCGTAAAGGATGTTGCAGGGGCCAGCAACTGAAAACATCAACATGACACAAACTGACACAGCGAAGAGGGAGGATGCTAATTATTCTCTATGACAAGGGTGAAGCCAACTAAATATCAACATAAGCATAACAACATTCAACGCTTAGCAACAAGGTCACCGAAGTATGAACAAGAGTAACATCGAACAGGGCATTACATAAATGATGTTGGGATGTGAGGATCCTCCATGATTTCATGGATATTTTTTTCTTTTCTTTTAATTTGGGTTTTTAGGGTGTAAATTTTGGAGATTTTGGATTAGTTGAAGCATAGGTGGAGGGTGACACTTGTCACACTCCCATTTGGTCCTTTTTGTTGCTCCTTTTCTATATCATCCCCTCTTGTGGAAGGGATTGAGGTTACTTGATTCGTTTTTCTTGATTTGGGTCCTCTTTTGGGAGCTTGTAAGGAGAAGGAAGTGGTTTTGGAATCTTGGATTGGAACACTTTTTAAATTTGAAGTAGAATCTTACCTCAAATTTGTTTCTTGTTTGAAATGGTTGAAATTATGTTGTGTGAATTGAAATTGGTTGTTCAAATTTCTTGTCTTTTGTTTTCTCAACTAATTTTGCATGGAACGGATTTTGGGTATGTGTGGGAAGAGGAAATAATACCCTTTTTAATCATCCTCATGCTTGATGGACAAGCTTGAGGGAATTTTGGCTTACCCCTTTATTTGGTTTGAAGGGCATGGAGGGATAAGGGGAGAATTTGTGGAGAGGTAAGGAGAATATTCTGATATCTCAGGGAGAGATAAGGATATGGTGGCTCTATGTTTAATTTGGTACTAAATTTGGAAATTCATGGGATATCGTATCCCCTCTTCCCTCATTGATAAGTTTGGTGCTTCTCAATTTTTTTGATTGGTTATGTTGCATTGTTTTTGGGGTGTAATTCCTAAGTGTTGTATCATTGGTTTTGTTTTAGTGACCATTTTCTACCGGTAGTTTGAGGAATGACCCTCCCTCTTTCCCATGGGTTTAGAGGGAGGCTATCATTGTTGGTGTGTGGGATCCTATGTGTCCTCCACTCACATATGGAGGGTCATCTCTCATGGGTTAAGTTTAGGGTTTCCTTGTGTGTCATGCACCCTATATGTACCCTTTCATTCCTAATTTATGAGTATGCTAAGACACTCTGTTGTATTTCATGTATGAGAAACTTTTGGTTCTTTTACGCAAGTTCTTCCATTGTTGATCGATCCTTGCGATTATGCTAGATCCATTATGATTCCGTAGGATAGCAACTACTTCGTGGTGCATCGTTTCTGATTTGATTCTCGAAAACTCTTTCATGGTATCAGAGTTGAGATCAGGTAAACATGCATTCATCATCTGAGTCGTGATTACTCTTAGGTTTGTTTCTTTACTCCTCATGCAAGTTTTTTTTGTTCATTGAATTCCAGAAGCTTGTTAACATTTTTAAAAATTTGTTGGAAAGTTGTTTCGGTTTGATGTGTTCTTTATGCATGTGCAGGTATTATTGAAGCCTTCAGGGGTTTTACAGCTACATTTAGCTAACTGTAACTAAATTTGGCAGATCAGTTAAAATAGAGGTTATTTTCTGGTTTTTTAATTTTTTATTAAACTGGAAAATTCTTTTAGATTTTTATTTTTTTGGTCTCTCTGTGTTTTTTGCATGGTGGTTTTGTAGAATACAGGTTTAAAAAAAATCTAGTATCATTTGAAGTTTGGTGTTTTGGTTCACTGCTCCCCGCTGAGCCCCTCACCAAGCTCCTCTTCAACCTACCTTCGAGCTCCCTCAACTTGCAAGTTTCCTACTCGAGATTCTTTGACCCGACAGTGTGTTTTGGTGTATGGTGTTTCTAAGCTCAGCTGACTTCATGTTTTCATTGTGGCGAGCTCTATATTTTATCCCAGACTGTAACATTGTGGCATGTTGCCTCTACCCCGAGCCTTCTCTCCTCTCTTCTTGCGTTGTCTTGCGAACTACTCTTGTCCCAAGCTTTCTAACTTCTCACCTATTTTGGCTCTGTCTCGAGTCATCTTGGTCACTGGCTCAGTTCTAGTTCTCCCCTATGTAGCCGAGTTGTGCCTTTTACCTGTTAGAGTCTCCCTACATCCACATTCTTGTTGGAGCCAACTCTGGCTCTTTCCCCACACTGTCGCTGTCTCCAATGGCTCTCTCGAGCTCTTCCTCTGCCTCATGAGCCTACTCGCAATGGCTTCTCCTGCTCCCCGCGTGCTGCACTCCCTGCTCCCCATTTCCCCGTGTCCGATCGTGCCTAACTTGGGATCCTCCCACCTCCAATGGTATTTCAAACAAATGGTAAGTTTTTTTTATGGTATGTTTCTAATTTTTTGGTGGGAATTTCTTTTAAAAGGGAATTTATATTTGATTTTTTAATTAGGATTTAATTTGCACTATATCTTAATTAGAATTTCTTCGTAATAATAAGTTTATTTAAATTTATTTAAGGCAAGTTAACGGAAAATTTTCAAATTCTAGTGGGAAACCATTCAAATTTGATTTTTTTAAAAAGGGAAGTATATTTGATTTTTAATTAAGATTTCATTTAATAGATATTAATTAGTTTATACTCATAATTAATTAGATTTAATTATAATTAAAACTATTGTGCGCTCAAGTGTGCAGTATCACTCCGAGCACCCTTTTGTCTTCCACGTGCCTTTCCAGTGTTCTGGAGATCTTCCGAACTCATCTTGAGTTCCTTTCTTCATTGTATTTTACCCTTATTATTGCTTGCGACGAGTGAGCGATTCCATCACCATTTTTGTAGCAAGGGGGTGTCCTTTGCAACATGAGACACTCTTTCTCACAACCAGGATTTGATTTCACCTCCTTCCTAGTTTTTGCAGTTGTGCTTGTATACGGTGTCACTTTGCTGCACTCCATGAAACACAATTATGGTCTCCTCTCTTGTGCATTATTACGCTGATTGCAAGGTGAGTTACCAACTGTTTCAAGATGCACGCTTGGACCAGACTTTATTCAACGCACTAAAATATAAAGTTCTGAAATCAGGGGGTTATTATATTGTCCTGGGTGGTTGTGATTCTTTTATGCATTCCTTCTCTCTCTCTTCACAAGGGATGTTTATTCACTTCCTTTGCTTACACCGTTCAAATTTTTCAAGTGGAGATCGAAAATTATTATGAAACTAAGAGGTAAAGGGTTATTCCGCATCACCATGGGAACTGAGACTGAACCAGATGATGACTCTAAAAAATCTAAGTGGTTAAACCGTAGTAATGAAGCTTTAGGTCTTCTTTGCATGTCTGTTTCTCATGACTTACTCTTCCACATTGAGTCGTCTGAAACAACTAATTCTACATGGAAAACATTAGATAAAATGTTTGGATAACAAGATGACATGAGAGCGCATGAGTTGGAAAATTAACTACTAGGGTTAAATTTTAGTGCTTTTGAAAACCTACAAGCATACTTCAAGTTTTTCCACACTAGATTTTTGTTAAAGGAATGTCAAGTAGAGAAGAAAGATTCTCAACTGATCTTGTCGATTCTCTCTAAGTTAGGTCATGAATATTTTTTCTTTGTGTCAACTTTTTATGCTACAAAAGCTGCCTTGGGCAACGATTGGAATATGCCCTCCTTTGACTGTTTTTCATCCCAACTCATTCGAGAACATGAAAAACTCATTCAAATGGGGTATCTCAAGTCCAAGTCACACACCCTTATAGTAAGTACTAGTAAGGAAAATAAGACTGAAAAGAAGAAATAAAGAAAGGATCAACCTAAGAAGGAAACCAAGACCAAAACTAAATTTAACACAAGTTCTTTGACTTTTGAGCCAAGAGCACAGAAAGACAAGTTTTTTTGTTCCTATTGCAAAATTCCTAGTCATAAAGAGCATCTATGTATGAGAAAAAAAATTGATCACCTTACTCAGTCCATCAAACAAAATGCTCCAAGGTTGAGTCTTCTACTGAAAAAGGGTCTAAATCTGATAAGAAGAAAGGAAAATGCCCTTGTAGCCAAATTTTTTCCTTCATTGATGTGGATTATAGATTTTGGTGCCTCACACCACATGTCTTCTTCGCATGTTGAGTTCTCCAATATTGAGCCTTGTGTTATGTCCCAAATCACAATGGGTAATGACATGACAGTGTCAGTTTCTAGTAGTGGATCAATAGAGATGGATGGGGGAACATTCAACCAAGTGTTGAGTGTTCCTAATCTCTCTATCAATCTCCTATCGATTTACCAAATTATTCACCTTGATGAAGTAATGCGAGTGGAATTTTGTCCTAAATTGGTGATTATTCGTGAGTTTAACAATGACACTACAGTGGCTAAGTGAAAGGCAGATCACCATTCACAGTTGTATACCTTTTCCCACCTCACATTTGATTCTACACCCACTTCCTTTCTCACTCATGCAAATGAGGTTAGCAAGCTATGACATGAGCATTTTGGACATCTAAATTATTGCTACCTTGAACAATTGAGCCAAAACAAAATGGTCAACAAGTTACCCCAAGTAAAGTTTTCTAAGGGTCTTTGTAAGGGTGTTACCCTTGGAAAGCATCCTGAAAAGAACTTTGACAAAGGAAAATCTTGGAGATATACTCCTCCTTTTGGATCTTATTCACAATGATATTTCTGGTCCATTTCCGTCGCCTTATTTTACTAGAGCTCTTTATGTGCTCACCTTCATTGATAACTATTCGCGATATACTTGGGTATACTTTCTTAAGCTTAAGTCTGAAGTCTTTGGACATTTTAAGTACTTTAAGGTTGCTACTGAGAAACAAGTGGAACAGTCTATTAAGGTTCTTCGAACCAAAAATAGAGGTGAATATGTAAACAATAGGTTCATGGATTTTTGTACTTCTAAAGGGATCTCCTTACAGCATACAGTTTCTTATAGCCCTTCACAAAATGGAGTCACAGAAAGAAAGAACCGCACTCTTAAGGAGATGGCCACTTGTATGATTCACTCGAGGTCTCTTCCTCTGCAGTATTGGGCTGAAGCAGTGAATTGTGCTAATTACATTCAGAACCATGTTCCAAGAAAGGCCATAAGAGGGATGACACCCTTTGAAGCCTAGTTTGGACGTAAGATTAATGTTGAGAATTTTCGAGTCTTCGAATCCAAGGCTATGGCTCATATTACCAAGTATAAACACAAGGCATTAGAACCACAATCCAAACCTTGTATCTTTGTAGGGTATCCTGATGGCATTAAGGGATATCAATTGTTGAATCCTACTTCTCATGAGATTTATATTGAGAGAAGTTTTAAGTTTGATGAGTCTTCTTCGACTTCTCCTTCTCTACCTATTGAGGTTCTTCAACTTGCTGATTCGGATTCTAACTCATCATATGATGATATTGTTGAGTGTGCTCCTCTTCCTAATCCTATCAACCATCAGAACTTTGAGTCTTCTAATTTTAACAGTAGTGATGATAAGGACTATGTCCCTTCTCACTCGAGTGAAGGATCTTCCGACTCTGAGCCTGATCCTCTTGGTCCTCTTTGGGCTAGGAAAACTTTACAAAGTGTTGGAGATTTAGTTGGAGATACTTTAAATATGAGACATACTCACTCAGATTTCAGTGGACCCCACTCTTTCTTCACCACTGCTTCTAATCCATAGTCTTTCCAGGAGGCTTCTAGTATTCCTGAGTTGGATATTGCAATGGATGAGGAGTATTCCTCTCTCATGAAGAATGATACTTGTGATCTCACCCCTCTTCTAAAAGGAAGAAAAATAATTTGGTGTAAGTGGGTGTTCCAAATAATGTATGGGGTAGATGGAGACGTCGAAAAGTTTAAAGCGTGATTAGTAGCTAAGGTTTCTCTGATATAGCTGGGGTTGATTATACTGAAACCTTTTCTCCGGTTGTGAATATGACTTCTATTTGACTGACCCTTACCATTGCCATAGAAAATAGATGGAAATTCCATCAAATGGACGTTAAGAGTGTCTTCCTTCATGGTGACCCAGAGGAAGAGATCTACATGGAACAACTTCCAGGTTATTTCCATGATCCCTCCCTCGTTTGTAATTTAAAGAAGTCTCTTTATGGTCTTAAACAAGCCCCTCAGGCTTAGTATGCCAAGATTGACTCCTTTTTACTTACATCAGGGTTACTAGGTGTCACTCTGATCCAAATGTTTATATTCTACGGCAAGATGACTCCATACTCATCCTTTTTCTCTATGTTGATGACATGTTGATCACAGGAAACTCTTCCTCTATCATTGATTTTTTGAAGATCACCTTGGCCAATAGGGTTTCCATGATTGACTTAGGTCTGCTTCATTACTTTCTTGTGATCCAGATTTCACAGTCTGGCTTGGGAATTGTGATTTTGCAACCTAATAATGCTCTTGACTTTCTTTCTCATTTTTAGATGTCTGATTGCAAATCTTCTCCTACTCCTTTTCTTTCAGGGGTTAAGTTGGTTTCTCATTGATCTACTCCCTTGGTTGATGGTACCATTTATTGATATTTTGTGGGGAGATTTATTTCCTTGACTCACACTCGACTGGATTTATCTTATGTTGTTGGGATTGTGTCTAGATTCATGCATGAGCCACATGAGCTGCATTGGAAAGAAGCTAAGCGGATCCTTAATTATGTTCGTGGCACCTATACTGATGGCATTCACTATTATGGAGGGGTGGATATTGACTTGATTGGGTTCACAAATTATGATTGGGCTGGTGACTTAGATCATTTGAAATCCACCTTTGGCTATAGTTTCTCTCTTGGTTTGGGTCCTATTAGTTCGTCTAGCAAGAAGCATAATATAATTACGATATCTTCTATAGAGGCAGAATAGATAGGAGTAATTTGTTGGTACCAAAATTGATTCTCCCTCAGAAGCTGAGAAACATCACATTTTTGACAGGTTGCTTAGAGATAAGCAGATCATGTTGTGTGTCATTTTGTAGCCAGGGAAGAAATGCAGCTTTCTCTTTGTCACTCAGATGTGGAGAAATGAGTAGCACCCTTAAGAGGATTTGATCTATCATCACTAATTTATGGTTGTGCCTTTCAAGTAGGGTGAGAGGAACTTTTTGTAGCATGTGATTTGTGGAGGAGATGGAGATATCCTTCTTTGCAAAGTTATTCAAAAGACCTTGAAGAAAACATGATCAATACAAAAAAAATATAACTCTCACGAACTGTCACCCTAGATAATGGAGATATTTTCTAAGCAAGGTTCATGCTACTAAAGACATTGAAAGTTCCTAATTGCTTATGCATGTTTTAGTAATAGAAATTATGCATTTATACAAACATAGGAAAAACATGGGTAGTATGGGTAGGATTGGTTGTTTTTAAATGAATTTTGGTGGAAGGTGAGGCAGAGTGGACTTTGATTCGCCAGATCTTTGAGATATTTTACAAAAATGGAAGGCTTGATCAACAGAATGCTTCAGAACAGCCAAAATGTTCCTTTAACCAGAAGGTGTGATTTAGTGGAGGCCCAGATCAATACGTTTTCACACAAACTTTAAGAATCCAAAATGAAGGCTCAAATTGAAAAACTTAATTGAACATTGTCAACCTTTGTTTTATCACGTCTAAGATACCCTCAAAGGCTTACAAACAATCTTATCATCATGCTAGGAGTAAAGTGATTTTAAATTTGTTTATTTCACTATCAAATGAAAGCTCTTCTGATAAATAAAATTGTCAAATGCCAAAAAACTATCAAAAGGATAAGATCTTGTGTGATTCACAAAGATTTCAATGTAAGATTGCAATGGGAACAAGAAAAACTATTTGTAGACATTCAGAAATGAAGCAGACACAATTTTTCTCAAAATGAAACACAGATTAACTCAAATTTGATTAAATGCATCAACAGGGGAAAGTTTCTAGAACAATCTCAGAGCTTGTCAATGGACTGTACACTTGCAACCACCTTGACATGATCAAATTTAACACAAAAGAAATAAACAGGTTCCTCAGATGATTTCTTAGAAAGATGGGCTCTGTCAAATTTTCTCTTAGGAATTATCTCCCAACCTCTAACACTCCTAACCATTTGCATGAAAAATTCATGCAATTTATAACATTTAATCTACAATAGAGTTTCCCCCCCAAAAACCAAAAACATTAAAAGCACCATTGCTTGTTCCGATTTTGATCGTGATTCCTAGAATCAGATTTGCAAATTTTTTTTTAGGTGCTCAGAGGTAAAATCTCTTTAAATATTTCCAAAATTCAATTCTTCACCTGGTAAATCACTCTTCACTTCACGCGCCAACTACTTCTTTCTCTAATTTTTTGAATTTGGTTTCTTGCATGCCAAGGAAGGAAAGATTGGAAAATTATATCGAATCTGATAGTCAGATCACATATTAATGGTAAAATACATTTTAAGATCTTCCCCACTAAATCAAGATATCAACTGGTTTCTTGCGTGCCAAGGAAAGAAATATTGGAAAATCAGATCGAATCCGATAGTTAGATCACATCTTAATGGTAAAATACGTTTTCAGATCTTCCTTACCAAATCAAGATATCAAATTAATTATCCTCTTCATTTGGTGTGTAGGAGACATCAAGAAATGATAAAAAACCATAAAAATTTGCATCCCCAGGATCTTTGGAGCAAAAATGGTGAAAAATCAAATACAGATGCACAGTTGTAGTTGATTTCCCTTTTGAATTTGGACCGTCCACGTGGGAGATCCGAGTTAAGACGGGCTTGGGGGTTCTTTTTTACCTTTTACACCTGTTGGAAAAAAATGTAACATTTATCAATTTTCTCTGCCCCTCCACCTTTGAAAAATAGGATTGACACGTGCCCCAATGTGGGTCCCAAAGGAACCGTGGCTCGATTATGCTATTTTAGATCTTTTTTGGAAAAAGGAAAATTTTCCAAAATTTCCCCATTGCTCCGCCCTTCTGCCTTTAGCTTCTGATGTGGGTCCCAGGGGAACCATGCTTCCTTTTTACAATTTAACCCCTTTTTTCACAAAAGGAAAATTCTCCAAATTTCCCCCAAAAGTCTGCACCTCTGCCGTTGACTAAAGCAAATTTTGACTATTCTCTGTCGGGCTTGCGGGTTATTTTGATGACTTTAATCTTTTTGACAATAAGGGGAAAAAATCCAAGTTGCCTCCGATGGTCTGCCTCCCCGCATTTTGACTTTTCAAATTGCCACGTGTCTTCAATGGCACATTTTGAGATGGTCCCCAAAAGTAGAGACCCCACACAAGTGCGGGCTCGACACGTGTCTTAGTAAGGAAGATTTTATTAAAAATTTGAGGGTTCAGCAGAAGGCGCCATGTGTCTAATGTCCAAGACATTCTTCTTCGGCCATTGAAAATTCCAAGAAAAAAGGCAGAGCGAGCGGAAGCCTCAAAGTTTCCTCTTGGCAATTCTTCAAAATAAAACTCTAGGGTCGGTCCCCAAACATGCACGGTCCCTCCACGTTTCTTAGGCCCTTTAGGAAGTTTCTTGAAAATTCTAAGTAAAGGAAGGCCTAATGGAAACCTCTACGCGTCTTTATGGTGCAACTTCAAGATGGTCCCCAAGAGCAGAGACTCTGAATGAGCATGGGCCAGAGCGGAGCTGGCGGAAGCCTCCACCTGACCCTCTATCACAATTGTTAAGGTGGGACCCTGAGGCAGATCCTCAAATGAGCGCCAGCCCACCACATGTTCACGACTCACCAAAACTGTACCAGATGCATGAAAAATTTGTCTAAGTCCAGGAAAAGTAGCAAAATCCTCCACGTGTCCCCCCTGACACAACTCTAAGGCCAAACCAAAAGGTGAGTCTTCAAACGAGCACCATTCCTCCATGTGGACATGTTTTGGGTTGAAACGATCTAAAGGGTTTTTAGAGTTTCCCGCCGAGCTGCATCCAACCAAAAAGGGCCACGTTTCCACTGATGCAGAGATGTAAATTTGACGGGAATAAATACACCTGTCAAATTGTAAAAATGTAGGGAAACCACCGTTTGAGCCTGGAGATGAAATTTTCTTCAAGGACAGAGAATTTAGAAATGTTGTACGGTTCAAACATTCCTCCGAGCTACATTCAATCACGTTTCCTAAGGTATTTGGGATAAAAAAATGGCAGGGACAACAACACATGACTTCGGAAAACCGAAGGAAAGGAACAACCTGAGTTTTACGCCTAATTTACAGACACCTTTAGATGTACAGAGAAACGAAAAAAAATTCTTTACACATTACCACCAAAGGTTTAGCTTTGAAGCTCATGGCATTGTTAGAAAAAATTTTAACTGGCACTCCAAACTCGCATATGATATGGTTCGGCATGAAGTCCATGAAAATTTGGTGTGTTGCTCTCTTGGTGGGGATTGCCTCTACCCACTTAGTGAAGTAATCAGTGGCTACAAGAATCCACTTATGGCC
Organism: Taxus chinensis; assembly: GCA_019776745.2. NCBI lineage: Eukaryota > Viridiplantae > Streptophyta > Pinopsida > Cupressales > Taxaceae > Taxus > Taxus chinensis. Next base: position 675,887,426 of record CM034146.1, read on the forward strand.
AGCACTTGAAGGGTTTGAAATATCACCAATGAAATCCACTCCCCATTGCTTGAACGGGGCTTCAATTGATACAGGATGTAAAGGAAGGGAGCTTGAAGCTTTTAGTCTTCCAGAAAAATGAAGGAAACTCTCACATCTTCTAACCAACAAAGTTGTATCCTTGAAAAGAGTTGGCCACCAATAACCAGCCGTCAAGATCTTGTGTACTGTGACTCTTCCAACAAAATTACCCCCACAAACTCCTCCATGGAGATCAACAATTATCTTGGGGGCTTCATCTTCAGTTATGCACGTTAAGAGAACTCCCTCAGGGTTCTTCCAAGATAACCCAAAATCAATAATCACATATTTATGGGAAGCCAACTTAAGAGATATTTTCTGATTTTTACTCAAATACTCAGGGCAATATAGATGTTTGAGATAAAAAATTATATCTTTGTACCATTTAGAACTCATCAAATTTTCAAGGTCATCCACCATTCCTTCTTCTACTTCATTCACCTCAATAGTTTGCAAGTTTCTCTCAGCCATAAGTTTAGCTAAGCCCAAACCTCTTACCAATTTTGTGGTTTGGACATCCATGTCATACTCTTGCAACTTGTTCACCCATGTGCATCTTTTTCTTGAGACCTCCATCTCTGATAAGACATCTTTCACCATGGTGTGGGGAACATAAGTAACAACTTTAGAACTCAAACTTTAAGGTCTGAAAACCTTTGTTGATTTTACCAAGGAAAATGCTTGCTTCTCCATAATGGTGTACTTCAACTCAACCCCTTGCAATGCCTTACTGAAAAAGGAAATTGGCCTCTCAGCCCCTTCATCATCCTTCTACAACAAGACAGATGCAATAGTGTTCTCTGAAGCAAAAGAAAACATTTGAAAAGGCTTCTTATAATCTGGAGCTGCTAAAACAGGGGCATGCTTTAATGCTTCCTTGATCCCATTGAAATCTTGAATGGAAGCCTCTATCCCATTTGATAACTTGGTCCTTCTTTAGCATGCAAGTAATTAGGAATGGTCAACTCAGAAAAGTTTGATATGAATCTTCTGATAAAGTTTATTTTCCCAAAGAAGGACTGAATTCCCTTCTTGGTTCTTGGAATTGGGACCTTGCTGATGGCCTCTACCCTTTCAGGATCAATCATGACACCATCCTTTGATACAATGTGACAAAACAACTTGGCTTATTGCACTCTGAAATGAAACTTCTTTGGATTGAGTGAAATGCCATACTCTCTACATCTTATCAACATTTTTTCCAAGTGCTCAGGTGATCACTTCTCTTTCTGGAAAACACAGTCACATCATCTTGGTAAACAATAAAATCATTAATGTAACCAACAAAAACATCCATTTCTCTTTGAAAGGTTGCTCCAACATTCATCAAACCAAAGGGAATTCTAACATAGACATAAGTTCCCCAAGGAGTGGTAAAGGTTGTCTTAATTCTTTTTGATTCCTTCACAACAACTTGATTATAACCAGAGAAACCATCCAAGGTAGAAAGTAGCTCAGAACCAGTCACTAATTGCAACATGTTTTCCATGTTTGGTAAAGGATAATTATCCTTCATTGATGCTCTGTTCAGATTTCTAAAATCCACGCACAACCTAATATCACCATTCTTTTTTCTAACTGGCACTAAGTTTGCAACCCAAGAAGAATACCTTGTTGGCTGAATGATCCCTCCATCCCTCAGTTTCTTCCGTTCTTCTTGCATTTTAAGAGATAGGAGTGGATTGATCAGCCTCTATTTCTTCCAGAATGGCTTTGCATTAGATTCCAAAGGAATTTCATGTTGAAACAAATCCTCTCTGTATGCCTTCAACTCAGAATAAGACCAAGCCAAGTAGTCTTGATATTTCTTCAACAATTGGACATAGGACTATTTTTCCTCCTTGTTCAGATTGCTTCCCAAAAAGATCTTCCTTGGTTTCTCCTTTGTACCAAGGTCATGCTCCTCAACATCCCTTGAGGCTGCTATATTTCTGTTAATAATGCAATCAACATTATCAAAGTTTGATTCAAGAGCAACCAACCCTCTAGGAATGGTATTAGTTTTCAGTTGGATGATGTCTTTTCCAAAAAAAGTTTTTTACCCTCTTCTGCACACACCATTGGCTCCCAATCAATACATTGATCAAAAAACTCCCCTTTGTTCTACAGAAATATTTTGACCTGAGCATCATCATCAAAAATTTTCCAATGTTTAATGTTGTCAGGGATAGATGGCCTTGTTAACACTTCAACATCATATTCACAATATGGGGACATTGCACAATTATCAAACCGAGATCCCAATACTGCAAGCTTGTATGCCATAACATTGAACTTCCTATCATGATGCACAATGTTAAATGAATCAAACATCTCAATCAAGTCCCAGATTGCATGCTTGTACTGTTTCATTCTCTGATTTTTAGTAGCATATAGTTTTCTGATTTGTTTAACAATTAGTTCTGAATATCCCTTAACAATGATGTCTTTAACATAGTATTTCCAAGAAATTCTCAAACCTAACAACAATGCTTCATACTCAACAATGTTGTTAGTACACTCAAAGTTAAGTTTGAAATTAAAAAACAAACTCTTCCAAGCTTGGAGAAATTAGAACTACACCAGCACCATTTCCAAATTTGGAGCAAGCTCCATCAAACAACAAAGTCCATGGAGAGCCTACTTGTTCAAGACTCTTACATTGATCCATTTTGTTCTCTTTACCATCAGAAAATCCAATAAAGTTATCAACATCAACACTTGTGTACAACACTTCATAAGATGCATTGTTGGGATCTTCAATGAGGTGCAACATCTTATTTTCTCCATACAACTTGACAAGGCTTCCCTCAATTGGGATGGTGGCATAGGACATATCCATTTGAACACTCCCACCAACACTTGCAGCCCACTTTTTAGACAACAACATACCCCACTTGGCTGGGCAATCAACAATAACAACATCAAGTTTCAAGTTCTTACCTTGGATAAGCTGCAAGTTGCACCACCAAACCTTTCACACATCCCACCACTGACACCTCTCTGGAATCCATGGAAATACACTTCCCATATACTTTTGTTACTTTGATATCCAGTTCATTCATGAATTCCAGAGGCATAACATTACATGATGCTCCTGAATCAAACATACAGTTGTGTAGCAATATGTCCTTAATGATCAGAGTGGTGAAGAATGGATCTACATTTAGCTGAGACTCTACCAAGGATGTTCCCAAATAAACCTCAAGTGGTTCACCTAGTTCTTCCAATACTGGTGGTGTTTCTAGCTCTTCAATGATTGGAGGAGTCTCCACAATGTTTACATTTCTTCCTGGGGTACTCTTCTCTTCTTTCAATCCCAAATACTCAAATTCCCTCTTCTTGTGCTCAGGAATCCTAAGCAGCTCAACAATTGGAACACTAACTTTGATTTGACTCAAAACTTGGGCAATGTCATATGGAATGCACTTTGGCAAGGAAATATTGGAAGGGATATTGACAAACTCATCAGATGGCATGAGATTTTTGATAGTTTGGGCATGAGGAGAAGTATGAATCTTGTTTGGGAAAGCAAGGCCTTTGGAAGGTGTATCTTTCTTAGGAAACTCTTTAGGAATACTAGTAAGCAATGGAGTTTTAGGTTTGGCTTAAGGCCCTTCTCCTTTGACAACTCTACTCCTAGTATTATAATCCTTTTCTTGAGCAACAACAACGTTCATCAATAATTTCCTATCCTCCTCAGATGGGATTCCTCCATCATACTTCTTTATCATTAAAACTCTTAAATATTCAAAGTCATTATTGGGAAATTCAAAATCTTGTACAAAATCTATTTCTAAAGTATGAGAGGGAGGAAGAAAAGGTACCCGGTGAATGCAATCCCAAAAATCAGCAGCAGTTCTAGCACTTATTACCTCAGTTGAAGTTGCTCCTTGCTGTGAGATTATAGAGAACTCCATCATGCATGCGTTATCATCAGTGTTATCGTCATCAGCTTCTTCTTCTACTTTCTGATATACTTCACATGGAGCATGGGGCATGAAACATCTATCACACCAATCAATTACATATGTTTCTTCAACAACAACAACTCTGGCAGCCAAAGGATCAGGACACCATTCTGTTTTCCATAGCTTGGGGATGTTTATTTGCAAATCCCATGGGTCCCTTGCCTCTGTCATTAGATCTCTATCATTTCTAGGATGATTTGAAAATCTGTCTTGGCCTTGTTGCTTATGCTAACCTTGTGAACTCTGCCCAATTCCTTTCTCTACCTGGGCTAATTTGTATGAGATTTCTTTGACAGTCCCTGCCAAAGTTTTCACAACTTCCTCCAAATCAGCAGCCTTACTTGCTTGAGGTTTTTCTGGGTTAACCAGTTTCACACCCTCCCTCTTAGGAGGTTTTCCAATTGATTTAATGTTATTCTCAATTTGCAGAGCCATGGTAAAGGCTTGCCTCAAATTGGTAGGGTTTTTGTCCCTCAAATAGTAAGCAACTTTCTTATCAAATGCATCTGAATACTTTATAAGACAAGATTCATCACATGGCCTTAAACTCACAGGAAATCTCCTCAATGTCTTATTAAATCTAGTGTTGAAGTCATGCACTGACTCATTAGGATTATTTTTAATATTTTCAAATTCTGATAAAAGAAACCTAAGGGTCTGTTTTGTACCATACTGCAATCTAAATGCATTATTCATTTATGTCTAAGAATCAATGAAATTATCTGGAAAATATTTATACCAGTCCCTTGCATCTTCTTCCAAAGTATAGATAAAAATTTGATATATACATCTTCAAATTCAATCTCAAAGTATTTCATCATGTTGATAAAAATATTTAAGTGTTGATCACCAGTTATAGCATTATTTCCTTGGAACTTTGGTAGTCTATTTCTTACATCTTGGGGAACTGCATTTGGATAACTGGCCATCCCTCTAAAATTTATAGGACCAAAGGTATTTACAACAAAATGAGGGTATGGGTGGGGGATGGGCCATGTTGTTTTGAGGAGGTGACCTTGGAGGGGAATCAAACTGATAAGGGACAAGGGGTCTTTGAAACACATGAGTATAAATTTCAAAATGGATATCCCCTAAAGGACTTGTTTCTTGGAAAACCCTATCAACTTTGGAAAACACAAGGGGCAGAATGAGAAGCAAACTTTTCAAATTCAAATGAAGGCCCCTCTCTAGATGGAGAATTCAATTCCACAAAAAGACTACCTGATTCAGAAGCACTTGAATGGTAATCTTCAATGATAGGCTGATCACTTTCATCAATGGAGATCTCTTTTCTTGACTGTTGATCTCCAACAACTCTCCAGGCTCTTCTTCCTTCTGAATTTGTTTTTCCTAGCTCTGGAAATAATGTCCTAGTAGGATCCTTAGCAAAGAAATATTCTTCTTCCTTCCAACTTTGCAAAGATTAGTAACAAATCTCACTTGACAGAGGTTAAGACATATGGTATTTATCAAAAAATCAAATCAACATGGAGTCGCCACTAAGGATTTCCACCTTAGTTGTGTAAATGCACTAAAAATATGATCTGTCAAATGTTTGTCAACACTAGAAACTGGAAATGGAATGATCTGACCTTCCTTTACCCAGATTTATCAATGAAACTTAGTGCAATAAGGTTTGTAGAAACTAAAAATATTACACACAACACTTGTAAATTTGAACACTTCTTATACAACTTGCCTGAACACAATGATAGATGTAGTACCCTAAATAATTTACCTAGCACTAGAGCTTTAATATGTCCCCGAAAAATGTAGCCTATTCTTTTAACGAGCCAGGATTCTAAATATCAACAAAACTGCAATCACAAATGTCCCTGTAGATAAAAGCAATGCCACTAAACGATGTTGGTACCCAAATTGATTCTCCCTTAGAAGGTAAACAACATCACATTTTTTGATAGGACAAGCTTAGAGACAAGCAGACCATGTTGTGTGTCATTTTGTAGCCAGGGAATAAATGCAGCTTTCTCTTTGTCACTCAGATGTGGAGAAATGAGTAACACCTTTTAGAGGATTTGATCTATCCTCACTAATTTATGGTTGTGCATTTCAACCAGGGTGAGAGGACCCTTTTTTAGCCTACTATTTGTGGAGGAGATGGAGATATCCTTCTTTGCAAAGTTATTAAGAAGAACTTGAAGAAAACATGATCAATACAACAAAAATCTAACTCTCACGAGTTGTCACCCTAGATGATGGAGATATTTTCTAAGCAAGGTTTAGGCTACTAAAGACAATGAAAACATGATTGCCTCTACATGTTTTAGTAATAAAAATTGTGCATTTGTACACACACAGGACAAAAAGGGGTAGTATGGGTAGGATTGGTTATTTTTAAATGAATTTTGGTGGGAGGTGAGGCAGAGTAGAACTTCGATTAGCCATATATTTTGAGAAGTTTTACAAAAATGGAAGGCTTGATAAAAAAAAATGCTTTAGAACAGAAAAAATGTTGCTTTAACTAGAAAGTGTGCTTCAGTGGAGGCCCATATCAGCACATTTTCACACAAACTTTAAGAATCCAAAATGAAGGCTCAAATTAAAAAACTTAATTGAACATTGTCAGCCTTTGTTTTATCACACCTAAGATACCCTCAAAGGATAACAAATAATCTTATCATCATGCTAGGAGTAAAGTGATTTTAAATTTGTTTATTTCACTATCAAATGAAATCTCTTCTGATAAATGAAATTTCCAAATGTCACCAAACTATCACAAGGATAAGATCTTGTGTGATTCACAAAGATTTCAAATCTAGTTCTTTGCATGGGAACAAGAAATTTTAAAATTTACAGACATTCAGAAATGAAGCAGACACAATTTTGCTTTAAATAAAACACAGATTTACTCAAATTTGATTAAATTCATAAGCAAATGATTAAGAAAAACTACAAAAATTTGCATCCCCAAGAGATCTTGGAGAAGAAATGGTGGAAAATAAGATACACTATGCAACCACCTTTCCATTGATCTCTCTTTTAAATTTGGACCATCCACAATGGGAGATCCAAGTCAAGACAAGTTCCTTTGATGGGTTCTCTTTTTACCTTTTACACCCTTTTGGGAAAAAATGTAAAATTTATCATTTTTCTTCTCCACTCATCTGCCTTTTAATAATGAGGCTTGACACGTGTCCCAATGTGGGTCTTAAAGGAACCCGCAACTAAATTCTACTATTTCACCCTCTTTTCTGGAAAAAAAGGAAAAATTTTCCAAGTTTTTCCCCGTAGCCACTGCCCTTCCTACTTCTAGTTTTTGATGTGGGTCCCAATGGAACCGCGCTTCCTTTTTACACTTTTAACTCCTTTTTCCACAAAAGGAATTTTTTTCCAAATTTACCTCTGAAATTCTGCACCTCTGCCATTGACTTTTCAAAGGAAAATTTTGACTATTCTTTGTCAGATCCTGTGGGTCATTTCGATGACTTTCAGTCTTTTGAATAACAAGGGGGAAAAAATCAAAGTTTCCCCTGATGGCCCGCCTCCCTGCCTCTTGACTTTTGAAACTACCATATGTCTCAATGGTGCATCTTGAGATGGTCCCCAAAAGTAGAGATCCCTAAATGAGCATGGGCTCGCCATGTGTCTCATGTCCTTTTAGGAGAGTCTGCTAAAAAAACTAAGGAAAGAAGACCTAACAATGGAACCTGCCACGTGTCTAAGGTTATGAGATAGCATCCTTCAAGAGACATTGATAAGGCTGAGCAATATAAGGTTGAGTTAGCGGCTAGCTTCCATTTTAGAATGTTTTACTGGAACTTTTTCCAAAAGGGAAAACTCAGGGGTCGGTCCCCAAACATGCGTGGTCCCTCCACTTGTCCTCAGGCTTTAGAAAATTGCTTTAAAAATTTTAAGTATAGAGTGGAGCCAACAGAAGCCTCGCATCTTGTCCCCCCTTTTAAATTTGCCACATGTGGGGACTACTAGATACAAAGTCCTCAATTGAGCCCTAGCCCACTTAAATTTTACTTTACCTGCCAAAATCTATGGCGAGGCTATGCAGGGTGGGTTTAAATTTTTTTCCAAAGTCTAGCCAAAAATAAAAAGTATCAAAAAACAAAACCCTTCATGTGCATCTAATTAGAAGAAGCCACATAAGTACCAAAAGACTGAATTTTTCAGAATTGAGCGTCGTTCCTCCACATGGGCAAAATTTTCCATTTTTCTAAAAGAGCCAAAAAGGTGATAGAGTTAAAACATTTTCAGCATGCATCCCTTGACCAAAAAAAAATAAGCCACGTGACCGCTGAATGCAGAGGATGTAAATTTGGCAAGGAAAAGATTCCTGCCAGACTATCAAAAACACATAAATGGTAGGCCCGCCGATTCAGTGGATACCATAACTCTGTCATTTTTCGCTATAGCCATGAACAGTTTATGTTGAAACGTTAATCAAGTGAATCATGGTTCTCAAGCATCTATTAGAGCATGGATTTGGATCATTCAAAGGCATACAAATATGCGGAATCTGATCACATTCTCAAGCTCCCCATTGGTCAGGGTAGAATAGGAAAAACGATAGAGCCCACGGATTTTGAAGAAATTAGGAAAGAAACAGGGAAGACTCAGAGACTTCTTCAAAAAGAGGCATGACAATGGATTATGCACATAATTTGAGGCATTCTAGAATGGAGGTAAAAACTTCATGAACATCCACCTCGAGAGATAAAATGTTTCATGACACGTAGATCAAAGGAAAATTTGGCGTAAATGGTACAAGTTGATCAAAATCCTTTCATTTCCAACACAGTGTATGAATCAACGAACCATTTTCTACTTATTTTTTCCTCCATCCAAGACCATGAAAAAACATGAATGGATGTAGCTCGAAGGACTCTCCTCTCATGTGAAAGAGCATATAACAATGAAGAAATATCTCTTTCTAGCTCAATGAACGAAAGAGGTGGGGTTCATCTCTCAGGATCAAACGATGGTTGTACCTGGATTGAAGTAAGATCGCATGTTAAGCACCAGAAGAAAAAACCCACATAAAAATATACATTTTCCTCCCAAATGAAGTGAGAATACATAGACCTGCAATTTTGAGGTCCATGTAACTTGGCTGCTGCACTCCAGAAGCACTCTATCAGGCTCACTTCAACGCAAACCTTATGACATGTGGATGAATGAATCTCGTTGGACTATTAAGCTTTTGGGCAGGCCTCGGAATTTGTAGCCAGGGGTGATACGTGGAAAAAAACCCATATCAAAAGGACTTCATTCCAATTCAATCCGAATCCTAGAAGTTAGACTTTCTAAAAATAGCAAGTATACATACATACGAACTACTAGTTTTGGTGAAAGTCATCAAAAAAAGATCTTGCGATAGCGCTCAGATTGAAGACATTGGATCAGGGTCCCACCTATAACTGAGAATGTCACTAGAATGGATAATGTTTTGGCAGGCTTACTAAAAATAGTAATTGGACCCTCGAGCACCCTGCTAAAAATAGAAAGTTGATCCAAAAGGAATTTGAGGAACGCTAGGGAGAAAGAGGAAAACTGAGCCGCAACATCCAGTTGAAGATCGGAAACTTGATTTTTCACACTTACTAAAAATATTAAGTTTCTTTTTCTAAGGGAGACATGAAGACAAAGTGGATGGCTTCAGAAGCTGACACAACCTTTTTGCCTACACGTATGATCAATGGAAGAAAATGATGTCTTGTACATAGACCTGAATGACCTTAAGACTTTCATGGCGCCTTAAAGGACCAAAGGAAGATTGAAGACCTTCAATATTCATAAGAGGATTATTTGCTGACTACAAAAACCCAATCGTGTATGTAGAATCTCGCAGTTGTTTCCTAACTCTACTTCTGATGACCATCTCACAATGCACCATTGACACAAATGTGGCAATCCAAGCTGACAAAATGTACATTGATGGCGGGTCATCGGAGGAAACTAGGATAGTTTCACTGGCTCTCTACAGATGCCAAAATCCCACAACATGGTCGTCATCTCAAAGGGAGTAGCACTCACCTCATGGTTACAGAGAATAGGAAGAAATTCCTCTAGGATGCCCAAGTCAATCGGTCCAAGGTGCAAAGTTCCGAGAAGGTTATTCTGACGGGGTCATCACTCTCCGTCTATAACTATCTCAGTTGGTGAAGTAAGCATAATTCAGACTTCCAAGTCTGGATGAAGGTCATTTTCATCCATATGACACTTGACATAAGGAAGAGCATAGAATTGACTGGGGGCAGATCATTCAATGAAATTCTCCATCTGTAACTAATTTAATTTCCCATGACAAAGATAGTTCCACCATGCCCTTCATTGACCTGAAGTTTATCTCACTTCCAAGCTCTAGATCATTGAAAGGATTAGATCTCATGTAGAACATTAAAGCTCAAGGTACCTACATTCGAGACTATATATTCCATAGTCTTGTAATGGAGGATAGCAACAAGAATTCTAACTTCTTGTAGGAATGATGCGTTCACTATGTATGTGGTTCAAAGCTTAGAAGGGATCTCAAAGCTAGGATGTCAGGCCAAAATTGGCATCATCCTGATTAGTTGAATATGGAGTCATACTTCATACAATTCTCAACATTGTCCTACATACAATTCAGTGGCTTCGACCCAAACTCCGATGAAACTGCTTAAGTACTTCAATGTGTCGGATTATATGTGTCCTCGACTCTCATATGGGTAGGATCATCTCACATGAGAATAACAAGCTCATAAGTAGGAGAAATAAATTAATCTCATGTGTCATATATCTCTAGGGGAGTTCACGTGCAAAATCTCAAATGATGCATCTCACCTATGTAGGCCTCTTTCACACATTTGAATTTATCAGTATGCCTACATCACCAATCCCAAATTGTAACATCTATGTAAGAGCCCGATTTCGTTTCTATGTTCGAGAATTACAACATGAGCCACAAGTCGATTGACTACTAGGCCAATTGTTTTGACGAGTTTGAAGTACATGAAAAAGGACCACATGAGGAGTGAAAAACTACTTCGAGATGAAGAAATTCCAATTTCTCTTGGTATGCAATACATCTTGCATGATGCATGGGACAAATATGTCCATGAGCTTGAGTACGTAGCATGTCAATGATGTCTCCATAGGTTGCCATAAATCAACTGACATGATTGGTTGAATCAAGAGATTATTGAAGTGCTAATTAAAAGGTGGTGAGGATGAACAAGGAACTAGTTTTAGAAGAAGAGGACTATGATCATTTGGTTAGGATTTTTGAATTTCTCCAAGCCAGAAGCTTCACATCATTCATCTTCACAAGTGGTAGAGGCATGACTTCCAGCTCTAAAAACTCATGGGAAAGTTCAATGAAGAAGGTCATGGGTAAGTGCACCAAGTTGGGGGGCTAAAAAGGGGGTCTTAAGTGGATGCTTTTTTCTGAAAAAAAAATTAAACTTCAACTTGTATGATTTTTTTTGAAATTGTTACAGCTCAAAATTGGAAGATGTTGTAAAAATATAAATCATATAATTTTGATTCTAGTTTCTAAGCTACTAAATGTTATTGAAAACGGATAATTTTAAGTGGATCAAACAACTAAAATACCAATATATCCTCTTGTTTTTGTTAAAAAAACATAATAGAGTGACTTTCTTGCCCCCACGCCATTTTTTGAGCACCATTTATTTATTTTTGAAAACCATTTAGTAGAAAGATAGCTAGGAGCATCTAGTTTGGGGCTCCATGTTTTAAAAGATTTTTTTAACAATTTTTTTTTTTATTTATGATTTTTTCTAGTACAAAAATTTTATGTTTTGAAAAATAACGGAGCTCAGACCATGCCCCTCCCCCCTAACTACCTCAAAAAATATCAAAAATTAGATTTTTTTATGAATATGTATAGAATTATGCCTAGTTTGGGATAGTTATAACATTTTTAAAATTTTGATCACCAAAAAAAAGATACACCATGAAAGGTAGACATATTTACACTTTAAAAAATAGCGATAAAAAGGCATAGTTAGAAAATAAATAATATGGAAACCTTATATTACTCAGAAAATTTGAAAAATTATATTTTTAGAAAGAAGAGACTCTACTCTATGTCATGGTATAAATTTTTTAAAAATGGATTGATTGTTTTTATTTTGATTTATCATAAAAGAAGTGGCTTTTTTACATTTTCTTGTAAAAACACGGTGTTTTTTGTGTTTGTGTAGGTCCATGCCTTAGGATTGGGGATCCAAACTGGATCCCATGCCTTTAGGCATGGCTTGGGAAAAGAGAAAACACAAAACGTGTACGTGTTATAACGCATACGCATTCCATAACGTGTATGTGTTTTGTGTAGTATAAACATTAAGCATGCTTTTGACATGCTTCTATTTACATAAATAAATGTTTAAGTTTTTCATTTAAACGTATACTTTAAATTATTTATGTAAATATAAGAAATTAGGGTCACTCTACCCCTTATGGAATTAGTCTCACAGTTCCACAAGTCATGGTTTAGGAGATATTTTTTTAAAGTATAATATGGTCAGTACATAGGGAATTTTTCAGGATTTCAACATTCAGCCTAAATCTTTTAGCATTTAACTTCTAATCAAAACCCTAAACCATAGGCCATAAACCAAAACACTAAACCATAAACCTTGAGCCCTAAACCCTAAACAATAAACCTTTAACCATGATCCCTAGACCCTAAAACCTAAACCCTAAACCTTAAACATTTAGCCCTTACCCGTGAACCCTAAACCATGAGCCTTAAGCCCTAAACCCTAATCCATAAGCCCTAAACCATAAACCCTAAACCCTAAACCATGAAGCATGAGCCCTAAATGCTAAACTATAAACCCTGAACTATAAAAACTAAACCCTGACTCCTAAACCCTAAACCTTAAACACCAAATCCTAAACCCTAAACCCTAATCCTTAAACCCTACACCCTTATCCCTGAGCCCTAAAATCTAAACCCTAAATCCTAGACCATATACCCTAAGCCCTAAGCCCTAAAACCTAAACCCTAAAACCTAAAACCTAAACCCAAAACCCCAAGCCTTAAACCATAAACCATAAACCTTAATCCCTAAACATTAAATCCTAAACCATAAACCCTAAACCTTAATCCCTAAACATTAAATCCTAAACCCTAAACCCTAAACCTTGAGTTCCCTGAGCCATAAAACCTAAAACCTGAACCGTAAACCATAAACCCTTATCTCTAAACACTAAATCCTTAACCTGAAACCCTAAACCCTAAACCCTAAACCTTAAATCATAAATCCTTTACCTCAATCTATAAACCCTAAACCCTAAATCTTAAACCCTGAACCATGAGCCCTAAACCCTAAACCCTAAACCCTAAACCCCAAATCATATTTCCTAGTCTCGTGCCTAGAACCATCATTGAGTTTGCTTATATAACTACCTTGTTTATGAGAGGTGGGATAAGTAACTAAATGGATATGACATTTTCCTTGTGCCTTGTAATGCATATATTACATATCTCTTCCAAACTTGTTTCTCCCCACATATACTTGTGCTCTTGAATGTAAATTTATTCAAACTATGAAACAAATTTCACATTTCTCATATTTCCATGTATAGTATTATGCAAGCCAGGATGACCCATTGGAAGCTGGAAAAAATAACCATTACAACAAAAAAATTAATCTTAAAGGAAACAAAAGAAACATAGAGAATATATCAATGCAAAGGTGTAGGAACATAATTGAATTTCCTGTAGTATCCTCTCCTCTGGAGAAAGACAAATTTCAAGTGTTCTACTGGAATGGAGTAAATTTGACAGAACTTCCTAAATTGTTCAAAATAAGCATAGAAACAGGGGAATGCCTAATAACACTAAGGGGTTATCAATCACCTAGTAAATCTTTCTTGTTTAGTTATAAATGGGAGTTACCTGGCCTACAACTTAGTGACCTTCCATTCATTGATAATTCCTTATATGATAAACCCATTGATGTTTTCAAAATCCCCTGAACAAAAAGATAGGGGTAGTCATCAATCCTAGTGAAGGGTGTGATGTGATTTCCAAGAAACTTGAAATTCATATAGATTTAGAGGTCATAACATGAATTTCCAATCATTATAAATGGAAGCCAAGTAACAATGTCTCCCTGTACATCCAAGGATTGAGGACTATTGGGGTCTTTGGAAGGATTGGACAGTCAGGAATATGACATTTCCCTCCTTCAAAATATCAACAGATGAAAAAAATCAAATTTTGATGACTCTCTTTGAATGTTCTACCTACAAATTCGATGAACCCTGAAATCTGTGACTTAAACCCTTAACCCTCAACCATGAGACCTAAACCCTAAACTATAAACCCTAAACCCTAAAACAAAAATAATAAATCCTAAACCCTAAATACTAAACACTAAACCCTAAAACCATAACCCTAAACCCTTGACCCTAGACCCTAAACTCTGAGCCCTAAGCCCTAAACCCTAAATACTAAATCCAGAGCCCAGAGCTCTAACCCATGGAAACCTTAAACCAATAACTCTAAACCCTGAACCTTAAGCCATAAACCATGAACCATGAACCCTAAACCTTAAGCCTTGAAACCTACACCCTAATCCTTGATCCATAAACCCTAAACCTTAAACCTTGAGCCCTTAACCCTAAAGCTAGAGCCTTGATCTCTAACCCCTAAACCTTAAACCCGTAACTATAAACCCCGAACCCTGAGTCGTAACCCTTAAACCATGCACCTTAACCCCTAAACCCTAAACCCTGAGCCTTGAGCTCTAAACCATAAACCCTAAACCTTAAGGCCTAAATGTTAAATCCTAAAGGTCCCTAAACCCTAAACCCTTAAAACTAAATCAAAAACCCTAAACCCTGACCCCTAAACTCTAAACCCCAAGCACTAAATCCTAAAACCTAAATGTTAAGCCCTAAACCCTAAACCCTATACCTTATACCCTAAGCCCTAAAAACTAAACCCTAAATGCTGAACTTTGCGACCTATACCCTTAACCCTAAACCTTGAGCCTTAAACCCTAAACCCTGAACCCTGACCTTTAAACCTTAAACCCTAACTCCTAAACCCTAAACTATAAACCCTAAATCCTTGACCATAAACCTTAAACCATGATCCCTAAACCCTAAACCCTATACCATAAACCCTAAGACATAAACCCTAAACTCTAAGCCTTAAACCCTAAACCCTAAACCCTCAAACCTAAACTCTAACCTTAAACCCTAAACCTTGAGCCCTAAACCCTAAACCCTAAGCCCTAAACCCTAAGCCATAAGCCATAATCCATAATCCAAAACCCTAAACCTTGAACCCTTAAACATAAACCCTCAACCCTAAACCCTAAAAACTAAACCTTGAGCCCTAAACCCTCAACCCTCAACCCTCAACCCAAAATCCTTAACCCTCAACCCTGATCCCTAAACCCTTTTCCCTTTTCCCTAAACCCTGACCTTTATACCTTAAACTCTAACTCCTAAACCCTGAACCATAAACCCTAAATCCTCAACCCTAAACCTTAAACCCTAACTCATAAACCTAAAACCATAAACCCTAAATTCTCAACCCTAAAATCTAAAAAATAAACCCTAAACCCTAAACCTTGAACCATCAACTCTCAACCCTAAACCCTCAACCCTGATCCCGAAACCCTAAACCCTGAACCTTGAACCATAAACCCTAAACCCTCAACCTTGACCCCTAAACCCTAAACCTTGAACCTTGAGCCCTAAATTCTAAACCCTTAACCCTTAACCATAAACCCAAAACTCTAAACCCTATACCCTATACCATGAACCCTAAGCCCTGAGCCCCTAAACCCTAAACCATAAAATCTAAACTATGAGCATTAAACACTAAACATTAAATCCTAAACTCTAAAAATTGAATCCTAAACCCTTAGCCCTAAACCTAAACCCCCAAGCCCTAAACCCTAAACCCTAAATCATAAACCCTCACCCATAGGAAAGTACTGAAAAGATCATTCAATGTGTTTCAGTGTGTAAGGAATAGTGTTTAAGGTGATCGATCGAGTCATTTAGTTTTTATGAGAGACTACTTCCTTTGAAGGCCTAAAGAGGCATTTTAGGCCATTTTGTAGTTAATTGAACACCCTTCAGAACAAGCTAAAATGAGCTAGTCATGTCACCGAAGTTATCAAGGACCATTATTTATGAAGTATTAAGGCATTGTTTTATCTTCATAAGAGACATATGAGAAAAAGCATGTATGAGAATCATGAATTTAATTCCATGGAAGGATGCTTTTAGAGCTAGGAAAGGTGAGGGGATGATCTTTATATGCAGCACCATGTTTCTCAGAATGAGCAATCATTTGAGTTCACTTGATACAATTTACTTGGTACCATTCGTAACAACTCATTCAACACCTAGTAGTGTTATCACACCTTAAGGAGCATGACACATTACAATAACCTCATTTTGGCCATAGGACACAGAATCCCATTCAGGGAAAAATCCTCTATCTACAAAGTGAGGATATCTTTTTAGTAAGAAGTAGAAAAACATCATAGAGTTAATTCATGGTCACTAAAGTGAATTATGGACCAAATTTAAAAATTAGTACCAATTCAAGTAGTCGTAGGGCCAAAATCCATTTTAGAAGGTCAAAAAAACCTTAAAAATGACTATATGCTTTCCCAAAACAAAAACTGACTACAATATATATGCCCTGAACAGTTTTACGTCATTTGCTGAAATCCTGAACATGAGTAAGTACTAACCACATTAGATTTTGAAAAACTATCTTCTAGGTTATAACTGTTGGAGCTACGAGACCACTTCCGTAAGGTGCAGAGTGACCCTAATTTCTTATATTTACTAAAATAAATTTAAAGTATAAGAAATGATAAAAGTATAAGAAATAATAAAATAAATCTTATATTTACACAAAACGTGTACGCGTTATAGGTTCGGTGATTCCCGAGCTAAACAAATTAAAACGCAAGCGCATTTTTCTTTTTTTAGATTCTTGTCCACTTTTTGGCCCCCCAACTTCGTGCACTTACCAAAGGAGGGCTTGTAATTCTTGCAATTTAAAGTGATTCTTTTCATTATGTAAAGAACATTAGAATCTCTTACAGCTATTATGACATACATTTTGAATAGTTCAAACCATGGGTGGAAATGTTGTTGCAAAATGTAAAATATTGCTTAAATTTTATGTTTAAAAACATCCCTTTTCTTTTCTCTTTTTAGTTTCCTTCTTTAGAAATGGATAATTCAACTTAGGAAATAAAAGAATGTTGAATGTTATGAAATAAATTTTAACCTTCGCTCTCTTGGTTTAAATATGGAAATGTTCACCTTATTTTACCCATAATTGGATTCTAATTTAATGGTTTTATTGGGTTTAGGAATTCCATATTTACTTGTTGTTACCTTTTGCAAATGGAAAGAAAATGATTGCAATTCTAATTTTATTGTTTGTTGGTTTCTTGAATGGAAGGGGTTGCTATTAAACGTGCAAGTTATAGTATTTCCATCTTTGCAATTCAATTGTAGAATTTACTTATGTACTGCATTATATTCTGGTTGAAAATATGAACTTTCCATTATATCTTTGATAAAAAAAACCAACAAGTTATTCTACAGGTTATATATCTGAAAAAAATCATCTTTTGTTCAAATACAACTTATGTTGATATATGTATATGTATATATTATGCCTGAATTAGATAAAAATATAGATCCTTCCAAGAAGAAATAGAACTTCCAATTTTAAACATTGATTATCAATTATACATACATACATGCATGCATGCATGCACACACACACACACACACACACACACACACACACACACACACACACACACACACACACACACACACACACACACACAGACACAGACACAGAGATATATATATATATATATATATATATATATAGTAGAAAAATCTAAGGAAGGAAATTTTCCTTTAAAAACTTCAAATGAAATTTGCATGGCCGAATTCCTTGTAAAGGGATAAAATGTTTTTAATACAGAAACAAGAATGGTGGGGGAGGGTGGAACGGTTTTCACACCCATCCCCCATGCTAAACCATGCAAATTGGCCATGACCCAGTTGTAGGTAGCCCTCCCTCCTTACATTGAACTTTAAGCCGCTTCACTAAACTCTACCCACCATGGATAAAGGCCATACGGCTTGGTATGTTGCCCTATCACTGCCCCTTTAAGGGCATAACAAATGCAGCTTCTGTGTTTTCAAAACATTTTAAATATATCCCTTCTTCCGTTTGGCCATAAGTTACTTCACTAAATCCTACCCATCAACCCATCATGGATAAAGGCCATACGGCTTGGAATGATGCCATGTCGCCACCCCTTTGGGGCCATAACAATGTAGCCTCTGTGTTTTTTAAAAAAAATGATTATGTGGGTGTGGGTGTGTGTGTACACACACACACACACACACACACACACACACACACACACACACACACACACACACACACACACACACACACACACACACACACACACACACACACACACACACACACACACACACACACACACACACACACACACACACACACACACACACACACACACACACACACACACACACACACACACACACACACACACACACACACATATACTAACTACTTTTAATCTAATAACCATATATTTCTGGATCACAATCTAAGCATTTGCAAAACTCAAAATAAAATAAAAATATACTAAAATGGCCAAAGAAAGCCACAGATCCACTAGATCAACTCGGAGAGATTAAAAAAAACTTATAATGAAACCCTTATGGAAAGAATATAATCTGTGTGAACCCAGAAAAGATTTAAATCTGCAAACTATGGAAGATATGTAGAAACCCTCCTTCATTCTTGCATTGGCTTCTTCATTGTCTCCTTTCTACCTGTAAATCAAAAATGGAGCAAACACTTGAATGGATGAGAAGAATAAAACTGAAATTTTAAATTTAGGTTTGAAAATATATCCTCACTTTTGAATTTTTAGGGCTAACAGATTTGATGGTGGATATTATATCAAATATAGGGCCCCGATTTAATTAGATTTTTACTTGGGTGAAGAATTATTTTTTTAGATAAATATATTACTATGTGTTCTAATGTGAAAATGATCTAAGCCCTTTAGTGGAACTTTATTAGGGGACTTTAAATTAAAATTAGATTTTGGTGAAGTAATTTAGGTTATGTAATAGTAATTTATTAATTAAATTGATTAATTAACCCACCTCCTTGATAACCATGATTGTGAATTTATCTGTGGAATTTAGTAAACGTATTACTTAATTTCATTCAAAATATTTTAAAAATGGGTCGAAATTTGGTTAATTGGTGGATATTTAAATAAACCTTGTTATATTATCCCTAGTGTGAATTGCTAATGGGTTTTCCAACACTTATTGCTATCACGATATAACTATTTTTGACATTATCATTAGCATTCATCGTAAAACTATACCCAACCGTGAAAGTGATGTTACGTCGAATCTTCTGCCATAGTTGTGCTTGCAACATGGTCGCCATGACATGTTAACTTATTTTTTGACATGACTTTTCGTGAATGCGGTTTTTCACCATCCTAGCGACCTTGTCATCCTAAACCGTCCTTTAAGATTATTATAGGTACACTTTTAAATTTGAAAAGTATACCATTATTATTGACCTTTATCAACTGGACTTTGGATTCGCAGTTGTTTTTTATCAATTTTGGAACTCGTGCTAAGTGAGGCACGAAACTAATCTAGTATGATTTTTTATTAGAAATCATTACATACATTATCTCATAGACCATACATAACAAATAAAATTTATGTGTTATACTAAAGGAATATTTCCAACATCCCCTTCTAGTATAGGCATAGGGAGATCAAATAGCACTTGTGAGTTGAAAAAAATACTTGACACATATTCTGAGGAACATGAACTTGTCAATCAAGCCATAATTAGGAACACATTGATCACTTCATATGAATTCATCAATCGATCCATGATTGGAACTCATCACCCAAATAATTAAAAGTAAAGGGAACAGACTCAATACTACTTTGACCAAGAACACACTACTACAAAAAATAGTGGTATGGACTTCCACTTTATTTTCAAAAATCAAAGCTAACACACCACACATGTGAGCATAGATACACTTTTATTCTTATTTCCAAGTACAACATATCAATACACATATTCTTCATTGTTTTTGGTAGAAGACTAATCTTTAATATCACTGTCCTTTATTTGTTAGGAGAATATTCTTCCCAATCACCTTTTTCTTATCTTTTTTAGCAACAATGAAGGCCTTATTCTTTGATTTTCCATTAAGGAGATCATGTGCTCGTTACAATACATAATAATGTGTTTAGGTTGTTTACATTAACGAAAAATTTATATTTTACTCAGTGTCTTGAAGGTTGAATTATGTTTAATTGACTTGAAAGATAGTTGGGTTTGTTTTTTGCAATCATCACATTCTCCTCTTCACTCAAATATTTTGGTTATGTTTTCTTCATCAAGTAGGAAAGATATCAAATCTTTTAGTCTATGATGTATTCTACAAAAATTATAAACTATATTTGAATATTTGTTTGACATGCTAGTCAACAAAACAACCTTTACATCTTTATCTTTTGCTTCAACTTGTATACAAACTAATTTATTCATCAAAGAATGAAACTTATTGATATGTTGTATCATGTCCACTCCTTCCATCTCAAGTCTGAATGATTTATGCTTCAAAACCGTTGTAGCACTCCTAACTTGTGATGTGAAAAGTTTTTTCAACGAGTCCTAAATGAATTTGGAGAGATTTATACAATATGGATAGACATCACATAGTCCTAGACCAATAATTGTTCTATCCTTTTGGTCTTTGATATCTTTTTTAGCTCCTTCATTGATAACTTTTGATCTCTTTATCTTTCCATTGGTGATATATCACATATCCTTATCAATCAAAAATCATCGAGCCTTGATCTAATAGGTGTAAAAGTATCTCCCCTTGAACTGATCAACTAGAGTCAACTTCTCCATATTTACCCACATAGATTATACTAACACAATGGACATTGGTTTCAACTAATAATATGTTTGCTACAAAATAAGACTAAATTTGACAACTACAACATACACAAAAACAATAACATCACAAACTATTAGGAAATTACTATGTTCTAGTGTGAACATTCGTAAAAGTATTATTTAAATATTAAAATGATTTAGTGTGTGCAAATGATGAGTTGGATTTACAACTCATCATGTAAATGAGAGATAAGAGGAGAGAAGATAAGACTTACTCTTTTATAGGATCAAGCAATTGTATTTATATACATCTCACACATGCAAAAAAATATTAGAGTGGTTTTTTAATCAAATTCGATCTGTGCAACATTTATCTCATTTCTCCTTAAATGTTTTATGTAATTGTTATTTATATAAGTAGATCTCTTAAATTTATATCATTTGGCATCAGAGGAGGTGAGATCGAGCCATGAGAATCCTTCATTTCTCCTTAATTGTTTTATGTAATTGTTATTTATATAAGTAGATCTCTTAAATTTATATCATTTGGCATCAGAGGAGGTGAGATCGAGCCATGAGAATCCTTGAAAGGTTCAATATTAGCCATTAACATGCAGATCTACATTTTTTAAAGCTTTTGTCATCATGTTTGAAGTATGTATTCGACACATAGGAATCAACATTGATCACACCAATCGGAATTTATTCATTGGATCGACATGATCCTCTCTAAGTTGGCATCAACCCTGTTGCATTCTATATGATCGACCTTGGTTACTGTGTCAAACACTGCCCAACAGCTATAGTTTTTTTCATTACCTCAACCAATGCCTACTTATATGGTTTTATGCATATGGTAGGTATAATGTAACAATACATATGTGTTTTGAATTTGGGTGTGAATTTTGTAGAGTTTGTTGAGCATAGCTCTAAACAGATCTGGGTATTGTATTGAGAGAGTGGTGGATTGTAATAAAATATGAGCAAATTATTCTTGGTGAACGTAGCCCAAATTGGGGTGAACCACGTTAAATACTGTCTCTTTGTGTTGTGTTATTTTATTCTGCACTTTTATTTGAGATCTGTAATATTTTTTGCATATTAGTTTCTACTGTTGCGATTCTATGAGGGATTATTCTGCATATTTTATCCCTTATTTCCT
The DNA here is from genome assembly GCA_019776745.2 of Taxus chinensis. Lineage (NCBI taxonomy): Eukaryota > Viridiplantae > Streptophyta > Pinopsida > Cupressales > Taxaceae > Taxus > Taxus chinensis. Next base: position 675,909,591 of record CM034146.1, read on the forward strand.
AACACACCATTGGCATGGTAATGTGTCAACTTGTTGTTAAGATGTATTTTGGGCTACTTATCTTAGGTGGTAAAATAATGTACCACCAACTCATCATGTAAACTATATTGAATCTCAAATTTGTATTTATCCAAACTAACTTCTCTTGCAAAGGAGAAATCAAGATTTGTGTGTGGATTGGCAAAAACTAATGGAGGAGGATACTATGTTGGCTTATAAGATTGGGATTATTCACCAACCAACACATCTCACTTGTAAATCATTTGATTTGTGTCAAAATTAAGAAGATGGCATGCCTTCACATATTCATAATAGTCACAAAAAATATGAAGACCTATCATTTCCTTTTCTTTGCATGTATCATTTGGGATAGATACCCATGCATTGAAACCTATAAACTTGAAATATGAAACATCTAGCTTGATATGGTAGTTTTTATTTAGAAGTCATGGCTTAAAAAAATGACTGACAATTATGACACTATATTTTGCACATTGAATTTTTTCTCCCTAAAGTTGAGGAAAGTCTTAGGAATGAAAAAAGAATTGACCATTTCCTAGAGTGTAAAATTATTGTGTTTAACCACACCATTCTACTAAGGGGTATATGAAATATTATACTAGATTTGGTTTTATAACTATTCAAAAAATCTGATCATTTTGTTATTGGCATACTCTCATCTTTTATTAGTTCTAAAATTATAAATCTCTCTCTAACATGTTTTTAACAAGAGATTTGACATTTTTAAAGTTATCCAAGAATTCACTTTTGCAAATACTATACTCTACAAGAGAAATAATAAAAAAAACATAAGCACATAATTATGAATTTATGAAAATAAAAATGAGGGAATGATATGTTATTACTATGAATTATAGTTAATCTATCACTTATCCTTACATATTTTCCCCTTCAAAAATGGATCCATGAGTTAGTTTCCAAGTTTACAACTTGGATAATTCCATATTTGAAGGAAACTTTCAAAAAACCAACAACCATGTTGTGTTTACTGAGGTCTTGTAAGGAGAAATATTTCAAGTGACCAATGTGCTCGTGACAATGTTCGTTCAAGTCATTTGCATGCACATTAGGACTTTTGAAGGTTGATCAAAGACAAAAAATCCAAACTTATATAATATTCTTTGATGATAAACCTTGTCAATAGCTATAACCGCTTACTAGTGTTTTACACTTCTGATAACAACATTAGAAGTTCTTAACTAAACTATTTTTCCTTTACCGTACTATGTGATATGCTAGATGGATAATATGTTCATAATTGATTATAGAATGTGGAGAAATTTTAATATCTATTTTCCATCTCAATGGACCCTTCACCTTTAATAAGTGGGGGTTATAGTTTTCCACAAAAATTTCAATTGTGCTACTTTTATTTAGAGTGTAAAACAAAGGACCCTTATTTTCCATATGATGATAGTTACCAAATCAAAAATTCATTCAGAAACTGGTGATCAATGTGTTATTAAAAATGTGGAACTCATACCTTATATGCACGAAGATTAATTATTGCTTCCATATATGTCATTTTCTTAAAACACGACGATTTGCGATGTCCTGTAATAATACAAAAATTACATAAAAAAAAAAATTCATAATCATTTTACCTTTTACTTTTTTTGTTAGGTAGAATGGTTGGGAACAGTGTTGGATTTTAATGTTCAGGGTTACATGTCACAAAAAAATTAGGTGATGGTCCAAAAAATTATGTGAACGTCGTTTGACGTTTAAAATTTAATATGCGTGTCAAAAAAATGTATAACAATTATTAACAAATAAAAATATTAATTTAAATTATACATTTCGGAGATTGGAGATAAATAACTTGTTTTATAGATCCTTGAGCTCCTAGTGACGATCCATAGGTAGGTAGAGATTAATCCTTAAACCTTCATGCACAATAATTATCAATCCCATTGTTTAACTCGAAAATGGTTATTTAATCATTCCTACTCTATTCTCGTTGTAGAGAGAACAACACTGACATAGAAAATAGCTAGAGCTAATTTATAAAAAAAAAAAAATAAGTTGCAACTCATGTAGGTATTTATTAAAAAAAAAATTACATAAACTTTAATGGTGGATTTTTCTCTACTGCAGATCATTCCATCTTTTATATTTTATAAATTAAATTATAATTACAAATATATGTGGGATTCTCTAATTGATTGAATCTAAATGGTTTTACAAAAATTAATACTTATAAATTTTTGGGCCTTTGTAGTACAATTATAAACTAACAAAAACAATGCTACATTAATCAATTTCATAGTTTATTATAGATACAATTATTTTTCATAAATATTGATTGTCCACCAATCAATTGGATCTTCACTAATCAAATGAAGATCTAGAAACACCATTAAAATTTTTGAGATAATTAAAACGCTATTTTAAATTACAATTAAAAAATAAAATATTACAAAAATTGAAAGAAATGACTCACTAGTGCAAGCTTGCAATTCTGTAGAAAATGAGTTCAAACTTCTAGCTTTCAAACCTCCAAGTTCAACCTTCAAGTTTCAGCTTTCTTATAAAATCCCAAATCCAATGTTTGTAGAATCTATATTTGTTAGAAATTAAACAAAGAAAAATCAAAGAAAACCAAATCAAATTAAAATAATTAGAAATGAAAACTAGTAGATGTTTTTATTTTAACAATGAGATATTAAGATTTTTTATATTTTATCAATAATATATTAAGATATTTTTATTAATTTAATTACAAACTTTCCTTTTTTGTTGATATTAATTGTCATAAATCTCACAAATTTATAATATGTAGTGTAATATTAATTTGACAATTTTGTTAATTATTTTAAATTTAGTTTTATATATATATATATATATATATATCACACACACACACATGTATACATATATTAAATGATTCGTTAGTGCAAGCTTGTAATTCTGTAGAAAATGAGTTCTAACTTTCAACTTTCAAATCTCCAAGTTCAACCTTCAAGTTTCACCTTTCTTACAAAATCTCAAATCCAATGTTTGTAGTTAAATATATATTTGTTAGAAATTAAACAAAGAAAAATCAAAGAAAACCAAATCAAATTAAAATAATTAGAAATGGAAACTAATAGATATTTTTATTTTAACAATGAGATATTAAGATTTTTTATATTTTATCAATAATATATTAAAACATTTTTATCAATTTAATTCCAAACTTTCTTTTTTTGTTGATATTAATTGTCGTAAATCTCACAAATTTATAATATGTAGTATAATATTAATTTAAAATTTTTGTTAATTATTTTAAATTTAGTAACACAGAGAGAGACAGAGAGAGAGAGATATGTGTGTGTGTAGATATGCTATACATATACATATGTGTGTGTGTACATATCTACATCCACACACACACACACACACACACACACGTATGTGTGTGTGTGTGTGTGTATATATGTAGATATGTATATGTATATAGATACATATACATATATAGATATGTATATATGTACATATGTATATGTACATACATACATACATACATACACACACATTATATATATATATATATATATATATATATATATATATATATATATATATATATAGTTGGCGGTTTAGTTGATGGTTAAGATTTGAACATACATGTCATATTGATGTTTAAATTATATTTTCACATGTCAATCATGATGGTCATATTTTAAAAATGGTTGTATTTGACATCTAAAATGACTAAAAATATCTCAACACCTTGCAAAATCCATCACTAGTTGGGAGAATTTGATTGATCACCATTATGGTGGTACTTTTCATTCTATTTTCCTTTTTCAAGGCCCTTTCCTTTGCAGAAATTAGAGTATTATTTTGTAATAGTGCCATTAACAATTGATTCCTGCTACCTAGAACCTACAAGTTAGATACATCACATATTTTTTACCCAATAAATATGCTCATGTGTAATTTTTTAAGATAAAGATTAGTAGGTTTGACATAATTCCAAAAATAAACTCATAATGATTTCTTCATCATTATTGATAACACATATCTTAAAAAGTAGAATTCTCAAACATTTGACTTGCGTGATGAAATACTCAATTTGAGGTCTATTGATTGGACTAAGATCTCTAGGGTCATTTTCTAGTTGACATGCTTGAATCATACCATGCTTCCTGAAAAATATTTTTCAAGATCATCCAAAATTCATAATGACCATATTGCCTTGAAAGTGAAACTTCACTTCTGGAGACACTTACTATCTTAGGATTCCTATAGCTTCATCATAATATTTTTTCCATTTGACCCATTTGATAAGGTTTTGAGGATAATATTCTTCACCCATTATAATTTGGTAGAGACCCTTATTTAGAAACACATTTTTCATATAGCCTTTCTAGCTAAAGTAATATCAATTTGTGTTGGTGTGAATTACATTTATGTTATCCATTTCTAGCCTAAAAACTTGATGTAGATTTTTAAAAATACTATTTTTTAAAGGGTGTTTGGATTTAATTGTAAAAATGATCATCTTGATATGAGGAACATGTTCACAAATGGAATAATTTCCTAGAGGGAGAAACAATATTTTATCAAAATAAATAAATTGGATCTACATATCAAAATGACCGTCTAAACGAGACGATTGAAATGGTCTAGTCACTAAAATGATGATTTTTTCTTACACTTTTTTTGATGTGGAAATGATGTTCTAGGTCCTTATTGGTAGTTTTTTTCAGTCATAATATCCAAATTCCTCATGGTTTGAGAGGTAATTTAAAAACAAGTTTTATATAAAAGTTTTAAACCTTCTTAGTTTACTACCTTAAACTATAACCATGAAATTGTGTGGAAATGTACCAAATGTAGCTAGGATTGATTTTTTCCTGAACTAAAATAGAGAAACTATGTGCATTTCTATAAATGTACCCAATATTTATCTAGAATAACTAGGTTATTCTCTACTTGGTCTATAGATTCTATTGTATACTCATCTCATATTTACATAGTGAGAACAATCCAATGTTTAAGGGTACTAACTATGGATAGTTCTAACATACCGATGTGTTCACATCGCCATTTTTTATTTCTGAATAAAATAACTTCTCAGGGTTAACGAATTATCAATGTATTGCATAGATCGCCTGTTGGTGCTCAAAATTGTCTCACCCCATTTGTGCCCTTGAAAATTTATTGATTCATGGCCTCTACCATTTTATCCTTCCCCGTATTGTGTTTGGTCAGTCTTTGTTGCCATTTTAATCTTCTCCTGGGTTGAGGATCATGTGTGGGTCCATATTTGTCTCATGGTTCCTTTGTTCCTCTGGAAAAGCTCTGTATTTTGGGTCTCCTGTGCTTTGTTCCTTCAAAACTCACGTTTTCCCATTTCCTCCATTTTCCACAGTCAAGATCTGTCGTCCTTATCATTTTTACCTAAATACTTAAAAATAAATGAGTTGATGTGTCCCTAAGGATCGTGTTTGAGCCTTGCAATAGTCTAAATTCTTTGTCCTTGAAGAAAACCTCATTTTCTGGCTTGAATGGACGTTTCTCTATGTTTTACGGTTTGACGGGCATTTCTCCAGGTCAAATTTGCATCATTCAGTCGACAGGGAAATGTGGCACCTCTTGGTTGGATGCGGATCAGCCTAATACTTTAGAAATTCTATGAAAAGCCTCATTTTTAAAATGTGTCCACGTGGAGGAACGACGCTCGTTTGAGAATCAACTTTTTGGTTTGCTTTGAAGTAGCGATCGAGAGGACACATGGAGAGTTGACAAGAAAGAGACACGTGGAGGCTTCCGCTAGGTTTCCCATACTTAGACAAATTTCAAAAGGTTTTCGGGAAGACCAGGACACGTGGAGGAACGACGCTCATTTGAAGATCTGGTTTTGGGCTTTGCCTTGGAGTAGCACCGAGAGGACATGTGGAGGCTTCCGCTGCAGCCCGGACATAGACAAATTTTTATGCTTGGAGCAGTTGGCGGAACCATGGCGAGCTTACGAAATTTTTGACACCATCTTATGCACCATGGACAGTGGAGGAACCACACATGGAGGACCGACCTTTGAGTTTCATGCCAGGCTGACACGTGGAGGCCTCCGCCACTTCGCATTTTACTTGACTTTTCAACGGCCAAAAGGAGACTGTGGAGCTTCAAGTGGCACCTTTCGCTGAGCTTCAAGCTTTCAAACAAATTTTTTAAGGAGAAGCGAGCCTTTGAGTTTCGTTCTAAAGAAGTGACACATGTGGAGGCACTCCGCTCACTTTGCATTTTACTTAGACTTTTCAACGGCCAAAAGGAGACTCCTCGGAGCTTGACAAGTGGCACCTTCCGTTGAGCTTCAAGCCTTCAAACAAATTTTCATCCGGAGCAGGACACGTGGCGAGCCTGCGCTCATTCAAGGTATCAAATTTTTGGGACCACCTCAAGGTGCGCCATGGTGACACGTGGCAATTTGAAAAGTCATAGGGGGCGGGGAGGCGGACCATCAGAGGCAATTCAAACTTTTCGCCTCTTTGTTTCATAAAGGTTAAAATAGCAAAAATGGCTCCTACATGAGCCCGATGGGAAATAGTCAATGTTTTGCCCTGGTCAATGACAGTGGAGGTGCGGACTTTCGGAGGAAAATTGGAAAATTTTCCTTTTGAGAAAAAAGAGTTAAAAGTAAAAGGGGAAGCGTAGTTCCGCTGGGACCCACATTGGGACACGTGTCAAAAGTATTTCTCAAGGGCGGAGCTACAGGGAAAACTTGGAAATTTTTCCTTTTTTCCAAAAAGAGAGTCAAATGGCAAGAATTTCTCCGAGTTTCTTTTGGGGCCCACCTTAGGACATGTGTCAGGCCCATTTTTAGAAGCGGAGGTGCGGGGAAAATGGGAAATTTTTCCATTTTCTAAAAGGGTCAGAAAAGGTCAAAGGAAGCCCTCTGAGCCTAGTTTTTGCATCTTCCACATGGATGGCCCACATTCAAAATCAAAGATCAATGGCTGCTGAGCGTCTAAATCTGATTTTCCCCCCATTTTTTCTGTAAAACTCCTGGGAGTGTGAGTCTTCATGATTTCTTTCTATTTTCTACATGCCAAACAAGAGGAGCGAGTTAATTTTGATATCTAGAGTTTGGTGGGAGAGATCTGGAGACGTCTTTCGCCATTAAAATGGTTTGACTCTCAAGCTCGATCTGGTTTTCCATTTTTCTTCTCCTGAGCACGCAAGGGGCCAGATTTGATTGATATGGGGTGGAAGTGGTTGAATGGATGGAGGCGTGTTTTCCCAAGAAAGGAGTTGAATGTGGGAAGAAATTCGAAGAGATTTGCCCCTCGAGCACCTGGAGACTTTTACAGATCTGATTTTGTGAATCACGAAAGAATCATGGCAAGCACTAGTGCATTTAAAGTTTTTGTCTTTTGGGAGGAAGGGGATCTGTTGTAAATGTTATAAATGGGCACAAAATTTTTTGTAAATGGTTGGGAGTTTTTGGAAAGATCAGGACTGATTTTCTCCAGCAAAAAAAGCTTGACAAAGCCCATCCATTTTGAGAAGTCATCTAGAGAAGCCTGTATATCTCTCTTTGTGTCAAATTTGATCATGTCAAGGTGGTTGCAAGTGTACAACCATTGAACAAGCTTTGAGATTGTTCTGGAAACTTTCCCTTGCTGATAAATTTGATCAAACTTTGAGTTATTTTGTGTTAATATTTGAGTAAAGTGTATTTATTTCATTTCTGAATGCATACGAGGTAGTTTTTCTTGTTTCTATTGCAATATTGTACCAAAATATACGGGGTCCAATCACATAGGTCTCAGTCCTTGTGATAGTTTAGTGGCATCTGCAATTTCATTTCTCAGAAGAGCCTTCATCTGGGAGTGGGATAAACGGTTTAAAATCACTTTTCTTTCATTTTGTTGATAGAGATTCTCTGTAAGCCTCTGGGTGTACCTCAAGCGTGACTTGGTTTAAATCTTGGTGCTTTATTGGGTCCTCTGACTCGAGCCTTCATGACAGAATCCCACAGGTTGTGTGAAAGAGTGTTGATCTAGGCCTCCATTGAAGCACATATTCTAGTTGAGGAAACAATTTAACTTTTTGTGGCATTTTGTTGATTGAATCTTTCCATTTTGCATAAGCTCTCAAGGATCTGGTGAATCAAGTCCATCCTGTCTCCCCTCCCACCAAAATTCATTTAACAAACAACTAATCCTACCCATACTACCCCTGTTTTCACTCTGTATACCCACACAAGACCAAAATCCTTTTACTAAAAGTATGCAGAACATATCAAGGTCTCAAATGTCTTTAGTAACCTTTGCCTTGTTGTGAAAATATCTCCATAATCTAGAAGTGACAACTCGTGAGAGTCAGATTTGGTGTGTTGATCATATTTTCCCCAAGGCCTTCTCTATAAAATTTATGCAAAAGAAAGGTACCTGTATCTCCTTTCAAATAATAGAGGTTACAAAATAGAGGTTCTCTTACCTTGGTTAAAAGGCACAACCTAAAATAGTTAGGATAAGATCATATCCTTTTGAGGTGCTACCCATCTCTCCACAAATCCAAGTAACAAAGGGACAACATAGATCTGCTATCCCCAGCTACAAAATAACATACATTGCATGATCTATCTGCCTCTAAGCTCCCTGTTGAATCTGTGTTGCTACTTGGTTTGAAAAGGAGAACAAATTTTGGGTACCAACACTAATGGCGCCATTGCCAGGGATCATTGCCAGGGAACTGCCAATTTCTATTTAGTTCATAATCAACACTTGTGGCGGTAAAGTACTCCTGGGAAATATGTTCCAAGTGTTGTTTATGCAATCCATATCTATTTAGCCCTAGTCTCCACAAGTTTTACATGCTCCATGTGTTGTGGTAGTTTTTTCACCTTTGATAAATTTTGGTGAAGAAAGGTTAGAATTCTTTCATTTCCAGTTTTCTAGCATTGACAGACACTTTGACAGATCATATTTAGTGCATTTGCACAACTAAGGTGGAAATCCTTAGTGGCGACTCCCTGTTGATTTGATTCTGATAAGGACCAGTGTCTTAAACCTCTGTCAAGTAAGAATTTGTTACTAATATTTGCAAAGTTGGAAGGAAGAAGATCTTTCTTTGCTAGGGATCCTGCTAGGACATTGTTTCTAGAGCTAGGAAAAGCAAAATCAGAAGGAAGAAAATCCTGGAGAGTTGTGGGAGAACAACAGACAAGAAGAGGGATCACCATTGATGAAAGTGAATGGCCTATCATTGAAGACTGCCATTCAAGTGACTCTGAATCAGGTAGCCTCTTTGTGGAATTGAATTCTCCAGCTGGAGAAGGGCCTTCATTTGATTTTGAAATATTTTCTTCACATTCTGCACCTTGTCTTTTCTGAAGTAGATAGGGATTTCCAAGAAGCAAGGCCTTTGGGGGATCTCCATTTTGAAAACTACACTCCTGTGTTCCAAGGACCCTCTGCCCCTCATCAATTTGTCACCCCTCTAAGATCACCTCCTCGAATCAATATGGCTCAACCCAGACCTCCATTTGTTGTAAACACCTTTGGACCTATAAATTTTGTGGGAATGGCTTGGTTATCCAAATGCAGTACCTCAAGATGTAAGGAAAAAACTTCCTAAGTTCTAGGGAAACAATGCCATAACTGGTGACCAACATCTAAAGCTCTTCCTCAATATGATGGAAGATTTTGAGATTGAACATGAAGATGTGTACATCAAGTTGTTTGTTCACACTTTAGAGGAGGATGCAAGGGACTGGTACAAAGCATTTCTAGATAACTCTATTGATTCTTGGGCTGAGATGAAAATGCATTCAGATTACAATATGGTGATAGGATTGACCCTAGGTTTCTTCTATCAGAATTTGAAAACATCAAGAAGAATCCCAATGAGTCAGTACATGACTTCAATACAAGGTTCAATAAGACCTTGAGGAGATTGCCTGTTAGGATAAGGCCATGTGATGAGTCATGTTTGATCAAATATACTGATGCATTTGATAAAAAGGCTGCATATTACTTGAGGGACAAGAACCCTACAAATTTGAGGAAAGCATTCACCATGGCCCTACAAATAGAGAATAATATCAAGGAAATTGGGAAACCTCCAAAGAGGGAAGGTGTGAATTTGGTTAACCCAGAAAAACCTCAGACAAGCAAGGCTGCTGATTTGGAAGAAGTGGTGAAAACTTTGGCAGGGGCTGTCAAGGAGATCTCCTACAAACTAGCCCGAGCTGAGAAAGGAGTTTGGGTAGAGTTCCCAAGGACAACACAAGCAACAAGGCCAAGACAAATTTACAAATCATCAAAGAATTGATGACAGAGGAAAAGGAGCTGTTGGATTTGGGAATAGGTAGCCTCAAGGCAGAGAAAGTAGAATGGTACCTGATCCTTTGGCTGCCAGAGTTGCTGTGGTGGAAGAGACAGAAGTCATTGATTGGTGTGACAGATGTTTCATGCCCCATGCTCCTTGTGAAGAAGATCAAAAGAAGAAAATGCAACTGATGATAAGAGTGATGATGATGTTTGCATGATGGGATGCTCCACTAGCTCACAACAAAGGGCAACCTCAACTGAGGTGATAAGTGCTAGAACTGCTGCCACTTTTTGGGACTGCATTCATAGAGTACATATTCTCCCTCCCTCTCATACTTTAGAAGTAGATAATGTACAAGCTTTTGAATTTCCCAATAATGACTTTGAATATTTAAGGGCTTTAATGATAAAAAAGTATGATGGAGGAATCCCATCTGAGGAGGATAGGAAATTATTAATGAATGTTGTTGTGGCTCAAGAGAAGGAATATAACACAAGAAGTAAGGCTGTCAAAGGGGCAGGGCCTCAGGCCAAGCCAAAAGCTCCCTTACTTTCTAACATTCCTAAAGAGGCTCCTAGGAAAGATCCATCTGCCAAAAGCCCTGCAGTTCCAAGCAAAAATCATACCCCTCCTTATGCTCAAGCTATCAAGAATCCTGTGCCACCCAATGAATGTATCAGCTTTCCTTCCAATACTGCCTTGCCCAAGAATGTCCCATATGACATTGCCCAAGTTTTGAGTCAAATCAAAGTCTTTGTCCCAATTGTTGAGTTGCTTAGGATTCCTGAGCACAAAAAGAGAGCATTTGAATACTTGGGATTGAGTGAAGAGAAGACAGCCCTAGGAAGAAATGTGAACATTGTGGAGAATCCTCTAGCCATTGAAGAGTCTGAGACACCATCAACATCAGAAGAGCTAGCTGAACCACCTGAGGTTTATTTGGGGACATCTTTGGTAGACTCTCAGCTGAATGTGGATCCATTCTTCACTACTTTGATCATCAAGGATAGGCTGCTCCATAACTGCATGTTTGACTCAGGGGCATCATGTAATGTCATGCCTTTGGAGGTCATGAATGAGCTGAATATTAAGGTAACAACAACATATGGGAAGTGCACTGCCATGGACTCCAGAGAGGTGCCAGTAGTGGGATGTGTGAAGGGTTTGGTGGTGCAGCTTGCAGCCTACCCAGGTAAAAATTTAAAGCTTGATGTTGTCATAGTTGATTGCCCAGCCAAGTGGGGTATGTTATTGTCAAGAAAATGGGCTGCAAGTGTTGGTGGTAGTGTCCAAATGGACATGTCTTATGCCACCATCCCAGTTGAGGGCAGCCTTGTCAGGTTATATGGGGAGAAGAAAATGTTGCACCTTATTGAGGATCCCAACAATGTGTCCTATGAAGTATTGTATACAAATGTTGATGCTGACAACTTTGTGGGATTTGCTGATGGAAAAGAGCACAAGATTGAGGAGTCTAAGTGTCTTGAGCAGGCAGGCTCTCCTTGGACTTTATTGTTTGATGGAGCTTGCTCCAAATTTGGAAATGGTGTCGGTGCTGTCCTAATTTCTCCAAGCCAGGAAAGGTTTGTTTTTTCCTTTAAGCTTAACTTTGAGTGTACTAACAACATTGCTGAGTATGAGGCATTGTTGTTAGGTTTAAGAATTTCTTGGAAGTATGGTGTCAGGGACATCATTATCAAAGGAGACTCAGAGTTAGTTGTCAAGCAAGTCAGAAAACTATATGCCACAAAGAATCAGTGACTGAAACAGTACAAGCATGCAGTTTGGGACTTCATTGAGATGTTTGACTCCTTCAACATTGTGCATCATGACAGGAGGTTCAATGACTTGGCAGACAAGCTTGCAGTGTTGGGGTCTCAGTTTGACAGTTCTGCAACATCCCCTTATTGTGAATATGAGGTGGAGGTAGTGACAAGACCCTCTGTCCCTGACAATATAAAACATTGGTAGGTTTTTGATGATGAGGCTCAGGTCAGAAGGTTCCTGCAAAATGATGGAGAGTTTTCTGATCAAAACATTGATTGGGAGCCAATGGTCTATACAACAGAGGGGAAGGAAACCTTATTTGGAAAAGGCATCATCCAGCTAAAGACCAACACCATTCCTAGAGGGTTGGTTGCTCTTGAATCAAATTTTGATAATGTTGACTACATTATTAATAGGCATATGGCAGCCTCAAGGGATGTTGAGGAGCATGACCTTGGCACGAAGGAGAAACCAAGGAAGATTTGGTTGGGTAGCAGTCTCAGCAAAGATGAAAAGCAAGTCATACATCCAGTTGTTAAAGAAATACCAAGATTGCATGGCTTGGACCTATTCTGAGCTCAAAGCATACAGAGAAGACCTGTTCCAACATGAGATTCCCTTGGAGCCCAGTGCAAAACCCTTCAGGTAGAAGCAAAGGCCAATTAATCCTCTGTTATCTCTCAAAATGCAAGAGGAGCTGAAGAAGCTAAGGGATGGAGGAATTATCCAGCCCACAAGGTATTCTTCTTGGGTTGCCAACCTAGTGCCAGTAAGAAAGAAGAATGGTGACATCAGGTTGTGTGTGGACTTCAGGAATCTAAACAAGGCCTCAATGAAGGACAACTATCCTTTACCTAACATGGAGCACATGTTGTAGTTGGTGACTGGTTCTGAGTTGCTTTCTACTTTAGATGGCTTCTCTGGTTATAATCAAGTCATGGTGAAAGAATCAGAAAGGATCAAGACAACCTTCACTACTCCATGGGGAACGTATGTATATGTTAGGATGCCCTTTGGTCTGATGAATGTTGGAGCCACTTTTCAGAGAGCAATGGATGTTGCTTTTGCTGGTTACATCAATGACTTTATTGTTGTTTACCAAGATGATGTAACAGTGTTTTCAAGAAGGAGAAGTGACCATTTTCTGCACTTAGAGAAGATGCTGATCAGATGTAGGGAATATGGCATCTCACTCAATCCAAAGAAATGCCATTTTGGAGTGCAGAAGGAAAAATTTCTTGGTCACATTGTGTCACAGGAAGGAGTGATGATTGATCCAGAAAGAGTGGAGGCCATCAGTCCTAATCAAGCAAAGTCCCAATTCCAAGAACCAAAAAAGGAATTCAGTCCTTCTTTGGGTAGATAAACTTCATTAGAAGGTTTATATCAAAACTTTGTTGAGTTGACTATCCCAATCACTTCCATGTTAAAGAAGGATCAGATCATCAAATGGGAAGAGGTTGCCATCCAAGATTTCAATGGAATCAAAGAGGCATTGAAGCATGCCCCTGTTTTAGCAGCCCCAGATTACAAGAAACCTTTCCAGTTGTTTTCTTTCACTTCAGAAAACACTATTGCTTCTGTCCTGCTACAGAAGGATGATGAAGGGGCTGAGAGGCCCATTGCCTTTTTCAGTAAGGCTTTGCAAGGAGCAGAACTGAAATACACCATCATGGAAAAGCAGGCATTTTCCTTGGTCAAAGCAACAAAGGTTTTCAGGCCTTATATTTTAAGTTCAAAAGTTGTTGCTTATGTTCCCCATACCATGGTAAAAGACATCCTGTCAGAGATGGAAGTCTCAAGTAAAAGATGTAGATGGGTGAACAAATTGCAAGAGTATGATATGGACATCCAAACCATGAAGTTGGTGAGAGGTTTGGGGTTAGCTAAGCTCATGGCTGAGAGAAACTTGTAGACCATTGAGGTAAATGAGATTGAGGAAGAAAGGGCATTGTTTTTGAAATATTGATGAGTTCTGAGTGGTACAAGGATGTGATGTTCTATCTCAGACACTTAAACTGCCCTGAGCATTTGAATAAGAACCAGAAAAGAGCTCTTAAGTTGGCTTCCCAGAAATATGTCATTACTGATTTTGGGTTGGCATGGAAGAACCCAGAGGGAGTCCTCTTAAGATGCATCACTAAAGATGAAGCCCCCAAAATAATTGTTGATCTCCATGGAGGAGTTTGTGGGGGGAATTTTGCTGCAAGAGTCACAACACATAAGATCCTAAGGGCTGGTTATTGGTGGCCAACTCTTTTCAAGGATGCAACCATGTTGGTCAGAAGATGTGAGAGTTGTCAGCGTTTCTCTGGAAGGCTGAAGGCTTCAGGCTCCCTACCTTTGCAGTCTGTATCAATTGAAGCCCCATTTAAGCAATGGGGAATGGAATTCATTGGTGAGATTTCAGACCCTTCAAGTGCTGGCCATAAGTGGATTCTTGTAGCCACTGATTACTTTACCAAGTGGGTGGAAGCAATCCCCACCAAGAAGGCTACACACCAAGTTGTCATGGATTTTGTGCTAAACAATATTATTTGCAGGTTTGGAGTACCAGTCAAAATCATAGCTAATAATGCCATGAGTTTCAGGGCTAGACCTCTGGTGGCAATGTGTAAAGGATATGGGATCAATTTGACATATGCCTCTAATTATAATCCCCAAGGAAATGGACAAGCTGAGTCCAGCAATAAGAATTTTCTAAAGATTATCAGAAGAACCTTGGAGTTGAACAAGAGAAAATGGGGTGAACAACTGAAGTTTGTTGTCTGGGCTGATAGGATCACTGTCAAAAGAGCCACTGGAAAGAGTCCATTTGAGTTGGTATATGGGACTCAGGCCCTACTGCCCCTGCATATGCAATTATCTTCATATCAGTTCATTCAACAACTGGAAGATCAAGAAGTGAGTCCTCATGATGCCCGCATCAACCAGATTGTTGAGCTTGATGAAGAGAGGAGGGCATCTCACCAGAGGCATATAAAGTTCAGAGAAAAGCTAAAGAAACTGTTTGACAAGAAGGTCACTCCTAGAGCCTTCAATATTGGAGATCTTGTGCTATTATGGGATAACAGGCATGAGGATAAGGGCAAGCATGGAAAGTTTGATTCATTGTGGATGGGCCCTTACTCCATTGACATCAGAATTGGTGAACACACCTTCTTCTTGAAGGATCTAGATGGTGAATTGCTTCGAACTTCCTGTTAATGGTAGGCATCTGAAGCATTTCTTGGATTGATTCCTCTGAATCAAGGTAAACACCTCTTGTACAGTGTATAGTTTGTTGTTTGTCCTTTTTTGTGTTTTGGCTCGTCCTGGTCCTTGGTGACCTATTTTTTGCTGGCTTCTTTGTTTTTTTTTGGAGATGGCTTCGTTTCTCTACTCTGTGAGCTAACTTTATTGCCCAATGGATATTTTGGCACTTGGTCTACTATTGTTCTTGTGGCACTCGCAGGGAGTTCCCATCCCCTGAGTCGGAGCCAATGTTGGTGCTCAGAATTGTCTCGCCCCATTTGTGCCCTTGAAAATTTATTCATTCACGGCCTCTGTCATTTTCTCCTTCCCCGTATGGTGTTTGGCCAGTATTTATTGCCATTTTAGTCTTCTCCTGGGTCAAGGATCATGTGTGGGTCTGTATTTGTCTCATGGTTCCTTTGTTCCTCTAGAAAAGCTCTGTATTTTGGGTCTCCCGTGCTCTGTTCCTTCAAAACTTCATGTTTTCCCATTTTCTCCATTTTCCACAGTCAAGATCTATTGTCCTTGCCTTTTTTCCCTAAATACTCAAATAAGAAATGAGTTGATGTGTCCCTAAGGATCGTGTTTGAGCCTTGCAACAGTCTAAATTCTCTATCCTTGAAGAAAACCTCATTTCTGGCTCGAATGGACGTTTCTTTGTGTTTTACGGTTTGACGGGCATTTCTCCCAGTCAAATTTGCATCATTCAGTCGATAGGGAAATGTGGCACCTCTTGGTTGGATGCGGATCAGCTTAATACTTTGGAAATTCCATGAAAAGCCTCATTTTTAAAATGTGTCCACGTGGAGGAACGACGCTCATTTGAGAATCAACTTTTTGGTTTGGCTTTGAAGTAGCACCGAGAGGACACGTGGAGGGTTGGCAGGAAAGAGACACGTGGAGGCTTCCACTGGGTTTCCCATACTTAGACAAATTTCAAAAGGTTTTCGGGAAGTCCAGGACACATGGAGGAACGACGCTCATTTGAAGATCTACTTTTGGGCTTTGCCTTGGAGTAGCACTGGGAGGACACGTGGAGGCTTCCGCTGCTTTCCCATACTTAGACAAATTTTTATGCAGCAATGGAAGTAGTTTGGTGGAACAGGGTCTCTACTTTGGGCACCATCTTGAAGTTGTGCCATGGAGACTGGAGGAACCGCGCATGTTCGGGGGGCCCTTGAGTTTCATTCTAAAGAAGCGCCAGGCTGACACATGGAGGCCTCCGCTCACTTTGCATTTTACTTAGACTTTTCAACGGCCAAAAGGAGACTACCTCAGAGCTTGACAATGTGGCACCTTCCACTGAGCTTCAAGCATTCAAACAAATTTAGCTGGAGCAGGACACGTGGCGAGCCCACGCTCATTCAAGGTATCAAATTTTTGGGACCACCTCAAGGTGTGCCATGGTGACACGTGGCAATTTGAAAAGTCATAGGGGGCAGGGAGGCAGACCATCAGAGGCAATTTAAACTTTTCACCTCTTTGCTTCATAAAGGTTAAAATAGCAAAATGGCCCGTGAGCCCGATGGGAAATAGTCAATGTTTTGCCCCAGTCAACGGCGGAGGTGCGGACCCACGGAGGAAAATTGGAAAATTTTCCTTTTGAGAAAAAAGAGTTAAAAGTAAAAGAGGAAGCGTAGTTCCACTAGGACCCACATTGGGACATGTGTCAAAAGTATTTCTCAAGGGTGGAGCTATGGGGAAAACTTGGAAAATTTTCCTTTTTCCAAAAGAGAGTCAAATGGTAGAATTTCTCTGTTTCTTTTGGGGCCCACCTCAGGACACGTGTCAGGCCCATTTTCAGAAGCGGAGGTGTGGAGCAAAATGGGAAAATTTTCCATTTTCTAAAAGGGTCAGAAAAGGTCAAAGGAAGCCCTCAAGCCTGTTTTTGCATCTTCCACATGGACGGCCCACATTCAAAATCAAAGATCAATGGCTGCTGAGTGTCTAAATCTGATTTTCCCCCCATTTTTTCTGTAAAACTCTGGGAGTGCGAGTCTTCATGATTTCTTGCTATTTTCTACACGCCAAATAGAGGAGCGAGTTAATTTTGATATCTAGAGTTTGGTGGGAGAGATCTGGAGACGTCTTTCACCATTAAAACAGTTTGACTCTCAATCTGATCTGGTTTTCTATTTTTCTTCTCCTGAGCACGCAAGGGGCCAGATTTGATTGATATGGGGTGCAGAAGTGGTTGGTGAATGGATGGAGGCATGTTTTTCCCAAGAAAGGAGTTGAATGCGGGAAGAAATCGAAGATATTTTCCCTCGAGCACCTGAAGACTTTTGCAGATCTGATTCTACGAATCATGAAAGAATCATGGCAAGCACTGGTGCATTTAAAGTTTTTGTCTTTTGGGAGGAAGGGGCTCTATTGGAAATGCTATAAAAGGCATGAATTCATCATGCAAATGGTTGGGAGTTTTTGGAAAGATTAGGACTGATTTTCTCCAGCAGAAAAAGCTTGACAGAGCCCATCCATTTTGAGAAGCCATCTAGAGAAGCCTGTATATCTCTCTTTGTGTCAAATTTGATCATGTCAAGGTGGTTGCAAGTGTACAATCCATTGACAAGCTTTGAGATTGTTCTGGAAACTTTCCCTTGCTGATAAATTTGATCAAACTTTGAGTTATTTTGTGTCAATCTTGAGTAAAGTGTATTTATTTCATTTCTGAATGCATACGGGTAGTTTTTCTTGTTTCTATTGCAATCTTGTACCAAAATATAGTCCAATCACACAGGTCTCAGTCCTTGTGATAGTTTAGTGGCATCTACAATTTCATTTCTCAGAAGAGCCTTCATCTGGGAATGGGATAAACGGTTTAAAATCACTTTTCTTTCATTTTGTTGATAGAGATTCTCTATAAGCCTTTGGGTGTACCTCAGGCATGACTTGGTTTAAATCTTGGTGCTTTATTGGGTCCTCTGACTCGAGCCTTCGTGACAGAATCCCATAGGTTGTGTGAAAGAGTGCTAATTTGGGCCTCCATTGAAGCACATATTCTAGTTGAGGAAACAATTTAACTTTTTGTGGCATTTTGTTGATTGAATCTTTCCATTTTGCATAAGCTCTCAAGGATCTGGTGAGTCAAGTCCATCATGTCTCCCCTCCCACCAAAAAATCTATTTAAAACAACTAATCCTACCCATACTACCCCTGTTTTTTGCATCTGTATACCCACACAAGACCAAAATCCTTTTACTAAAATATGCAGAACAAATCAGGGTCTCAAATGTCTTTAGTAACCTTTGCCTTGTTGTGAAAATATCTCCATGATCTGGAAGTGACAACTCGTGAGAGTCAAATCTGGTGTGTTGATCATATTTTCCCCAAGGCCTTCTCTATAAAATTTATGCAAAAGAAAGGTACTATGAATCTCCTTTCAAATAACAGAGGTTACACAATAGGTTCTCTTACCTTGGTTGAAAGGCACAACCTAAAATAGTTAGGATAAGATCACATCCTTTTGAGGTGCTATCCATCTCTCCACAAATCCAAGTAACAAAGGGATAACTAGATTCCTCCCTGCTACAAAATGACATACATTTATGATCTATCTGCCTCTAAGCTCCCTGTTGAATCTGTGTTGCTGCTTGGTTTGAAAAGGCAACATCACCAACAAATTCATATAATAAAATGTTTCCTAAACCGTAGGTGTTTTCGATATTCCAATGGTATGTGGAAGCTAAAAACTATAAATAATGTTTTATGGGGCTTAGGTACTGGTGAAATGCTTGTTACCTCACTTTACACATATTCACATGCTTAGCTATGATAGTTCCTATGATTGTTTAAAACCCCTAAATAAATACTTAAAAAACAACTCCAACCTTTAGTATCCCACTACTTTTATCAATTCCTGATGACCAAGATTCATTAATGGAGAGATGAGAGGATATTATGGGTAATTGAAGTAGGCCACTAAAAATAATATTGAAGTTAGGAAGGTAGAGTAAATCCACAAACAAAATTGGAAAATCTAATATTATATTTAAATACTTTCAGCCTGAAATCAATAAATAAATACAAGCTCCATAAAAACATGATGTAAGCGATGAATATATCTAATAAAGATTTGATAACATGTTAGAATTATGGACACATTATACGATTAATGAAATACCTTAATGATATCACCCATATCCATGTAATAAAGTACATAAAGAAACAACGCGATTTATCCATGTAGTATTAAGCTATCTCTTTAGATTGAAATCTTTAACATAAATTCACAAGTTGTGGTACCCTAAATTTTTTAAGACACTTTGAAAACTTTTTTTTGGCACTTTTACAAACACTTGGCATTTAAATACATATGTGATATTATTTATACATATAACATCATTTCAAACACCCTTTAATCAACTAAGTGGTTCATATTCTCTAGTTCAACATTATCAAAACCATATTAGTCAATATAAAAGTTAACTTACACTTTATATAAGCATCATAAGTCTTCTAGTTTTGAGTTTCATGACCTCATGATGGGTTTTTGGGGCCCTAGAGATTTTATTACCAAATCTATCCAATAGTCATGAACACATCCTTTGCCAATCCAATGGTCATAATTTCAAATGGGTAACTTATCTTAGTTGACCTTATCATGATTTTATGGTTAGTTGATTAGGAAACCTAATGAGTTGTCTTTTATTTTAATAAATGAACATGAATCCATGTAAACCACATGGATTTAACTTCACTCCTTGGAGATCAATTACACACAAAGAGAATATTCTTTCTAAATATTCCATGAGCAATCTAAGATGAGTCAATAATTTTTTTTTGAAGAATCCTTGAAATATATATGTACATGCCATTAAGTTCTAAATTAAAATAAAGTGTTTCATTGTAAGTTAATTATTAAGTATTTCTTAATTGCATATAATTATATAGGCTTGGGAGAACTATGTGGATTTAGGACCTATTTAGAGTATTGTTATATAGGAAAATGCTCAACAATCATGGAATGGGTTGGGGTTAGTCCAAACCAATATGCCAACTCCTTTTAAAGGTCTCTAGTATTAAAAAATAAGAAAAATTTAGGGTTTGGAAAAAGAAGAAGGAATTTTAGCTCTATCATATATCATCACAACAATCTAGGCTTGCATAAAAAAAATATCATATCAAGGAAAACTTGCATCAAGAATCCAAAATTCATCCTATCTACATTTCACACATTCGTTAACGCCCGTGATAAATTTAGTTCCTATATATGTACGAGATAGGTAAGTTTGTGGGAACCGAATCTATCTTACCACTGTTGAACCCATCTAGATCATGGGTTGCATGTTATGATTTTCTCGTGGTGCACCTTGAGGATTCTCATCCCAGATGTCTGGGTCACAATTGGTTCATCGTCCTATAAGCCTTACTTGGTGATGTTTCAGTTTCCGGTTGCCAGGTTCTTGAATCAATGTTTTTACTGTTATTAGAGTGATCAAATTATTCTAAATGCATAACTTCACATAAATGAGGGTGTATTAAGACTTTTACTTAATAGAATTTGAATTATCTTCCATAATTCAATTTAATTTTTCTTTGGTATAATTTTAATAAAATATATTTGTGAATTCGATAGTTTCATGGAATCCAAAACCTATGATTTTATTTTTCACTAATTAGGATTTAAGCCTTTAACTTAGTTATACTAGATTACTTTTCTTTGATCCAAATCACATAATAAAAACTTAAATGTAAAAGAATTATATTATTGATAGTATATGCACACCTCACGTATTGGAATCTAAAATGTTTCCCATAACTACTCAGAGGGAATGATCACTCATGGATCCATTTTATCATTCTCTCCCTTTAGGACCCGATATCACCTAGATGTTATACCTTGATAGAGAATGGTGTGTGTACTCTATCTCCAGTTGACAAAATTGTAACACCTCAAGGCTGTGGGTAACCTATGTCTGAGGTGAACCTCCAGAGAGGGTTTGTTCACTTGTGAACCACCAAAAACTAAAACATGACAAGGAAAAGGGAGAAGGAATGCTAGAAAAGAGAAATAAGGGTGATACATCAATAATTTAACACATGCATGTACTTCTGCACACAGGTAAATCAAAGATCCACACACCTACATAGCTATAAAATATTTTGTAAAATTAATTCAAAGGTTTAGGAGAAAAGGACAACGGTAGAGGGAGTAAATTCCAAACTAAGGTAATATAATACCCTATTAAACACAATGAAAACTCATAAATCCAACGATAGGAGAGGGAAAATGGATTTTATTACTTAGAGGTGTAAGTACAAAGCTAGGATTACAATAACAAAATAGCCCAAGTATGTGTCTTGTTGGTGCCCTATCCAGTTCCTTAGATTGAGATGGTCTTTTTATAGACTCTCCATTTATTTAACTAATTTAATGTGCTTCATATTGTTCTTCGTGCTTTAAATATTGGTCTAAGTCAAGGAGAAGCCTCAATCTATAATACGTCTCGTGCCTTTGAAAGATAAAAGAGAATATTCAACAAAAATGTTGGGGGATTGGTTTAATGGTCTAGTTAATCAAATTATTAAATCTTAAGGATTGTGTGTGATCAAGATAAGTCTTCATATTTCAAGAAGAACTTTCAATCAAAAAAATGATCCAAAATGCTCCAGAAAACCGAAGCTATGAAGAATCAAATGCATGCAACCCGACCACAAAGTATAAAGCTACAAGACTGCTTAAAAAACTTAGTTAAAATGGAATTATCCATTTTAACAAATCATGGGATGTTTAATTTCCTCCTTCCAAAATCCCTATTCGTTCAAATTTGAAAACCCATGGGAGAATAAGTTTAAAAGCTTTGTCAGGTTACTTGCTAAAAAGTATCTTGACGTACATTTAGCCATCAGTTCCAATGCCAAAAATCAATAGGTCCACCCAACAGAAGATCAATGATCAAAGAAGGGGCCACATGGTAGGATTTCGGATCTCCTCAAATCTTTTTGGCTCCACAGACCTCAAATCCCTAGATTAAATTGTGTTAGATGATTGTAGTTATGTATAATTGTATGTTTACATATGTTTATTTCTATATTTACACGCAATAGATGAAGGTCAACATAGATGTATGGCTAATAAAAATGATCAATGTTAAGCTTAAACATGAACAACATAATGAAAGACAATCTATAAATCAAGAAGATGTGCTCCGGTGGACCTCAAGCCTTTAAAATGAGCTATCTAATTCATTAAATTAAAAGAAAGTCCATATTAAAGAGTTCTGAAAGACGTGTTTTAAAGAATTGAAGTACACTAGCGGAAAAATCAAAAGGTGACACATTACAGAGGCATGGTAATGATACCAAAGTTGGACATGTGATCAAAATCTAAGAGAGTAACTTCTATGAAGAATGCATTATAAAGATGTGAAAGTAGGTTGTAATAAACTGAGCTCAATACATAGTATCAGGTATGGGCAAAGAAAACAAAAGATGTGATAAATACAGCAACAAAAACATCAAATGTAATCTAATAAATGGGACAAAAAATATCAAGATATGATCAAAAGGGGATGCACTGGCAACATTTTTTATGAATCACACTTAATGCTTGCACTAGAGTCCGTTCTCGAGTAGACAATTTACAACGTGAAGGTGCATCTAATGAAATCATGAACTACGATGGATATGTGAAGATTTTAAAGTGGCTTATGTTTCATGGAACCTAGAAGGGGCTCTTACAATTATACTCAGCATGATGTAGTAGCAAGGAGATGTCCCAAGGTTCTAAAAGAGATAGTAATGTGTAATAAGATAGTAGGATAGTAATGGTTCTCAATATAACTAAAATAGTCTAACACTTTGACCGTGCAATGGATCTATCCTAAGGAGATTCATAATTCGAGTAAAGCATGACATAGACTGAGAAGTTTCAAGGCTCCACATGTGGCGATCATTCTAAGATCACTTAAAGGAGGTGAAACACTCGTGGACATCAAATCCAGGGTATGAACTAATGGTTTAGTAAGAGGCATCTAGGTCTAGAAGAGGAACCCGAATAATGCAAAGGTTCAGTTTATGCCTAATCTCAGTGAAGCCATAGTAGGTATATCCCAAGTTCATGGCAAAATAGTAAATCAATGGTACATGTTTGTAGAGGCTATCTTCCAAACTAATCCACGTTTTCCATCGTTCCTCAAGACCTCCACTTCATCCCGAGTTACAAGATTACTGCAAATAGCCATATATTTTGATTCCCTGGCGTCGAAGATATTAGAAGGGGTAGTATTGCTGGAAAGGGATCCTTGAGACCTTCATTTACGCATCAGTCAAGAAAAACCTGGCACTCCCCAAGGACCTCAAGCTCTAGTGGGAAACAAAAGGGGCCAATAGTGTAGAGCCATTAATGAGCATATTCAACTAGGATCAGGACCACTGTGCCAAAGGATCTAATATCGGGTCTTTCCTTGTTCTACAATAAAATTGACTTTTTTTGACTTGTTTGTAACAATTTGACTTTCTTTGTTGCCTTTTGTCATGATTTGTCTTTGCATAATATTGGTTGTTGAATCTTTTCTTTTGGTTTTTCTTCATCTCTCTCCTCCGCTACAGATTCAGAAGGCTAATCATATGCCATATAAAAGACAAATAACACAAGAGAGTTAGATACCTAATCATAATAAAGGAGATCTTTTTTAGAACCAAGATGGTTAGGTACCAGTCTCAATCTACCCCAAGGAAAGACATGTCTATGTGTCGATCTTTAACCTAAGTGAAGACCTCAAGGTGAGTTTGAGGGAGCCAACCATAAGTGAGGATTGTGAAGGATACTAAGTTTGTGATACAATAGACAAAACTTAAAGTTGACAGCTAATATCATAAGGATTTTGATAAAGCTATGCTTTCCCATATGGGATGAAGGAAAAAGGGACATGCACTGAGGAAGTATATGAACTGTTGAAATTGCTCAGTGGATGTACTTTTTCAAGTATCTAAGTGTCATTTCCTACGATGTTGCCCATCTTCAAGTCACTATGGGACAGTTGCATAATATCCAAGTGTATATTTTGCAGATAGATCAGTAACATGTTGATAAATAACATACCAAGGCAAGATCGACTTAAGAAGCAAACGTTAGTTAACAAATCCACTGGATTTCATGAGGTGTATGTAACAACATGATAGCAATTTCTCTATCTCAGCTCATAGCTCCATGGATAAACAGTTATGACCAAAAAGATTCAACCAAGACACATTTTTGTAAACATGAGTATCCAAAGGGTGATTGCAAGGAGTCTGTAAATCATATAATATGTTAACTTTATCGTACATGGATCAAACATCACAGTTACCAAATGGATTGTTTCCATGGGAACAAGTAAGATGATAAAGTCATAAAATTAAATACCAAAGAATGTCACAAGGAGTCTCAATGTAAAATCATACCATTTATCTAGGATGTAAAGAGGTAAGCCATATCATATCTGTGAACTATACCCGATTCTTATTGTGACAAATTTGGGCTTAATGTAGAATTTTTCTATTAGGAGTAAGCTTTGCCAGAACGTCAAACTAATCGACTGTGTAGTCCAACTATGGATTTTAAGGAGTAATTGTTGTCTACCAGAAGTCCACCCTGATAGAGAATGGTGTATATACTCTCTCTTCTGTTGAAAAAATTGCAACACCTCAAGGTTGTGGGTAACCTATGACTGAGGTGAACCTCCACAGTGGGTTGCTTCCCTTGTGAATCACCTAAAACTAACAAATTTGACAAGGAAAGGGGAGAGAAGGAATGCGGGAAAT
Source organism: Taxus chinensis (assembly GCA_019776745.2). Lineage (NCBI taxonomy): Eukaryota > Viridiplantae > Streptophyta > Pinopsida > Cupressales > Taxaceae > Taxus > Taxus chinensis. The sequence continues at coordinate 675,934,629 of CM034146.1, forward strand.
GAAAAATTGAGGTCATACACCAATGATTTGACACACATACGTGCCACTGCATACAGAAAATACAAAGATCCATACACCTGCACAACTCTAAGCTAATCTGCAAAATTAAATCAAAGGTTTGGGTTAAAGGACAGCAATAGAGGGAAGAATTTCCACACCAAAGTAATACAATACCCTGCTAAACACAATGAAAACTCAGAAAACCAGCAATATGAGAAGGCAAAAGGTTAGCTACTCATTCTTTCTGGGGTGCTATTTTTGGAGCCAACATGTCTTATACATATCTTTTACAAAAATCTACCTATGTGGACTGCTACGTCTAAAAACAACCCTATCTACATGAAAATTTTATTTTATTTAACTTATTCCTTCAGCATGTGGTGCATGGGTAGCATGCATACTTATTTTATCATTTAAAATCCTCCTTATCCCGCCCTGTTGGTGCTAACACTATTTGGAGTAGCAGTATTCATGAATTTTAATAAATAAATCCCTCCTTTATTATAGCGCAGACCATCCTATACTGTTGCATGCCTTTTCTTTAAATAATTTCTTTCTCCCATCCTTGCATGAGTTGTTACGCATGGGACTATCCTATTTATTTTATTTTATTTCTTTCTTTCTTTTGGGTTATTGCGCCATATCTAGAAGTCAGACTGCTATTGTTTTTGGATGCCTATTTTCTTCTTTCGCTTCACCTTGATGCCATATCTAGAAGTCAGCATGCTAAACTTAGAACAAGAGATACTTTCTTGTCCATTCATGATTTCTATTTTTATCATACACCTCTTAAAATTATAACAACATCATGTTCCGTTTTAATCAAAAACTCCTAAAAACATGATCTGCTATTTCTAGATCCTTCATGCACAATCCTTGTGTTCTCCCCTTTGGTGCATAGATTTCTATTTTTGGCCAATTCACTCTATTTTTAGAAAAAAAAAAAGTATCCAATCTTCTACTTTTATCCAATTTCTATTTTTATCACACATTATTTTTAGCCAAGCTAAAAATAGCCAATTTTCTAAAAATAACCACTTGCTATTTTTGGCAATTTTGCATGAAAAATATGGTAAAATTTTGGTGATATCACATGATATTTTTCCTGCTAAACAAAGATATTAGTATCCTTCTACATCCATTGGGCTATGGAGTCACATACCTCTGTCAATAACTTGTATCCTCTAAAACACAATAACTAAAATATCCTCTCTAACAAAAGGAAAACATGTGCATACAAGCACTTCTTGGAAAGAAAACAAACTAAGAAAAGTGGAAAGACAATGTGCATACAAGCACTTATTATGCGAGAAACAAACCTAGACTACTCTTTATCTAAACAAGGAGAAATGAAGCTAGAAAAAACCACATACTAGTTGGGAGAAATAACTTTTTATTCTCAAAAATTATGTCCATGAGATCAATTTTGTAACTAGATCACTTGGTATAAGTACAAACATAGCTTGCACCATTGATTTTCCCAAACTATCAGCCTAGAAAATAATAAACACCTCTATAGGATCTGCACTTAATTTTTGGAGATGTTCAGGCTTATTTTTGACATCTTGAAGCTCTTTCTTATGCTTTGAAATGAGCACAACTGCTGATAACGCCTTTTTTGGCTCTAAACTAGCCAAATACCTAATTGGAAATGGTTTTCTCATAGATGATAGACTGATAGTTTTGATCTACCCCTCTTTTCTCTGTGTAATCTCATCATTTAGATTACTTGAGGCATTTCCCTAATCATATTGGATGTCTGGAAATTGATATGAATCATTTCCTACCTCATCCTGTGCAAACAACCTCATATTTGGCCCTTTTTCAATCTCGAAAGAAGGTTTAATAACAAGATAATATTTATTGAAGAAGATAGATGATGGAGGTGGAATACTTATGATTTAAATTGGATCTTCCGTGTCATTAGAATCTTTAAAGTATGATAAAACCTCATCCTCTTTAATGTTCATGCTTGAGGAAAACTCTTTTTGAGTTTAAATTTCTTTGTTGATTTCCTCCTCAACTTTTTTAGAATAATTTCCTTTACTAGAAGATGATATAGGCTCAAGATTGTTGATCTGACCCTTAGTGTAGTAAAAAAAAAGAGGTGTTAATATGCAAATGCAAACCAAGAAATCAGCCAAACTAATCTCTAAACTAACACTCCAATTGATACCTCAAATAGAGCAAAATGGAATGGAAGGAGAATATAATATCTGCACCTACCTATGAGATCATAACTCTCCTCCTTTTATTATTCTTAGATTTTCTCTTGGATGAAATGCTTGAATGCTTCATATTTTGTGGGATAATTTTGGAAGCACTTCCCCTTAATAAATGATGATCTTTGCTTGATAGAAGGCTATGAAGATTGAGCTCTGGCTTGGATATTTCGACAACATTTACATGCAATTGTTCTAAGGTGGTGTGCATGGAGGGTGGCACCACTATTTATAGTTGGAGAATGTATAAATGGAGGGTTGAGATTGATCTATGTAGGATATGGATAAATGGTTGAAAATGTATGAGAATGGAGAATTCTCTAGAATTAGATAATTTTATAGATTGGAAGAACTCTCCATTGTATTAAAAATTCAATGGAGGGAGGTAAATATTTTAATATTTTAATAAGAAGAGGGAAAATAAAAGATGCTTCTAGAAATATAAGCCTCTAGGTTTAGGGGATCATTTAGCTTGTGGTTAGGTGAGCTTAATTGTATTTAGTGGGTGATTAGATGGAGAGGCTAGGTGTAGAGTAGGCATAGAGTAGGTGGTACGTGGGTGGTAATTTTAAATTCTTAGAATATAGTTAATATGGATTAGTTAGTGGGATAATTGGAAAATTAATAATGTATTAATATGACTAGGGTATGATGGGATTATTGAATGAATAATAGAAATAGTTGGAATATAATAATTAATTATTATATGGCTAGTGATAGGGAAAGTATTACTAATGTAAAATTAATGTGATTATTAACTAAATGATCATGTTTACATTTTAAATGTCTACATTTCCCCCCTCTTTGAAGTGTTATAATGGAGCAATGAAAGTTTAAAGAAAAGAAGAGAAGCTACGATATATGGTGAGGTGATCTCCCTCGAGGGGTTAGGTGGGGACGAATGAGTCAAGTAACCACTCAAAAAGAGGAGAGGTATAAGTGAGTGGATGAAGGGATGAAAATATTAGAGGAATGGGAGATGATAAGAATAGGAGAAAGGATTAGAGGAATAGAAGAAATAGAAGAGAGGGTTAGAGGAAGGAGAGATGGGATTAGAAGAATAGGAGTTTGGAAGAATAAGAGAAAGGATGAGAGGAAGGGGAGGTATGATTATAGGAATAGGAGATTAATGAATTAGGAGACAATGGATTTTGAAGATTTAGGATGGGTGGATTAAAATATGCCCTAGAGAGGGAGCTATTATTTGAGGAGATGGAATTATAAGATGCCCTAGTCAAGAATGAGGATTTTGGGGTGTGGATTTAAAGATTCCCCAATATGAAAAGGGGAAATTTTATAGATGAATATGCCCCATTCAGGGGGTTAGAGGGAGGGGTCAGTAGTATATGCTGACTCAGTCAAGGGGTATATATATTGACTTTAAATTACCCACAGATATTATCATTAGTGGGTGATTATTGTGGCATATGGCAAGCAGTACCAAGGTATAAAACCCGTAGTGACGTAACTGTCAAATGATCGTATCTTCATATCATTGGATGGTATTATTAAGAAAAAGTGGTCTCATATCATCGGCTAAAATAGTACAAAAAATAAGGTCCTCATATTATTGGAGCGTGCAAAAGAAAAAAAGAAAGAAAAGAGGCCTCATATCATTGGCCAAATTTTTTAAATGCAAAAAAAACACAACACTCGTGATAGTTTATTGGTTTTAGATTTATAAGAATTTTTTGATTTTTTGACTTTTTGGACAATTTTTAATTTTTTTTTATATTTTACTTTTCTTTTTTTTTACAATTTTTTTGATTTTTTTACAATTTTGGGTGTTTACGATTTTTTACATTTTTTCCAGTTTTTGATTTTTTACTATTTTTTACAATTTAGATGATAGGGGATGAAATTTATTGAAGGTAGGAATAAATGAGACGAAAAACATATACACGACGTGAGAGAATGGACTATTGGAAATTTGTAGGGCATCGCAGTGGGTATAAAAGGAGTTCGGGGTCCATGAGACTGGTGATTTTTGCCATGCAAATTTGAAAATGAGAGATTTCGATAGAACACAATGGCGTACAAGAGGATTGAGGACCACCGGGTAGATGCAATGAAGATGTACCATCGGGCAGTAACAGACAGGGCAGTGATAGGTAACGTTATGATTGGTTATTGTATTTAATTTTGTGTTTGTTGATATTTATAAGGTTTTTTGTGTAATTTTAGGAACTTAGGGTTTAGAATCGGCATATAGGCTTATGTTTAGCACATGTGTTATAGTTTTTTACGTATTTGTTCTTGTTTTAGCGTGTTTGTACTGGGTGGGGATGGAATCAAGTTTAGCGAACATGCTTTGTTTTAGCGCATTTGTTCTAGTTGGGATTAGGTTTAGCGCATATGTTCTAGTTTAGCACGTTTGTAGTGGTGGAGATAAATTTTAGTGAATTTTCTTTATTTTAGTGCATTTGTTCTAGTTTGGCATGTTTGTAGGATAAAGTAGTGTGTTTGAGTATGGCTAGGGGGAGATAGAATAAGACATTTGTATCTAGGATGGAGTGAAAATTATCACATACAGTGCAGTTTAGCGCATATGTTATAGCTTAGTGTGTATGTGCTATAATGTTGCGCTTTTACTAAATGGGTGAATGGAGAGCATGTTTGAAGGGGTAAAGGACTAAAAATGGGTTTAGATAGAAAGGAGGATGAGATGTAGGGGATAATATAGGTTTTATATTGTGTGCAGGAGGAGTTGAGTGTTGTACAGGTCATACACCGGTGGTCGATTACTTTGAGACATTTATTAGGGGGCACAAATATAGAGGTAGAAGAGGACGAGGCATCATTGTTACATGTATTGGGATTGTTGCATGTGGTGAGGATTCCCCTGATGCGGGTGGATTGTAATTTTTTTACATCATTAGCAAATTGATGGTACTCATAGACTAGTACATTTTGGGTTGTCGATGGGTGAGATGATGGTGATATTAGAGAATGTCTACCAGATTTATCGTCTTCTTGTAGAGGGGAAGGAAATAGTGTGGTCTAGATAAAGTTCGGGGCTAAACAAAGGTTGTTGACTGATGTGGAGGATGCAAGCCATGAGGGGATGTAGATACACTTGGGTGTGTACTTTAGAGAGGGGTACATAGAGGATGCAACCTTTGAGGGGATGTAGATACACTTGGGTGTGTACTTTAAAGAGGGGTACATAGAGCATGTACCACTACTATTGTGTTCATTGATATGCTACAATATATTCCTAGATGATGGAGGCTGGTATTTCAGTATTAGCTTTTTGGATGTGGTGCATGCTATGTGGCAAGAGGAGATGGTGTTCGCGTAGGCTCTGACAGTATTAACGCGGTTATATCATGATCAACATAGAGTAACCTACCGAGGGGATGGTAATATTGGATTGGGTATTTTATTGCATATATATAGTTATGACCATATTATTGTGGATAGACCTATTGGGATCCGGGAGCAGCACTGAGTCAAGGAGCCTTCACTGTATGGTTAGCATATGATTAGAGGTAGGTCGGAGCACTTGGGAAAGGTGGATTGGTATAGGCAACATATTAATGAGTTATAGACAGGGGATATTACTTAGTGGCCATATCAACACTATGAGGCGTGGGAGGGGATTAGAGACATTTGAGAAGCATCCAAACTCTGTATTATTTGGTTGGGGGTCATCCTTATACAATAGAGTGATACCAGCTAGATTGTGTGCTATAATAGTTTGGTATTATTCAGCATATTTCGGTAGGTCGAGATATATTTTCCCATACTATACAAGAGATAGAGGACTGAGGTACAATTATTCTGGTAGTAGTAGAGAGAGATAATTTTGATGATGTATTAGTTATTCTATGGGCACCATTACCAGAAGTGGAGGATCTAGGGACTGTACATGGTTATAATGAATGGTTGGCGGGTATTAGGCCAGTGAGATTGACACAACCACTTGGTGGGATGAGGTTTGTGCGAGGTCGCTGCTAGGTATTTAACGGGATGCCACGGGATTAGGGAGTAGTGATGCAAAAGCCATAGATACATGTGTAGGAGGAGGTATAGAGGGCTCTAACTGTTATTGTATTGGGAGGCATTCCAAGCCAGCATTCATCAGCGTACTCACTAGTATAGAGACACAGGACTCAAACGTGATGGAGGTGGGTGGTACTACCAGACCATCACAAATATTCATACCATGATAGGTTGATATAGCAGGGTCATTGGGTATAGGGGATTTAGGAGTATGAGGTATAGGTTGATCATGGTTAGGGGTTGCGGGTGATTCGAGTACCGAGTTACTAGCTCGAATAGACATGTTGGAGATAGAGGCTCATGCATGAGCCATAGAGATAGCACAGTTGTGAGCTAGAGGTACATATCACATGAGATATGTATGATACTTGAGAAGATCATCAAGTGTACAAACATTAGTGGTGAGACAGAGGGAGGTGGAGATTCGATCAATTACATGAGGAGATTACACAGATAGAGTAGGAGCATCATCGGTCCTTATGACACTAGGATAGATATTACCATCAACGGGATACTTATAGAAAAATATATGACCCATTATATGGATTAATAAGGGGGAGTGAGAGACATGGTGGATCTTAGGGAGTAGGACTTTCGGCAGCCCCTAATACTTCACATAGAGGGGTATGGATGGGACCCCCGGTCATAGTATCATTGTGGTAGTACCATGTTATGATGAAGGAGATGAGGTATTATAAGGGTATTGTGACTCATGAGTGGCCGGATGCCCCATCTTATGTGAAGCATTTAACGCAGAAGAGATCAAGATAGAGATCCGGACATCCCATGGCCTCTGGGAGCATTACGAGTGTTTTACACCCTCTGCTAGGTGGTGAAGGGGATGATACTGGAAGCTCAACATAGTGATGAGCACCATTGGATTGTATTATATGTATTTTTTTGGACATTCGATGATGACCGAGTATGGTCGTATTTGTTTGTTGTATATATATAGAATATTTGTGATGTATGATTACCATTTTAAGATGACGTCGATGACGATGATGTATCATTTCATGTATGTGTTATGGGATATTTTGTGATGACAAGGAGAGTCATATTTTTTATGGGTGGTGATGATATAGAATGTATTTCATGGTGATGTATATGATATTGTTGATGATATGAGTTGAGATGATGTATGTTGATTATGATTATTACGTTGATGATGTTTATTGATTAAATGATGTTAATTGATTTTGTATTGATGATATATGATGATGTGATAATTTTTTACTTTTTTTTTTGATGATGTGTACAAATGTCATGTGATAGTTTGTTTTAGTTGATGTATAGATGACATGCTTGATTATGTGACGGTCATTATGATATTGTTATGATTATTTTCTTTTTATGATGATGATAATGCGATGTTGTTCTAGATGTTATATGGGGATGAAATCATAGATGGGATGATGATGATTTACATATGATAATTAGAATAACATGATGATTTGATACATTTGGAGATGTGATGTGTATTTTATTGATGGATATGGTTAGTGAAATTATTGATGATGATGTAATTAATTATGTTTATTGATGATGGTTTTGTTTTTGATGAATTAATATTGTTAGATGATTTTATTGGTGATGATGGGATATGGATGGGATGATGGTTGTTAGGTTTGAGTTATCAATGTTGATATTTGGATAGATGGATGTCATGATTATGAGATGCACATGGTTTAATGGTTAATTGTATTATATGTGTGTATGCTATAATGTGATGATAGTATTTACATATGAGATGGATACTAAAAATGTTTTGAATTTGTACAAATATTTACAACATAACCATTGCGTTAAATGAGACAAAGTAGCAGAGAGAAAGGGGTGTGAGTTTAGAAGGGAACGATTAGCAATAGGAGGTAAATGGGGGGATGGATAGAAATGAAGACCTCATGATCTTACAAGGGTTACATTTCTCGGTGTTTGACTTATGTTCCCTTGAAATTTGTTTCCCAACATATGACGATGGAAAATGCAACCTTGGTTAGGGTCAGGATATGTATTCCTAATCATAACAGATCCTTTTCTTTGGAGGGAGGTTCATAAGAAGTATGGATATAGGAGCATAAGATGTGAACAAGGATGGTAATGTGAGTAGGGATAGAGTGTTGCTTTCCCTCGATGTGATTTTGGTGTTTTAAGGGTATGTAGTGGACACAAGACCTAACTTACCATAGCGTCAGAAACCAATTTTCACCATGGTATTTCCCCAAGGCACCACCAAATTTGGTATCACCATTGGATGAATTTTTTATAGGATTTGTGTAACTAGGTGTAGAAGCATTTTAGATGCATGATATTCATAGGCTCGTCTATCTCATACCTATATTAATAAGTAAGCTTGTAAGTTGTTGTCAACCTCAAAATTCCCCTCATTTTTCAAGTAAATTTTTAAGAATGTTAAGTTGGTGCCTTAGAGAAATCCATGCTTTAAAGTCGTGGGTGCTCAGTTTTAATCTCTCCCTTTCACTTGAAAATTCTTCTGTCTTCGTAGTTTGAAGTATTTTCTATTTCTCCATCTGGATGCTTGAAAATTGTTTCCTCCATTCAAATGAAATTGTCAAATCATTTTTCTATGGTCGTGGATCGCATCGATCCTGGTATTGTTTACAGCTCTTTTTTCCATGAGGAGCAATTTATTTTTTGGGCAGAAAAGGGATAGAGCGAGCTGTTTAATTGACTAAGTATAAGAGGGTCGACGGAATCCTCCACGTGTCCCAATGACACAATTTCAAAGGTGCAACCCAAATAAAAAACCCCAAACATGCGCCAGCTCTCCACGTGTCTAGGGTCCAATAGAATTCAAGTGGGAAGTAGGATCAAATCAGCTAAGTATAAAAGAATCGGTGAAATTATCTACATGTTTCAATGATGCAACTCCAAGGGATAGTCCCCAAATGAGCACAGGCTTTCCACGTGTCCCAGGTCCGAAAAGAAGACAAAACAAGCCCGAATCGGCTAAGTATGGAAGGGCCAGCAGACAACACCATCTCATCGACGCACCTTCAAGGGTTGAAACCAAAGGTCATTCCCCAAACTTGCGCCAACCCTGAAAAAAGGGACAGAGCCATCCATTTAATTGACTAAGTATAAGAGGGTCGGTGGAAACCTCCATGTGAGCGTCAGCCCTCCGTGTGGTCAGAGCATCAAAGAGTTAAACCAGGCATTGCATCAACTAAGGAAAGGAGAATTAGTGGAAACCCCCACGTGTCCCTTCTACACTCTTTCAAGGGAGAAAATCCAAAGAGAAGACTTAAATGTGTGCCATCTCTCCATGTGCCTCATCGGTGCACCTTTGGAGGTCAGGTCCAAATAGAGTCTCCAAATGAGCAGGAAGCCTCCACATTTCCAAGGTTCGGGAAGGGACACGTGGCCATGTTCAAAGCTAAAAGGCGGGCCCATTTTGTGTTTTGACGCTTTGAAAATTCAAAGTGGGAAGACGGGCCATTGGCGCGATTTAAGAATTTTTGTTTTATTTCCAAAAGGGTGTAAAGGTATAAAGTGACCCACAGCCCCGCTCATGCCAAGGGATAAAGTCAAATGTTGATCCCACATCGAGATTCAAAGCAGGGAGGTGCGTCGGCGGAGTAATTTGAGTTTTTGAGCCCTCATTGAAAAGAGTTAAAATTGTAAAAGTGAGCCATGATTCTATTGCCACTCAAGTGAAGCCATGTGTCAGGCCTATATCAGAAGCAGATGGGCGGGATGAAACGTTCTGAAGTGTCATTTATCTAAAAGGCACAAAATACAAAAGGCGTCCTCAGGCCCGCTTCAATTTAAATCTCTCCCACGTGGATGACTCAAATTCAAATTTTGCAAAGGCAGGATGAACGGCTGCGATTCAATGCATCTGGTTTTTCCAACAAGAATGGAAATGACCGAGGCATTAGAGAAGTTCAAACCTCACTTTCTTGAATCAGTTTTTTCATTTTTGTAACCGAATGTAACCATTCCTTGAAGCTATTTAATGGCTTCTCTACGCCATTGTTGGGGTTGGATCCTAGTACTCTGTAGATGTAATAGATTCGAAGTAATAAATAGAGAAGTTTTTTCCCTTTTTTTCCTCTACTATTCCTTCTTTCCTTGTCTGAAAATTTGTGAATGATCCATATTTTATGATAAGAAACTTTGTGTTCTTGTTTATATGATTTCTGGAACTTTGAGTCTATGGAATTATATCTGTTATGAAAGTGAAAGATTCTACTCTGCATCTCCCTGGATCAATATGTATAAGGTTATACTCTGCTATTTATATTTCTTGAAGGAATTATTATTATTCTTCCTCTCTCATCTCCTTAATTCTTACATTCTTTTGTATTAATAATCTTTGGGCATAGAAATTTTCAAAGAATCAGGAATCCAAACTTTGAAAGTTGTACATTTGTATATAAGTTTTGTCTCTTGCTTTCAATAAAGGAACCTCTCCCATTAAAGAGGAGGGACTTGTTGTCCCCTGACTGTGGTTTGTTAAAGGATCATTTTAAAAACCCAACATTTTTTGGTGACTCTACTGGGGATTTCATTTCAAACATATCCCTTTCTAAAATAACAACTTCAAGATCATTTTTGATCTAGCGACTCTAAGATATACTCGTGGTAAAAAGGCTCTTGGAATAGAATATTCCCATTTTCAACTTCTAGAGAAACAAAACTTCTCTCTTCCTGAAAGAAGGAACAGAGGAACTCGATCCTTAAGCACACCTCCTGTTAAAGAAAGAAATTCCAAGGATAACATTCCTTAGGAACAACTCAGTCCTAATCTTTGTGTTTTGATACTTGCTGGTGTTTCAGTTCCCCTTAAGTCAATTTTTCCAAGGATAGCAAATCCTTTTCCTTGGGGACAATAGGTTGGGCCTCTCGCTCTTCCTCAGCCATTGCACGAGTTACCTAGGGGTAACAGGAAATTTTTTCCCAAATTCTAGGTTGATGGGAAGGTTCATCTAGATGAAAACATTGCAGCCTTCATTGTTGCATGTGGGATTCTTGGGGTTGAACATGAAGATGTCTCTGTCAGGATATCTATGGAGACATCACAGGACAAAATTACTGATTGGTTTTATCATCTTCTTGTTGGTTCAATCACTAATTGGAATACCATGAAACTTAGTTTGAGCATTGTTTCAAACCTGCTGAAGATGTGCACGCTTTATTAGCTCAAATCTCTCATATCAAGAAGGAACCATTCAAGCCCATGAGGGAGTTTGTAGATAAATTCAACAAGCTCATTCATAAAATTCCATAGAACACTCGTCCTGTGGATCAAATCCAAAAGTGCTTCTTCCTTAATGCTCAGTTACTTGAAGTAAGCTATGCACTAAGGAGGGCTAACCTTGCAACTCTAAATGTTGATCAACGGTTAGCTATCAGTGTTGAGGATGATTTAATCATGTCTGGTAAACTGAAAAGAGAATCCTCCAAATCTAAAGCATCTTCCTCTTCCCCTAGAGCCAATTTTGATCAATTAGTACATAAGCTTGCAAATAATCTCATTGCTATCAAGAAACAATTGGCTTAGCATACTCCTTACCAAGATATTCCTAGGAAGAATTTTCAGCCTAGAAACTGTTTTCATTCTTCTCAAACTAGATTGACTATTGAAGGCCCACCCATCAAGGTTCCTATCAATACAACTTGTGAAGTTCAAGAACCTAATGATGAGGAGTGTAGTTAACTCTATGAATAACTAGAAGAAGAGGCTAATGAAGAACTGGAAGAGCTTGGTGGATCTCAAGTTCAATTCCTCACCATTGAAGGTATGGATGATGAATATGAATATGATGAAAGAGTGGCATATATGAATAGTGAATCATATGATGTCATGAATTGGGAGTAAAATAATAGAAAAGATAAAGTGGTGCAGCCTGCTAATAATTCCAAGTATTTTCCTATAACTATTCCATTGGTTGCAAGAAGAGGAGCTCCTATTCCCACTACCTCCACACAAAAGGTGAGTAATGCTAATTCCCCTTGTTCTACTTCTGTTTCTAAAACTTTTTGTCCTTCAAATCCTAAAACTGATAAATCAAAAGTCTCTCAAATTCCTAGCAATGATGTCCCATCCACCTCTGGATCTTTTGATATCATTGATCACCTCAAAAAGACTAAAACCCAAATCTCAGAGGTAGAGTTTTACCAAACCCATTCAAAAGATTTTACTAAAATGGTAAAATTTGTCAATTCAAAATCTAAAGCCTCATCCAATACTTCTAAAGGTATTTTTCCCACTCCCTATTCCTCACCTCAATCAATAATTGTGGCTGCAGTCACTTCCCCTAATGAGAAAATTGAACCATTCTATGTGACTCTCCTCATAGTTGGCCATAAACTCAGTAATTGTGTTATAGACTCAGGAGCATCAGAAAATGTAATGCCTGCAAAATTAGCTCATTCTTTGGGCCTGACTCTAACACATGCCTTTGGTTGCTACTATTTCATGGAGAGTAGGAAAGTTCCTTTGGTTGGAAGAATTAAAGATGCACAAGTATTTGTTGCTGCTTTTCTAGAGAAAAGGGTCTTAGCCACTATTTTGGTAGCTTATATCCCTCCCTAATATGGGATGTTGTTGAGTAGAAATTTCTGTAAGTAGGTAGGATGTGAAATTTAGATGGATTGGCCACATGCTTTGATCCTGGTCAATGGAAAAATGAAGAAACTGCTACCTAAGAAATAGAGTGAATACATTGTGAAAAAGACTGATGATCCAAAAGCACAGATACTCTATGAAGATATAGGTCATGGTAACTACTTGATCATGTCACAAGATGAGGAAAAAAATCTTAAGGGAGTGATTCATGATACTAATGGAGTTTGGACTCTAGAGTTTGATGGAAGTTTCTCTTCAGCTAGTTCTAGGGTTGGTGTGGTGCTAACCTCTCCAGAAGGGAAGATTCATCCTTTTTCATTCAAGCTTTGTTTTGAAAATACAAACAATGTGGCTGAATATGAGGCACTCATACTTGGATTGAACATGGAAAAAGAAATGGGAGTGAAGAATATTTGTGTTCATGGTGATGCAGAGCTGATTGTGAAACAAGTCAGAGATATTTTTCAAGTGAAGGATAGGAGATTGAAGCATTATAGAAATATTGTCTGGGATTCCATTGAAGCTGTGCCAAGAGAGAAGAATATTAGAGCTGATTCTCTAGCCGTCTCAGAATCTCTATTGATTCCTCACCCAGATTTCTCTCAGGAGAAATTTACCATTGAAATGATTCATAGGCCCAGTGTACCAGATAATTCAATCAATTGGTAGGTTTTCAATGATGATCAACACTTTCTCTCATTCTTGGAGCTTAAGGATAATTTTGACCAGTTGTATTTTGAAGGAAGTGAGACTTTTCCTAGAGAGTGTATACCCTCTAATGAATGAGAAATCAAGGAAGAGATAGATCAAGATGTTTGCATCAAATTGAAAGGTAACAAGATTCCTAAAGGGCTGGTGAGTTTGGAATATTTTTTTGATAAGCATGATAGGTACATTAAGTCTAAAGCTTCCCAAGGATATCAACAATCTGTTGAATATGAAAAGATTAATATTGGGAATCTTGATGAACCCAAGATGGTGAACATTGGAAAATGCTGAATTCAAGAGGAGGAGGAGAAGGTAGTAAATCTACTAAAAAGGTATGCTCATGTTATTGCCTATTCATATGATGATCTCAAAGATTTCCAGCCAAGGAAATGCAACACTTTATCCCTCTGAAACCTGGGATCAAACCATTCAAGAAAGAACAAAGGAAATACAATTACAAGGTTGTTGGCACTATTTTTCAAGAGATACATAAGTTACTAAAAGAAAAGATCATTTTCCCTATACATCATTCAACATGGATTGCCAACATTGTGCCTGTTAAGAAGAAGAATGGTGAGATTTGCATCTATGTGGATTTTAGGAATTTGAATCAGGCCTCTCTAAAAGACAAATATCCTCTCCCCATGATGGATCATGTTTTGCAAGATATCATAGGCTCTGAGATGTTGTTTATGATTGATGGATTCTTTGGATACAATCAAGTGGAAGTCAGTACCCCAGATCAACACAAAATTGCTTTTACTACTCCTTGGGGAACCTTTTCCTACAAGAGAATACCTTTTGGTCTTATCAATGTTAGTGCCATCTTTAAGAGGGAAATGGACTTGGATTTTGAAATTCTAAAGGGGAAGTGTGTTGTTGTGTACCTTAATGATTTGATTGTTTTCTCCAAAACAGGGGCAGATCACTTTCAACATATTGAAGTAATCCTCCAGAAATGCAGCGAACATGGAGTTTCTCTCAATCCTAAGAAGTCTATCTTTTGTGTCACTGAAGGCAAGTTGTTGGGGCATATTGTCTCTAAAGAAGGAATCAAGATAGATCTAGAAATAGTTCAAGCAATCCAGCATATCCTCTTCCCACAAGAAAAAATAGTGTTCACTCTTTCTTTGGTAAGATAAACTTCTTGAGGAGATTCATTCCTGATTTTACAGAACTGACTATGAGCATTGCTCACATGATGAAAGGAAAGTAAAACTTTGGTTGGAATTCTGAAGGTAAAGAGGCATTTGAAGGTATCAAGAAATCCATTGCTAAAACTCCCATCTTAGCATGTCCTAATTTCAGCAAGGATTTTATCATCTATTGCTACGCTATAGAGAGTACCTTGGCTATTGTGCTAACTCAGAGAAATTCTGAGGATCATGAACTTCCAATTTCCTTCATGAGGTATGTTATGAAAACTCATGAATTGAAATATACTATGATGGAGAAACATGATTTTGCATTTGTCAAAGCTGTCAAGAAGTTTTTTTTTTATATTCTTAATTCTCACTTTGTTGTGCTTGTACCTGATACAACCATCAAGTTTATTCTTACACAACATTAGTTTGGAACTAAGAGAGGAAATTGGGTAGCAAAAGTCCAAGAATATGATCTTGATATCAATCCAACTAAGCTAGTCCGGGGTAAAGGATTATGTGAGCTTATTGCTGAAGGAGCTGATACAGAATTGTCCAAAGAAGCAGTTGATGTTCTTGTTGTCCTCTTCCTTAGTTCAACAGATGAATGATATGTTGATATTGCACATTTTCTTACTTATGGAGAGTTTCCATCCCACTTGAGTGCCAAGGAAAAGAGATCTATTAAGTTAAGGTTTGCACAGTATGTATTATGGGAGAATGCTTTGTTCAAGCGAGGCATATATGGAAGATTCTTGAAGTGTGTAGACAAAGACCATCAACAGAAGTTGTTCTCATCTTTCCATGATCAGGCTTGTGGGGGGCATTTCTCTTATGCTGTCACTACCCATAAAATCCATTGTGTTGGGTACTATTGGCCTATATAGTTCAGAGATGCATCAAAATGGGTAGGTAAGTGTGACACTTGTTATACTTTTGTTGGGAGACCTAAGTTGGCTGCTTTTACACTAAATCCAATAGTGATTGATGAATTGTTTCAACAGAAGGGATTGGATTTCATTGGAACTCTTAATCCACCTTCCAGTGTTAGACATACTCATGTGCTAACTACTATAGATTACTTCACAAAGTGGGCAGAGGTTATTCCATTCAAAATCACTACTTCTGAGGTGGTGTGTAATTTCATTAAAGATAATATCTCGATAAGGTTTGGGATACCAAACAATATTGTGACTGATAATGCTTCGAATTTTTCTTCTTCTGAAATGATGGATTTCTTCTATGGTTATGGAATTTCCATTACTCATTCTTCAAACTACTACCCCTAAGGGAATGGATAAGGATAATCAACAAATAAGAATCTGGTAACCATCGTTCAGAAGCTTGTCAATGATTCCCATAGGAACTGGCACAAGAAACTTTATGATGCTCTCTAGGTAGATAGCTTTACACCTAAAAGAGAAATTGGAATGTCTCCATTTCAAGTGGTGCATGGTGTTGAAGCTCAGTTGCCAGTAACATTGGAATTACCATCCTTGCACTTAATGAAGGATATTGAAGATTCAAGTTTTACCAGTTCCTTGGAAAAGAGGATCATGTATCTCAAAAATCTGGATGAAAACAGGTTGTAGGTTTTTGATAGAATCTCATATCACCAACTGAAGGTGAAATATTTGTTTGACAAGAAAGCTAGACCCATATATTTTCAAGTGGGAGACATTATTCTGTTATGGGATAAAAGACATGAACCTCGAGGAAGCCATGGTAAGTTTGATTCTCTTTGGCTTGGTCCTTTCAAAATTAGACACTTTACTGAAGAAAACTCTTTCTATTTGGATTATATGGATGGATCTCCTCTCCCACTTCCTTATAGTGGGAAATATTTGAAGTTGTTCAAGTCCTAGGTGACTAGGTAGTCCTTCTATATATTGTGTACAGTGTTTTGGTTTTTGGTCGTTCCTTTGTGCTTTGTTTTTGGTCTTTCCTTTTATTTTTTTCTTTTCCCGTCACTTGTGTGTTGTCTTCTGTATTGGTTTTTCCTTTGACTCTATTTTCCCAATGGATAAGGCACTGATTTTCTTTCCCTAAGTTTTTCTATGGTTCTTAATCTTGCCTCGTTCCTCTACCAAGTCATCCTGAGAAAGAGCTAGTTGTTGTCACTCTCAAAATTCCCCTCATTTTTCAGGTCAATTTTTGATAATTTTGAGTTGGTGCCTTAGAGAAATCCATGCTTTGAAGTTGTGGGTGCTCGGTCTTAATCTCACCCTTTCACTTGAAAATTCTTTTTTCTTCGTAGTTTGAAGTATTTTCTATTTCCCCATTTGGATGCTTAAAAAACATTTCCTCTATTCGAATGAAATTGTCAAATCCTTTTTTCTATAGCCATGGATCGCATCGAGCCAGGTATTGTTTACAGTTCTTTTTTCCACGAGGAGCAATTTATTTTTTGGGCAGAAAAGGGACAAAGTGGGCTGTTTAATTGACTAAGTATAAAAGGGTTGGTGAAATCCTCCATGTGTCCCAATGACACAATTTCAAAGGCACAACCCAAATAAAAAACCGCAAACATGCGCCAGCTGTCCACGTGTCTAGGGTCCAATAGAATTCACGTGGGCAGCAGGCTTGAATCAGCTAAGTATAAAAGAATCAGTGGAAGTATCTACGTGTTTCAATGATGCAACTCCAAGGGACAGTCCCCACATGAGCGCAGTCTTTCCACGTGTTCCATGTCTGAAAAGAAGACAAAACAAGCCCAAATCGGCGAAGTATGGAAGGGCTAGCAAACGGCACCATGTGTCTCATCGATGCACCTTCAAGGGTCGAAGCCAAAGGTGGTTCCCCAAACTTACACCAGTCCTCAACGTGTCCTAGGTAAAAAAAAGGGACAAAGCTGGCCACTTAATCGACTAAGTATAAGATGGTCAGTGGAAGCGTCCACGTGCCTCATCGGCGCAACTTTAGAAGTGAGACCCAAGGGGAAGACCCCAAATGAGTGCCATCCCTCCACGTGGTCAAAGCCTCAAAAATTTAAACCAGTTGTTGAATCGGCTAAGGAAAGGAGAATTAGCGGAAACCCCCACGTGTCCCTTTGACACTCTTTCAGGGGAGAAAATCCAAAGCAGAGACTTAAATGTGCACCAGCTCTCCATGTGCCTCATCAGCGTACCTCTAAACGTCAGGTCCAAATAGAGTCTCCAAATGAGTGGGAAGCCTCCACATTTCCAAGGTCCATGAAGGGACATGTGACCATGTTCAAAGCTAAAAGGCGGGCCCATATTGTGTTTTGTATATTTGAAAATTCAAAGCGGGAAGGTGGACCGTCGGGGTGATTTGGGAATTTTGGTTTTATTTCCAAAAGGGTGTAAAGGTATAAAGTGACCCGCATCCCTGCTCATGCCAAGGGATAAATTCAAATGTTTTGCCCGCATCAAGAGTCAAAGCAGGGAGGTGGGTCGGCGGAGCAATTTGAGTTTTTGAGCCAGTGTTGAAAAGAGTAAAAATTGCAAAAATGAGCCGCGATTCTGTCACCATTCAAGTGAAGCCACGTGTTAGGCCTATATAAGAAGCAGATGGGTGGGCTGAAATGTTTGGAAGTGTTATTTCTCTAAAAGGCACAAAATACAAAAGGCATCCTTAGGCCCGCTTCAATTTAAATCTCTCTCACATGGACGACTCAAATTCAAAGTTTGCAAAGGCAGGATGAATGGTTACGATTCAATGTGTCTAGTTTTTCCTCCAGGAATGGAAATGGCTGAGGCATTAGAGAAGTTCAGACATTGGTTTCTTGAATCAGTTTCATCATTTTTTGTAACCGTATGTAACCGTTATTGGAAGCTATTTAATGGATTTTTTATGCCATTGTAGGGGTTCGACCCTGGTACTCTTTAGATGTAATAGATTCGAAGTAATCAATACCGAAGTTTTTTACCTTTTCTTCCTCTACTATTCCTTCTTTCCTTGTCTAAAAAATTGCGAATCATCCATCTTTTATGATAAGAAACTTTGTGTTCTTGTTTATATGATTTCTGGAACTTTATGTCTATGGAATTATATCTGTTACGAAAGTGAATGATTCTACTCTGCATCTCCCTGGCTCAATACCTATAAGGTTATACTCTGCTATCCATATTTCCTGAAGGTATTGTTATGATTCTTCCTCTCTCATCTCCTTAATTCTTCCATTATTTTGTGTTGATGATCTTTGGGCATAAAACGTTTCATAGTATTAGGAATCCACACTTTGAAAGTTGTACATTTTTATATAAGTTTTGTCACTTTCTTTTAATAAGGGAACCTTTCCCATTAAAGAGGAGGGACCTGTGGTCCCCTAACTATGGTTTGCTAAAGGATCATTTAAAAAACCCAACATAAGCACCTAAGCCAAATTTGGCTATGAAAACATATGGTCCAAGCCAATTGGGTTCGTACATTTCTTTCTTTTCACGATCAACATTAGTATTGTGTTGGTTCTCCTTGAGGACTAGGTAACTAACCTCAAATTCATGGGTTTTGATGCGCTTGTTGTAGTGTCTCCGAAGGTTATTTTGGTAAGTTTTGAGGTTTTCTAGGGCATTAAGATGTTTCTCATCTAAAATGAGGGAGTATGGATTATATCCAGTGGGAGTACAGATAGATGTATGATAGGCCCATAAGGCAGGGTATATTTTCATGTGCCAATTTCATCCTACTTGATTGATAATTTTTCCAAGGATTCACTTGAGTGTTTTATTAGAGGCTTCAGATTGGCCATTTCCTTGAGTGTAGAATGGCGTGGAAATTTTGAGCTTGATGTGGAAATGGTCACAAAGTTCACAGAATTCTTGATTCTTGAAGGATTTTCCATTAGCCATGATGAGGGTAGATGAAATACCATAGCAAAAAATGATGTGATTAAGGATGAACTTAGAGATTTGTTTACCGATAACATAGGTAAGTCAGTAGAAGTAATAATAAAGTTGTGACCATCAGAGGAGGTGGGATTCAACTCACCCATGTGATCAAGACCCCAGATAGAAAATGGCCATGGGGTAGTGATGGGTTACAAAGCTTGGGGTGGTGCATGGATGAGGTCAACATGTTTCTGGCAGGGGACACATTTGCGGATGTATGAATATGCATATTTTTCCATGTTAGGCTAATAGTATCCAGTTCGCAGAAGTTTCCTAGACAGTATCACGCCATTAGTGTGAGCACCAAAAATTCCATCATGAACTTTCCTTAGTGCTAATTCGGCCTCTTGAGAATTAAGGCATCACAAAAAAGTTTCATTAAAGCCTCTACGATAAAGGATGTCACCAAGGATGGTGAAGTGAAAGGCACGTTGGATGAAGGATTCATGATGGTTACGGGGAAGGTTAGGTGGAAGGGTGTGATCACAAAGATAGGTGTATATGTCATGGTACCATGGGGAGTCGGGACCAAGAATCTCACATAACATCTCAGATTCAGGTACATCATATGCTGACACCATGATTTGTTTGACCAAGAGTTGTGAATTGGGAGCATCATAAGGCATGTCCAATAGAGAGCCAATGGTTGTCAATGCATCTGCTGACTTATTGCTTTCATAAGGGACCTACTCAAATTCAATGTGCTGGAAGTAGGATTTGAAACTTTCCACCATACGCTTATAAGGAACCAACTTATCATCTTTAGTATAATATTCATCATTGACATGTTTGATGATTAGTTGCGAGTCACCAAAGACGTTGAGATTTTTGATGTTCCATTGGATGGCTATTTTTAATCCAGCAAGAAGTTCCTCGTAAATTTAGCTACATTATTTGGTGCAAGGAAAAGAAATCTGAAAAGCTTTGGGAATTAGATCACCTAGGGGGTGATAAATAGAATACCCATTCTTGAGTCATGATGTGTGAAAGATCCATCAAAGTATAGTGTCCATATATCAGATTATTCAATAGTGAATACAAATTCATCAGGGAACCATGTATTTAATGTTGTGGAGTTATAAATTGGAGCTTCTACTAATTGGTCTATCAGTACTTGTCCTTTGATAGCCTTTTGATTAACATATTCGATGTCGAATTCACTCAAAATCATCATCCATTTATCCATTTGCACTGTTAAATACGATTTAGAGAGTAGGTACTTGAGTGGATTGACCTTAGCTATGAGCTTGACCATTTTGTTTAAAATGTAATGACACAACTTTTGAGAGGCAAATACTACGACAAGACATGATTTTTCCATAGGAGTATAATTAAACTCATAAGCTATTAGTGTTCATCTTAGATAATAAATGACTTGTTCTTTTCCATGGACATCATGTTGTGCCAAGAGAGCTCCCAAGGCATGTTGAGTAGCTGAAATATATAGAAGAATAGGAATTACCAGAGTAGTAGGTACTAACATTGGAGGATGAAGTAGATATTCCTTGATCTTGTCAAAAGAGGCCTTACATTCTTTGTTCCAATGAAATTTTCTCCCTTTTTGAGCAAATGGTCGAATAGATGACACTTGTCATCCAGGTGTGCAATAAATCTTCTGATGGCTTATACTTTTCCCTGTAGGTTTCATAGTTGTTTTGTATTTTTAGGATAAGGAATTTCAACTGCAACTTTAACTTTGTCTAGGTCTATTTCTATTCCGTAGTGTGAAACGATAAATCCAAGTAGCTTTCTAGATGTGATGACAAAAACACATTTCTTGGGATGGATGTGAACCTTGTATTCTTGGAGTCTTTTTAAGATTCAGAAAAGAACCATGTGATGCTCTTCACGAGTTTTGTATTTTCCTAGGATGTCATCAACATAATCCTCCACAATGTCATGCATCATGTCATGAAAAATGACTGTCATAGCACATTGTTATGTAAATCTAGCATTTTTGAGTCCAAAGGGCATGACTTGATAGCAAAACGTGCCCCAAGTTTTAGTAAAAGTTGTTTTATAGTGATCTTATTATGTGATTTTGATTTTATTGTAGCCGGAAAAACCGTCCATGAGAGATAACATCTCGTGCCCAGCTATGGAATCTACAATCATGTCGATGTTTGGTAGTGGAAAATC
The DNA here is from genome assembly GCA_019776745.2 of Taxus chinensis. Lineage (NCBI taxonomy): Eukaryota > Viridiplantae > Streptophyta > Pinopsida > Cupressales > Taxaceae > Taxus > Taxus chinensis. The sequence continues at coordinate 675,956,290 of CM034146.1, forward strand.
ATCCTTAGGGTAATATTTTTTATGTCACAGAAGTCTGTACAAATTTGGATGCCCCAATATTGGAGATCTACTCAGGATAATCAATGGGTCGGATGAAACCGACACGTAAAGCAGCTTATTAAATTCTTCCTTGACAAGAAATTCAACATTGGGATGGATTTTGTGTAATTTTTGTTTGACTGGATTTGTATCTTTATGCACTATGAGATTATTGACTATTATGGATGGGTCTAAACTAGGTATATCCGCATAGGACCATCCAAATACATCTAAGAATTATTCTAGGAGTTCCATAAAGATGAATTGCTCTTATTTTGATAAGGATGTCCCTAGTTTGAGTATCTCAGGGTCTTCTACCATGTTAATGTTGATGTCAATGGTTTCCTCAATTAATGACGTTGATTCATGCTGGAGATTTTAGGAGTCAGGAGAATTTGATCCATAACGGGATCTTTTTCGAAATTTGGGGATTCTTAGAAGAATTCTGCAAGAGGATCCTCCTCATCAATATGGAAAGAGGAGTTGGGATGAGGAGATTGAATTGGGATTGAAGGGAGTGGGTATACCCCTATTCGCTAATGTAGGCTCCAGTGTTTAAACATACTCGTAAACCTTTCTTATGATCACCAGTAGGGATGTTATGGTGAGTTCCCATGAACTCGAGAATTGCTTCATCATTTTGGAATGAATCAAGAGAGACATCCTATGATTTTTTTTCCCATTGGATGAGTTAAGGGTAGGTGAGAGAAATTTTGATGGAAAATATGGTGGTGTCATGGAAGAGGTTAGTGGTGGCAAGGTCTTCATATTGGCTATAAACGGAACTAATTTTGATGGTTTCTATGACCTCCTAAGTTGTGTTATAAGTTTCACTAAGGTCATCGTGGATACTCTCACTATGTGGTTGGTACCCGATTCTGTGGCCATCAAGGTGTGGAATGACAGTAAGGGGTTCAAGGATTCCTTGCTCATGGTGACCTAGTTCCTCATTCGGAAGAGCCCATATGAGTCATCATTCATTTAGGGATCAAATATTTGTTGTTAGGACTTGTCGATGAGCCATGTGCTATCGGATGGTTTGAGGTACTCGTCAGCAAGGTACCCAAAATAGATAAAAGTGGATGAGCCCAAGGCATATTTTTGCCTTTTGTTTCGACACATGTCAGGCCTACTGCACTATTTTGGGTGATAGAGGTAGATGTTCAATGCTAAAAATTTTGTACTCCCTGCACCCATTATTTTAACTTGAGTGGCAGAGTAGGTAAAGGAGGAGAGGATGCGGATGGAGTGGGTAAGAGAGGGGTGGAAGATGATGAAGCGTTATATGAGGTGGATGGAAGACTTTTGCGTGAGACATATAAAGTTGTGAATGATGATGGAGACAAAGATTGTGATGGTACAATTTTGGTTATATGACAATATGGTTCCTGGTAAACTTCTGCTTTGAGTGCCATAGATAGTAACTTATACACATGCATGCTCAAATTTGAGACATTGATGTAATGTGGATGGTACAACATGCATTTCATGAATCCATGGTCGACCAAGCAAAAAATTATATGTGAACTGAATTTCCAATGATGTGCACGAGGGTGGGGAGCATGAAAGGCCCAATGTTGATAGGAAGATATAAAGTACCCATTGGTTTTGTCTCATTATTATCATACACTTTGATGGTAATGATGACATGTTTTAGATCGAGCTCATTATACCCTAATCGTTGGATGAGGGACAAGGTACAAAGATTAACTGCAGATTCATTTTCTACTAGTACTCTTTTGATGTGAGTATGTTCAACATGCACCTCAATATATAGAGCGAGATTGTGTGTTGGGTCATGTAGTGGTAGGTCTTGCTGAGTGAAGGTGAGTAGAAGTATTGGATGGGGATAAATATTGGCGTTGAGTACTTGGAATTTTATGGGATCTATATCATTTAGCACATGAGTTTCTTAAAGGGCGCAATAGAGGATGTCTTTGTGTACAGAGGATGTTTTGAGAAGATTCATAATAGATATTTATGCGGGTGTCTTCTCAATTTTTTTGATGACATTATAATGGGCTTGCGGTGGTGTATTTGCAAAATGTGGGGTGGCTCCTTAGACCACTACATAACTTCTGCGATTGGTAACTACACACTGAGGGTTTGGTGAATGAATTTTGACTTTGATAGTAGCTACTTGGTGGGGGAAGGGTAGATGTGGCCAATAAGGGATTCATACTAAAATGGTACAAAATGGTAGTTGATGTGATTAGAATTTTGAATGGATGATTTGGTGTTATTTCCAGACTTTTTTTTATCTTGATTTGAAGTATGGGTGTCACCATGATTAGGCAACAGATTATGATAGATCCCAATCTTTTGATTTTGTGAGGAGGAAGATGCATTGTCCTTGATTTTGATTTCACCTCGGTCGATTATATCTTGGATATAATTATTGAGTTTCATACACCTATGAGTAGCATGAACCTTTTATTTTATGGAATTTACAATAGTCATTCTCTTTGAATCATGAGGGCTTAGGTCGAGACTCATCAATTGACTAAGTTTGGGGGTAAACCACCATATTAGCAGCGATAAGTTTTTTCAAGGATGGATTTGATAGAGTCTCCAATAGGGGTGTATGTCCTTTGTTTTGGGTCTTGGGTGGATTGATTTTGACCTTTAGGGAAGGATATAGTAGCGGCTCTGTGGACATGCAGGATATGCTTGGTTTCCGTTACTCCATCGCCGACAACATTTTTATTCTAATAGAAATACTTTGGCTTTTTAGATGTGGAGGGTTGATTGGATTGATTATGATCATCATGGAAATACAAATTAATAAGGCATTTAGCGACAAGGGCTTTTTCAATTTACATTCCTTTCTCAATGATGTCATCAAAAGTATTAGCACAATGGCTTTGTAAGGGGAAAAATAGTTCTTGGTGGAGGTTGGAGATAAAAATGGTGACTAGATATTTTTCTAGGATAGGCCATGGAATGCGGATGATAAGGGCTCACCATCGTTGTAGGAAGGATGAGAAGATTTTTCTATTACATTTTTTAGTATTACACAGATCAATCATCATGACATCATGTTACACATTATATGAGAAGTGTTTGAAAAACTTTTTTAAAAAGTCAGCGAATGTAGTAACAGATCCTTTGGGTAACCCCAGGAACCATTTAAGGGCAGGACCACTTAGGCTTTGTGAAAAAAGTCTTATCAAGTAGGATTCATCGTAGGAAACTTCTTGGCAAATCATTTATAACTCCTTAACATGCTCACGGGGATTTAGGTGGTTCGAAATATGGTGGAAAAGGGACCCACAGAATATCACAATCAAAAGGGTGGGGGCAAAGTTCCTCAAATTTATATTTTCATCCATGTGTGTCGAGTTGGAACCCTTGAATTGTTTCCTTTATAGACTTTACTTCTTGCTCTAAGGTGGGTTCTTAAGGACTGACAAATGGTGGATTGAATTTAGGTTGAGAATGTTGGGATCTATGATTATTAGATGGTTGTTGACCGAGCTATGAGGATAATTGGGAAAATTTGGTTACTCATTTGTTATAGTTGGGATAACACGACTTCTTTGGATATGTGTGAGTTGTTCTCTTTGTTATCCTGTCTGTTTACAATGCAATTGTTATTTGGATTATGATGATGTGTTGATGGTGGTCATTGGCCAATGCCATCACTTTCTTCATGGAGGATACTTTAGAGTTGGTCATGAGTATAATCAAGAGAGAAGCTTCACTCCCATATGATATAATTGGAGCAAGAGAGAATCTTAATTTTTATCAACAAAGTGATTAAGCATTTCTCATCTTCTTCCTTTCGTGAAATATGTACTTGAATCATCATCACTATTGGTATTGACATAGTCTCTTCGTCTTCTCCTTGTGTGTGGTTTTCTTCGTTATTGGTGTTGTAATAGTTATGATTGAATATGTTGTGTCCCATGTCATGGTGCCCATTTTCATCATCGTTTCCTGATTGGGATCGATTGTTCATTCTCCTTGGTGCCATGAGACCCTAGTGGTTTTTAAGACATGTGGATAGATTGAAGGTGTGTTAAGTTGATAAAAGATATGTAGGATGAAGAAAAGATAAGATCTCGTATTTAACTAATGTGTAATCTTAGTAATTGAGCCTTGTTTTTGGGATAGAAGAATTTAAAAAGGTTTTAATATGATGGAAGAAGGATTTTCCTCATTAGTAGAGGGCTTTGAATGTGCCTTGATATTAAGCACTTAGAATAATAGGATAAGTTTTAAAGATGTTTTATCCGTATGCAAGGTGTTTGATTAATAGGATTATATTAGGTCGATAAAATATCTTACGTGAAGTGTAAGTGTAGATGTGGGTGAATATGTGAGGGGTAGTAAATGTTATGATTTGAAGGGATGTGTGAGATGAAGGGTCTTAGGATCTATTAGACCTAGGTAAGTCTAGGGATACCAATAGGAAATGCATTTGATTATTTAGAGAGGTTTTGGGGCGATGAAAGGGGTGGTTTTTTAGGTTAGATGTGGTGGTATGTAGATGAGATGATATGTATTAATGTGGGAGGATGTCTATAAATGTCCTTTTGTGATATTTTATTGATGGGGGTGGAAAGGTTGATTTTTTATTAATAAGGTAATGTAAATAGGGGTGAATGATGATGGGTGAAGGATAAATGTCAAATTTTTGGTCATTATGGAGTTTATTAATTAAGTGGAAAGGTTTATTACTTATTTGGATTTTTGTTTATATGATGGTGTGAAAGGTGTGAGTGATAGTAGATGTGAAATGAACATGGTCAAAGGTATAATATAAGTAAAGGTGTATGGTGTGTGATGTAAGGTAAATGATGTATGGTAAAGTTGTACAAAATATGGTCAAAATTATATTGTAATTAAAGGTGTATGGTGTGTGGTGTTATGGAAAAAAAGGTGGTTAAAATGAGTGAATGGTAGTGGATAATGGATAACAAAGATATGTTTTTAAACATATATGGTTAATGAGGTGTGGTCAAAATTTTGGTCAAATTTTGTAGTCAAAATGGAAGGATGATAGATGTGTGGTTTGATTAGAAGGATTGGTGTGAGGTTTATTCACTGGTTTCGACAAAACACTCAAAAAAATACAATCATGCAAGCACAATCCTAGCTAGTCAAGTGGGATTGTAACCAGACTATAGCTCGCTTTATAATACCACACACCGATGGTGGTGCCACAATTGAATATCCATCTATGTGTCAATGTGTGATCGTCTAGTGAGTAATCTTGGGAAGTGTGACCTCTTTGCACTATAGTTTGATATGCGACGAAAAGGGCTACCTAATCTAGGATAATGAGCTCACTATGGGAGTCCCCGATATACCTTGCATTACGTGGGGCCCAAGTCCTTGTTGTAAGGATTTTGTCTAAGGTCTGGGTTTTGGGATGTGGAAGCCCCTCACTTCATGCCGCTCTTAAAACAAACAAGCGCTTAGCCAATAATGACACCCTATAGGAATTTATATACCCCACCAAAACAAAGGGTGTGTCTATTTGCATGGAGATGAAGCCCATGGCCACAAGACACCTAGGACTACGGTAAGTTCATGAATATCACTTCCATGTCACGTTACCCCCTAAAAATGTAAAAGGGAAGGAAGACTAGCCGATTTTTATCCTCAACATCATCTTAGGACATGATTAGGAGAGCATTCACAGTGTCGTCTTTGGGTCAAAAACAAGCAAAAACACGTAACACAATACACACTAGAGAATAAAAATTAATAACAAAGTTTAATAATGGGGCCTTTGATAAGGGGACCTAAAAAAAGGATTAGTAGTTTGTTTTTATACCCTAATCTTCTTAGACCGTTCGAGATGCAAAACAAACGGTTAGTTATTTTCAATTAATCAATGTCTTGTAACCACAAACATTAGGTAAATACTAATCAAATATTAAAATCAAAAAAGTTTCCCCTTATTCATGTGATATTCATGCAAAAAAAAATTGTAAGAACCTACAAAACACCAATAAAACACCAAAAAGTGTGATTAGGTTAGTTAGTACTAATGCAAAATTGTTACTAGGACAAACGTGTTATTATAGGTCAAAAGCACTATTACAAGAAAAACATGCTACAATTTGAACTAACGCACAAAAATTTCACAACACAAAGTTAAAGAACAAAAGTGCTAAAGTAGTAAAAAATATACTGAAGTTAAGAAAAAAGTGCTAAAGTGTGAACAAATGCACTAAACATGTACAAGATAGAGTCATAGACACAAGTGAACTAATCTATTAACAAAATTGTTGAAGTATAAAAAAACACGTTACTGTGTGAACAAATGCGCTCAACCTACACAGACCAAGTTTGGTAGACACAAAAGCACTATATTTGTCACAAAAGTGCTAATATAAATGCAAAAGCGTTGAACGTGCAGAAAATAGAGTTAGAAGAAAAAAACACTGAAAGTGCCAAAGTTTTAAATCCCTGCAACCACAGAAATTAGTAGTTCGTCCAAAATCATTGATTCATGTCAAAAGCATGTTGTTTTGTATGCATAAGCGTTGAATGATAGGTCAAAAGCATTGAAACGGATAACTGCCACAAAAATTTGAAATTTCAAGGTGTAAATCTCTATGAATTTTTTTTCAAATTTGGACAATTTGTTTATAATATGAAATTTACTAGGAACAACAATACTTTTGGGGTGTAAGCTCCACTGTGGGTGCCAAAATGTAGACAAAAAAGACGTGTTAGTAAGAAAATGAAAACTAAGAAATTAACCAAACTAATTCCTAAGATAACACTTCTAATTGTTACCTCAGATAGAGAAAGATGGAAAGGAAGGAGAATATAATACCTGCACTTACCCAAGAGATTGTAACTCTCCTCCTTTGATATGCTTGTATTTTCTCTTTGATGGAAATTAGAATGTTTCAAATTTTGTGCGATAATTTTGGAAGCACTTCCCCTTCTTGAAATGATGATTTTTTCTTGATAGAATGTTATGGAGATTGAGAGCTTTGCTTGATATTTTGGCAGCATACACTTGCAATTGTTCTAAGGTCGTGAAAATAGAGGGTAATAACTTTATTTATAGTTAGAGGAAGGATAAATCATGGGTTGGGATTTTTCCATGTTAGAGAAGGGTCGATGGTTGAAAATGGATGAGAATGAGGAAGGGTTTAGAATAATAAAATTATGGAGATTGAAAGAATCCTCCATTGAATTAAAAATTCAATGGAGGAGGAGAAGTATTCAAAATTTTGAAAATTCAATGGAGGAGGAGAAGCATTCAAAATTTTGAATATAGAAGAGGGAAAATAGAAGAGGCTTCTAGAAATAAAAGCTTCTAGATTTGGGGGATCATTTAGCTTGTGGTTAGGTGAAATTAATTATATTTAGTGGGGTGATTAGATGGAGAGGCTAGGTGTAGAGTAGGCATAGACTAGGTGGTAGGTGGGTAGTAATTTCTAATTCTTAGAAAATAGCTAATATAGATTAGTTAGTGACATAATGAATATTAATGATGCATTATCATGACTAAGGATGAGATGGGATTTTAGAATGAATAATTTAGGAATAGTTGAAGCATGATTATATATAATAATAATTAATGTTATGCTTAGTTAGTATATGGTTAGTGATAGGAAAATTATTACTAATGTAAAATGAATGTGATTATTTTCTAAATTATCATGTCAACATTTTACATGTCTACACTTTGAAACATTGATAAGCTCCTTCAAAACATTATCTTTATGTTGTATCTCAAGAGATTTGACAAAAAAATGTTTTTGGCTTGTTGGTCATATTCCTCCTCCATCTTCATAACTTCAACCACTTTCTTGCACTCCTCTATTGTAGGATTAACCAACTATGGACTTTGTTTGTCCTCAAACTGTAAGCTCCATTTTGTTAGATTTTACCTGAAAACTTCTTCACTTGGATATTTAGTTGGATGCTCTTCCAATATTATTTGCTGATTTGTTTTATCCCATAATGGATTTAGGAATATGAAGGGAGGGGTGGGTTGGGTTACTAACCAATTTTTCAATGGTTAAGATGATTGGAGAGGTGTAATATCTTGTGGAGGAGAATCTTTCATAAAGGTAGGAATTTGGAATTTGGGCTGAGATTAAGTAGGTTGGAAGTAGGAATGGGAAGGTTGTAGAATGATAGAGAAGAAGTACCCCATTGATAGGGTTTCTCAACATTATATTGGTAATATTTCATCTCTTCATTCTACTATGATGTTTATGTTATCAATTCAGACACAAAGTTTATCTTCTCTTAAGGGCTATACTAGCATGGAATAGGATCGACCCATGGGTAGGGTACCTTGAATCCAAGCTTGGATGTCTTAATGGAACTTGTTACCATCATCTATACCATTTTAATCTCCAAGTGTTGTACTTGCATCTACAAATCATCATTAGGCATGGAAATTTTTTCATAATCTATATATTCTTGCTCCTAAAAAACACTATGATTATTAGGATAGTCATACAAATCGTTTGGATCATGGGCATATTCATTATGATATGGCTTATAATACTAATCTAGAGGAGGATTTTGGGGAAAAGGAGGTGGGGGGAGTAATAATTTTCTTGAAACTGGGAATTCCAATGAGGAATTGAAGTCATGATTACACCTCTTAAAAACAAGATGGAGGAAATGGTCTAGTTATTGAGAAAAATGGATCTTTGGGCCAATGGAGTCACCATATGCTGAATATTTATGTCTGAAACACCGATATTTTCCAAAATAACATCAAATTCTTTAGCAAATTATTTTGTACTATCCCACTGGGTGTTCCAGAAACTATTGTCACCTAGAAGTTATACCTTGATAGAGAATTGTGTGTACTCTCTCTCCTATTGAAAAAATTGGAACACCTCAAGGTTATGGGTAACCTATGTCTAAGGTGAACCTACATAGAGGGTTGGTTCCCTTGTGAATCACCTAAAACTAAAACTTGACAAGGAAAATGGAGAAGGAATGTGGGAAAAGATAAATAAGGGTGATACATCAATAATTTAACACATGCATGGACTTTTGAACTAAGGGAAATCAACCTTCCCATTCCTTCTTGGTAGAAACCAAGGCACGCACAAACAAGAAGGTTATCCAAATACAAGTGTAAACAGACATGCATCTAGAAAACAATGTTTAAGTGAATTAATGTAAACATGAAAGAAGACAAAGGAAGCCGCACAAAGTAGGCTAAAACATGGGACATCACTAATGATGTCGCAAGACACGTAAGGCCATCATAACCATAAAAAATCAAACAAGTGTGCACACCAAACAAAGGGCAAGGCCCGCATATAATAGCAAACTATAGTAGACAATGTAATAAACAAGTATTGAAACAAATATCCCTGCATAGAAAATGTTGCACATGAAGCACACGTTATCATGTTAGAATGATAACTAGTATGTCAAAATCATGTAGCACCAAGTAATGGAAAGTGATAAGTACAAAATGAAACAATAACAAGTGTGAGAGATGAATGTGGATTCCCCCAATGACCAGTGTAGGAAGGGTAAAAGACGAGCATCCATGTTATGTGCAAGGGACCTATATCTACAATCACAACTGGAAAGAGGCATGAACTCACTTTTGTGTATGATATAGATAAATGACATACAAGTAAGCTAACCAGCATGTGTAATAAATAAATCATGAACAAGAAAAAGTAAGCAAGAGTATAAACAACCATAATATGTAGTATGTTGTGGATGGATGGAATGGAATTCTAGATGGAGTGATAGGGGCCGCGTTCCTCCCGAGTGAATGGAAATGTATGCATTGAGGTTCATTTTGTTTTCCCCCTTAGCAGTAAAAAATGAATCGTAAATGAGAGTGCATCATCGGGAAATGGTCAAAGTGTGTGTTGTGTATAACACGTTGTGATGAATGTGTAGGTGTAGTAATGATATGTGACCTAGCGACAATGTGTGCATGAACCCTATAGCCGAAGCATATATCATGACTAAATGAATGTATAACTGATGATTTATCCTAAGTGTATATCACTATAACATGAATGGATGAGTAATGATTTATCCCTAAGCGTATATCACTACAAAATGAAAAGAGGGAGTGGTGATGTAACCAAAGGTGTATACCACTATGTAATGATAGAATAGTTGACGATTTAGCCTAAAGTGTATGTCACTAAGATGGGAATTTCAAGTGATGAAAGGTCGAATAGTAAACACATGATAAATGTAAGGTCCATTTTATTTATAAACCTTCAACATTCGAGTATGGACCTAGGAACTAAAGTGTGTCATAGGGTAGTAAGTGCAGTGCATATAAGACTAGGTAGTTTATGTAATGATGGAAGACGAGCATGTGATGAGTGGAATGTGTAAAGACGCGATGTGTAGAAGACAATGCAACATGTGTCGAATGTGTGAAATGTAATGTATATAATGGCATGTAATGTATGTATATAGGATAGTAATGTACAACATAAGATGATGTAATGCTAGGCTTATATGCAATGAAGACTGGTATGATATAGGATGTGTAAATGTACCAATGTGAAAATGTGAAAATGTTGTAGACTAAGTGTAGAATGTATGGTGTAGGACACGTGATGCGTGATGAAATGTGATGTGTAAGACCTAGAGTGTAATGTTTAGTGTGTGGGGTTCATGTGTAATAAGCCCTCAACAATCAAGTGTGAACCAAAGCACATGAGTGTGTCATCGGGTGATGGTGCTATAATGTATGATGAATATGCCTAATGTGAGGAGATGAATTTATAATAATGTAAAATATGATGATTTTGACTATGTTAAGACAAGATGGGGAAATGTGAAGTGATATACCCCCCAAGTACGTGTGCATGAATGAACTATCTAATGACTATGAAGGGTGGAGGTCCTTCAACTAATGTAAGAGATGAAAGTGTATGACCTTGCTCTAATAGTGGAGGAATGGTAGACATACGTTGTAGTGGTGAATGTAGTTTGTGTGTGTGCAAGGGATGAATGTATAAAGAAGGTCGTGGTGGCACAAAATGCATCGGTGATAGAGATCTATGTGATACATAATGTGAAGGTGAAGAAGATACATGTGGAATAAAATGAGGTGGTGATCTATGCCGAGATGCAGTAACTATGTGAGGAATAGGCCTATACTTATGCGTAGCACTAGTAGAGTTGTGCAGTCGTGTAGATGATAAGAGAGTAGGAAAACTAATAGTAGTTGTGTTTTGAGAAACATAGAATGTGATGCGGTAGATGAAGTATGGGATATGCTAGATACTATGTGAGGGGATGGTTACCACACAGTAGATGGAGGGACACCATCTATAGAAATGACCTAATTTTTGTAAATAAATTTGAGTCACAAATTATTCATAGAAATAATAGATTATGAGTGATGAATCCAACTAAAACTGAGAAGCATATTGCATCCCTCAACTGTGTTTCCAACAAGGAAAGGTACAAGCATAGTAATACGACCAACTATAATATGTAGTTTAATAACCCCAAAGGATTTTACGAAAGGGTATTCGATTTGGGATGAAGGATGCCTGATATCCTAGAGGAGTAAAATAGAACATGCACTAATGGGCCATTATGGGTCAACCTTAGTTTTGGTGATGAAGGTTAAGCCAGTAGATGCATGGATATGTAAATGATTTGATGTAAACTTAGCATGATAATTGACGTTGGAAAAATTAATAATTGGTAGTGAAGCTTCAGTGTTAGCAACTAAGAAATACATAGCTCATGTTCCATGAGGCAATACCACATGATACATGTGATTAACAGAAGATTTTTTTGTCTTCTTGTCACAATTTTAAGGTTCATTATTAAAGAGATTGAGTTTACCCTTGTCGTTGGTTAAGACAGAGCTAGTAGATTCTGGGAACTCTAGTTTATTGTTATTAATTAGATATTAGATGATTATTCAGATTTTTAGGCATCTATTTGTAGAATTTCCCACACATCAATGATAATCACAGCGGAATTTCTCATTGTAGTTCCTACCTTTTGTTCATGATGGGTCTAACTCAAGTGGTGGAGGAAGGGTAATAACATTTCTCTCAAGAATTTTTTTTCAATATAAGATGCGAAGCCATGGGAAAGGTGTTAAATGTGTGTCAAGATTGTTGCAAATTAACCTCTCGAGTAGGAGTGATGGTGTTGCTAGTGACTTTAGCATCAGTTGGTTTAGTTGTAGAAGGTTTAAATTATGTCTTGTTAGGAAAAAAGGTGGAAGATGAAGTTTGTTATTGATACTTAAGCTTTCCTATGGATAGGAGTTTGGTCTCATGAAGCTTAAGAGTATAACAAAGTTGATCGAATGAAGGAGATGTCTCAAAGAGAACACTCTCTTGTAGAGGTGGTAATATAATCAGAATAAATAAATCTTGAAGCTCATAGTCGACAAGAATGCTTGTCATCTTAGCTAGATTGTTCTTATACCTAAAAATATAGTTGGATAGGTGTTCATTTGGGCCTTGTTTAAGTTGTGCTAACTGGGCGTAAGAAATATTAGAGACAATATTGATGGAGAAATGAGTAAGAAATGCATTAGCTAGATGTGTGAAGGAGGTTACCGAGTGAACAGGTAAGTCATAGAAGCAACACATCACATGATTTTGGAGACTACAAGGAAATAGCTTAGCTAAAATTATATGATCATCAATGAATCCAAGACAAACGACATGAAATGCTCTAAGGTGTTCTTGTGGGTCACCATGCCCATGAAAATGGGAAGCTTAGGGGTGAAAAAATTAGGAGGAAGTGGGTAAGTAGAGATGGTAGGTGCACATGGATTATGTAATAATAAGGTAGAATCTAAATATGGTGATGCATGCGAAGTGGTTTGTTATAACTTAAGAATTTGAGTTTGAAGATTGTGATAAAGAGAAGTTAAGTTTTGATTTCTAATAGATGAGATTTTCCATACATGAGAAACTAAGAACAGCGTAAAATGATTAGGAAAAGTAGGAACAAAAATGGGAATAGAAGAAATATGAGGAATAGTAAAAGCAGGCAGTTGAGTGGTAACAGAAGTGGGTATGGCGACATAAGTAGTGCGTTTTTCCAATGTAGTAGCTTCCTCACGATAAAAATGTAAAAGTAGATCTAAATCTTGAGGATGTTTAGCAAGGTGATCATTGGTAGCCTTAAGGTGAGCTTTAGTAAATTCCTCGTGGGAGTAAGCCATGGCAAACGAGAATAAACACTAGAATGCATGAATGATCGATTCAGGTTCACCAAAATGATTAACTAAAATTAACTAAACTATGTAGTATAGGGATACTTAATATAAGCTATGAAAATCTATTTAAAAAAGTAGATACATGCAGCAAAAAAGTATGTAAATGATCTAAGTGAATATGCAAAGTAAATTCTAACCCTAAAGTGCAAGAAGGAAGAGGAAAGAACTCGGCTAAATATAAGATGCTCACAGGAAAATTTTGTAGTGATGGCTGAAAAAATTGGAAGTAGGAATGATTGTGTGGAATCCCTTAAAAGGGTGGATATGGAGGATCTAGCTAGATTGGATTACCTGGAGAAGGACTGGGGCGCTTATGGGCACTATGATCTATAATTTAGGCACCCTGGTCTGTGTAAAATCTTTGAAACTAATCTTCAGAGTGTTGGGAGATGACTTGGAACCTTCATTATGTGTCACATTAAATTCATTTACATGTGCCAGATGTCGTCGATAATCTAAGATGATGAAAAGACCTGTAAAATACCAAAAGAAGTATTAAAACCCTAAAAAATAAAGATGCAAATGAATGGGTTAGACTAACCTTAGGTGCCACAACAGTGGGGTTACTAATTGAGAGTTACACTAAATTTTGGACCCAAATGTAGTTTTGGTGAGTGTGTGCATAAAGTTCCCTAGGTGCTCTTATGCAGCTCGCACTTTGTGAAATAGCGAGCAATAGCTAAATGTAGAAAATGTAATAGTATGTGTGCATGTAATAGAATATAATCCCTCCCCCTACAAAGTGCGATGCAGATGTCCTAGCCGTGTGCCTTGATGATGGAGATATGTGGATGCAAATGATCTCCAATGCAATAGATGGACGCAACTCTAGATGAGTGATAGTAGTGAGTGATTTTAGGTCCCTCATTATGGTCTCATAACTTTATATTTATAGGGTTTTCTTGATCTAATTTCGTAATTAACCTCAAAATGGAAAACCGTAAGAAAGATAAAGATCTCAAACGGCTAGAAAGAGTGCAAAAAGAGGCAGGAAAGTGCAAAAAGGACCGGAGTGCCCTGGTGGGACCAAGGCACCCACGGGCACCCCAGTACTAATTTGGGTGCCCCAGTCAATTTGACTGGTCACATGGATGCAAGAGGTCAGTAATGAAAAAATAAATTAAAACAAGATGGCCAAAAGATGGGGGTTAATTAGTACTTTCTTCACTCAAGAATCTTCTAAATAGTAGTATGGGACCATGATAAAATAATGTCTAAATTGCATGATTTTGTGACTACAATATCTAGAAGTCAGCATGCTAAACTTAGAACAAGAGCTAATTTCTTTTCCATTTATTCTTTCTATTTTTGGCATACGCCTCTTAAAATTATAACATCAACATGCTCCTTTTTAATCGAAAACTCCAAAAATTGGGATCTTCTATTTCTAGCTCCTTCATGCATAATCCTCTTGTTCTACCCTTTGGCACATGGAGCTCTCTTTTTGGCTAGTTCACTCTATTTTTAGCAAACGCTAAAAAAATCCAATCTTCCACTTTTAGCTAATTTTTATTTTTAGCACGCGTTATTTTTAGCCATGCTAAAAAAAGCCAATTTTTCGAAAATAGCCACTTCCCAAAAATAGCCACTTGTTATTTTTGGCAATCCTTTCCATGAAAAATATGGTCGCAAGAACCATGGCTAGGGGTAATCAATATAACCATGTTAATGCCCTTAATTCTCATAGGATGTTTGAAAAATACCATGGGTTATATGATAAATTTATATTTTCTATGTAATTTTTATTCAATATAATTTTACGTCATTTTAGGATCACATATGATTGCAATGTTGTATTCTTAGGTAGCAAAGGGCCCACTAGTAATATACCTTGATTGATTCATGGTTCTCTATATATGGAATCTAAAATAACTCATGTCACTACTTGGAGGATACGATCCATTACGGATCCATTCGATCCATTCACCACTCCTCATTATTTCTTTCCTAAGGAAGGGATCAATAAAAAACCTATTTATAATAAAAAATTCATAGTCTGAGCTGCAAAAACACATGAAGTATCCATATTTATAACCTAAGAAGGTAGGCCCCAAAATAATCACAAACCCAATGGAGGAACAAACCACAATAACCATCCTATCTATCTCCATCACCTATGGTAACTATATAAACAAGTAAGGATTATAATCTCATGTACCCCAACTTAAGAATACTTAGGCTAATATTTCTACCCTCTAGTCACTAAAAAAATTCTATTATTTACAAATATATAATTCATATGTCCTTATTTGATGTTATGATACTAATTACCACTAAACCGATACAATTTTAATCTATTATAAATACATTAAAGGATAGTGAAAGTATAATACATTTTGAAAAAGAGGATCTACTACCAAAATTGAATGTTAGTTTACACCTGACCTTATATATCTAGGTATTTATTAGTAGAAAATGGGTCAAACATGTTCTTGTCAACAATGGATCATGGTTGGATATACGTAACATAAATTGTCTATATATAATGAGAATCAGCAAATAGTCTCTTAACTATTGTGATATGATGATCAAAGGATTTGATAATATTTTTAGATAAATCTTGGGTATGATCACCTTCAAAAACACTTCCCACAATGTGTCGAGTAATGCCTATTAATTTTAACTCTAGAATATCATTTAAGTTATACCTTGAGTTCATGGCATGGATGAAATCCCTTATAGATTACATAAATGTGCAAAATACATTCATGAGATATATGTCCATACATCATCTACATATGATACTCTATATAAAAACTATCCACTAATAGATCCTATAGAGAAATTTATCTGCAAACATGTATCGCAAAACCACACACTAAACCACCAAATAAAATCACACCAACGGAGAAAATTGGGTCATATAAAGTTGAATAGATAATACAACTAAATATGGATAGATTAGCTCATACTAAAATGATTTTACATAACCATAAATAAATGACTACACAATAAGAAACAATAACATGATTTTGACGATGGTGATGAGGATAGTAATATTGCCTAATGGCTTCGATAAATATTGGAAAATATTTCATTTAATCCCCATTTATCCAAAGGAATATATAAATTATTTAGACACCTTTGACATTAGTCATTTATATAAGAATGGCATGATACAAGATATCTCTCCCAAAATACATATAAAAACAAAAACACATCTACAAAACAATGGACACATTTATTAATGTGATGCTTAGCCCTAATAAAAATAATTAACACAATGAAAATTACTATACTGACCCACCTTTAGCACAACACATGTTATATACAATTTACCGTGATCAACACTATACAAATAATATAAAGCCCAAACAATCCATACGTGTTACAATATTCATACTATGTATGGATATTCTACACTAAGTTCTTCATCAAATATTGCTAAACCCAATATGACCCAACATTAAGAAGTGGTATATGTAGCAGAATGCATAGTCAACATGATTTTAGCCTCTATAAAATATTCAGTCAATAATATATAACCCACTAACCTTCATAAATGACTCGAAAAATTATTCCAATGATAGACAATCGATTCTTGAGCACAAGCTTAATCTCCAAACTTGACTCAAAAATAATTTTGGTGGAAAAAATTTAATTTCAAACCAAGCTTAGGATTTCTTCTCATTCTACAACATTTAATCATCCTCACCTTAAGATATTCTTATAAAAACCTTGTGAGTATTCTCTAGATAGATTATTGATGTATTCTCCTGACATAAAATAGAGTCCATGTGTTACTATGACTATTCAACCTCCAAAACATATCCATAATCATGGTCTTAGTGAAAAAAAATCATATTACCATACGACATAAGACCATTTATCAAATTTTGATAGATGTGAATCTCTTATCTTCCCATAACATGTAATATTCATATCAATTGATACACATAATTTACATGAACATCCCTATTTTTGGATCTTAAAAATGTACTTAGGATTTATGTGAAAAGATATATAAATAAGTCATTTTAATGAGGTTTCCTCTTGAAATTGAGTTCATAGTCAAGAAAACAAATGTGAGAGGTGGCCTACTCTCTACTCTTTTTTATTCATGAGAAAAAAGGGAGAGTTCCTAGCAACCTTGAAATGGAAATGCAGTGCATAATTGGTTGTAGAATCTTGCAGGTCTAATAAGTAGACTTAATCACAATTATCACCCCATCTATTTTATCATCACTAATCAAATGACCAATCGAGATCAAGAAAATATTGCAATAAAAGAGACATGTATATATCGTATCTATGATCTATAAGCTCATTTTTTAATAATTTAATCATGCATACAAATCCAAGTCAAAAGCTATGAATCAAGAGTTATACCATTATAGATCTATATATAACTTAAAAGTTCAAATGAAGATATCGTTGTGACAAAGTAAGTTAAAAAAAATGTGTCTTTATTAACTATGACTCATTTTTTCAATCCATTGGAAAAATATTTCTCGTAATTAAGATATACATATAAGTGAAAACCAAAAGGACACACAATTTTACACATTTTTACAATCACACTATGATTGAGACACACAACATAAACATTCACTAGCGTCTTTTTGTTTACCATAAAAATGTGTAACAAATTAGTGAGAATAGAGCAATGATATAGTTTAATAAAGAAAAGGAAATTTAGACTATACAAGGATTCAATAACTCCACTACTTTGTAATTATTACACACCAAACCTCATAGCCTCATAACTAAATGACATTTTAAACACATGTGAACTCCAAAAAAGTTGCAAAACTTTCTCAACATTCTTAGAAACATTACAATTAGAATCAAATTATATTATCACTAACAAAAGCATGCATGTTTTTACAGAAATAATGACCTTCAAACCAAAAAGTTAGCTTATTAGCCTAAATGTCAAGACGAATAATTTCTTTATTTATTTATATGTTTCATATCATTTAAAAAATAAGTTATTATAAGAGAATAAAAATCATTGATTGAGAATCATGTGGTACTGTCCGTCATTGGCTGTAAGCAACAAAGACCACCCATCTGGAATCTATGCAGAGGATGCAGACCAAAACTCCATGACAGTGGAAGGTAGCAGCTCACAAAGGCATTAAGATACACATGGCAAATAGAAGAGAAAATAGGGAAGTGGGTATTGTTGAATCAACAAAACAAAATCCAGAAAATGTCTTGCCAGATCCTGACACGGATTGAAACAGAAGGAAATATCTTTACCTTCCATACTCTCACAGGTACCCATCTTGAAGGCGTTGCAGAAGGAAATGCTATGATCGATAAAGCAGAATTTGGAAATAGGAACCCAACAATAAAAAGAAAGAAAGAAACTATTTTAATGACCCCAAAACAACCAAAATAGGTCAATGCGACTCCAAAGAACAACCAGTTCCAATAGTAAAAAGGATTCAAAAATAAACTCCAACATAGAAACTAGAGGCAACAAGCTAAAGCATGAAGAAAGCATGGGAAGAGGGTTGAAAGAAAATAAGGGCAGCCTCGGAGGAAATTAAAGGGCATTTCAATTTGGAGTTCATTTTTTCCATGGATGAACCTCTCAAGCTATGGTTAATCATGAGAACCATATCCAGTTTCAATTATGAACCAAGATATGTTAGGTTACATGGTGACCTCGAGACACCGGAGTAAGGCTATGCTGGGCATTTCAAATCAGGGTATGGGAATAAATGAATAACGGTACATCTATATTATATACAGTTAAAGTCACCCGAAGATGCGAGTGAAGGGATGGATTCCTTGTAGTTGTCCCTATCGAGGAATTTCATGGCGACTTATGATAATAACTTAGCCCACTGGTTGGAGGGCAATTGGTTTTTGGGCTCGCTTGGGCAAGGCCTATTGGATTCTCACATCCAACCCTTGGGATGCCGGAAATGGTCTCATTTCATAGACTTTTCTGTATCAATACAACACTAAGATCCCTCCGAACATAAAGAAAGGTTAGATATGATAGCTAGCCATTGTTATAATTTCAGTTCGGTTAATGGACCATTTCAGTAAACCTGGCTTCTACATATATATATTGTGGCTTCTCTTCAAAGTGTGACCAGTAATAGCACCTATTATCATGTTTCCTTAACAAAAATGCAACAGAGGGCAAACATCAGGCAGCTACTGAAAGTTTAACTGTAAACATTGAGTATACTAGCCCTCCATCTGATCAAATGTTCGAAAAAATGAGGATAGTTTAAACAGCTTCATGTGCGATCTTTCTTTTTTTGAGTTCGGATATGATATCGGCATTCAATTTAGTTGAAATTAAACAAGACCAGCTCAGAGAATTCTATTGAGAAATACAAAGACTATTCAAAAAAGGGAAAAGGAAATTGCTCGTCATTACCATTGATTAACGTAGAGGGAGAGTGAAGAAGAGGGAGTGGCCGCCATTAAACTTGAAACTGTCCAACATCTGCACTCGAGCTTAAGCCATCAAATGCCCCCGTCCTTCTCCATTGCCCCAGTCCACGTGCAGAAGCTCAAATTCGAAGGGTGCTTAGTTAAATTCGAATGAAGTCCATGAATTCTTCCCGGAAATTGTTCAGGTTGTAGGCCGTTTTTTTGTGATTTTAACTCCTGAACATTTAGAAAACCGTACTAAGGCCTTTCTTAAATAGTCCTCTACAAATATAGGGTTATATAAATATAGCTTAAAAATATACAACTCGTTATGTATATTTGCATTTATTTACTGCTAGACATTAACATCAAAATATATATAATTTTCCATTTTAGAATGTACAGGGCATTTTGTGAACCAGAGCTAAATCATCACAGGCACATATAATTTGAATTTCTCAGTTCTTTGCTTCAAACCCTTCTGATCGAATCCATCATGATTATCTCAATCAACGGCCGAAGACTTGTAACTCATGAGTTATAGGGGATGGAACCAACTAAATTCTTGACTACTAGCTGTATCGTCGTCTGCATCGGTACGGCTGCGGTACTTACTAAGTATATCAAACGGGACGGCTCGATGCATTTTCAGCCATTGCATACAATTTTTATCCTTTTATTTTTCATTCTTGTTTTCTGGTAAGTATTGTTGCGGGTTCATGACTTCGCATTTATAAATTTAAAGTCGAAATTGTACTGATAATGAAATGGATTCGTAACTTCAACATAAAGAAATCACTCACTCCTTTTCTTGTCTTTTCATTTCTTTTGTTTTGAATCATATCTTTTTTTGTACCGGTGAGGTGTAGTGAATTCTTAGGTTTAGATGCTAAGGACTGCGGGGTTCACATTTCGCCAAAATTACCCCTGGGGCACGATTCGAGCATAATCCCTTATTACATTATTTTCGGGCCTTTGCACATCGAATTTCAAGAATCTGAACCTATGATGGGCTCTTTGTGATCATTCCATTCACGTAAATATAAATTTTAGTAGTATATATTAAATACATTAATTATATAAACGAACATAACATGATTTTTTTAAATAGTTTAAACGCTTTTAGCTGGAGCTTAGAACCATTGGGATTGAAGGGTAATCCCACCTGCTTACTATCCATAACATCGAACTGACTCCTAACAACTAAACCAGGCCAACAATTGATGAACCACAAAAGCCTGCACCACTATGCAAGGTGTTATTTAACATGAGGAACCTAGAAAAAATGACCACCGAACAAAAAACAAACTGCCAGTACGATGAAAAACATTAAGTCATCCAACTGAAAGATTTCCACCTAACAAGCATAACGGCTAGGGTCCGTCGACCTTCCTATCCCCAATAGTCACGACCAGCATTCACATGCAAATTTCATGAAACAAGAAATTATAAGCATATTCCATTTTACCCCATCTTGCGATTACGGATAACATACTGGGCACTCCCCTCGGTCTTTTCAGAAGCTATACCGGCGCCGACAACTCTGGCAGGTCCAATTTCTTGATCTTATAACCTTCATGGATTCCCTGCAGCACACGCCCCATGCACGGCCGATGCAAATTTCATTCAACTCTGCATTCCCTAGCTGACATAACTGTTCAATCACGCGCCGAGCTTCATCTAAATCCTGTCCCTGCTTATATTGAAGGTACACGACCAAGAACATACTGATACCTGATTTGTATTCTTTTGGGTGCGCTTCATCCAATAGTTAACATGATGTTGAGGTATTAATAAAATGGGACGCAATGTCTCTAACTTCCACTACATTCCACCTCACCAAAAGCAACGATGAAACAAACAAGGATGTCACCTTTGAATTTACCCTTATGCCCTCGCAGAAAACTGGCTCATATACATCTTCACAACCAAGACACTATTTCGATGACTTCATAGATGCTTACCTTTGATTCAACCCGAAAGACAATGTGAATGTGAGCCCTCGTAATGACCTCACGAAGAAAGCCATATCTAGTCTTCTCACCCTGAAGAAACAAACTAGGCAGTGGAGGGATGGCCATCTTGGAAAATTGACACTCACAACATTGCTATCCTGCCACCAACAAACCAACGAAAATGATAGAAAATGCATAGAAAAAGCAAGCACCACCCCAGACATTCACCTATGACCAACACTCCCTTACCTAAGAAATGACAAACTCTTAAGCTCTTCCCACGCGTTCACATGCATGGAATGTTGACGGGGACCATCTCTATACTACATGAATTCCTTACATTTTCTAAATAATTGACTGCAGAATTGGACTCCCTATAATTATACATCTTAACCTCACATGAGGGAATTCGAGTCAGCGAATTCAATATATTATATAATAAAGAAATCCTACAATGTCCATGACATTGCATTTACCTCTATAAACATCGCCTAATCACTACACTTGAGAGCCACCTTCGATGACCAACGCCTCGCATACACAACACTAACAGCTAGTTATACATCGTACCTTCAAGCAAGGCATTGAGCCATCCACTTCATTACTAGATCCATCTATTTAAACGAATTAGGATCTCGCATCTTCACTAACTCGCCCTCATTCATCTACTATATTAAGCACTCCCGTCTCCCGATGTGCCCGGATTAATATAAAATATTGATTAGTATATATCAAAAATGGACCAACACATATAAAATATCATCCATTTTAATATATAATATTAATATGTACCACTAGGATTAGTGATCATATTAGGCTATATCACATAAATAGCATTATTAAGGTGAAAATTAATATTTATATCATAACTGCAATTATATATAGTGTAATTAATATATTTACGCCAAAGGAGCTTTCCAAACGAGAGCAAGGGTTGTTGCATCTAATAATTGACAGAGAGATAAATGGTCCATAC
Organism: Taxus chinensis; assembly: GCA_019776745.2. Lineage (NCBI taxonomy): Eukaryota > Viridiplantae > Streptophyta > Pinopsida > Cupressales > Taxaceae > Taxus > Taxus chinensis. Next base: position 675,978,794 of record CM034146.1, read on the forward strand.
ATTAATTTTGATGTTGATGTCATGGCCTCCTCACAGTTATCCACGTGGCGTTTTATATGTGGTGAAATTAAAATAGTCTCAGCTAAAGCATTCACCTACTCATGCATTTCCATTATTGATTCTCCATTAAATCAGGGGGCATAATAAGTTTACCTCACTGCATAAAACTTCATTCAATGTGTTGAACAACTTTGTTCCTATCATACCTAACATTCCAGTCTACATTGAGTCCACAAAAGTGTTGGACTATCTTGGTTTCAAAACTTCAAGATGAATCTTCGATTAGTCGGCCTAAAGATCACTTGACGCGACATGCAGGCTGGCCCTCTAGACATATCTTATGCCTCCTTATCTTTTACTGTCAAAATAACATCAACAGGTCCTTGTTAACAAAATTTGAGTGCCTGGTATTCTACCTTGAGACACATATGCCTGCCTTTTCGTCCCCAACAACACTCATGGGACAAACTATATGACTAGGGGCTCGATTATTCACTTAATTTTTTTATGCACATTAGTTGAGCTTATACAACTTTGACAAAGTGTGGCTATCTTTCTAACATGGTGAGAAGAAGTTTCAGCAAAAACATTGTGGTTGGGATTTGGAAACCTAGACCATGGTTATTATATTTTTCCTATTGTTTTACTTGTGGCCTTTCCCTTTGCTTGTGAACAATTGTACTGCACCTAAATAATGACCAAGTGAAGATTGAGATGATAAACTGGAGACTAGATAGTCAAATATAATTTAGGTGGGAACAATCTGAGCAGTGGAATAGGTGTGGGATGTGAAAGTATTTAATTTCCACAATTTTCTTATTCTAGTCTTACACATTTCTTATTTAATAGATTAAACACCAATCGCTTTTACATGTATGTTTGTTCATACTAACACTTGTTTTCTAGCCACTTGTTTGTGTATGCCTTGGTTTCTACCAAAACATGTTCTCTTCCCCCTATAGGGCACAATTTATGCAGTTGGTCCTCTTTTGGGGCCGCATCCTCCTATCTATAACGTCGCATGCGCCCCCAAAGAGGCGAACATCATTTGGGGTTTTACATACTACACAACGCTTTCTACACATAAATTTCAGTTCAGTTTCCATCCTTGACATTGTGGGTTATACAGAGAGTGGGTTCAGACAAGTCTATGAACCCTGTACATAGCGGCTTTTATAGGACATGGTTTTCCTTAGCATTTTGGGGAGCAGTTAGAGGTTAGAGGATACAACGGACTTCCTCTCTACACTACTTCAGCCAATGATGTCAGATCACCCAAAAAACTAGGTAGTACAGAGATCTCTTTGTGCATCTTCAAGGAAGTAGTTATAGGTTGGAGAATAATGCAGCGTTCTCCCTACACTTCTTCGGTCAGGGTGGTGTGAGATTGCCCAAAAAAATCACAGTACAGGATATCCTCTCTACACCCTTTCTCTCATCATGGATCAATGGCACATCTTCCTTTTATATTTTTCATTTCCATTACATACATTTTACTATATACATGTGTCTTTACGTGTATTTTTTACATATATACATATGTATGTGCCTACTTGATCGTCTTCTCCTTAGAGATCCAACCATGTGAGAAGCAAGCAGTTAACAACGACGACGACAACAAAATTTTGTGACAACACACACCTCATACTTACATGCACATACATCACATACATCGGAAACTACACACACATTTCCACCCTAGGCGCACTCTCATTACTTTTTGCTCTTTTGCATCTTTAGTATCCATGTTCCATCTTTTTATCACTCTACGCTTTGTCTAGTCCTTCAACACGCTTCTTACATCACTCTACATGGACATCAGGTACGCATCTCTATCTACTTTATGTTACCGAGCGTTCCACTCACCAACATAAAGTGGGGAAAAATGTAGACACAAAATCACACACTTTGGGTATTATTTAGTTTCGGTCTCATACTACTATTCATATGGTTTTTGAGTGAAGAAAGTACTAATTAGCCCCCGTCTTTTGGCCAATTTACTTTGCTTTCTATCGTCACCCTGCCGACCTCCCACACATACATGCCCAGTTAGTTTTCTCATTTTACATCATTTTATCCCTCCGAGCCAGTACTAGGGCGCCTCGGGCGCCCTGGTTCCATTCAGGGTACCCTGATCCTTTTCCCACTTTACTTCCACCTTTTGGGCACTTTCTATCTATTTGAGCTTTCCTATATTTTTGGTGCTCAGCCTCTTCACGATTAATTATAAAATTAGAAAAAGAGAACCATATAAATATATAATTATGAGACCATAATGAGGGACCAAACACTAGGCACTACTATCATCACCTAAGGTTACATCCAATGCATCAAAGGCTCCATTTAGCTCCATTTAGCTCCATCACAGAGGACAAGGTTGGTTCATCTGCATCACACTGGATAGGAGGGAAGTTTATTCTATTTCATCCACCAAATTGCTACATTTATACATCTAGTTATAACTCGCTACTTCACAAAGTGCGACTGACACAAGAACACCTAAGGCATGACTTTCACACGCACACCTAGAACTACATTTGGGTCTGAAATGTAGTGTAACACTCAGTTAGTAAGTCCACCATTGTGGTCGCTGAGGATACACCGACCCCCTTCATATGCATATTTCTTTTTTTAGGGGTTTGATGCTTTGTTTGGGGTTTTATAGGTGATTATTTATTGCAAGTTCATGGAGACATCAATGAACTAGGTGTGACATACACATGATAGGAAGTAAAGGCTTCACATCATCTGGTGACTTTGAAATATTTGTTTCCAGACATCTTGCACAAACCAGGGTGCCCAAATTGTAGACCAAGGCACCCCAGGTGCCCCAGTCCCTTTCCAGGCAACCCAGTCCACTCAGATAGCTCGAATATGTGCTCTCTCAGGATTTTATGTGGTTGTTTCCTCCTCTTGCTCATCTATTTGGCGCTGCGACACAGTCCTGACTACTCGACAAATCAGCTAAGGCTTTCTCAACCCTCTCTTGTATATTAGGGTTTTATATTTCACTTGTTCTAGTTGCTTGGGTCACTTCCTTATTTATTTATTTGTTATTTATTGCTTTGCATAACATCATAGTAGGATAGGATTTTCCATTTTAGCATAATGACATAAGGATTACACATTGTTCACAGAGAGGAAGCTAGTGACAACTACTATGTTATGTAATTCATTATGCAACTAATTCTAACCTCAAACTCAATCACAACCACTAATACATCAATTTTCCACTTCTGGGTGAAGTTAACACCACAAGATGAAGGAAAATATTTTTCAATATGTATTTAAATCAAAATAAATATATTGAAACATCTATGCATAATTGTTTTTCTAAAATGAGTGACAAGGCCATGTAATTCAATCGCTAAAAAGTTTGTGGATTCATATAAATTACTCCATAATTATATGACAATACAAAGCTATCTTAATCATCTTTCCAAATCCACAAAAAAATCCTAAATAAGACTCTAGGATCATAAATAGTGAGAAGAAAGGGAAGGGAGGTGCCTTTACCTCCACAATTAAAATTTATGTCAAAATTAAGAACGTCAAAATTAAAATTTATAAGCAATAGTCTCTAGTACAGTTGTTTGAACTTGGTCTCTCCTTGGTGAATTAGTAATGATTGTCCTCTTTGAGATCCATGCATGCTTACAAAATTAACACCTTGTCTTCAAGACCCAGGACATGTCAACATCATTTTTGTAACCACTCCCACTCCCTCCATCAAGCCATTCATGGTTCTAACCCCCTTGAAAAATGAGAGAGATGAATCTCATGTGAAAACCAAATCAAAACAATCAAAATCAAAGAAAATTCAAAATTCAAAATAAAAGAGGATTAATATCACTCTCTCACTCAGTGGTCTTTCCAATATCTCTACCGGGGCTATGGACACCTGGATGGTAGTAGAGAAATGTTGTGACTAGAATCAAATGTATCTCCATCAAGGATATGGATGCCTAACTAGATACAGAGCAATGCACGGCTTATAATTTCTTTTCATTACATTTATCACCAATCGTCTATTTCAATCACACCTACATATTGGCCGATATTTTCACTTATTGTCTCATGAGTCTTTACTTCAAATGGTCAATTAACTCTCATGCACACAAACCAGATCAATGGACCTCGATGAGTGGCAAGACTATTATGTCACCTTGTGTGGTTTATACCTTGTTTAAGCTCTCGTTCTAACTCATGAAGGGTTTCTTGTTTCTCCTCATGTGTTCACTAGAACTTGTGTTTCAAACTACATTCATTTCACCTACATAAATCTTACGCTCCATTTTCACAACCACACATTTTACTTCTTACACTCCATTACTGCTTGGGTTGAACATATGTGGGCATTTTTTTCCTTCTACACACCAATTCATCAATTTCTACTTCATCCACATTACATTTTTTGTTCGCACACCCCTCCTCATATCACTTCATCATATTAAAAAAATCAAAAAAGAAAAAAATCACACATACCCCACCCCTACTCCTTATTACCCATCTTGCCTTGGCTAGTCACCCATGAAACTCTCTGAGATCCTCACATCACTCATTCTTCTCTCCAACAAGGTGAGCCCACACACCCTTCCCCACCTAATATCCCTACCTTTGTGAGTCACCCTTGGGACTCACCACCTAGCTCAGCCACCCCTTCCCCTACTAAGTTGGCCACCCCTCCCTTTGACCAACCCGTCCGATCACACAACCCATGATTCGTTGTTGTGACCTAATTCAAACCCAACGTAATCCTACCTCCCAAATTGGTCATGCTCGCGACCGAGCTTGACCCCTCAGACCCTATTTAGCCCGTGCCCAGCTCATCTCTCCGGCTAACCTACTCATCCCTGTATCCGTTCCAAAATCACGCCTAACTCTCACCTTTTCCCTAATCCAAACTCAACCCTACCGAGTTGCCTAACCTAACTAACACCGATGCTTCCTACCTTTTGTGCCCAATAATTTGACCCCCATCCCACCTCGCCTTTCCCCCAGCTCGACAAGCCGCACACCCCATCCCGGTGAGTCACCCCTGCGACTCGCCGCTTAGCCCGCCCCAACATCACTCACCCCTCCCTACTCCATCTAACCCTTCCTCACTCTGAGATGGACGAGTTTTCTCCTCCCTCTCCCCTATAAGTCGTGCTTGCGACCCACTCCCCAATCTTCATCATGGATCACCCAAAGCGCTTGACTCTACGCTCTCATGTAATACCCCTACTTCCTCTCTACCCCGAATTTTCTCCAACTCGCTTCCCCAACCCAAGAAACTCGATCTATACTCCCCCTTCCCTTTCCCTAACTCCCCCAAGCTCTTCCACCATTGCATAGTCACCAACGCAACTAGCCTTGTCGCCGCCATTTTTTCCTTGTCGCACCTACTTGGTTACCCCCACGACCTAGCCATTGTTCCTCACTCTCGCCTTGAGTCATGCCTCTAACTCACCCAACTTTCCACGTATCTTGTCACCCCACCCGCACCCTATCGTTCATCATCTCAACCACCAAGCCCACTCATCATCAACCTCAATTAACCAACTCAGCATGACTTCTCAAAGCTTACATAAACTTTTGTGCTTACCCCTCGTTACTTTTTCATATGCACATGACTGGGGAAACCTTGTCATCATTATCGCTTGTTGCACCTTGTGCCAAGGATAAATTTAAATCATCTTCAAGCACCACTTTTTGTCTTACATCACACTGGGACAATCTGCAGTTCCAAAAATGGTCACTTGAGGGGAGAATCATATATAATAACCCTTCTCATATGATTCTATGACATCCAATCAACATTCGTCAATCAACTGACTATATAGTATCTGCCTTGCGAAATCAATCTATCAATTCCTTCACAAACTCCGACAAAAGTGGTCCATCAATTGCATTTCCAAGTTCTTATCTATCCATTCAACTATCTAAGACCACGACTACGGAAACCATTGTCATAGGGTTAAACGATCCCCATCTCATCTTCAGTGTTTACGTTGCATCTTTCCTACTGTAACACACAACCCAAAAAGGGGGAAATATAGACACTAGAAAATGCACCTTACACATAAGGTCCCTTATTCAAAAACATAAAAACATTTTAAAACACAAAAAGACCAAAAAAACATAAAACCCCACAAAATGGAGCTAAAAGACAACTAACCATTCATTTACTAACCTTCACGACTTACATTTAATTTTTTCCCATCACACCTACCCATGTACATGCCCAATTCACATTGCACCCATGTTTTTCCCACTCCCCTATGCACTCCAAATCTATAAAATCACCCTCACCCCCTCATTCAAACCCTTGGCTCTTAGTGTACAAAGAATATACTTGAGCTTTATTTCTTTCTTTCTCACATATCTCAGTTTTGCGGGTTTTTAAGAAAGAAAGGTGAAGAACAAATGATAGATCTAACTTGCTGCAATATTGTTCTAGTGACACTTCAACACAGGCGGAAATTACAATTCCGGTTAGATTGTGATCTCCATGTGATTCTCAACGAAATGCAATTGTGATTGTCATGTGATCTAAGTCAGGAATAATTGTCTTTTTTGAACACCACAAACCAATCTGTAAGAAATATCAATCAATATGTGGAAGAAATATCACGATGATATGCAACACCAAAGAGGAACTTGTACCTGTCACCTACTCCTCTTTATGATCTGCAACTCTCTTAACACCTGCTTAATGGTGGGGCGTGCTTTCGCTGTATTTTTTGAACACCACAAACCAATGCGTAACAATGAAACCACAATTTGGATTTCATTGCCTGTTGGATCGGTGAGCAACCTCTGGTCGACCACATCGAGCACTTGATTTAGAAATGCTGAATTCACCCATTTATGCAGTGTCAGATCCCCTTCAAACATGTCGTTGGTAGGGCTCTTACCGGTGATCATTTCCAACAACAAAATGCCATAGCTGTAAACGTCTCTTTTAGTAGAAATCCTTCCACTCAGCCCACATTCTGCAATCAATTAAATCAGTTATTACAATCACTATTGATATTTGAATACAAAGAAGAAAACCTAATGTTTTAATCCATACCTGGTGCCATATAGCCCACGCTGCCTTTCAAATATTTGAAATTATGAGTCTCCAGCTCTGTTAATCTGGCTATCCCAAAATCTGATAGATGAGCTGTCATGTCTTGGTCTAAAAGCACATTGCTTGGTTTTACATCACAATGCACTATCTGCACATGAGATTCATGGTGAAGGTATTCGATGGCATGGGCCAAATCTATAACTATGTTTAACCGTTCTTTCAGTCCCAATTCACAACTGGCATTATTGTCAGGATACAAATGTTTTTCTAGGCTTCCATTACACATAAATTCAAATATTAAACCTTTGAAGTTGGCGGTGGAACAGGAACTTGAAATTTTAACCAGATTTCGATGTCGAATTTTGCTCAATACTTTACACTCTGCTGTGAAATTCTTGTAGGCGTCCTTTTTCTTTAAATTGAAAACCTTCACAGCAACATACTTGCCGTCACTCAATAATTCTTTATAAACTGATCCTGAGTTACCCTCTCCCAAGATGTTGGCTTTGTCGAATCCATCTGTTGCTTTAACAATATCTTCATATGAGAACTTTGGAAGTCTAATAAAATTCAGATTCATGAGCAATCTCTGCTCAGTAAAAATCTTTATCTCAATCTTCCTTATCCACACAAATCCCAAAAGGAATATGAAAGCAGTGATACCAAATGCTCCAGCTGCCACTGCTCCTATTATCTTTCTCAAGGGAGGAGTAACCATATGACTGTTTTGCCTTCCGCATGTATGCAAGGAGGATACATTTGACCCCAACAGGCCAGCATTTCCTATTAGGGATATAACTGCAGTACCATTTGTAAAAGATCTTCCTTCATCCTCATCTACTGCTAGACAATTGAATGACAAATTTAAGGAACGAAGGGATTTCAACATTCTGAAAGACATTGGTATTGTACCTGACAAGTAGTTGGAAGAAAGATCCATATATCTCATATTTTGCAAATTGCCAAGTGAATATGGAACTGAACCTTCTAAGACATTTCTTGATAAGTTCAAATACTGCAATGCCGTGCAATTTCCAAGGGTCTCTGGAATCACGCCAGTCAGCATGTTGTGGGAGATGTCTATTGCTTGAGCCCTCACAAGGTTGCCAATCTCTTGAGGCACGGAATCCTCTAGATAATTGAATGACAAATTCAGATAAAATCTTATATGAGAGAGATTCGCAACTTCTTGTGGTATGCTTCCAATCAGAGAATTGTGAGACAGGTCCAGAAGCTGTAACTTTTTGCAGTAGCCTAAACTGACCGGTATCATATCTGATAGGTGGTTGTGATGAAGAAAAAGCCTTTTCAACCCTTGTAAGTTGCCGATGGATTGAGGAATTATGCCAGAAAGCTTGTTATGGCTAATTTTCAACACTTGGAGATGTTTCAGCTGACCGAATTCATCGGGGATAGTCCCAACAAACTGGTTTTTTTGAAGAAACAAACTTTCCAGAATTTCAAGCCTTCTCAATGATGGAATCGTTCCGTTCAAATGATTTATACTGAAATCAAGAAGGGTTAAATTAGTAAGATAGCCAATCTGACTGGGTATTTGTCCAGATATGATGTTTTGCCCCAGATCCAAGTGTGTCAGTTCTAAGAGGTTTCCCAAAGAGGAGGGGATGGCACCTCCTAATCTATTTCGACGCAGGGACAGATGCTTCAGCTGAGAAAGGTATCCTAGCTGGGGTGGGATTGAACCATGAAGGGCGTTAGCAGAGAGATCGATGGTCTGAAGAAAGGACAGATTGGCGAGATGAGAGGAAATAGACCCCTGTAAACCCATTGCTGAGAGATTGAGGGAAACCACAGTGTGTTGTTGTAAATCACATATAAGACCAGTCCAGTTGCAGAATGGAATATCCACAGTCCAACTCGACAGTGAATGGTTTGAATCAAAAGTAAGGGAAGACTTGAAAGCCAAGAGAGACTGCTGTTCCTCCTGCGGATGATGAGAGGTGGAAGCATCGATGGTGAGACAATCTGAGGTAGCCAGAGAGAAAAATAAGAGTATTAGCAGAGGAAAAGTGGACATTTTTATACTGAACATCAAAATAAGAAGCATCAACGAATTTGGTTTGAAATTATAACACAGCGCTGGGGCAGAGCATATAGCAAAGAAAGCAGGTACTTGGGTTGTAAAGGAATGGGCGTAGCGTAGAGAAAATACAGTTTCTATGGTGCCAAACAAGACATCAAACAAGGCTGGTTGGTCAACGAATTAGTTGAGGTTTCCATTCGCTAAAGCGAAATTTGCAACGAAGCGAAGAGGGGACGAAAAATGATCCATCGTTGCTTTCCATTAAGTCAACACGGTCATTTATTGCTGCACCTTTGATTATAAAATTTATTCAATGGTTTAGTAATAAATGAAATTTAAAATTTATTACTTACAATGTGGTTGCATCTGGTTTATAGACTGCAGTTCAAACATTGTCATCTACAGAAAGGACCGTAGAGAGCTCCATTGATGCTGGTCTGGTCGCAAAGACAATCTAATACTCAAAAACACAACACATCACATCTGTTTTTAGAAAAAAAAATGATCAGCAATCCGCAATTGTAGTCGCGGGCAATTCAGGACAAATGTGGGCGATGGCGTGCATGACCATTTGAAGTACCGGAAAATCTAGGATACAACCAAATAAACAAGGGTTGCAACGTCAGATTTTCGGAAAAATTAAATACAGTGGAAAGAAGAAGATACATCGTTTGCTGAGAGACATTATAGAAAATCTCTAACTTTAGCACAGCTGGGATAAAGCTTGACAACATTGTGGGGTTTGGCTTCATGCGTAAAACAAATTGCATTTGTTTGAAGGATTCAAATGCATTCGGTCAAACATGGCGCCTGCCTCGCCACATGTTGGCACAAGTCTACATCAATTTGGAGTGTAATATTATTAGGCTAGCTAGTGTGGGAATCCGAATTGGTGATGGATCCAAAGAATTAGGGCATAAATTACAATATCTTCCATAAAGCATTCTCCACGCTTTACAAATAATAATTATTAGTATCTTGTTTTTACACTGAAGTTGTTTCTCCTATGGGAAAGGCCTTTTCGGTCTTTCACGCTACCGACCTAATTTTGACGGTCATTTTGATGTTTTTTTCTGCTTGATTGAATTTGATGAGCGCTTTGACGTTTTTACTTTTTTGGGCTGTTTTTAGCAGTTTTTAGATTTTTCTTTTTTAGCACTTGCATGCTGAATGCAGCGCATGTTGTTTTTGGTTCATCCTTCATGTTGAATGTGGGGTGTGTATATATATATCTTCTACATGTTGTTTTTCGTTCAACCTTTGTTTTGGCGGCACAAGTAGTGGACTTTTGCATCATCCTTTGTTTTTGTTGCACAGGGAACAAGCCTTCCTTTGTTTTTGCAGCACAGGCAACAAGCCTGGATTTTTGCATCAACTTTGTCTATTTGCAGGTATTGCTTAAATTTTCCCTTAGTTAATTTATTTTCCTCCAGTTTTGTTATGTTACATATTTGTTTTGAATGTTTGGAATGTTTTGTTATTTGTATTGTAAAGTACAAAGCCGTTTATTTATAATTACCTTTGGTTGTTGAAGAAATTGGAATGATAAAGATCTGATGAAAATTACAGGGCTAATAAAGCTCAAAGGATATTTGAGCAAAATAGGGTATCTTAGAAAGCATTTAGCATTTCTTGTATTCAAAGAATATATAAAAGTTTGATTTCTTGATCCAATGTTTTATAGATAACCTGCCTTCAAAAGAAGTATTAATCTTTGATTACCATTTATTGGTGTCGATTCCTTGCCTACTCAAGCACTGGTTAGCTACTGAAATGGGTTTAATTTGAAAAAATATAAAAAATGGAGAAGCCACACAAATTGATGATATTTCTATTTAGGGCTAAAAAGGTAGGTCGTTTTCCTAACATGAGTCAGTGACAGAAAAAATGATCTCGTCTTCATACTATGCATGATCAGTCTTGATAGCTCCAAGGAGGGTAGGGGGCTTGTAGCCCCTAAGAGTAATGTTCATTTAATTTTAAGTTGTACTGGTTCTAACCTCGGAAACCTTATTTTCTGAATTATATCACAATTCAATCTATTCATACCCACCTCAATTGTAGGTGATCAAATGCATGAAGGGTAGGCGGCTTCAAATCACATTAGCATGCCTCTACCTACTAAAAACCATTTGAGGTCTTTAGTGCTCCATATACCTGATGCAATTAGAAGTATGTGTCACCTGTCTCTTTTCCTAGAACATTCATACTGAAATTTGGAAGTTAGACACATACCACAAGGCAAAGAAAATAAGCACATACCCTGAGTCAAGACTCTATATTTGGCATTATGTCCTGGAAAAGGTTTATTATCGTCGGTGTTCTATTAGTGACTAATGTACCTACAACCACAAAAAATTACACTAAATCTAATAACATAACCTACACCTTCCACAACAAGTGACGAGGCCTTCAACTTTTTGGGGTCAAATGTCGTTATCTGGAGTTGTGTCAAATGTGGTCAGCTGGAAAACAATAATAGGTGGTTATGCCTCACAAAGGGCATAGTCATAAGGTCTTGAGGCTCTTTTGCAAATTTTAATGGTTGGAGAGAAGCCAAGAGCAAACACAATTTTAATTGAACTCTCAATCTGCCCATATATAACAAATCTGCAACATGGCAAGGGCATACATGCGTACATAATCCGAAATGGGTTTCTGTCAAATTCCTTTGTAGGAAATGCACTTGTTGATATGTATGTTAAAACGGGGAGTCTAGAAGATGCCCACCAGGTATTTGATGAATTGTTTGACAGAGATGAATCCTTGTTCAACTCAATGATTGCAGGTTATACTCTGAATGAGCATGATGATTAAAAACGTTTATGAAGCATTACAAATCCACTATTAAAGGAAAAAGGAAGGAAGGAATTCCACTTTAATCACTTGATTTTATTCAGAAACCATTTTTAATTTGAACTTACCAATTTTGAGATATCTGGGGAACTTTTTAATCAAGTAGTAGCTCCAAAACCACAGTGTACTTGTACTTCTCTGTAAATCTTGAAAGAATCTTGAGGGTGAATTATGAATTGACGAGTTCTTATTAAGTACTAGGTGATCCTGCCACATTTATATGTAATGACCAAGGGTTCTCATCCATGGATGAAGATCTATGGTAAGAAATCTAGATATTTGTGTCTATTGAGTTTTTTGAGAAACGATGAGAAAAAATTATTCAGAAGGACTCCGAGTCTCTTATTTGTCATTCTTCAATATGGATTGAATTGCAGTCATGACTGAGTTTCAAGTGAGATCTAAGGGTTTTCATAGCATAAGAAGTATACATAATTTGAGTGTATTGTACTCTGTCCCTCTTATGCTTTGGGGTCTGGCCATACTGACATGTTAAGCTGTGTAATGATAATTTTGAAAGCTAAATACCACATCCTGCCTCACCTAGGGATTGGTATTCATAATTCTGTTATAAATAACATATGTTTGAGCTATTTTGTTTTTTTCTTTTGTATTTTGAATTGTAGTTCTTTTTCACCTTCTAAGATCAATATATACAAAATTTCCCAAGTGCCCTTTAGTTTGTTGATTACAAACATATGTAAATCACATTTGAAGTGCTCGAATCTATATAAGTCACTAAGTTATTATGATAGTTGTCGTTCGAAATATGATTTTCCCTGTTGCAATTAATGGGTAAAGACGTGAAAAGAACATGTCACAACCCACAAGAAGAAGCATGTCCATGGGAAATGAGTAACATTAATATGAGAAAGAAACTACTACTTCACTTCTATTACGGGATGGTCAAAGTTATGAAAAGGATCCCTCTTCCTCCAAATTTTGAATCACTCATAATAGGATTTTGGAGTTATCAATTTACATCCATCCAAATCATATTCAATAATTCATCTAAATTTTCTCAGCTTTCCTACAAAACAGTTAGATAGATGTTGATCACAAGGTTTCTAGCTTTCTGACAGTCAAAGTATACATGATCATCGATTTGTATCCATTTATATACAATCTAAATATGTATCCATGTCAATTTCTATCTTTGTATCCAAGGATATATGTCAGAAGCTTCATATTATCTTGAGAAACATTTTAAACAAAATAAGTTACTTGAATCAGTTACCTAGAAATGTGAGATATGGGAGCTAGGACAGTGATGAAAATTTAAATAAGGGTATCCAAAGTAAATGAATAAGGATACAACCATATTATATGGTCACCAATTGATGTGGGTACATAATGGGAAAAGGGTCCTAGTCACCAAGGAACTTCATCTTGTGTCATGCTTGATCAACAAATGTACACACTTTTCTTGTCTCAAAGGCCCAGTCAAACATTTTCAAGGAGTCTATGGTTAGTGGTTTCTCTATAGTTGACATCCCTTCCACACTGACATGTACTAGATCCAACGTCAGAAATGACATTGAAAACAAAAATATGCAGTCTATAGAATCAAATAACAAGCTTGTTGTCTCCATGCCTTCACCATAACCTAGGTTGATCAGCCCTGGACACTAGCTTGACATCTTTTCTATGTAATCGAGTTGTCCTGGAGAGCTTGCAGTGGATTCCAAAGGACCCTCTATGCAATGGTTGGGTGACGACTGTGGCAATTGAGAATACCCATGTTGTGTTGAACTGACAATCAACTTGGAAGAATGGTTGGAAAATTCCTACATTAAGTATTGTCCTTCACCATCAGCATTTCTTGTCCTTTCAAGAGTTGAAGAGTCTTCACCTGAGATCATATTCAGGTTTTAGCATTTAGTGATTCAAGCAAGCCACTGAACAAGTTTAAATGGAAGTACTAAAAAATGAAGTTGACATCAACGATAAGGAAAGATTAGACTTGCAATAGTGAAAAACATATAGATGAGCATCAGGGCTAAGCAACTTGTAGGAGAACAACAAATAGAATTATATTTGTATTCATGTTTAGTTCAAATAAAATATTCCATAAAATGCTACCACTCATGATATAAAATTTGCAAATGTATATGTACTAATTTGTAACAAATTTGAAATGTAGAGATAGAACATTTAAATGTAATGTTTCATCTATATTCCTACACTTACAAAATCAATCACACACCCCTAATCAACATCCACTACAAAAGTAATAACTATCCCACTAAATCAAATAAAATATATTGTTTGGCGTTCACATTTAATTGTACACATGTGATTGCTAGTTATAACCACTAGTCCATTAGTATGTCTCCCATAACATTCAATTAATGTGGACACTTATTCATAGAGTATTTTTTATTAGTAGTACGTTTTTGGAAACACTTATTCATAAATTAGTTTTTATTAAGTGGACATATGTTATTCAATACTTAATTTTATTTTATTAAGTAGATACTATTTCGCAAATGTGTAAAAATGAATTTCGAAATCATGGTGAATCGAAAGGAAACGGGTTTTGAATGGTTGAATTATTTGATAATGTTGTTAGCTGGTAGCAAGTGTTGGCCGACAACATATGTTGTTGGCTAGTAGAACATGCAATCTTCCAAAATCATTTTGTGACAATGGTAGTTAAAACGACCGTCTCAATTTGTCCTCACAAAATATGGCATAAACAAAAAAAAAAATAAAAAATGATTTTTTGTGAACCCAGAAAATTTAGGCGAAGAGGTTCTAAAGTTTGTATTTTTGCAAATATTTGAATTTTTTTTATATTTTAAAAATATTTTAGTGATTTCGTATTTTTTGTGCATAACTATGTACAAGAGGGGGGGTAGCATGATATCTATCCCAAGATAACCTCACAGGGAGGTGAAACAGCTGTCGAAGATGATGGGGAGTCAAGCCTCAAATGTTTCATAAAATGTGACTCAAGTGTAAATGGAACTATCATGGTGATATGTGCCAAAGAAGGCATGTGAGGAGAACTATAAATAGTAGAGCATTGAGTAGAATACGATGTGTGATACCTACGTGGTGGACTCGAAGAATGAGGACTCATAGGAGACCTATGAGAAAATGTAGAGTGATCCAAAAGGCTAGAAGATCTACATAAAATCTTGTGAGAGTGCAAGCCACTAGGAATAATGTGCGCAAAAAGAAGACCTAGGAGGATACATAGAGGCCCTAGCATTGTGTGGTGTAACATGTACAAACTAAATGTCTATCAAGAGACCTAGAACTATGTGAATATGTATGTGCAACCAAAGGCATAACAGGAGACCTAGGAGGACTAGTGATATGTGAAGTAGTGTGCACAAACCAAAGGCCTATCATGAGACCTAAGAGGACTAGAACTATGCAATGTAGTGTGCGAAACAATAGACCTATGTATATAGATGCACTAGGAAGAGTGATAAAAATTGTATAAGAACTGGGCCCGCTAGCAGAGAAATCCCTAAAAGGAATACCTCGAATAGTGATAACCTGTTGATGATGAATAAACTTGATAAATTGATGAACTATCGATGGAACAACCCTAAGAGCATGTAGCCAAGAGAGACCTAGATGCAATAATCCAGTAGCAATAGATTTAGCGACCAAGAAGAAATTATGTGTAGTGATAGACCCAACTGTGATCGGTAGTGTAATGTGTATGCATGTGAAATTTAATTAAGCTAATGGAATAGATTTAACACCAAGTAAATCCTAACTTAGTTCATTTAAACAAATACATCAAGATTGAGCTAAAAAGGACAATGTTATTTAAATTGCACAAAATGTAAATCTATTAAATGCAAACCTCCCTTTTGACGTTTGGATGTGCTTGCGATATGTAGATTCTTCCTTATGTGAACTGAATGCAAGTTGCATACAATCAATTTTGTTTACTAAAGTGGAGGAGATGTCATCAATATGGCTTAAGTGTCATTTTTTACTCTTCTCCTACTAACCTTAGTAAAAGGGGGTTTTCTCAATTTATACAAGCTTTTCTTGTGAGGGAAATTCTCTCTTGAGATATATGATGTCTTACGAGGACAAGGTGTATGGTGTGACAAGATGTACTAAGTTTCTTATATAGATTTCTAATTTAGGAGAAGCTTGCAACCTAGTGAGTGTGAGATAAAAGGAATGTAGAATTATAAATGGATAAACATGATTAGAAGAGATTAATTAGAGGTTAGTGACCCATGTGAGTTTGGAAAGGTTCAATTAATCAATCAGGATTAATTAATATGCCAAGTTTAGCTTATAGAATCCATTTGAAGATGATTTGGAGGGAAAATGATATAATTAGAGGGGTTTGAGAGGGGGATTTAATTAGTAAGAGGGTTTATTGATTAAACACAAGATTGTGGAAGGGTAATTAATTAATAATGGTTAATTAATTAATAAAAAAGAGGATTTTAACTAATGAAGTGACGTTAATTGGCATCCAAGATGAGGGACAAGGCTAGTTAAATAACAAAATTTCGTTAATTAACTGAGAAGATGTGGAATATTAGCTAATTAGTGGAAAATTATTCATTATAACAAAATGACAAGAAAGAAAACAATTAGTGCAATTTTAGTATTGAAATTGCACGATCGAAATTAGGTGTCTACATTAGCCCTCTTTGATGTGGTGTAGCATGAGCGACACCATTTCAAAGATAGTAGACAATTTTATTTTTAATGGGTAGAAGAACAATTATTAGGATGGATGATGCCCCCTTGAGTGTCGACTAGATGATTGAAGAGGTCGGTGGATGTTCCAAAAGAAGAGAAAAATGATCATGGTGAAAGAAAAATATGACCGCAACGGCTAGTAGGCCATCACAGTGGCCGAAACCATCACAACGGGGGCTATATATGGGGTGGGAGGGGTGGAAACAAGTCAAAGAAATATAAAAGGTTAGTTAGAGGGAATGTTAGTTAGAATGGGGAATTAGTTAGACGTGGATTGGATACGATGAGGTATGCGAAGATCGTTGCGTAACTTACATGCCATCATGGCTCGAAAGTACATTTTATTTGATGTAAGCATACAAAAAAAAAGGTAAAATGACATGAAAATCCATAATGCCAATTTTTTTGCAATGCTAAAGAACTGACTCAAAGAAAAATACATAAGAAATGTAATAAGAGAAAGTAAACAAACAAACAAACACAATCAAACATGCTCAAACAAGCAACATTTAAGACAATTCTACTAATGTTTTGTTATCCAGATTTAGTACCCAAATGTTTGAGTTATATGACAAGGGTTAAGATGATTCCCCAAGCGAGGATACTGTTGATGCAAAATCACAACACCCCTGGATGCAGATCAGGCTTCTAGGTTGATCACTCAGGCATCCAGTGTGATTGCACAACATGGAAACCTCTCTCCAAGCGTGGGATTTGTGAAACTGAGAGAGGAATCTCCAGAGAAGGCTGGTTCCCTGCTCCTAAACTACCTGCCACAAGCTATTCCAGTGCAGGAAAGCTAATCTAATCCTAATCTAACAATGCCAAGGAGACAGAGAGAGAGAGAGAGAAAGGAAAAGAACAAAAGCCTACACTAAAACGGTGATACACCAGAGAAGGAGAATGTTGAACCCCTATCAAAACTACCATGGGACAAAGAGAGGTGAGCAATGGGAAGGATGGACAGATGCATCACAGGCCCAAGGATAGATTTCACACAGAAAATGTCCCAAAGCTCCATGAACACAGCTCCAGACCTGCAATGAACATTCAAACATGCACAAATACCTGCAATGAAGAGAGGCAAGAGGAAAACAAGCGAAGAACGAGCAAGGATGGACAGATGCATCACAAAACACGTTTTTTATTGCTCCAGAAGTTTGCACAGAACATCATTTCATTAGTAAAAGGCAAAAACGCCATTACAGAGCAGGGAGGAGGCTCGAGCTCCATTTTCAACCCTAGAGAAGAAAAGAAGGGAGGGTAGAGTAGAAAAGATGAAGAACTTGTTATGTCCCCATATAAAATGAGCCAAATCTGGCTTTATACAATGCTTGGGTCGAGCCTAGGAGACAAAAAACATAGGAAAACGTGTAAGCAGCCCAACCATTGACCAAAACACATTCTTCATTAAAATCGGTGGTTGAGACATCACTTCTGGCCATGCTGAAGAAGAATGCGACCCATGTGCATTAAAACTGGTTATTGAAACATCGCTTCTGGCCATTATCACGCGTCAGAGCCGTTTCTCAATTTTCTCTCTCCAGACTACACCAAAATTTGAGATTGATCCCAGAATCATGTAGAGAATTTCATAAGCTTTCCGTTGATATAAAGAACGTACAAATCTGAGCTCTGGATCGAAAGTTATGGAGGTCTGAAGTTTTAGGGCACAAAACAGGCGAAAACGTGTTTTGAAATCTTTCCCGCGCTCTGCCACCTGGATGACACATGGCACGCATTGATTGGTCACGTGATTCTCTCTCCTCTGCCTTTCGGTGGGCTTTCTTTTGAAAATTTCCTTGTGGGCCCCTTAAACTTGGACACGTGGCATGCATTGATTGGCCGACAGGGGCGCGGGGCAGACCTTGGCTTTTAGCTTTTCCGCCAAAACTCATGCCAAATTCTCTAACTCCTTCCCGAGCTCCGCATTCCCTGTTCCATAGGACACGTGTCCTCTTTTGATTGGCTCGGGCTGACCCCTCAAAATTTTCCCTTTGACTTTTGGACTCTTTCCCCTGCGACACGTGTCGTGATCTGGTTGGTTCTCGGCCCTTTTCGGCTCCTTCGCGCCCTTCGCGTCTTTATGTCTCGGATGTCCCAAACTGCTTGGGCCAAAAACTTCCGATCCGCCCGAAATGGGCTTCCTCGTCCCTCATTTGGCCGATGACACGTGGCGTAATCTGATTGGCTCTCAGCTTTTTCGGCTATCCGCGTCCCTCGCGTCCCTGCGGCCCAGATGTCCCAGTGCGAAAGTTCTCTGTTTCAGGCGAACCAGCCGGTTCACGTCATCACGGCCCAAATGTCCCAATTGCTTCCAGACTATTTGTTCTCATTTCGACCGATCTGGCCGGTTCGCGTACTTCGCGTACTCTTGTCCCGAACTGTCCCGCTCAGCAGTTGGTCGTTTTTCTTCCTCTTTCGACCGGATCGGCTTCTCGCACCCGCCGCGTACTTCTGTCCCAGATGTCCCTTTGCTTCACGGGCCGCCTGGAGGCTTTTTCGGCCGATCCGCGCCTAGATGTCCCAAATGTCTCGACTGCCCCTAGGACTAGGACTTAGTCATTTTTTATGATTTTTCCTGGATCAATCTACATGCTTGGAACTGCAAAACTCTGATGCATGTTATCGAAATTTACCCTGGGGGGGGGTGAAATTTTGACAACAGATACACATAAAGGATTGGATGGATGACATAAAAGTTTCAAGAAATGTAAATGTGCACTATGAAACTACCCCTAAGTAACGATATATGCTAGGAAGATAGACATAGCAAGAAAACAAGCTTTGTTGATGAAAGAAGATCACAAGATGATTTGCATGTCATACGCTATAGCAAGTGTTGAAGTAGGATGTTTCGTGGTATAATTTTTAGATTTTTAGTGTTTTGTGTTAGACATTGTTTTTGGGTTTTGTATTAAATTTTGCAATGTTCTTGATTTGCGGATTGGAATGCCTATGTGTTTTCTACTTTATCTAAATGTTTTGGGATTTTTTAAGATTTTCCTAATGTTTTTGGATTTTCTAGGTTTTCTGAATGTTTTTAGATTTTCTAGGTTTTCCAAAAATAAGTACATGAGAACAAAATTGCATGATGCCCCCCAATGAGAGATGAGAATATACAAGGGAAAATTCCTGTATATATATGCAAGAATAGGACAAGTCAGATCAAGGGCAAGAGGGATATGTTCAAGAAGTTGACAAACTCAAGCCAATGAAAAAACTAGGAAGGAGTGATCATGCCTGCAAGTGCAAGCTACCCAAGAAACAAATGATAGAAAAAAGTAAAATATTGTTTATTGAAATGGGGACAATGTTTCCCTTATACGTGGTAAAAAGGTAGTTTATACAATTGGATGTTCTGAACGAAGAAGAAGAACAATGTGAATGTTGTGGATGGATATGGAAAATATAGCTAGAATATTGGTGATGAAAAAGTGATGAGCCAAAGGCACAAATCATGAGTCAAAATATGGACTAAAGCAAGAGTGTGAACAAGGTTCATACAACACTTGGTAACATACTAGTTGTGTTGCTCATCGAGATCCAGTGTGTGTATGTGAAAATGAATTACTTCTTGAAGTGAAGATGTTATAGGTAATCAATGAAGACATGCTAGCTAATGTGTGGGAATAATTGATTTGGATACTTTATTAGTGAATGGAGGGTGGAAAGAGAGTCATACATTGTTTTGTTTCCATCTAAACGTCAATAGCCTTGATAGAGATGTATCTAATTATAGTCGCAACATTTCTCTACTGCCATCCAGGCATCCATGGCCCCGATATAAATACTAAAAATACCCCTAGAGAGAGTTTTATATATATATATATATATATATATATATATATATATATATATAGAATTGCCTTTTGATTTTAATGTTTTTTTCTTTCTATAAAGTATTTCAACTCTCTCAATTGTTTTGATAAGGGGTTAAGAACTAGTGATGGCTTAATTGAAGGATGTGGAAGTGATTGTGATGATGAAATTAGCTAGTGTCAACAGATATGCCCAAAGGTCTTTGCAACAAGTTTATTAAATGTATGATAGTAACAAGATCTCGAAGAGGTCAGCTATTTTTTAATTTACCAAGGTAATGAAATATTAAGGTCAAACATAGACAATAAAGTTAAATGCTACACAATGAGTGTCAATAGACTATCCAAAATATCATCGAAGGGATGAAAATGATGGGTAATTTGCAGAGTATATGAATAAAGGAAAGAACATCCATGTATATGTAATACCTTATTACAACATTTGATGTTTGTACTCTTGGTTTTTCTTGTAATGGTTTAATGTTTTCTATGGATTTTTGACGGTTTTGTGAAGGGAAAAGCTCAAAGGGAGGAAATGAAAATGGATGAAATGGGGGTAGATATGATTGAAAATGGGATGGAGGAAAAAGATCCATGATAGGGTAGGAAGAATAGGATAGGATGGATTGGGATTTGGGACTAATAATTTCATTCCGTGTGATAGGACCCAACAAAAATATTTGTAATTTCTTTGATGAGGGAGACTAGGAATTTTTTCTTATCAAGAGTGATATTGGATCCAATCTTGATGATCGTGGCAAGATCATACTCAATAAGTTATTGCAACTTATCTTGCAATATGGATTTTTTATGTGGGAGCTTGAGTTCCCTTTTAATGGATTTTTTCACTTTTCGCCATACTTGGCATTGGCATGTGTTTTGATTTTTGAATCGTGTTTATATTTCAGATTTTTGGTTGGATTTAATTTGAGCTTTCAAGATTCTTGTATTTTTGATGTGATTATGTTGATCATGAGAAATGTGGGAAGAAATGGGATGTTTGGGATTAATGAAAGGATTTTTAGGAACGATGGTAGTCTTGCCACGGTATTTAACAAAGGGATGATATGATGGATGTATAGGATGTGGTCCAAGGATTTATGGTAATGGGCTAGTAGGAGGTGGCCCCAACAACTGATGGTAATGGGCTAGTAGGAGGTGGCCCAAGAATTGATGGTAATGGGCTAGTAGGAGGTGACCCAAGGATTTATTGCAATGTAGGGGGTACAACATGTAAGGGATGATTGGGTGATGAGAGGTTTGGAAAGGGGTCAAGGATAGATCTAGTCGTTTAACCATGTAATGGGAAATGAGACGATAAGAGGAGGTACTTATTGGTCGATGATTGAGGGTTGATTTGAAGGAAGAGGTCCAACAAGTGTTTGGAATTTAGAAGGTGTTTTATGATGGAGATTATGTAATTGGGTGTTTTTGACCTTTTTGTTTCCATAAAGGAACTCGATAGTGCATTGAAGAGATATCTTGGCACATTTTGGCTTGAATTTTTTCATGTCGACACAAATATCATTTTTAGAGGATTTGTGAGGATAGAATAAGGCATGGTTGAAATGGCTTGGGGGTGAAGAGAGATTGGATTTAGATTCGTAGATGGAGGTGACTCAAGGGATGAATTAGATTTGGATTGGGATGTCTCGAGATCTGAATTATATTAAGATTTCGAATAGGTTGTTATTGGCTTTCTTAGAAGACAATTTATCATAGGTAGAAGAAGGGGTTCTTGTGGAATGGATCATGACATTGAGGTCAAATTGGATGTTTGATTAGAGGAGTTTGGGTTGACATGGATTTTTAATGAGGGAATACATAGGTTGAATGATTGTTTATTCTTTAAGAGAAATTCAATTGGGTGAGACTTAAGGGGTCTGAGTAGAATTGGTTTGTGGATGGGATTCATTACGAGATGAAGGTTGGAAAGTGAGAGCTAGAACGGGTTCCCTATTTTTGGTGACATGAGGAATCATTGGATATCTAGTCATGGATGGAATTGTTAGATTTGAAAACCTTGACCTAGATTGTTTGATTTAATTCTTTCATATTTAAGAAAGTCCTAGGTCGATTTGGGCACCGTAATGGCTACAAAATAGACATTTTGCAAAGATTTGGATGCTTATGTGAGTTTTCAAAGGGAATCTAAGGAAAACAAACATCATAACGACTGTAAAATAGATATTTTCCAAGTTTAAGATGTTTAATGCGGCATCACCAAGGAAATCTAGGTGATTTCGGCAGCGTAACGACTACAAATGGTTGTTTTCTAAGATTTAGATGTGGGAATTGTTTCTATGGAAAACCAAAAATTTCAGCATTATAATAGCTACAAATGGGTATTTTCCTAGTTTTGGATGTTGTAAATTTGTTTAAGGAAACTAGGGAAAATGTGACAGCATAATAACACATTTTTAACAATCAAGCAAGTTTTGGAAAACAAGGTTCAAGTGTGAGTGTCAAAATGGTTGATGTAATTTTGGTAGAGTTTCAAGTTGTTCTCTTATATAAATGAGTCCAAAATTATGATTTGATATATAGTTTGTGATGAAAGATACGTGGCATAGCTCGGACAGAGTTTTGCCTTGTTTGATTAGTAAAACAAGGTTTTGACTCAAACAAAGTTTTTCTTTGTAAAGTTTTGGCATATACAAAAAAGTTTTGATTTTGGCAGAGTAACCTATTTTGATGTGTAGTCAAAATATGGACTAAGTCCGTGACTTTAGGAAAAACACATTTCATTTGACTTGGTAAAAGGATCACCCTCTTCTCTTATCATAATTAGATCCCTAGCTTGGTCAAAATTTCGCCTTATGAGTTTTTGATTCATCAATTTTTTTATCTAAAAAAACATTTGGTCTAACTTAGCCAAAGCATCACCTTATCTCTCTTTCCAAAATCGCATCCCTAGCTTTGGGTAAATTATCACCACGTGAATTTTTGTAAATCAAGGATTTTTGGACTAAGAACCATTCTTTGGTTTAAATTGTTTACACACACAGTTTTTTGAGAGAAAACAAACAATCACAACCTATTCCATAAGATTTGGCCATCTAGCTAGGATAAACAAGTTGCTAAAGTTTCCTCGATATACCTTTCGGTAGGTGAGGCACAAGTCTATGAAATTAGGAAAGGTTGTCTAGGATGTTTTTTAAAGGATCAAATCCCCCCACCCCTTCACCTCCATCCATTTCAATGGAGCTTGGTCTTAAGTTCGACAGTATTTTCCTGTGGGATCCAATCTAGGGTCTAGGTATTGGAGGCAACTGCACCCCTCACTTCATAGGAGCCATGTAAAAGTGAACCCCTACTTAGCCAAAAATGACTGATCTTCCCACAAATTTATATAGCCCACTGGCACATGGGATTTATCCAAATGATTAGGTAAAGACATCCTAACTACTAAACCCTATTAAATAGAAAAAGTGTAAAAAACTATTTTTGATTTCCAAAGTCACCTTTTGTACATGGAAAGATCATATGCAACTAGGACAAGGTGCAATCAAGAAGCAAAAGATGCCGAAGGGAAACCAACACTCTTAAAAGTGGTTTAGACAATGGTTAATCCAATATATGATGTTTTTACAATAAACCTAGATGTGTTAAAGCAAAAAAATCAATCCAATATCTCTAACCGAGCAACCTATGTGTTTAGCAACAAGATTTATCCAATAATGTTATGTCAATCATGAAGGGAAAATGTGATTTCACAAGCAAAGTGTGAAGTAAAAATGACTAAAGACTAATGTTCACACAACTTGGTTTTTTTTGTTTAATTGTTTGGTTTGTTTGAGCAATTTTTCTTTAACAAGAAAATATGGCAACCTACACACAGTATTTAGTAGTTTGGAGCAATAGAAATGAATCTAATTGGAAAAAAATGGCAAGTTTTAGGAGAAAGGAAAACTTGAATTTTTTGCAATATAAAATCCCAAATTTATATGTTCATTTCATAGTTCGTCTTGAGACCTTTCCATAAAATTAAAAATGGAGTCATTTCAAGTTCGGGATCGAAAGTGAAATATTGAATTGAAGGTTTATAATTTTTTAGTTGTTGACTTTTAACTTTTAATGTCACCCTATTGGTGTGGCCATCAGATACTCTAGTACAATTGCTATTTTTTAGCAATTTACAACCACCTAAAAAGGCAGCCGTCAACAAATTTTGAATTGGATGACACCATTAAGTTGAAATTTTCATCTTCAATGTTATCAGAAACATGTAGATAAAAGGATAAGAAATTATGAATATTTAAAAAAACTTGCAAGGGGTTAAAAATAAGAATGGAATTAAACTAAGGCTTGATCTAACCACCACATGAAATCCTGGTTAACTGAGGCTCGTTTTTACCAATTTTCAATCCATAAATAGTTATAGTATCCTTTAATATTGTAATCACATATTAGTACCTTAAGAAATTTGTCCAACCATTGTTACAATTGTTATTACTACTGCTCCTCCACAAAATACCTACCACTGATCCTTACAAATACAAATGAGGTTCCAACCCATAAGTTGATCTGTATGAATGAAGACTTTTAGATCCATTTGATTCCTTTCATCCAACTTAAGCATGGTTCCCATCCTAAAAAATGTACTAGGTGCCTTTATGCATATTAGTTTTACACTCATTATGTTGTAGTTCCATTTCTAAGGTGCCTCCATGCATATATGTGCATATCACGAAGGATGATGGTGTCCTCAATTCGGTTATGAATGATGGTTTGCTTATCCCAAACCTTAATCTCTACATTTTGATTTACTTTTTTAGATGCTACCATAATCGATGTAATTCATACATTTTGCACCAATCTCGAAAGATTGAAACACATTTTGGAGTCTAGATCTATCTCTGTGCGTGAACAAAACTTTTGTGTTTCTTGTTTGTGTGTGTGACACTATTGTGTCCCTTGTAAGTAGCCTTTGGCTTTTTTATGATTGTATGTGTGACATTCATTAGTACACTTGTATGCTCATGTGCTTCTACACTTGTATACTTGTTGTGTATGTTATCTCTCTATGTCATGGTTTTTACCATGCACTCTCTTATAAGACTAGGTTCTTTGTGGTGGCCTCCTACATTTGTCTTTTATGTGATCTAAAAATGACTTTATGATGTATCTAGCATGGACACACTTCAGTTCATTTGAGTTGAGCAAACTATAACTTATCTCACTCACCTCAAAAGAAGGAACATTCGGTGGGGTTATTATATGAATACCTATTCAATTTAGGAACATAGATATATTCCAAAGTATAGAACATAATAGAACGTGGTAAAAGAACATAGGAGTAGGAATAGATTAAAATCATTGGCATATTCTAAGTCTAGGAAAAAGCATACAATAGAGGACAAAGTCGTCAATTGTTACTATCCAAAATGGATGGTACTGTCATGGGAAGCATTTGGCATCTAATTTTAGAATTTCTTATAACATTAGGTTTTACTATATCTCTAGTGCAAAGTTAGAGATATATACACATTCAATACAAAACTATTTGCATATCAATACAAAATGTGGGGGGCATGATGATAGTTTCAAGGTTACACCTTTTCTATTCACATTGACACTCATACAATGCATGGTGGGGAATGAGCGTAATTCATTCCCTTTTGAATTTGCATGGGGTTTCAATTTTAGAATCTAGATCCGTCTACATTGGTTTGGTTTTATGGGTTGAGATTCTCATTCCTCTCACTTCTTTTTGGTGTGGGGACACCCAATTCCCTCTTGGTTATGATTACTTCTCCAAATTAGGGATTGATCACCCCCAATCCTCTATTGGTGCAACTTCAATCCATATCTCCAAGTGTGTCATCAGGAAGCTTCTCCTTCAATAAGGAAAATAGGTGTACTCCTTCCATTCTTTGTTCACTTTCTTTGCAAGCTTTTAATGTCAAACTTTAAAGTTCAATTTTTTCTATGGATATTGACTATAATCTGTGTTACATGTTTCAATTTGAAGAGATTGCCAACACTCAAGAAAATCAAGTACCTGAAGCAAAGACAAAGTGTGTACACACTCACATATTTTTTCCTTTAAGAAAGAAAATTTCATTTTCTAACTTAAGGGGAGGAAAATGTAGGCACCTAAATTTGGTAATTTATCACTTACTAATGTCAATATTGGCATAATCCCTTTTCATGAATTGTGTGCACATTCCAAGTTCAATTATTATATGATAACCCACCATTAGCCCTATTGAAAGACTTGTTATCCTCATTATACTACTCAGTCGCTCACATACATGCTCACACTAGTTGCAAGTGGTGTATTACTCCCAAACATCATGCATATGGTTTTACACCACCACACTCCTCTCCTAGACCAAACCGTCTAACGATTTGGTATAAAATGGTGTTTTTGTTTGGGGCCATCCATAATCATTTTTTCAATTTGATATTGTTTATGGGTTGGTGCTTCCCTTATGTGTCGACCTTATTGCAAAATTACACATACATAACCCTATATAAGCATGTCAAATGCACTTATTTACTCCCATGATATTTTCAAGAGATCCGCTAGCAAATATCTCCTAAAAGGCGTACAAAACTTTTCTAAATTTCCTTAAAGCAATAGCAACAGTAACCTTTTAACAAGGGTTTTACGCTTAAGGTTTTGGGTCACTTTGGTTGATTATATAGGGTTTTGCACATTTGTCAAACCTATTATCTTATAGCAAAGCACATCCCAATCATTAGTAAAGGCACATAAAGTTGCAGAGCTTCATTAGCATCCTAGGCAGAGCTACCTTGCAATTTCATCTCAATACACTGTGCAAACCCAGAATCAAAACCATCATCTGTTGGACATTTCCAACTAGTTCATCGCTCTATCACACCCAGAGCAATTTATGGACCAATCAAAGAGCTAAGTGCACTTATCTTGTGTTCTATCCTATTCAACACATGTTTTAATTGATTTATCTTGTAATTGTTATAATATATATATATTCTAATTTGAATGTTAATACCGAATTAAGAATCTAAATATACATTGCATTCTTAACCATAAATCTGAAATTTAAATAAATAAAGAACCTTATCCCACAGTTATTTATTTATTTATTTAGGTTGAATCAATTATCCAGCAATTAAGTATATGTATTATTCAATTTGGATACAGAAAGAAAACTTTATCTGGTAGACTTGTGTTATATTATGTTAGAGTAATTGTAACTTGTCCACATAATCATGTATGAAAAAGAGGTTTATGCATTTTCCCCCTAAACAATCATGCTTTCTTTTTAAGTTGATTTTATCGGATGTGTTTGCCTCTAATCACCGTCATGTCTTAAAAATATTAACGATGTGGTGCAGCACAATTGGGAATTCAATTGAACAATCAATCACATGCCATTATCATAGTAAGGTGTAAGTAAGCATAAATAGAGAAGCTCAAATATTATTTTTTGCAATAGTTGTCTATTTCTTTCATGTGCAACAATGGAATACAATAGATAAATGCAATCTCAATTCAAGCGTTTGTGTAAGGAAGATTTTAAATAAGCATTGAAAACGTAGGAGACATAGACAAACATATATTAAATGTAGAAATAATGATTTAAAAAAAAAACTTACAAATGAAATGACATAGAAACATTCATACAATAGTATATTATAAAAAACAAATCTATATATAAATAAGTAGTATTTTTATTTAGTCCATAAAAGATTAATCCCCTAAAAATTATAGTATTCATGAAAGTTAAAAACATTCAACATTCTTAGAATTTTACATGAGATTGAGGGTAAAAAACTCAGAACTATGATGAGATTTGAATAATTAGAGTGTGTTTTGCACTGAGATAATAGTATGTTGTATAACATTTGTATGTATGTTTGTGTGTGTTTAGGGACTATTCCGAGAAGTTTAGGGTTTTTTTGAGTTTTTGGTTTTTTAAAAAACATGAGCCTTTAGGAACAGTGGGAAAATGCTTATTGTCAAACAAGGTACGGTTCCACATTGATATACGAAGAATCAACAAGAGGAAAGGAGGTGATGTTTCTTGCATCCCAAGCCCAGAATACTTACAACCAACAATTGGGATGACACAATCTCATTTAGGACACATTCTTAATTTAATATTATCCCCTTATTTGACCAACAATTGAGCTAACAAATTCTTACTCGTTACTTAAAACCAAACACTCCTCACACGAGCCCCCTCACATTGAACTTTGTTACTCCTAGGAAGCTTTCATATCGAAGAGCTCACTCACAATATCCTTATGCATGCAAGAATGCATTACATCAAAATGCAATGTTGACTAATAAACACAAATTGCCCTCTAAACACTAAGGATGTGCACATTGCAAAAATACTTTAGAAACAAATAACAATCTCCATAAACTTGTTTGCATGCTTCTCAATCCAAGTTTTCACAAATGATCATTACAAGATCTCTTACGTTTTTTCTAGACTATTTGTCATATCTTCCAAGGTTGTAACGTTTAGGCATTTAGATTTTGCTAAACGTTACTTCAAAATCTTTTATATTTTGTTTGTTTGCATCTCTTTTCCTATCGATGCATTCAATGCACCGTTAGGGTGCGATTGCTAGTTGACTACAACTTCTAGGGTAACAAAACCCTTTTCCATGCAATGCATGGATTCTATGATCTTATTAAGTATTCTTCATGAAAAATACCCTAAATTTAGGCTTTGAATATGCACATCGTCAACCATTTCCATATTAATTTTATAAACTCAAGTGTTTCCTTTTCAAACACCACCACAACTGCATATTCATTTGCTGGATTTCCTTTTGGATCAAATTTTCCTCTTCCTCTTCCTTTTACCCCTACATCTTTGTCTCAAGGATCTCCGTACTATCCAAACCTGTTAAAAACTGTATGTTTTCCTGTTATTTCCTCTCAAATAGGTACTGCAGGGTCTCATCTACATATTAAGACCTCACATGATGAATCACATAAGAGTATTTGGTGCAGAGAGCTCTTACACATGGCCAAAAAAACTTGATTCGAACACAGGTTCCGGAATATAGATATGATATCCTACCTATATTGCCTTATATGCAGTTAATCTTCTGGATGTTAGAGTATGGTTTAATAAAAGTTTACCAATTTTCAAATCACAAATAGAACTGTAATATCCTTTAATGTCATAATCATATATTATGAGGCGGTGAGTGAGTGGTGGCCCATGATATACCTGCCAAAAAAAGGCCAAGCATCGTCAAAGATAACATAATTTGAAAGGCCTGGAAACTGACGGTCTATAAGCCATTTTCATATATATTTTTGAGAATCTCACAATAAATACATATATAAACCTAGTATTTATATAAAAAAAGAGATTAGTGACAATTTTATATATATATATATATATATATATATATAATTGCAATTTACAGCCACTTGAAAAGCTAGCCGTCAACAAATTTTGAATTGAAAGATGCCATTAAGTTTAAATCCCAGGCCTGTGTCAGAGATCTTTAGTGTTAACAAAAGTGTTTCCACAAACCATAAACTAATAGAGGAGTGCTTCTTGAAACATCTTGATACCAAAAATAACATAATCTTATCCAGAAAGCACTCCTCTATTATCTTCAATGTTATCATAAATATGTAGATGAACGGAGAAGAAATTATGAACATTTGGAAAATTCTGCAAGTTAAAAACAGGAATGGCAATAAACTAAGGCCTGTTCTAACCACCACATTAAACATTGGTCAATTGAGGCTTGATCTAACCACTATAACATATTTATTCAACCATTGATTGCAATTGTGATTGCTATTGCTCCTCAACAGAATACCTACGACTCTGGTCCTTGCAAATAGAAGTGAGGTTCCCACCCACAAGCTGATCTGTATCAATGAACATTTTAAAATCCTTTTCAACCCTTTCATCCAACTTAAGTATAGCTGCCATCCTGAAGAATGTATTGGGTGATTTTATGCTTATCGGTTTATGCTCGTTAGGTTGCAGTTCTATTCTGGCCTGCCTCCATACTTATCTGTGCATATCACAAAGGATGATGGTGTCCTCAGTTTGGTTATGAGTGACAGTCTGCTTATGCCAAACCCTACTCTCTCCATTTCAATTTACACTCTCAGATGCTGCCAGATACAATGTTATTCACACATTTTGCAGCAATCTCCAAAAGATTGAAACACATTTTTTTGCTATGCGTTGTACTCCACTAGGGCTGCACTCACAAACATTAATATGTTAAAAAACTGAGATAATGAATGAAATGCTACATATGATTAAACATGTAGGGATGGGGTGGGGTGGGAGGTGGGGGGGTGAATTCTGTTGGGATGGTGGGTGGTGTTATCATTACCATGTAAATCAAAGCAAAGAACTAACCAACAAGAGCAGAATATGACGGCAGGAAAAGTAAACAAGATTTGTGTCATAGCCCCTCTATAACCCCACCAGTACTTTAGATCCACTGGCACGTTGAGAGCAAGGTTAGTAGGAGATCAGAAGTGTGTTGAGATCAAATAGAGCACCCTTAGCACTGAGGTCCTGAATGCACTTGAACAGAGCCCTGCGCTCTTGTTTCTCTTGTTGCAGATGATTTTCAGTCCCTAATTGTTCCCTAAATTTGTGGTGACATTAGCCAAAAATGATAATGCAGAAAAGGCAGAGGGGATCCGCCAAGACACGCAAATATTTTGATTCCGGGCTTGCGACACCTGAAATAGTGCAGTCAAAACAACTCCCTGTAATACAAAATAAAGAGCCAGGAGTTGGTATATTTCATCCCGGATGCTCATGCGCCTGGCGTCCTTATGGTTAATTCTTCTGCTTAAAAAATTTTCCTCCCTCTCCCACAAATTTGAAGTAAACTTATGAGCCAAACAGTCTTCAATTTCTTCAAAGGGATGAATAATACCCACACAATGCTCATTTGCCAATGGAGTGTCCATCCTTGAAGGAAGAAAGCTGATGTTGGAGAATAGAATCAACATCAGCACATGCAAAAACCATCAGACTATTGTAGGTGACATATAGTAGACTATAGAGATCATAGTTTCCAAGAGACAACTTCTTAAGTACAATAAGTAGGGATCATAACAGTTCATTATATTCTGCAAAAAAAACTATTGTAAAGATTGCAACACAATATCTAGATGTTAGAGCACACATGGACAAGAGTAGAATATAGGCCACACATGTTTTTTTAATGAGTAAACTACCCTTGAACAGTGTAATGTTTCAAGCATATGGATGAATGGAATCTCACCAATTACAACTAAAAAGGATTGGAAGTAACCTTGCAAACAAGTGCAACAAAGTGGTGAGTTCCTGCCGAGTCTGAGCCTTAAAGTGGCAATTTGAAACTGAAAGTTGCAATATTATCGATAACCAGCAGCGAGTTCAACTTTGCAATAATAAAAAATATTCAAGAATAGACAGCAGGAACATTGTACAAATATCAAACTTTGTTATTTGTGCATGTTGGGGAATTAAGCAATTGTTCAAAAAGAGTCACTGATTTTGGTAGTTAATGGTACGAGACGTAATCAACAAGTACAGGACTAAAGGGAATACAGTAAAAAGTAACACTTAACATGTTTGAAAAAATGGCAAGCGTTTGTGAGCCATTGTGAGATACTTTGATTACAGAATAAGCTAGGTCTTGGTACTGAAGATGTGCCTTCACAGACTGCCATCTCTTTCTTGAATTTACTTGTATCATTTTCCCCAGTAGTAGGCATCACAATATGCTGCAAATATATACATGAGATTTGTAGCAAAGTGTGATGCCTACTAGTAGAGAAAATGTTAATGAATGCATTTTAAGCTATCAAATTGCAAGCAACTGTTATGAGGTAAATTTAAAAATGCCCAGCTCCTAACATATATACAATTTCACCCTCGCCCGGTAGGCTAGCCCAAGTGATTGAATGCTAGTTTCCGAACATGGGAGGTCTCCAAGTCGATTCCTCAGGCCAGCCATCTCTGTGGTAGACCTCACTTGGTGTCCCCCACTTGGTCAGGTGCTGTAAGTTGGTACCGGCGGTTTACCCCACGTGCATTCCTCAACTTATTGGGGGGGTGTACGCGGAGGGGGTTCCGCAAGTTTATAACTCGGGGAAATAAAAAGCAAACAATTTCTCCCTCATATTCCAAGGAAAACAAATAAATCTTTTGTTGTCTTATAGATTGAATTTAACAAAAAAAGACAACAAAAATTGAAACTGGGGGATATAACCTGAGACTGCAATTGCCAAATTATTAGAAGCAATCGCATGCTCTCCAAATTACATTATGCAAGGATACCCACAAAGAAACTCCTTGTCATATCTAGATTTATGCCCTAAAATTGTCGCCGTCAATTTTGCAACATGTGAAGAATAAGAAAAACAAAACTTACATGTTTATTATCTTTCATCCATATCACAAATACGAGAACGTAGCTCGAAGAGCAAATGTATAGGCAGACTTTTTGATGCAGAAACATACGAGTTCACAAGGCAATCCTGTGTCACTAACAAATATTTAGAGTTAGCAAATAATGACTTGCACAATGTCGGGCCACTCCTAAGCATGCCACGTGTTGAACCATTGCCTTTGTTATATTTGTGGGAAGCCGCAGAAGCATGTCCAAAGCCACATGCAATACTATGAATGTCATGCAAGCTTACCCAATGTCACACAAGCTTGCCCCAATCTGCACTACACTATTCCTAGCCACACAATTGTATGCAAAACCTCAAGTCGTTGTGCAAACCACCGATGTTTACACAATGCTACGATATACTATGGAAACCGCACGAACACTACCAACACCATGGAATACCACATCCGTGTGAGACCACTCCCATTCACTTCAATAATGGGATCTGTGTCAGCCAAGATCACCTATCAACATTGATACAACTACCAGAGGATACACGTGGTTATTGATCCGTCTATTTCCACCAAGGAATGGAGGGAACTTCTAGAGTTGATTGATGGCCCTGAAAGGCGACCTAAGGAATATTCTGCAAGGGAACCTTTTCTTGTTGGAGGCATCTTGTTCTCCCACCTGAGTTTTTTGTGAATTGTATAAATAGAAGGGAGATGTGAACACGTAAGGGAAGAGGGGACATAGTCAAGAGGTTGAATTCTAAGTTAAGGAACTGAGTGATTGTCTTTGAGAGTGTGAACCAGGTGTGGTTTTGCAGAAGCTTCGCAAAGCCTGGAAGCTTAGGATAGGTCTAGGATTAGGATTCTTAAAATAATTCTTCTAGAGTCTTGTCATAATATTGTCATTTGAAGTGTAATGCCATTGTGGATGAGTCTGTAATTCCTTTCCTTACATTTAATAGAAGAATATTTTATTGTTTCTTGTTTAAAGTTGTGTCTGAGATCTCACTCCAGTGACATCTAACTCTGACAAGTGGTTGCGTGGTGTAAGGCATCCCTTCATTGGGAACCCTGACCGTGATGCACCATAAATCTGGTATCAAAGCAGAAAATTTTGATGTTCTTGCTAAAGAGATTGGTATAAATATCAATTTGGTTTGTGTAGAGTGATCTTGATATTTGTTGCTTTCCATACTAGGGATGTGGGTAGAAAGTAATTGCAGACATCTTCCAGCATTTTGTTGGGTAGAAGGTGTAAGGTCACAGAAATTCGTTGTTCAAAAGGTTGCGATGGAAGAAGAAATGGCACGCAAAGTAGTTTTTTTTGCCAGAGCAAACAGCACTAAGACTTGCAAACTTGGCCAATGTGATCAAAGGATTGCAAGCCCATTAGGAGGCAATGGAAACTGTGCACAACATAGAGGATTTCCTGTAGATGATGATGCGAGTGATGATGATGAGCATGAAGTGAGAGCACCTAGAGTCAGGGAGCTGAGGCAGAATTGTGTAAATGAGCAAGAGGGCCAATCCTTACACGCAATCACAATGATTGGAAGTAAGCCGCCAATAGAAATTTCATGTTATTGAGGAACTTGGATCCAGAAGATCATATTGACCGGATAGCAGAGATGGAGAAATAAATTTTGAGCATGACGATGTAGAAGATAAAAAGAAGGTGAGATTTGCGAGTACTAAGTTGAAGGGACATGCATCCTTATGGTGGGATCATGTGTAGACTGAGAGAGTCCAAAGAGGCAAAGATAAGATTAAGAAGTGGGATCGAATGGTGACAAAATTGAAGGCTAAGTTCATGCTTGTAGATTACCTGGTCCCATTTTTTCAAGTAGTTGCAGAATTTGCGTCAAGAAGGAACTGAGTGTGAAAAAGTACACTGAGGAGTTATATTAGCTCAACATCATCAGAGTTGGACATGTGGAGGATGATGTGGAAAAAATATCTCAAGGTATGTTAATGGATTGTGTATTTCCATTCAAGATGAACTAAGTATGATTAGGCTAAGATCTGTGGAGGAAGCCTATCAATTTGTGTTGAAGGTGGAGAAGTTTTCCCAAAGGCAATAGAGCAACCCGTGGGAAAAAGAAAAGTTCTTGCACAGAGGTGGAAGTTTGCGTAGTGATGCACAGAGTCATGGGCACAAGGCAAAAACAAGAAGTCTCGCATGAACCAGAGTCATGCACAAAGAGGTGGAGGTAGATCTTTGTCCAACGGAAGAGGATGTGGAAGAGGAAAAGGATTTAGTGGAACTTGTTTCTATTGTGGAGAGATTGGACATCGCGCATTCGAATGTCCTACGAGATGTGCAAAATGATGGGAGGAGGGAAATGATGCTAGCAATCATGTTTCTCAGCATGCGGAGACAGAAAGCCATGCGTCAAATGAGTAGTGCAAAAGAATCAGAATGTGAAGAAGCGCTCATGATGAAGAGGGTGTTACAGAAATCCCTGAAAAGGAAGAAAATGCGCCTGCACAAAGAAAGAATCTATGTTCAGAACCATTTGCAAATCTAGAGGTAAGTGTTGTAAGGTCATTGTTGATAGTGGTAGCACTAATAATCTCCTTTCTAATGAGATGGTTAAGATACTTGGTCTGAAGAAGTAATTGCTGCACCCAAACCCTTATAAGGTGTTGTGGTTGTTGAAAGGGCATCAATTGCTTGTAAATGAGAAATGCAAAGTGCATATCAAGATTGGCACATATGAAGATGAAGCCCTGTGTGATATAATGCACATGGACATATGTCATGTGTTATTAGGGAGACCTTGGTAGTATGACAGACAAGCGGTTCATGATGGCATGCACAAATAGCTACACATCGCTAAAAGACGAGATGAAAGTACACTTTGAAGCCCTAAAAGGACTCAAGTGTAGAGGTTGAAATAGAGTACGCAAGTATTGTTGGTTTTGGGAAAAGAGTTCCTGAGATATTGTGAAGGGGGATGGTGAATGTTTTGCCTTCATTCCAAGGCTCGCGCAAAAAACAGAGGAAGGTGAAGTTACACAAACAGAGGAGATCCCACAAGAAGTTGAAGGAGATGTTCGGTGGGTACACGGGATATCATGACAAGGAATATTGCGGATGGTTTACCACCTACACGTGTAGTATCAATCATCAGATGGACTTGATACCAAGGGTTAGTTTACCAAACAAGGCCACATATAGGTTAAAGCCTATGAGAATGCAAGAATGAGGAAGCAAGCACAAGAGTTGCCGGACAAGGGGTTGATTAGAGAATCTTTGAGCCATGTGCACGGTACTTGCAGTATCGGCACCAAAGAAAGGAGGAGAATGGAGAATGTGCACCGATTCTAGAATCCATCAACAAGATTACTATCAAGTATAGATTTCCATTGCCGCACATATGGATGATTTGATGGATTGATTGAGTGGAGTGAAGAACTTCACAAAAGTTGATTTGAAGAGTGGGTATCACCAGATCAAAATCAGAGAAGCAAATGAGTAGAAGACTGCTCTCAAAATGCAAGATGGAGTATATGAGTGGTTGGTCATGCCACTTGGGTTAAGCCACGCACTGACCAAGCATGTTCATGTGGTTGATGAACAAAGTATTGAATCCTTTTATAGGTCAAGTTTGTCATTGTCTATTTGGATGAAATTCTAATTTTCAGCAAGATGCGAAGGAGAACAATTAGTCCATTTGCAAAGAGTGTTTGGGCACTTATGAGAGCAGAAGCTTGTTGGTGAATCTGAAGAAGTGCAGTTTTATGTGGAAGGAGTTGGTATACTTGGAATTTGTGATATCTCAAGAAGGATTGAAGATGGATCATGAGAAGGTATCAAGTTATAGTTGATTACGTCAACACCCAAAAATGTCATGGAGGACTTGATGCTTCCATGGCCTTGGAAACTTCTACAGGAATGTTTATTGGAGGATTCAACGAGATTTGTGCACTAATCACAGAAGTGATGCAAAAGGACAAATGGGAGTTTTTGTGGACCGTGGATGCAGAGTAGGCATTCTAGAAGCTGAAGAGAGAAGGTCACATAAGTAGCTAGTGTTGGCACTTGCCTAATTTCAACAAAGTATTTCAAGTTGATTTTGATACGTGTAGAATTGCAATTGGAGTCAATGAGTGAATTAGGGAAGACCCATCGCATATTTCAATGAAAAGTGCAACACAAACAGGAGATATTTAGTTTATGATCAAAAGTCTATATGCCATTATGCAAGCTCGGAATGAAATGGAGGCATTATCTATTTCCCAAGGAGTTCGTTTTGTATATGGACCGTCAAGCACTGCAATTCGTCGATAGCCAGGGGAAAGTTGAATCAAAGACATGTGAAATGGGTTGAATTCTTGCAGAGTTACTCAATTTTCTCGAAGCACAGAAATGTGAGGAAATTGACCAGAGTTGTCAGATGCACTAAGCAAGGAGATTTGCATCTTACTAATTGAGATGCAAGTAGGTGAATGTAGGGTACGAAGCAATGAAGGATCTCTATGCTAAAGGATGCATATTTTGAGGAAGCATGGAGAGGCATCCACAAAACCAATGAGCATCGATCACATACCATGGTTAGATTACTTCATATATGAATGATTATTGTTTCAGAGGCACATAGTTGTGTGTATTGCAAGGATTAGATGAGGAGAGAATTTTATCCGCGAGATGCATTGCGGAGGAATGTTAGGTCACTTTGGAATAGATAAGAACTTGGCACAGATAAGTGTGAGAGTCATTTTTGGCCGCAGATGGCTTCAAGATTTGTGCAAATATGTGCAGTGACGCAAAGTATGTCAATTGGCGAAGGGAAAGAGTCATAACGTAGGGTTATGTCAACCACTGCCAATACCTAAGATATCGTGGGAGCATCTAAGTATGGATTTTGTTTTGGGATATACCAAGAATGTAAAGGGGTCATGATTCTATCTTTGTTGTTGTAGATAGAATCTCCAAAATAGCTCATTTTATTGCTTGTAAGAAGACAAATGATGCTACTCATATTTTTAACTTGTTTTTTCAGGGAAGTGAGACTGTATGGAGTTGTTGCACACGATTTTATCTGATAGAGATACCAAATTTTTGGGCTACTTTTGGCGAACATTGTGGAGGAAGTTAACAAGAGATTGCACTTTAGTTCTACGTACTACCCATAGACAAATGGCCAAATGGAAGCTATCAACAGGAGCCTTGGTAATTTGCTGAGATATTTAGGTAGGAGAGAAGGCAAGAACATGGGATTCAGTTTCTAATGTAGGAGAGTTTTCATATAACTTTTTCAATAGAAGCACCAAGTAGTCACCTTTCTAGATTATTTATGGAACAAGTTCATGAGGAATTGCGGAGATGAGAGAGTTTCCACAAGAATAAGGGAGAAGTGCAGAAGCAGAAGACTTCGGACAGTACATGGAGTTGCATGAACAAGTGCACAAATAGCCAGTGAAGCGCAATGCACAATACAAGGAACACAGAGATTTTTGGAGGAGGCCACTTGGAGTTTAAGGTCATGGAGATATAGTTCTTGCACATCTACACAAAGAAAGTTTCCAGCAAGGAACGTATGATACAAGTGGAAAAAGATTGGACCATGTAGAGTCTTAAGAAGATTTGTTGGGAATGCATATGAGTTGGAGCTTCTAGAAGGGATTGACATCTTGGCTATCTTTAACATAGCAATTCTCTACCCATATTTTGAGGGACAAACAAGTGGAGAAGTCAGTCGCACAGAAGTAGATTGGAGGCACCAGCTACCAGAGAAGAGGTATGCAGAAATTGAATGCATTTTAGATGACCACAGAGTAAAGACGACACTATAATGCCCCTTTCCAGGATGAGCTGAAAAAGGAGGAGAAATGGCACCAACCCAAATCACAATAAACTGGAATTTATAACTACAAGCTACAGTAGTTTGAAATCTTATGACGTAAAGAAAGAAATTGCAATTCTTCACTTCCAACACCACTTTTACACCATCCAAAGCATGCAGGGGACCAATAATAATTATTTAGAGCAAGTACAAACCAAGAAATGAATTTTTAGAACACTGGCTGAAGTAGAATAATTAATCTTTTGACAGCAGCGAACCCACTAACAAAAATGGCTAGAAATAAGGATTCCTTGGCCCAAAGTTCAATCCGTAAAGTGTAACCAGCCTTATAAATTAGGA
Source organism: Taxus chinensis (assembly GCA_019776745.2). Classification (NCBI taxonomy): domain Eukaryota; kingdom Viridiplantae; phylum Streptophyta; class Pinopsida; order Cupressales; family Taxaceae; genus Taxus; species Taxus chinensis. The sequence goes on from CM034146.1 coordinate 676,017,754, forward strand.
ATGATCCAAATATCAACAAAGACAGGAGTTTCATGCCCTAAATACCACCAAAACCCTTCCACCATGCAAGTTGCCACCCTAGGAGAGGGTTTACAATGAGAGCTAGAAATGGCTTTGTTCCAAGGAAAATCTGAATGTAACACCAAGTGTGACCTTCGTGTGAGATCACCAATGAAGGAATGAGGGATTCTGTCCTCAAACCACATGTAAATAGGGTTTCCGTCCTCAATTGCAAGAGAGAGAAAGCAGTTTCATGCTCCAACTCCAAAAGAATGAATTCCAAAGCAAGGATATCCTTATCCAAACCAAGCGACCCCTTCAAATAGCTGGAGGTGGCGCGAAAACCAAATAGAATCCTCCTAAAGAGGAACGACCTCCTTGGAGACATAAGAGTTCCCTTTTCTTTTATTTTTCAAATGGTTTTTCACCTTTTTTCAAACTGACTTAACTTCTCTAAACTATAATTAGAAAGTTACTTAAAAATAATGCAAAGCTACAAAAGCAACTGAAAATAATGACATTAACTTCCCTTGCTCTTTCCTTTTCAGCCCATGGGAAGTGGAATAGGCCCAAGTTCTTCGAAATGAACTCGCCTAGAGAAAAGGACATTACAGTCCTCCCCTCCCAAAATTTCTTTCCCTCAAAATTGCAGATTCGGTTGCTCTAATATAGTGGCACCTTCCCATGTAGCATCTTCAATTGGTGGATCCTTCCAACGGATCAAGTATTCCTTGATGCTTCGGTTCCTTAACTTTCTTTCTCAAACATCCACTATAGCTTCCAAAACCAAAATTAACTTACCTTCTTCATCCAAGGGTGGCAGCTGAATAGAAGGAATAATGTGTTTTCTTAGTGCCCTTTTTAGGCACGAAACGTGACAGACATTATGTATCCGGCTATGCTCTAGTAGCTCTAATTCATATGCTACTTCTCCAACTCTTTCCTTCACTCAGTAAGGCTCATAGAAACAGGGTTTAAGCTTTTCCGCACCACGTTGTTTGAGGGAGGATTACCTAAAGGGATGCAATCACAAAAATACCATATCTCCCACTTCAAATGTTCTTTCTACCCAGCGCTAGTCTGCATACGATTTTTGTTGGTTTTGTGCACATTGGAGGTTCTCTTTGAGCACCTTCAAGATGTCATGATTATACTACACCAAATCTTTGGCCCCCGGCACTCTACTGTCCGTCATAACCAAATCAACAAAAAAAGAGCATCATAACCATATAGAGCTTTGAAGGGTGACATACCAATGAACATATGGAATTTCGTATTATAACAAAACTCACCCATCTATAGCCATTTTACCCAAGCCGATTCCTACCCTTCAATATAATTCTGTAAGTAGCCTTCTACCCATTTATTCGTTATTTCCGTTTGCCCATCGGTTTGGGGTTGATAGCTAGCGCTAGAAGTAAGCTTGGTTCTTGTCAAACGGGAAAGTTCTTGCCGAAACATGCTCAAAAACCTGTTGTCCTAATCACTTATGATGTTCTTTGGCAACCCATGATGTTTGAACACCTCCTTGAAAAAGATATCGGCCACTATTGGTGCATTATACTTGGCTGGAAGTGGTTAAAAGTGAGCATATTTCGTGAATCTATCAACCACAACATACAAACAATTTTTAACTTGAACCATGGGCAGCCCTGTTATGAAATCCATGGAGATACTTTCCCATTTTTGAGTGGGAATATGAAGGGGCTGCAAGAGTCCAGCTGAAAATTCATGCTCCACCTTGTTTTGTTGGAAAACTACACATTCTCGGATGTATTGAAGAACCTCCTCTTTGAGTCCTTTTCAAAAGAACCTCTCTCTAACTTGTTTGTATGTTTTGAAGTATCCCGGATGGCCAGCCAATGGGGCATCATGAACAGCCCTCAATATCTTATTTTTCACCTATGATTCTGTAACCAAATAGACCCTATTCTTGTAGAGGATGAGCCCATCCATTATCTTATACCTCTCATCCACAATTTCTCCTTCAAAAATAGCATTAGCAAACTTATTCTTGGCATCCTCAGCTATAATTAAGGCCTTCCAATCTGCCGTTATCTTAGAGTGACTCTTTTGACAAGACATCTACCAAACAATTTATTTGAGAGGGTCCAGTGATCATACCTTGTAGTACAACCTTATTACCTCCTTTTATGAATCTTAGCTCCATACTTTGGTAGTTGAGGGTGAGTTCTACCAATGAGTGTAACCATTGGACCCCAAGCACAAGATTTGTATCAGCTAGGCCAATTATATAAAAATTATCACATACCTCGTGCCCGCCCAATGTGATACTGAGTTGTGGACTTCTCCGTGTGCATGGCATGGAATAGCCATTTGCTACGGTAACCCTGAAGCCTTTGAAGTCTTCCACCTTCAATTTCATCCTTGCAACCAAGCTCTCATCAATGAAATTATAAGTAGCTTCACTATCAATCAATATCGTGACTCTTTGCCCTTGTAGGTTTCCTTTCACCCGAAAGGGATGATATCTAGGAGCACCAGACAAGGTGGCAAGAATGTTGTCCAAGTTTTCTGGGTCCTCTTCCGGATCATGATTTTGTGTTGCCTCTTCAACTCCCACTTCCTCTTCTTCTTCACAATTTGAAAATATCTCAATATAATGCACATGCCCCTTACCTAGGCATTAATGACCCGGAGACCATGGATCCTTACAAGAGAAGCACAAGTTTTTCCTTCTTAGTTCATTATATGACTCCCCTTCTTTGCCCGTTGTGGACAGCTCCTTGGGTATGATTGGTGCTCGCTGAAAAGGCCTTTGTGGCTGGTCCAAAGATGTTTTTGGATGTCCCGAAGATTCTTTTGGCTGTCCACCATTCCAAGATGCCCTTAGCTACCCGTTGATCGTTGTTTTCCTCGGAGCAGCACCTTCTAGGTCCACAGATTTCTTTATTGCCTCTTGGAGAGACAAAGGTTCAAATGCTCTTAACAATCACTTGAGTGGTTCAGCCAACCCCTCAATGAACAAAACAATGAGTCTCCTATCTATTACATCTAGAATCATCACTGAAAGAATCTGAAATTCAGCGACATAAATCTTCCATCGTGCCTTGTTGTCTCAATTGTGCTAGCTCCCAAAATTGAACCTCCAGATTGATCCTATCAAATCTCTCCATGATCCTCCTATAAAACTCATCATATGAGTGGATAAGATTGTGCCCTTGTGTGATCAGCCCATGGTACCACCATTCGTGTGTAATTCCTTCAAGATGAAGTGTTGCAAACTCGATTGCTTCTTCTTCCGTCATAGGCCTCAATGATAGATAAGTATCCAACTTTTATATCCAAACACAGGTTGTCCCCTTGTCGGAACCATCAAATGTGGAGAGTGTCACTTTCCTCAAAGCATGTTGAAGATCCCTCTGTGGCGCTTGAGATCTAGGCTCGATACTTTACCTACCCTTGCTTACTCCAATGAATTCCGCAAGTGAAATAGTATCATGAATCTCATTTGGAAGAGCCCTATATTTCTCATAGCTAGCCGCAATATTGTGACCCACTAAATGCCATATATCAATCTCCAGAATGATTTCTTCTCTTGGGAGGAAGGTAGGTTGAAAAGGCCTAGCAGCAAATCCAAAATTTGACCCTTGGGGCTGCCTCATATTGTGAACCCCTAACGAAATGCCCTCACCATTCTGAAGTCTTGGCTCATGAAGTTTTCGCAAGGTTAGGGCTAGCAAATCCATCATGTCCGCCAACATTTCTTTCCCTTCGATAAGTCTATTGATCTTGGCCTCTTCGGAACCCTTGTTGGCCATATTAGTCCCTTCAAGCAGCTGATCTAATTTTTTCTTCTCTTTCCTTTAATAGTAAATGTATTCTTTGTCGCCGACTTGCATGAATACCATTAGGCTGGGAAGATCTTTCCTCTGATACCACTATAATGCCTCTTTCTAGGCTGAGCTAAAAAAGGAGAGAAATGGCACCAACCCAAATCACAATAAACTGAAATTTAAAATAGCAAGCTACAGTAGTCTGAAATCTTCTGACAATAAGAAAGAAATTGCAATTATTCACTTCCAACATCCCTTTTACACCATCCAAAGCATGTAGGGAACAATAATAATTATTTAGAGCAAGTACAAACCAAGAAATGAATTTTTAGAAACCTGGCTAAAGTAGAATAATTAATTTTGTGACAGCAGTGAACCCACTTACAAAAATGGCCGGAAATAATGATTCCTAGGCTCAAAGTTCAATCCGTAAAGTGTAATAAGCCTTATAAATTAGGAACAATCCAAATATCAATAAAGAAAGGAGTGTCGTGCTAGATACCACCATGCAAGTCGCCACCCTAGGAGAGGGTTTACAATGAGTTGGAAATGGCTTGTTCCAAGGAAAATTTGAGTGTAATCACCAAGTGTAACCTCCATTTGAGATCACCAATGAAGGAATGAGGAGGTGGCACCAAAACCAATTAGAATCCTCCCAGAGAGGACCGATCTCCTCTTGGAGATATAAGAGTTCCCTTTTCTTTTATTTTTCAAATGGATTTTCACTTTTTTCCCAACTGACTTGACTTCTCTAAACTATAATTAGAAAATTACTTTAAAATAATGCAAAGCTACAAAAACAACTGAAAATCTTGACATTAACTTCCCTTGTTTTTTCTCTTTTAGCCCACAGGAAGTAGAATCGGCCCAAGGTCTTCGAGATGAACTAGTCTGGAGAAGGGGACATTACAAACACACAGAAAGGAGAATAAAGAATATCTAGTGAAATGGAGAGGCAAAAAAATCGAAGATGCTTCTTGGCTTATGGAAGTAGAGATCACTAAACTTGGCCATTCCATTACAGACATTCAAAAACCCGCTTGAGCAAGAGCTCAAATTTTCTCTTACCCGGGGAGTTTGATGCAGAAGCATCTATAATGACCCTTTCAAGGATTTTAACCAAAAACACAAAATACAGATCTAATTTTTAAATTGCTGTAGACTGTAAATATAAAATTAACGACTTTATCTATCACCAGATATGCCAAAAATCACCACAGAACACCATAAATCAAGTCATCACAATTATGTATATATTTTATGGAATATTAAGAGCCAAAAACACAAAGAAATGTTAAAGATCTCACTGCTGGAAATTAATTATGAACTGGAAATTGCAGCCACAAGAAAATTATGAAACTAGGGCATAGAAACCCTCAAAATTCACCAAACTTCAGATTCAGGCCTTATAAAATATTACAAATTAGATTATCAAACCATATTTTTCAAACAAATATTTCACCAAATGCTCCAAACCCTACCCAAGGTAGGTCGCTCCAGCCTTAATAAATTAAATACAAACTGGAAATGGCAAGTAACTCTCCAAATCAGCTCCTAAAATCAATCCCAAGCCAAGGAGAAGGGTTTTTGTCCTTCCCTTAACCTCTAGAATTCTAGGCAAGTCGCATAAGGAGGTTTTTGTCCCAAAATGCTAGAACAAGCATCTCCAAGCTTACTTTGCTCCAATAAGATAAATTGCGCCAACTCTAGATAGCAAATGGTGCCTCTAATCCTCTTTTATATCCTCGTTTTGGCGCCAATGTACAAATAGAAAAGGCCGACCTGTATAAGCAAGGAAAACACTAAAAAAAATGTAAAATATTAGATAAAAACATATCACAAAGGTGCTCAAGGTTCTCCTCCATTTTTGCTTCTTTGCCACGGAGAAGGAATGGCAAGAAGACCAAATATCTGCTCTTAAGTGGGAAAAAGGGACATTACAGCATCTGAGTTCACAAGAAGTCTTGTATAGCCCAAAAAAATTTAGAGTTAGCAAATAAAGATGTGTGCAATGTTATGCCACTACTAAGCATGACATGCATTGAACCATTGCCTTTATCATTCTACAAAAGTTGTGGAAGCCTGTTCAAATCTGTGCAATACTATGAATGTCGTGCAAGCTTGCCCAAGCCATGCAACATTGTGCCTCGCCGCACAACTCTTGCATGCAAAAAATCAAGCCACGGAACACTAAACCTTGCACAACCGATGCTTATCCAATGTCGTGATATACTGCGGAACCACCAGACACTACCAATGCCGCGGAATAACACATTCCTCCGGGACCACTCCCATTCACTTCACTAATGAGATTTGTGTTAGCTAGGATCAAAGGTCAACATTGATGTTGTTAGTACAGGATACATGTGGTTCTTGATCCATCTATTTTGGCCAAGGACCAATAAAATGATCCAATTGGGCTCAATCCAACAGAGAGGAACTTCTAGAGCTAATCAATGGCCCTGAGAGGTGACCGGAGGAATATTCTACAAGGGAACCTTTTCTTGTTGAAGGCATCTTGTTCTCCCACATGAGTTTTTGCGAATTCTAAAAATAGAAGAGAGTTGTGAACATGTAAGGCGAGAGGGAGCAATGTCAAGAGGTCGAATTCCAAGTTAACGAATCGGGTGACTGTCCTTCTGCAGAAGCTTCGAAAAGTCTGCAAGCTTAGGATAGGTCTAGGATTAGGATTATTAGAAAAATTCTTGCAAAAATTTGTTATAAGACTATAGTTAAGAGTATTGATTCGTTGCGTCTGAGTCTGTAATCTTTCCTGACATTAATAGAGAAGCTTTGTTGTTTTCTTGTTAACAGTTGTGCCCGAGATTTTGCTTTGGTAAGATCTAACTTTGGCAGTGGTTGTGTGGTGTAAGGCATCCCTACATTGGGAACCCTACCTGCAATTACATCACTTTCCAATGAAATTTGTTTTCTTTACTCTAAAGACAAAAACAAGCTTAACTTACACTACTACTTTAGTCCAACGCATGAGGAGAAAGAACATATATAAGTAGAGCATATAATATCACACTTCTGTTCACTTGCCTCTGGCACTGAAATGCCCCCCACCACCCATATCTGCCCTGAAACATTTCGGAAATGAAATGCTGCCAAAGCTGCCCCAAAAATGCCTAGGCGCATGTCAGAAACATACAGAACATGCCTTGGTATTTCCGGGGCATTTCTAGGGTGTTACCAAAGTGTTTCCAGTAACACAAGTCTTTTAAAAAGGTTTTAAGAAACAACTAAAACACTAACCATGAACCATAGAATTTACCAGTAAAAGCCCAGGCGCGTTGGCACATCACTCAGCCTAGACTGAGCACTCACCCAAAGTGCACAAAGGTACCAGGCCCCTCTTTAGGGTTGTTATTGCAGGATGTTAGCATGATGAAGACTTAAAGCATTCAGATCCATGACTAATATATCATTCTACAGTGCATGTTCAGATCTAGATCTTAAAGTACATTAATCAAATAATAACCATAGATGAAATCAAGCATAAAGAACCAATTATACTCAGGATTTGATACTCTGATTCAGCCAATACACTCCATTGCATATTAAACATGATAAATACACAGAAGCTTATTACAATAGATAATACCATAGTTTATGCGTGCATCAGATTTGGCAGCATAACCTCACAATAACTCAGTTCTTACATACTATCTATGTATACACAGTTCACTACATATTTATAAGGGTGGGGACTTTCCCTTCACCGCTTATCTAATCCCAAAATAGGTCACATGCTATTATTAGCCACGCGTCGTTACAATAATAGCCACACATGCAAGTGCGCTAACAATAGACTTCTTCTAGTTAACTGTCAGTAGTAAATCTATTCTCAGCTTGTACCCATGCAAAGTGCTTCGTAGCCGATCCTCCAAAAATAGCCAATGTGTGTCGTGCAAGTCTTTAACCGGTTTGTGTGTTCGGCACGCTATCTCCAAAAATAGCTCATCATCGTGAAAATGGCTAAGTCCTGAATCTGTCTCTTGTCCTCAGCGTGTGATTCCTTCCCGATCCTCCCACGCTTTTGAATGTGCTCTGCTCTTCTGTGTGAACCTTCTGTATGTTTTTCGCTAAGTGCCATATTTTGACTGACCAACATTACCCCACACTAATTGCATTGCCGCCCCAGAAATGGTTGTCTCCAAAATGAATCAAAGAATATGAATAGAAGAATAGAAAGAATTTTTATGAATAAAAGAATGACTTTACCCTGCAACATCTTCTGCTTCAACCTGGAAGAATCAATTCTGGATATTCTTCTTTTATTTCCACCTCTAAAGTCTGCCAATCATTGAGCGTGACCTCTACCTTTTCTGGGATATCCACTGCAATTGACTCTAGCTCATCTTTTGCAATTTCTCCTTTCTCATTCTACAAGACCAAAACAATGTTGGACATGGCAGTCATTCTTCCTTCTAATAAGTCCATCTTTTTGCGATGAGTTTCCCAAGCTCATCTAGCCTTTCCTTGTGTGGTTCTTGTGCTGCTGTAAGGGCCTCACGCTTCTTCTTGACAAGTGCTAATCATTCTGCATGGCCCAAGGTCTCATCCTTCATGGCTTTTAGGACTTCATTGTCCTCTATAATGGTCCTGGTTCTTATAACGGCTTCTGGGGCTGTACAAATATTCAACGCTTGATCTGCTTTCTTCAGTTCCTCCTGCAAGCTTTGGAGCAATCCCTCATATGATGCAATCTTTCTCATCACCGAAGCCTTTTCTCGCTCTGCTTCCTACTCAGGATTCTTTGGTTCTGGCATGTGCAGAGGTCCATCTTCAAGCACCAAGTCCACCAAGGTTTGTACATAATGCATTGCCGAAGGAAATGTTTTGGGTACCTTAGGCTCTAAGTGTGGCTTTTCTTTCATGATATTGTCCCCAATTTCCTCTGCCATGCTGATGAAAATAGTGTTCTTCTTCTGTGCCAAGTATTTTTCTTGCTTTAGGCACACTATTTCTACATCCTTAGTTTTGAGTCTCTTCTCTTAGCGCCCTAATTGTTGCAGCCTTATCCACATTTCGTCGTGCCACCTCTGTCGAGACTTTCACCAAAGCATTACTCACTTGTTCATCTGACATAACAGTAGGCTTTACTGTTATGTGTCTGGCCTGAGGTGTCTTCTTCAACCTCCTTGATACACATGACTCTTCACATACATCAAAGTTCTGGTTCATCCATGTGCGTGTGCATAGACCATGACAGTTGCTTCCTTGTGCGCATGGTTGCCATATCTTCATCCATCAACTCCCACCCATACAACTCCTTTGGTGTCACTGTGCTTTGAAAACGGGCACAGAAAATTTTACCTTGTGTCCTCAGCATAGCCCATGACCGTGCAACATATTCTCCACTTGTTCTTTTCGATCTTGGCCCCTTAGGAACTTGAGCTTCAAATATTTGGAGCTTGTTCTGCTATGCCCTGAGTAGTCTCTTGTGCTGTCTCATCTGCCTCCTTTTCTCCTTCTTCTCCATCCTTCATTTCTTCATCCTTTGGTTCTTCCACATTCTCTGGAGGTGTAGGAGATTGGGCATGCTCTCCTCAGACTCTTCCACCTCCTCATTCTAGCTTCAACTTCCTCCTTCTCTTCTCAGTTGTCTCCTTCTGTGGAGAGAGTCGAGGTGATCTGCGCACTGATTATGGAGTAGCACCTTGGGTCCTGGTTCTCCTAAATACCCTTTTGAAATGGCGCTCTCCTTGTACTGCATCCAAGTCCTCATCATCTCCCTCTTGTGGCTGGGGTGGAGTAGTCACACACTCAGCTTCTACCCTATCTGTAGGCTTCCTCCTGCCTCTGTGCTCCAAACCACCACTATCTTCATGCTCCTCTTCTTCATCATCTACTTCTATTGTCTCTGTGGGCTTAGGTGCTGGAACATTTTCCATTGTATGCTTACCTTTTGGCGGCCCTGGGAGTGTGAACTCATTCTCCACATACTTATTGTTCTCCAGCTTGGGCTTGAGTTGAAGGTACACAAGCACTGCTCCAATGTCCCCAATAGCCAAGCTTACTAGCTTCATGCTTATAATATCTGAGATAAGCCTCTCAATGTAGGTAGTCCATCCTGGATATACATATGTCTTTCTCAGTGTATGGTAGTCACAATCTACCTTATCTGCATTGAAGCTTAGGTGGTGCACATCCAAAAACTGGTGAACTGATGCCTGGAAATATCATGTTGTGAAGGCATATGGTAATTTTCACCATGGGCTCCAAGCCCCATCTTTCATGGTGAACCACGTGATGCAAAAGTGTTGGTAGACTGCAAACTGCATGTGCCTTCCCTACTACCGAAGGTAACTCCTTGGGTATGTGCCATTCCTCTTCAAATGCCACGTGGAGCCTATCATACCACATCTCCACCCTCTTTTAAATGGCCCACCCATGGTCCCTTCACATAAGTATTTATTAAATCTTTCTGCCAGAGATTTGTGTTCCGTGGGGTACTCCCAAATCTTCTCCTTTGGCCCATCGGGCACTCCAATCTCCATAAACACCAAAGACAATAAAATAGCACCAAAACTAATTCTGTCACCTGTACGTGCTTCTTCAATGATTGTCTTTGCTATGTGATCCTGTGATATTGTAGATCACTCCTTGAGACATCTTCCTTGCAATGTGCAGCCACATTGTATTCACCTGTGACCACCTTTCTTGGTCATTCAACTTTGTTACAAGATGTGCAACTACCTGCACTACTGGGTACTTCTTCAATTTGTTGATGTCCATGCCACACGGACCCTTGGTATACCCCAACTCCTTCCTTGTCTCTAGGATTGCTGCTTTATCTGTTAAGTCACTCTCCAGATCTACTCCTGAGGCCCTTAGTCCTGTCACTATTGAAATCAAGGCAGCTGTGATTCTAACCCTCTGTCCGGTGAAGTAGAAGAAGTCCTCATGGACTCTGCTCATCAACCATCGATACAATGGTTCATACTTTCCAAAGTATGGCAGCTCGTACAACTGGTAGACTCCAATCTACTTTAGTAACTTCTCACCAGCGTCATCATACACTGGCATATCTTCTGTTGTGTGCTTGTTCATTTTTGTGCTCAACAACGCATCTAGTTCCTTCTTATTATCTGATGTACGATGGTTGTAATCACTGATTTTACATTTACGGATGTGGGAATCCCATTCTTGTCCCACAATCACACCCTCTGGATACTGCATTTCTGAGAAATTACTCTCGGGAGTAATTTCTTCTTCCACTTCGACCTTCTTCTTCCCTTTTACTCCTGCTGCGGGTGCTTTCTTTGGTGCCATTTGAAAAATCTCTCTTTTCTACCCTCTGTAATCGAGCAAGTTGAAACCCTAGTTCAAATCTTCATGCCCTAGTGGAAATCATGTGCCCTAGCTCTTTTGTAATGCATCTGCTTCACTCAAACCCTTCACCTATGGGAACGCAAGCTTCTCCTGTGCACAAATCTTCTCTCCACATCTGGTTTCACACTCTTCGCACCTCAACACGATTTCTTGGCTCATTTGCACTTAGCTCTTTTCAAATTCTCTCAATTGCAATGGTAAAAATGAACTCGCATCCCATCCTTATATAGATTTTCAAAAATTTAGTGCATTTATTGCTCCTTCACCTACCAACAATCCTCTCATTAATCGACCATTTTCATTCTTTCCACGTGGTACATCTTCGTGCCCAAGCTATAACCTTCTAGTGTGCCTTCCTACCTTCTAGCCACAGACTTCTCTTCATGTGCTTCCATGTGCCTGAGTACCTCGCCACTGTGCCTTCCCTTGGTAGTTCCCATGGCCTCTGCTTACCTCATGTTATACTTGTTTCTTCATTCATCTCCACCTATGGTCCTCATTTCCAGAAATCTTTTTTTTTTCAATTCTCCAACTTGAATAGCACCCGTAGCAGTTTGTTCCTTTCATGTGTACTTATTTTCAACAGTCATGTACCTGGATATCAATAACCACCCCACACTAAGGGTATGTGCAGTCCTCTACGCATATAAATTCTTCAAATAGTAATTAGCTTCTGGTGCGTAAACACGCTTATTACACAAAAACACCAACTAAATTGACAAAGCATAGTGACAAAGAAGGAAATACATTAAGGAAATACAAGAATTGAAAACCTAATCTAAATGGCAACACTGCCTTATTACAAACACCAAGAAGACTTATTTATAGTAGGGCTTCAGCCTACTCCCGTTGAAGTATCTGGGTAACCGTGTTCCATCAAGCGCCTCTAATTGACAAGCACTGTTTCAAGTATGTGAGTGATAACATACGGCCCCAACCAATGTACTTTGAGTTTTCCTGGATGGTGCAAAAACTTAGAATCATAAAGGAGCACCATCTTGTCCAATCTCAAACTTTTTATCCTTGATGTGCCTGTCATGCCATGCTTTCTACCTGGCCTTTTCTTGTTTTTGACTCCAACGTGCTATTGCTCGTTGCTCATCCAACTTGATTAACTTTTCAATCCATTCTTCTAATGCTTTCTCATCAGCTAGACCTCCAGCGTGTGCAATACGCAAAGATGGTAACATGAATTCCATAGGAAGAACTGCTTCTGTGCCAAACACTAACTGAAATGGTGTGGCTTTGTTCAACCTTTTATATGTTGTTCGATATGCCCAAAGTACTGCAGATACTTTATCATCCCAATCCTTTCTTCCAACATCACATATTTTTGTCAATGTCTGGCTCAAAATTTTGTTGAAAGCCTCAGCAGTCCCATTTTCCTGAGGATGATATGGTGTAGTCTTATGGTGTGCAATCATGAATTCATCCAATAAAATTCTGATTGTCTCATTCAGAAAGTGTGTGCCCCTATCACTGGTCAAACTTAAAGGACATCCATACCTTGTAATAATATTTTCCCATAGAAACCTGGCTGTTGTAGCCATTGTACAATCCTTTGTAGGTGCTGCTTCTGCCCACCTTGTTAGATAATCTGTGCAAGTTATGATATAGCGTGATCCAGTCCTACGTGGCTGGTGAAATAGGACCCACAAAATCTATAGCCCATTTCTCAAATGGTTCTGCACTAGTAATAGGTCTTAGAGGCATTTCATCTCGTTGACCTGGTTTTCCAAGATGTTGACAGTGATCACAAGCCTTGCAATAATCCTTACAATCTTTATACAGGGTCTCCCACCATAATCCAGTGAGTAGAATCTTGTGCGCAGTGTGGTCACCTACATAGTGGCCACCTGCAATACCACCATGAGCTTCTTCCATAATATATGTGCGCTCATGTTCCAGTACACAACGCAATACTTCATCCTGACCTAATTTGTACAGGTCACCGCTAATCAACATATAGGGTGTCACGCGTATAGCAAGTTGTTTCTTCTCTAAGGATTTCATTCCTTCTGGTGCCATGCCTATTCGTAGAAAGACAACAATGTCCTCTAATTCTGATGGTGCTCATTGTAACCTATATAACTATGCATCTGGCATGGTATCTTCAATTGCCTGTGCTTCTTCTCCTGACTGTATTCTGGATAAATGGTCTGGTCCAGAATTACTTTTCCCTGGTTTTACCACAACTGTGAAATCAAATTCTTGAAATAAGAGTACCCATCTGCATATGTGCCCCTGTAAAATGGGCTTGTTTACCAAATACTTCAATGCCATGTGATCTGTATAAAAGAAAAATGGTGTAGCTAGCAGGTACTGTCTGAATTTATGTAGCGCATAGATCATTGACAAAGCTTCGTGCTCTGTAGTTGTGTAATTTTGTTCTGCAGGAGTCAACTTTCTACTAGCAAAACAGATAGGATGATCTATAATACCTTCTCCAGGCTGAGCCAATATTGTGCCAATGGCCATGCCAGAGGCATCCACATGTACATGAAATGGTTGGTCCCATGAAGGAAAATGCAGAATAGGTGTGGTAGTAAGTTTCTCCTTTAATGTCTCGAATGCGCTGTTGTTGGTTCTCCCCAGTAGAACGTACCTTTTCCTTTCAGTAACTCCTCCAAAGGTGTGGAAACCTTGGCATATCCTTTAATAAATTTCCTATAATATCCTGTATGACCCAAAAATCCATGCACCTCACTCTGACTGGTAGGCTCTTTTAGGCCTATAATGACTGCAACCTTAGCTGGATCAACCAACAAACCTTCCTTGCAGATTATGTGTCCTAACAGTATTCCAAATGGTGTAGCAAATATGCACTTCTTGATGTTCAAAGAGATACTCAACTGTCTACATCTTTCAAACATTAAGCGCAGATTGTCACAATGATCTTTAACTAATCCATACACCATCCAATCATCTAAATAAACCTGTAAGAAGTTGTGAATAAACTCTTTAAATGCCTGAACAACTATGCACAAAAATACAGCAGGCACATTTTTCAGACCAAAAGGCATCACAGTATAGGTGAAGCTACCCCATTCAGTAGTAAAAGTAGTCTTTTCCTGATCCTCCTGGGAAATCCTAACCTGATGATACCCAGAGAACCCATCTGTAAATGAATAGATTTCACGCCCTGCAATGCCTTCTAGTATTTCCTCAGTGAATGGCGTAGGAAAGGGATCAGTCACACATGCAACATTCAGCTCCCTGTAGTCCACACAGACCTAATCTGACCATCCTTCTTGATACTGATCACCATTGGACTAACCCATTCTGACTCATCCAGGGGCTTGATGATTCCAGACTTCAACATTTTGTCAATCTCTTCTTTGACCTTTTCACGCAAGTTGGGGTTCATCCTGTAGGGTCTCTTTCTAACTGGGTGTGCACCCTCTTTAAGCTTTATCCTCATCTCCCCTAATGATTCATGCATGCCTTTAAGCTCATGGTACCCCCGAGGGAATAAATCCTGATAATCCCGTAGTAACTCTATGATTTTTTCCACTTCAGAGTCTGACCAATAGTCCCCAATTATGGCCTCCTTAGGCTCAGCATCTGATCCAATATTCACTTTCTTTGTCTTCATAGGTTCATGATAGGTGCGCGTGGTCTTATCTGCACTGTCCAACACCTCACGCCTACCTGTTGAATGGTTTACATCCAGATTTTCTACTTCTTCATCATCCACTAAGTAGACCATTTTTCCTTTTTCTTTCTCAAGGAAAGCATGCTGAAGTAGTGTGGCATCGGCCTCTGTTTCTTCAACAAAACATGTGCTCCTGAGTTTCCTTCATCCAATAACTCCTGAATGAGTTCTTCAGCCTTGGCACTATCTCCCATAGTTAAGTGCTTTATGAATTTTAATGCTTCTTCCACCAGAGGCTTGGTAGAGAAGAAGTCAAATGTCTGGGTCATTCCTACAATTAAATCCTACCAATTTCCAGTCTCTCTATGGAGTTCTGCATATACATACCAAGCACGTGCGCAACCATGTAAAGTGGAATAAAACTTGTGCACCCAGAGTGAAGGTGGTAAAGCTTCCTGCCCCTCTGTCCAGAGTCTCTCACACTTCTGAACGTGGTGCTGAACAGGTTGATTACCATGATAAGTGCATATTTGAGTAGGTGCATTGCTCCTGAAGAACCTAGTGGCAAGAGCAATCCTAATTTCATTCCATCCTACAAGATTATCCTTGTGGACCACCCACCAGCGCGTTGTTGTCCCACGTAGGGTATATGCTAGCATATTCCTTCTTTCCAGTGGGTCTATCCACTATTCTTCCATGGCGCACAGGAACACCATAGGATCTCCTTCTCTAGTGTAACAAGGTACCGAGTTGTTACCTATTCTCCTGATATAACGTGGTTTGCTGACCCTAGGAAATATGCTCTTTACTTGTGCCCTACCAACTCATAAGTGCTATGAGCCCAATTATCACAAGCAACACTTGTAGTATCGCTAATAGACTGTGCATCCTCCCACTGAAGGATTCCTTCTTTACATGGCTCAAGCACCTCTGGATCCTAGATGGTGCATACATAAATCCTATTCAGGTCTTCTTCACTCAAGGGCTCAACATAGGGCACAAATTTTCCATCTGTTAAAGGGATAATAACTCTTTCCTCCTTGTTTTCAAAACTGATATAACCCTTGTTGAACCAAAGATCAACATTATTTGCATAGCACCAAGGATGCCCCAATAGAGCTGGGAAGCTATCTGACTCTGCCAGTGCTAAAACCTCAAAATCTCCAGTGAACTTGGCTCCTTGTATGGTAATGGATGCATCTTTTAAAACTCCGATGGGAGTGGCCTTAGTCTGGTTAGCCATGAACAATACATTAGAGGATGGCTGCAATGGAGGTCTCCCCATTTGTACCCATGCATCTAAGGTAAGAACATTGACTTTCCGCCTGTATCAATCAGTATATTACTCAATAGCCACCCATCCACAACAACATTCAGAGTTATTTCCTTGTCATAATCTAGGCTATGAGGGGGAAGATTTGCATGCAGGATCTGTTGTCCAGTCTCAGTACTTGTGCGTGGAGTGTTTCCTTTTAACCAATTCCCCAATAGTGGAATGATATTCTCCTGGCGCAACAATTTGCACACTTCTCTCAAGTCATCCATATCAGTTTGGACCGTCTCTGATGCTTTCTTTTGCTCCATCTTCCGTGATTGCTCCTTTAAATATTGTATTTCACCCTGAAGATTCCTGAGTACCTCCATGGTTTCCTGGTAAACCTCCTTCTGATGGGTAGGATCTGGGTACCGTGCATGTAGAACCTCCTCCTTAGTGATGGTAGGCTTCTACTGCAATGCTTCTTTGGTGTGTGTTGCTTCAGCGTGGGTCGTGATCTTTACCTGCAATGCCTCAGATTCTACTTCCAACTTGGGCATCCACTGATTTTCCACAATGCGTTGTATCCTAACCATCCCTGTGCCTTTGTTTTCTTGTTTATGTTACTTGCTAAGATGCTCATACAAGTCCAGGCACTCCTCATAACTATGATTCTTTCCACAGAAAGAACATGTAATATTCTGAGGACATTCACACCTGTAGTGGTCAGGAGATCCACATGTATAACATGTTCCATGAGGGAACTCACCTTCTTCCACCACCACGGCCTCATCCTCCAAATCCACCTGGTATCCTCGACCTCTGCCACGACCTCCTTCAAAATGCCCTTCATTCTGATCATAGCGTGCCTGATTGTGATCCCTGATCCTGATGCTCATTCTTTCCTTTAGAGTTATCTGAAACTCATGTCTGTCGTACACCAATATCTATAGCATCATGGATCTGACCAATCAGCCAGCAGTCTTCTGTGTCATGAGTCATGGACCTACAGATTTTACAGTAGCATGAAATGTTCTTCCTTATCGTGTGTTGTAGTAATGGGCAATGGCTAGCATCATGGTTTAAATGGCATATCTCATAGTCCAACAACAATGAGTGCACTGATCTATGGGGACAACTATCCTTTGTGTGACCTTCCACTTCACAATCTGTGCACCAAATCCCTGTGTGTGTCTCATGTGCTGAATTTTCTGATAGTTTCTCCAACTGCTTTGCCATAGCTGCGATCTGTGCTTCTAAAAATGGGCTCACCCCAGTGTCTATACTTCCAACTACCTCAGTGCGTAAGGTTGCTTCAAGTGCTTCGTGTGGATCAGTGTATGTCTTATGTGATAGTGCCCTCCTAAAAGGTGTAATCAGGCCTCCAACAAACCATTGTGCATGTTGGCTTGCATGAATATCATAAGAAAGCTTAGATAACAAGTGTTTTGAAATGAGCATCATACTCTCTGACACTCTCAGTAGTGCCTTGCTTAATATCCTTGAGTGCACTTATACTCTTCTGCTCAAACTCAGGGATGTGAAACTCTTTAAGGAAAGCATCTTTTAAAGCTGCATAGTCTACGCAAGTCTGATCAGGGTCAAACTTTTGTACCAACTGTGTGCGTGCCCTTGTAACGTAGTAGCAAATTGACTTTCCCTACGCTCAGAAGCCATGATTCCTTTTGCGTGCCACAGTATTTCACACATGTGTATGTGTTCAACAACATCTTCTATGCCCCTATACTCTGGAAGATGAAGAGACATCTCCATGTAAATATTCTGGGGTTGGTGCAGACCTTGCCCACCTGATCCAGAACCTCTTGTGTTTCCTCTACCTCCAGAACCACCAGATCCACCAGAGCTAGAGCCACCTATACCTCCTGATCCCAAACCTGTAGCTGGGGTCAGACCAGAAGATGTACTTCCCTGTGTCCCAACAGTAGTACTGAACTGTACCCCGACAGTCTGTGAAGTGTTACTACTCCCAGAAGATAGTCCAAAAATATGTGTGCCTGAATTCTGTGTGGATGATACACCCAAAAAGGTACTCCCATATAACAAAATGAAGCCATTTGCACTGCCATCATTGTGCTTTTTATATGACTCACTCCTTCTCTCCCACTACCTAAATTAGCTTGCTGACTATTTGTTGTACTAGATACTGGAAAACCAAGTGCAAGGGAAAGGTTTCCAGGTGGATTCAGATGCGCGCCCATGGCCCAGGTCGTCTCTACTGGTGTGCTTCTACGTGAGGCTGAGGAGGGTTCCCTGTCATGCTTTCCCAAATGGGGGAGTTCCTGATGCTCGGGTTCCATGTCTTCTGCGTGAACTTCAAACCCTTCCCTGAACTATCTCTCTCCACAACGCCATTCACTCTGCAACATCCCACTGCTTCTCTATCTCCCTCTCGCATGCCTCATTATACTTAAGCCACCTTTCCTCTCTTTTCCTTTTTGTCGCTAGGTCTGCCATCTTTCACCAAACCTACTCCTGCCCCCACGTGTGGTGGGGTTTAGTTAGCCATCAGTTTGTTCTCCAAGTTCAGGGTTACCATCAAATTTTGATCGCCAGTGGAATGCCTTGCAGGTAAGTTCCCCTGGGATATCGTAAAAATTGGAATTCAGCTACCTCTGGGCATGAATAAGTGGAAATTGAGTACTCCAAGATATAGTTGTTCAAAACACCATGGAACCACGTATCCACAACGTGAGTCCAAATCAGATCAGCATCATAAAGGGTCTGAAATTCTTCCTGCGTCCAGACAAGTGTGTGATACCTCCAATTCCATTTAGATGCATAAGCAACCAGCCACTCGTACAGTTCTACCAGAAAGATAGCGAAGAAGCTCTCATACAAACAGTCATACAGATTCTGCTCCACCCATGCGTGTGCGTCAAACTCAGATCCAGTGTTGAACCTCCATGCGTATTCTTCTTCTAGGTCATGTATCCACTCCTCAACACTTGCTAGGGTCAACCGGTATGTCTTCATCGTGAACCATCCTGAAAACAACTAAAAAAGAGGTCCCGGCAATGGAACCAATGATGCAGCCTAGAATTTACCAGTAAAAGCCCAGGCGCGCTGGCACATCACTCAGCCTAGACTGAGCACTCACCCGAAGCATGCAAAGGTACCAAGCCCCTCTTTAGGGTTGTTGTTGCAGGATGTTAGCATGATGAAGACTTAAAGCATTCAGATCCATGACTAATATATCATTCTACAGTGCATGTTCAGATCTAGATCTAGAGAATAACAGACTTAAATGATAACCATGATGAAATCAAGCATGCAAGAACCAATTATACTCAGGATTTGATACTTTGATTCAGCCAATACACTCCATTATTAAACATGATAAATACACAGAAGCTTATTACAATAGATAATACCATAGTTTATGTGTGCATCAGATTTGGCAGCATAACCTCACAATAACTCAGTTCTTACATACTATATCTATACTACACAGTTCACTACATATTTATAAGGGTGGGGACTTTCCCTTCACCACTTATCTAATCCCAAAATAGGTCACATGCTATTATTAGCCACGCGCCATTACAATAATAGCCACACATGCAAGTGCGCTAACAATAGACTTCTTCTAGTTAACTGTCAGTAGTAAATCTATTCTCAGCCTGTACCCATGCAAAGCGCTTCGTAGCCGATCCTCCAAAAATAGCCAATGCATGTCACGCAATTCTTTAACCGGTTTGTGTGTTCGGCATGCTATCTCCAAAAATATCTCATCATGTGAAAATGGCTAAGTCCCGAATCACTACCTGTTCAATTCCTTTCAAAATAAAATAAACAAATATCTCATGGAAACAATACAAAGACAGAAACCAAAAAAAGAAAACTTATTTTTGCAATAGAGCGCATACAACGAGTACCTTTTTGTCACCAATCAGGATAGTAGCCTTCTCTGAAGACTTAATTTCTACTGATCCTCGACCGGCCTGCTTTCTCAAATATTCTGATTCCAAAGGACCTTTGTAGTGCTAATACTTATACATTTTTTTCTATGGTATCCACTTTCCTTTGTCTGGTTGCCATTTTTCCTCACTTTCAATGTCGGTTGCCACTGCAACTTTCCTTTGTCATTTTCAACGCTGGGTTCTACTTTCCTTTGTTTGGTTGCAACTTTCCTTGGTCAATTTCAACCCTGGTTGCCACTTTTCTTTGTTTGGTTGCCACTTTCCTTTGTCAATTTCAACCCTGGTTGCTGCTTTCCTGTCACTTTCAAGGTTACCTCTTTCCTCTGAATTTTCCATTGAATTGAACATTATGGTAAAAATTTGTTTCTTTGACCTTTCCAGCCACTATCCCGTATGCACAACTTCCTACAAACATCCCCCAGTCCTAGTAATGAAATCGTTGCATCTTCCATGAACAAGTCAGGTAGTTATGGCCCAGCATCTCTCCAAAAATATAAGGACTTATGCAACTTCCTACAAAAATCCCTAAACAAGTCAGGTAGCTATAGCCCTGCATCTCTCAAAAATATAAATACATTTGCCAATATCCTTTCTCTATCTATGAATAAAAATGAAGAGTGTAGCATGTCACACTCTGGAGCAACTACAAGAGAGCAGAGCCCATCAGTTGTGACTGTAGCTATGCAAAAATGAAGAGTTAATTTCAAATTGTTGGATCAAGCAGAATGAAACAAGGGGCAGAAATATTCAGAGCGAAATATATCATTTACTGGGATTTTATGTCGTATTCCAAGGCATAGTTTTGACTGCATTTTTTCAAGTGGCGGCACAGCCGAATGCGGAGATGTGCAAATGCTGGTGGAGTGCCTTCGATCTAATGGCAATGGCACTGGTGGGCACAGTGGGTGCAGTTCATCACAAGTTTCATTTGTAGTAGGAAATACAAAATCAGGTAGAGGAAGAGAGAGACAATTCCAGGATGCTTTTTCACTCAATTTGGCAGCTAAGATCGGAAGGTGCAAGATTTGACCTCAACACGCATAGTCCACGCAGTATTAGGCAGCAAGAAACCAAAGGCAAGCGGGCATGAGAATGGAAATGGGGTTGCTTCTGGGGTTACAAGCGCACTATCACTTCAAACTCGAATGCATTTTCTTCTGTTTCTTCTAGCTTTATTCTGTGTCTTGACCCGAAAAAAGCTTCTTATCGATTGCCCTAAAAATGATAATCAATTATTTGCCTGAATGCCTGCCTTAAATGCTTGTGTGAATCCCTTCCAGTGCCGCAGGATGCTATGTTGCTACAATAAGAAAGGAAAGTGCATATTGAGGTTTATGATGCTCAGTTGTATGTATTTATATGAGATTATTTAGGTGTTTATTAAAGAGGAAATTTTCCCTATATAATAGGTCTTTCGGTGCAAAGGATAGGAAGCGGCTAATTTGCACTATTCCTTTACGAGAAATCTTCACCTTACAACTTCCCAAAGATATCATATTGTACTAGACTCTTTTCATGGAGTGCTTGATACTCTTTAATAGAAACTAAAGCAAACTGTATCAAGGCCTTTAATGTGAATGCCAATCCAATCTGCAAAGTTTTCAAAGGTTGCATTTCGAGTTAGGTGGATAATTTTCTATGCCTTTCCTTTTCCTCCTTGATGGGCTTTCTAAATGAGTATTGATATTTCTTTCTCTCTGATAAAAATATCAATAGGTCCTCCTCCATTGGAGTAAAAATTACTGTCATGCCTTCTACTCTCCACCCTCTGTAGATGGGAAGCCCTTCGATCAATATCTTTAGAGATGCTGCTCCTCATCCTGTTGTTCCCTAAGTGCTTGGACCTCTATTGCAAAATTCTGGATCTTCTCAATGACTAGCTTTTCTGGCATTCGGTCATATGCGTGATAGTAGTCACAGCATATAATGAAGAGAGGAGGAGCATTTGTTCTAAGTGAGGAGGATGTCCTTGATTTAAAGGAGCTCTTTGAATCTGGCATAATGCATTTTGAGAGCCGTCCATGGAGGGCATGGGCATAAGACTTGGAAATAGTTCTGTTTACTGCAGCTTCTATGCCAGCTTGCCAAGCATGAAGCGCAATATCTAGCTGACTAATTGCCTATTCCCACCAGCAGAAGGGAAGCTCAGAGACTTTGCCCCAGTTATGACTTGATAATTAATATGATGACATTCCAGCATTCCTTTCCATGTTTGCATCAATCTTTGAAGAGGGCCATTGTTAGAATGTCGAAATTAGTCATATGCCAGCAAAAGAATTAAAAAGACTGGTTGCATATCCCACCAAGAAAAGACCAACCACTTTATACCACAAAAAACAGCAGACTAGATAAGGCCAAAAAAAACAATACATGAATGCAAAAGATTAGAATATCAAAGAACCATAGACAACAGGCAAAACCATCTGTAGCAGCCTAAAGGGAAAAAGGATCAAGCACTCTTTGTTTATGCAGAAATGTAACAATAAGCATACAAAACTTAAAAAGTGCAATGTGGTGAGGTCTGTCTTCTCATGATGTTAACAGTACAAAGGATATTTATCTTGAAATTTAACACCAAAATCTGCTAGACATTCACATAAACCCTATGGCTGACACAGGTCAAGCCCACAACTGATACCTCCTCGTTTATTTGCAGTGCTTCAGTTCTTTATTTTTAGTTAGCTTTTTATCCTAGGGTCCTTTTACCCTAGCACTTTTTATTGTATTTTGAAACAGTCTAGGATAGGGGTCCAACGATGGACGGCCTTGTCCTAGCAGCCTAAATAAGCTTTGTCACTAATAAGTGACCAAACTAAATTGCTCCAACCCTTTTGGAGGCCACTTGCACAAAATTTATAAAATCCGTCATTTAGCAGAAATTTTTAATTAGTAAACATGCAAATTGCAACAATTTGTAAATAGACTAAGAAATAAGAGGAGGTATAAGGTACAAGTACTCAAAAAAAAAAAACACAACTTATTCTGGATGATATCCAATCCCATACGGAACCCGATGCCACTCTTCTTGTTGAAACATATTTAATGCTTTCCACATTTTCATATGATTCGCCCGTGACATGAAAACGGTTCCAATGAGGCACATAATGATACAAAGTTGATCCCAAGTGAGAATGGCTATACAATCTTCATGAGATAACCACTTCGAAAAGACATTCATATGTTTTTGAGGTGGTCCCAGTTACTCCAACCTTGACTTGGCCAAAATAGCCTATGAAGAAGGAACACGAGGTAGTAATGGTAGAACCGTCCTTTTCCCATGTTGAGTAAGGATTTGCCCTTCCACCGTGTCAAATACCTCAGTAAGCTTTGGTTCTTCTTTTTCCATTCCAACCAACTGCTGGTTCATAGTCCGCTCACCTCCAGCAATATACTTTCTTTTATCCTTTCCTTTCTACCTTGCTCTTTTCCATGTTTTTGGTGGGATTTCGGACACCAATACTCTCTCTCTCTCTCTCTAGAATGCCTTCATCCCAAAGAATCTTTGGATCATTTTCTTTTGTTGCCTTCTTTTTCTGCCGAAACATCTTCCTTGCCATCTTTAGTCTTCAAAATGTTATCGACTATTCTTCCATTTCTTTTTCAGTCTCCTCTTCTCTGAGCTGCTCATGCACATGGATGTGTTGGACTAAATTTCCTATTTGCCTCTTTTTGGCCATCTTCTCCGCTTCTGTACCTGCAACAAAACCACACAAAACATTATGGGAACCAACAAAGCATATTAATATTAGCTTCTTCCAAAGCACAATATCAACCTCTAGCAACTTCCCTTCTGCTGCAATCTCCTATGGTATACTCTCAACCTCGTTTGTCTCTTAGGACAAAATCTTCATATTTTCAGCCCTTGTTTCCATTTTGACAAACTTGCATCTGCTGGTTCTTGTTTCATCTCTTCTATCTCAGTCTTATTTTCATCTTCTTTTTCAAGTAAGAGATAATCCTCTTCTTTTGCAAATATGGGGCCTTTGTAGACCATCTCAGCATTCATCCTTGATTTTGTCATACTCTTTTCATCAACAATCTCCCTTGGTTCCTCTAAGAAAACCCACTCCTCCATCTTTTTCCCATGTAAGAATTTCTTCTCCTTTTGAATCGAAGCTATTCCATGTTTACTTGTAGTAATCTTCTTCTTCAAGGTGCCACTCACAATCTTTCTCCTCTTCCTCGTTTTCATCTTCTACATCTTCCTCCTCCTTCCTCTAGCTCCATTATAGGAACAATATCCCTTTTAAGGATGTCAATAAGAACAATTTGCACCATCTCTAACCCCTTTTTCAGTGTTTCAATTTCTGGCATGAGTAGTATAGAACCACCCTTCTTCGTCATTGCTTCAGCATCCGCTTGGGATCGCATTTCCCTCACTACAGTCTTTGACTTGGCTACTTGGACTGCATGCTTCTCACTCGCCTCTTCCATGCTTTTACCTTTACCTCAACCCCTTAACTCAGACACTAGTCCCTCCCTCTCTCCTCGAGATAACTTTTCACACATGCATTCAACCCTCCTATTACAATCCTACATCAGCTGTATTCTTTTATAGACCACTATAGGCCTTCTCTCTCACCTCATTGTCCTCTACCCACCTATGCATGGTAGAGAACTACTCTCCATTCATCCTCTACCTCTATTCACTTAGTAGAGGATGTACCTTTAGCTCTCTACCCACCTATGCAAGAGGGAGAATTGACTTCTCTATTCATACACCTTCTACCCACTACTCCCTTCAATGGAAGATGTTGCTCGTTGCACTCAACCTCTGTCTCGTTGCTTTCTACCCACCTCCACAAGATGGAAAACAAGCTCTCTCTCTCTCTCTTTCTCTCTCTCTAACTCCTTGTCCTCTACCCACCTATGCATGGTCAAGAACTACTCTCTATTCATCCTCTACCCTCTATTCACTTAGTGGAGGATGTACCTTTAGTTCTCTAGCCACCTATGCAAGAGGGAGAATGACTTCTCTATTCATACGCACTCTAGCCGCCATTCTCCTTGATGGAAGATGTTTGCTAGTCGCACTTGTGTCTCATTGCTTTCTATTCACCTATGCAAAACGGAAAATAAGCTCCTCTCTCTCTCTCTCTCAGCAATGGAGAATAAAATCATACTTTCTAGTTTTACCGTTGCAGCTGTTATTTTCAATGGCTTGTTTTCTTCACTTTTATTCACTCAGGTAGGGTACACCCACTCTGATACCATACAATGCAATCTACGGTAGGGTGTCCAATGAAAGATGACCTTCTCCTGGCAACCTAAATCAGCTTCAACATTGATAATCGACCAAACTAAGTTCTTCCAACCCTTCTGGTGGTCACTTGCATGAAATTTCGAAAATCCGTCATTTAGCAGAAATTTTGAGAGCTAGCAAACACGTAAATTGCAACAATTTGTAAATATGCTAGAAAGAAGAGAAGACACATAAGGTATGAGTACTCAAAAATAAATCTCGTGACATACTCTAGATGATATCAAATACGATACAAAGCCCAATTGAAATGAAAGCTAAAAAAAATATCAAAATGGACTTCTTAGGCCTTTTCAAAGATAAACAATGGACTTCAGAACATCAAAACCTTTTGAATCAGAGTCTTTACACATGCAGCAATGTTCTCAGGGCCAACCACATCTGAACAAACCTACAACAGGTTCAACAACTCCTTTCTTTGGTTACAACAGTCAAAAAATGACTTTGGTCATTTTGTCAAACAGTTAAGCTAAATTTCACAAAGCCGGTTTTCCTACTCTACACTCAAAGACACCACCAAAAATTGATATGCTCACAATCAGTGGCAAAACCCATCTCAAATCATGTTTCAGATCTACCTGAAAATGTCCCAGTTGCCCCAACCTTCACATGGGCAAAAACACTCTTTTACATGGCTTGTTTTTGTTGTGGCTTGATTCTTCTTGCTTTTTTTCCTAAAACTCTTCTTTCTCTACGTTCTCCTACTGCTTGGCCATCCCATAGATTCCCCTAGCCATCAAATACCATAAACCCATTATCAAAAAGGCACTTTGGCTGAATTTCTTTTTATTTGTATCTCCCAACGTACTCACTCTTTTTTCCAAATGCTTCTTGCCACACCGTATCCATCCCAAGACCACAATACCTTTTTTGTGGTTGTTGAGAAGGTCCGAGAGCTTCCAACCTTCACCATGCAAAAAAACACATTAAACAACGTATGATTGTTGTTATTGCTTCAAAAACAGGTATTTCTTGGAAATTTTGGAATTGTAAGAGGTTATCGGCATCCCAACTAACATGTGTGATGCCACTCTCCTTGTTAAAACATCTTCTATTATTCTTGCTTACATTATACTACGATTCACCCTCGGTATGAAAACAGTTCCAATGGGGCACATAACAAGTTGATCCTGAAAATTGAGAGCTGTTATACAATCTTTATGAGATACCAACTTAGGAAAGACATTCAGATGTTTCAGAGATGGTCCTGGTTGCTCCAACCTTGACATGGCTAAAATAGACCCATGAAGAAGGAAACCAAGGTATTAATACCTTATAGTCTGCTTCATGATAATCCATCTCCTTAGGGTGGTTGTATGAAGATGGCATGACCTTGACAATTCCGCAAGACAACCCACAAGACATTTTTCTCAATGCCAACACAAGGTTCACCAAATGCCATGAATATGAATAAAGCCATATAATAACCCGTGTTGACCCTTATAACTTTAGATCTGATCTTCAAACTCAGATTGAAAGCAAGAAACCTTTTTGGTTGATGCAAGATTGCAGTACCCCCTGGGATGCTCCCTATATCATATTTAGATGTATTCTCGAGACCCGTTGACCCACTTCTAGTCATTCTTGAACATTAATATAATTTCTTTCTTCTTTCTTTCTAAGAAGCTTAAAATTATGGAATTAAACATGGGGAAAACAAAGACCTTGGCAGCAATTCTTGGTATCATTATGTTGAGATTTAAGTTTAGAAGTCAACAAATCCAGACATAAGTCTATGATCCTGAAAAATCGAATAGAAGATGAGTGATAAATTAATTATTTTCACAAGTCAATTACACCAAAGAAAGTTGGGAGACTAGATCACTGCAACACCATACAAAAATTTTCTTTTTCAAACGAAAAAATATTGGTACCTGGACTGATATTACTTTTTAATGCATTCAGAAAGTTTTCTAGCTGCAGTTGACGGCTTTGAACTAATTCCTCAACAAAAAATTTCAAAGCTTGACCATTGGTTGGCATACCCTCTTTATTCCAAGTTGTCATTGTATATTTAAGTGTGGGCCTTCAACTGCTCTTGTTTTCAAGCCCAATCTCACCTTTTTCTAACTTGGTTGTGTGCTTGAAATAACTAGCTACTTATCATAAAATATCACAGTTTGACCTTTGGTTGGCATTCCCAATGTTTTCCAAGTTGTTGTTATCGTCTTTGATTTTGGAACACCAATGGCTCCTTTTTTTGAGCCCAATCAGGATTTTCCTAGCTTTCGGTTGAGGGCTTAAACTAACTCAACATTTGTTTTTGAAGCGTGACCTTTGGCTGGCATTCACCTCGACATTTGTATTTAAAGCTTTGACCTTTGGTTGGCATTTTCTTTTCAGTCCGCGTTGCTATTATCATCTTTGATTCTAGGATACCAATGGCTCTTGTTTGGAAATTCAATGACCTTTTCAGATTCCAAACCCCTGCTACAATTTGATATTTCTTGTCTTCTCAATTAAGTTGTGATTTTCCTCATCCAACATGAATTCGTCTAATATTTCTTTCTTTTTTGAACTTTTTGAAGAACTGCATCTTTTACCATTTCAGAGAACAGCATTACAAGGAACCTACCTGCTTAAAAAAACCTGAAAAGCTAAAATCTGAGCCTGTGCCGCAAGAACATGAATTTTCCGTGGTATTTTTCATGCATTGCTTGTAAGCCCTTGTTTCTTGGAATGGCTGCAGCCAAATATTTTAAGCATTAGTTCCTCTTTTGTGAGATGATCTTTTGCTTTACCCTCCTGTCCTATAGTCTACACTTTAAATGCCTATGGTCATTTTCCGCATTTTATTTAGGTGTCTGTGTTATGTCATGTTTTGGTTGTTTGTTCTTTTCCTCCCTCTACAATTGGGTGTTCATTAAGTGGTACCTGATTGTCTTCTTCAATTTTCTTGCAGATTGAGTCACTTATTTTTTCTGATTTCCGGTACCTGCTTGGATTTCTTCAATTTGTGATCCAATTTCTTTGTAATCTCTTTTATCTCCCCTTCTTCACTCATTTCCTCTGTCAGAAACACCATGAGGACAGAAGTTGATATTCTGAAGGTCCAATGAACCTACAGATGAAACTAAAAATCGAGTTCACTATAGTCCCAAGGGTCAGGAGAAGAGAGGGGCCAACCAGTCAAAAACTCCATTTGATATTGGTAGAGGACCAAACTCTCATGGTTTTTATACTTCATCCTTCGGGAATCCGTGGTAGAACATCTGTGGAGAGGGATTTATCAGAACATAATACCATTCTAGGATGAGTCACAGTAGGCTACTAACATCAGAGTATCATTAAAATAAACCAAATCTGGATTTGGCAAAACAAATGTTGAGGAACAGCATGCAGGTTAAATAATGGGTACTCAATATTACTCAAATACTAATCATTTATATTCTCATAGAGGTCTCTTTGAAACTTCAAGTACATGGAGAATCAAATAAAATACTGCAGCAAATATTTAGAATTTTAGACACTAAGAGTTATGCACTGACAATGTAAAAACAATCATTATGAGTATGACAGAGCAATGAATTGTGACATGTGTAATGATGAGGAAAACTCAAAACCAAATTAGAAAAGAAGATCAAAGGCTCGCCATCCGAAAAAGCACAGGTGCGTGGCAAAAATCACTGTACAACTACAGAATAAATGAGCTATAAATGTCACCACTCATTAGGTTGGTTGACGCCTTTCTGTATTTCATTTTATACAGCGCATCATCAACTTTCAAAATTCCTTGCAAATATATAGATTTGATATTGGAAAGACTACCAGTGAGAGCACATGTTCTTATAGTAAACCAATGTATCACCTACATGGGTGAAAATAAATAAAACAGGCTATATTTGTCGGATTCTGGGGGGATTATAATGTTATGAAATATTATTATTACTTGTGTAGCCATCATATCAGCTTGTGTTAGGTTGAAAACTGTCAAATAACCTGTCATATGGAGATAAATATCAGTTCATGAGATAGAGATTCTTGGTCGGGTCGTCATGCCTAGCAGGTCCACTATTGGAACACTAGTACATTATACCAAAACCATCAAAATGCAGGATATTATTATTTTATATGGCTTTAAAGGTGTTGCGATTAACTCCTTGCTGGCCAACATTTACATTCATATATAATTGATTTAAATGTTATTGAAAGACTTTATGGTGCATGGGGGAATTTGGTCAACAAAGTTTGCCTTCTGTGCATAGGAAACTGCCAATGATTTAAAGTAATGTCCACGATAAAACTAGTCTCTATCATAGTTACCTAGGACGGGGGGATGGGGGGACGGCGGGACGGGGTTTCCGGGACGGCAAAAAATTTCTAAATTTTGGGGACGGCAGGAGGACGGCTAATTAAAAAATATATAAATATTTAAAATAAAAAGATATAGTGACTAAATTATATAAATAAGCTGAAATAAAACCATTTGAGATTTAAATAAGGTGAAACTTGAACTCATAAACATCAAATACACTATAAAGTCTAATATCAATATGTTAATGTCATAAATTGAAAATTCATAATACATATTTGAATTTTGATTCTTGAATATGAGACAAGCTGAAATTTGAAATTTCAAATATATTAATATTACAAAATATAAGAGTAAAACCATTCTAAAATACGATTGATCAAGTGACAATAGCTAATATTCATATCATTAATCTCGTAGCCAAATACACCAACAATTGTCTATTGTCAATATTATAAAAAAAGAGGACAACTACAAGTATCAGCCTAAAAATCAGAATCTCCATCTGAAGCAATATCCATGAACTCCTCCTCGCTGATACTAGCATCCTCGTCCTCAAAGGTAAGCCCAATCAATCCTCGCTGCACAATGTTGTCCTCTTCAACCTGCCTCGGCTCCTTGGGATCTACATCCCACCATAATGTTGGAGTCTGTTTGTACTCAGGTGTCTTGCGATCTATAGGACGCAAAGCACTATGTACAGCTACAAGCTTCTCCGCTCTCGCAGAGGTAAGCCTATTCCTCTTAACAAAGTGTATCCAACCATACGTAGACCAGTTCCTCTCAGAGGCAGACGAGCTAGAAACATGGGAAAGGAGGCGAATGGCAAGTGGTCGCAGCAATCCTGGAAGCCCATACAGTCGCCACCAACTCACTGGTTTCTCCTGTGCTAATGTTACCCTGTCTGTCTTTGCTGATGTTTTGTACCCATCGAGTTCAGTGAAGTCAAGCCACTCCATTCTGATCTGTGAAGCCTCTTGTGGAGTGCACCATTTTTTTAAAAGCCTTCATAAGGCCCTTCTTCACCTCATCATCATCCAATGGGACAACTCTGCCTGGCCTCTCCACATACCATTTGGGATTTAGTGCATACGCAGCCATATGAAGAGGAGTGTTCAACTTCTCCCATCTCCCCGCTAAATAATAGGTTGTATATGTTCATTATAGAACTCCAAAGTGGGGTCCCTCACCCGAATAGCTGCCTTCATTTGCCCAAGCATGCTATCAATGCACTCGTAGATCTCACCAAGATTGGGGCTGTTAGAATCCCCCCATATTTGATGACACTAAAAATTGGAGCTGTAATTGATATGATGTATTTCATATCAACCCAAAATGTTCTCCGCTAACACCCACTTCCTTCACTCTTTTCCCTTTGATCTGTCTTGGACTCACGCCACCTAGTCCAATCCTATGTCATAATCATAATTTGCAGGGGCTCCTGCAACTCAGACATCCTCTCCAACAAAAATAAAATAGGATGCAAAGCGGGTGGGTGTCAACTGGTTTCAAAAATTCCTTCTTCGAAAAATTTCGAAAAAGTGCCAATGATGTGTGGTGATTGCATATGAACTTCTGCACATCTCTGGCATCAGTAACTATCTGATTAACCCACTGAATCTTCCCTATGTCTTTCAGTGCATTGTTCATGGCATGCACACAACATGGAGTCCAATAAATATGCCTATATTCCCGCTCCACTAGCTTGGCCTGCTGCTCTGCACACATAAGCTACATCTGTGATAACCTGTACAACATTTGAAGGTCCAACCTCCTCAATGGCATCCTTCAAAATATGAAACTGAAACTCAGCATCTTTTCGCTTCCCAGAACAATCAATTGCTCTCAAGAAGTACGGTCCATTTTTGCAAGAGACAATGATATTGATGAGAGGACGGTGTCTAATATCCGTCCACCCATCCATGATAATGTTGCATCCATGTGACACCCATGTCACCTTCATCTCCTCCATCAATACATTAACCTTGGAATAGTTTCTATCCAAGATTGTTGTCCTGAGTTTTGTGTCTCCAGGAGGCACATAACTTGTACCTACTTTTGCAACCTTAGCCATAGCCTCCTTGTAATAAGGAGAGCGAGCAGCATTAAATGGAATCCCAGCAGCATAGAAAAATTTCCCAATAGCATCATCTGCCTCTTCCCTTGCCTTTGAATCAAACATGTCAATAACTGAATTTGGGGCTGCTCCCACGGCCTTTCTCTTCCCTCTGCTTTCCACTTCTGACACTTCAAAACTAGAACCAGCCAGAGTGGTTAGTAAGTTTGCCAGTCCTATGAGCGCTCAATGGAGTATTAGCCGTAGAACCACAAACTTCTGGCACTTTGTCCGTGGTATTTCCATTGAAGATTCTCACCATCTCAGCTCTCTGCTCTAGTGAAAGACCCTTACAAGTGCCAACCCCCCTTCCTGTAAGATGCAACAAGTGTGCATTGGTCCTAGTGATACTACCATGCCAAATCAATGCACATATGTTGCACTTCCATACTTTGCTCACCCCTCCAGACTTGGGGTTATCAATAATTTGGGCAAATTGTTGCAATGGCTTTTTCTTATCAAATGGTCCAATGGCAAATTTGGACAACCATTTGAGAGGGGGCAATTGGTAGCACTACCAACTGAACTACCAGTTGCCGTTGCCACTACATTTTGTGCCCCTTCTTCACTCTCCCCCATTGTGGCATCACCAACTCTTCCACGGCCACCTATCTCAACTTCCCGTTCAACCCTCTCCTGCTCTGATTCATACTCATACTCAGTCTTAGTAGAAGAACTCGTGGTGATGATTGCTGCAATGAATTAAAAACAACCATAACTATATAATTGATTGATTATGTAAATGAAATTAATTTTAAAAGAAACGTAGCCATTTAAATTTTAAATTTTACAAACCAAACCCTAGGGCCTATGCAAGATGCATTTTTTTAAATCCCACAAACTATATGCATGATTACATTATGAATGTAGATGCAAATGCTAAAAAACAACCCCTAAAAAATGCAAAAATAATATAAATTTTAAACTAGAAATAAAAATGTAATTAAAAAAAAAAAGTAACCATTTACATTGTAGTTTGTATAACCAAACCCTATGCAATATACATTTTTAAAAATCCTACAAACTATATGCATGATTACATTGTGAATGTAGATGCAAATGCTAAAAAACAGCCCCTAACAAATGCAAATATAATCTAAATTTTAAAAAAAAAAAACTTTAACATGTATTGTAAGCAAATAAAATTATAAATACCTCTTGCTCCCTCTTGTTCTTGCTCTTGCTCTTCCTCTTGCTCTTCCTCTTGCTCTCACTCTTGCTCTTGCTCTTGCTCTTGCTCTCACTCTTGCTCTTGCTCTTGCTTGGTGTGAATATGAAATGAGCCCATATTGTAAATTTATAACATAAAATAGCACTTTTAGGGTTAGGGTTAGGTTAGGAATGTTACTTGTATGCTATTAGTCATATACAATAAAAAAAAAATGTGTTTTTGTCTATTAAAAGTCTGTTTTTTTTTTTTAAAAAGGCGCAGCGGCCGTAGGGGACGACGGGGACGTCCAGACGTCCCCGGGACGTTTCTGTCCCCCTCCAGCCGTCCCCAGGGCGTTTCACCCCATTTCGCAAAAGAAGGAAACGTGGGGGAAACGTTTCCCCCACGTCCCCACATCCCGGACGTGGTTGAAAACGGGGGGGACACGTCCCCGCGTAACATTGGTCTCTATAGTATCAAATTTGAGATAACACATAAGGGCACACAAGTATCACCCACTGCACATACACATTCATATCACCCACCAGTTTGCGCATCTACATAACAAACTCCCATGCACAAGCATGGTAGAAGATGTTCAAGCACCCTTTCTCCATACAAAAGAGAAGGTAAATCATCAACTAGTCGATAGCTAAATGAAAGAATATAGACATATCATGGTAAATATTGTATAAGGATATCAAACTTCTGCTTTCATATGGACCAAGGGGTGCTCATCTAAGCATATGGAAATTTAAAGACTTCCAAAACAAAGGTCTCCATGTTAATCCATATGTCAAGCATACATCATAACAAATTTGAACATTACTGAATAATAAATGCAATGTCTAGCTCCTTTTCAGTGATAGGTTTAGGCCTCTTCACACAATCGAATTTCACAATTAGGACAGGACCTTGATTTTTTTAGCATTTTCATCTCTTGAGGGCATCAAGTTGATTTCTTAAAGCAAAATGATGAAAATCCTCAACCATGGGTGTGATCGAACACCACAATACAAATATTCTGACAGGGAAAAAAAACAAAGAGGTTATCTAAACCTTAATGGAACATGGATCTCCTTTCCTACTATATACAGAAATATTGTAACTATTATGATGCATCTCTAGAAAGAGATCTATCAAAATAAGTTTTACAAAATTAAGTTACCCCAATGAAAGGCTGGTCAGTTGTCACATTGTGTCATAGTACTTGAGATATTGTATTTTAGTCTTTAAACCAATTTTCTCCTTTAACCAAAGGGAGAGGGAAGAGCATCGTTCAACCAATAGATTAAGGCACTCAGCCAACAAATCCCCAACAACAGAAACAAACTGCTAGAGTTACGTTCATCCCAATAAACCAATACATTAGCAGGCTAAACAAACCAATATATTAGCAGGCTAAGACACATGGTTAAGGGTATGATGAACAACACGAACATAACAAAAAGTTCAGAGGCACTGCCTCAGCCCTGTGTCTCACCCCTCTTTAGCTTCATTTATATTCTTTGTTGGGTGAGGCATAGTTGGTAATGATTGTTATCCCTGTTCTTTCCTATTCAGTCTCCAATTAATCATATTCAAAATTGGTTCTTACAATATTCCAATCTGTTATAATAGGAGACAATGTATGGGCACAGACAATTAACTAAATAATTTTTGTGTCAGGCTTACATGGTTGACCTTCATTACAAAATAAAAAATAAAGTAAATCTTCTCAATCATCTACAAATATCAAAATAGAGTCCTCCGCTCACTCCTGGAAGAAGGGTTTCTTATGGATCTGTGAGTTATGCCAATGTTGACCATTGCCCAAGCATCCATCATTTCCTTCATCCCTGTATTTCGTTCTGCTGAAGTCACGTAGAATCTTTTCCCAGGTTCCAAGCCTTTGAGGCTCTCGCTCAGTGGTATCTCAGAAAAATCCAAGAGTCCTTTCATCACTAGTACAGCTTTATTCATGGCTGGGTTTTTTCCAATGGAGACCTGGCAAAACACCCCAAGGCAAGCTTCACCCATCTCATTGCCTCCTCTTTCTTCACCTGCCCCTGCAACTCTTTGTCTAACAAGCTTGGGATGAATTCCAATCCTTGTGTCTGGATCAAATTAGTGATGGATGGCAAGGAATATTTCAGAGTTTCCCATTTGCAACCCATCAACAGCTCTAGTAAAATGATTCCAAAATCCTGTACATTTCTAAATTTTTCACATTGCAATGCCAGTTCTAATTTCGTTGCTCTGAAGAAGACGGTAATTTGGAATTCATATCTATGGGGTTTACAGACTGAAAGCCACAAAACTTTGGGGGGTAAACCGTTTCATCAAGGAGTATGTTGGTACAATTAACTTGGAAATTCAAAAAACATTTTCCATAGTCATCATGGAGATAAGCAAGGAAGCGTGCTATGCCGATGCCGATTTTTCTTCTTATATTCCAGTCGAGAATGCTTTTCTGATGAAAAAAGCTGTAAAGCCATCGAACCCATTACCATGTGGTCATATACTAGAAAAGCTTCATAACCTGCTGAAATCTCCATGCAAGCGAATGGCATTGGGATGATGCAGCTGACACAACATGCTTATCTCCTTCATTGACATTTCTAATTGCTCTTTTTTCACAGTTACATGAGTTCCATCAGACAGAATGCCCTTCCACATTAAGCTAGAAACTCCCGAAACTTTCCTAGAAAAGTCATTTGTCGCATTTTGCACTTCTTTGTAGGAATACTGTTGAATATAATCAGGAAGGCTAACAAAAATTTTAATTTTTGGGCTTTAAGGTTGGGCACTCTGCTGAGAAAGAGGGCGGGGCTGAAAAGATTCGGGAAAGTCTCCATCGAGAGCTCTGATTATCCACCCCTCTTCATCTAAAGTCACAACTTTTTCATCTGATCCTTGTTCTTCACGGCATTTGTCAAGTTCAGCCATGTCAATTTTTTTACAAATAGTAGATGGCCAATCCCAATGACGAGAATCATTCACTCTCATTAACAATAACTTCATGTATCTTAAAAAATCTGAAACATCGGCAAAAGTAGGACGGCAACTTGGATTTGTATCCCAACATCTTCTTATGTAATCAGCTAGTAACAATGGACACTGAGGCGGCAAACTCGGCCTTTTGCCTTGTACTATCTGTCCGTAGACATGCATATCATTCACACCCTCAAAAGGAATCTTTCCAGTTAAAATCTCATAACAGGTCATGGCGAAGCTATACACATCTGCTTTATAAGTATATTCTTTCAGAATCCCTTGATCTATTTCGAAACCCTCTTGGGGGTATCGATAGACTTCAGGGGGCCCTCCAGTAAGAAGTTCCCTTGCTGTCTTCTGCAGACCGAAAACTGTAGAGCCTCAAACTGACTGCTCCAAAATCACACAGCTTAACTCGCCCATATCCTTCCTGATCTAAATTCTGGTACCTCTGAAGGCTGTATGAGCACATTAGCTGCCTTGAGATCCATGTGCATGATTCTGTGACTGTGAAGGTATTCCATTGCTCGTGAGATTTGAAGCATTGTGGTCCACAGCAGCAGCTATGGACAAAGGGGGCATGTCTCCTAATTTCAGCCGCTCTTCAAGTATCCTATCCAAGCTGGAGCTCACCAATTCCATCACGAGGGTAGCAATATTTGTCCGTGATACAAACACCTATCAATTGAACAATGAAAGGGCTCTGCAACTTTGCATGAACGGCAATTTCCACTTGGAGCAGAGAGGTCGATATCATCAGCGAACATTGGGATCTCTTTAACAGCAACCTTCACTCCAAGCCATGAGCCTTCGTACACTTTTCCAAAAGACCCCGCTCCTATAACTCTAAGTTTAGGATCTAAATCATTGGGATCGATCTGCAACCACGGAGATACACAACTGCCAATAACTGCAGGCTCACTTCGAATGGCTGCTTGGAGTTTAGCCGACAGAAATCTCACAATCGCAACCTTCGTTGTGTCTTCATCATTCATACCCGTTTCTTTACACA
This sequence comes from Taxus chinensis, assembly GCA_019776745.2. Taxonomy (NCBI): domain Eukaryota; kingdom Viridiplantae; phylum Streptophyta; class Pinopsida; order Cupressales; family Taxaceae; genus Taxus; species Taxus chinensis. The sequence continues at coordinate 676,054,449 of CM034146.1, forward strand.
TCTTCAACAATTCTTGGAAGATAGTAACCAGACGCCTCCTTATCCTCATACTCGTCATGAATCCGAGTTAAATTGGACATTTCTGCACGAAAATCCCCCATTTTCATGCAGGCTGCGGCTGTGTAGCTCTCGTCAGTTTGACCTTGAAAATATAGATGATTGAGGTGTAAACAGAGCACGGACCAAGCAAGGTCATGAATGTGAATGGCGTAAGCCTCGCCAGTACTGGACAAGATAATGGAATTGATCCACCAGTTATCACCTGAGCACTGTTTGAGATATAATTCTGCTTCTTTGACAACACGATATACTTCCTTCCAAGCTCTTTCCACAATTTTTCTTCTCCCCTTGACCTAATCTTGGGGTACTGATGTACCGATTTTTGGTAAAGCGAACCTCTTTCGTAGGGCTTAAAATATGCCAATTATTTGCAGAATAGGAAGAGAGCTTTAGCAACAAAAGCGATGAGAAAGATTATTGCATTGGGACGAATTGTACCTGAAATCTTGAGGTCGGTAAAAGAAGATTTTAGCTAAACAGTGAAGAACCAACCCCTCGAAAATCCATGTCTTTGTCAGTATTGATGCATTTGGCCAACGCTATATCTCCAACATTCCGATGCTCAACCCATCCGCCGTTCCCCGCCCGCTCTCTCTCTCTCACTCTCTCGAATTAAAACTGGAATGAAATTTGCAGAATAGTTAACATCACAGTCAGAGTCAATCTTACCTCGACACGATTACTCCGCGTTTCCACGCCATGAAGAATTTAACTGTATGCTTTTTCTCAAAGTATCGGCGCGTTTGAATTTGTCAAGTTCAAAATCTTCCCTTTCTAAAACTTAGTTTACATTTACCGTGGTTCGGGGGATTGTTAGAAAAGAACAAACAGATGATTCCTCGGTTTTGGCATGGGAAGTTAGTGAATGGGAATAACAGACATTTTTGGTGAAGCTAGACTTCGATAATGTGTATTATAGAATTAGATGAAACTTCATTTTCAAATGATGCAATGGCTCGATTGTGGAGATAGAATTTGTGCTCATCTTGAAGTGTTGTTCAAAGATGTCAATACTCACATAATAAATAATAAATCTATATCTGATAATGTCCCTCTGCAACGATTCAGTAGACAAGGATGTCCTCCATTACCATTCTTATATGTTCTCATAACTGATTACCTATTGCAAAGAGTTAATCATTTGTAGCTCATCTCTAGAATTTTCATTCCCCAAAACGTCCTTGTGATTAATTCCCATTTTTCTAATGATAGTCTTTTATTTCTGTAAAAATGCACTTGATATTCTAAATTTGTATTGTGTTGTGTCTAGTTCTCAATTAGCTCATCACAAAACTGTGTTTTTAACACGATAAAGAGGGTCTATTCCTAAGTGGATTTCCAAAGGACTAGAAACATGTCAAACACGAGTGAGATATCACAATACCTTGGCATTCCATTTGGTATGGGAGTATCACTTTGCGATATGTGGAGTTGGTATCTCAAGAGACTCAAAAGCAAACTATTTAATTGGGGTAGTAAATTTTTTATCGTTGGCTAGAAAATTTCAAATTGCTGTCAAGTTATTTCTTGCTACATATGTGTACGTTTCTTGTTGTTAGATGCCATCCAAAAAAGGTTATGAAGATCTGAATAAATTAATTCACCAATTTCTTTGGTCCAAGTGGGATGGTACTATTCATTTCAGAGCTATTTCTTAGTCTCGTTGTATTCAACCTAGATCTAAAAGTGGATTGAGAATTGTAGACCCCAAATCTCAAGGTGTTTGTTTAGTTGCAAAATGGATTGTTAGAGTTGTTAAAGGTGATTAACCGTGGAAAATTTTATTACGTCATAGAATTAAAACAACCTCCACCAAAAGGAAATAGCAAGAAGTTCATTGGTTGGACAATAATATGCTTGCACCATTATTCCAAATAAGAGCTTCTTTCCCTATCCAATCTATTTGGAAGGCCTAGCAGTGCGTTTGTCTTTGCTTAAAAATGGAAGGAATCCTCTTTATATCATGGTTTTAGCTTTGCTTCTTCTTCACTTTGGTGGAACAAACTTATCTAATATCATAGCAATCGTTTAGCCATTAGTTTTTCCACACATGTTTATTACATGTTCAAGAAAGGGGTCAGAGTGTTTAGTCACATGGGACTTCAACTCATTACAATGGTCTCCTTGGCATGTTATTAAAGTTAAATTTGGCTTGAATAATAAAATTAGACATTTTCTTATATTTGTTCAGTCATTAATCCCTCATAATTTGTTGATTAAAATGTGCATTCCCATGGTTTGTAATTTCTTCAAAGATTGGCAATGGTTGTCGTCTTATCATTTTGCAAATATTCCCTTAAAGCATATTTATCTACTCCTCCCCCCAAATTGTCTCTTACTCCCTGCCTCAATATTAAATGGAAGTGCAATTTTAGCCATAATTATTGAGTTAAATTGAGTGCACAAATTTAAAGATCTAAAGTTAATGTTGTTGCTCAATTATTGGCTTGGAAAATACTACATTGAAAGTTGCGAGTTGGAGAAAGCTTGACATATATGTCTATCCAACCAGTGAAATGTCCTTTTGCCATCTTAATGAAAACATAAAGCATTTACTTTGGAGTTGTTCCTTTGCTAAAAAACAACGGTATGTTGTTTTTAGAGCCTTACCAGTTGTGTTTGATCATCATCATAATTGGAGAGAAACTTTATTTGGATTGGGTTTGAAAAATAATGTTATTGTTGATTTGGTTAGACACATGTGATTTTATTGAATATTTGGAAAACTAGACGCTTTGCGGTATTTTCCAACACTTATACTCATTAGGTGTCGTGTCTCGCTCAGCATGAGTTCTAAAATGACAAAAAGACGATAAAAAAATCCTCGAATAAATAAGATAATCCTAACAAAGGTGGTAATATTTTTTTTAAAAAGTTGTTTAGTTCATCAATGGATACAAAATACCCAAAACAAAAGAAACGTGACTAAGTCGCAACATATGGCGAAGCAACGCCAACCCACAGTCACGAACGATGAGGATTAAATCATTTTTTGTGTTGTTATTATAGCAACACAATCTCAAACCTAACGGACGAAGAGTCGATGTAACACCCCATCCGTGAGTTAAACAATTTACAATTATTTTAATAAGTGTCGACGATAAACCTATTGTGACGGTGGTATGGGAAAATCTCCACTTGCGATACAACTTATCGCGCGGGAATGTTTGGATGCGATCAAACGCTTAAAATTCGGCAAGTTATAAATAATTCAAAAATGGTCAATAGTTTGTGGGAGGTCAAAATAACCATAACGGTCGTGGGTCCCATTTTACCTCCAAAATGAGCACATACCCTCAAACAATAACTCACGAGTTAATGAAAGATTTAATTTATTTAATTATCCCACTAAAGAATCCCACCCATAAAAGTTAAGTCAATTATAAAAATTAAACCATTTAATTTTAATTTATCAACTAGTTAAAAATCACCCAAAAAAAGTAACCTAAGCAACTAATAAATATAACCATATTAAAACATCATAATAAAATTAAAACACCCCCAACACCTAAGTTTTATGCACATATAATCACAACCCTATAATTTGGTTAATCTCCACCGTAGGATTGAATTTAACCTAAAATCTAAAAAGGTGAGGATATGTTTTGCATAACCCTAGTTTTAATTCATTTCTTTCTCCTTCTCCATTCGGGTCTCCTTTTTTTAAAGCAAGAATGAAGAACTCTAGAAAAGAGCTCAAGTAGGAAGGGTTTCAAGATCAATTCCTTCACTAATTTCATTCTATTATATATATATATATATATATATATATATATATATGGTCAATTTTTTATTCAACACAGAGATAGTAAACTTTTTGGTTTAGTATATAGATAAAAAAAATTAACACATTTTAGAGATGGTAATTTTTTTTGGATTCATTTCAAAGATAGTAAAAAAAAATGATTCATTTCAGAATACCTAGATTCAAACTAAGTTCTATTAACTTGCTCAATACAAAGACATTATAATAAATCAATTAGGTGTGTGTGTGTGCGCGTGTGTGTGTACAACTATCTATAATTCCATATACATTTTTTTGATAAACACAGTCAAGGTATCTAATAAGCAAGTAGAAATCTAGTAGAAGAAGATGATTTCCTTGAAATATAATTACAGCAGATAAACATACCCAAAGAGAGATTATTTCTAGGTTTATAAGCAAGAATATCATGCTCATTTTAAAACTAGAATTACAATAGAATTTCATAATTTAAACTTTGAACAAAGAGAAATATATAAGCATGAAATAACAGTTTGACATTTAACAACAATCCCTTCTCTCTTTTTTGGCATGTCCTGATGATAAACAACAAAGTGGTTTCCTTAGTTAAATTTTTTAGTTCAAAAGGGGGATACACAAATAAATATTTCAAATGACGTATTTTATAACTTGACATTTGAGTAAACATTACAATTACAATAGAAGTTTTCAACCATTCAAATTACATAGCTTAATCACTTATAACAAGATTAATGTGTCCATTTCATAGTGAATGAATATAGTAAAATGCAAGTACAACAAACCCTCCTCACAAGAGGAGACAACATGCCAAATTTTTGGCTCAAAAACACCATAAAATTTTAACTCCAAATCTGTAATTTTAAAACATCCATGCCACTCCACCTCGCTCCCAAACAACAATGCAAAGGTTCTTCAAATCACAAGAAAGATGTTTGGTTGACCACCCAACCAATTGACATCATTACATGCCACCAAAGAGTCCAAGGTGGCATGCTAGCCTTCCCCCAAGCCCATGGGAAAGAGGCAACACACTTCACTTCGTACATATGAAAGATTAGGATGCACACAACACATTTTTAACTCCGTTTGAAAACCATTTAAAAACACAATGCAACTAAAACAAACTTGCTAAGAATTCCCATGCTTCTAGCTTTGGGAAGAGGGGATGGGAATCCCAATTTCATGTCCAATACAACCATGCAAAAGAAGCCATAAAAATATCTTATCTCTCTATGTTTTTACCACCTCCTTATCACTCCAAAACTCCCCTTATCTCTCTAAAACTCCCCCAAGAAGGCTTTTCAAACATATTAATTTTCTTCTTGATGGTATGGATGAATTTCCAACCCAAATGGGAATTCATCCCTACCTACAAACCAAATGTAGGAGGTTTCCCAAATAGAGTGAAGGAAAATTCCTCCCTCTTCCCATAGAAACTCCCAAAACCCACACCCCTAAAGAGTGGGTGGAGCAAAAAAAAATGAAGCAACAAAAAATCCATTTTCCACAATTGATCATACACAAACATGCAAGGTAAAATCAAGTAAAGACATATGTGTACAAGGTCCTACCTTGTGTTTCAAAAGCCAAAATCTAATAATGTCTTCCAAAAGAGCTCAAGTCCCCACCAAGCTTCTAAAATTTTTCTAAAATTCTCCAAGCAAAAGAATCTCATCTCCATGGAAGTGAGGGGTTAAAAAGAAAAGAAAGCTACCCAAGACAAGCAATGGGAAGGTGACAAATGTCACCCTCCACCAAAACCCAAACCAATAAAGTATCCACAAAATTGCACCAAAAGGGAATAAGGGAAAATTCAAAATTAGTCCAAAGCAATCATGAGAGGATTTTCCAAAATCTCATACAATCCAAAAAATCAAAGTTCCCATAAGATGAAGTGTGTGGTGAGTGGAAAAATGGGCAAATTAGCCTCATTTACATTAGAAAGAGCCCACCCACCCATAGGGATGTAGGTTAGGGACTCTTTTCCATGCAAATAAGGTCCCTTACTTGTCATACACCCTTCCAAAATGGCACATTTTTCCCAAATCCGAGTTTGGAAAAAATGTGGCATTTCAGAGGGGCAATTAGACTCACCTAATCCATGATTAGGTGGCCTAATCCCACATAACCCAACACATCATCCCAAAATCAAAAGAAGATCCTAGAACCACATGGAAAGGGGTAACATTTAACATTAGCTAGCAATAAACCAAGGGAACATAACAATTTAACAAGTAGCTAAGCAACATAACACTATATCACCATGATGGAGAGGAAAGATTAGGTTCACAATTCCAAATCAGAGAAAACCAACACGACAAGGCACAACATGAGAAAAGGATGTCGTAATCGATAAGAAGAAGAAGAGGTTTGGTCATTAGGCATTTTTGTGCTAAGTGGTGTGTGTTCCATGAATCCCACGTTATTCTCATGATTCATTTCCTGTCACCTACACACTCAATGCAAACCTCATATCCACCCAACATGATAAAAAAATACAACAATATCATATACATCAAAATCAACATCCATACAAGTCACGCTAAACTAGTAGTATATCATAACATGTATCATCCACTGAATGAAATATCAAATATGGATCCCATATCAATACCAAAGAATGTCTATAATAACTCATGATATCATCATCATAACATAATATCTGATAAATGAACAGTAGCACCGTGTGCCTCATAGCCAACCTATGCACAAGAGTTAGCATCCTAACGCTAGCAATACAATGTCATGAATAATGTCATATTAAAACAATGTACTTAAGTAGTAATATCCCTGTCAAACAACAATATCATGTGATAATGTCACATACAAACAACAAAATAAGTAACAATGTCCATGTCATCATGATAGTCTAGATACAAAGAGTCGTTCTGCGACCAAAAAGAGAATATTGAAAAAGGTGGGAACTACATCAGGAAACTCTAATTTTAAAGCTTTACTCTAATATATTTTTCCCGGATTGCTTCTCCTCTCTCTCAAATACAAGAATTGATCAAGATGAACAAGGATGTTTGCTTACCAGTTTGAACAAACCCATAAGAAAATTATTCAACTCCAAATTAGCCAGAGGATAAACCGTGGTGGTATCAATGTATTCCCCTAAAATAATAAGACGGTTATCTGGTATTTGTTTTCATCTAGTTGCATGTTCCATTTTGGTATGTAGTTTTGTTAGCAGTATTGTACTTGGGTGTTTACTGACTGATTTAGCTCAGTGTTTATGAGGTCGATTGTTTATTTTATGGCTTGTATTTTTTATTACTTTATAGATCTTTTGGCTATCACTTGTTGTAAGCTTTTTTCAATATTAAAAAAACTTAGTTTGCATTTGACATTTTTAACTGTAAAATACGTCAGCAATTTTTTGAAATCATCATCTAAATCGGATTTATTTAGAGTTATTGGAAACCACAATTATTGGGGGGACCAACATCCCTGGATCAAACTCGTGACATAGTGTAGGTTAGTCTTTTACTCTACCAATTGAACCATAATCCATATATATATATATGTATATATATATATCTTTGACATTTTATTAATGTTGTATTAATAATCTTATTTGCTTCATTTTTCCCTCTTTTAAATGTGTTTTACAGCCTAAAGGAATGAACCACACCAAGAGCAAATTCTTACAATACATCATTAAGTTTTATGCAACACTCTTTACTCCATTTTTACATGTTTTAAATGCATTTTACACCCTATAAGAAATAAACCAATATATATATATATATATATATATATATATAATATATATATATATATATATATATATATCTTTGACATTTTATTAATGTTGTATTAATAATCTTATTTGCTTCATTTTTCCCTCTTTTTAAATGTGTTTTACAGCCTAAAGGAACGAACCACACCAAGAGTAAATTCTTACAGTACATCATTAAGTTTTATGCAACACTCTTTACTCCATTTTTACATGTTTTAAATGCATTTTACACCCTATAAGAAATAAACCACAACAAGAGCAAATTTTTCCACCACGTTGATTAAGTTTTATATATTATTTAGTAAAACATTTTATTGAATTCATATATAATAGTAATTAATTTAATAATTCAATAAAATAAAGTAGATATTTTCATAAAACTATACAACATTAAAGATAAAAAATATTGACTTGTATGTATTGATTTTAAAGGACTATCGATAAAAGTAAAAAATTGTAACAAAATTTTATATGACAAATATGGTGAGCCATCAAATCTCACCCCTGAATGTGATGTTAGATGAGCATTTTAGCGTGTAGAAGTAACTAGCAATTTTATAAAGTACAAGGAATGAAAAAAAGGAAGGTCCTTCAGAGGTCTATGATCCCTACTTCAAATATAAAGGGCATTTACCCTACCTTTTATAGGATTTGAATTTGTGAGATTTCTTTCAAGAGCACAAGTTGTTTGACATTAGGTCAAGGGAGAAATTAACCCTTTAGAAACTTATAAACTATAAAAATAACTTCATACTTAAGGGGGTGAAGCCTTATTGATAGAGAATGTTAATTCAAAAAGAGCCCATCAAAGTTAAATTTTCTAAAAGTACGAAATAAGTGCTCAATACCTTGAAGCTTAGTGGGTTAAAGGAACAGATTATGAACAATATGACTTCCTCTTCTTTCTCGTATTCACATATTTTATTTCATTCTTAGATATCAATTAAATGCATATTTTGGGGAGATGTAGAGGTCTCGTGGTGATAACACTCTTAATACCGCAATGAATGTCAAACATTGGTGATTATTTTTGTTTCCAATATTTATTATTATTTCATCTAATTTCATGCCTTTTGATTTATATATCATTAGAGCCTATGCAATTTTGAGTGGCATTTGTTGATGATTTTGTGTCCTATGGGGGGATACAATACTCTATAAATTTAATAACTACATATACAAAATTTACGGAGTTCAGAGCTTGAGTTGTACACAATGTCAATAACATGTAATGAACTTAGTTAGATAGATTTGAATATCATCGACAATAGAACACCAAAATGGAGAGAAAAGATCACAATATGCAAGTAGAATAACTTATCCACTTTGAGGGGGAAACCTCCAAACCATACGATAAGAATCAAGTGGCTTAAGATAATGATCATCTACTAGTTACTAACTCCTATATACCCTACTATGTTATGCAAAGCACCGAGGCCAACCTACTAAGCATATGAAATCATAAATAAATATGATATGACATGATTAAAGATTATGTTTATACATAGGTCAGTCATACATGTCTCGTATATATGATACCAAATCAAGGGCATAACATGCCTCTCCCCTTTGAAGCAACATTTTTCCCAATGTTGGAAATATTCGAATGTTGCTACAAGAATGCTTCATCTTCCCATGTTGCATCTTTGTTATCTGAATTCTTCCACTTGATCAAATAATCAGTAATGACCCTTGTCCTTAACTTCTTAGTGCATATCTGAATAATGTGTTCATGCTTCAAGACGATTCGACACTCCTCATCAAGCTCAAATAATACTGAATGGGTTGAGACTTGTTGGTCCAATGACTTTCTTCAAGCAAGAAACATGGAAGACTATATGTATTTTGGTTGGTTAAAGGAGTTCCAACCTATATGTCACATTACCAAACTCTTTACAACACTTGATGAGGGACCATAGTATTTAGGTGAAATCTTGTTATCCTTCTTTTGTTAATTTATGAAAGGTCTCCTATATGGATACAATCGCGTAAAAATAGTCTCTAACTTCAAATTTGTAATCATTGTGGTGTTGATCAACCTATTATTTTACATGGTTTTGTGTCATTTCCAAATTCTTTCTAAGGATAGAAAGTACCAATTGTTAGTGTTAAATGTGCTCTTCAAGTGCTCTCACTTTAGGCATGACCCTTAAGTTAGAGGTGTGTGATGGTGCCTAGTACCCACACAATGCCATAAATTTTAAAAACATTTTGGATTGGGTGTGAAACAAAGTGTTATACCACTATTCTATAAGTGGAAGCCATTAAACCCATCTTTCATGTTTATCTGAAGAAAATCATCGAAGATACCCCTTTAGATATTTGTTTACTACCTCATCCTTCCCATTTGATTGGGGATGATAGGATGAACTATGAGACAATTGAGTAACCAAAAATGCAAAAAAATCAATCTGAAAATCACTAGTAAATATAAGGTTGTGATCACTAATTATAAGCTTGGATGTACCATGTAGCTTGTGAATTATATCCATAAAAGAGGTGGTTATTGTATTTGTTGTAAAAAGACGTGATAAATCACAAAAATGAGCATACTTTGTGAGTCTATCTATAACCACCGTGATTACACTTTTCCCATTAGAATTTGGCAATCATGTGATCAAATCCATGGAAACTTCCATTTGCTGCTCATTAGGAATATCTAGATTATATGATGGCTAGGGTATTAATACTTCCCTTTGTTATATTGACACACCAAGAATTCAGCCACAAATTTTTGGACATCCCCTTTCAAATCTTCCCGGAAGAAATATTTCTTAATTTGATGATATGTCTTCATTAATTATTCATGGTCACCCACTAGAGAAGCATGTATCTCATAAAAAAACGTGACTTTTAAGGTTAGAGTTATTGAATAAGTATAATCTATCCTTGTACCATAATGTATCTCCCTTCCATATAATTTTTTTCTGACATGCTTGGATCCTGTTGGAAATTTTGAATAAGAGTGGGAATTTTTGTTTCATTCTCCCACTTTTATCTTGCAATGATCAACGAAATCTATGTAAAATATGGACATAGCATATAATAATGCTTTTGTAGACTTGTACCTCCTAGATAGAGCATCAAACACCACATTTTCCTTTCCTTTCCTATAAATGATCTCAAAATCATAAGCCAACATTTTTGTGACCCAATTCTAGTGTTCTTCTAAATGATAGTCATTGCTCCAAGAATTATTTGAGGACTATTTTGATATATCTTCACCTTGAAGTGACAAACCATGAGATATGGTCTCTGTAGACACTAAATCACACAATTTGGGTATATTTCTAGTCTTGCTCACATACCACTATTCATATGATTCCTAAGCGAGAAAAGTACTAATTGATCACTGTCTTTGGCCTCTTTGCTTGTCTTTCTGGTTTCCATCTTGGTCTTACACACCTTCTTTCCCAGTTTGTCTTTCGAAACTTCAATATTTCTATGAGTCTGGACGCCAACGCCTAGGTGCCCCCAACCTCTTTGTATCTTGCTCACATATTTTGGGTCTTTTCTAGCCATTAGGCATCTTTATTTCTTACTAGTCGGCCTTTTAGTGGTTAATTATGAAATTCAAATAAGGGAATCATATAAATACAAAGCTATGTAATCATAATAAAGGGGCTAAGCATTAAGCATTTACTATAATCACCTTATGTTGCATCTAAAGGAATCTCAAAAGCATCAAAACATCCATCTAGCATCCCTTCAAGGGACAAGGGACTGCATTCTTCTGCATACACTTCATAAGAGGGGAAGTTCATTTTTCCATGCACACATCTATCTACATTTTCTACATCTAGCTATTGCTCGCTATCAAGTGTAACTCACACAAGAGCCACCTAGGGCACGATTCTACACACACACATGTAGAACTACATGGAGTCAGAAATGTAGTGCATCACCTGGATCGTAAGTTCACTCAGTCAGGTGACCACTCCTGGGTCAGTCTGACTCCCCATTTGCATCTTTTTTTTTTAGGATTTGATGTGTTTTGGGGTTTTGTAGGTGCTCTTTTCTTTTTACAGGTTTTAGACGAATTTTGTGATCAAACAACGAAGTACAAGACAACTAAAGGCAACATCCAACAAACATCTTGCGACCCTGTGAAATTGGGTTTTTGAGGTTTTGAGCAGTCACAGTTACCCATAGGAGGTCTGCAGTGCCCCAGGTGCCCCTGACCCAGTCCAGGTGCCCTAGTCCTAACATTTCCAAGCATTCACACAATTTTTTGGGCTTGGTTGCGGCACTCTGCTTTCTTGTTTCATCAGGTTTTCCAACTTGGCACAACTTCGGCATTATTGTGAATCAACTAAGTATCTTACCCTCTCTCTTGTACTTAGGGTTTCAATTTCATGCATTTATTTGCTTAGGTCAAATTTGTATTTTATTGCATAATTATATCTATACTGTTATATATTTAATATTTATCATTTATATATTTTCTATATATTGCTTAATCATTTGGTGAACCCGTCGCTCGACTCTAACCTTTTTTCTAGTGATTCTTCTTATGTTCGTCACCTGTAGTGGTCTTTTTGGGTCTCTTGAACATATAGAGCTCCCTCCATATTTCTGGTAGGGTTTCTAAATTAATGGTTAAAAATGATAATCCCTTTGCTAACTCTCAACGAGTGTCTCTTGAGAACATTGAAACAACTTATAGTGACCACTCATATGATGAAGACATTGTATGCACCCAAATTTACACATGCTACATTGTCAGAAAACGGTTACAAAAGGTCCCCAATGATGATTCACATTTTTTCTAAAGTGTTCAAGCTCCCCAAACCTCTTTGCAGCTTACATTTCTAGCCTAATTTACCCTAATTAGCCATTCCCTACCTTTTGGCAGCTTCCCTGCACCATTATGCCTTAGTTTCTACCTTTAGCTACAAAATTGCCGCCTTACCTGGGCGGCGGTCCTGTAACCGCTACCTTGCATAGGGCAGCGGTCCTATGCGCAATTTTTCTATAATTCTTTACCTACAGAATTGATGCATGATTTCTTCACTTCAGTTCACTTTTAGAGCGCGTTTCTCAATCATTGTAACTGATTTCAAGCTTGACTGACTTTTGGCAACTTCCTCTTCCACTTGTAATTTGTAATTGATTATTTAACTACCCCTTCATGTGTTGATGTAGCACCCCATGGCTGTTAAGTGTGATAGTGCACAACCCAACCAACCTTCTATAAAACTATCACTTCTTCTGAAGCAAAAGGCCAAAGATTATTTTTTGTATCTTACTTAGTTGAGCATCAACAATCTTGCTAGAAACTACATAGCCAAGATCTATTCTCTTGAGCTCTATTTTCTTCTTCTCGCATTGTTACTAGACTGCCTTAAAGCTTGCCATTTCTCCAGTACTTTCTCCTTGTTGATTCTACTACATTCCCAGTCGTCTTGGACTCACGTGAACATAGGCGATTGAAAAGACAAACTGATGGGACACAAAAGCACACCACAACTAGTTTGCCATAGTACTACAAATACCAAGTTTGGGTTGTAATTGGGTTTCTTTAATTCTTTGTTTGAGAATCTTATTCATATTATGTATTACAGTAGAAAAGGCATTTCATTTTCATTGTTACAATCATTGAGTATTCACAATAGATCACTTCTTTCAACAAAATAGCTTTCTTAGGATAGATAGCCTTTCTTTCCTATCTCTGTAGATTTGCAAAGAGGTGATTCTAGAAGAAATATTCTCTGATTAATTTTGAAATCATTCGGAATTTCATTTAATTTAGAGGATCCTCAATAGAATATTTCTTTACTTTTTTCGAGGAAGTTACAGGGGAAGAAAAGTTTCTCCGAGAAGCTCTGATTCCTTCATGTGCCTTTGAGGAAAAGCGAAGGATTTAATTAGGGAGGATTTAATTTATTAGTATAGATTTAATTACACCATTGCACAAGTAAATAACTAAATCTAGTTATTTATCTTTATAGGATTTATTTGTTATATTAGAAGCTTTTCATTTCTTCATTTCTTCTAAATTACAAAAAAGCACAAAAAGATTTCCTTTTGCTAGATTAGTTGTTTTGTATTTGTTTATTTCCATTACATTCAAAGAAACACAAAAACATAGTATAGAATTTTCTTATTTAGGTTAGATTTTTATTTACCTTGGTTATATTAAAACGCTTTGAATGCATACAATAACCATAAACGAACCACAACAAGAGAAAAAATACACTAGTGATCCATTGGTCCCACAATCAAACGATCCTAAACTAATTACGGACATAGATACGGGACTCCATGTGCTTGTCCTCAAAACACCAACATGATATGCTGCGAAAATTGACCAATTATAAATTTTGATTATCGCGTCCGATAAATCCTATGAATAGTGGAATGCCTTGAAAATAGATTTTAAACACGTATGACCATACAATGACCACAACTGCCAAGAGTTTACAGTTTTTATCCGCGGGTTCCTCAACCACAAGGACCCAAAGACCAGTTAGACATTGACAAAGGATTATGCTCATTAGTCTTTAGGTCATCCCCACTTCCATCAGACATCATTAGACAACTGAATGTTCTGAATGAAGAAGCTCATGGATCCCTCGCATTTTGGATCACTCTCGCTAACCGACTATAGAGCCAATGGAACCACGCCTCTCTCTCATTCATTCAATGACCTTGTCTGGAAATCATTATGATATCCCCCTTCCCATTCGAAGACCTTTGGCATATTTTGTCAACCCGACGGCCAAAGAAAAATATAAGGGTGGCTTAAGTTATATTTAATTATTATAAAGTCCCATATAGAGCACTTATAATAATTTATATGACTTAATAATTATTAAATCAAGGATGGAAAAGGCCCAAATATAAATTATTATCCATCCTAGGTGAAAAGGCGACTTGCCTAAAAAGGGAATGGGAACATAGAAGGATAAATGCCCATTTTACTATGTATTTCCCCTAGAAAAATGTGATCTTGCATTAGGAGGGGAAAAATTTGTTGGGGAAAAACATTTAATATGGGAAAATATTAAATGCTTGCATAGGGAAATCCTTTGGAACTAATTGGATATTGTAGAGGTTGTTTTTGGTCTCTTCTTCCTTTATAAGGAGAAGTCGACTTGAAGGGAAACATATTCCAGACCATTTGATATTTTCTAATTTGTGTCTTAAGCTTGTAGCTTATGCATATTCTTTCATGTGTAACTGTTGTTTACAAATATCTAGCTTGTGAGTAATTTCCCACGGGAACCCTAGCTTCGGTGGTGAGAGATCCATCCCTAGCTAGTAGGGCATTCTTTGGTAGTGAGAGATCTACCCTAGCTTGTCAATTTTGGAGCCGAATCGATGCCCTAAATGTGTTGGGTGACCTACTTTTTAGAGAAAAATTAGGGTTTTGTGTTTTTTGTGTAAAAACTATTTTTGGAAAATTATTCTTCATATTTTTTTGGCCCAAGATCCAAGTTTCAGCTCATTTGGACTTCTCTAGCAAAGAGATATTAAATTTAGAAGTTTTCAGCTATTTAGGGCACGCTGTAAATTTTTGGCAGCATTCTGTTATTCAAAAAATTCCAAAAATAGTTCTATAATATTTGTTATTGTATTAGCAAGCTCCATTTAAATTTCAAGAGATTTGAGCTAGTATTTTTGGAGTTATCCATTATTTTCTGTTCGCTTCCCTAGATTTAATTTCTGCAAAAATCAGATTTTGCTTGGCTGCAATTTATCTGTATTTTGCATATTAAAGTTGGGATTGCCTAAAATCTGTTTATGGGTAAAATAATGTCCATTGGGGACATTACAAATGGGTATCAGAGCTGTTGTTCCTCCAGCCTGTGTGGGTTAAATATGGCAAATTAGAAAGATGTCAATATGGGTTTTATGAAGGAAATGTTCACCAACATGGTGAAACAACAGGAATCCACTAACTTTTATTTGAGCCAGCTCACTCAGAATTTGAATAAAAAAAGATCTAGGGACAATAAGGAAAATGGTGTGAACAATGATAAAGGGCGGCCATTAGAGATGCTTGATGAGGATTCTTGATTGGAGGAAATATCAATCGTTGAGTAAGGGTTTCAGAGATAATATGCCATTTCAGATTATTGCATGATGAAGATTGGTAGCAAGCCCAAGCAAGGTCATCATATGTCGGTACCTGAATTACAAAATAACTCATTTTCAGAAGAAGAATCTTATGGAGAAAAAGGTATGATTTCTATTGAGAAAAATAATTGCATTAATGAAACTTTGCTTGTTAGAGAAATTATTCCAGCTCAAGAGAAGAAATTTTGTATATGCAAGTAAGGAGCATGTAATGGAAACTCTAAAAGGTGTGAGGAGTGGAATAGTAGAGCTAGAGCTGCTAAATTAATAGCCACTAAAGCAAGACAACACCTACAAGAGTTCAAGGAAAAGATGTCTTCACTTAGTGGGCAGCAGGGTATGAGGAATGTCATTTCTCAAGAGAGTGCATCCGAGAGCATGGAAATATCTTTCAAAGAAGGGATGATTGCACAAATTAAAGATGGTGTGGAAGAAAGTATGCCATCTCATTTATTGCAGCAGCTGATTTATGAAGAATTTTAGCCCATTGTAGAGACGAATACTCAGATTTTGGGGCAGCAAAGTCAAGACATTTTAAAGACCAAGATTGGTGAGGATGTTGGTGATATTCCAAGGTATAAAGAGCATACTAATGTGTCTTATTTATCGTTGCCTATTTATTTTCATCATGACATGCATGCCAAAGTTTACGTTATGGAGTGTGATGAACCATTGCTCCAAGTATATGTATGTGAGCATCTTGTGGGTGATATAGGTGGCAAGTTTAGTTCACTTGACAAGAACAAGTGCTAGGCTTGTGGATCACTTCAACATGTTTTTTCTCTTGTGCAGGACACTTGGACAAAACAAGATAGAATTGCTTGAGGGCAAGCAATTTGGGAAAGGAGGATTGTAATATCCCTTCCCATTCGAAGACCTTTGGCATATTTTGTCAACCCGACGGCCAAAGGAAAAATATAAGGTGGCTTAAGTTATATTTAATTATTATAAAGTCCCATATAGAGCACTTATAATATTTATATGACTTAATATTATTAAATCAAGGATGGAAAAGGCCAAATATAAATTGTTATGCATCATAGGTGAAAAGGTGACTTTCCTTAAAAAGGGGAATGGGAACATAGAAAGGATAAATGCTCATTTTACTATGTATTTCCCCTAGAAAATGTGACATGCATTTGGAGGGAAAAATTTGTTGAGAAAAACATTTAATATGGGAAAATATTAAATGCTTGCATAGGGAAAATCCTTGGGAACTAATTGGATATTGTAGAGGTTGTTTTGGGTCTCTTCTTCCTTTATAAAGAGAAGTCGACTTGAAGGGAAACATATTCCATACCATTTGATATTTTCCTAATTTGTGTCTTAAGCTTGTAGCTTATGCATATTCTTTCATGTGCAACTGTTGTTTGCTAATACCCAGCTTGTGGAGTAAGATCCCACGGGAACCCTAGCTTCGGTGGTGAGAGATCCATCCCTAGCTAGCAGGGCATTCTTCGGTAGTGAGAGATCTACACTAGCTTGTCAATTTTGGAGCTGAATTGATGCCCTAATGTGCTAGGTGACCTAATTTTAGGGCAAAATAGGGTTTTGTGTTTGCTGTGTGAAACTTTTTTTGGAATATTATTCTTCATATTTTTGGAATATTATTCTTCATATTTTTGTGGCCCAAGATCCAAAGTTTCAGCTCATTTGGACTTCTCTAGTAAAATATATAATTTAGAAGTTTTTCAGCTTGTTTAGGGCACGCTGTAAATTTCTAGCAGCATTCTGTTATTCAAAAATTCCAAAATAGTTCTATAATATATGTTATTGTATTAGCAAGCTCCATTTAAATTTCAAGAGATTTGAGCTAGTATTTTTGGAGTTATCCATTATTTTCTGTTCGCTGCCCTAGATTTAATTTTCTACAAAAATCATATTTTTGTTTGGCTGCAATTTGTCTATATTTTTTGCATATTTAAAGTTGGCATTGCCTAAAATCCGTTTTAGGGGTAAAATAGTGTCCATTGGCGACATTAAAAATTAAAAATTTTGATTATGCGGTCCGATAAATCCTATGAACAGTGGAATGCCCTGAAAATAGATTTTAAACACGTATGACCATACAATGACCACAACCGCCAAGAGTTTACAGTTTTTATCCGCGGGTTCCTCAACCACAAGGGCCCAAAGACCAGTTAGACCTTGACAAAGGATTATGCTCATTATTCTTTAGGTCATCCCCACTTCCATCAGACATCATTAGACAACTGTAATGTTCTGATGAAGAAGCTCATCGAGCCCTCACGTTTGGATCACTCCGTTAACCGACTATAGAGCCAGTGGAACACGCCTCTCTCTCATTCATTAAATGACCTTGTCTGGAAATCGTTATGAGGCACCCATTGATTCTCCACATATCCCACAACCACTGGAAATTATTTCCGTGGAGCTTGATATTGATTGGATTCTTTGTGTGGTTATTATTTCCAACCCATCCATTAGACCTATTCAGGTTAGAAGGGCCTTCCTTGCCCTTGACAAGCAAATCCTGATATTCCGCATCAAGGATATTGTTTTGCCTTGATAACTTGTGCATCCCATTTCCACACATTTTTGTCCACATACCACATATTCACTATATTTCGCTATCCATAGCCATCCACATCTTTCACATCGGCTATCCCAACATGACCTCGAGAGATCAAGTGTGGTTGAAGGTTGCATGTCGATTTTCATCCATACAAATTGGTGAATCCGATGTGAAGAGCTAGTCTCTTTTCATTTCCATTATTCTACGGGTATTCATATACCCCCTGAATATGTCAAGACAAGAACACAGATGACTCATTTTGGGTCTTGAGGTATATTACTACCAAATGGGTAGGCAAAAATAGTCGCCCTCACTATCTGTGTGGGTAGATAACTACTCAACTAATCTTCCTTCATCTCAAAATCCTCCTCCTCAAGGGACCAACAATGGCTCGTCGGTCAGGATCAAGGAGATTGACCAACTTACACATGGAAAACAACCTGAACTCTCAAACTCTAACAATATGAAATTCACCAAAGAGTCAGGCTCCTCTCCTCAGGTTTTTTTCAAACCACAAATTAGTATGTAATCTGATCAACTCCCATTATTGGATGAGGAGTACTTAGCTTTTTATGTTTGAAGCGAACAATGCTTCAGAAATGTGGACCAATATTTGGATAGGATGCAAGGATATGTTGATGTCTTACTTCAGAATAACACATCTACCCCTCCCGCAACATAAAACATTTCTAATGAGAGGTGCCAAACAACAACAATCAATTCATAGCAGAATATCACACTCCTTTGTAACCCAAAAAGGTTCAACAACATGCATTAAAATAGAACACCATACCATCATCAGGTGAGGTCATCTTGACATTTGTGGATAGTATTAGAGAATTGGAACTTATCTAGGCTACTCATATCTCATCCTCTACTGGGGAAGGAAGGATTCTCCATCATCCGTAGAACTCTGGCCAAGTGCATACTGCACCAAATCTTCCTTAGGTTTACATGGGCATTCCTAGCCTCAAAGATCTCCTCACAGGATTGGGCACTTTGGGTATGACCCCTCACAGCATGTATGGATACCCTCAATAGGCACCAACCGGAAGCACGTTCTCAAACGTCGTC
This sequence comes from Taxus chinensis, assembly GCA_019776745.2. NCBI lineage: Eukaryota > Viridiplantae > Streptophyta > Pinopsida > Cupressales > Taxaceae > Taxus > Taxus chinensis. Next base: position 676,073,691 of record CM034146.1, read on the forward strand.
CCAATTGGAAATGCAACATTCCTTGGTTTTGTGCCTCCAACTCCGAACTAGAGTAACACTCCCCCATACCACACATGTATTCTAAATCACTACAGGGGGATCCTAGTCCATATGGTCAGCCACAAGGAATGCCTTATGTCTCTACAAACTTATATGTTGTACCATATCAACAACATATTCCACCTCCGCCTCCCCATCAGGGGTCATCGATGGTTGAGTCTTACGTAGTGGGGACCTACTCTAAATATATTAAGGAGCCCCTAGACTTCACCATATAGAGTGTTATGCTCCTACGACCTCTACCAGATCTTCCTAAATTTAAAAGGGAGGGAGATCCAAATGTGCATATCAAAGAATATGCCACCGCCATTCGAGAGCTGCTCCCATGGGATTCAGTCATAACAAAGATCTTCCCTAAGAATCTTGAAGTAATCACTCTCAAATGGTATTATAGGATACCTAAGGCTTCAATACATTCCTTTAAATAACTCATGTCTGAATTCACCAAAGCTTTCGACATAAACAAGTTGTTAAAAGTAGGAATTAGGGAATTCCTAAATATAAAGCAAGAGCATAATGAGTCCGTTGTGAATTTCATCCAAAGATAGTGGTAGGTACTCTACCCTTCGACAAGAACTTCCAACATGGATCATACATAGCTTTGCGATCTATTGCTTTACTCTCTTAACCAGAAAATGAAGTAAGAATTCCAGAAGTTCCCCCTAAGGAGTTAGGAAGAGGTGTTGAAAGGTGCTCTCTGCATTGATCAGGTGGCAATAGATGGTGGTCAAAATACCTACGGTTCAAACAAGAGGTTGATCACTCCCTACCAAGGTACTTCAAGTTATCCCAACAACGCAAACCATAACCAAGCACATAAGGTCCTTAACAAAAATTGTGGTGTTACAACTAACGGTTTTATAGACCAAACAAAGAAACCAAATGTTGTTAACACCTCAAGTACAAATAATGTAAAAAACAACACAAATGGTAACAATCAGAGGAGTAACAACTTCGCTCCTACAATCAACACAGTGGATTTCAATCGGCCTCAACCCCAACAACAACAAGTTTAGGCTCAAGGCCCTAACCAATGCCCAAACGGGTACCAAAACCAATATCAAAATCAAGGACAATGGCCTCCAAACTTCAATTACAATAACCAATAGTTGAATAATAATCTAAACTTTGGAACACAACAAAACACAAATCAAAGACTTTGGGATTATGATCCTGACTTGTATTGCAGCTTCCATAGGGTCCGAGGGCATGATGCTAGAACATGCTACGACTGTAATAAATTCATTCAACATCTACCAGAGGATCAAAGAAAACTCTTTGTTGAGATGTTTTTATCAAATCCTATTGCACCAACTCAAAACACTAGCATGGGACCTATATCCCCTCAAAACACACCGCTCAGGATATTTAGTGATCCCCTTCCATTGCATCATAACAACAGTAAATTGGACCCCAATGACGCAAACAAGGGTATCCTGGTAGGAAGCAATGATCATGAAGCTTCAACTTCATCAAACCCATTGGTGCCACCTCTATTGGATGATCGCCAATAAACTAAGATCGTGGGTCTAGTAGAGTTTGAAATTGAACCCCAAATAAACACTGGTACGAGAACTTGAGATTACTCTTTGCATCCTATCCCTATTTACCCTTCTATGTCGGATGATGTTCCAACACTTCCGAAACCGGTGGGGGCTTACGACTTGATCACTGATTTAACAAAGACCTTTTCTCACATCTCCTTCTTGGATTTATTGAAGAACTCCCCTGCTCATAGAGGAGCTTTGTAAGCATTAGGTCTTGGACATTTGATCAATGTCACCCCTCCTCTAGAGGTGCAAATAAATCACATAGACTTTTACGTACATCCTCCATTGTAGCTCAAAAGAGATGTTGGGTTTATATTCGACATTAGCAAGATGCCCACAAATGTTGAGTTAACATGTAGAGGTGATTCAATTATGTACCTATAGATTTGGATTTACAATAACTACGTAAAGCACACAATGATCGATGACGGGGCAACAATCAATATTGTTCCCTTTTCAATCATCAAGAAGTTAGGCTATAAAAAAACCAATTACTCTTCAACAAGAAACATGTTGAGAGGGTATGATAGCCTCAAGGAAACATCAATTGGAACCATAGTATTACTAGTTACCCTAGGGCCCAAGATGGATCTTATAGAGTTTTATATTATAGACTTGGAAACTAGCTATAATATGATTCTCAACTGTCCTTGGATACATCACATGAAGGTGATTCCTTCCACATTATTTCAGGAAGTGAGATTCCTACATTTGGGGAAATTATTCATTGCACAGGGTGACCCAAATCCCTTTGACATTCACCTAGCTAACCTAAATAAGAAACACGGGGTACATTCTGAGTTTTAGCTCCCCGTAAACCAATTAAAAAAACCCACGAGTTTAACACCAAAGAAAAAAATAATTCCCACAACGGAATTAGAAATTACTGGTTTGATTGAAGGGATTCTTGCAGTTAAAGATGAAACCATTACTATTGAGATGGTATCAACAAAAACCATGATGAAGATTTTTGATTTGTTGGAGAATGATTTACCCATTCTCCTTCCATTTGATTCCATGGGCATAAGACATGTTTTGGGACTCAGATCTCTTCCATCCAAAGAAGTTTACATGGTTGAAGTCTTAGAAGCAAGGGAAGAAGATACAAAAAGTGATCCAACATCAATCTTCCCAAATAACTGTTGGACTCTTAATTTTGATGAAGAAAAATGCTGCTTTAGCGCTATGGCAGGCGTGATCCTCAATTCTCCTCAAGGGAAGGTCATGCCTTTTTCCTTCAAGCTAGATTTCAAATATACAAATAATGGTGTAGAATACAAGGCTCTCATCCTTGGTCTCATAGTAGTCAAAAGAATGGGAACTTGTAACATTAGAGTGTTGGGTGATTTGCAGCTAGTCACTAATCAAGTTTCATAGGTATATGAGATGAATGCAGAACACTTGCAGCTCTATAAAACTATTGTACTCAACTTGACTAATGGTTTTGAATTCATTTCAATCGAAGCCATCCCACATGAACAAACATTCTCGGTGATTAAATAGCTACTTATGCTTCCCACTTTTGTCTGATCAAAGGGTTAGAAGACACCGAATTCATAGTTTCGGTTCGCACTGAACCTTTAGTTCGTAAAATGCCAACGAATCTGATCTTGGCATACATTGATGCTTAGAATGAGCCTACTACCCTAGATTATGCATAAAATGATGAGGATATTTTAGGGTACCTTAACGATTGTACGTATTTACATACTGCTTCATAAGAGAGGATTTTCTCTCATTCCTCACTCTTCCTCCTATTTTGGAGATCACACAATGGACCCTTCCTCCTCATAAGGTCTTGAGCTTTGTGAGATAGAAGAGGATGGGGAGTTATAACTACCTCCGGCCCCACCTGAGTTTGAAGAGGGTAATGCCTCTTTGATCGAAGGGATGATCGATATCAATATCGAGACGAAGGAGGAACCAAATTTTTTTAAGTTAGGTTCTTCATTGACTCCTGAAGAGGTGGAAATACACACAAAGATTCTTAAAAAACATTCAAAAACCTTTACATTTAGTTACAAGGAGATGACAAGAATTACTGCTCATGTTGCAGTCCACAATCTGGTAACCATATTTGATGCCAAGCCCATTAAACAAAAATCCAGACCTATGAAAACAAAGGTGGCCCTAATGGTTAAAAAGGAAGTTATTGTTATGTTGTGGAGCATGTTTTTCATGTGTGGAAGTGTTGAATATTGTACACTATCCATATTTTTCTTGGGAAAAAAATGTGGTCTAGAAAAACATGCCTGATATTTTGGGAAACATGCTCTTCTCATATGGGTGGGAATTTTGACCCATAGGTATATGGGATGATTATTGACTGACAGTTTTGGTACCCACGGTATTGTAAAACTTCTTAAGTATTTGCCTATTTATGTGGTTTTGTGCATATGGTAGGGTTGATGTAACATTGTATATGTGTGTGAATTCAAGTGTGAATTCTATAGAGTTTGTTGAGCATAACTCCAAACATCACTGGGTATTGTATTAAGAGAAGAGGTGGCTTGCAATAAAATCTGAGCAAGTGATTATTGGTGGACGTAGCTCAAATTGAGTAAACCACGTTAAATATTGTCTCTTTATGTTGTGTTATTTTTATTATGCACTCTTATTTTCATATCTATACTATTTTCTGGATATTAGTTTCTACTATTTCGATTCTGTGTGGGATAGTTCCGCATATTTTATCCCTTATTTCCTAACATTTATGAAACTCCTACAAGTGTGGTTCATCAAACCTATTGATTACTCAATGTGGGTATCTAACATTATCCTCGTTCTTAAAAAGAACAGAAAAATTTGAATCTGCATTGACTTTTGGGATATAAACAAAACATGTCCCAAAGATGATTTCCTATTACCATCCATCAATGTTATCATTAATGCAACAAATGGTTATGAGTTGTTGTTGTTTATGGATGGTTATTCCAGGTACAATAAAATTAGAATCTCTGAGGAAGATCAAACAAAGATGACCTTTATTACTCCTTGGGGATCTTATTGCTACACAATCATGTCGTTTGGTCTCAAGAATGCTTGTGCCACTTACCAACATGAAATAAATTACATATTCCATAATCTCATTCACAAGATTGTGGAATCATACGTTGACGACCTTCTAGCTAAGGCTAGAAAGTGTTGCGATCACCCTAAGGTGCTTCGCATCATCCTCTCTTGCCTAATTAAATATGACGTTACATTGAATCTAGAAAAATGTGGGTTTGGTGTGACATGAGGGAAATTACTAGGATACGTCATCTCTTCATGAGGGACTGATATAGATCCAACAAAAATTTGAGCATTTCTAGAAATGATCCCACCATCAAAAGAGTTGAGCATCATGTCCTTTCTCAGAAAGCTCAGTGCAATCCAAAGGTTTATTCCTAATTTAACCTTTTCCATTCATCTGATAAACAATTTGTTAAAGAAATATTTCTGCAACATCTGGAAAAATGAGTGTCATGAGGCATTTGAATCAGTGAAATGATTCCTTTTTTTGCTTCTGACACTCATGCCTCCCAAATTAGATCACCCTCTTATTCTATATTCATGGGCTATAGACGTCTCATTAGCTTGAATGCTAGCACAAGAAGATGATGACAAGCACGAATGCACAATTTACTTCATTAGTCATACGTTACTAGACTATGAGACATGCTATACATAGGAAGAAAAAGAATGCCTCGATGTAGTATCTACAACAAAACGGTCAAGGCATTATATGCTTAACCAAGAAACATGGGTTATTGTTAAAATAGATTGTCTTCAGACATTCCTAATCCAAGGTTCATTGTCCAAGAAATTTGGATGCTTCATAACCTTAATGGGAGAATTTGAGTTAACTTATGTCAACCAAAAGTTCGTCAAGGGAAAAATCATTGTTGATTGGTTGGCAGATAACCCAATAGACTATGAAGAGTCAGTGGACCTAAGTTTCCCCAATGAGTGTATATACTACATAGAAGTCAGACCTCCCATTGCTGTGTGTCCATGGTATCAAGATATTGTCAATTTTATTATGGACCACACATACCCTAAGGGACCAATATCGCAACAGAGAAGACGGCTATGCATCCTAGCCACCAAGTACGTAGTTATAAAATAAGTACTCTATCGTAGAGCTTTTGATGGAACAATGCTAAGGTGTTTCGATGAGGAAGATTCTGAAAAGATCCTTTATGGAGCCCACAACAAGGTCTGTGGAGGTCATTTTGGAGGACATGCAACTGCTAGAAGATACATTGGGTGGGTTATTTCTAGCCCACCCTAGAACACGATGCAGTAGACTACGTATGCAAGTGCTGTAAATGCCAGGAATTTTCTCATGAGATTCACATTCCTACCCAAGCTCTATAACCAATTGTAACACCCTAGCCCTTTTCCACATGGGGCTTAGATTTGATAGGGAAATTCTCTCCCTCATCGAAAAATGGCCATAATTTCATAATTACGGCCACAAAGTCTTTCACAAAGTAGGTTGAGTTCATGCCTCTTACCATCATAGCGGGATCTGTAATTGTAAAGTCCATTTTGAACCAGATCATCTGTAGATATAGGGTCCCAGAGGTCATTATCTCCAATAATGGCACATCATTTAAAAATGAAGAGATGTGTGAGTTGTGTGAAAAAATCAAGATAAATCATCACACTGCCTCTCTATATTACCCTCATGCCAATGGACAGGCTGAGGTAACTAATAAAATGCTAAAATTTATCCCCCTGAAAAGGGTTAAAGAGAATAAGCGTGATTAACACTTAAAGCTATTTTCGGCCTTGTATGCCTATAAAATGTCAGTAAGAACACCAACGGGGGCAACCCCATGTTCCTTAGTATTTGGTTTGGAAGTGGTCTTGTCGCTTAAAGTTGAGATACCCAGTATACATATATTATTACAAGGAATCTTAGGAGAAGAAGGATATCGTTAGGCATGACTCATTGAGCTAGAGACCCTAGATGAAGCTCGGCTTAGAGTTGAGGCACACCATAGAGCCTACACTAACCAAATGTGCTGGTAGTATAATAAGAAGGTATATGAACATGATATAATCAATGGAGATATGGTATTGAGACTTGATAACCAGATAGACAAAAAAATCAACAAAGGTAGGAAATTCAGGCCCAAAATGGAGGACTACAAGAATGGGGCATATCGCCTGTGTATTCTAGAGGGTGAAGAATTATGTGAATCCATCAATTCACTTCACTTAAAACTTTAGTATGAAAGATCCATCTACATTTTCACATGTACACTATTGCATCCGTATTACATTTTCATCTGCTAGATCATTTTGTAAATTTGTAGTCAAGTAACTTATCTTTCAAGAAAATTTCAAAAAACTTCTGAAAATATTGGTAAAATATTCAATCACACTTCTACAAGTATTAACAATATTATCATCAACATTTCCAATCATTTCATCAATTCAACAAGATAAGACAAAATTTTGACACTAATCCTACCAAGGCCTGCATACTTGGTTCTACTCGTAGTTTTCTTCGAGCATAGGTGTATTTTCCCATAGTATGTTCTAGGAGCTTCTTGGAGTCATATATTTCCTAGAAAAACCTCTTCAGTAGCAAAAGAATTCTAAACATTTTAAATTGGATTGCTTGTTTTCATATCTCAACCTTCAGTGTTGAGCCATCGCATTTTACTGGTTGTGTGGGGTTGAGGCTAGGGGAAATCTCTCCCTCCCAAGAGCACAACTCATATATATATATTCTCAATTCAAAATCAATACAAAATTTTCATTTACACACTTCTTTGCCGCACCAACCTTTGGTGTTGAGCCCACGCCTCTTACTAGTGGTGTGAGTTTCGTAAAGGAGGGAAGTGCCCTTAGTCACCTATGCATTATCCTTAGTGATGAGCCCATGCTTCCTACTGGTAGTATGGGACAAGATTTAGGGGGTCTTTGCAAATAAATTAGTAAGTTAAAAGCAATATTTATTCAATAAAAAGTGCTTTGAAGTCATAAATCCCAAGAAGAATGAATTAGATGTGCATGTTCCACAAGAGTTACAACCTTTAAACCAGATTTTGTCAATCAAGAGGCCATCTACGGGTCTAAGTCTAGATAAACTTGCAAGCAAATCACATTCTAGACTGTGTAGTAAACTGTGTGTAGAGCTAGTTTGTAGGTTTCTGATAGGAATTATGTCAAAATATTTCCTTTCTCTCATCACTTCCATTCATCAAAATCATACAACTCACGTCCCTTCTGGTTCTCGGTATTGATCCCTCCCATCTTACTAGTTGCATGTGGCTAGAAGTGGAGTGGGTTCATTTTCTTATCATATCACATTCATCACATTTTGCTAACAAAACAAGAAGTACTAAATATTGCTTGAAAAACTAAAGTTTCGACATTACATTGTATTTGCATTAGCATCATATAAAATAAAACAACAAAAAGAAATTCATTTTGTTAGCATATCATCATTCATTGCATACATTCTCAAAATCATTTAAAATCGTAAATTCTAAACATTTAAGATTACACATGCGAAGTAAACCATAAATGAAGTCAACTTTGGTGCAAAGGATAGCCAAACCAAAAAGAAATATTTGTATATATTATAACGAGTCAAGTTTGTATACAATGTCATCACACTCTAGGTGTGGTCTAAACACTCACAAGGAGCACAAAATCACAAAAAATCATATATGCCTCACAAAATGGCATCAAAGCAACAAAGGCTTAATGTCATATCCCTCTCTCCAGGAACCCTGAGATGGTGTGCGGCTACGGTTAGGACTCCTGTTGCGGCTCCGATGTCATGAATGTGTCGAGCGATGAGAGTGACCATAAGATCAACCACTAGTCACATCCTCATTATTTGAGTGGCTCTGTACCGCCATCCTCTCTGCCATCTCGCATGTGGCGATCTTCTTATCATGAGCAGTCAAAATCTCTGCGGCCTTCCAAAGAGGCTCAAACATATATGTATATCATCCAACCTGCAATGGTTGTCCCACATCCTTTGTCAGCTCCACATGGGTCTTCCTCAAATGAATCAGTAAAGTGTCATCACAGATCCTACAAATAAGATCTCTCCAACCCTTAGTAGTGGCTGCAAAACAAATAGAACAACGACGAGTTAGAAAACATCAAAAAATCAAAAAGTACAATGTTTAACATATTAACATCTCTAGTTAACAAGGTCGAGAGAAGAGTATCTACATACTCGAATCTCTGAGCATCTAGGTGGGATCATTTGGTACACCTGGTGGTGGAGGATATACTACCAGCACCTGCTAGGCCTTCCCCTCTCTTGAGGTGACTCGCTGGCCCATCACAGATTGCTCATCACCACCTCCCTTATGAAAAAGTGGCTCCCCTGAAACCAGAGTCTCCATCTCCACCTCCACCTCCTCTCTCTCTACCATGGAGATCTCCTTTGTGGCCCTCCACTCCATGCCATTATCCCCCTCCTCATCATGAGTCTCTCCGCCTACCTCCTCCATCTCTGCCTCAATGTCTATCTCCTTATCTACCTCCTTCTCCTCCCCACTGTGAGCAGGTGCAACCTTAATCTAGAGGAGAGCCCTGGGTCGTTGTCAAGCTCGAGTAACCATCTCCAAAGAGATAGGTACTCCTGGTATCACCATTGTCCATCCATGTAGGCCCTTAGGGCCTTCTCGAGCCTCCCTAACACTTCGATAGACATTGGGCACGACTGGAAGATTATCATCATAGGGTACCCCAAACTGTTGGGGTACTCTGGCAGTAGGGTGGGCCTCCACCTTCATGGTTCTATAAACTAATTGAGAAGTAGTAGCACAAGCAAGCAAGATAGTCCCCTCCTAACCCCATAACCCAATCATGTCCTGATAGGGCCTCACAACAAAATAATCTATAGTCAGTGTAGAAATGGGTTGATGTGACCCCCTGAGAACTGAAAAACTTGTCCATCTCATAGCCCTGATGGTCCCCGGATCTTGTACACCAACTTCCCTCTGATAGGGGATGATCCTCTCATACACCCAACTCATCACTAACAAAGGATGGCTTAGGGATTTCCCATCTAGCCACACAACTCAATACTAGTCGTGGTATGTAGTCCTTAGAATATCAACACCCCATGCATAAATCCTACCATACTACTCAATCTGCATGATAATCGAAGCTTAGTAGTACAATAGCTTGTCCTCGCCCATATCTCCTACCAACTGAGAAGCCAAAATACCAATAATGGTCTTATGAATGGTGGGGATAGGATCAGAGGCAACAAATAAAAGCCTCATACCCTGCTTGGAACTCAATGACACCCCATCATCTCCCATATAAGAAGCCCACTGACTAGATTTGGCTGTGCTCCCTGCACTCTCCAAAATCAACCGTCTACTAATCACAAGTACTCCAAGAATCCTATAAACATCCTCTAGAGTAATAGATCACTTTCTCCTAACACCAAGGAATCAGAAATTATTTTAGCCATCATCCCAATAAGACAGTAGGTCAGACAAAATCTGACTGGCTAGTGCTGTGTGTGGCACCTGAGAGATCCTCCACAACCCAACCTAGTGCAATAAATATATCTCGTCTTGACTCAACTAATAAATAATACCTAGAAGCCAATCAAACTCTCTCGCTCAGCTCTAGCAAATGTATAACTCCTTCTGCATTCACCAAAACAAGAAAACGAGCAAGTTAGCAACGTATTTCAATAAGAAAGCTCATAAAAAATAACACAAAATAACTTAAAATCCAAAAAAATTAGTCTAAACAGGTCAAAATTTCTCTCTGCCTCGACAATTACAAAACTGTCGCCCTATGCAGGGCGGCGATTTTGTAATTGTTACAGCGATTATAGGACCGCTGCCCTAGGTAAGGTGGCGGTCATGTCCAAAATGGACAAAGCCATCCCCTTTGACCCGAAAATTTAGAAATACACATAAATTGACCTTTTTACGTGAAACAAAGGACAAACCCATCTAGAGTATCCCCTAAGGAACATTTTAATTCAATTTTTTTTAAAAAATAACCCCCATATGCATAGATTTTTCAAAATTTCACATTTTAGGTTTTAAATAAACAAATGCAAAATACTAACCTTTATCTTCGTTATTCGATCTCTCACTCGTCGGGCCATGGTCACGTCGTCACACTCATCGTTTGACTATACTCTCGCTCAAAACGGTGATGGTTGGTCCAGATCTCAAAAATCATAACAAGGATATGTACAAATGAAATTGAAAATTAGAGTTTTGGTTATGTATATGCTTTATTTTAACTTCATTTTGAGTGTATGTGCCTTACATGGCTGGAGTGCTGGCACAGGTATAATTTTATCCCCATGCAGATGGTAAGTCCTCTTGTCATTTTCTTTTAGTGTTTATTTGTCGATATCGTATCTATATGCATTTGAGTTTTGATTTCATTTTACAGTTAGCGAGATCTTGTACGGTGACATTTCAACACATGAGTGTGTCAGGTATAGCTTCTAACTCCCCGTTTTAGGAATGCCATACTCAGACTCTGCATTTTACGCCTCTTCATGGCTAAAATGCTTCTTTGAGGGGGTAATAAGTACACATCAAAATTTACACATGCTACATTGTCAGAAAATGGTTACAAAAGGTCCTCAATGATGATTCACATCCTGTATAAAGTCTTCGAGCTCCCTAAACCTCTTTGCAACTTATATTTGTAGCCTAGTTTACCCTACTTATCCATTCCCTTACTTTTTAGGTAGCTACCCACACCTTTTTGCTTTAATTTTTGCCTTTAATTGCAAAACCGCCACCCCTGCCTAGGTGGTGGTTCTATAACTGCCACCCAGGTAGGGCAGTGTTTTGTAAGCACTAGTTTCAACATGGCAATTTTGTAACCATTTTCCTACGCATGGTAAAATTCCTATGCCAATTTTCCAAAACTCTTTTCCTCATGAATTGATGCATGATTGTTTCACTTTATTTCACTTTTAGAACAATGTTTCTTAATCATTTTATCTTATTTTAATCTTAAATGACTTGTGGAAACCTTGCTCTTTTACTTTTGACTTGTGATTGACTATTCAAACTACCCCTTCACGTGATGATGTGACACCCTATGGTTACCAAGTGTGGTAGTGCACAACCTCAGCCAACCCTCTATAAAACCATCACTTGTTATCAAGCAAATGGTTGGAGATTATTTTTATGTATCTTGTTTAGTTGAGCTGCAAAAATCTTGCTAGAAATTGCAAAGCCAAGTTTTGTTCTCTCGCGCTATCTTTGTTCTAGCCCACGTATTACTACCAGACTGCCATCAAGCTATCCATTACTCTAGAATGGTTTATCATTGCCGCTTCTAATACATTCTCACCATCTTAGAACTCACATGAACACAAGAAATTGAAATTACAAACTAAGTGGACACAAAAGCACACCACAACTAGATTTCCATAGTACTACAAACTACCTAGGTTAGGAGTTATAATTGGGTTTCTGTAATTATTTTGTTAAGAATCTCATTCGCTATTATTTCACTGCAATGGAAAATGCATTTCCATTTTCATTATTACAATCATTGGAATAGTTACAGTAGATCAATTCCTTCAACAAAAGCCTTCTTAGGAAAGATAGCTTCCTTTTCCTATCTTTATAGATTTACAAAGAAGTGATTCTAGAAGAAATCTTCAATGTTAGTTTAGAAATCAAGAAAAGCATCATCCCATATAGAAAATCTTCCATAAGAAATCTTCTTTACTTTCTTCGGGGAAGTTGCATAGGGGAAGTGAAGCTTCTGAGAAGCTCTAATTTCTTCCTATTCCTCTGAGGCAAAATTAGAAGATTTATTTTAGATCAATAGTTTAGAGAATCTTTAATAGATTGGTATAGACTTAATTACATCCACTATGCATAAATAAATAAATGCATCTGGTTATTTATCTCTATGTAGGATTTATTAGTTAGATTATAAGCTTTTCATTTCTTCATTTCTTTTAAATTCCATAAAAACACAAAAAGAATTCCTTTTCTTAGATTAGTTGCTTTGTATTGTTTATTTCCATTATATTCCAAAAACACAAAAGCATATTGTATCGAATTTTCTTACTTATATTATATTGTTATCTACCTTGATTATATTAAAATGACTTTGAATTCATACATGACCATAAACGAACCATAACAAGAAAAAACATACGCTAGTGATCCATTATTTCGAAAACCCAAATTTGCCCTGAACTAATTACAGACATAGATATGGGACTCTGTATGCTTGTCCTCAAAATACTACCACGAAACGTTGAGGAGATTGAAAAATTAATCATCTTGAACATTACGGTTGACAAATCTTATGAATACTGGACTTCTCCTGGAAATAGAGTGCAAACGCATATGACCGTATAAAGACCGTAGCCAGTAAGAGTTTATGGTTTTGATCTGCGTGTGTTCCTCATCCACAAGGGCCCAAAGACCAGTTATACCTTAAAACATGATTACACTCATTATTATTTAGGTCGTCCCCATTTCCACAAAACATCATTACAATAAATGAATGTTCTAAACGAAGAATATCACTGAAGCCCTCATGTTTTGGACCACTCTTTGCTAACTGGCGTTAGAGCCAATGGAACCACACCTCTCTCTCATTCATTCGATGACCTTGTCTAGAAATCGTTACGAGGCACCCATTGGTTTTCCATGTATCCCACAACCATTGGAAGGTATTTCCATGTGGAGATTGATATTGATTGGAGTCTTCATGTGGCCATCCTTTTTGATCCATCCATTAGACCCATTCAGGTTAGAAGGGCCTTCCTTTTCCCTTGACGAGGAGATCCTGATATTGTGTGTTGAGGAAATCATTTTGCCTTGATAGATTTTTTCATCCCATTCCCACATATTTTCATCCACATACCACATATTCACTATATTTCACTATCTATAGCCATCCACATCTTCCATGTCAGTTGTCTCGGCATGACCTGCAGGAGGTCGAGTGCGGTTGAAGGTCACGCGTGTCAATTTTCATTCGTACAGACAACAACGTTGATCAAGAGTAATTAGACAAGCTCACAAATTTTCATCAAGATTTTTGTGATAATCCTACCCATCTTCCACATATTCTTCATGCTTTAATTGCTACTAAAAACTCTCATGATTATGCTTCGAGACCCTTCATCAGTTCTTCCTTAATTGCCATGGCCTCCACTAATCCCCTTAATGTTTTTGTTTTCATTCCTACTACTACCTCTCCCATCATTTAACCTAATGCTTCTAATGCATAACTTGTCGCTTCCTCCAATATTCCTTATTTGACTTCTTTATATTAGGATTTGAAAACTCAAATTCGTCAACTTCAATTGGATACCTATCTCGCTGCATCTCCATCTCTTAGATTCTACTTTAATTACTTCATACTCCTTTTCACCCGCACCATATCCATGCCTACCTAATCTTCCCCTCAATTTTGTCACCCCTAAGTCTCCCCATTTTTAAAGGCCATGACAACCCTCAAGAGCATCTCCAAGAATTTCATGTAGCATGTCTAGATTATGTGGATGATCACACTTTACTAGGCAATATCTTTCATCACAAGTCTTCAAGATTATGTCATATGCATTGGTTCTATGATCTACATGTCCACTCGGTAACATCTTTTACATAGTTAGCTAAAATGATTTTCTCACTCATTTCTCTATCAATATCGGCTCTAAAATATCCTATGCTCAACTAGCACAACTTAAACAAGGATCTAATGAGCATCTAGCGGATTATGTCTTGCGATATAAGAACAAATTAGCTATAAGATTGTATAATGTACTTCATGGAATTCTGAGCTTTAGGATTTATTTTTCCAAAGTCTATTACCACCTCTCCAGGAGAGTGTTATCTTTAAAGACATCTCCTATCATTCGATAATTTATGTCATACTCTTAAGCTACACGAAAGTAAACTCTTATCTATAGGAAAGCTTAAGTATCATGAGAAAGCTTCATCTTCTACACACTTTCAAAGTAAATAATCTTTCAAGCCATCTACAAAACCTATTGAAGATAAAGCTACTTTCAAATTTGTCTCTAATCCTAAAAAGCTTCAATGGAAGCCACCTAAGTGTACATTTACTAAATTTCCTTGTGCTCCACATAATTTATTTCCACAACTCATTGAGAAAAATCTTATTACGCTTCCACCTCCACTCAATTTGGACCCATCTCATCCTAAAGGTCATAATTACAATGAAAATTTCAGATGTGACTATCATCAATGTGTGGGAAATTCTACTAGATCGATGTTTCAAACTTCACAATATTATTCAAGATCTTATCGATAACAATGTAATTGAGCTTCCTGAGCCTATGAAATCTACGTGCACCAGTCAATGAAAATCATAAGCTCAAGATATTCAACAATCCTCTTCCTAAACATGATAAGAAAGTGACTGATTCTTTAGCTAATCATACATATCATACGTAGTGCCTCCTCCTGGATCGGGGGATCTTGATTTTCTAGTTGCTCACGTTGAGACATCTCCACCAATCATTACTTTCTCTGATCATGACTATCATGCTACATTTTCTTCTGACACATTACACATCAATGCTTCTATTGGATCTTATGCTATCAATAACACTATGATTTGATCCATCATTTTGTCTGTGTGCATGCTCTATTGCACTTCTTGTTGCTATCAATTATCCACTATCACATATTTCATATCCAATTCCTAAATCATATGGTTATGTCAAGCTTCCTAGTCATGGTTGGTCCTCTTACCATGCTTGTTCATTTCTTGTGGCACCTTCAGTCAAAGGGTGTGACATGCTCTTAGGTCTTCCTTGGTCTCATCCTAACTTAGTTATCACTTCCATGAATCAATTGTGTCTAAAGTTCATTCACAACAAGCAAGTCATTACCATCAATGGTGTTCCTCCATCCACACCATGGCCACAACCTCCTCTTGAGGTTTCCATTGCACTCGCTAGAGCATCTAGGTCCCCGAGACCTCTCAAATCTAAAGCACAATATACTTCTAGCTCTCTAGTTCACACACCTACATAGGTACTCATCGATCTTCTAGTCCATCACATCAGTCTAGGCACCACCACTTGAATGGTTCCTTCACACAGATATACATCACCTCCTTGTTTTCCTTCACATAGGTGTCATCATCACCTTCACATAGGCATCTCCTACACATAGGTGTTCATCACCTCCGCGCTCTCCTTCACATAGGTGCACATCACCTTCACAGTTTCCTTCATATAGGCATCCATCACCTCCTAGGTCTCATGCACATTCATTCAATACATCATTTGTCTCATACGTCACTGATCTTAGAGCATGGTCACACACCTTTATCTCCACAAGCATTAGGTGGAGGACCCTCACCTTTCACTTTTATCAGATAACATATTCATTAGCATACACTTGGGGGCATCATACTTCTTCTCCCCCCCTTCTAGCATTCTCAGATGTCTCTCATTTCTACCATTTCACTTCTTACTTCACATCTAGTCTTTCACATGCATCTTACACATCTTGATACACTTGTATCATCATTACCTGATGACACACTCTTGTGCTATGGTTCACACTTGACTATTGAGGGCTCACTACATTCATGAACCTCACATCCTCACATTACACACCGCACACTCAGCGTATTCACAACACATATCTCTCGTGCACATTAAACACAACACATTACCCTATGACACACTCTAGTTCCACGGTTCATAATCGACTATTGAGGGTCTCAATTTGAAATGAACCTCACCATAACTCACTCACTCACTCACCATTCTATGCTTGATCGATCATATCTTTCTAGTGCACAATTCAAACCATTTCCTGATGACCACTCTTGTTCTATGGTTCATTCTTGATTGCTGAGGGGGAATTTATAAATGAACCTCATCTCATGCATACTCATCCACATTATCTCGAGGGGCACATGAATCCTATCAAATTCACTTTGCATTCCATTCCATCTCACTCATCCACATCATAATGCATATCTCGGTTTCACATTGTTCTTGCTTACTTATACTTACATGATACACTTTCTTATTATGTTAGACTGGATACATTGTATGTCATTATATTTTTTATATACACATGTGTGTTCACTTTCCTTCTAGTTGTGATCACATAGACTTTACATAGATCATGTTACATGCAACATGGATGTTTGACACTATACCTCTTACCAGTCCACAGCAGGCTCCTAGGGACATCCACTTTTGTACACATCACAGGTGTTATTATTTCATTTTATACTACTTCCTATTCATACTAGCACACTACATTATATCGGATCATACATGTTTTGACATACTTTCTATCTTTCTAACATGCTAACGGGTGCTTCATGTGTAGAATTTTTCTTACAGGAAATCTTTGCTACCATGGTTGTATGATATCTTGCTTGTTATTATTTGTCATTTTTGTCATTGTTTTGTTTATTTTCGGGCTATGCCCTTTTTCTTGTGTGTACACTGTATGCTTTTGGCCATTTCAACCTCTATTGTCTTGCTGACATCGTGAGTGATGTCCCATGTTTTCAACCCACTTTTCATGGTCTACATTATTCTTCTTGTTTGACTACACTTACACATTGTTCTTTTTATATGCATGTTTATCTTGTTTGCACTAACACTTATTTCTAGCCACTTTGTTTTCATGTGCCTTGGTTTCTACCAAGCACATTCCCTCCTCCCCTTGTAGGGATTCAATTTCAGGTACATCGTTTGGTCCTCCTTTGGGCCACATACTCCTTGCAACATTGCATGTACCCAAAACGAGGGGGGCATCCATTGGGTGAATCAGTCACCCCATTCAGCAGTTTACAGTCATAGTTTAGCAAACAGTACTAGTACAACATAGTGTCTTCAGTCTCAGCAATGACCCAAAATCTGACTTGGGTCCTTAACACAACACAAACACCAGTGCCTAGCTCTAGACAGTAGCACCTAGGCGCTCCTGACCCTTCTTAGGTGCCTATGACTAGGGGGCAGTTACACATTTTTTCTCAGATCAACACAAATCACAGTAGTTTACACAACATCTTTTATAGGACATGCACATTCCTACGACACTCAACATGTATGTTTTCTACTCTTCTTTTATTTTCACGTTGGATTGATTGGACTGAAATGGATCATATTTAAACACACCATCTACAATGGTGTTTACACTTTGGGAAGCAGTCAAAGGTTGGAGAATAACACTAGACCTTTCTCCACTTCTTATACTTCTTCTGCACTTGGCATGAGATCGCCTAAAAAATTTGTTCTTCTACAACATCTTTAGGATTCTTTCTATCTCTTTCACTCATCATGGATCAGGTGCACATGTTCCTTTTCACATTTTTACATACTTTTTACACACTTTTTACATGTTTTGATCGAATTTATCATATACACGACTTTGACTACTCTTTTGATCTTCTCTTTTGCAGGTCCATCCTTATGGGAAGCAACAATCACACTTCATCAAACATTAAGTGACATCAAAAACATGTACAATGTGACACCTACACATACGCTCTCATACCCTAGGGTCATTTTCACTTCCTCTTCTCTAGCTTCCATACTTCACTTTTTATCACTCCACGTTTTTTTCTTGTCTCTCAGCACACTTTTCACCATCAATCTACATGGTTATCAGGTATGCATCTCTTATCTACTTTATGTTATCAAGCATTATCTTAAAAACATAAAGTGGGGGAAAATGTAGACACTAAATCACACACTTTGGGTATATTTCTAGTCTTGATCACATACCACTATTCATATGATTCCTAAGCGAGAAAAAGTACTAATTGATCATTGTCTTTGGCCTCTTTGCTTGCTTTTAGTTTCCTTTTTGGTCTTACACACCTTCTTTCCCAGTCTGTCTTTCGACACTTCACTTTTCTGAGTCTGGACACCAGCGCCTTAGGATGCAACTCCCAGCACCTCTCCCCTTAGGTGCCCTACCTCTTTTACTTGCTCACATATTTTGGGTCTTTTCTATCCATTGGGCATCTTATTTCTTACTAGTCAGCCTTTTAGTGGTTAGTTATGAAATTCAAACAAGGGAATCATATAAATACAAAGCTATGTGATCATAATAAAGGACAAACACTAATCATCTACTATCATCACCTAAGGTTGCATCCAAAGGAATCTTAAGAGTGTCAAAGCATCCATCTAGCATCCATTCAAGGGACAAGGGACTGCATTTTTATACATACACTTCATAGGAGGGGAAGTTCATTTTTCCATGCACACATCTATCTACATTTTTTACATCTAGTTATTGCTCGCTATCAAGTGCAACTTACACAAGAGCCAAATAGGGCATGATTCTACACACACACACGTATAACTACATGGAGTTTGAAATGTAGTGCAACACCTGGATCGTAAGTTCACTTAGTTAGGTAACAACCAGAGTCAGTCTGAACTCCCCATTTGCATCTTTTTATTGTTAGGATTTGATGTGTTTTGGGGTTTTGCAGGTGATCTTTCTCTTTGTAGGTTTTAGATGAATTTGGAAATCAAACAACAAAGTACATGAAACTAAAGGTGAAATCCAACAAACATCTCGCGACTCTGTGAAATTGATTTTCTAAGTTTATAAGCAGCCACAGGCACCCAAAGGAGGTCTGCATTGCCCCAGGTGCCCCTGACCCTAGTCCAGGCACCCTAGTCCTGACATTTCCACACATTCACACAATTTTCTGGGCTCAGTTGCGACACTTCTTCTTTCTTGTTTCATCAAATTTCTAGCTTGGACAACTTCAACATTATTGTGAATCAGCTAAGTATCTTACCCTCTCTCTTGCACTTAAGGTTTCAAATTTATGCACTTATTTTACTTAGGTAAAATATCTATTTTATTACATATCTATATTTGTGTTGTTACATATTTAAGATTTAGCATTTATATATTTTTCTATATTTGCTTAATCAGTCTCTAATGTTTCACTAAGTGAAGAATATTCCATTTATTTCTCATATGTTGGTATTGATATATTCTTACCTTTGAGTTGATGATTCTCAAATGCAATGGGATTTCCGTCTTTAATGATTATTGCACCTATACCACACCCTAAATAATCACATTCGACAATTAATTATTTGGAGAAATTTGGGGTAGTAAGAACTAGAGTGGTACACGTGTCTTTCTTAGTGTCTAAATTTTTGGTGTTACTTCCCCATTCCAATGAAAAGAGCCTTTCTTAAATAATGATGTGGATGGTGCTACAATGTTACCATAATTATTCAAAAATATGTGATAGTAACCTTATAAGTCCTCAAGAATCCCCTAAGATTTTAGGTAACTTTTGGTCAAATTAACCATGGCCTTGATATTGTGAGGATCTTCTATTACACCTTTGTGGGAAATGATATGACCCAATTATTCTACCTCTTTGACTCTAAAATAAAACTTAAAGGGATTCACATAAAGGAATTGTTGTTCAAGAGATTCCAAAACATTATTTACGTGATATAGGTATCTCTCCCGTGTCTTGTTGAAGATTAAGTCAAAGAACACCAGGACAAAGTTTGTAGAAATGATTGAAAGATATAATTCATCAAACTTTAAAATGTAAATGGTGCATTTGTAAGGACAAAAGACATCAACAAAAATTCCATAGTGGCCCTCAAAATTCTTAAATACATATTTATGAATATGTTCATTATGAATTTTGATTTGATGATATCTCAATCAAAGATCTAATTTTATAAAATAAATAACACCATGTTACTCATCTAGCAAATCATCAATGATGGGATAAGGAAACTTATATTTTAATCTATATTTTTTGAGCTATAGGTAGTCTAGAAAGATGTGCTAACCTTTATCCTTATTCATATATCACCACTGGAGAAGAGTAAGACACTCTAACTATGGTGCATAATACTTTCTTCTATAATCTCTTGTAGCATCTTTTTAATCTCATTCTTCTGTAGATATGGGTACTGATAAGGTCGAATATTAGGTGGTTGTTTCTTGGTACTATTTGAATGACGTGATCATGATATATTTTGGGAGAAAACCCTTTTGACATATCCCAAAAAAATAACTAAGAGATTATTAATAATTTCTTATAGATATGATGGTATGGGAATTTTTTATGGTTGAGCTTCTAGTGAAAATAATTGTGCCACAAACCTATTTACACCTTCTTAAGAATCTTCTATAGTTGGTGAGAAATCAACAACTGTGGAGATTTTTCCTTCATCCCACACATATCAAAATTACTCCCTTCATAATATAAATTCATGAACAAATCTTATAAGTTCATCTTAATTGTTCCCAAGGTAGTAATTCATTAAACCCCTAACACAATTTTTTCCCCCCATTGAAATGACATACATGGGACTATCTAGTAGGTAATGTCCCATGTATAGCTTAATATTATGACACTTTCTTGAATAACTAACTTTACCTCCATTTTCAATCATGAATTGAAACTATGGGGCTAGATAAACAAAGTAATTTAAGTGCAACACTAACTTATGATTGATGAAATTTTGAGTACTTCCAGAGTCAATTAGTATTGCCGCCCTTTATTTCTTCATGAAGTTGACAAGATTAAGGGTGTTTGGGGTGTTAATTATTGAAATCACATGATAAAAGATAATTGGTTGAGATTATTCAACCTCAATATTAAGAACCTATTCCTCTTCAATATCATCTTGCTCCTCATCTTCTTTCTCATTGGGATCTTCAATGTGGAACAATTTATTTTCAAGACATTTATGTCCTTTACTCCACTTGCAATCACAAATGTAGCATTAAAATTTCTCTCATTTCTCTTCAATTTTTTGAGGATTCGTTCATGTCAATTGGGGAAATTATGGTGTTTGAAGCATACTCTCCTTTTGAGTAGTAATACTCATCCATTTTAATAGATCTCTTTCCTCCACTTGATAAGAAACTATCATGGATTTTGATATCGAAATCAGATTAAGAAGGAAAATATCAAGTTAGATGTTATCATTGAGTCCACCTAGGAATAGATCACTAACAATAATGCTTTGAAATGTCATCCACATATAATGATAAATTTTGGAACCTTTGGATCTAATCCTTGATTGTCCCTATTTGTCATAGCTTTGTTATCTAGATGAAATAGTTATCTATAAAAATGTTATTATAGTATGTTTGGAATTCATTAGTGAACATATAACAGGTACCAAGGAGACCCCTATTTTGTATTTTTCTCACACATCCATATATACCAAATGAAGTGTTTTGGTTTCAGATACATGGATGCCATTACCACTTTCTATCCACTTAGGACTTGATGTAGATTAAAAAAATATACATTTGGTTAATCTTGGTGACTAGATCCTTCCCATTAAAATTGTGCATTTACACTTTGGGAATCATCTTCCACATGTAGTTAGAGCATCCTACATGGTTATGTAGAGGAGCCACCCTATTTTGTGTGATTTTAATATGAGTGTACACTGTTTGAGGAACTTGTGTGACTTGAATGGAAATTCATGCCAATCTTCATGAATTAGATAATGAGCATCAAATATTTCCTCATTGATTCCAATTTTATTTCATTTCACCTTCACTGAGTGCAAGATATTTTCAAAATCTTTTTTGAACTCACCCTTTAGTGATTGAAGATTGGGGTTGAGGTCATCCTTATTCACCATGATTTTAACATTTTCCTGAAGCTGGATGACTTCCTCTGATACCCCAAAAGATGAATATTCAAACTCAATATCATCCTTACTTGGAGTCATTCATCGAGTGAATTTCCCCTTCCCTTGGGATTTATTTGATCTCCATGTCATGATATAGGGCTTCAGTCTTAGGGTACATGGATTAAGGTAGGAATTCAAGGTTTGGGGTATCGTGTGGTTCTTAGATGAATAAAGTGAAACACAAAGAGAAATCCCTTGCTAAGTTTAGGAAATATTTCCACTAATTTAAGAAACATAGAAAAATTCTAAAAATTGTAGCCTATGGAGTGAGTTTTTGAAAATTCCTAAAATGGATATAGCTTATGCAAAATACATCAAAAGATATTGAAATTTGGAGAGAATCTTACTTGAGTGATTTTTCCACTTTAGTTAAAAAAATTGCAGAAAAAAATCACCACCATTTAGTAGTTATATCTAAATCTTCAAAACTAGGGTTTTGACCTAATTTTTGCCCAAATAGGAGCTCTGATGTCACTTGTAATGACATTACTTAGATAGACTAGATATCATCAACAATATATAACACAAAGAAAATAAAATGGAGAGAAAATATCATGATATGCAAGTATCATGAATTATCCACTTCAAGGGGGTACCCTCCAAACCATTTGATAAGACTCAAGTTGTAGACACTAAATCACACACTTGGGTTCATTTCTAGGTCATGATCACATACCACTATTCATATGATTCTTGTAGACATCTAAAATGTCGACATGGTTAATTACTATTAACTTGTCCCACAAATATCCCAACATCATCCATATAATAATTAATCGCAAGATTAATTATTATTATTTAATCCATTTTATCATATTTATGCCTTTATCATTTTATCATCATTTATCATTTATCATTATCCCAAATCCTTTTAGTTCATTATTTTATCCCATCTTATCATTAATCTCTTTTATGTCATTATTATATCATATTATCCTAATTAACATTTTATAGGAATTTAATATTTTTACATCTACCTACCCACCTACTCTACACATCCCTACACCTATCCTTTCCATGTAATCACACCACTAATCATCATTTACTAACCTAATCTAATTCTAATCCTAATCACATCCTCACCTCTAAATCTAGAGGCTTCTATTTCTAGAATCTTCTCTAAACTTCCCTTCATTTAAAAATTCAAATAAACCTTCCACTCTCCATTGAATTTTCTCTCAAATTCTAAAATCTCCATTATTCTCATGCACTCTCCACCATTGATTCAAATCCAACATGGCTTCATCTTAGCCATCAAATCCTCCACCCACAAGCTATAAATTGAGCTCTCCTCCTCCATGAGAGCTAACTTGGAACAATCTTAAGAATGTATAGCCAACCTCTGCTATTTTATCCACTCAATCATTTAATCAATCTATTTTATCATCATTTAATTAATCCATCATCATTTTTATCAAGCAATTATCCTATGCAAGCAAAGGGGAGGTGCTTCCCAAGTGTCTCCGAAATATGAAGCAATCCAAAAACCATCGACATTCCATCCAAGAGCACTTCTAAGATATCAAAGAAGGAGGATTTTCCACCCGTAGGTAAGTGTAGGTATATGATCTTCTCCCTCTTTCTATTCAGCTCAATCCGAGGTAGGTAGATAGTTGTGTTAGTTTAGGATTTGAATTAATTTATTTCTTGGTTTATAAGTTTCACACTAACACCCCTTTTTGCTTACATTTTGGCGCCCACCGTGGGGCTTACCCCCAAAGTTTTTTGTTGTTTTTGATAAGATTTCATATTATAAACAAACTGTCCAAATTTGAAAAAAATATGTTGAGATTTACACCTTTAAATTTCAAATTTTTGTGGTAGTCATCCATTTCAGCGCTTTTGACCTGTCATTTAGCGCTTATGCATACAAAACATCGTTTTTGACCTGAAACAACACTTTTGCACAAAAAAAAATAACATCTGTGGCCGCAGGGATATACTTAAGTGATTTTGTAAAAACTGTGGTGCTTTTGTAAATACTTCAACACTTTTGTTCAACCTTTAAACCCCAAAATTTCCATTTTTTGCTTGTTTCCATCTTTTGTCAACATAGTAGCGCGTTTGCAGATAAAGTGGACTTTTTCAAATAAAGTAGTGTGTTTGCAAATAAAGTGGAGCTTTTATAGAAAAAGTAGTGCTTTTGTATAGTGGAGCTTTTACAGATAAAGTAGCACATTTGTAGATAAAGTGCGCATTTTTGCGACAAAATAGATTTTGCAGATAAATTAGCGGGTTTGCAGATAAAGTGGAGATTTTGAAGATGAAGTAGAGTATTTGCATATAAAGTGGAGCTTTTGCAAATAAACTAGTGTTTTTGTATAGTGGATCTTTTGCGGACAAAGTAGCGCTTTTGTATAATGGAGCTTTCGTAGATAAAGTAGAGCATTTTACAGATAAAGTAGCACTTTTTTATAGTGGATATTTTGTAGATATAGTAGCATGTTTGCGAATATAGTGGTGCTTTTGGTTGTATATCAGTGCCTTTATATATATTTTAAAATTGATTTCTGCTAACCCTGTCTTTGTTTGTTTTGGCACTTTTGAGCATATATTGGTGCTTTTGTAAAGAAATTAGCACTTTTGTTATTGTTTCAATGATTTTAAGTAGATTAGTTATTTTGTTCTAAAATAGATTTCTTGTTCTGAAATAACCCTTTTGACTTGTAATAACACTTCTTTGGACAGTAATAGTGCTTTTTTCCAGATAACAATTTTGCATTAAGTACTAATTAACCTAATCACATTTTTTTGGTGTTTTAGTGGTGTTTTACAGGTTCTTACATTTTGTTTTTACAGGTTCTTAAGAACATTAAGTACTAATTTTAATATTTGATTATTATGTCACCTAACGCTTGTGGTTTAAAAACTACTAACCCTTTGTTTTGTAGCTCGAACGGTCCAAGAATATTTGGGGTATAAATAACAAAACTACTAATCCTTGGTTTTTTAGGTCCTCTTATCGAAAGACCCCATCATATAAACTTTATCATTAATTTTTATTATGTTTTTGTTTATCTTCTTTGTGTTACTTTCGCTGCTTGTTTTGACCCAAAGATGACACCGTGTATGCTCTCCTCGTGCATCCTAAGGACAATCTTGAGGATTCAAAAGCAGATAGTATTCCTTCCCTTTTTTATTTTTAGGGGTCAACATGACATGGAAGTGATATACACACAATTTTCATAGTCCTAGGGGTGTCATGACCATGGGATTCATCTCCACGTACATAGACACACCATATGTTCTAGCAGGGTATATAAATTCAATGAAAACTATCGTTATTAGCTAAGAACTTGTTTGTTTTAAGAGTGGTGTGAAGTGATGGAATTCCACATCCTAAAACCTAGGCCTTAAAAAACATCCTTGTGACATGGACTTGGGCCCCATGTACCGCGAGGTATATCAGGGACTCCCTAGTGAGCTTATGCATCCTAGACTAGGAAACCTCTTGGCCGTATATCAAGCTATAGTGTAAGGAATCCACACTCCCTAAGATCACTCGCTAGTCGACCCCACATTGACACATATGTGGAGATCCAATTATGTGGCACCATCATTGGTGTGTGGTATTAAAAGCGGGCTATAACTTAATTGCAAACACACTTGACTAGTTAGGGTGTGTGTTGCATGTTTTTTGTGTGCTTGTGAACACCCTTAGCCATTCCATCACTTTAAAATTTTAATTAATTAAGCATCATCATAATTAACTATCCCTAATCACATGAACCTTATCCTAATACCATCCTTAATCCACAATCCTAATTCAAAATTAATTCCCCACACATCCTATCTAACCATGACCATTTGATCCTCAATCCCCATCCTCTCCAAACCAACATCCAAACCTTTACCTCTTTTCTAAATCCATCAACCAAGCTATCTCATCATCCCCCACCCATCCAATTCAACCATCTCAATTTAACCATGAAATCCCACACATCCATTTAACACCTTAACAAACAAAGCTCAAACCTAACATCCTATCTTAACCAATCCTCTCCCCACCATTCAAATCAACCATCCCCTATTGATCCTAACATCATAAGAACCATCCAACAACTTAATCAACAAATATCTAATCTACAATCATCAATCAATCAATCACCCCTTAAAACCATCATCTCCTAACCAACCCAACCACAACTTCCCCTTCATAAGATCCTCACCCCTCACCCCATGGACTCCCTCTTTGAGGAACCCAAACCATCTCAATCCACCCCCAGACCTAATCAACATAAATCATTATCCCCATAAGCCAATTATATCAACTTTGACTACCTCACTAACTTTGACCTAGACCAAGAGGACCTCCTTTATGTCCTAGCTAATCTAGCTACCAATCCCAAACCCCAAACATCCCAACCTACAAATCCCTTATCAATCATCATGACCCACACCTTCCTCCCATCAAAACTCATGCACCACCATCTAAAATCTCAACTCCTAAATCCAATCATCATAAAACTTATCATCAAGTCCCATTCATGTATACACCACAACCCCGAAAAAATTCATCCAAAATCATCATCTCCCACATCTCATCTTATTCCTCCATCCTCATCATCTTCATCATCCCAATCTGATCCAATGGAATTTCTCCTAGATAGTCCCACATCTCCTAATCCACCATCAAATTTAGCCTATAATCCTTACTTAACCCCTTCATCACCTAAGCCTAACACTACCATATCCTCTAATAATATTTCATCTCCACCATCCCCTAATTCTAAAACATCTCACATAAATCCTAAATCACCAACTCCCAAACCTAAAAAATTCAATCTCAATCCTCTCCCCATCCCACCTTCTACCCAATCTAATGAGGCTCATATGTCACCTTCATCTACTTCATCCATTAAAACAACCAAATCTAATGTGGTTCCTACACCACACCTATCTCCCAAATCTCCTTCATCCCCAATATCACCTAACTCTAATGTGACCCCCCATATCACACCCATCCCCTTCATATAAATCTACCCACCCCCTTTATATACATTTATCAATCTCAAATAATCTAATTTGAGCACGAACCATCTACTCCAACTAATCCAAAATTAACCAAATCTACTTCGGCCTCCAAGCCCAAACCATCCACTTCATTCCCGAGGCATAATCCATCCCCTTCATCTTCTAAGCCACATCAATTCAATCCAAATCCTAAATCCAAATTGAGAAAAACATCTCATAAAACACCCAATTTTGCACCATTACTTCCTACTCCCTCCAAACCATTTAACCCAAGCCACTTTACTCCTTTATGAAAATCCTTGACCACCATCTTCCATCTTCTCAAAACCTTCAACATGATCATCCATAATCCAATCAAATCACACAATCAAAACCTTCTCAAACCATCTTGGTACCCGGAAAACTATTATTGTGACTTCCATCATACCCACATATATTCAACCAATCGTTGCATGTAATTTAGGTTTTATGTCCAAAACCTTATTAACCAAGGGCTTCTTGTCCTTGTACATATTTATCCACCATATTTCCATCTCAATACTTTCCCTAACAAGCATCCACCATCCAAACCCTACTCAACATCCAAAAATTGTTATCCATCTAAATCTCATCATACATCCAAATATCCTTCACCAACCAAAAATGAAAACAAATCTCACCTCCAATACTTTGTTAAGTTTGGCCTCTTAGTGGATGAAAAAACTACAACCCCCAAATCTCATGATGACCACATGTCATCATCCTCCCCATCCAATTCATATCCTATAGAAAAAAATATGTTTGCTAGTATGAAACATCAAGGTAAAGGCTTAGGCATCCATGAAAAAGGCATTCGAAAACTCATCTCCCTTCATCAAAATCATAGTCGTTTAGGCTTAGGTTATAAACCG
Organism: Taxus chinensis; assembly: GCA_019776745.2. Classification (NCBI taxonomy): domain Eukaryota; kingdom Viridiplantae; phylum Streptophyta; class Pinopsida; order Cupressales; family Taxaceae; genus Taxus; species Taxus chinensis. The sequence goes on from CM034146.1 coordinate 676,101,824, forward strand.
AATACTAACAACTTACCTCCTACTACTCCATCACAACCCATTTCTACCACTCCTCTTGTTGAATATATTATCCCATCCACTCAACCCAATCGTAAAACATTTAACCCCCCTACAAATACCAAACATCTAAAAATGGATTGAGCATATAATTTGTCACCTATGCATGGATGTTCTTTCCTTCCCACCCATCATCCTTCCATCCAACATCTAATCCATTATTATTATCACATCCATTAATATCCTCTTCTAATCCATTCATTTGAACACTTGATCATCTTGCTCATAGATGTTGTAAGCTGATAGTCCTTACTACAATTATGTGGCCTTGGTCTATCATTACCTTCAACATTAAAGCACCATCCTCCTCCTAGAGATCCACACACTTTAACACACTTAATCAACTTGTGGTGAAGACCATTGGGTGCATGTTTTGAAACTCTAGTCAATGTCATCACCACACTCATTTTCATCCCCCCATCAAGCCACTAGTGATTCTTAACCCCTTGAGAATTATCAAGAGAGTGGAACCTCTTTATGCAAAAAAATACAAATATCAAAAATCCAAATATCAAAGAATCATCTCAAAATTAAAAAATATATAAATAAAGTCCACCTCAAGACTCTTTCTAGGGGTGTTTCCAACAACTCTACCAGGGCTATGGATTCCTGGCTAGCTGTAGAGAAATGTTGTGACAAGAATTCAATGTATCTATGCCGAGGATATGGACACCTGGCTGACAGCGAAGCAATGCATGACTTAACCTTTCATTCACTATATATCTACCTATTTGAATTAATCACTCCCTATACATTGGCTATTTTGTCTTCATACACTACCCATTAAGTATTCACTTCAAGCAGTAATTAAAAAACAAAATCACACACACTTCAATCTCGCAGAGACATAGGGATCACATGTTGTCAGGCATTGTTCAGACCTTGGTCACACTTTTGTTTTATTCCTACTCTTGCCTTACAACATTTTTCATTAGGCTCATATTTTGTTCATCACTAATGTTATTTTCCTTTCATCCATCACATCCACATCTTTTTTACCTTAGATCAAACATCTGTAGGTAGGCGATGATTCTTTTCCTTTTCATTTAATCCTCCTCATGTCCCTTTTCAATTTTCATCATCATGACTGGGGGCAGTCTTACTATCATCTACTAGAGGCATCATCCATTTTAGATACCTCCTCACTTCCCATCCTACCCTACTCCTGGGGGTGAAAACAAAAGCATTCATCCATCCACACATGCCACCTTACTTTACACTCGAGGGCACACCACATCTATCCCTCAATCCATCCCCCCTATACCTAGGGGGCATATATTATCATCTTCATTTCCCTTATCTTATCCTATATCACATCCCTTCGCATATCTATTTCCCATCCTACCTCACATATCAACCCATCCCTATCCTATCCAACCTATCAAATTTCCCTCAAACCTTCCCTTTCATCCTACCTAAACATGCTTTGGGACATATAGGAGAAAGTCACATCCCACCTTACATCCTTTCCCATCCCCCACGAGTAATCCCATCTTGAATCCTTTCATCTTACTTATCTTCAACCATTCCCCCCATCCTAAATCCAAAATCTCAACATCCAACATCAAATAATCTAAACATAAAAAAAACACAATCTAAATATCAAAACATCCAAAAATCAAAACATTTTAAACACATAAAAATACAAAAATGCAATGTGTGTGTTTTCTTGTTTGTTTGCATTCACATTTCGGCTGATGATATAAGGCCACTTTTATTTATTTTTATTTTGCACGGTCCAATGATATGAGGAACATATTTTTTATAATAATCTATCCAATGATATGAGGTCAACAAAATTTGGAAATTTCATTCATCATGGTCATTATGGCTTGGTGTGTCTTGATTTATGCCACATTAATCACATTGCTAATGATGATAATGGTGGGCACTCTATAGTAGCACACCCCCTTCTATCATCATCTTTTAGCCTTTTCATCATCCACATCATCATCCAAATAACTATCTAACCTCCTCATCATCCTATCCAATCAATCCTTAAAATGGAGCGGGAGTGGGAGCGGGATTTGCTAGAAATTTCAAATGAAGGACTTGAGTGGGAATATCTAGTGGGTCAGACGGAGCAGCAGACTGAATGGACCCTGCACCAGGTAAACAATCACATGATTGCTTCCCCAAGGACAATAAGGAAAAGGATGGGGCTACGAGCACATGGGCTGAACGTTTGGTTGGCAAAATCTTGGACAAGGACAATTTTGGAGGGGCTGGAACCATCAAAGGAGAAAGGTAACTTATCCCTTAAAATCCCTGAGACTCTTTTGGCAAGAACAAAAGCCTCCATGGAAAGCGCTCTCTTTGCAAAATGCCTTGGCTCTAGACCAAATATTGACTACTTTAGGGGTTGGGTCAAGAGACGTTGGGCGTCTAATGGAAATGTGGAGGTTTCAGCTTACGCAAATGGTTTCTTCCTAGTTTCTTTACCTAGTAAAGATCATGTGATGAAGATTCTTACTAGAGGTCCTTGGTTTATTGGAAAATCTCATGTGGTTGTTCAGAAATGGGAACCAAATTTTAACCCGTATGTGATGTCTGTCTCTGAGTTCCCTATCTGGGTCAACCTTCTAGGCTTACCCCTGGAGTTTTGGGAGCTAGAAGTCCTTATTGGCATTGCTAAAAGCCTGGGAAAGCCGATAGCCTTAGATCTGGTCACTAAGGCTAAATCTAGATTAACCCATGCCAGATTCTGTGTCAATATGGGTCAAAATGCTCCCTTAGAGAGTAATATCAAACTCTTGACTTCTGAAGGGGTTTGGTTGTAGAGATTTGATTATGATTTGTCCCCCTTTTCCTGTAGAAAATGTAAACAGGTGGGTCATGATCAAAGAAATTGTTCTCTTCATAAGAAAAAAATTGATCCCTTTGTCGGTCCACAAAAGACAAATAATAAGGAGGCAAAGGAATGGAGGCTGGTTGGGAAAAATGGAAAAGTTGTAGAGACAAAGGATCCTCTTATCATCCAGAAGGTGGTCAAAGAAGTGGATTCCCTTGATCCATCATAACACCCCCTGCAAGGAACTGGTGGTCTCTGGTTTCCTTGAAGTCAATAACTTTGAAGCTGAAGATGAGAATGAGAATGAAAATGAAAATCCAGGACTTTGAGGAGGGGATTCCTGAAACAGGGGAAGGGGCTAGCCAAGTTTTAGAAAGGTAACACTTATGCTCTGCAAGTGGCTTGTGGCCCTTCGTTAGATGAAGTTTCTTCCATTGGTCAGAGCTCCTTTGGTCAGAGACAAGAAGAACTATTACCCATGTCTAATGGCTTCAGAATTCTAGTGGACTATGTTTTTGATACTTACAATCTAGCGGTCTCTCCTAAGACCCCAGTTAGTAAATCTAAACCAGTCACGCGAAGTACCTCCAGAGCTGATGTTGGTAAGGATATCAACTCCTATGGGCAGGAAAATTAATAAGGAATTAAGGGAGACTAACTCCAGGAGGGAAGTAGAAGCTGGCATTCAAGGTACTCTGGGGAAGTTGCTTCTCGAAATAAGAAATGTTAAATGATCCTCCTCTCTTGGAATATTAGGGGTTTGAATAATCCCAGTAAACATAGAATTGCTAAGGATCTTAGAGTTAAAGTTAAACCAGATATTTTCATGCTCCAAGAAACCAAAATGAACATGGACAAATTTAAAGAGGTGGGGAGACAAATTTGGAAAGATAGTCACTGGGAAGGATGTAGCTCCTCTGGAGCCTCAGGAGGTGTTGTCACTATGTGGGATCCTAGTTTAGTGCATGGAGTTATGATCCTTTCCTCCCCTAGCCATGTGGTTATGAGTTTCATGGAAATCATCTCAAAAAAATCCTGGTATGTTTCTAACATTTATGCTCCCAATAAACTCAGTGAAAGATAGAATTTTTAGAAGGATCTCTCTAGCTTTAGACAATTGCTTAATGATAAAGACTGGATAGTTGGAGGAGACTTCAATACCCCCCTTTCCCCTGGTGAAAAGAGAGGGGGTTTGATCTCTTATTCTGAAAGTATGGAAGATTTAGCTGACTTCCTAGCCAGTAATAGTCCATGTTTGACTTAGATTTGGAGGGATCCAAGTTTACTTGGGTAAACAGAAGGATGGGATCTGAGCTCATTCAGATAAGATTGGATAGATTTGTGGTGAGTCATCTTTGTATGATCAATCAACTTTATTCTCTAAAAACTCTTCCCAGAATTGGCTTGGATCATAATCTCATTCTTCTCGATTTGGGAATGAATCATCTGAAAAAAGCTAGGCCTTTCAGATTTGAAAAGATGTGGTTAGACCACCAGATATTTACAACAAGATTCAAGAATGGTGGGATATCTAGGTTCATGGGGTTACTAGTTTTAGATTGTGTTTTAAACTGAAGCACATCAAAAGTAATCTTAAAAGATGGAACAAGGAGACTTTTGGAAATATTTTCTAGGAAAAAAGTAGAATTGCTGAAGATCTTAGAAATATTGAGGAACTTATGGAGAACGTTGGTCTTAATCTGGTTCTCAAGGATCAAGAACAAAAACTCCTGGCTGATTACCATGGAATTCTGGCTAAAGAAGAGGTGTATTGGAGACAAAAATCTAGGGTTAAATGGCTTAAGGAGGGGGATAGGAATACTAAATTCTTCCATTTCTCAGCTACTTCTAGAGCTAATATCCTAAAGATTAATGAAATAAGAGGTGAAAATGGGGAGTCCTTTATGGATAGCAGGGACATCAATGCCTCTATAATAAATTACTTCAAGGAGCTCTTCAAATAGGGGTAGAGGTCAGAGGAGTTGGTTCAGAATAAAGTCTTGGATCTTTTCCAGAATGTTATCACCCCTCTTGAAAATAGAGATATTTTAAGGAACCCCTCGGAGGAGGAAATCCATTTTGCGATCTTTGATATGGAACCTGATAAATCTCTAGGGTCAGATGGCTTCCCTGCCTTTTTCTTTCAAAAATTCTGGGAGGTGATTAAATATGAGGTCATTGAAATGGTCCAAGAGTTTTTCAACAATGGTCATCTCTTGAGGCAAATGAATAACACTTTTATTGTCCTGGTGCCAAAAATTGTTGGGCCAAGGAGGTTAAGGATTTCAGACCTATAAGCCTGTGCAACACCAGCTATAAAATTCTGACTAAAATCATAGCTGGGAGGATTCAGATGGTTCTTCCTAACTTTATCTCTGGGAATCAGGGGGCTTTTGTTCCAGGAAGGAAAATTACTGATAGCATTATTGTGATTCAAGAAGCCATCCACTCCATTGAAAGCTCTGGAAGATCGACTATGTTTCTCAAGTTGGATATGCATAAAGCCTTTGATAGGATAAAATGGTCTTTCCTTCAGGCCATCCTGCTAAAGGTGGGTTTTGATAACTTTCTGGTTAATATGATTATGACATGCATTTCCACTGCCAGTTTCTTAGTTCTAGTCAATGGAAAACCAGAAGGTTTCTTCCAAGCTGGTAGAGGGACTGAGACAAGGTGATCCTCTCTCACCTTTCCTCTATGTCATAATGGTTGAATCCCTGAGTAGAATCTGTCAACTTGCCATGGTTTCCAATTGTATCCAGGGTGTTAAAATCTCAAATGGTCTTCCCTCTATCTGTCTCAATCATTTTGTGGATGATAACTTTATGATGGGTAAGGCCTCTGTCCATGAGGCCTCAAATTTTAAGGTGGTTCTTAATGATTATGAACAGGTTTCTGGAAAGATGGTTAACTTCCATAAAAGTGTTGTTTTTTTCATAAATGTGGAGAATCAGGTTCAAGCCAGATTAGCTCACATCTTGGGATGCAGAATTAAACATTTTCCATATTCTTATCTAGGTATGCCCCTGATCCATAAGAAGCCTGACCTCATGGTTTGGAATGCTCTGCTGGAAAGAGTTAATAGTAAACTCTTGTCTTGGAAGGGTCTCTTGCTCTCTCAAGCTGGTAAGATTCAACTGCTCCAAAGCTCCCTTCAAGGCATTCCCATTTATGTGATGTCTCTTTTCATGCTCCCTGCTAAAATTAAGGAAGCCTTAGAGAAAATCCAGAAGAGGTTCCTCTGGATGGGAGCTGGTGAGAAGTTCAAATTTCCTCTTGTGGCCTGGGATAAAGTTACTAAACCTAAGCTATGTGGAGGATTGGGGCTAAAAAATATTTCTCTTATGAATGAGGCCTTAATTGCCAAGGCTGGCTGGAGGATTGCTAGAGAGGAAGGTCTTTGGGTGAAAATTATAAAGATGAAATACTTGCGGAATATAGGCAAGAATGGAATCCTTTTTTAACCAAAATAACCTCCCTAGAGGGTCTCTCTTCTGGAATTCCTTTGTTGCCTCTAAATAAATCTTAACCAAAGGTACGATATGGGAAATTGGCAAGGGCTCTAGAATCAGTTTTTGGTATGATAATTGGCCTTGAGGATTCCCCCTTAGCTAACTTGGATTTCTGGAAAGAAGTTTCTCAGTACTACAAGGAATCTGGAAAATTTTGGATTCGGGACTTTTGGATCCAGGAAGATTCTGTCAGATGGGAAATCATTGAGCCTCCTCCAGATTTTGATGGCGACATCCAACCTTTTCGAGATCTCAACAATAAACTTAAGGATTTCCACATCCCCTTGTTCCAAACCAAGGAGGACTCCATCAAATGGAAAGAAGAAGAATCTAGAAATTTCTCAGTTAAATCAGCCTACATGTCAAATTTCAAGACTGATTTGCACAAGGACTATTGGGGTAAACTCTAGGTGAAGGATCTCACCCCAAAGATTAATATCTTTTTCTGGTTGGCTGCCCAAAATAAAATCCTGACTGTGGACAATCTTCAGGAAAAGGGGAATGAAGATTCCCAATAGATGTTCTCTCTGTAAGAAAGAGGAGGAAAATGTCAACCATCTCCTCCTTCATTGCTCCTTCTCCCATGAAGTCTTTGCTTCCATTTTGGATCTGTTCAATATCCAATGGATCCTGCCCTTGTCGATTGAAGATTGTTGCTTTCAATGGGAGAGTCCCTTTCCATTTTCCCATCTTGATCTGGGCCTGGAATATTGCCCTCCCTCATTTTTTTGGGGGTTTATGGAAGGCCAGGGGAATGATGGTATCTTCCGCGATCAGAAAGCTCTTCTCTCGAAAGTTAGAAGAAAAATTTGAATGCCATAAAGGAAAACATTAAACTCTTTAAAGGAAAAGTCAAGAAACCCTGCCGAATAGTGAGCAGACAGTTCTTGACAAGTTCACCCTTGGTCCAGTGGAATTAGACATACCTAAAAAGAATTCTAGTTGGAATAGGCCTAGGGGGAAATGTTGTTAAGTTAAATTTTGATGGAGCTTCAAAAGGGAATCTGGGTCCTGCTATGGGAGGGGGAATTCTAAGAAACAAGTGAAGGAGATTGGTTGTTTGCCTATACGGGTCCGTTAGGTCGACAAACCAACAACATGGCGAGAAGCTAGAGCTCTTCTTTGGGGGGTTTTGTTGGCTAAAGAAAAAGGTCTTCAAGGACATCCAGATTGAAGGTGACTCTCTCCTCTTAATTAATGCCCTCAATAATCAAGGTTCCATTAATTGGGCCATAAGAAATATCCTCAATGATGTGAAGGAAACTTCAAATTTTTTTGATAGCGTTTCTTATAATCATACCTTACGTCAAGGGAACAAATGTGCGGATAAGATGGCCAATTATGGAATCAATTGTAATGATTATAAGATATGGTGTAAAGTTGATAAATTACCCACATACATTAATGAGACCATTAGTAGAGATAGAGGGCACTAAGTTTTATAATGTTGGCATGAGTGAGCCCTTGTGGCGGTGACATCTTACTTAATATCTTGTTCTCCATGATTTTTGTTAGTGTGAAAGACGGTCTTTTTTTTAAAATTTTAGTAGCAAACAGAAGAAGTTCAGTCTTGTGAAAATGGGGGGGTGATAGGATTAGAGTTGAACCTGCTAGCCAAAGCATTAAATCTTTTAATCAGCCTCTGTGGAACAAGCTTAGGATTGGGGGTTTCAGTAATTACATTGCCAAATTACATGGTCACGACCCCTCCCTGTCTAAGGATTTTGGAAAATCTTGGAAAGAGGATAAGTTTGAAGTCATAGGGATGGAAATTGAGGTTTCTAAGTCCACCATCACCCTGGCCACGGACATGAAAATGGATAGGCTTAAAATTTTAAGGATAGAACCCGTAGAGAACAGGAAATTGAGTTGTTCTTCGTTGGTAAGGAAAGATGTTCTTTCTTTATGGATGGTATTACCAGGTCATGTATTCTGGGTATTTGGAGAGAGGTGTTCCTTTAAATCATGAAATACATCACTCTGGAAGGAAAATACAAAAAATATATACTCACCATATGACCCTTCTAAATATGTTCTACCATAAGGTCATGGTGAGCATCCCCTTCTTTCTATTTATGTCTCTAACTAACTCTTTGATGGCTTTCTAGCAAGAGAAAGTGGAGATGCCTCTGCATGAAGGGATCATTCTTCTAATGTTTGAAAATGGGAAACTTGTTCTGTCCTCTTCCTGAAAGAGCAGGTGGATGAGGATGACCTCACTCTCGCAGACTGCCTTACTAAGATGAAGGCCAACAAATGCAAAATTGTGGGGGAGGATTCTGGTAAAGAAATGGGTGAGGATGGTCATGGGGAAGCGAACACCTCTAGAAAAATAAATTGGGATGGTAATTTAAAGGGTTTTGAGGATTTGAGCAGAAAGGTCCAGTACTTAGAAGGTGTGCTTCAGACTGATGGAAGAAACCAATGTTGGTCAAAGGGAAACAATGATGGATGTCATCAACACTTCTAAGAAAATTGTCACTACTCAGGTGAAGTCCAAGAAGAAGTTTCTAGAGCTGGAGGACCAGGTCAAAAAGCTAAGCAACAGTGCTATAAGGGATGGAGGAGGGCACAAAAAGAAGGAACTTTAAATTGCACATCAGTAGATCCAAGGACGTGCTAAAGGAAGATATTAATGACAAGGGTTCTAAGGATGATGCAGATCAAAGATAGCCATGATGGTAGCAGTGGGGGGATCTCCAAAAAATTAACTTATGGTTCTGAACTGTTAGTAGAATTTTGGCAAAGTTCTACTGTTTTTTACTGGTTTGGAAGACTGTTTCTCCATTCTCTCTGGTTTTCCCACCTTATGGTATAAAGTTCTGGTTTTTAATTGTAAGAGTTAAGCATTTTTAACTCCTTTCTTGGAATTTTACATTTCCTTCTTGCTTGTTGTTTTCTGTTCCTCGTCTTGTAATGGCCCTTGGGAGCCGATCCCTATTTTTTTTACCATATCTAATAAAAAAATAAAAAACATAGATTAATACTAGAGCAATTGTAAATGATCAAACACTTTATACAAATGGTGCCAATAGTAACAATGATAAGAAAATTTGTAAATGGATCATTAACATTAGAAGGGGGATATCCTCATCACTAAAATATATAACATGTGGTAGATTATTGAGAGATTGAATGAGTGAGTAAAGGAAATAAGTGAATTATTACTTTCAATGTGAATGACATGAAGGGTTGCCTCTAATATATGATGATAATCATGTGCACTACCCAATAAATCCTAAAGAGATATTTTTACATGTGTATTCTTAAGCTGCTCTGTGATTTCATAACCCTTATAGGTAGTGATAGGAACTGTATAAGTGATAGGTGGTGTGACATAAATGGGTGGAGTTATAGGAGGATGAGTGTGAAGGGTGGTAACTACATTGATGGTTGGCTCATGTATTGGAGCAATGAAGTGAGGAGGATGTTGAGTATGAACTTGCCTCAAATTAGTAGTAGTAATAGCCATACCAAAAACCTTGGTTGGAGTAAAATAAGGACAGGAAGATTGATCCATGAATTCAGAAGCAGATAGATTTTGATAAAATCTTAGAAGGTAGGGTTTGAAATGTTAGGTTCACCAAATGATTTAATTTAACTTGAATTAAATCTTTATATTATTGTAGACACCCTAAAAATACATACATATTTCTATCCTACTTCTATCCAATTAGAATTAATGAAATTAATTCTATCTCACCACAATACACCCCTTTGGAATTTATTAAATTAATTCTATAATTCAAATACTCCCCTTTAGAATAAATTTAAATTAATTATATTACCTAAGATATATTCCTACCATTTAGAATTAATAATTTAATTCTAACATGCCTTTGGAATTAATTAAATTAATTCATACACCTTCCTAGCTAATATAATTAAACAATTATTTATTTAAATGGTTAATTATCCCCTCATAATTAACTTAATTCCTCACACCTTCTAAATAATATAATTAAAACATTATTAATTTAAATGGTTAATTATATTCTCACAACTAAATACTAATTAAATTTAGTAATTTAATTCCACCTATCTCAATCAATAACCACTTGTACTCCACTTCCTCATCCTCAGTTAACTACACTTCTAGAATCCTAGAAAGGTGGGGCAATTGAATTGCATGTACAACCACCTTTCTAGATGTAACTTTTGCATTTAATTCATTATTTCCCCTAAATGCCTCAACACTAGTACAACCTCCTCTAATGCTATTTTTAGCATGTGCATTCAACCATGTTCAATAAATTTCTAACTGTCTCTATTTCTATAAATTGCAAGCTTGTCTTATCTCAAATCCTCCTGAATTATTTGAAAATAAACTTTGTCAATTTACATTCTCAAAATTTCCAACTATTATGTTCATAGAAATTATACTCATCTTTGGAGGCCATTCAAGATCACCCACAAATAAATCACTTACAAAGGTTATACAGCTTCAAAATCTCTCCTACTGAGGTTTGTATTAGAAGGTTACTTGAAGGTTTACAAGTGTATTTTTTTTCTTTCATTCACTGTGATTTTTCTTTGCATACAATTACAGAGTCACTACTGAACCAAATGATGTATAAATTCTGAAATATAGAAATGAAAAAAGAAAGCTAAGATTTAAAGTATGAAACCTTAAGCAAAGAAGAAAGAGAGAGGACTTAGCTACTTTATGTACAGTCTAGGACTAATTTGAACTAGGAAAAGTGCTAAATAGGTTGGGTAGAGTATCATAACATTACAAAATAAATTATAGAATGTAGGAATGAGGCTAGAAATAAGAACCCACAATAGAACAAGGGCACCTGGGCATTGAAGACTACTTCTGGGTGCCTGCGACTATGTAAATGATCAAGATCTTGTTATCACCATGTCATAAGATCTTTACTATTACTTCTTGTATATATTCTAGTAATCACTCCTTGAATACTAAAGGTACATATAACCTACAAAATATAAGTTCACCTACACAAGCTAAAAAAAGTATCATACCTAAAAAGAAAGATGTAATATGGGGCAGTTGGAATGACCCCGGTGGTCACCCCAAGAGTGAACTTATGACTGATCGCTGTACTACATCTCAAGACTCCTTATAGTTTTAGTAAGTGTGTGTAGAAATTGTGCCCTAGGATGCCCTTATGCAAGTTACACTTGATAATGTGATGTAGCTAAATGTAGAAATGTAGTAGTATATGTGGATGGAATAGAATGAACTTCCCCTTCCTATGTAGTGTATGTAGAGTATGTAGAGTTGATGTAACCATTGTCCCTTGAATGGATGATAGATGGATTCCTTTAAGTGCTTTAGGTGACTTTTGAATGCAAGCTTAGGTGATAGTAGTACTGCTTAGTACTTGGTCCTTGATTTTGAAAACATAAGTATGTATTTATATGACTCCCTTGTTTGAATTTTGTAATTGACAATTGAAAGGTTGAACCATAAGTGATAAAGAATCCCAAAATATAAAAATCGCCCAAAAGGAGTGAGTAAGGTGAGAAAGGGTAAGGGGAACCCAGTCCAGGGGACATGTGCACCTAGGTACTTTTGTATTTGCTAGGAATTGGTGTCTGAATCCATGAAAGATAAACAAGTAAAGTTACAACTAGGTTGTAGGGTGTGTAAGACTAAATATGAAACAATAAATAAAGAAAAGAGGCCAAAGATAGTTGTCAACCACTTTTTTCTTTCTTAGGAATCATATGAATGCTAGTATGCTTTTAAGACCTAGAAATGTACCCAACTGCATGATTTTGTGTCTACAACCTGCAACAAGATTATTCTTTTACTTTTAGGGCCTTAGACACACTATCCACTTGATATTCCAAACCCTTTATGGCTTGACCATGCTCTACCTCCACGTAATTAATTTTATCTTATAAGATTTGAATAAAGGACTCTACAACTTCATACTTCCTTTTTAAGGCCGCTTCAACTTCTGAAGACTTACCCATTACTTGTACTTCAATGATATCCTTTAAGTGATTAAAATTTATTCATAAAGACCTAATCTGATACCAATTGTTGGATGCACAATGGACTAGGGGGAGAATCGGTCCTATTTCTTATTTCATTTACCATTAATTTTAGCATCCATTCATTCCTATACATTCAATAAGAGCTTATTAGGTGTGCACAATACAATCAAATAACCATAAACACATGACAGAGAACACATACATATAAGATTTAAGTGAGAAAACCTCACGGGGAATAAAATCCAATGAAACTCTACTTATATTACACAAAGAAAAGAGAATTAGTGAAGTACCAACTTCATAAGGAGAACCAACCCCAACTCTAGTAGAACACCAAACCTACAAGGAGCACCAACCCCTAACTTAGTGAAGCAAAAACTCAAAAGAAGGATACAACCCCCTAAGATGATCAAACACCAACTTAACCTCCTCTAGATGAATTTATCTGAATAATTTTTCTTCCATAACTGATGGAGATAACTTATTCATCTCACATGCCTTTAAACTCTCTTCAAACCCTCATTCCTTTAACTCTCTCTGATTCTTCTTCTTCCATTGATTGATTTAGATTCAAACCCTTTCACACAAGCTCTCTAACATTCTAAATATTTTGGTACACATCTTCATCTCTGATGTCATGCCCTTGAATAACTTTCACACTCTCATATAGCTCACATTTTTGCCTCTTGTTCAAATAGTTCAAGTCTTAAATACAAATTCACTTTTATATGCATTCCAACTCAAAAACATAAATACAATTAGTCCTATACCAAAGCATTGACCAATAAAACATTAAAAAATAACATTACATTCATAACATCACTTAGAATAGATCCATGTAGGTCAGTCATGCTCAAACACACCGAATAATCTCAAAAATAGCTTAAAAACCCCATCACCATGATTTATAAAGAAACCACATAGCTCACATATGTAAAATATGAAGTAACAACATAATCCATGGTCATACATTATATTTCACCAATCAAATTATTCATAACACTACCAAGAAGGATCATATCCTTCACCAAACAACTATTTCCAGGAACTAGCCTTCACCTTTGGGCTTCAAGATCACACCAAAACATCTCAACTATGGCACATAACAAATAATTTAAAATACACTGACATGTAGATCACATTATTTCTTTCTTGATATCATGAAACATCCATACATGCAAACCAAAATCACTTTCCTCTTCACCAAACTGAGCTGCCCAAAAAGATTTTTTGGGAACTCAACTGGTTTCCACTCTTTCTGCACTTTCAAGACCTCTAAAGGCCTTTAATAGGAAAAAATAAAATCTCTCTTCACTTTCCAAATAATATCAAACATCAAATAATCCATCTCATGCAACTTCTACCTTCGTCTTATAGCCAGAGAAATCCTTTCTTGAGAAACAAACAACCTTCTTCTTCTTCACAAAATGAGTTGGTTTACCTATCAAAACACATCATCAAGAGAAAAAAACATATCATTGGAAAGTTATATAAATATAATTTCTATAACATCTTACATTTCCTTCCAATTCTATGTTTAATTCCTTCAACCATGTCAATCTCTACAACTTCTCAAAACTACCCTTTTAGGCCCAAAAGACCAGTCTTCATAAATAGGGCACACTTTGCCCTCTAGGAATTTTACCATGACCTAAAACCAACATATAAATCTAGTACACCTCCTAATATCCAATTAATATTAATTTAATCAATTCCTCCAATGGACAACTTTGCCACAAACTGAAAAACTCTGAAAACTAACCCTTTTGAGTGGGGCCCACATACTTTCACAAGCTCTATAATACCTTTTTTGAAATATGGAGGATTCCTATACAACCTATAATAATCAATTTTACAAAACCAATCAAACTGGACTTGTTTAAAAAAAATTCTCCAAGTCACTTTTGAACTAGGGTTTGACTAGGGTTTCAAAACAACTTATCTTATTAACAATCGTTCATAAAAACCTAATGATGAAAATACTCCATTATTTTTCTGAAATGATCTTGGATAAATGGAAAAACATCCTTAAAAACCTTTGGGTCTGATGAAAATCATACAGTTCACAATGAGCATTAGAAATTGTGATTCAAGCTGAAAAATGCACTCTCAAGCACCTTGTTTCACCAAAAAAACTATAACTTACAAAATTATCATCAAGGAATCATAATTTTTTTCTCAAACCATTAAAAAAACACCATAATAACATCTCCAATCATCAGGTTATCTCAAATATCTCTCCATCTTCACAACCACTAGGACTTGCATGACTAGGCCTCAGGGTTCTACATAATTTAGGCCATGACAAACTGAATCAACACAAAAAATACGTATGAAACCTCTTCTAAGTGACTCTACATGATGAAAAAACATTACATACATCCATGATTGATCTCAAGAGCTTGAGCACATACATGTAAGTGATAATCATGCCTAATTAGGCCTCCAAACACTAGGATTAGACCTAGTTTGCACCATGACCAAGTAGACCAACCTCATGAATCTTCTGCTAAGATCTCTAAATTTACCTTACATACTTGAGACCACATTTCTCACACTTCTTCATGCCTCCATGATCTCACATGGTTCTACACCTCACTCTCATGCTTCATTTGGCCTCCAAGCACGTAGACTAAGTCCAGTTGAGCACCTGCATTTGAGTCTTCTAATTGTAGGTACAATTTGAAGCTCACATGAGTGCCTCAAAAATATTCTATCATGCTCTTTAAACCTCTACCATGCTTCTCAAGTCACCATGCAACTCTACTCACCATGCTCCATCATCTAGGCTAGTTAGGTTACCTGAATAGGCTTGCTAGACCAAGCCATTCTCATTGAATCCACTCATGAAATCATGAAACAACCTGAATTTTACTATTTCACCATCATAATAAGTACCTTCTATCATACCTCCATCATCCTCTTTGTCATTAATGGGATTTTACATCAATGACAATACCTATACTCACACATGCCAACAAGTAGGAAAGACCAAATCTACTCTTTGTTACATCATAAACAATACATTAGTCTTTAAATAAAATATTGTCATGTCATAGATTAAAAGGTGAATAAAAGAAACAAACTATGAAAGAAAAAAAAACCATTAAATTAGAGTTAACCAAACTTTTTATTTTTAGCAATTATTTTTTTGGTAACTTTTGCATGAAAAATTAAAAGGTCCTAATAATTGTCCCTTATCTTCTACATGTATAAATAAAGATTGAGGGTAAATTACAACTCGAGTTCACATCTAAATAAAAAAATATTGATCCAAAAAATCCTTAAAATAGTACAAAATATTAAAATGTAATTTTTTACTCTTGGATGATTGACGTTAGCCTCAAAAAATTGTTAAAAATACCCTCAATCTATTAGTCACGTTGATTTTGCATCATTTTTTCACCGCTCAAATCAACATTAAATTATCCCAAGAAACAAGTCGTAATTTCCCGAAAAGATCGATTTTTGATGCAAAAATGACCCAAATTGTGGTGTTATTTGCATTGTGTCATAGTGTGAGGAGATCCCCATGTAAGGAAATAAATTTGAAGAAAATGATAGCAGAAGCAATGAAATAACATAAGTTTTCCTTTTAAATGTCATACAGATGATGATGGATCGAAAGAAATAAGTACACAACAACAAATACGTTTATGAAGAAAAGGAACAACAACAATTGATATTAGCATCAACCAATGTATTTGAACAAGGTGAGAACGAGAAGAAGAGTGCATAAGGCATGCATGTAATGCTAAAGGAGGTAGATAGAGGGATCATAAATCAACCAATTGAAAAATACATAAAGGAAGAAGAGACAAATAATGAAGAAGAGAGGAGGAAACAAGAAGAAGAAATCATGATTACAAATATGAGATTGAGAAGAAAGAGTGGGAAGAGTTGAAGAGCATGCCTATGTGGCACCATGTAGAAATGGGAAAATTATCTTGGGTAATTTACGATCCCCATAACTTTTTATGTATTTTTTTAAATTTTTATGTAGGTATAAAAATAACAAAAGGCAAGAAGACATTTAAGGGAGCCTTCCAAAGAGAAACATATGAGCTATTTTAACTCATAAAACATTAAAGAACAAAGCCATGGGTTAGAAGATATTTTTAAGGTTCCTATAAATTGTGAAGCTACAAGGAACCTTGAAGCTACATTGAGGGAAGAAAAAATGGAGAGATGAGGATTATCTTTCAAGCAACCATGAGAAGGATGGGTAATCATCTTGATACCCAACACATAGAGGAGAAGATGAAAACTAAAATGAGAGGAGTTGCATTTAGGCCTAACTAATTTATGTTGGATAAGTGGTAAGAAAAGTCAAGATGGATTTTGGTGAAGGAACACTGATATGGATGGGTTAAAACCCACACAAGCATGGATGAATAAGGGAAAGGAAATTTGGAGGAGGTATATAGTCTATGAACCAATAAGAGGTTAGAAGTAAAAAAAGGACACACACACACACACACACACAGAGTTGTATTCCAATATTTTTTTGATGTTTTCAATCTTATGGAGATGGATTTTTGGTTAAAACCAACTCTGAACTAGGAGAATGAGTAATCATATTGATACCTAGTATATAAAGGAGAACTGTGGGAGAACACCATATAGCCACCACACACACATATATGATCTCGGGCCATTTATCTATGCTATCCATCTAGATATACTCTCATTCCTTAATTTATCGATTTCAGATGGATTGTGTTTGTAGCGGAAGAAAACTGAAATGAGATAAATAAGAGTTGCAATGAAGCCTAACTGATTTGTATTAGAAGTTGAATAGTATGTCAGATAAGTGGTAAGCAAAGAATTTAAATAGTAGGTTGGATAGGTGGTAAGAAAAGTCAATGTATCTTGTATTTTAGTGGAGTATGAATATTGGTGGGTTAAAACCAACAAAAGCATGGAAGGACAAGGAAAAGGAAATTTAGATGACTTTATGTTAGAGAAAGAAGAAATGATATTCTTATCAATAGACATAAATGGACTGCAGTGTTCACTTGTATTCTCTTTATCACAACTGAATCTTATAATTTCTCTTCCTTCACATCAAACTTTCCCCCCCTTCCCCTTCCCCTCCCCCTTCTATAGTACAATGGTCATTGCATTGATAAAAAATGAATATTTTATCAACTAGCAATCGCCAATGTGAACGCCAAAAAGGGACAGGGTTGAGGAGTGAAGAGTGAAGGAGGTGTGAAAGGTCAATTTGGAATGAAATAAATATGTTAGGAGAATTCAGAAAATGAGAACCATATCGGGAAGATCAATATTTATGATAGGCATATGGTTAGGAATGGCAAGGTAAGACCAACAAAAAAAAAAATATTTTAGTTCCCAATAAATTTTTTTGACAACCTTGAACATAGATAACATCAAAAAATCCTGAGAATATGACTTTAAAGATAAACATTATAAAGAGGCAATGTAAAACAAGGCCAACCAGGTATGCAGAGGAAACCTAAAATGTATTTTTGAATATGTAAATATATACATGTATATGAGGGTATGTGAAAAAATGAACACACATTCATTTATAGAAAGAACACACATTTATAATACACTACAAGTAACCACAACACACTACAATTATGCCTAAGAAGCCAAAACTTGTGTATCTAAATAAAGCAGACACAATATCACTCGACAAAGTTTTTTGTGAAAAATATGATAGTTATGTAAATGCAGGTTCGTGTGTGCAAAAACTCCCATACACAAGTATATTTGTATATATCTTCACACACACATAGCTAGTTTAAATGGAGTTGTGCTTCACTACCTGTTTATAATGATTGTCTTTGAAATTGTGATTAGATCAACATGATTTTAAAGTCATAGTTCTTGAGTTTCATTGATTTAATGTATGTATTTAGATAGAGTGTACACACATATACAAATACACATGTATATATGTATATATATTCAAACATACATAATAGGTTTCGTTTGCTTCGCAATCCAAACTTATTTTTCACTCCCTCTTTACAACAAACATCTACAAAGTTATGATTATGTAAAGAAATATGATTTTAAAGATGCATTATTTTAAAGCCATATTTTTGTAGTATGATTCAATAAAACAATATATGTATTTTTTAGCAAACATTAAAAAAATGACAACATTGAAAATACATAAACTAAAAAATACTCGAGAAATATGACTTTAAAATAATGCAATTTTAATTATATTTATGTACATAAACATCATAGTTAGGTTGTGTAAAACAAGCCCAGCCTAGTAGGCAGAGGAAACCTATTACATATTTTTGTGTGTGTGTGTGTGTGTGTGTGTGTGTGTGTGTGTGTGTGTGTGTGTGTGTGTGTGTGTGTGTGTGTGTGTGTGTGTGTGCATGCGTGCGTGCGTGCATATACGAACACACATTTATAAAACTATCATTTTTTCACAAGCAATTTGCCATTAAACCCTTTACTTGATGGACCCTGACAGGCATATATGAAAAATGCATAAGGTGTACATGTGGAAAGTGGTTTGGCACCAATAATATACTACATCTAATCACACCATGTTGTAATGAAGCCTAAAATGACAAAACTAATGTAGCTCAATAAAGCAAACTTAATAACACTTAAAAATTTCCTATGAAAATGTTGATAATTATTTAAATGTGGGTTCGTATGTACACAAAACACTAATACACAGGTATATATGTATATATCTTGACACACATAAAAGGTTTCACGGAACTTGTATTTCACAGGTAGTCTACAACGATTATCTATAGAAATGCAATGACTATCTACATAGTTATGATTAAATATGCATTATTTTATAGTAATATTTCTCAAGTTTTTTTGATAAAATAATATATGTTTTAAAAATATTTTAACATCATTCAACATGTTTCAGGGGTTTCATTTTTTTAGTTTATTTCAGGACATTCGTGGAATCAAGATTTAATGTTTTTGGTGAAAATAACAATTTTGTTTTTGGCGTTGTATGTTTTAAGATAAAATCATGAGAAGAAATTAAACAAATCTTAAACTATGAAATAAAAAATATTTTAAAAAGTAGTGTTGTTGCTTCAAAGTCCCTGAAGTGTTCGATACATTGCAAAAATCTATCACATCCTTTCCCTCTAAGTCCCTCAAATGTTTAAGACATTACTATAAATTAAACACAAAAATTCTATTGAAAGATTTTTTTTTTTAAATCATATATGATTTTAATGGCCATACCATGCCATCCCCAACCATAGGAATATCTGAATATTTGAAATGTTTGAATAATATTTGAGAAATATGAATTTAAATTAATGTAAATTTAATCACAATTTTGTAGAGCCCAAAAAATAAAACAAGTATAAATGCAGATGTAATCACATTTATGTAGATAAACACCATACAAGACAAATACAAAAGTAACTTTTCCCCTTAAACAACGCGCCACCGATAATTTGGAAATGCAGTTGTAAGTTTACTAGAGAACAAAAGGGTACATTATATAATCTGAAAATGGGCGTCTTACCCACATGTCACTTTCTTCTATGCAATTCAAGGAATTATGATTGTCAAATAGATATGGGTTTTAAACAACCGACTATTTAGTTGCTAGATTTTTACACCGATCGTAAACCTATAAACAACTTATATTTTTTTCATCAAGTTGAAACAAGTATTATTGCCTTGTTTGAAAACCAAACTTGCATACCTTGAGTGACATAGAAGCTTGCAAAATGGCGCAGTCTAATAATGGCGGTGTAAACGATTGTAACAGAGCTCCAAAAAAATACGCATGCGAAAAGAAATGAGGGATAAACCAAAAACTACCCTTATCAAATGAAGATAAAACCAAATTAATTCTCAATGCATCAAGATGCCTCTGTATTGAATGCACATGCATGTGCATTTAAAACTAGTTACAAAAAAAAATACAATATCCCATCATGCCTTAAAACTTCCTAACCATAATTATTTGAGAAATATTGTTTAACAAATGAGATAGTGATCACATGTCATTGCTAGTGTCATTTGCTACTGATAGTGGTCAGTAGGGGTAGAAACTCATTAAACAATGGATGAACACATCAACAAGGGTGCAACATGGATGTTTTAAGAAGAGTGAAAATAATACAAAGTCTATTTATAAACAACCGATGATGACAAAAATAATGTTGAGTTTATTGAAAAAGGGATAACTATGTCAAAAGGAACCTAATGCGTAGTAGTGGTCCAAATTTCTTAAAAATGAATCAAGACTAGCATAAATATCTTAAATATATCTATTTGAAAAATACCAATAGATATCAATCTTATAGCTCTTATCTTAGATTTTTCACATACTACATTGATTAATAATTTTATTGCATTCTCTCCATATTTTCTACTCACTCATTAACTTAAAAAAATATAGAATAAATGGCCCTAAACTCTATCTTATAATCAATGAATTTTTTATTTTTTTTAATATTGGTAAATAGTTTTTTGAAAGGGACTATACCCTTGTGTACAGAAGAAGGCCTAAAAGCCGGAATAAGAGAGAGGAGCAGAGAAGCTGTAGCAGAGCACAAAAGTTACAGCAAAGAACAACGAAGCCCAGAAACAGCTACACAAACGAGACTTAACAGCAAAACAACGGCAAAAAAAACAGCAAGCCTACAGCCAAGAAGCAGTAATAAAAACAATAAGGTCCAGCAAAAGTAGTCGGGACTACTTCTTGGCCGCTTGATCAATACTCATCTTTACTCTTTTCCAAGCATGATACATGCCCAACGTGGTCATATGAGCAGCATCCGTCTTATCGAGCTCCTCTCTGGTTCTTTTGCTCTCTTTCTCATTGCCCCAAAGTGTAGCCGGGACACCGCTAAGTTGTGAAACACTTCTTGCATGACCTTCGATGAACTCCTCGATGGCCCTGAAGGCTGCAATATTATACTCATGCCTAGTCTTCATCTTCCCTAGGCGGGAGTCTAAGGAGGTCAGTTTTTTGTATATGTCATCAATCTGGTTATTGCCAATGCTCCCTTCCCCCTCAATGCTTTTTTTACCTTTTTGCTTAGCAAGGTTTTTGACCTCATCCTTCAGCAATTTAAGCTCAGCCTCTAAGGCCTCCAATCTCATAGAAGGGTTATCCGTTGGTGCCACCTGGGGACTGGCACTACTAATGTTCAGCAGATCACGAGCAATGTCCTCCAAAGGTTCATCCCCCTCAGCAGTAGACTCAAGGTTGAGTCTCCTAGAAGCCCTGGTGACACGTTTATAAATGACTTTTCAAATTTTAAAAAAATTAAATATATGTCAAATTTAAATGGCGAAAAAAAAATGCACATCAACTCTTGCAGGTCAGGGTTTCGATTCTGGGAAGGTTTGTTTCTGTTTAGTTTGTAGGAAAATGAAGTGATTTAGAGCGCTCTTGACATCTACATCTGCAGCGGCAACAACTGCGACTAATATCATAACCTCGCGCAAAGATCACAACATCCAATTTAAGGCGTCCGCTCCTGGTGCGAGTTTCTATTTTTACGAATGGAATTCATATTTTAGTGGTAGACCATTTAGACCATATGAAACGGCTGCCATGGTCGCCATTTTTTTTCTACTTTTCTATTGCTGAATTCTTATTTTCCGTTGCTGAAAATGTTAAGCAAGAATGCAGTTGCATCGAAGACATAGGAATGCATTTGCATTTATATCGTAATTGGAATGGAAAGATGCGGGAACGTATGATTTGGGTGTGGATTGCACACAAAAACAGAGCGAGGATGCATGCGACAAGGCGTAATCGTGTGCATAAAAAACATATTTTTTAATAATGGAATTCATATTATTTTACAGATGAAATATGATATCAATGAGAGAGATTTTTCGATGGGAACATTGACTACACTGCTTTCTCTGACATCGATGGATCTTACGGACGTCAGAGCTGAGGGGTGCCACTTCCTTTTTTTTATGAAAAAGATCTTATATTATATTAAATGCAACACGATGCAAGATTCTTTCAACAAAAAAATGGGTGGTATGAGAGCACGTCCCAAAGCCACAAGCACACTAGGCCATGTCTAGAAAAATAACAAAACAATGCCAAACTACAAATACACCCGAAGAACACCAAAAACAAAGACACCCAATGCCGAAGCAGAACGAGAAATAGGAGGCTCAAAGCACCCCTTCTTCTCCTTAGATCTCGTGACAATAGTCCACAACGCTTGCTAGGGAGCCAATTCGAGCAGAGGATCAAGGCAAGGGCTACCTTGACTGGGGTCATAATCAAAAGACTCAGATACATGTAACTGCTTGGCTCCGCCACTAGCAGGGGGAATCTCAACATTCATATCTTCTGAATTTTCGGGGTGAGAACATTCTTTGACTTCTGGCGCTGAAAATGGCTTCTAGCCTTTAGGCCGTAAAGAAACCCTTTTGTTCTTCTTCTGTTTATTCTATTGAGTGACATCGGGCAAGCCTCCTGAAGGTGCCCAATGTAATGGCAAAACTAGCATCGCAAGCCCGTGTTCTCATAATTGAGAATTTGAATCCGCTTGAAGTCATCATGTATTAACTCCAACTTGTCTGAAAGACCTTTTCTAAAATCCACCTCAACACATACACGAGCATAAGTGAACGACCCTTCCTTAGACCGCTCATCATCCATTTTGATGAATCGACCAAGAGAATCACCAATAGCAGCATAAACCGCAGGGTGCCAAAAGGGAAGAGGAAGATTAGGGAGGCGACCCCAAACAAACATTTTTGAAACTACCATAGTAGAAGGATCAAAGTCCAAAAAACCATAAAGTAAGAAAAAGACCAGCCCTACCCCAGAACCATGGACCCTCATTAAGAATCCATTGACACTGTAGGAGAGAAGAAACAAACAATAAAAAACCCTTTGCACATAACTGAATCTCACAATCACTGGGCCAAGTAGAAAAGATCCATTTGTGTAGATCTTCAGTTCGGGGCCAAAAACCATTAAATCGACAAATAAAGGCCTACACCTTTAACATATGCCTTTCAACATTAATATAAGAATCATAATGTCATACAAAACGATGCCTCAACTGTCAACCTTTTGAAGATAGTGATAGAATGCCATCAATTCATTTCCCATGTATGTTATAAAAATAACAAGTTGTAAAGCATCAACAACCATGATAAAATATTTTAGTGTGAACTTTGTTCGTTAATTTTAAATAATCACACGTGAAAGTGAAGTTATATTGTACAAAAATACTAAGTACTTATTATTTTCTCTATGAATTTGTCATTGCTTGATAGTAAAGGACATCAATTTAGTTATATCATCGTGTCAGACTTTACAAACTTTATCATAGAGACAAGATATTACAATTTTTCAGTTAAATTCAAAAAGAAAAAGAAAAAAAACTTTGAAAACATATAGTAGTAACAATCCATTTTTTGGGTCCATCAATCCAATCACATCAAAATAAATATAAAATAGGGTTGACACTGAATTATATAATATCAATGTTACGTGGGGACGCATCCCCTAGATTTTGTTGATGTCTCAGACGTTTCAAACATTTTCGGGACTTGGGGACTTGGAGGGGACATCCCCAATTTTTTTTAAATCTTTCAAAAAAATCATGATATTTTTACTTTCAAAAATATGTTCTTTTTACCAAGAACATCAAATTATAATCTTGAAAATACCTAAAATACATTAAATACAATTTAAATCCCTAAATTTAATTGGAAAAAGTTAAAATATTGAAATATTAATTTTTATATATTATTTAAAAATCGTCCCCTGCCGTCCCCAAAATTTGGGAATTTTTTTACCGTCTCGAAAACCCCGTCCCTCTATCCCCCATTCTCAAGACTTAGGTAACTATGTATAATATTAACCCTAAAATATATAAAAGATTTTCGTAGCTCTAGAATCCCACCCTAAAGGATCTCTTTCTCCTTAGAAAATATATTAGGAAGTGATGACAAGAAATATGACCTTTCCTCTAGTTTAAATTTGGATTTCGATGCAAAAGAGGACCTTGATTCAAATGCTAAGGTTGAATCTGTCTTTGTCCCTAAAATCCCTTTATCGAAAAATCCTATTGCCAACAACAATGAAATTGCAACAAATTTATCTCATTTAGTTGTTGACAGCATGGAAAAATTATCTCATGAAAACAATGATGTTGTTTCAGTTGGAAATATTGCAACTTTGGAGGATTCTCCTTTTTCTAACCCTCCATTCGTGGAGGCATCATCAGGTTGGGTAACTGTCCATAAAAAGAAAAAGGTTATTTTAAAGAATGCCACTTCTCCGCCTCGATGATTTGTCTCTCTTTTGGTGTTCGTCTGTTCTACATTGTTCCTTGTCTTTGCTGAACATTGATTTTTGGATTTGCCATGGTGCTACGGTGCAGTTGCAGACTGGTTGTTGTTTTTCAACTGTTTTTTTGCTGAATTGTTACTGGGTGTTGGTACTTTTCTGAGCAGATTGTTTTCTGCTGTTGGGCTTTCATGTTTCAATCTTGGTTGTTGAGCCTTCATGTACAAGGGTATAGTCCCTTTCAAAAAACTATTTGCCAATAATAATAATAAAAAATTGGGAGAACCTAAATAATCTTCCCTTTGGTGGGAAAAGGGATACATATTTATCTTTAATAAGATTTAATTCATAGAATCCAGTTGTTTTATAAAATAAAAATTTGAAAATGGATCAGATTTTAATAACTTGTTCTTGCCTCATGACACATTTCCTCCATAAAACAACACTTTGGATTCAAACTCTATATTCCTCATTTTCATTTCCTTCAGCAGAATACTCCAAATATTAAGATGATTTGGAGTCTTTGGTTGAATTGAATCAATAAAAAAAATTAATTTCATCACCTACAAATATTATAGAAAATTTTCTTCAATGCAATAAATAAATAGAAAAATGCAAAGATGAAATATTTAAAATAATAAGATAAAACAACATGAACATAGATAGAATACTTAAAAATTCAAATTATGGAAATAGACCACGCAGAAAGAAATGAAACTTATCACGAGTTAAATACAAAAACTTGAGACCAAAGTTTAACCAATTAGTTCAATTTTTTTTGGTCAAATTCCTCGCTAGCATAGACCCTCAACTATTATATATTTTATACTTTAAAACTTCTCTAGTTCGAACATTAGGTGTTTGACAAGTTTTCTGCTCCTGTCTCAAGTTAATGAAGTGGTATGCAAGAAAACAAGAAACTCCAAAATATGGGAGGATTTAAGACTACGTCCTTATATGTGATGATGATGAAGGATGTGATACAGGCGCAAAGGTCCTCTCCATGGTGAGCTTGATAACCTGCACAACAAAGGGATAGATGGAGAAGAAAAAATGTTAGTAGATAAGATGGTGGGTTGCCTGACAAAGTGAGTCCCGAGAAGTGATAAACTTCTTAGGGAGGATTTCAACTCACTTTAATTAGAATATTGATAGAGAATAAAATATGGATAACATGCAAAATATAATAGAACAGAGATAAAAAAAATACTAGATAATATATCAGATAACACAGATGATGATAAAATTAGGATAAAGGAAACCAAACCTAAATGGGTTGACGGAGATCTAAGACAGATAAAGACATTTGATGATGACTGCAGCAGAGAGGAATACAAGATGTGAGAAAATTGGACCTGGATCTGATTGTTTGATGTTATAGATGTTTTGGATTTGATATGACTATACAGAAAATAGAAAGGATGCAAGAAGAAGGCAGATATGATGAAAATATAATGGATGCATATCATGTCGATGGTGACTGGGAGAATATCTGAGACAATTAACAATGATCGGGGCTAAAAAGTGAGATCTGGGCTGTCAGGTAGGCATATCACAAAAAAAGAGATCTGTGTGTTAAAGGAGGATGGAAAACAGATGACAAATGGGGCAAAATGTAGGAAACAAATTTGATTTAGATTGGGATGAAAACGACCAGGGATGGATCGAAGGTGAGTGGGGCTAGATTAGGGTTTAATGAAGCTTGATAGATGGCAAAAGGGTTATGAAGAAGAATCAATGATGGCTGATATGGTGGTAGATCTCTAAGATGAAGAAAAAACCTGCAAAACTGATGAAAAGGAATGGTGAAATAATGGTAGGGATCCAATAAAACAATAGACTTCAGATCTCCAAAGATGACATACAAGAGCTCCAAGATGACTCCAAGTTGTTGATTGCAACTCACAAGAAGAGAAGGAAACAAGAAAAAATTGCAAGAAGGTAGAATATCCAAAATTTTATCCTATTGAGGTAGAGGTGTATTTATAGATTCATTGTAGACTGCGGAAAATTGTTGATTTGGGTGATGGGGATGATGCACAACTCGTGACAAGAGGCCCTATTAGGGTTGGATCATAGTTTTGAGTTGTTTTGATGGATTAGGGCTGCATAGGGAAGACAAAACTAGTTAGGGGGTGGAAAGGCATTGAATAAGGGTAGATGAGAGTCTAGGGAAGATAAATGAGGGGTTTAAAGATGTGATTAAAAGGGTAAGCATGTTTAGGGGTGATTAAATGTTATTAGGGGTGAATAATAAGAGATGAAATGATGATGGTTTAGGATGGATTTAAGATAGGAAAATGGAAATTAAGAGGAATAAATGGGGTTCGGGAGGGAAACGGGAATTCAAATATGAAGAGGGGTGTGAGTGTGAAAGATGATGACAGAGAGGGGCGTGAACGCAGGATGGGAGACAAGAAAACTAAAATTTGGTGTCTACATTTCCCCCCTTTTGTCGAGTGATTTGTGTTGAGAAAACTGCGAGACAAAATCTAGAAGTGAATGAAGATGATAGTTGAGGTGCTCCCACTCTAGGTCAAACTCAGTCATGAGAATGATCCATAGAGCAATGTAATCATTGTGATAAGTCTTTTAAAATGCATGGTTTTAAAGATGGTTGAATCTAGTGACAATGTAGGTTTTGTAATTGAGAAGATAATGGTGATGTTTAGGAAGTGGTGTATTACAGAGTGCAACATAGATTTTAGATTTCGGTGTAGTGGGTTTACAGTAGTTGTGAAGAGTGCAACTGATATATTAGATGATTTTGATCCCCTTTCCCATACCTCATCGTGGTTTGCCAACATGGAACCTAGAGCATGATCAGTGGATAGATATGTAAATATAGGATAGGATCCCCCTTGGCATGGAGGTGTGATCACGTTAGGTCGGTGATAGAATATAATGCTCAAGTCCATCAAAGGATTTTTTGGAAATTTTTGCATCCCATTTGAATGTGGGTTTCTTTGTGCAGAAGATGATGGAAAGGTTGGAAACAATTAAAAAAATTATGAAATGAAAATGGACAAATTGATTGGATTTGATCTTAGAAGACCACGAATTTTCTTTAGATTAGAAGGAGGAGGCATATTAAGGATGGCTTTTATATTGACGAGGTTAAATTTAAAAACCCCTGATAGAAATGACGAAGTTGAGGAGTTTTTTTATTTACAACATCCAAACACACACACACTTAGTGAGATTAAGATGAAGGAAAAGTATCAGATAAGACATGTGAAGAGGATTTCAAGGATGGTATGGTGGTTATGTCCGATGCACTTTGATTTACCCAAGAGATCATCGACACAAAGCTTTATGGTTTTGTGGATGAGATCGTGGAAGATATAGGCCATGGCACGTTGTTAGGTGGCCCCTACATTTTTCAAACGAAAGGGGATGACATGTAATAGCAAAAGTTTCCCCCAAGGGGTGATGAAAGGATTTATCATGTTGGTATTTTGGTATGATGAGGATTTTATCGTAACCTGAAAAACCATCCATAAGAGAAAGCATTTCATGGCCAGCGGTGAGGTCAACAATCTAATTGATGTTAGGAAGGGGAAATTCATCTTTGGGACAAGCGAGGTTTAAATATTGAAAATTGGTACAGATAATAAGCTTCTCAGAGGCTTTGGAAATGGGTATGATGTTAGGAATCCATTGAGTATAATCGATAGGTACTAGATGAACTTGGCGAAAAGGAGACCTTGTAATTCTTCTTTGACAAGGAGGGCTACACAAGGCTGAATATGATGGAGTTTCTACTTAACCGGCTTGGTGTTAGGGATGGTGATGATGTTGTGGATACAATGATGCTAGGATCGAGGCCTGACATGTTGGAATATGACCATGTGAAGGCCTATGGATGTGCTTAGAAAGGAAGGCATGGTGAAGGATTCTAGGTCTTGTGGATTAAGAGATTGGCTGACTTTGAGGATGCGAGGCTCTTGTGAAGTCCCTTTGTTAATGTCAATGGTGGATTTGTTGAGAAGGGTGGATGTGTCAGGAGGTAAGGACTTATAAATATGAGAATTTTATTCCCCCAAAAAGGAAATAATAAAACCATCATCGTTGTATTGAAGAATGTCAATGGTAAGGGAATCCTCCTCTACCATGTTGGAGAATTGGAGAGGAAGGGACCTAGTTTCACCTTCTACCTGATAGGTGATCGGTCCCAAAGTGATCATGGAGATTAAAAAAAATTAGAAGAAAAAGACACGATGTCATCCATGTTCATGGGGTCATTGGATGTAGAAGGAAGGTGATGGATCCGTGTGCATGGGAGATTCAAAAGAAGTGTACGAGAGAGATTCGGTGGGTTGTTCTTTGAATTCCAATCCAAACTTCTCGTGGGGTTTATGGGATTGGTCAAGGATAATATCACGCATGCCTTGCTCATAATATCCCATACCAAATTCGTTCCATGTGCAATGGTGGAGATAAGTGTAGGTAAAGGATTTTTTGTAGAGGAAGTTAAATCCATTGGTGTATGGCTTGGTGTGGGGTTGATTTTCAGGTGTGGGAAGAATGGTGATCGATGCCACCATAGATAAGACTGGTTTTCAGATGAATTGGACTGAAGAAAATGATATCACCAACATTAGGTTGATACATAGAACCTTTTTTAGGTCTACCAATTTGATTGGGCGTGGGAAGAGAATTAAGGGTGAGGAGTTGATATTCCCTCAGTGAGAGATGATGCATCACAGTGTCAAGAGATTCATCATTAGGAAACTTAGATGCAAGTATATAATGAACTAGTGGAAGACTCATAAGATGAGTCTTGCTCAGGGATGAACACATAATTTGGCATGTAGGTCATGTGGCATGATTTGAAGGGAGGAAGATCGGCAGGGATGTGTTGATTTCCCCTCATGCTCATACTTAAGGAAAAGATGAAGGGTGGATGGGACACATCATGTATAACATGGATCCATGGGTGTCATACAAGAAAGATGTTATATTGAAACTCCCCCTTGAATAATGTAAAATAGTTCATGGGGGATTTTTTCATCCAATGTGGATAGGGAGGACAACCATTCCCAATGCAGGGGTAACAACATTGTTAAAGGATCAAAGGACCGTGGGTGATTGAGCAAAAATGGTGTCAAGAAGTTTAAGTTGGTTAAAGGTATGGGATGATATGATTTTGATGCTAGTACCATTATTAATCATAGATCATCAGATGAAGGTGTTGTTGATACATATGGTGATGAAGAGGGGAAGGTCATGATCTTCAGGTAGAATGTTAGGGATTTCAGAATTGTCGAAGGAGATGGTGGTGGAAGCAGTAAGAGCTCCAATGAGGGCTGAAAAAAGTTGAGGTTCATCAGTTCTAATTGTTATGCATTCCAAAGCTTCAATGAGGGATTTCTGATTATTAGGGGAGCTTTGGATGATCTCATAGAGGGACATTTTGATAGGAGCCTGATGTAATTGTTTTACAATGCTTTGCTCTATGGCACTAAACTTTTGGGTGCACAGAGTGACTAGGATGGATACCTTGGCATTAGATGAAGAAGGAGATGAGATGGTCTCGTTATAAGGAGTAGTGATGGCAACTATTGGTTTTTGTTGAGTGGGTGGTTGAGAGATCATGGGGGTGAGAGAAAGTGTTAACATGAACAACATTTATGAAAAGAGGGGGACCTTCTTTGTAAGAGGTAGAGTTTGATGGCGGGATTGCAACAAAGGGTGTAGATGGAGGACCATATTTAAGGGACTTGGAAGTTGTAGATTTGATTTGAGGGTTGCACTTAGATTTGAATGAGATGGTAGATGGAAGAAGGTTGTATTCTTCAATGAAAAGGTCATCTTCTTCTATGAGGTTGTTGATGAGGGTTTTAAGAGCCTTACAGTGCTCTATGTCATGCCCAAGGACGTATGATGGTAAGTACATAAAATGTTATAATCAAACCACATGGGTTTCCACCCATGTGAATCGAAGGATTTGATAGGGGGAAGGGTGATTACAAATGCTTGGATGAGGCGATGAAGTATTTCTGTATAATTCCCAATAGGGTTTTTTGAAGAGGGGGTTTCATGGATTATGGATGGATTTGATTTAGGAGAACATGATGAAGGAAAAAGAGGTTCCTTACTCTTATGGGGTTTGGTAAGGACCTTAGATTCTGATTTCGATTTGGAAGGAGGAGTCGATGGTTTTGATTCAGTTTTGGAGGTAATGGGGGATTTGGATGAAGGGTATGGTCCCAAAATGGATGGTTGAGGTCCTAAGATAGATGATTGGATATTGTATTGTTTGGATTGATGGGGATTTCAAAGGGGGAAGATCTAATTTCTTGGGTGGATGAGTAAGATATTTTTGGGTGGGGGTGCCAAGGTTCTTAGATTTTTTGTGAATTTTTTCCCTTGGCAGGGATAATAATGATTTCAACAATGGAGTCTTCTTTAGGAATAGGATTAAATGATTTACATGTAGGTTGTGTCATAGATGTGATGGTGAGTTGAAGATATGGGGATGGTATTTGGATAGTAGGATTGGTTAGAATTAGAAGAGGTTATAGATTGTGTGGAATTTGGAGGTGTTGATATCAGAAGTGGTTGTAATGATTGGAGATGGGGATGGGATTCAGACATCATTTGCAATAGAATCAAGGGGGATGTCCTGCTTGGTAGAGATTTTAAGGGATGATGATATGGATATGGATTCAGATGTATACAGATGTGGGTATAGATGTAGATGTAGCATGGGTGCATGATATAGAGGTATATGTTGAGATGGATGTGGGGATAGATGTGGGTATAGATGTAGATATGGGATATGCGGATGTAGGAGTATGATTGTGACGTAGTAGATGTAGGTATATAGATGTTGAGATAGAGATGTGGTATAATAGATGTGGGTGGGTGTATATGAGTAGATGTAGGTGTAGATGTTGAAGTAGATGTGGGTGTAATAGATGTGGGTGGTAGATGTGGGTTGATTGTAACTTAATTAGAGTATTGATGGCATCAAGGCACTTGATATGTGAGAGGGTTAGCTTGGTTGTTTGGTGGATGATTAGGGAATGGTTGCTTAAAGAATAATGGTTGGTTAGGAGGAGCATTAGGATTGTCTAATTGAAGGTCCCCACGATCGATAATCCATTGCACTAGGTCCTTGAAGGTATGACACTTTTCAATATCATGACCATGGAATTGATGATGTTTGAAATAATGGTCCTTGTCAGTACCATGTGGGTTTGGGACGTGAATCATCAACAAGGTGGATGGAGGAAGTTGGATAAGGCGAGCAAGCCATGATTTAGTTAAATATGGAGCTATAAGATTCTCCAAGAGGAGTATAGTTGGGGGTTGGCTCGAGGAGCTCTTTGTGGTGGCTCAACATGAGATGTGGATGTAGAGGAAGTTTTGATGACAATGGAATTTTCCACATTATTGGATTTTTCATTATGGGTGAATGATTTGGTGAATTGCAGTCTTAGGTTTGTTGGAACGAAGCTTAACATGGCCTTGCTTCAAGGGTATGTAATTCTAACTTATAAGCCATGGTAAAAGCTTCTTCAAAGCTTTGGAAAGATTGAATTTGGAGGGTAGATGAGATATGTTTGCACATGATCTAGAGAAGAGTTTGATTAGTTCAGTTTGAGGCAATGAGAAGGATAATTAATTAATAATGCTACGCCACCTAGTGATAAAATCAGTGATTGATTTGTCATCAATTTTTTTGATGGAATAGAGATTAGTGATGGTGATATTGTGCATGATATTGATGGAGAAGTTCTCTAATAAAATCCACTCAAGTTGAGTGAAATGAGAAGAGGGAATGTTAAGGAATGCCATTATAACAATCCAGGGTAGGTTCTAACCAATGACATAGGAAAGGTGTGAAGCATAAGGTCTTGATCATGGGCAATGAGATAACATGAGTGCCTAAAAGCATGAAGGTGTTGTTGGGGATCCTCCTTACTATTAAACTTAGAGAACTTAAGAAGATCCTCCAGTGTGGAGGATAAGGCTTAATGGAGTATGGATGGGTTGATAGGTTCATTACATATTTATTCATAGGTGAATGTGCTTTTAGGACCCAAAGTAGTGTCCTCTAGGTTGGCCATTCTACTCAACAAGGCTTGCATGGGGTCATTGGATGTGTGAGGATGATGAGGAGCTTATGGATGAGTTGCGGATTGTAAGATAGATGGATTGGGTTGTTGGGTAAGGTTTATATTTTTGGGTGTAAGTAGGATTTTTGTGGGGGTGGTCTGGTAAGGAGGAATATAATTGAAGGTATGTGATTGGATGGGTTATGAAATAGGATGTTGTGAAAGGGATATAATTAGATGGTAAGATTGTGAAGATTGGTGTTGATGATAGGAGGATTAGATTGGGTTTGTGTTGGGTGAGTTGGGATGTGTACATGAGGTGGTTGAGATATTTGAGTGGGTTGATTGGGAAACATGTGTCGAAAGACACTTCAGAGTGGAGGTTGATTCGTTTGAGTCAACTCTGAAGGGTGGGGTTGTGAGGTAACAATGTTTGTATGGACTTGAGATGTGAAGAGAGGCACTAAGTTTTGAACATGTTTCTCAGGTGGTGGAGGAAGTAGGTTATATTATTGAAAATTTTGGGTGGGATCATTGATAATAAGGGTAGATGAAGAAGGAATAGGGATAGAAGATGTAGGGATGGTATTGATGTGAAGGTAGATTAGGTGGGATGGGGACCACCAATTGAGTGGATTGAATGGGTTTGAGGGACCATGGTAGAAGACTCATGAGGGCCATGTTCATGTTAAGCAAATTGCTAGATCATTCATGGCCCTAGGAAAGAAGACAACAAGTTGGGAAGTAAGAACTTCAAGTGGATTCAGAATGCAAAGGGATAAGCATAAAGTTATTGAAGGGGAGGTCCATCGATGGGGATATTGGTGGATTTACGAAGAAGATAATCATGAAGGGCTGACATAGTTAACATCAAGGAGTTCCTAAAACTCCATGCATCTGTGAGGGATAGTGGGAGGTCATAAATGTTCCTAAGGAAGTAGTGGATGGAGGTGTAGCTAGTCTAGAGGGGATGGAACTGATGATAGACAAAAGGATTGGTTTTGACTATGGGGATTTTTTGGATCATATGAGGCTCATGAAGAGAACCATAGAAATAATGGGTTGGGAAATTCAAAGATGAGGTGATCAAAGGTGTGGAGGAAACAATGAAAAGTGTGGATGTTTGTTGTGAAAGAATTTTTGAGATGGGGATGTTGTTAGGAGGTTGATTGTTCCATTTTCTTGGCTTGGGAATGAGTAAGAATGGGCATGAAACAAACAAACAAAAACTTATGTAGATTATTAAATATAAAAAAGCAAATTTTTTATTTTCTTGTTTAATTTAGAGAAGTGTGAAGAAGAAAATAGGCTCAAAGGGAACCTAAAGAAGTTGTAATTCTAAGGATGGTTTCAGGTTGTTTATGGATAGGAGTCCTCGATATACCTGAAGGTACACGTGAGGCAAAAATCTATGATGACTACTAGTACGTGGCTTGGTATTGGGTCCTACCCTCTCACTTCATAGTCACCACATTGATAAGGGTGTTCGAGTTCTTATCCAATATACCAATAGTCAAAAAATTTGTAGATGGCCAGAACACCGTGGCAGGCTTCCTTATTGGGTGATGAAATCCCAATAGATCCACTTGGTAGGAAATGTTTAGATGTGTTGATTTATTTGTGTGGTTTGGTTGTGTGTGAAGAGACTTGTGAATGCAAAATATTACCACCTATTTAAACTATGTGATCAAGACAAGCATGAAGAGGTATTTCTTTTTAGCTCCAAAGACCAAATGTGATATTCGATGAGAAAAAACAAACAAAGGAGGGAGAAATGATGCAAAAAGGAAAAAATAAGGATTAAAAAGGAGAATACCTATGGATAACGACTTTTCTTATTTCCTTTTTCTAAATCAAACAAACATGTTTTTGAGCCAAGAAAAAACCCCCAAGTACGCAAGAAAATAACTCTAACATGTAAGGTTAGTGGAAAAAAAAAATAGAATGTAGAATAGAAAATGAAAATAAACAAAACTTACCAAAGAAGGTAGGTACGTCCCACCGGGCATGCTAGAATGTTTGACAATTTTTCTGGCTCATGTCTTAAGTTAATGAAATGGTATGAAAGAAAACAATAAACTCCAAAATATGGGAGGGTTTAATACTACCTCCCAATGATGTGATGATGATGATGAAGATGAGATACGGGTGTACAAGATCCTTTCCATGGTGAGCTTGAAAGACCTGCACAACAAAAGGATAATTAGACAAGAAAAATATTAGTAGATTATATGGTGGGCTACCTTAGAAAGTTAGTATTAAGAAGTGATAAACTTCCTAAAAAGGATTTCAACCCATGTTTTATTAAAATAGATTGAAAATAATGAGACATATAACATGCCTAACAAGCATAACCATAACAGTAACAGAGACTAAGAGATATACTAGATCAACATATCAGATAATGAAGATAGATAATAAAATTAAGATAAGTAGAAATCAAAACTCAAAAAGGGTTGATACGATAAACTTGAGACAAACATTCAACAGTTGACTGATGACTTTAGCAGATCGGATAAAAAGATGTGAGAAAAATAAAATTTGGAATCTGATTGTTGGATGTTGAAGATGTCTTAGGATCTTGATACATAAGCATACAAAAAATAGGAAGGATGCAAGTTATAGGAAGCATGTAATGGATTCAAATCAATTAGATGGTGGCATGGATTAGATTAGGGTTGTTAACAATGACTGAGTAAGAAAAGAGGAGATCTGAGATGTTAGGTATGGGTAGATCACAGAGACAAAGAGATCTAAATACTGCAATGAGGTTGGAAAATTGGTGAAAAAAAAGGAAAAATACATGACATATGACTAATAAAGTATCAGGTTGATCAGAGTCTATGGTGATAAGATTGATGGATCGACGATGACCAGGGCTAGATTAGGGTCCAGGTGAGAGCTTGATAGATGGAAAACAGGGTTATGAGTAAGAAATAAATGAAGAGTGGATGATGAGTGGTAGATTTCCAAGATGAGGAACGGGCCTACAAGGATAATGATAAAGATGAATGGTTAAACAATGATAGGGCTCCAAGAACAATCCATAGACTTCATATCTCCACAAGATGATAAGAAATGTCTCTAAGATGACTCCAATATTGTTTATAGCAGCTCAGAAGAAGAAAAGAAAACAAGAAAAACTCACAAGAATTCACAATTATCCAAAGTTTCATCCTCTTCGAGGAGGGGGGGGTAGTAACATATTTATAGGGTTGATGACACTATCGATATGGTCAGACATTAACTATGGAGGACAATTTATTTGGGTGATGGGGATGATTCACAACTCGAGACAAGATTCCCTATTAGGGTTAGATTAGGGTTTTGAGTTGTATTTGGACGGATTAAGGTTTCATAAGGATGATAGAACGGGTGGTTGGAGAGTTGAAAGACATCAAATGAGGGTGGATGATGGTTCTAGATAGGATAAATGAGGATGTTTATGGATGTGATTAAGAGGGTAATAGATGTTTAGGGGTGATTAAGTGGTGACTAATGAGGTGAATAATAACAAATGATATGGATAAGGGTTATAATGGATTTAAGATAGGAAAAGGGAAATTAAGAGAAATAAATGGGGTTTAAGAGGGAAATGGGAATTCAAATAGGTGATTAAGATAAAATGTGGAAATAAGAGTCTAATATGATGTTATTGTAGCAGTAAATAAATGCAATAATTAACTACAAAAATTACACCCCAAGCATCTAAGCAATAAATTATGAAACCCTAATTGGAAGGAGGCGAAAGAGGTACTTAGATGATTCACAAATAATTTTGAACTCTATCAAAGTGGCGATTAGGTGAATAGAACGTTAGGAGCGTTGGAGCGTCACACAGAGGCCTCGAAAAATGTAGATCTAGAGAGACAGGATAAACAGGGGCGCTTGGAGTGGGATAGGGGTGCCTGTGGGCACCTTAGGCATGTTTCTGGGCACCTAGGTTTGCGGAAAATATCATGTAACCTCTTATGAGTGGTCACAATGTGTTCACTTTTGGTCTCCTTTTGTTGCTACGAGGTTGCACAATGATCACTTAGGTCACTAGAAACCTACAAAACCCTCATATAGACATCAAATCCTAAAAAAGAAAGATGCAAAATGAGGGGTTGGACTGTCCTCAACTATTACAATTGTGAAATTATGATTGATCACTACACTACATCTTTAGATCAAATGTAGTTCTATGTGTGTGTGTGGAAATTGAGCCCTAGGTGGCTCTTGTTTGTATCTCACTTGATACCGCGAAAAGTAAACTATATGTAAATAAATGTAACAAATGTGTGCACGGAATAGAATGAAATTCCCTCCTATGAAGTGTATGCAGAATAACTAGCCCTTGTGTCCCTTATGATGGAACTAGATGGATGTAATGGAGCTCTTAGATGCTTGATGGATGCAACCTTAGGTGGTGGTAGCTAATGATTAGAGCTTGGTCCCTTATTATGATCACACAACTTTATATTTAAATGATTCATTTGCTTGAATTTCATAATTAACCTTGAAAAGGCCGACTACCATAAAGATAAGATGCTCAAACGGCTATAAAGGACCCAAAAAGTGTGAGTAAAGTACAAAGGGGACAAGGGCACCCAAAGGGAACATAAGCACCCAGATGGGATGAGGGAACCTAGCGATGTCGTTCTTGCTAGGCGCTGGTGTCTAGGATGATAAAAGTCAAAGTATAAAAATGAAGATTGAGTAAGTAAGGATGTAAGACCAAAAGTTGTAACATAAAGTAAAGAAAGGTGGCCAAATACATGGGTTAATTAGTAATTTTCTTACTTAGGAATCATATGAATAGTAGTATGCAATCAATGCTAGGTAATTAGTCAAAGTGCATGATTTTGTGTCTACATTTTCCCCCACTTTATGTTGGTGAGTGGAAATATCAGTAACATAAGGTAGATAAGACATGTGTACCTGATAACTATGTAGATTAATGTCGAAATCATGCCGAGGGACTAGAAAAAACGTGGAGTGATAAAAAGTGTGAAGCGTGGATGCTGAGGAGAAAGTTCAAAAAGTGATGATGAAAATGAACCTAGGGTGGAAATGCATGTGTAGATTTCATGATGTGCCTATTGTTGATGGCGTCATCATTGTTGTTGTTGTGATGATGTTGATAATGTTTATGATGTTGACTATTGCTTCCCATACATACAAACCTGTAAAAGAGAAGAATGAAAAAGTTTTCAAATATGCATGTATATGTGTAAAAAGTATGTGAAAATGTGAAAAAATAACATGTGCACCTGATCTGTGATGAGAAAAAGAGTGTAGAAAGGATCCCGAAGATGTTGTAGAAGACCAAGTTTTTTGGATGATCTCACACTAGTTGCGCTGACCACGAGTTTTTGGGGAAATCTCATGCTAAGTCATGGAAGAAGTGTAGGGAGAAAAGTTTAGTGTCATCCTCCAACCTTTAATTGCTTCCCACAATGTGGAATACCACTATAGATGGTGTGTACAATTACAAGTGCTAAGGACTGTGTGCCCTGTAAAACCTGTTGTGTGGAGTTCTATAGACTATGTTGTACTACCAATCACTATGTAACTGCCCCTTGGTTACATGCATCTAGTAAAGACATCATTGTGCTAAGGACCTATTATCCATATTTTTCACCCCTACAAAATGGAAAATTTCACAGGTCTAGGAATTGATAGTTAATGGGGAGTAGTTTACAGACAAGCTCGTCGCATGGCAAAGGTTTAGTAGGCGAGTTTGTTTTAATGGTCAAGAAGGAAACATTTATGGATTGTCATCAATGCCCCCTTTTCTATCGCGTGACACCATCCTTGACACACCTCATTGACATGTGTCAACCATCTCCTTGACACACATCAATGCCCCCTTATCTATCGCGTTACACCATCACTTTGGTAACGCATGTCAACTGTTTCCTCCCATGAAGTGCATCCACCATGTCTTCGTGTCACACATCAACCCCAACTTCATGTATGTCACCACTTTCCTTCTATCGCACAAAACCATTCTCTTGTTGTCATGTCATAATGCCTTCATCTTAACACATGCATCATCCCTCCTTCCCCATCATGCCCCTTTGCTATCATGTGATAATCCTTCCTTCTTGATGTGCATCAACCTCCTTTCGTTGTTGCACAACAACATTTCTTCTTGTCATGTGAAAATCATTCCCTTGTTAGCGGCGACTCTCCTTGTTCTTGTCAGGCATCAGCTAGTGGTTCCTATTGGGAATCAACAAGGAGTTTCAGATATGGCTGGGCATTAATGACACCGTACAAGGTAGCTCAACAACTAGTTTTATGAGGTATGGACACCCTTGTTCGCCATGCAAGAAAAGTACCATTGGAAAGCAAACTGGTATGGTCGCCCATACCTCCGTACTAGAAATTAATGAAGGTTGTCAATTGGTAGCTTCCCTTTCTCTATATATATGTAATTTTTCCCTCATTTGAGGGAGAGACATTCTGGAATGTAAAGGAACTCTGCCAAAATTGTTCCAGCACCTTGTGAGCTGCAGGCCTCAAATTTAAGCATTTTGTACAGGTGATTTATTCCTTATGCCTATATTGTAATGGATTGTGCATCATTTTAAGCAATAAAATTGGTGTTTTGTGGCTTTTCTTTCCCTAGCTCGAGTTATATTGCCTCCTTTTCCTTTCATTGCATTTTTAGGTATATTGTGCATGTTATATTCTTTTGTAGGACTTAAATTTGTTGTGCTCCATGAAATTGGAAGTTTGAATGTGTTCTTTGAACTGTGGCACTTTTTTCTGCCCTCTTCTACCTCATTTTCTTCAATTTTCACTCACTAAGGATATCTCCATCCCCTTTTCTTGGTGCTATCACCTCCCTTAGTTTAGGATTTTCATTTTATGCATATCTCTCTTCCTTGGTCCCTTGGAAATCTAGGTTAGTGTTAGAATAGTTGCATTTCCCTTCCTAGGAGTAGTTTTAGCATTAGGATTTGTAGAGGAACCATCCTTCTCTAGAGGTTTGTCTCATTTGCGAGGGTCCCAAACCTTGAGACAATCCCATGTTAGTCAAAAGTAGGGTTTTATAATGTGTAAATCCTAGGGTGCTACTTTTTTGACATAATAGTTTTGGCATGCCCGGTGGGACCAGAAGTCAATAATTCCATGTTTATCAAGATTGGGTGTGTGTCTTGGTGAATTTTCAGCCTTTTGAGGCTTTGCAGCAACACATCTGATGACTCCAATCAAGAAAATCAACTGGTTCTAGTAGTACTAGCAGCCCAAGTACATGAGAAGGATCTAAACTCGGTCTAGAGCAAGAGAAGAAGGAATCTTTGAGTATTTGTAGTTATCCCCAGGAAGAGGAAGGAGAGGAAGAAGAGTACAAAGGTCTCCATCTCCAAAAAATAGAACCTTATCAACCCCTCCACCAGGTAGACCCTTCCTTCAATCAACTAGGGTTCTTAGGCCAATCAGGATGGCACATCAACAACCACCACAAGGACACCAAATCCTTTTACAAATTTTACTGGCAGCAGTCCACTTGCCCTTAATGCACAAAATCCTAGTCCCTATGGTAGTATTGAAGAACATTCCATTCTTCAATGGGGAGAATCACACAACACCAATTGATCACATTCAAGACATCACAAATGTTTGTGCCATACATGAGATTATTGAAATGGATGTGGTAGTAAAGATTCTAGTTTCTTCTTTCAAAGGAAAAAGCTTTACAGTGGTTCAGAAGCTTGGTAGCAGGGTCAATCCAAAATTGGGATCAATTATGTACAACTCTATGTAACTAGTTTGGAGAAAAGGAAGACAATCTATCTCTACTGGAGTAGCTGACTATAATCAAGAGAGCACCAAATGAGTAGATGGCCGACTTCAATTTCAGATTCCAAAGAACGTGGGACTAAATTCCATTCACCGTGAGACCAACTACTAAAGGTGCATTCCTTTATTTCCTTAAAGCTTTTAATTCTTATATATCTGTAATGATTCAATCTATGGGAGGGATAACCTTACCCTAGGGCTTATGCCATAGCCATCAGAGCTGAGAATTTCCTAATCCAAGCTAGTAAACTAGCACCTAGGCCACCTATGCCTATTTATCCAGAAATGGGGAATCCTAGTTCTAGTCAAACTCCTACATTAGCCCCTATTCCTACCCCTAAGAAATCAAAGTTCCAATGAGGCTTCTACCTCTTCTTCTAGTGCCTCAACTAAATCCAAGAAGTTATGAAGCAATTGCAGAACCTAGGGAATGAATTGGTGACCCTCAAGAGGTAGTAGGCCCAAAATTTTAGACCTTATCAGCCTCAGGCCCAACCAAATAGGCCTCCATATCATCCTAATATACCTCCTACCCAAGGTGTAAAACAAAAATCAAGGACAACTCCCCATCTACTAGGCCATTCCAGCATACAATCCTAATACACCTTCAACATCCCAAGCCTTGGTTCCAATCCATAATAATGTTGCACAAGAATATGAATGGTGCTTTCCTTGTGGTCAACCCCATAACCAAAGGCAACATGTTTCAATGGTATGCTAAACCAAGCCTTGATGGTACAAACTGTTTGTGTGCCTCAAGAGACAAGCCAAGAAGAAAATCAGCATCAAACAACTACTCAAGAGGCACCTTCAAGTGAGACCACACTTGTGAATTGGCAAGTTGAGGATTCCTGTGGTATAAATCAATCTCCTTCCCAAGTGTAACAGTCAACAAAAGGTCTAAGAAGAGGAATATAGAGGAAGGAAAGTCATCTAACCCAAGTGCTTCTCAACCTGTTGTCACTCTACAAGGAGTCAACAATCAAGTGTAGCTCCAAGTATGCAGAACCAACCCAAACCACCTTCTAGACCAGCTCATGCACCATTGTAGCATCCCATGTGTAAGAGAAGACAATGCCAAGTAGAGGGCAGTAAAAGGAAAACCCACCTTCATTCAATATCATCGACCACATGAAGAAGACTAATGTAAGCATCTCTATGTGGGAATCTTTGAAAATTTTGGGAAAAGGGACCTTTTACAAGAAGACCATAGCCAACTTGCCCATCTCAAATGAGTTGTCCAAGAATCAAGAGAAGGTGCTCACTAATGCAGCTCCACAAGAAGGAAATCAAGGAGGTCAACAGGGAAAAAATGAAGCCTCCTCCATTCTATATATCTCTGATCATTGGAAATAATCTTGTGCACAACTGCATGATTGATTCAGGAGCAAAATTCGGTGATGCCCAAACAAATAGTTGATCATCTGGGTATTAAGTATGAAGTCATTTCTAGAGGTGTAGTGACAATTAGATGGGACAATAGTGACAAATTTTGGAGTAATCAAAGGGTTGAGCCTCACACTGCATGCATGCCCCAATGTCACAGTGTTGCAAGATGTATCAGTGATTGACTTTCCACCACTCTTTGCATTGTGTTTGTCAAGAGACTTCACCAGCTAAAATTGGAGG
Organism: Taxus chinensis; assembly: GCA_019776745.2. Taxonomy (NCBI): domain Eukaryota; kingdom Viridiplantae; phylum Streptophyta; class Pinopsida; order Cupressales; family Taxaceae; genus Taxus; species Taxus chinensis. The sequence continues at coordinate 676,143,917 of CM034146.1, forward strand.
CTACTTGTCTACTGATTGGTCACATATGCTTTTCAGAACAAGGTATGGAGCTAAGGCTACAATAAGATCTAAGCCTATTGCAAAATTTTCATATTGAGCCATATGTACCAAGCCCAATCAATGCAAATTACTCATCTTTTGATCAAGAAGACTGCCCAAGCACTCTAGAAATGAATACCAAGGTTGGAGGCATTCCAGATTTGACTCTTGATGAATGGGAAAATAAGAGGCATAACTTTGATCCATACAAAGAGATGGAGGAAGCTTGAGTTGGGAATTTATTGTTTACACGAAGAGAATCCACTCCTCCCTAGCATCACCAAATCAGATGAAAAGGATGATAATGAAGTATGGTGGTTATTCTTCGATGGCTCAAGGAGTAGACAAGGCACTGGAGGAGGTGCAATGCTTGTGTCACCACAAGGTATAAAATACTACTCATCTTTTTGTTTTCAATTTTCTTGTTCAAATAATACAACTGAGTATGAAGCTTTGATCACATGGATTGCATTGGGCAAGAAAGAGGGTATCAAAAACTTGCAAGTGTTTGGGGATAGCGAGTTGATTATAAACCAAGTTAGAGGGTTGAATGCTACTAAAAATGATCTGCTAAAGAGCTACAAACATTGGGTATGGGATCTCATTGAAGACTTTGAAGCATTCAACATTGAGGCCATACCAAGGAAGAAAAATGAGGCTGTGGATAGACTTGCAGCAGTAGGGGCAACATTTGATGTTGTTGACAGTATTAAAGAGAGATTAGACTCAACCTCATATTAGAGTGATTGTAAGGATGGACTATTCCTAGATAACAATACAAGTTGGAAAGTATTTTGAAAGTGATCAACAGATCATAAATTTTCTCCAAGAAGAAGTTGAGTTCTCCTCAAGAAATCAGGACAAATTGGAGCAACAGTATGGTGATCAAGTGGTCCAACTGAAGACAAACAAGTTACCAAAAGGCCTAGTGACTCTTGAATCCATATTCAATCCAAATGACCAGTTTTAGAAGGAGAAAGCCAACATTTAGGTCAAAGGTGAAGATTCAGAACCAATTTTAGTTGGAGAGGGTAAGGTACTTCAAATTGGAAAGGTGAGTACTCATAAGAGAAATCTGATTTTACCCAACTCTGTCAAGAATTTCCAGATGTATTTGCCTGGAATTATAAATATTTGAGAGGTTTCAATCCTAAATTGGCACAACATACTATTGAGTTGGATCCAAAATCCAAGCCCATCAGACAGAAGCAAAGGCCAGTGAATCCTCACATTAAACCTCTCATGAGAAAAGAGTTGAATAAGCAAATAGAGGCTAGCATCATCTTTCCTATCAAGCATTCAAGTTGGGTTGCAAAATTTGGTGCCAGTAAGGAAAGAGAATGGGGAAATCAGTTATGTGTGGATTTAGAGACTTGAATAGAGCTTCACTCAAGGACCACTATCCACTCCCTTCTATGGAGAAAATCCTACAGGTTGTAGCCATTTCGGAAAGGTTTTCATTGTTGGATGGCTACTCAGGCTATAATCAGATAGTGGTCAAAGAAGAGGATTAATTCAAGACAACCTTCACTACAAAGTGGGGAACTTATGCTTATAGGAAGATACCATTTGTCTTGTCTAAACCAGGAGCAACATTTCAACAAGCTATGGATATGGCGTTCAAGGGATTGATCAACAAGATAGTGCTTGTTTATCTAGATGATATCACTGTATTCTCAAAGAATGCAGCAAGTCACCTCTTTCACCTCAGACAAGTGTTCCAAAGATGCAGGATATTTCAGAGTGTCCTTGAATCCAAAAAAGTGCATTTTCCTAGCACATGAAGGAAAGCTATTAGGCCACATAGTTTCAAAGAAGGGATAACAATTGATCCAGAAAGAGTTGAGGCTATCCACATGCTCTACCATTTCCATGTCATAAGAAGGCTCTCCAAATTTTTTGGGGAAAATTAATTTTGTTAGGATATTTGTTCCTAACTTTGCTAATCTGGTCAAGCCATTAACATTGATGTTGAAGAAGAGCATGGATTTCAAATGGACTTCCGAAGGAAAAGAAATATTTGAAGCTATAAAGCATGCCATTGCACAGGCTCCAACCCTCATCAATCCATATTTCTCAAAGGATTTCACCCTCTATGCTTTCGGTGGCACAGATGCAATATCTTTAATACTTGTACAACCAAACCAAGAAGGACTAGAGCAGCCTATTGCATTCTTCAACCAGGGACTTGAAGGTTATGAGGTGAGATATTCATTCATTGAGAAACATGTCCTTGTTGTGATTATAAGTTTAAAGAAATTCAGGCATCTAGTGTCAAATAAGAATAATTCATCTATTAGTTTCACATGCTGGTATAAAATATTTTCTTTTAAACAAGGATCTCAATGAAAAGAGAGTCTGGTTGGATAACCAAGGTCATGGAGTATGATATTGATATAAATGTGACCAAATTGGTTAGGGGAAAAGGGTTATGTGAATAACTAGCTTCCAACCAGCATGCTGAATCAAGAGATGAGGCAAAAACTATTATGGTGTTGCAAGATAATCAGGAACGGGATTCAGGGTGGTATACTCATTCCTTGTTGGACTTCAGGATATTGTATACTTCCTTCAAATGGGTCAAAGTCCTCAAGGATTGAGTAAATCCAAAAGGAGGTATTTCAGAATTCATTGCATCCCATATGTGCTTGTAGATAATATTTTGTTCAAAAGGGATGTGAATGGTGTCCTCCTAAGGTGCATCAAGATATATCAGATAGAGAGGATATTGCATGAGTTTCATGATGGAGAGGTAGGTGGTCATTTTTCCCCAAAAGAAACAACTATTAGAGTCATGAGGTTTGGTTATTACTGGCCTAATATTTTCAATGATTACTACTCATGGATCAAGAAATGTAAGAAGTGTGCCTTCTTCATAGGAAAAGAGAAGCTAATAAGCCTCCCACTCCATCCTATCTCAGTTAAACAACCTTTCATGCAATGGGGGATGGATTTTATTGGGGTGATCAATCCAAGTTCCAGCCTAGGTCACAAATGGATTCTTATAGCCACAGACTACTTCACTAAGTGGACAGAAGTAGTTGCACTTAAGGAAGTAAATGAAGTCAACATTCTAGATTTCTATGAAGGTATTGCAACAAGTTTTGGTGTCCCTTCCACTATAATATCAGATAATGCCTTAGCTTTTCTTGGAGAAAATATATCTAATTGGGCTGTTAGAAATGGCATCTACTTGAGCACTTCTTCTAACTACTACCCCCAGGGTAATGGGAAAGCAGAGTCCACAAACAAGAACTTGTTGAGAATCATAATAAGAACTCTCGATGAAAACTAGAGGACTTGGCATACCAAATTGAAATCAGCCTTGTGGGCTGATAGAATCACTCCCAAGAAGTCAACTGGTTATTCCCCTTTCAATTTGGTTTATGGAAGGGAAACACGACTGCCAATATCCCTTGAGTTACCAGCCTTGGATCTTATCAAGCAGCTAGATTTTTTTGAACTTCTAGCTATGGAAGTCAGGTATGCAGAGCTCATGGAGCTAGAAGAGATAAGAAACCAGGCCATGAAAATAATGGAGAAGGACCAAGCTCAAATCAAGATGAGATTTGACAGAAAGACCAAAAACAAAAATTTCTAAGAAGGAGACTTGGTTTTGAAATGGGATGTAGACAGAGCCAAACTAGGAAGGAACTCCAAGTTTGATGCAATATGGAGTGGCCCTTACTTGATTTCAGGTGCAAAGAAAACAATGCTTTCCAATTGTCAAAGTTGGATGGAGAAGAATTGTAGATTCCAGTCAATGGGATCTACTTAAAGCATTGTTACTAAGGATGAATCTCATTTTTGTAAATACTAGTTTAGGTTCTTAATTCCTCTAAGTTTTTGTGGCACATTGTTCTATTGTATTTAGGTTTTCTTTCAGATAAGTGTTTGTGCACTCTCTACATGTTCCATTTGGGATATGTATGATTTTTTTATTTGTACATAGTTGTGCTTTGTTACTATTGCACCTTCCAGTTTCAGGAAAGGTCTGATGATGAAATAATGTCCCAACAGTGTTTCAGAGGTTTAAGGGGTTTCGAGCATCAGACCACTTTCAGCAATCAAAATGACTCCATGCCCAATGGATCCTTCAAAATCATTGGTCTTTCAGATCTAGCAGATAGATCACCCTGCAAGTTGCCAATTGTTATCCATATTTTGCACCCCTTGCAAAATGGAAAACTTCATAGGTTTGAATATTGATATTTAATGGGGAGCAATTTACAGGGTATCTCATGGTGAGCTTGTAAGCCATGATGAAGGTTTGGAGCCGGGTTTGTTTTAATGGTCTAGCTGGAAAAATGTACGGATTGTCACCTCATTGTCGTGTGTCAACCATCTTCCTGACACATGAAATGTCAACACCCTCTTTTCTTTCACATGACAACATCCCTTCCTGACGCAGCGTCAACCATTTCATCCCTGACGTGTGTCAACCATTCTTCTTGATGTGCGTCAACCGCTGCTTCTTGACACACGTCACCACTTTCCTCATGTCACGACAACATTCCTCGTACTGTCATGTGACAATCCTTCCCCCTTCATGTAAGGTGTCATCTGTCCTTCCACCGTCATCCCCCTTTAACTAGTCATGTGAAAATCCTTCCTTCTTGATGCGTGTCAACCTCCCCTTTCGCTGTCACACAACAACATTTCTTCTTGTCGTGTGAAAATCATTCCCTCGTTGGTGACAACTCTCCCTATTCTTGTCGGGCGTAAGTTGGTTGTTCCTGTCAAGTGTCAACAAGGAGTTTCAGATATGACTGGGCATTAATGGCATCGTACAAGGTAGCTCAACAACATATTTTATGAGGTATGACACCCCTATTCACCGTGCAAGAAAAGTACCATTGGAAATTGAACGGATATGGTTGCCCATACCTTCGTACTAGGAAATTAATGAAGGTTGTCCGTTGGTAGCTTCCCTTTCTCTATATATATGTAATTTTTCCCTCATTTGAAGGGGAGACATTCTGGAATGTAAAGGAACTCTTCCAAAATTGTTCTAGCACCCTTGTGAGCTACAAACCTTGAATTTATGCATTTTGTAAAGGATTTTTCCTTGTGCCTATATTGTAATGGATTGTGCATCATTTTAAGCAATAAAATTGGTGTTTTGTGGATTTTATTGCCCTAGCTCGAGTTGTATTGCCTCCTTTCATTTCATTACATTTTGTTATATTATGCATGTTGTATTCTTTTGTAGGATTTAAATTCATTGTGCTCCATACGAAATTGGAAGTTTGAATGTGTTCTTTGAACTGTGGCACTTTTTTCTACCCTCTTCTACCTCATTTTCTTCCATTTTCACTCACTAAGGATATCTCCATCCCCTTTTCTTGGTGTTATCACCTCCCTTAGTTTAGGATTTTCATTTTATGCATATCTCTCTTCCTTGGTCCCTTGGAAATCTAGGTTAGTGTTAGAATAGTTACATTTCCCTTTCTAGGAGTAGTTTTAGCATTAGGATAGGTAAAGGAACCAACCTTATCTGGAGGTTTGTCTCATTTGTGAGGGTCCCACACCTTGAGACAATCCCATGTTAGTCAAAAGTAGGGTTTTATAATGTGTAAATCCTAGGGTGCTACTTTTTTGACATAACATGACACAAGTTTGATTATGAGCCCTATCCAAAAATGAAAACTGTGTTGTACCGGTACTGTGTTTTGTTATGTATAATCCATTGTATGGGGTGGCTAATTCACCCAAATGATGCCCCCTATTTTGGGGTTCATGCAACGTCGCTGAAGGAGTATGCAACTCAAAATAGGACCAACCATTGTGCTAAAATTGTGCCCTGCAGGGGGAAAGGGAATGTGTTTAGTAGAAACAAGGCACACGTAAACAAAGTAGCTAGAAGATAAGTGTTAATACAAACAAAGAAAAACACACATGCATAAGATTAAATATAATCTAAGTAGACAATGTGTAAGCTAAGACGGAAAATGATAATGTAAATGTTACATTGTGTATAACGATGTATGGGGTGACTGATTCACCCAAATGATGCCCCCCCTCATTTGGGGTGCATGTGACATCGCTGAAGGAGAATGCGGCCCAAAAAAGGACTAATCATTTTGCTGAAACTGTACCTTATAGGGAAAAGGGATTGTGCTTGGTAGAAACCAAGGCACACGTAAACAAAGTTACTAGAAGACAAGTGTCATTACAAGCAAATACAAACACACATGTATAAGACTAAATGTAAGCTAAGAAGACAATGTGTAAGCTATGACTCAATACGATAATATAAACATGCAAGAAAACAATGTAGACCGTGAAAAGTGGGTTACAAACATGGGACACCACTCATGATTTTGCAAGACAATCAAGGCCGAAGTGGTCATAAGTACACAAGTGTGCACACAAGATAAAGGGAAAAGCCTATAGACAAGAGCAAACAAAGAGAAAATAATGACATGCAATGTAATAGATAACCATGGAACCAGATCGTCCTGCATAGAAAATTATGCACATGAAGCACCTGTTAACATGTTAGAAAGATAAAAAGTATGTCAAAGCATGTATAAGACAAAAAAGTAGTGTGTTATGAAAACAAATTTAAACAATAACACATGTAGTGTATGAAAGTGGATGCCCCTAGGAGCCACTGTGGGACTGGTACTATGCCAAACATCCTTGTTGCATGTAATAGATCTATAGAATCTGTGATCAAAAGTAGAAAGGCAAGTGAACGTGCATGCGTGAATGATAAAGATAATGAAAAACAAGATATCTATCGAACATGTGTAATAAAGTGAACATGTAAGAAAAAGTAAGGAAGATTAAATGCAACCAAGATATGCAATATGGTGTGGACTAGACAGAATGGAATGTAATGTGAATGATAGTGGAAATGTGCCCCATAAGTGGATGTGTATTAATGTAATGAGGTTCGTTTATTTATTCCCCCTCAACAGTAAAGAATGAACCATAAACGAGAGGGCATCATCAGAAAATGATTTGAATTATGTGTACTAAAAATATGTGACTGTCAAAGAATAAAGTGTAGAGTGTAAGTGTGTGAGTGAAATATTGAGTGGGTGATTAAATGCGTGAGTATGATGATATCTATTTGAGATGTATACCCTCAACAGTTGAGTATGGGCCATGAAAATAGAGTGCGTCATAGGGTAGTGTGTGTTGTATAAGTTGGATATAGAATGTGTAGGATGTAGAAGAGAATAGTATGATGTACTAGGAGGGTGTGCTAGAATGACGTGTATTAAATGAGTATAGTATGTTGTAGGAAGATTGTTATGAATGTTTCCAATGAGGAAATGTACAGTGTGCAGTGTCATATGTGTAAATTATGTAAATGTAGGCAACACAAAGCACATATGATGGTGATGCAAATGTGAGTAGGCATAGAAAGCACAAAGTGTGTATGATTATAGGAGTTTAAAAACAGAACATCGTGGATGCATATAGTGTAAGATGTGTAGAAAGTGCAAAGCGCATAAAATGGGTAATAGATTTAAGAGAAAGATGTCGTAGACATAAAATATGTGCAATGACTATAAAGTGCAAAGTGCGTATGATGTACAGAAGGTGTGAATAAAAGGTATAGGAAGCACATAATATGTATGATGTGGAGAGAGACAAACATGTCGTAAATGTGTAATGTACAATGTGTGAGGTTTATGTGTATAGTATGCCCTTAATAGTCGCGTGTGAACCAAAACACGAGAGTGCATCATTGGGTAATAGTGATACAAGTGTGTGTGAAGATGTATATGGTGTATGTGAAAGTATAGATGTGAAGTAGTGAGAAGATAAGACACTTGTTAAATTCTAGGGGGGGAAATAGGTGTGATTCCCCTAAGTGTGTGATGAAAAAAGAGATCAAGTAACGTCATCTAGGATGTCATCATTGTCATGATCAAAACCAAACGGTGAAGTATCTGAGACTTAATAAGCGATAGTATCGGGTTGATTTAGAAAGGATCCGTTGAACTGTAAATTATACATGCCTATAGCGTATTCTTAATTAGTAAAAGGAGGTAATGGACACCCATTTGTATACCAATGAGTGAGATTAGGTGAGTAGCTAAGGAATGAGTCATTTAAAATCAAGACATAACCAAATGGTATGGAAGATGATATATCATTGGCAAAGATCACACAAGGAGTCCGTGGGATAGAAGGCCAAGATCAAAGGGCAGAAGGATAGGAAGGACCCGCGTGCAGAAGGCAAGTTCAAATTTCAGGACTTAGCCGATTTTGGGTATGAGGATCTATTTTTGGAAGATGGCGTGCGGAACACATCAACGATGCAGAGATGTGTGCACCATGCATTGTCTATATTTGGAAGAGTGGTTCAAAGCGTCTATGCATGGAGACAAGCTAAGAATAGAATGGACACTTCAGTTATCTGTAAGAGGACTATAGATAGCGCACTTACATGTGTGGCTATAATTGTAAACGGCGTGTGGCTAATAATAGCATGTGACCTATTTCTGGAGTAGTTAAGTGGTGAAGGGAAAGTCCCCACCCTATATATATGATGATTAGGTGCATAGTGAAAGATATAGATATATATGATGATGATTGGTGCATGTAGATGATTTTGGTATGTATCACAGAGAGCGGTGTATGTATGATTATGGAATATGTGTATCAGATCCATATGCGCCTTGAGATAAATTGACAGTACTGTAAGGAGCTTCTATATTTATTAATAGATGGAAGATATTGGCTGAATCTAAGTGTCATTCTGTGTAATTGAGTAGTGCATGTTAATGATTCAATCATGATTACTGTTTAAGCTTGTTCTTTCATAGATCTGTGGGTAGCATGCACTATAGAATGATGGATTAGTTATGAATCTATATGTTTCTTCCTTCATCATGTTATCATCCTGTTACAGCAACCCTAAAGAGGGACCTGGTACCTTTGCGCGCTTCGGGTGAGCGCTCAGTCTAGGCTGAGTGATGTGCCAGCGCGACTAGGGTGTTATCTTGCAAATTCTAGGCTGCATCATTGGTTCTGTTGCCGGGACCTCTTTTTCAGTTGTTTTTAGGATGGTTCACGATGAAGACGTACCGGTTAACTCTAGCAAGTATTGAGGAATGGATACATGATCTGGAGGAAGAATATGCACGATGGTTCAGTAGTGGATCTGAGTTTAACGCATGCACTTGGGTAGAACAGAACCTGTATGACAGCTTATATGAGAGATTTTTCGCTATCTTTCCAGTAGAACTTTACGAGTGGCTTACAGCTTATGCATCTCAGCGGAATTGGAGATATCACGCACTTGTTTGGACACAAGAAGAATTTCAGGCTCTTTATGATGCTGATCTGATTTGGAACTCGTGGTGGATACGTGGTTTCATGGTGTTCTAAATAGTTATATTCTGGAATACTCAATTTTGACGTACTCTTGCCTAGAGGTCGCTGAATTTCAGTTTTTGAGGTATCCAAGAGGAACATATTTGCACGGTATTCCACTGGCGATCAAGATCTTAATGGTAACTTTGAACCTGGAGAGTAAACTGATGGCTAACTAAACTTCACCATGCACGAGGGCAGGAACAGGTTTGGTATTAAGATGGCAGACCTAGCGGCAGAAAAGTAGAGAGAGGAAAGGTGGCTTAAGTATAATGAGGCGCACGAGAGGGAAATAGAGAAGCAATGTTCCGTTGCAGAAAGTATGGCATTGAGGAGAGAGATGGCTCGTGAAGGATTTATGGCTCACGTAGAAGACGTGGAGCTAGAGCATCAGGAACTCCCCCATCTTGGAAAGCATGATAGAGATCCCTTCTCGGCCTCACACAGAAGTGCGCCAACAGAGACTACTTGGGCCGCAGGTGCGCATCTTAATCCACCTGGTGACCTAGCCTTTGCACTTGGTTTTTCAGTATCTAGTATGACAAGTAATCAGCAAGCTAACTTGGGAAGTAGGAGAGTAGGAGTAAGTCAGGGATCAAGTACATCAATGGCAGGACAGACAACTTCAATGTTATATGGAGGAGCATTCTTAGGTGCATCATCCACACAGAATGTGAGCACATAGAATGTTGGATTCACCTCTAGAAGTGGAGCTACCTCACAAACTATAGGGGTTCAGTATAGTACTACTGTCGGAGCACAGGGGAGTACATCTATAGGTCCTACTCCAGCTACAGGTGGAGGATCAGGAGGTATAGGTGGTTCTAGTTCTGGTGGATCTGGTGGTTCTGGAGGCAGAGGGAACCCAGGGGGTTCTGGATCAGGTGGTCAAGGTCCGCAACAACCACAGAATATCTACATGGAGATGTCTCTTCATCTCCCAGAATATAGAGGTATAGAGGATGTTGCCGAACATGTGCATATGTGTGAAATCTTGTGGCACGCTAAAGGGATTACAACTGCTGAGTGAAAGGCAAGTCAATTGCTACTACATTACAGGGGCACATGCACAGCTGGTATAGGAAATTTGACCCTGATCAAACTTGCGTGGATTATGCAGCACTGAGGGATGCTTTCTTAAAAGAGTTCCATATTCCTGAGTTTGAGCAGAAGAGTATAAGTGCACTCAAAGATATCAAGCAAGGCACTACTAAGAGTGTACGTGAGTATGATGCTCATTTTAAGACACTTCTATCTAAGCTATCTTATGATATCCACGCTAGCCAGCATGCACAATGGTTCGTTGGAGGATTGATTACACCTTTTAGGAGGGCATTGTCACATAAGACATACATGGATCCATGTGAAGCACTGGAAGTAGCTTTGCATGCTGAGGTAGTTGGGAGCATTGACACTGGATTAGTCCATTCCTAGAGGCACAGATCGTAGCTATGGATAAGTAGTTAGAGAAGTTGTCAGCAAATTCAGCCCATGAAATGCGCTCAGGAATTTGGTGTACAGATTGTGAAGTGGAAGGTCACACCAAGGATAGTTGTCCTCATAGATCTGTATACTCGTTATTATTGGACTGTGAGATTTTCCATTTGAATCATGATGCTAGTCACTGTCCTTTATTACAGCGCATGATAAGGAAGAATGTATCTTGCTTTTGCAAGATTTGTAGGTCCACGACCCATGATACTAAGGATTTTCAGTTGATTGGTCAGATCCATGATGCTATAGACATTGGAGTATGACAGACAAGTGTAACAGATAATTCTAAGGGTAGGAATGAGCACCAGGATCGGGATCATAATCAAATGTGCTATGACAGGAATGAGGGGCGTTTTGAAGGAGGTCGTGGAAGAGGACGTGGATATCGTGGTGGATATGGAGGATGAGGCCGATGGTGGAGGAAGAGGAGAGTTCCCTCGTGGAACATGTTATACGTGTGGATCCCCTGATCACTATAGGTGAATGTCCTCAGAATAATGCATGTTCTTTCTGTGGGAAGAACCATAGCTATGAAGAGTGCCTAGACTTATATGAGCATCTGAGTAAACAACATAAGCAAGAAAACAAAGGCACTGGGATGGTTAGAATCCAATGCATGGTAGAAGACCAATGGATGCCCAAGATAACAGAAGGACCTGAGGCATTGATAGTAAAGATCACTACACACACTGAAGTTGCACACTGCGCATGAGAGGCATTACACCAGAAGCCTACAATTACCAAGGAGGAAGTTTTGCATGCGAGGTACCTAGATCCTGCTCATCAGAAGGAAGTTTACCAGGATACCATGGAAGTGCTAAGGAATCTTCAGGGTGAGATACAGTACCTAAAGGAGAAAAAGAAAGCATCAGAGATAGTCCAAACTGATATCAATGATCTGCAGGAGGTGTGCAAGATGTTACGCCAGGAGAACATTATTCCACTATTAGGAAGTTGGTTAAAAGGGAACACTCCACGCGTAAGTCTTGAGACCGGACAACAGATTCTGCATGCAAATCTTCCCCCTGATAGCATTGATTATGACAAAGAAATTACTTTGAATGTTGTTGTGGATGGGTGGCTTGTTGAGCAATATATTGATTGATACAGTGCACGGAAGTAAATGTGCTGACATTAGATGCTTGGGTACAAATGGGGAGGCCTCCATTGCAGCCATCATCTAATGTGTTGTTCATGGAAAACCGGACTAAGGCCACTCCCATAGGAGTGTTGAAGGATGCATCTATAACTATACAAGGGGCCAAGTTTACTGGGGATTTTGAGGTATTAGCACTTGTAGAAGCAGACAATTTTCCAGCCTTGCTTGGACGCCCTTGGTGTTATGCAAATAATGTTGACTTGAGATTCAATAAGGGGTATGTCAGCTTTGAAAACAAGGAGGAGAGGGTTGTGATACCTTTGACAGATGGGAAGTCTACACCCTATGTTGAGCCTCTAAGTGAGGAGGACTTAAACAGAGTTTATGTACGCTATTCAGGACCCAGAGGTCAACGAGCCATCAAAAGAAGGCATTCTACAGTGGGAGGATTCTCATTCTATTAGTGACACTACGAGTATTGCTTGTGACAATTGGGCTCATGGTACATATGAATTAGTAGGGTGCGAGGTGAAAAGTGTGGTTGCGCACAAGAATAGATTTCATTCAATTCGATGGATAGGAAGCACAATACCTTGGTATACAGGGACAGAAGATCTCCCATGCCTTTCTGAAGGCCATGGAAATGTAGTGGACAGATCAAGTTGCAAGGAGAGATATGTGCTAGTATATACACTACACGTGGGACAACAACGCGCTGGTGGGTAGTCCACAGAGATAATCTTCTAAACTGGGAAGAGATTGGAATAGCTTTATCTACCAGGTTTATAAGGAACAATGCACCTACGCAAATCTGTACTTATCATGGTAATCAACTTGTTCAGCATCACATTCAGCAGTGTGAGAGACTCTGGACAATAGGACAGGAAGCATTACCACCTTCACTCTGGGTGCATAAATTGTATTCCACACTCCAAGGATGTGCATGCGCTTGGTATGTATATGCAGAACTACATAGAGAAACTGGGAACTGGAAAAATTTGACTGCAAGTATGATCTAGACATTTGATTATTTCTCGACTCAACCTCCGGTAGCAGAGGCATTAAAATTTTCAAGTGCTTAACTATGGGAGATAGTGCAAAAGTAGAAGAGCATATTCAGGAATTATTCGGTGAGACATAGTTCGGAGCATGTTTTGAAAAGGAAGAAGAAATAGACTCCACACTACTTGAGCGCGCTTTCCTTGAGAAAGAAAAAGGAAAGATGGTCTACATCGTGGATGATGAGGAAGTTGAGAACTTGGATATTGAGCATTCACACGGGGTGCGCGAGGTCTTGGACAATGCAGACAAGGATACACGCATGCCTACCATGAACCTATGAAGACAAAGAAGGTAAATATAGGTTCGGAGGCTGAGCCTAAGGAGGCCATAATTGGAGATTACTGGTCAGACTCAGAGGTAGCAAAGATCATCGAGTTACTCAGAGATTATCAGGACTTATTCCCTAGAGGATATCATGAACTTAAAGGCGTACATGAATCACTTGGGGAAATGAAGATCAAACTTAAGGATGGTGCATGACCAGTTAGAAAGAGACCTTACATGATGAATCCTAATTTGCGTGAAAAGGTAAAGGAAGAAATTGATAAAATGTTGAAATCTAGAATTATCAAGCCCCTTGATGAGTCAGAATGGGTTAGCCCAATGGTGATCAGTATCAAGAAGGATAGATGGATTAGGATATGTGTGGACTATAGGGAGCTGAATGCTACATGCGTCACAGACCCTTTCCCTATGCCTTTCACTGAGGAAATACTAGGAGTTATAGGGCGCGAAATATATTCTTTCACAGATGGATTTTCTAGGTATCATCAGGTTAGGATCACTCAGGAGGATCAAGAAAAGACAACATTTACTACTGAATGGGGCAGTTTTTCCTATACTATGATGCCTTTTGGATTGAAAAATGTGCCTATTGTATTCTCGTGAATAGTTGTTCAGGCATTCAAATATTTTATTCACAACTTCTTACAAGTTTACCTAGATGATTGGACAGTATATGGGCTTGTGAAAGACCATTGTGACAATCTGCGCTTAATGTTTGAACGATGCAGACAATTGAGTATCTCTTTGAATATCAAGAAGTGCATATTTTCTATGCCATTTGGGATACTGTTAGGACATATAATCTGCAAGGAAGGTTTGCTAGTTGATCCAGCCAAGGTTGCAGTCATTTTAGGCCTGGAAGCGCCTACTAGTCAAAGTGAGGTGTGTGGATTCTTAGGTCATACAAGATATTACAGAAAATTTATAAAAGGGTATGCTAGAATTGCAGCACCCTTGGAAGAATTACTGAAAGGGAAAGGTACATTTTATTGGGGAGAACCACAACAACGTGCGTTTGAGATATTAAAAGAGAGACTTACTACTGCACCCATTCTGTGCTTTCCATCATGGGATAAACCATTTCATGTACATGTGGACGCTTCTGGTATGGCCATTGGCATTGTGTTAGCTCAACCTAGTGAAGGTATTATTGATCATCCAAGTTGTTTTGCTAGTAGGAAGCTGACTCCTACTGAATGGAATTATACAACTACAGAGCGTGAAGCTTTGTCAATGATCTATGCATTGTACAAGTTTTGACAGTACCTGTTAGCAACACCATTTGTGTTTTATACAGATCACATGGCATTGAATTACTTGGTAAATAAGCCAGTTTTACAGGGGTGCATATGCAGATGGGTGCTCCTATTTCAAGAATTTGACTTCACAGTTGTGGTAAAGCCAAGGAAAAGCAATTCTGGACCAGACCATTTATCTAGAATCAATACAGGAGAGGAGGCATAGACAATTGAAGAAACAATGTTAGATGCACAGTTATACAGGTTACAACACGTGCCCATGGAACTAGAAGACATTGTTGTCTTTCTATGAACAGGTATGGCACCAGAAGGAATGAAATCATTAGAAAAGAAGCAACTTGCTATACACACGACACCATTTATGTTAATCAATGGTGACCTTTACAAGTTAGGCAGAGATGAAGTATTACGCCATTGTGTGTTAGAGCATGAGCGCAAGGATATCATGGAAGAAGCTCATGGTGGTATTGCAGGAGGCCATTATGTAGGTGATGTGACTTCCCAGAAGATCTTAATTGTTGGATTATGGTGGGAGACACTGTATAAAGACTGTAAAGACTATTGTAAGGTGTGTGATCATTGTCAGTGCCTAGGAAAACCAGGGCAAAGAGATGAGATGCCTTTGAGACCAATTACTAGTGCTGAACCATTTGAGAAATGGGCCATTGACTTTGTAGGACCTATTTCGCCAACCATGAGTAGGACTGGATCACGCTATATCATTACTTGCACATATTATCTCACACAGTGGGTAGAAGCAGCACCTACCAAAGACTGTACGGTAGCTACAGAAGCTAGGTTTCTATGGGAGAATGTTCTTACATGATATGGATGTCCTCTAAGCTTGACAAGTGATAGAGGTACACACTTTTTGAATGAGACAATCAGGATCCTATTAGATGAGTTTATGGTTGCACACCACAAAACTACACCTTACCATCCTCAGGCAAATGGAACTACTGAGGCTTTCAACAAAATTTTGGGCCAGACTTTGACAAAAATATGTGATGTTGGAAGAAAGGATTGGGATGACAAGGTGTCAGCTATGCTTTGGGCATATAGAATAACTTACAAGAGATTGAACAAAGCCACACCGTTTCAATTGGTGTTTGGGGTGGAAGTTGTTCTTCCTATAGAATTTATGTTACCTTCTTTGTGCATTGCATGTGCTGGAGGTCTAGCTGATGAACAGGCTTTAGAAGAATGGATTGAAAATATGATTCAACTAGATGAGCGCCGAGCCATAGCATGGTGGAGTCAGAAGCAGGAAAAGGCCAAGTAGAAAGCATGGCATGACAGAAACATAAGAGATAAGAAGTTTGAGATTGGACAAATGGTTCTTCTTTATGACTCAAAGTTCTTGCGCCATCTAGGAAAGCTCAAAGTACACTGGTTGGGGCCATATGTTATAACTTCTATACTTGAATCAGGTGCATGCCAGTTAGAAGAACTTGATGGAACACGGCTACATGGTTACTTTAACAGGAGTAGGTTAAAGCCCTACTATAAATAAGTCTTCTTGGTGTTTGTAATAAGGCAGTGTTGCCATTTAGTCTAGGTTTTCAATTTGGTATTTCCTTAATGTATTTCCTTTATTGTTGCTATGCTTTGTCAATTTAGTTGTTGTTTGTGTAATAAGCATGCTTGTGTGCATGAAGCTAATTACTGTATGAAGAATGTTTATGCGCATAGGACTGCACATACCTTTAGTGTGGGGTGGTTGTCGTTATCCAAGAAAAGGACTGAGGGACTTGAAAGGTGAAAGGAATAAGCTGCTACAGGTGTGCTTTAAAGAAGATTACTTCTCAAAAGGTGACCAAGGATGAAGATGGATGAAGGAATAGTATAACATGAGGTAAGCGGAGGCCATGATAGCTACCAGGAGAAGGTGCAGTGACGAGGTACTTGGGTGCAGGAGCATGCGCTGAAGAGAATTCTGTGACCAGAGGGTAGGAAGGCATGCTAGAAGGTTATAGCTGGGTGTGAAGATGTATCACATGGAACAAACGGATTTGGTCAATGAATGAAGGGATATTTGGTAGGTGAGGAGCAATAAATGCATCAAAATTTGAAAAAATTATATAAGGAAGGGATTTAGATTCATTTTTACCGTTGCAACTAAGAGTATTTGAGAGAAGAGCCAAGTGTGAAGAGCCGAGTGATCGATTTAAGGTGTGAAGGGTGTGAAATCAAGAGTGACAACCAGATCTATGCTATACGAAGCTTGCATCTTACATCCCTGGTGGTGAAGGGTTTGAGAAAAGTAGGGAGACAGAAAAGAGTTAGGTTACGAGGTTTCCACCTAGGGCATAATTGAATCGAGCTAGGGTTTGATTCACAGAGTTTAGGGGTGAAGAGGAGACATTTGCAAGGTAGAAATGGCACCAAAGAAGGCATCTGCAGTAGCAACAAAAGAAAAGAAGAAGGTGGTCATTGAGGAAGAAGAGATGGCACCTGAAAGTCATTTTTCAGAGATGCAATACCCAGAAGGAGTTATTGTTGGCCAAGAGTGGGATTCACCCATTAGAAAAAGTAAAGTGAGTGAATATAATCACAGGACATTGGAGAACAAAAAGGAGCTCGACTCCTTACTCATGGTTAGAACAAACAAATGCACGACAGATGACATGCCGGTATATGATGATGTGGGTGAAAATCTTTTGAAGAGAATCTGGGGTATATCAGTTGTATGAGCTACCATATTTTGGGAAGTATGAGCCCTTGTACCAGTGGCTCATGAGCAGGGTTCATGAAGACTGCTTCTACTTTGCAGGACGTAGAGTTAGAATTTCATCTGTGCTTGTTTCATCAGTGACAGGTCTGAAGGCCACAGGAGAGGATATAAAAAGTGACCTCACAGATAAAGTCATGATTTTAAAGACCAAACAGGAGTTGGGATACCTAAAGGGTCTGCGTGGAATGGACATCGACAAATTTAAGAACTATCCAGTTGTACAAGCTGCAGCACACCTGGTTACCAAGTTGAATGATTAGGAGCGGTGGTCGCAGGTAAACACCATGTGGTTGCATGTGGCGTGAAAGATGTCAGAAGGGACAGTCTACAACATTGCAGGCTATATTGTAGAGAAAATAGTTGAAGAAGTGTGCACATGAGGGAAGATCAGCTTTGGGGCTGTTCTCCTATCACTGGTCTTCATGGAAATCAGAGTACCAGATGGACCAAAGGAGAAAATATGGGAATACCCCATGGAGAACAAGTCCCCAGCTGAAAGATTCAGCAAATACCTATGCAAGGGGACCATGACAGATGAGGTGAAAACAAAGGGTGGAGAAGTGGTATGATAGGCTCCGTGCGGCATTTGGGGAAGAGTGGTGCATACCAAAGGACCTACCAGTAGTGGTAGGAAAACAAGTTCAATTTGTTGTATACCATCATTTCTGCATCGTGCACATTTTCCAATGAAGGATGGAGCTTGGAGCCCTTGGTGCAAGTTACCTTATGCATTCACTGCAAGGTATTTTCAGGAATCTGTTCATAGGTTTACCGACACGCGTAGACTAAACTTCAATGTAGACAAGGTAGACTGCAACTACCATACATTGTGGAAGAAGTATGTATATCCTGGTAGGAGTGCCTACATAGAGAGAATCATTTCAGAGGTGTTGAACATCAAGCCAATAAGCTTGGATGTAGTAGATTTGGGGGCAGCATTGGTGTATCTCCAGTTGAAGCCAAAGATGGAGAACAAAAAATATGTGGAAGGTGAGTTCACACTTCCAGCACCACCAAAAGGGAAGCATACAATGGAGAATGTCCCAACACCTAAGCCCTAAGAGAAAATCGAAGTGCAGGATGAGGAGGAAGAGTGTGAAGATAGTGGCGGTTTGGAGCATAGGGGTAGGAAACATCCTACAAGTCAGAGAGAAGATGAGTGCACTGTTACACCACCTCAGCCACAAGAGGGGGATGAAGAGGACTTGAATGCGGTCCAAGGGGAGCAAAGGTTTAAAATGGTATTCAGGAGAACAAGGACCCAAGGTGTTACCCCAACCTCTATGTGCAGATCACCCCGACTCTCCCCAGAAGGAAGCGACCGCGCAGAGAAGGAGGAAGTTGAAGTTGAGTGAGGATTTGGAAGAGTCTGAGGAGAGTGCACGCCTACATCTCCTACACCCACAGAGCACATAGAAGAAAAGGGTGAGGCATCAAAGGAGAAGGATGAAGAAGAGAAAAGACCAGAGGAAACAGCTGCAGAAGATACTCAGGACATGGAGATGCAAGCTCCAAATTTTGAGGCTAGAGTTCCTAAGTAGCAGAGGTCTAGAAGGGTGAGTGGAGAGCACATTCCACCAGCCATGGGGTATGCAGAGTACACAGGAAAGATTGTCCACGCCCACTTCCAGAGCACAATAGCGTAGAAGGATCTATTTGGCTGGGAGCTGATGGATGAAGATATGACAACCATCACGAACATGAAAGACAACTATCCTGGTTGATGCACACCCACATGGATGAGCCTGATTTTGATGTATGCATGAAGATTCATGTGTGTTAAGGTGATTGAAGAAGGCACCTCAGGCTAGACACATGACAGTAAAGCCTACTATCATGTCAGATGAGCAGGTCAGTAATGTGCTAGTGAAAGTTTTAGCAGAGGTGGCTAGAAGAAACATGGATAAATCTGCCACAATCAAAGTGTTGTGCAAAGAGTTGAAGACAAAGGACATGGAGATAATGCACATAACACAAGAAATTGACTTTTTGTAGAAGAAGAATGAAGTATTCATAAGCATCACAGAGGAGATTGGGGACAATGTAATCAAAGAAAGGCCACACTTGGAACCCAAGGTACCACAAACATTTCCTTTAGTGATACACTATGTGGGGAAGTTGGTGGACTTGGTGCTCGAAGATGAAACTCTACGTATGCAAGCGCCAGAATAATCAGAGAAGGATGCCAAATGGGAAAAAGCATCTGTGATGAGGAAAATCACATCTTATGAAGGGTTGTTGTAGGCATTACAAGAAGTGTTGAAGAAAGATGATCAAGATTTAAATATATGCACAACTCCAGAGGCGCTCATCAACATTAAGACCTTGGAAGAGAACAATGAGGTCTAGAAGGCCATGAAAGATGAGACATTGGGCCATGCAGAAAGGTTGTCCATGGTTAAACAAAAGTGTGAGGCCCTGGCAGCAACACAAGAGCCACATAAGACTCAGGCTGGAAGAGCTTGGAAAGCTGATTTCTTAGAAAATGGACCTTTTGGAAGGAAGGATGACATCCATGTCTAGTGTTGTGTTGGTTCTGCAGAATGAGAAAGGGGAAATTGCATGGGATGAGTTGGAATCCATAGTTGTGGACATCCCAGAGAAAGTAGAACAAGCACTCACTGAATGGTAGGATTTGGAGGCTGCAATAAAAGAGGAGTATCCAGAGCTAATACTACAAACTGATACTGAGGAGGTTGCTTAAATAACCTCATATAAATTCTTTATTCCACATGTCCACATTCTTCATTCTTATTCTTTCCTTCAAATTTTGGAGATAACCATTATCGAGATGACAATGAGATTAGTGTGGGGTAATGTTGATCAAAGAATACTTGGCAAAGATCACACAAGGAGTCCGCACGGGATAGAAGGCCAAGATCAAAGGTGCGGAAGGACAGGAAGGACCCACGCATAGAAGGCAAGTTCAGATTTCAAGACTTAGCTGATTTTGGGTATGAGGATCTATTTTTGGAAGATGGCATGTAGAACACATCAACGATGCAGAGATGTGTGTGCCATGCATTGTCTATATTTGGAAGAGTAGTTCAAAGTGTCTATGCATGGAGACAAGCTAAGAATAGAATGGACACTTCAGTTATCTGTAAGAGAACTATAGATAGCACACTTGCATGTGTGGCTATAATTGTAAATGGCGTGTGGCTAATAATAGCATGCGACCTATTTTTGGAGTAGTTAAGCGGTGAAGGGAAAGTCCCCACCCTATATATATGATATTAGGTGCATAGTGAAAGATATAGAGGTATATATGCGTGTAGATGATTTTGGTATGTATCACAGAGAGCGGTGTATGTATGATTCTGAATATGTGTATCAGATCCATATGCACCTTGAGATAAATTGACAGTATTGTAAGGAGCTTCTATATTTATTAATAGATGGAAGATATTGGTTGAATCTAAGTGTCATTCTGTGTAATTGAGTAGTGCATGTTAATGATTCAATCATGATTACTGTTTAAGCTTGTTCTTTCATAGATCTGTGGGTAGCATGCACTGTAGAATGATGGATTAGTTATGAATCTATATGTTTCTTCCTTCATCATGTTATCATCCTATTACAGCAACCCTAAAGAGGGACTTGGTACCTTTGCACGCTTCAGGTGAGCGCTCAGTCTAGGTTGAGTGATGTGCCAGCGTGACTAGGGTGTTATCTTGCAAATTCTAGGCTGCATCAGCAATAGTTAAGAAAATAAGTGAGGATGATGGTAAGATCAATAATCCATCTAGCATGAAATAACAACATGAAGTGGTGGCAGAAATAGGTAGTATCCATGGGTCGATAAATTCCAAAGGTATCCGATATGTGGAGTAGGAAAAATATTTGGTGATGATCGCAAATCCATGCATGGAAGATAGTCACAAGAAAGGATAAGGCATTCAGATATGAATTTAAAACACAGGGTGAGATCCCCAGTGGAGGTAAGAATCCAGGAAAAATAACAACATTTTCGAGGTATTTATAAATTTGATATCTTGCAAAGAGGGGTGAATGATCATAAAGTATCAGTACTAATATCATAAAATTGATTTAAGATATGGATTTGGATCAGATTCATGAGGTCCTATATGGCATGTTGTGGATTACAAACCTATCAGTGCACCTCGATCTCATGAGAAAATCCATGTGTGATCTAGAAACTGGAACCATAAGGTGCCCCATCTATGGTGGTCCTCTAGTTGGGTGACTCCAATGTAATGTTAAACATTGTCCATGTTAACACGGGGATCAAGATGAGGTGCAGTTGTTCATAAGTTGGTTGAGGTGATGATTTGAAAGCCATCCATTGGTGGAAGGATGGTGGATCTAAGAGGCTTCAAGTGTACATTTTCTTTAATGTGAAGAGGTTTTAAGAACTAGGAACTTGTTACACATAACCTGATAGCTTGCATCAGTATGCGAGTAGTTAGCCATAGAGTGAATCAGATAAAGTAGGAGGCGAGTTGGAAGGTTGTGTGGCTTTCCAATCTTGATATCTTTTAATCTCATCTTCAAGATTCTTCATGTGTCTTAATTGTAGGCTCTGAAACTTGATTACATTATGCCTTGGATCCTCATGCCATGTATGAAAGTCTTCCTCATAGGGCATGTAGGAACCTCAAGGGCGAGAGGTAGGGAGGATGTGAATTGATAATATGGGAAATTAGCATGTATGATGTTGTAGAGTAAATTGTATTTCATCATCAATTAAGGTAAGCAACTTCATATTCAAAATCAAATATATGCTCCCCTTCATCTATATGAGGAGGTACGTCAAGAGATATAGTAGTGTAATCACAAAGAGAGGGTGAGGTTACTGGAGATGCATGAAGCTAGGTTCCGCTTATTATCAACTGAGTGTGAGGATTCATCTTGTATAAGATTGAAATTCACATCACAAGAGGCACTTTTTTTAGAGGGTGTTTTGGTAACACCGAAATTTTCTATCTCAAATATGGGCATAACTAGTCAAATGGGGATCATACAAAGTGTAACCATTGTTGTATTTAGGAGTAGAGAGATCACATAAAAATCAATCGTGGTTTCTAACAAGGAAAATTTTAAGGAACCCACCTATTGGGATAGTAATTTTTTTATAGAAATCGTGTCAAATATGGTTAGAAAAATGATTTGCTAGGTTGGAAAATTTTCTAAAATCAGAATTTGTGGCATTGGCCAAATAGGATATATTTTTTGATGGAAATTCTTGATGGAGTTGAAAATCAAGGATAACTTATCATATTATAGACTTATACATTCTTTACAAGTACAGTGACCACTTTACATTAGAAACTCCTCTAAAAATTTTAAAGACCCACAAGCTATAGTGACTCCACCAAACATCTAATATCAGTGTGTGTAAATTGTGATTTTCCTAAATATGTGTCACCATTCCTGTGGTCACACTTTAAGTAAGAAGGATTAAGCTAATTTAAGCCCAAATGTAATAAGTCATAAATAGAATAAATTCTTGGGTCTGGAGTTGGGTGATCAAGTCTTGGGTCAGGGATCCATGAAGGACATGTAATGTAAAATGAAAGAGATACATGGTTCATATGGAGAGCATCAATATTGACATGTCGATGTTTTGGCCTTTTTCGAAGTGATTAGGTTCCACTTAGTGATTAGTTGGTCCCTATTAATATAGATATACTGTGTATATGTATGGAAAACTTAGTAAAATTTCATAAAAACATTCTCGAAACATGTGACCAAAAAATGAGACCAAATGACGAGGAAGGTTATATAGACTTATTGGTGATCCAATAATCTTTTAAAATCATCGGCCCATCGATCACGTATGAGGATTCAATAATATATACGCGTTGGATTGGAGATCTGCTGGATATTTTCATGGCATGAGTTAATGTTTGTGGAAATTTAGGGAAATAAAGTAGGAACTACTTATGGTTACAAAAATAGGAAAATGTCATATTCCAGAATTGGTAATTTTAGTAGAGACCTATGAGACCACATGAATGGGTTAGTCGTGCAAAAAAAAATTATGGAAATGTGTCACATAGTACTCTGGCGACCACAAAATTTAGTTGCTTGACCAAAAAATGTGTAGATTTCGTGACCACAAAGTCTGGTTGTGTGTCAGGAGGTTTTGACAGACCCAAATATGCTATTGCGTGTCTAAATGAGTCTCGTCACATGTCAAAGAATATTTTAGGTGATGCAGAAAATTATGTCGTGGTTCAGGGAGATTTTGGGTGACCTAGAAAATGAAGTTGTATGTCAAGGAGATTTTGGGTGACTTGTAAAATGATGTCACACATCAAGGAGATTTTGGATGACCTCGGTGATGATGTGACCAGAAGATGTAGCTGGGCACCTGCACGATGAAATAAGGATGAAATATCATAGGTAACGAAGGAACATCGAAGGTCGTGAATAGAAGTGCAAAAGTTATTCAAAAATCATTGAAGGAAAGTGAATTTTGGTCAAGTGGGGGAGATGAAGGGACATTCATAATACTAGTAAATATAAATGGTGCCCTCATTTCATGGGGATGGTTGATACTTGTTTACTAGATCAAATTGTCTTCTTGAAACAAGTTCCTTCATTTCTTCTATTTTTGTGTACTACTATTATATCTCCATCTCAACTGGTACTTCATGAGCATTATAGATTATGCAACATGATGCAATAAAATTGTGTTTCTTATTGTTTTTTCCCCTTTCTTTTTGAATGTTTCTTCTCATTAATTCAAGTGAATTTTTTTATTTTAATGTAAAAAACCATATCATGTTATTTGTTTATTGAAATCACTTTCTTATTTTCCTCTCCTAGCTACCCTCACTAAGAAATTTTCCTCAGAAACCAGGTATATTACATTCAAGTAGTTTCCACAGGTTCAAAGGAAATTATTAATTGTGTGATCCCCAATCTTTGGGCCACCCCAAAAATTAGTTTAGTTAGTTTTCCATTTCCTGTTTTCAATAAATTTGGAGATGCCCCATTTAAGCAGAAGGACTCAGAAGTCCCATGCACTGTGGGTGAAAACCCACTAAATTTCCCACTTGAAAAATTATTTTTCCAACAATTAGTTGTATGGGATTATAATTTACATTCAGTCTAATATACAACTTAGGGTTTAACATAAATCTACTTTTGTTAAATCATTTGGTGATGGGTCCCACTCGTTCAAAATCTACCTTCTAAGAATGCATCAAAATCTATCTTATCCTTCTTCTGAATTTATGGATCAATATTCTTATCTTTTTTTTCACCCCAATGTTTATGGCATGGTTACTATCACTGCTTATTTCATGCAAGTTCATACTCAACATCCTCCTCGCTTCATCACTCGAATGTCTAATTCATCCATCACATGTATTCACTACTCACCGCACTCTTCCTCATACACCTCCACCAAATTTTATTGCACCACCCATTAACTTCTACTAGTACCTACCACCATCTCTAAGGTTCATGATATAAATCATTTGAGGAACTTAAGCATACACCTACCAAAATCTCTCTTTATGCATCTGCTTATGCAATGTTCCTAATTATTAGTATACATTAGAAGCCATCCATCCATTTTATCCACATTGAAAGAAATACATTCACCTATAGCCTTCAATTGGGAACCATCTTATTCAATTCTCTAATCAATCCAATATTTTACATGATATATCATTTAGTGATGAAGATATACCTACCACCTTTTGATATTAATCCATTTGTACATTTGCTTATCACCGATAGTTCATTGGCACCATTTGCATCAAGAGTGTACTCATTCACATAATGGCTCATCCCCTAGTTGTTTTCATCACTTGGTTAGTCATCATTGTCATTTGTCTTACATAATTGTTAGTTGTTTGCATAGTTTTGGTCATCTTTTAGTGAGTATTAGGTGTCATAATTTGGTCTAATTTTTCATCCCTATTGCATCCCTAACTAGAGAACCTAGGGTTGTGCTCGGGTGCCCATGGGTGCGTTTCCGTATCTTTCCTTAATTTTAGGAACCCTGGTCCCTATAATACTTGCATTTGGTAATTTATTATTTCGAGTTTGGTCTTTACAGTTTAATGGTCTCATTTACCTATGTGATAGTCTAGCATGCCAAACCATCAGTGTTGGTAAATTTGAGCAAGAGATCCCTACATAAACATAAACATACTTACTATCTTATTGGGCAGACTATCTACTATTAAGATAGAGTTATCTACTAAGGAAAAGAATGCATTTGGGAATATTCTACATTTGCACTCACACAAGTCATAGGGGAAAACTATTGTATTTATTTTATTTCATCCACCATATGTAGTTTTATATCTAGTTGCACCTAAATTCCACTTTTGCAATCTTATTGCCAAAAGCACACAAATCACTCTCATTCTTACCATTTCCATTATAATTAGTGATTTCTTCGTCTAATTAACTAACGTTTCTTACCATTTTGGTCAATTAACAATGCTTTGTTGATTACCTAACCTCTTTCGCATTCAGGATGCCACTTTATGATGAATCGTAAGTCAAAATCCTCTTCCAAATAGACAATTAGTGATTATTAGCTAATTAAGCCTATTTTACCCTTGTTTTGGTCAATATACCCTATTATTGGCTCAAACCCCTCTTCCAACCACTCAAAATCACCCCACTTCCCTCCAAAACATCTCACAAGCTTCAAAAGCTTATCCTAGCCTCCTAATTGACCCTAAGTGGTTGATTAAGGCTTCTACATCTTAATCACTTGTTAATTCACTAATTGTGATTAACAAAGCTTAATCATGATTAGAAATCCTTAATCTAATTTGTGCTTTTAGTCCCACATGCACCAAGATGCAAGTTTTCCTCAAAGGAAAACTATAAAAAGGACTCACCACATACCTTTAAACTTTACACCATGCTTTGAATTGCATATCATATAAGAAATATGATTAATAGCCAAGCTCAATCCTTGCCTCAAGTCTTCAATGGGGTTAGTAGATGGGTATCCAATATGATCTTGTAGAAATTTTTTTAGAGAGACCATCTCACCTTCCTTGGAGTAGCAACAAACCCCAATTTGATTTCCCTCTTAGATCTATTTAGGTCTATGTTAGTTAGAAAATCATACTAGTAGGCATGCTTTAGCTAGGTTTTGTTTATATTCATGTTAGTTATTTCAAGCATTCTTTTAAGCTTTTATCATTGATGTAACTATTGTTAGATTCAATAAGCATTAGATAATTAGACTATGTGTGCTATTATTATCTAGTTATATTTGATTTGAACTTTTAGTAGTCTTCATTTGGCACGCCCGGTGGGACTTACCCCATTGCATTCAGCTTATTTTTTCAAAGTTTTTTAACTTAGTTTCAAAGTTTTTAGATTATTTCAAGTTTCTAGATTAGTTTCAAGTTTTCTAGATTAATTTCAAGTTTTCTAGATTAGTTTCAAGTTTTCTAGATTAGTTTCAAGATTTTCTAGATTAGTTTCTCAAGTTTTTAGATTAATTTCAAATATTTTTAGAGTAATTTTCAAAGTTTTGTAGATCAATTTTCAATTTTGATAGTTGTTTGAACTAGATTAGTAGTAGATGTTTCATTTTCATGTTCTTTCCAAGATATAAGGAGGTGAAGTGCTGTCAAAATTCCCTCAAAAGGTCAAATATTTGATCTTTTTCAAGTTTTTCTTGTCAAAATCCCGTATTTTTGAGGTTCGCACCTACACTCAAAAGTGTGCCCACACTCAAAATGTGTGCCCACATTTAAAGGTTGCATGCCTGTTCACTATTGATGCAAAGTATACGCCTTACTAGCCATGCCCATGCATCACTAGATTTTTGACCTCTATTGTGTGACTTGTGTTGGTGCTTCAAAGTGCGCCCACACCTTTTGGCTGCGCCATGTGTAAATTGACTATGTAAATTTTAAAGGCGCCTGTGCATAACTGTAAGCCCATGTTCATATGAGATGTGTCTCACCCATGCTCATAGGACACCTGCTGTATTGCTAATGTGAGGAGTGCATTGGTGTGCTCAGGTAAAGTTGGTCTCAAATTTCAAAATTTCAACTTTTAGTTTTTAGTGTTTCTATCATTTTCTAGGGATTTTTAGTTGTTGTTGCTATCAATTTTATGATTTTAGAGTAGGATTTCTAACAAAATTAGCTTAGGGTTTGATAAGTGATTTTTGTTAAAATTGGCTTAGGGTTTGATGAGTGATTTTATTTTCATTGCTTTTTATGAGTTTGGAATAGGGTTGTGTATGCTCTTCTCTTGCACTTTGTGTGATCTTGAGAATCAAAATCACCTCTAAACCTTCTTTTGCTAATTTAGAGTAAGTAGGAAAAATCATCATTCATTGTTATGCATAAGGGAATAAACTTTCATTTTGGCATGTACATGATCTTTTAGTTTAAGAGATTTTCATTTGATAAATAATCAAGGCTAAGGCTTGTGTATGCTCTTCCCTTGCACCTAGTGTGATCTTGGGAACCAAAAACAACTTTAGTTTTTCATTAAAAAGCACTTGGATTAATTGGGAATAAACCTTGATTTACAAATTTTTATGGTGGTTATTTGATTTACAAGCTTTTCATTACTATCTAGTTGGGTTACTTGTTGTGTATGCTCTTCTCTCACATCCTTGGATGATCTTGAGAACCAAAAACAACATTTAATCCTCTTTCTATGATATTGTAGATATTTTTGAACTACTAACCATTTGTGTGAAGGACCTAACGCTAGCCAAAGAAAGGAGAATCTTAAACCAAATTCTAACATTCATAGTGTGTTGTAGGTTGCCAACGGTGGTCTAAACCAAATTTCTTAATCCAAAAGATAAGAAAATACACCAACACACCATTCAAAACACTATATTGCAGGTTTTGGTTAAGAGCTACGACTTGTCTGCTTAACTAGGAGAAAATTCCTTTGGCATAAGCCTTAAGACAACAAGAGGAATGCTCCTAGGAACCCCAAAGTAGTTCATGCAAGAGGGAACCTTGTGAATGAAATGGGAAAGTGCTCCAACTACCTAATTGATTAGTATGCCTTGGTGAGATTAGAGTCAAAGTTATTTCCATTGTGACCCCAAGTGAAAATACAACTGAACACATTTTTATGCTCATTATATTGAAGGGGGTAAAGTAAAGCCGATTATCCAAGATAGTCAGTGTAATTTCTTGGTAAATTGATCTCGCAGAGATATCTTGTGACACATAGAGAGAGAACACCTAGGAAAGCTTGTGTCTTGGAGCCAATTTTGTCTTAGTTATTATACTTGAGAGCTCTCACAAAGTGACAACTTTGTTGGATTCAAACTCTTATTTTTTGAACAAGGGAAAGAATCTCTTAAAGTTGAAACCACATGATATTTCATCATGAAATCTATTTAGTGTTACTTTGTCCTAGTTTTTCACTTGTCCTAAGACAAGGTGAAACTCTACCAAAGTTACACCAAGTAGTTTTTTTCATCACCACTTGGTCTACTCCTTTGTTTTCTTGTTTCTCATTTTGAGACAAAATAAGAACAAACATATACAAATACCTACTAGAAATAATTGTGTCCACCACTTTTGTAGTCTACTTGCATGACTAGGTTGCAATGCTGGAATGCAAGTGTTGAAAGTGTGAATGGTACGTCATCAAGTTCTAGTAGCCCCTCTTGTCTCAAAACCCATATTGAGACTTATTATCATTGTAGTTAGGTTGTCTTATCACTGAATTCTTTTGAGTTGTTATGTTGCCCACATTATAGCCATACAATTGTGATATTTACATCTTGTTTCCATTGTGAAACTTGGCCTAAATCTCTAGATTGTATTGTTACGTTGCTCACACGCATAATAATTCCTTGATATACTTAGGCATAGTTTTTACATCCTAACCTTGTCTTGAGTTTTGTGAGTGTTGAGGTTACTTTGTTAACATCACTATAACGCCATTTTGATACTAAAATCTTTCTTTCTTGCAAATTTTGATTAACGTGTCCAAATAGCATTGTTATGTTGCTCACATTTGTATCTTCCATTTTACAAGACTTAGAATTTGTTAGTGTTTAGAAACTGGTTTTTAGTATACCTTGTTAGAGGATCATGTCAACACTTTCTTAGCATTTAGGTCTTGTTTGTTTCAAACTTGGCCTAACTGGTGATATTGTGTTGTCACTATTTGTTTCAAACCTATCTCAAAAAATCATAGGGAGTAAACTTTTTGTTGTGACTGGATTTGAGTTTTATACGTCATTGTATTTTCATAGAAATATCGTGTCATATATTACCTTGCTAGGGTAGATCATTCTTTATTATTTATCCTTAGGCTCATATTGACCTATTGGATTCATGGCTATTTTATAGTCACCTTTCTTTGTGATGACTTAGCGTCGTTACACTGCAAAAATTTTCCTAGGGTCATTTTTAGTAAACCTTAGTGGAAACCTTTCATGTTGTACCCCTATTTCAAGTATGCCTACTACAAGAATGGGGTCACAAAAGTTAGAAATGATCTCTTTGGAGGTGATAACCCTCTTTTAGAGGATAAAATCATGATTGACCATAGTGGTGGAGAGGAGGATTCTCCTCATATGCAGATGTAGAGCTTCATCCCACCCATTTTGATGATTACTTGTTTCAAAACAAGCATGAGGTTCTTTTACGTGTTGTGGAATTAGGAGCTAAGTTACCTTCTACATAGAACCTTCTCTTATTGTCGGCATGGTTTGGGAGAAGAAGAAGTAGACCTGACCTTGTCACACTATTAATGAATATTAAACCCAGGTCATGCCTCTACTTCTGGATGAAAAAATAATGAGGAGGTACCTTTTGAAAATGACGGAGACTATCATATACCTATGTTGTTAGAGTACACTGTGAAGACCACGAGGAACATGCTCATCATGAGTAACCTCCTCCTAACGAAGATCATAACGAAGTACCTACTCAAGAAGTAACGTTAGAATAAAAAGTACAAGCTCTCACTCACCAATTGGAAAGTTTGGCTTCACATATAAATAAGGAACAACCAATTTTTTTGAAACAAGCTATACCAAAGGTAAAACCTAAAGCTTCATTTCAGGAGTTCCAAACAAATACTCCTCGATGGGAGACACGAAAATACCCTTATGAAGAATTTCTTATAGAGAATAGAGGTGGGAATACACCTAGATTTAACCCTTCGTATAGACCTACGCCACCCACACAAGATCCACTCTTCAATCAAGAGTGGTCCACTATGAAGAATGTCCTTCTAGCTTTGCAAGAAGGAAAAATTGGTAACAATAAGAAGTACCAGTTCGATGAGTTTGTGCCCTTATCCATTTTGATAGAGCCATGTTACAAGTACCTTTCCCATGACACTTTGATTGTCCAAAATTTGACAAGTATAAGGGAAAAGGTGACCCTCGTGACCATATCAAATATTTTTATATGGCATGTCAAGAGGTTGCATATAGCAACAACTATCTTATTCGCCTCTTCCCACAAGTTTAGGAGGAAAATCGTTAGAGTGGTTTTTACACATCCCCAAGGGATCTATATCTACATGGCCAGAATTAGCCAAACATTTTGTATGTCACTTTTATTTTAATATAGAGAGTGATGTTACCATGCTAGATCTCTGCAATGTGAAACAATGAAACAACGAAAACTTTGTTGCTTTCCTACAAAGATGGAGAGGGTTAGCTAGTTTCTTTCCCTTGCTCCATACCCAAAAAATAGTTGATAAGTATATTTTTTCCTAACCTCCACCCTAACATTACATTCCACTTATAAATGTATTATGGTAACACATTCGAAGAGGTAATTGAAAAAGGGAGTCAAATTGAAAAAGTGTTGTTAGCTAGAGGGACTCTAAAACCCTTTTCACACGATCATAATGATTCCAAATCTAATGAGAAATTTTTTTGGTTCATAATAAGAAAAAAAACAACATTGGTGATGGAATAGTAGACTCTAAATGAGTACAAGCCATTCAAAACCACACACCTTTGAAGCTTGCAAATTGGGCTCTACCTATGGAGTATAAATGTCATACTTTCACCCCTCTATCTAAATCCAATATCATCAATTTTAAAATAGTTAGAGGCCGTAACATGGCTTGATACCTGAAAACAAAACCTACAAGGATGATGCACCTAAGCCATCATGGTTTAGGGAAAATGAATTTTAGATTTCACACATAAAGGTCACAAAAATGACAAGTATTTGAAATTAAAACACTACATTCAAGATCTAATTGACAGTGGTGATATAGAAGTAGATTTTTCCACCTCTACCAAATCTCCAAACAAAAATATGGGGATTTTCAAAGAACCTTTCCCCAAGCATGAAGGAAAGAAAAAGTAGGATCAGGGACAGTCGTCTCAAAATAAGAGTACTAACTATATATCAAAGCCTTGGACCATTTTGATGCCTTAATAGGTTGTGTTGATTCACCTATTGAGAAAATCAACATGATTAAAATTAAATCAAGAGAGTGCATGTCATGTAAATGTAATGAGCTCACCTTGTTATCTCAGAACCTCCCCCTCCTCCTCAAGAGAGTCATTATGATGTGTTAGATCAATTAGAGAAAACCACAACTAAGATTTTCAATCTTAGACCTTCTCAAATATTTCTAACATCCATAAGGATATCCTTTGCAAAACCTTACAGGGATCAAGGAGTATTTGTTGATATTGACCCAACACATTTACAAGCCATGGTAGCACAAATAACTCCTTTAGAACACATAACCTTCAGTCTAATAGAAAGTATTAGCAATAAAATCCCTCCCATAACCTTCCCTTACACATTGAAGTAATAATCAAGTGTAAGAAGGTCAAGAGACTGCTTGTGGACAATGGATTGGGTCTAAATATTTTTACTCTTAAAATAATTCATCAACTAGGGTGCACATAAGTTGAGTTGGAGACAAAGGTCATCACCATAAAGGAATATGACAATGAAGAGTGAAAATCAGCTGGAATGATCACTTTCTCATTAGAATTTGGTCCCATAAACCATGATATGAAGTTCCATGTCTTAGACTTGGAGATCCTACAACATATTGTTCTTACCCATGGATTCATGCCAAAGTATGTCATCAACATATCATCAGTGTTTAAAGTTACAACATGAAGGACAAACACTTACTATAAGGAGATCCCCAACCATTTTCTCATTACAGAGCATTGTTGGGTTATTTTCCTACCATTCAAGTGTCCTCTTACAGAGATTGTTGTTCCTTTTCTCCCTCGCTTCATGAGTGGATCTAGATACCATTGTCTCCCAATGAAAATGATGCTTCTACATCAAGAATCTCCTTTTTCTATGTGGGAGATGAAATTAGAGATAACAGGTTATGGAGATTATAATCTTCAACAAGCCCTTATAGTTCAAAACATTCCCCTATCAGCACAAGCACATGGTAGACCATGTTACAAGTTCCAAAGATCAAGGGAGAACTGCCCTTTCGATAATTTCACTCTAGGTGGCTTACTAGAAGATGAAAGGATACTCAAAGATATTGTATTTCATCCTGAAGATGATGAAATGGATTTATGTTACAAGTCACCTAGGTATGTTATTCCTAACTGAATAATGCTTACTATAAGGTATAAAGGACGTGGTTGTGGCTGTCAAGAACAAGGTTCATTGGAAGCTCTTCAATACCTCATCATATAATGGGTAAATCTAGTATTGGCATCCATTTATATGAGTCTCACCCTTCAGATGATGAGTATGCCTCTTCTGAGCGTGAGGATAGTTTGTCTAAAAATGAAAGTGAAACAAATTCCCGGTGTAGTCTTTACAAAGACCTCACCACCATGAACCTATTCTCTAACATGGTTATCCTTACCATAACCCCTATTACACCCCTTACCATTCCAAAATTAGACCTCATTTACCCATCACTCATGAATTGGGACCAACAACAACACGTACCCATCAATGTATTTCAGAACGATGAGGCTATTGGTGAGTTCCTTGGCATTAGAGACAACATTCTAAGAAATGACCACAAGAAAGGATTCTTCATTCAGCTCAACACATGTGCGTACTTTGGAGAGGAGGTAGAATTTGTGTGGTCACTGTAAGTAAGAAAATAAGCAAGGGAAAAATTCCTATAGAAAAGCCTTACAGAAAGAAAAATTCCAAGTCCTATAGCGAAAACCTCTTTGAGGCACTTGTGGAAAAACAAACAGAACAACCTATGGACAAGATAGTGTACCCACCTAAAGATGAAATCTTCTTGAACCACCTTTGGTAGAGGAGGATCTTAATTTCCCTCCTAGATCCTACATGTATGGAAGATGAGTCCAAGTTACTGGTGGAGGAGATAATAGATGTTAACATTGGCATAGAAGGAGTTTCCTAGAATGGTTAAGTTGGGAGCTTTTCTCTCATCCCAAGAACAAAAAACTTTTACAACACTTTTGAGAGAATATGAAGATATTTTCACTTGGTCTTATGCATACATGCTAGGAATTTATCATGCATTAGTGGTGCACAATATTGTTGTATGCCCAGATGCCAAGCCCATAAACAAAATCTATGAAAGATGCATCCTCATGTCGACCTTGTTGGTTAAAGCAGAGTTAGAAAGGTTATTAGAAGTAGGCTTCATCAGGCCTATCAACTACTCAGAGTGGAATTCTAATGTGGTACCAATTCAAAAAATTCCAGTTAGTATCAAAGTGTATACCGATTTCCAGAGATATTAATAAATCTTGTCCTAAGGATGAATTTCCTCTTCCTAACATCGACATGATTGTTGATTCGACAACTGGTTATGAGATGCTATCACTCATGGATGCTTCTCAGGATATAATCAAATAAATATTATTGAGGAAGACCAACACAAGATAAATTTTTACTACCCCATGGGGGACATTCTGTTATCAAGTCATGCCCTTTGGCCTCAAGAATGCAGGCACTACCTATCAATGGGTAATGAATGTAATATTTTATGACATGTTTAGTGACATAATGGAATAATACATGGATGAAATATTGGAAAAATCTAGGACTCTTGGGAAGAGCACCTGAAGATTATTGTGACATGTTTTTCAGTGTCTAAGGGACTTACAAGGTCCAACTTAACCTAAAGAAATTTTTCTGTAAGCATGTTATCTAAAAATTAATAGCATTCAATGTTTCAAGGAGAGGAATAGAAGTGGACCCTGTAAAGGTTGCTGCTATAACAAAAATTCCTCCTCTGAGGAATATAATACAATCATGAAGATTACAAGGAAAGATCCAAGCCATCATAAGGTTAATTTCATAGCTCGCAGAAAAGTGTCATACATTCACACATCTTCTTCAAGAAAGATGTCAATTTCAACTGGGGGCTAGAATAATCATACAGGTTCATTTGCATAGCTAACAGAATAAGTGGCTAAACCCCCTATTCTCATGTCACCCACGGAAACATAACCCTTGTTACTCTAGATTTATGTTACAGATTGTGCAATTGGGGCAACTATTGGCCCACTATGATACAGACAACAAGGAAAAATTTGTGTACTACTTGAGTAGAACATTGAATATCTTATGAGATCAACCCCCTATTCTTGTGCCGCCCATGGCAGGAGAACCCTTGCTTAGCTCTACAGGTTTTTCCTTCCACATTTTGTAATTGGGGCACTGTTGGCTCAACAATAATGATAAAGAGCATAAGGAAAAGTTGTGATACTACTTTGAGAAATACAATTGACTAGCTTACGAGCCTGCACTCATCCAGAGATCATGGCTGATTGGATTACATCTTAGCCATAAGTTGAGTTCCGACATAGAAACTATGCCACTACTTACTCAACAATAAGGTCAAGCTGAAAGGACAAGGTCAATACCATTAAAATCAGCTTGTCATAAGCTCCTGAACTCAGGTACCGAACCTATGGCGAATATAGATAATCTTACTCAGTGAGTTTGACATCCATGAGTATGTACATCAAAAGTCAGTGAAAGGATAGGTTCTAATAGATCAACTTGAAAAAGATTTGCTACCGGGTATTAAACCTTTGAGTTTGGAACTACCAGATGCATCCATAATGGACCTCAAGGAATCTATCATATGACAACTATACTATGATGTCTCCTTTATCTTTCATGGTTCATGTCACCAAAGTTATGATGATCACTCCTACAGGAGACTTGATTGCCCATGCAGTTTCAGACTTGGGTTCCCATGCACAAATAATATAGCAGAGTATGAATCTCTGATCGTATGAATGAAGCTATCCTATCAAGTGGGACATCTAGACAAGTTAATTGCATTGGTTATGCAATGCTCATTATAAAACAAGCCACAGCTGAATATAAGGTCAAAGATGAGAAACTTATTCCATACAAAATAATGGTTGTTTCTTTGAAGGATATATATGAGAAGATAATATTTGAGAAAATACAAAAAGCCCAAAATAGAGCAATGAATGCTATGGCTATAGCAGGATCCATGTTAAGTATTCCACCTGCAAACAATGATATGCCATTTTTTGTGGACACTTACGAACGCTAGCATATGACATACCAGAGTCATGTTTAGTATGTGAGGTTGTTGGTCCCTTTTCCCTATGGTACTATGAAATATTTAATTACCTCCGTGATGGAACCTTTCCCATGAACATTTCTCTGAAATCCCATCCAACGTATAACCCGTTATACCCCACTTGGGGTCACCCTCTTCCGCCGAGGCTACAACGGGAATTTTTTGCACTATTTAAATTAGGATGAATCCATCCAAGCAATCAAAGAGGTGCATAAAGGTATATGTGGAGCTCATACTAATGGGATCGTCCTTGTAAAGAAAATACTTAGAGTAGGCTATTATTGGCCTACCATGGAGCATGATTGTTGTAAACATGTGAAGAAATGCATGGATTGTCAGAAGTATGACAATTTGATACATGTGTTGGCACAATCTTTACAACCAATCATGACACCTTGGCCGTTCTCCAAGTGGGGTCTCGATCTAATAGTAAAAATTAACCCTGTCTCCTTGGATGACCACAAGTTCATTATAACTACTACAAAATACTTCATAAAATGGGTAGAGGTTATTCCTCTTACCTATGTTGAAGGTCCCCAAATATCTAAATTTATAAGGAACCATATCGTTTACCACTATGGTATCCCCTCTACTATTATCATTGATAATGGTAAGCCATTTAAAAGTAAAACTGTGAAAACACTCTGCAAGCATTTTTAAATCTCCCTCAAGTTCTTGACCCCCTATTACCCTCAAGGTAATGGGCAAGCCAAAGCTTCCAATAAAACCCTCATTCATATTATGGAGAAGATGGTGAATACCACATGCCATAACTAGAATCTACAAATTCACCCCGCCCTCTAGGAATTCAGAACATCTATCCACACCCCTACAGGTGCCACTTCATACTCCTTAGTATTCGGCACGGAAGCCATACTACCTCTAGAGATCGAGATCCCTTATTTTCATATCGAGCTAAGGGACTACCTGAATGAAGAGGATAACTACATAATAGCTTGACTAGAAGAGTTAGAGCTTAGACACCCCAATTTCACATCTATCCTAAATCAATTAATTCCCCTTCCTCATTTCCCACAAAAATACACTTCGAATTAATCAAATATAATTTGATTAATTATCCATTTCAAAATCTAAAAAATAATCTAATCCTCACCACATGTCATTATTCTCCATGTTTTTCCACTATTGAATTAAAAATTCAAATTCAAATCCTCACCCACCCTTCGTGGTCCCCACTCACCTAAAATCCTCCACTTATGAATTAAAAATATAATTCAAATCCTCACCCATTCTTCGTGGCCCCCACTCACCTAATCTTGCCCACATTTTCAAACCACTCACCTAATCTTGCCCACATTTTCAAACCACTCACCTAATCTTGCCCACATTTTCAAACCATGATTACTTAAATTAATCTAAGTTAATCACTCCCTCAGGCTATAAATACAACCTTACCCCTCCCCTCTAAACACACGGAGAATAAGCTTTCATGCCATATCTAAGTTCTTGCATCCTTTGAGCAAAGAACATCCTTTTGCCTCGTCCTAATGCCAAAATAGCCTCATAATCCTTTTTCCCATCTAGTGCAAAGTAAGAGGATCGTTGTTGCAGGAAGGTCTTGCTCCGTCTTGAAGAAAAGCACCTACATATCACAAAATCAGGGCTCAATCCAAGTTTCCTAGCCCATTCTGAGGTTTGCTACGGAACGCGAAGGAGGAGGTATGATTATTGGTATTTTACTTCCTTGTTAGTAGTGTATTTTTCCTAGCTTACATTCTGGCACGCCCGGTTACTTTCGATCTGTTACCATTAATTTCCCAATTAGTGGTTTTATCTGTTCTTTGTTTATTATTGTTCATTATTATTTCCTTTTCTGTTCCTTATGGTCTTCTTTGGTTAACCTTCACGCTTTGGGTAGTGTTTTTGTTGTGTGGTGTCTTGTGGTGTATCTGCAGGTTATAGCAACAATGAAACTCTGAAGCTCATCCTGTCTTTGATCTCCTCGGTGCTTGGTGTTTAGTTCCCAGTTTTGATTTTGCTATTTACTCATCATCTGTAGAAACACATGAACTAGCCATTAGTTTATCATCTTACTGTCATGGGACAACCAATCCGGAAAATGCATTTATTTATTTACTTTTGCTAAAATAACTGCTTTGTAGGAAGTTAATCATTTTTATTTTCTTTTATTTTAATCAATCATTTTGTGATCTAACTCTTTCTTTCTGTTTATTGTTCTTTTTTAACCTTGCTGTCAAAATTTTAGCTTCTCAGGTGAAGTATAGAAGTCAGAAAATAAAAAAAACCAGCTCCCGGGACGTTTTTCTCACGTTTAAAATTTTCATTCAGAGTGCTACCGTAGCCCATCTTCCGGAAGCCATAACTTTTGCTCCCGAACTCGGAATGACTTCATTTTTTTTTAACGGAAAGGTATTGAAAAGATCTATGCAATGAAAAAATAATTTTTAGATTTAGACTTACAAAAAATTTTGGTTTCATTTCTTCTAACACCTGTCTTTTTAACAAAAAAACAACAAAATTATAGTTTTTTTTTTTAATTATTTTTTTATTTTTTATTTCACGTAACAACCTCACACGTATGCTCTTTCCTCGCACTTCAAAAGTGATCTTGGAAATCAGAAACGTGAGGCCACTCGGGCTCTGCACAACATTTTTTTTTTTTTAATTTTTAATTTTTTGCCTTACATTTCAATTTTCCACGACAACACTTCTAGGTAACGTTTTCACCCTCTTCTTTCATCGTTTTTCTTTTTTGTGAAAATAATCATTATCGCTATTTCGCAATCATGATTAATTGCAATAATTATTAACATTTAAAAAAAAAAAAACTATTCCAATTGTATCCGCGTATGCTCTTTTCTTGCGCCTTCGAGCGATCTGGAAAATCAGAAACGGTCACAATTTTTTAGTTTCTTGTTCTAACATTGCAGGATCCTCTAGCTTTGTTTTCCAACTGTCATTTTAATAATTATTTTCCTTTGTCATATTCTTAATATTTGTTTGGTCGTTGGTTGTGTATGCTCTTTTCCTGCGCCTTTGAGCGATCTGGCAAATCAAAAACAACCACGATCACTTTTCTAACATTTCATTTGCAGGATAACTACTAATTTGTTTTCTGTAGAACCGCGTTGCTGGAATATTGTCAAAAACAAAAACAAAACAAAAACAACAAAAATCCCGCAAAAATACCACCATTCAAAGACAATTGCTGAAACCAAAAAAAAAAGTACGCTCAGGTACGTAATTATTTTCTGCTAGTGATTTATTTCAAGTTGGAAAGAACCCTGCGTTTAATCACTTTATCATATTGTTTTTGCACGTAGACGAGGTGGATTTCATCACCACCAAAGCTACACCGGTGACGTGGACTTGACTACCACGCACCAACAACATTTGCATCTGCATTGCACTTTGAGACCTAGTCTCATCACAGCGTTCGGTATTTACCTCGCCGCTGCTCTTCACTTACAGGTAATGCTGTCGTGCAGCGCATGCGAGTCACGCCTAAATAGCTGTAACAACGAAGCCTGGGCATCGTCCCTGTAAATCTTCGGGGAGTTATAAGGACACCATACACATTCATCCCTCCATCACCTTCCACCTTTTCACAAAACCTGTTCTGGACGTGGTGATTCACTCCGAAACAGGCAAGTAAGAATTGGTGAGTCTCCTCCAGTGCTCTAAGGGTTCCCCGTACCAATTCTGTCCCCGTACAGAATTAGGTATATCAGGACTAGGGTATATCGGAGGACGCATCTTCTTGGAGTAATAAGAGCCTGCATCCACCATTTCACAGCATACTTGTATGATTGCATGAAACAATGATCATTCCCGAAGGATCTACCTCTTCAGCCAAAACAATTTGATACACATGACTGCTTGCTGTTTGTAAACAAAATAGTTTAGCATTGTTTTTATCATAAAACTTGGCTAATATCAATGTGTTTATTGTAAAATTCAAATCCTAATCGTGTTCCACAACACCATTTCTCGACCGATTCAATACCAAGCAAAACATTCAAGCAATCCCACAATGAAGATCAAAACGTCACACTGATTTCATTAGCCTACTTCAGCCAACAACAACTCCACTATAGCTTGTTTTCAGCTATATCCAATAGATATTGAGTGACTTGCGTTCACTCCTTATCTCATCAATTGTCAGAACATCCTTTATAGCTTGTTTCAAGCTATATCAAAATGACATTGGGTGACTTGTTTGAGTTCACTCATTATTTCATCAGCTGTCAAGTTTAACAAAATCCCATCCGACACAAATCCCTTCAAATCTCATTTTGAGTTCGCAACTGTGTTGAGTCACTTGTTTGAGTTACTCTTCCTATCAAAAATCCAGAGCTTGTTTAAGTCAAACCAATCAACATATTCATCATAGCTTGTTTGAGCTATATCTCACTTGTATTGAGTACCTTGTTTGAGTGTACTCCTTACATTTTCGTCTGCTAAGCTTGTTTAATCCAAACCAATCAAGATATTCGTCATAGCTTGTTTGAGTTATATCCCACTTGTATCCCGAGTAGCTTTTTTTTTAAGCTTTCTCCTTATAGCCTTACTTGTTAAAACTCGATTGAGCCAAAACAAAAATCACAATCAATAGGTTGATTTCTTCATCGCACCTTTCTTCGTTCTCCCTCTCTTTCAAACATGATGAATTCACGAAAAACATCACACAATGAGCTATTAGAACAAATTAATAAGATGACAACACAACTCTCTCATATGGCTACCCAAATCAGTGAGCGATCACCCAAAAAGCCGATCATACAACCTCACGAAGAAATCAGTTCACGTAAAGTCCAACGTCAGTTTACCCCCCTTGGAGAAAGTCTCTCTAGTGTTTTTCATCAACTAAAAGAGGCTAAACTGATAAGATATCCAATTACAAAACCCTTTGTCAAAGGGGAAGCTAAGCCATGTTGGTACAAACCTAACACATACTGTGACTTTCATCGCATTGATGGTCATCACACAGATAAATGTGTGCGATTTAAGAATTACGTCCAAGACTTAATTGACGACGATGTCATCTCTGTAGAACTTGATGACAATGCTCTTGCAACCAACGACACATCCAATACCACAACTTTCCATGAAGAGCTGACTACTGTCGAAACTCCTATATATACTGAAATTCCACGAGATCATGACGACAACAGTCAAGACTCTCTAATTCCAAACCAATCCATATCTTCTTCAAATTTCCTTCCATTAGTTCAAACATACATTGAACCTGTTTTGGACAACAACATTCTTCCAACATCTACTGAGCACTTGAACTTATTTGAGACTCTTTCAACCCAAACATACATTGAACCTGTTTTGGACAACAACATTCTTCCAACATCTACTGAGCACTTGAACTTATTTCAAGACACTCTTTCAACCCAAACATACATTGAACCTGTTTTGGACAACAACATTCTTCCAACATCTACTGAGCACTTGAACTTATTTCAAGACACTCTTTCAACCCAAACATACATTGAACCTGTTTTGGACAACAACATTCTTCCCACATCTACTGAGCACTTGAACTTATTTCAAGACTCTCTTTCAGCCCAAACATATATTGAACCTGTTTTGGGTGACAACATTCTTCCAACATCTAACGAGACCTTGATCTCGTTTCAAGACTCCCTTTCAAACCTTGATATTACTGTAGACACTACAGACGAGGTTCCATCAACAGGTACCATTAAGTTTGATTCTATTCTTCCAATATTGGCTCTTATGCCTAACATCTCTAGCCTTTTTGTCGAAACACAACCACATCGAGTTTGGACACTTGCGACAATGCAACCCGTCGTGTCCATCATGCTTTCAACTATCGATCTTGCAGGCATCTCATCACTAATTAGTCTCACCTGTCAAGACTTCTACGTGCATCCATTCTACGAGGTACTTATACCCAGGAATATCTTTACACAACCTTTTCCATCTTTAATTGTGAATCTATCCTCAAAACAATCAATTAATGGACAAATAGAAGCAAAAAACCAAATAACACAAACCATCATTGTCAACACACATGGAAGCTATTGGCTTAACCAAATCTATCCCACTCTTTGGGCTTACCGCACATCTTATCACACACCTACTGGAGCCACTCCCTTCTACTTTATTTATGGTTGGGAAGCTATTTTACATGTCAAGGTTGAATTTTCATCCTTCATAATATCCTTCAAAGATGTAATCAATCAAGATTATTATCAACACTCACGCCTTAGTGAACTCGAGCTTCTTGATGAAAAACAACTTAATGCCCTAGATCATCTTCCATTCTATCAAAATCGGCTATGGCATAGCTACCATAAAAAATTCAAACCTAGAAAATTTAAGGTCAATGATTTCATTCTCAAAGAAAATCGAAAGAATACACCCAAAGAACGAGACAAACAAGACAAATTTGAGCCCAACGAAATCATAGATAATTTTGGGTTTGGAGCTTATAAATTGGCCATTGACACAGGCCAAGTCCTTGAAAAACCCATGAATGCATTCCATTCAAAGAAATTCTATTCTTGAAAGCACTCTCTATTTTGGGAAACAACAACGTGTACATTGTTCCTTCTGTCTTGCTTATCTCCGAATAATTAAATTTATTCATTTCCATTGGCAGATATTTTCTTTATCAAAATCACATCTTCATATTTATCATCATGAGACAAGTGCTAGTATAAATCCTATTAAGTTTGTGAGCGTCATACTTCTTCCATTTTCAGTCGCTTTCCTCTATGGTCATACCTAGAAGCTTACTGATGGTAATATATTCCCTTCAAATACATTCTCTCTTTCATAACAAAGCTCTAAACTTCGTTACCCAGTTCGTTTGGTCGTCCATCTCAGTCTTCGGTGTTGAACCCTCGCGTCCTACTAGTCGTGTGGGGCTGAGATTGGGGGCAGACGTTTCTTCCCAAATACAAAGCACTATTGTAAAAAAATCCATCAATTCAATAACTTATGAATAATTCATTGTCACATCTTTCGTCCTTCATAGTCTTTGGTGTTGAGCCCACACTTCTTACTGGTAGTGTGAGACTGGGAATGGAGGAAGGTGCCCTTACTCGTCTACGTCTTGTCTTCGGTGATAAACCCTTGCCTCTTACAAGTGGCATGGGGCAAAGCGTAGAGGGTCATTCTCATACAAGCATAAAAACATTGCAAAATATTCAAAAAAAAAAAAAAAAAAACAAAACAAAAAAAAAAAAAAAAGACAAAAAGGAAATTCACTCGCCTATATTTTGCCTTTGGTGATGAGCCCTTGCTTCTCACTAGTAGCATGGGGCAAGGCATAGGGAGTCATTTCAAAAATACAAAATCTTACAGTGCTTACAAATTATAGAATCCCCAAACACGTAATTTAGATGCCTAAGTGAAGAGAGAACTATCCCTTAACCTCATATCTTATCAATCAGCAGGCCACATAACTGTCTAAGTCTAGCATGTGACTCATAAAGTGAAAGCCATTTTTGAAACTGGTTCAGTACCATTATGAAGAATGGAGTCACAATTTCCCAAAGGGATTGTTGTTAGCATTTGTCTCTATATTCATTATCTACCTCCTGCGTCCTTCTTGATTCTCGGTGATGAGCCCACACATCTTACTAGTTGTGTGGAGTCAAGAATGGAGCTGGAATTCTTTTCATCATATCATCACCACCATATCCTGCCAATGGAAAGAGAATTTGTGTTATTCTGAGCATAAGTTACAACACTGAACACGTACATATGAATAATATCCATGTTTATCGCCTCTCAAAAATAAGTCTGCACTCTGGTCCATAAATTGCCAATCACAATGTAAAAATCTAAAAACATTTGAAAATCGTCAAAAATCAAAAACAATGTAAAAATCTAAAAATCTCAAAAACATTTGAAAATCGTAAAAATCCAAAAATCCAAAAACATTTGAAAATCGTCAAAAATCCAAAAACATTTGAAAATCGTCAAAAATCCAAAAACAGTGTAAAAATCGTCAAAAATCCAAAAACATTTGAAAATGTCCAAAAACAGTGTAAAAAATCTAAAAAACATTTGAAAACATGTCAAAAATCCAAAAAACAGTGTAAAATTGTCAAAAATCCAAAAACATTTGAAAATCGTCAAAAATCTACAAAAACATTTGAAAATCGTCAAAAATCTAAAAACATGTAAAAATCTCAAAATCCAAAAACATTTGAAAATCGTCAAATTCCCAAGTATAAAAATCCTCAAAAAAAAAAAACATTCAAAAATCGTCAAAAAATCAAAAAAATTATAAAATTCAAAAACAAACATTAGAAAATCAAAAATCCAAAAACAAAAACATTAGAAAATATCCAAAATACAAAAACATTTGCAAAATTTTCAAAAGACCAAAAACATCCACAAAATCGTAAAAACTCTCAATAAGCAACACAATTCATCCTTTGAACTATTATCCCCAACGAATGGTCCAACCACCTTATGACTACCAATTTCAAACCACTTCTCCTCGCGTGAATCCTCGCTTGGGGAAAATCCGGCTCTCATTGTTTCCTTGTTTGAGGAGACTGACCCAATCTATGTCCTTGTACCCCTGCTTGGGGGCACATCTAATCAATCCTCACTGTGGAACACGTTAGGGACATGTTTATTGGTTCTTGTGTTGCATTATTAGTGGTAAATTATTAATTACTTTCTTGTATCTTGATATATTACAGGGGGCATCTTGATTTTATGTATCCTGGTGTTCTCTGTAATATTCTTATGTTATCTGATTGCATGTCGTACTGGGGCATCATACTTTCTTGATGGCCTCTGTCTATGCTCTCTTCCATTTGCATATCGTACTGGGGCATCAAACCTTTTTGATGGCCCCTGTCTATGCTATCACGCATATTACAGTCTAGTCATCCTGATCTTTTATATCACGATGCATCCTGTTATGTGCTATATTAAAATTAAGATGCTTTTCGTCACGTGAGTATCTTCCTGCATGATCAACATCTTACTTTGCACCCCATCCATTCACCCATACTAATGCATTCTCCAGTTTGCGAATCCTACTTGATCACCGTTGCAGTTTGCGAATCCTACTTGACGATCTTTCTCAAGTAGCATTCACTATCCAGCAGCTCCTTCTCCCCCACCATGATCACCATGTATTTGATCCATTCATTCTCACTCCTCATTTTTACTCCTCCGCCGCTTATACCCATATTACCCTTCTCACCATTCCTGTCC
Source organism: Taxus chinensis (assembly GCA_019776745.2). Taxonomy (NCBI): domain Eukaryota; kingdom Viridiplantae; phylum Streptophyta; class Pinopsida; order Cupressales; family Taxaceae; genus Taxus; species Taxus chinensis. The sequence continues at coordinate 676,188,900 of CM034146.1, forward strand.
CCTCTCACCCATTGGTATTCTTTCCTTTCACCCTTTTTCTTCCCGCTTGACAATCTTACTTAATAACCCCTTCTATATGGAATCCTCAGTGGAGGTTTACCCTCTCCCTAAGATCTTCCCGCTGTAGAAGCTTCTTCACCACCTGCCCTCTCATCAAATAACCATCACCACCAAACACATCTTCCAACTCCACCTCTTCTACTTCCCATTCCCGCATCATTACTCTCACCACGTGGGCATCCCAATTAAGGATTCCCCTCACACTCTCCGCCCTCCACTGCATATATTCCTTCATCCATTCATGTTACACTCCTTTGTGTCCTTTCTTTCTTATTATCACCTCATCTCATATCATATACCACTTAGGCATACCTCACTCACTCTTTTCTCATCCTTCCCCAAATCCACCTTATGCCTGGTCATCCTACTTACACGCTCTCGTAGTATGGAAAATTCACTTGAGGGTTCCCCTTCAGTCCATTTTGTCATACCCTATTCCCACCAACTCTAACATCATCCTTCTTCTTCCTCAGCTTGGCGATCTTACTTAACCATTCCAGCCGCATGGCAATCTTACTTAAGACTTCCACTTAAGGTTGATCTGCCCTGTGGCCTTCCCCCATCCCATCATATTTCCCCCATCTTATTTCTCCCACCTCTCATCGCGATCATCTTCTTCACCCTACCATTCCACCCCTATCCCCAATATCATTTTGTCTTTCTCTTTGCATATCATCCCTGTCGGTTGGGTGACCCTACGAAACCTCTCCAGCAGTATGACGATCTTACTTAAGAGATTCTCTTAAGCATGACATGTCATCTTACACTCGCCCATCACTCTCCAATCTCACCATCCATATTTCCTCTTCATTCCCCATCATCACATCTTTTTACCACCACTATCACCCTCCTCTGCTTGGCAATCTTACTTAACCACTCACCCGGCATGGCGATCTCACTTAAGAGTCCCTCTTAAGGATGATCTGTCTCCTTGCCTTTCCCCATCACTACACACCCTTCACCCTTCATTTTTTCTCGGCATTCCCCATTATCACATCCTTTCACCTCCTTTTCGATTCTCGCAAACACCACTTCTCGCTTGACCATTTGTCATCTCCAGTTTTGCTCACATGGCAATCTTACTTAACCACTTCCGTCACATGACAATCTTATGTCAGGGTCCTCCCTACACTTAACTTGTCATCGTGAACTTCTCCCCCGCCTCATTCTTCGTTCACTTTGTTGATCGCTTCTTCCACCTGGTATCTCCTATTACCCACTTTTTCCTCCTACTATTATCCTTTCTCCACATATCCTCTTACAACATACAACTCATCTCTTCCACCTACAATCACATTCTTTTCCCCCATTTTCCCCTTCTTGATCCATCACCCTTCATACCGTTTCTTCCCATTATTTTCATGTCTTGGTTCTTCATCCTCACCTCGTTCATCCTCATCACCCGCATCCTCTCCTCGCTTTCACTTAGTCCCAACTCATCCCTCCCATCTTCTTCACTCTTTCCACTTCATCTTCTCAAATTCCCCCCACATTTCTACCCACACACACATTCGCCATTATTGTTAACACTCCTATATCATTCTTTCATCATCATCTTCTCTTCCCGCGCTAATAATTGTCAACGGGTTTTCCCTAAAAATTATCAATCCTCATTCTGCACGACCTCATTCACTCCCTTGGACCTTCTAGAGTTTCCCTTCATTCCTTCCCTCCTCTAAGCCCACCACTCATTGTCAAAGGGTTTTCCCTAACGTCCCTTTGTTGGCGTTACCCTTTCCAGTCCTCATTAGTTTTCTCCTTTTCTTCATTTTTTCTCTCACCCTTCCCCACCACTCATTGTCAAGGGGATTTCCCTAACATCCCCTCATTGGCATTGCCTCTTCTATCCCCCATTCTCTTTTCTCTCCTATTCTTTTCCCTCACTCCCACCCTTTCTTGTCGCTTCTTACCCATCTCTCCATCTCCTCTTTGCCCTCTTCAATATCTTTACTGTCTTCATCATACATCCTTTTCCTATTTTCTCGTCATCCTAGTATCCTCATTTCATGCATCTCCACATCTTTTCCAATCGATGTCATTCCTCCCCTCTTTCTTCTTTGAACATTCCTTATACCGTTCCCTTTCCACTTATTACCCCCTTTCTGTATTCCCTTCCTTCTACATCATTTTCTTTGTTATCCTCTTCTCTCTCCCACCCCTCGTCTTATTTCCCTTCCCCTGTATCATCTTCTTCCCCTTTTTCCATCACGTTTCCTCCTTACTTCCCCATCGATAACCTGGTTGTTCAGCGTTGTCCTATCTTTTTTATCATACCACCCTCCACATGCATCTCCATACGGTCTGTTCCATATTCTTTGCCTTGGTCTTCCTCGCAATGACACGATTCCTTCAATCTTCTCCTTGTATTCGTTCTATCTTCCTTTCCTCTCCCCTAATTTTCACGTTTCTTCTGACCACTTCTCCTTTTCTCTACCACCCCTACCTTTTCGTTCATTCTGTATCTGTTTCTCTTCCTTTCTCTCCTCTTTTTCACACTTTCCTCGCCCCTCATAGTTTCTTTTTTTTCTCCGTTCTACTTCTTCTTTCGTCCTCTTTCCATTTTCCTCCATTTCACCCCCTACTCCCACCTCGTTTTCTCCTTCTTATTTATCCTTTCCCATTTCCTACTTTTCTCAGCTCTATCATTTATTTCACTTCCACGCATCCCTCTTTACTATCTCTGTTGCTTCCTTCATTTTGCACATCTCTCTATTTCATCCCTTCACCCTCTACTCTGTCATTTTCCTATTTTTGCCTTGTTTGTCCTTCATCATTCCCTTCTTCCCCTATCATCCCTCTCTCTTATTTCTACCTCTTTCATTCCTTTTTTTTCCCCTCCCCTATCTCCCTTACTCTTCTCATAATCAACCCCCAATCCTATCCATTCCCTTTTCTCTTTCCCACACACCCTCACACCTAGCATTCAAGGTCGATTGAATCCTTTCTCCATTTGCGTCGTGCGGTCATTCCAGTCTCTTCCACTCCATTATCATCCTCTTCTCCGCCGAATCCATTTCCCTTCTTTTCGAGAGTTCTGTCGTATATTCCATTCTCGTCAGTCCTCTCGAGGGGGCATCACCACATCTATCCATAATCACATCTTCTCATGACATTTTTGTCTTGGAGGATACTATGACATCCGTCACTCACCACTTTCTATTCTCCCCAACAAACATTCGCTCTACCTTTTAAAAAGTAGATTGAATTCTTCCCCCATACCGTCTACTTTCTTTGAAAGGACACTACTTTCATAGTACCCTTCCAAAGAGGGGCAAATGTAGACACCCCAATTTCACATCTATCCTAAATCAATTAATTCCCCTTCCTCATTTCCCACAAAAATACACTTCGAATTAATCAAATATAATTTGATTAATTATCCATTTCAAAATCTAAAAAATAATCTAATCCTCACCACATGTCATTATTCTCCATGTTTTTCCACTATTGAATTAAAAATTCAAATTCAAATCCTCACCCACCCTTCGTGGTCCCCACTCACCTAAAATCCTCCACTTATGAATTAAAAATATAATTCAAATCCTCACCCATTCTTCGTGGCCCCCACTCACCTAATCTTGCCACATTTTCAAACCACTCACCTAATCTTGCCCACATTTTCAAACCACTCACTTAATCTTGCCCACATTTTCAAACCACTCACTTAATCTTGCCCACATTTTCAAACCATGATTACTTAAATTAATCTAAGTTAATCACTCCCTCAGGCTATAAATACAACCTTACCCCTCCCCTCTAAACACACGGAGAATAAGCTTTCATGCCATATCTAAGTTCTTGCATCCTTTGAGCAAAGAACATCCTTTTGCCTCGTCCTAATGCCAAAATAGCCTCATAATCCTTTTTCCCATCTAGTGCAAAGTAAGAGGATCGTTGTTGCAGGAAGGTCTTGCTCCGTCTTGAAGAAAAGCACCTACATATCACAAAATCAGGGCTCAATCCAAGTTTCCTAGCCCATTCTGAGGTTTGCTACGGAACGCGAAGGAGGAGGTATGATTATTGGTATTTTACTTCCTTGTTAGTAAAGAAAAGAAAATTTCAGCCCAATTAGCTAGGACCATATGTTGTGGTTACCAAGTTCGGTTAAGGTGCCTATAATATTGCCTACTTAGATGGCCACGATATTTGAGAACCGATGAACGCAATGTATCTTAAGCATTTCTATGCTTAAGTGTGGGGTCTCTAAAATATCAGAAAAGAAAGAAAAAATGTATAAAAACAAAAAAAATAAAAAAGAGAAATAAACATGTGCGTTCAATAGTGAAAAAAACGTAATGGTGGCACTTTGGACAAGACCTTTGGTGAAAACCAGTTTCCGACGCCATTGGAGGGTCTGTTGTTCACAAGCATTTTAGGTTTAAGAGTATGATAACTTTGACCTAAGATGGTCTTTTCCTTTGTTTGAGTCCCTTGTGAGCCTATCCCTCTTTGCCCTAATCAGGCTAATCCTACTTTTGAATGCAGAGAGTTTTAATTTGAATATTGTCAACTCACATTAGGGGAAACTTTGCATCATCACCTTCCCACACATAACACGTGGAATTCTTCCCTTATGCATCACATCTAACATTGGGGCGTCCATGTTTCTTCGTCTCCTTGCATGTTCGCTGAGGAAAAAATATTTGAAAACATAAAAAAACATTCGTATAACTTTGAAAACCTCAAAACATTCAAATACATTTCGTAGAAAATTCCAAAACAATATAAAATTGTCTCGAGATAATACCTAAAAATAACAAAAAACATCCCAAATCTGTCCCACAAAAAGAAAGTAGTAGTTTGCTTACTTTTAGTTGTTGGTTTATATGGTTTTAGTTGCATTTATTTTTCGTATTGTGTGCTTTAAGTTGGATTTGGTTTCTTACTTAGATTAAGTATTAATTTAATATGTGGTGCATTGCATTGAGTTCATTTTATCTTACATACTTATAGATAGTTGTGTTGCATTGATTAGATTTGTTCAACTAGTGCTTGTTATTTTACATGTACATTTTGTTACCATTTCTTCATCATATGAAATAAGCTATCGCATCTATACATCATATATCAATAAACGCTAAGTCTACATCACACATGTATGCTAAAGGTAATCATCAGTACCATATCATCAATGAGGCAAGAGGTGTTGCACATGATCAAAATGTATCCCCCCCACACCAATATCAAAAATAAAAACCATGTTTTTCTCAAAGTATCTCATCAACATGCAATATGACATCAACTAAGGCTATCTCATAAATCTAACAACATGTGATACAAACATATAAACATACAAGATTAAACATGATATCTCATAAATAAAGTGTGATACATCGGTAATCCATCAATATTCATATATCTATAAGCATCAATTGTCCATGTACAAAATCAATGTGTCTCAATACATATCAAATTCAAAAGGCCATCATGAGCATGGATAAAAAATGTTCCTTCATCACGAGCCATGATAAAAAATAATATATAACGTACATCTGTACAAAAATGTGCCTTCATCATGAGGCATGATAAAAAATAATGCATATACCACCTTCGAAAGGAAGTTTTTATATTTCCTAGGCCTAAGGCAGATCCCTCATTTGTTGTCTAATTAAAATCTGGTGGTCTTGTATTCTTACTTGCAGGTAGTCCTTCCAAGACAAAAAGGAGTTCTTTGCAGTCGATCTGATCTTTCTCTACGGTACGCGCACACCATCTCAACATTCAACAGGTATTCCTCCTAGCCCTAACCCTTATCTGTTTCTCAAAGGAATGATAGGATAGAAGCAAGTCTATTCTGTAGAGCCGAAACATTCCGTGCGAAACATTTTGGCACGCCCGGTGGGACCCATTTCGGGTTTCTGTTTCTCTTGCTTATTTTCATTTTAGGAAGCATACTTGCTGTTTGTTTCTGCTAAATATTCACAAAATATTTTTTCATTTTGGTACAAGAATTTGTCTTGCTTTCACATCTTTGCATTAGTGAAAGTCATCTCCTTTGCTTCATCGAATATCATTTTCGATTTGGGTTTAAAACACGTGCATCACATTCTTGCTTGCTGTTTTCAATTCTAGTGAACATAGGTTAAGTAACAGGTCGTACACGTGGGGGTGATATCCACGGTATTGACAAGAAATTAATCTTACTTTCACTGCACAACACATACCGAATCACATCATAATCAACACAACAACTCAAACATACCCCCTTTTTTTCCGCGGTATTCCTCTGCCCGATTGAGGTAACCTTATAAGCCAAAACAAACTTGACATCTCCCTTAGGTCTTTTGTTTAGGATTGACATCATCTTGCGTCTAAGGCATAAGCCCACAATAATTAAAACTAATCCTAGGGTTAGTCTCTTGATTTTCCTGTGCATCTTGCTTGTTTTTAGTTCTGTTTCTCTGTCATACACTGTTTCAGTAATCACTTCAGAACAATTTGGTAGGTATACTAAGCATCGTTAATCCCAAATCAGCAACTTCTTACATCTTCTTACACCGGTCCTATTCTACCGACATCGGTTAACTTACCAATGCCGGCTACAGTCTGACCGACATCGGTTACCTGACCGATATCGGTTACTGTCTTTCACAGTTCCCGACAAACCAGCAACCTACCAATTCCAACATTTTGTTGCTGTTTCTGTTCCTGATAGATTAAATCCCTGCTGTGTACTCTTGTCCATGGTTGTTATCACTCAGAAACAAGCTGCAACCATGGTTTCACATGCCTGTTCCGTGCCTTTGCCTGAATCACCCCCTTCACATCCTATGGGGAATCCTACGGACACCAGTGAGGTTCCCAAAATCCCTGTAGGAGATAAGGAATTTGTGAAATTTTTGGATGCTAATCCTAGCACTGTACAGTACTATTTGTCTCATACCCCTGACCATACACCCGATGGTCAACTCCTTGTTGGTATGCCTATTAGTATAGCTGGCTCACTTAGCTCCTTCCCCACCTAATAACTCTGCCTTGCCTTCTTCATCCTTAGCTCCGTCTCCTGACTCAGTGACTTCAGGAGGTTCATACGGCATAGATTGGCTTTCCTTTGGTTAATCTGGGGCCCCACATATCATTACCACCAGACTCCTCCTACCTCGTCTCTCTCGCAGACTGCCCCTTTCATAACTTGCTCTCTGCCACCTATCCACACGAGCTTTCCTTCTCAAGCTCCGCCTACCTTTTCATTTCCACACACTTATCCGGTGGCTTCAACATCTTATATAGGACATCCTTATTCGGTCGCCTCAACATATTCGTCCTCAATACCTTATCAACATTTAACCCCACCATTGTCTAGTGGTGGCCCTTGGCCCAATCCTCCTCCGTTTACGACAACCGCACCATCATCTCATCCAACCACTGATTTAATCAAAAAAATGATGGACAAGATGCAAAATCTGGAGGCTTCTGTTTCAGGAAGCCGTAGCACCCTGACATACGAGAAAGTTTTTCGGGAGCCTATTCATCCTTCTGTCCCCCTTCATTCATATCCTCCTCAATGGGAATTACCAAAATTTACTCATTTTAATAGTAAGGAGGATCCTCAACAACACTTGCGATCATTTAGACATGCCTGCTATCTGATTGCTCATGACGATGCCTTACTACTCCGCACCTTTCCCATGTCCTTATCAGGACCCGCCTTGGAGTGGTACAGTGCTTTAACCCAACACTCAATCTTCTCTTTTAACCAATTAGCCCAATCTTTCTTGGATCATTTCTCCATTAACATTTCCAAGAAAGTATCTATCACCGACCTCTATGCCATCCGACAATTTGAAGATGAATCTATTGCAGATTTCGTTGGATGATGGCAGGGCCTTATCAACCAACTTACTTATGCCTTGCCTCAGGCCGAACTTATCGAACTCTTTACGCGGGCCTGCGCTAAGCACATTTCTCCTACCCTCCAAATTCAAACTTTCTGCACCTTTGATGAGGCCTTTACTATGGCTCAGAAACTAGAGATTCGAGCCTTAGAGGAAGAGAAATTGCGGTTGCGCAACAAAAACCCTAATTTCCGAACCCAAGACTCCACCAACAAACCCAACACCACCAATTCTCACGCATCGACTGCTTCGAAATCAAAAGGAGCTGTACACGTGGTGATGGTCAAATCCCAAGCACCATCTAATACCCCGCCAAAAACCACCTATAAGTATAAAGCCGAGCCCATCAATTACACTCCCTTGGGAGAAACTTATGGTGTGATATTGGAAAAATTGCTCAAAGCAGGAGCTATCACCTTACCTCCTGTTAAACCTCACTTCGGGTTTGATTCCACCCGTGCTATACCTTCTTGGTACAAAGAAAATGACTTCTGTAACTTCCACCGCGTGAAGGGACACAGTCACGAAAACTGCAAGATGTTGAAAAACATAGTGCAGGAAATGGTTGATGCAGGGGATATAACCCTCGATAATCCTAATGCCCCTGCTAACCGAAATTTGAAAATATTCAACAAACCATTCCCAAACCACTCATCTAACAGTAACATAAACCAAGATATCTTAGCCGAGGAGAGTGTTCATGAAATCCATGCGGTCTTCGACTCCCAACCAAAAGCTCCTATCGAGGAAATTCTGAATCGAGCCTCTTCACTAACGTAGGGATCCGAACCCCCTCCACCCCCATCAAGACAAAATGATAACCTTACCATTCCTTTACCCATAAAGGAATTAACCGCCTAGAGTTCTCTTCTCACAGATGAGCCTTCTTACACCACATCCCTGCAAGACTATGAGCGGATGTTATCTAACTTATCTATTTCCCAAACATCTCCTTCTACCACTCTTGTTGTACAAGAGGAAGGCTCGTCACTTTTTCTGTCATCCTTAGAAGAGACACCTCTCGAACCAACATCACCAAATTCTTTAATCATGATGGATCCTCTCAAACATGCCCTCCTACCTATTAGTTCTTCATCGCCTAAATCTTTTCAGCGACCGGTTGACCTCTTAACGCCCATTAATACAGTGCCTCATTTACCCCTTGTATCACACCCACAGTGGACCGGAATCACAACCCACCTCTCTTCCATACAAAAGTTCCTATTCACACGTGAGGATTGTCATCCCTTAGAAGATAGACGAGTCCTATGGGAGCGTTTGAGTACACCATGCTCTACTCAAATGCAGATGACCGATCCAGACACCTCTACCATATACCCGAAGTGTTTACAAAATCTCAAAACGCCTATGTCCTCATCCTCACCCCCCTCATCTCTACCGGATACCTCATCCACCTCTATTAACCTAACCAAACCTCCCCCTACGCTTGGGACTTCACCAATACCCATCTTAACACACCCACCTAAACACTTAGATTTATCCAAAAATAAAGCCATCCATCCACCTAGGAGACAAACCCAATCTCCTCAAGTCCAATCTATGCCTCTGTCACAACTAAAACCCTCACCGTCACACCTACCTTCTATATTGGGACCTCACCCCTCCACCTTGCCTCAATACATCATACCTCCTGCGTTTTCTTTAAAACGACCTGCGCCTTCTACACCCATACAGAGATCCGTGGGTGTATCAACACCGTCACCTCAAGTATCCTGTCCACCTATCAACCCTAAACAAACTCCATCATCAAAGGATTTGTTTGCTATCACTCCTCTTTCTCCGTGGTTGTTTTCTGTTACCACGTCATCTGACCAGCTAAACATAACTTCTGCGCCGAAGAAGCCACGTTTAGTTAAATCCAATTATCAAAACCCCTTGTCTAAGCCACCACCCGTACGAACCAACCATACCCAAACATTACCAAAACCCACCCAATCAATAGCCTCATCTTCCTCTGACTTTGACCCACTCAAAGGATCTTACGCCAAGATCCTTGATATGTTGGTGGAGAATGCGACCATTTCCCTACCCCCACTTAGACCCTATGATCCATCTAAACCTCGACCTATAGGTTATGATGAGTCTAAAATCTGTGCTTACCACCGCACACTAGGACATGATGTAGAGGGATGCAAAGCTTTGAAATCCATCCTTCGTCAGTCACCTCTCTCGGATAGAAAGGTTAAGAAAGACAACTTACGAAGGGAGAAACCTTTAGCTTCAATTCCCTCTCCTATACCGCCTGTCCTCACCTCACCAAGAAATATCATTATTGTAACCCCACCTCTCGAAGACAATGACTGGTCCCTACCATCTTCCTCCTCTCGTGTTCACGAGATCAACATGATTAGCATTGCTACTCGAGGGCATAAAACCAATGGGAAAGCTAAAGAAAGCACACCTGCGGCCTCTCTTTCTCTATCTGCCATCCCGATCACACCACCACCTAAAGTGGTTATTCATGGACCTACCTACCCCGTCTCTAATGGAGTGGCCCACCGTACCATGATCAAACAGCTTCACCAATCACCTGTAAAAATGACATTGTATGATCTCATTCAGACCTCTGAATCTCATCGACAAGCTCTCATTGAAATCCTTCAAGGGATAGAGGTCCTACCTAACGAAACCTTGCCCGTTGCCTCCATTTTAACACCCAATCACGTTGCTTCTCTCACCAAACAACCTATCTCCCCAACCACTTCTGTCTCTGTACAGCAAGCTGCTGCTATCAGTTTCTTCGAAGATGAAATTGTTGACTTTGGTGCAGAAGATCCTGACCCCACTCTTTTCATCTCATCTTACGTCAAGGACATCCAAGTACGTCATGTTATGATTGACGGGGGTGCTAGCCTAAATATCATCTCTTCCAAAGCCTTCCAACAAATGAATATCCCTTCTAGCTGCATGTGTGCCAACCCCACCATGTTGTGTTCATTCAACGATGCTATTACTTCTACCTTAGGCACCTTGATCCTTAACATTCGTGTAGGGCCACGTACCTTACTTGAACTCTTCTATGTCCTTGAGGGATAATTCCAATACAACATGTTGTTAGGCCGCCGTTAGATCCGGGCTATGGGATGCGTTCCCTCCACCTTACATAGATGCATAAAATTCGAGTATGAGGGGAAGTCCTACACCGTAAAAGCTGACGCTCCCCCCTTCAAAACCTGCAATATGTTATATCACCCTAATGATGTGCTTGTACCAGTCAAGACACCCATTCATCCAACCCAACCATCCACTTCAAGCACACCTCAACCATCCATCTCAACCGCACCTACACCTTCAACCAATGAAACCGCCGCCACAAATACCACTTCCTTTCCCGCGGACAACATCCCCACCTCAGATCCCTTAGTAGATGTTTTTCAACGCCTTACGCTGGTGGAGTATCGCCTATATAATGTTAGCACTTTCCATACCCCACAGGAGTATGGACAGTTACATGCACATCCTACCTATGACCATCGTGTGGGGGAAGTAATCTCCTATGGACCACCTAATTGCTGCACCAACCTAACATATGGGGGTGTCGATACATCCTCTGTAACCCCTGAACCTCCCCTTGGTGTGGTTCCCTTCCAATCTGATTTTCAATATCTAACTAATCGTCGCTTTGCCCTCACCTTCTTGACGCGCTGTGCTTGGAAGGGCTTCGGTTTCGGTATTTATGAACAAGGCCGACATATGATCATTCCTGTAACTACACGCAAACACAAAGATTGTCGTGGTCTTGGATTCTCTGAACCACCTACACCAAAGACACCACATATCCGTTGTATCCAGGAAGATGACGAAGTCACTCCTTCCGAACCATCATCACCCATTTTTCCATCGTCACCCACAGAGTCGATAGACCCTGAATCCATCCCTCCTAACTTTTTTTTTTTCATAAACACTATCTTCCTGGGTCCTCTCACTTATCAATGTGATAATGAAGACCCATCTTCTCTTCCCCTTCTGTATCCAGACATGATCGAAGAGAACACGCCTTCAATTAATGTTGTTGAGTGCGTCAGGATGACGACTCCATTCTCACTTACCTTGGTGCAGACGACTCTTATATTCAACGCGCCTTACCATCTGAAACTCAAACCATGTTGAATGAGTCGATTATAGAAATCAACATCCACATAGAGGACGATCCTCACATTGTGAAGATCGGACAATCTCTTAACGCATCAGAACAAACTGCCTTCACTACCTTCCTCCATGCCCACAACCAAGCCTTTTCGCTTGGTCCTACGCTGACATGCCAAGAATTGATCCTGACATTGCTGTCCATAACATTACCCTGAAACCCCGATTCCAAACTAGTTAAACTAAAACTGAGAAAAATGCATCCACGCATTGCTCTCTTGGTCAAAAGAATAGCTCTCAACGACTCCTTTATGTTTCCTTCATCTTACCTATTGACCATCCTCAATGGATTTCTAGCATTCATACCTCCACTAATGCCACCCCATTTTCTTTGGTATATGGTACCGAGGCTGTCTTGCCTCTCGAAATACAAATACCCTCCCTAAGAATATCTCTTCAGGATATTCTCACCAATGATGATTTCCGTCAAGAGCGGTTAGCCCAATTGGAGCTTCTTGACGAGCATCGTCTTATAGCTCTTGACCACCTTCAAATCTATCAAAAGCGCATCAAGCGTGCTTATGATAAGCGACTTCATGAGCGTACCTTTAAGGTTGGTGATCTTGTCCTCAAAGAGAATCAACATGTAACCAAACTAGAAAAGAGCAAACGTGGAAAATTTTCTCCTAATTGGATTGGGCCTTACATTATCACTCACACTTAAGGATCAGGCACTTACCGTTTAGCTTCGCTTAATAGTAAACCTGATCCTGAACCCCTTAATGCCTTGCATCTTCGGCCATTATACTATTGAATTTAGTGTTATATCACTTCTTATCTACCTTGCGCTCGTCCCTTGAGCTCATTTACCACCTCATACACTTTGTTTCATGCATCTCAAAATAGAATCAAGCTCACGTGGTTTGGTCATCACCTCCTCTTAAAGATGCCTTCCCCTTTTTAGTCTAGTCCATGACTTAAAAGTATCAAAATAACATGTTCTCAATTATACACTTATGGGATATTCTTGAGTCAAACTTCCTATAAAACTAGATGCTTCATGCCAAATGGACATCTAGACCTCTAAGTTATACATAGACTGCTCCCTCGAAGGATAACTATGTGTAAAGCCACATCTGCTATTATAAATAGACTGCTCCCCCGAAGGACAGCTGTACACAAAAGCCTCATCTACTACTATAAATAGACTGCTCCCTTGAAGGACAAGCTATACAAAGTCAGCCTTTATCAGAAGCTTCTCGCATTGATCATCTTCGTGAAGATCTCAAGAACAAAAAAATACATATCCCATGTAGACTTCCCGCATCGATCAGTCTATATCTAGAAAAATAAAAGCAGTATTCAAAAGCACTTTTGAGTCATGGACTTGTCTATTTAGGTTTGGTTCTCTTTTGTCAACATAATCACCTTATAACAAATTCTCTGCGCCCCAGCTCTACTAGCCACCTCACCTGACCATTCGTCAAAGCAACAAAACTCAAGGGACGTGACGTATATCCAATATATTGTGATTAGACAAATCTTTTCACCTATCGACTTCTCGCATATGCAAGGTACCTAGGGATTCAAGCTCATCCTACGTTACTATGTGGTTTGTTTAGCTCTTCTCAACTACGGGACACTTTTACCTCTTTTTACTTGAATCTAGGATTATGTGTTGACCTTAATTAAGAAACGGTTCCCTACTACTTGGGTAAGCAAACTTTCGCTTCACCTATACCTACACCAACAACGTCAATCCCTTACCAACACCAACAACATTACCCTACCAATATCAATATTTTTACCAACCAAAAAATTACCTAACCACAACCAAATTTCCTGAATTCACCTCTCTCTGGTCCTAAGGGAGAACTACATCGGTCTGAGGCCCCTCCTTGCTTTGTGCAATGGGCTATGTAGGCAGCACTTAGGAGACATGGGGTCTACCAAGGTTAGCTTGACCATCCCCTACCATAACCTATCATGTGTTGTGTTTTCCTTAAAAATATAAATATTTTCGCTTATTTTTATTGATAACACTCACCTTGGCCAACTCGGCCTGACCTAAGGTCACAACAAATTGGCTGACCCAAGGCCCCAACCCACCAATCGGCCCAACCCAAGGCCGCAACCAATCAATCAGGCCCGACCCAAGGCCGCAACCAACCAATCCGGCCTGACCCAAGGCTGCACCCGCACCCAATCAATCAGGCCCGACCCAAGGCCGCAACCAACCAATCCAAGGTCCAACCCACGGCCCACACCTAATCCATTGGCCTGACCCAAGGCCGCACCAATTACGTACCTCACCCAAGACCCACAAATTATGATTTTATCCACCCATCATGTAGCTTTTTGTTCAATCGAGCTCACCTGTTCGTGTTCTAGCATGATTAGGATACTTGAATTGATCAGCCAACCAACTTTGCCTAGACCGAGACCGTGACGTTTATCTCAACCAAACCAACCATTTGGTACTACCGGACATGCCTAAACATTCCTATACCTTACCCGTTATATCCCCTGGAGCTACTTCCTATGCCTTGGATACCAGGATTATATCACCCTTGTTTGGATAAACTATCGACCTTTGCCTATGAATTGCTTGTTTGCTCTTCAAATCATGTACCCTGGTCGCACTACTACATTTCAACATGCATCTGCTTCCTTGAACTTACCCCACCATCTTACCATCATCTCAACACCATTCACCCTTTATCAACCCTATCCCTGATTTCACGTCACCTCAATCTGTGATAGATTTGAGGGGGATTACCTATACCCTTAACTGGGGCAATCACTTCTTATTAATTGTCAGTGCCACTTTACAAGACAAGCTACATGACAACAAGGGGCTAATGTAGACACCAAATTTGTGTCTTATGACACCCTGTGCCCCGCATCTCATTTCACAACCTAACCTCACCACCTAAACCTTGCACAATTATTTATTAATTACCTTATAATTAATAAATCCACATCTCCAAACCTGCCACCTCATTTTGCCACCTCATCATGACCTAGCCCTAACCCTAAACTAACCTAATTAAGACCTATAACTTGGTCTACATCCACACCCATGACTAATTACTCCTCACCCGCACCAAAACCAACCTAATAATGACTTGACCAAGCCCACAACTAATCCCTCGGGAGAAAAGGAGGGAAAGTTGGCTATTTTACTAAAAATAGCCCACTTTGACTTAACCGACATTGGTTCCTACTCGATCACCATCGGTTACGTAACCGCCATCGGTTCCTTGTAAATGACCTCCCCCAACCAAAAACAAAGGATCTGGAATTCATTTGAAGGATCTGAAATTCACTTGGCAGGGCAGAGACAAGTGAAGAAAAGAGAAGAGTTTGCAGAGAAGGACATCGAGCCTAGGACTGCAAATGAGTAACCAGAGCCCAGTGAAACTCATCCAAGCATTGGGAGAGAAGATAACTCACTTTTGATTGTCAGATCATCCCACCTGAGCCCTGCCTTCGTCATCACAGTCCTTGGACCTGTATCTTCATCAGGAACTAGTAAGTAGTGTCTTGTACGTTTTTAAATAACATTTCTTGAACTTCTGATTCATAGTAATTATAAGTTCACTCCTAGATCTACTACCCGGTAGCACCCTGCATCTAACTGTCATTCCTCTATCCTTACATTGCCCCAAGAACAGCCCCCCACACTCTCTGAGTCTTGTCCATCACCCCATTGCCTATCCCTAATCATTTTCCAGCCTTATAAACACCATATCTGCCTTATAGCCAACCTTTATTAAAATCCCCTAAATCACTTCCCCTACTGATATCAGTTATCAGCAACCGGTACCGGTTATACAGTGACCGACATCGGTCACTGTGACTCAAACCAAAACTAGCCTTTCCTCTAGTGCTTTTTAACGAGGTAACTAAATTTTAATTTCACAATAATTTCTTTGTTAGAATTTGTGTTAATTCGTATTAAGAGGGGAACTGACCACCTTCGAAAGGAAGTCCAATATTTCCTGGGCCCAAGGCAGTTCCCTCATTTATTGTCTAACTAAAATCTGGTGGTCTTGTATTCTTACTTATAGGTAGTCCTTCCTAGACAAAAAGGAGTTCTTTGCAATCGATCTGATCTCTCTCTATGGTACACGCGCACCCTCTCAACATTCAACAGGTATTACTCCTAGCCCTAACCCTTATCTGTTTCTCAAGAGAATGAAAGGATAGAAGCAACTCTATTCTAGGAACAGAAACATTCTGTGCAAAACAGGTGCCCGTAATGGAAACTGAAGGGGCATATGTGGTTCCAATACCTGTGACTGCACCACTACCCATTGCTACACTAAAACATGCTGTTGAACTAGCACCTGTTGTGCTGGTACCCCTATCTATGGTTCTATCTATGGACCTTCCTATGCATGTGCCTGTGTCTGTGCACTATGACCTAGGCCCTATAACCCCTGCGCTGTTGTGTCTAGTACCTCCTATGGAATGGTCAAATGTCGAGGCAACATTGTAGCATACTACCATGCATAATCCAGGGTTGTCCCTAGATTCACTATTTCCGTCCACTATACCCAAGGCTATGGAACCACCTATAAAAAGCTAGTACGAGCTCGGCCCAGCCTGATCCAGGGCCCCATATCAAAGGTCTTTATGTATCTGTGTGCATACCACATCTCATCACCAGGAATCCCCTGCGACGTGTTTCTCACCCCCCAAAGTGCCTTGGAGTTTTCGTGTTTCTTCTAAATTATTCTAGCACTCGCCGCGATGATTATTTTTAATAAATAATTATTTTACGCCCAATTTTGCTACCCTGTGGCATGTTTTTGCATCCTGACAACTTTCCTACTACATGGGGCATATTGTTGCCTCACAGTAAATTTTGGTGATGTCTCATGAATTCGTTATTCATTCTACAATATTTTCTTCCTAAAATTTCAAAAATTCAAAACAATATAATTTTTCAAAAAACCTAATTTTTTTTGGTAAAATCATTAAAAATCCAAAATATTGTAAAAATTCAAAATTTTCAAAAATTGGTAAACAACATGCACATAGTTGAAGCATGTATCAAATGCATTATCCTCAAACATCATAATTTTTCCTATAAAAACATATTTCTTAGGTTCTTATTCGTTCTTGTCTCAAACAACTTGCGGATCATTGTGATCTACCTCCATTAACAAAGTTGCCTTGCTTACTATGTTGGTACTCCCGTGCAATAGTGAGTTGTCAGTGACTATGTCATAGTGTATGAATGATTTTCATGGGACCTGTCGACACTAAAATTTTCCTCCAAAATTTCCATTTCATTAATATATGTATTAGGAATAGGATGTTGTTAAGTGTAATTAGTAGTAGCGTCCGATAGAAGATAACGGCGCCGTCAGTACGGTGCCGCCAATAATGTGGAGTACGGTAACAGTCAAAGTACAATAGGAATGTTGTAAAAAGTAAATATTTGTCGTAAGTGGTCCGGTAATGTTAAAATGTCAAAGTTTGGGTAATTAGAGAAGTAGGGTCTACATGATTAGGAATTAGAAATATTATATTGGTAATAAGGACAAGGAGTGAGGTCATAAATATTTTGTGTATTTTATTTGTAAAAATTCTAAAAATGTGGAACCCATGTAAAATGATAAGGTTTATCTTATCTTAACAGATAAGCTTACATGTACAGATAAGAGTTAAGGTATGGAATATGATTCGTCAGAGTGGATTTCTTATCCTATCTTAGAGATAGGATGGATAAGCCTGGAAGTTCTATAAATAGAGAGGCCACCCCCCTCATTTAGCATAGAAAGAAGTAGTGAGAAATATTGTAGGAAGTGTGCGAAGGAAGCCATCAGTTAAAGGTGTGTTGAAGAAGCCATCGAGAGGTGTAATTGTAAAGTTTCTCCCATAGTCTTGTTGAAGAATCTCATGGGTGAGATTGTAACAGTTTCATGTTAATATTATAATTTATTTTGATATTTCAGATTTTTCGTCATTCTGTCTTATCATAGTCAATGGTATTCTTGTGTTATGTTGTTGTTTTGTTTCCAGATTACGTCCACCAAACTAAAGGCTATGCATTAGTAAATAATCATAGCACGAGGAGTTCCCGGTGAAGAATTATCATAGTGCCGGATTGCTGATGACAGACCGCTTGTGTCCTTCGTTATTCCCCTCTCATGTATCCTTTCTTAGAGCACCATTTTTAACCCTTGTCATTATAACACGACAATTTGGGAAATGAAGCTTGATAACAAAAACATTGGTGCAACTGTTTTAAACATTGTTTGTTTGAGTATGTGTGATTGTACTTGATTCTTTGTTAGGTTAGCTGGTTTAATTTTTTGTATTGCATTGCATTATGTATGTTGCATGGAGTTAAGCATCATTTTAATTTCTCGTATTGCATTGCATTATGTATGTTGCATGGAGTTACGTATTTTTAACAATGAAAAATGTTAGTAATATATATTTTCATGTTATTTTACACTTTTGTTTGTTTTAATAAAGGTCGATGATGTAGATCGTAGGGACAGAAAGATGAAATAAAAGTTGTGTATTGAAGATTGGATTCAAATAGCTATTCCTATTCTCCACTTTCATGTCTTATCACTATTAATTTTTCTTCCAGATCACTTGGGACAATAAAAAAACCATGTTTATCCCTATCCCGATTTCTTCTATCCATTTTGACCATATTTTCAATCATCTATTTCCTTCTTCTATCACCCCATCGATACTTAAGGGGGAATCCTTCGTTCTACTAATTTTTCTTCAAAAATTTACTTGTTTATGCTTGTCTACTATATTTTAAGTGAATTTTCTTACTTCACCTCAAACATGGGCAAATGTAGACACCTAAATTCCGCCTTTGCAATCTTATTTCTAAAATCACACTAATCACTCTCATTCTTACCATTTCTGTTATAATTAGTGATTTCCACTAATTAAATAACGTTTCTTACCATTTTAGTCAATTAACAATTCTTTGTTAGTTACCTATCCTCGTTCGCATTTAGGATGTCACTTTACGACAAATCGTAAGTCAAAATCCTCTTCCAAACAGACAATTAGTGATTATTAGCTAATTAAGCCTATTTTACTCTTGTTTTGGTCAATATACCCCATTATTGGCTCAAACCCCTCTTCCAACCACTCAAAATCACCCCACTTTCCTCCACAACATCTCCACAAGCTTCAAAAGCTTATCCTAGCCTCCTAATCGACCCTAAGTGGTTGATTAAGGCTCATCACATCTTAATCACTTGTTAATTCACTAATTGTAATTAGCAAAGCCTTAATCATGATTATCAATCCTTAATCTAATTTTTGCTTTTAGTCCCACATGCACCAAGATGAAAGTTTTCCCCAAATGGAAAACTATAAAAAGGACTCACCACATACCTTTAAACTTTACACCAAGCTTTGAATTGCATATCATATAAGAAATATGATTAATAACCAAGCTCAATCCTTGCCTCAAGTCTTCAATGGGGTTAGTAGATGGGTATCCAATATCATCTTGTAGTAATTGTTGGAGAGACCATCTCAACTTTCTTGGAGTAGCAACAACTCCCAATTTGATTGCTCCTAGATCTATTTAGGTCTATGTTAGTTAATTGAACATACAAGTAGGCATGTTTTAGCTAGGTTTTGAATTATATTCATGTTAGTTGTTTCAAGTATACCATTAAGATTTTATCTTTGATGTAACTATTGTTATATTCAATAAGCATTGGCTCAATTATACCATGTCGTGTTAGTCTTGTTAGTTTAGCTTTGCTTGGAACTTTTAGTAGTCTTCAATGGTATTGTGTTTTCGGGCTATCTTTCCATTAGCTTTTGTATTGAATGGTCCTCTCCATAGGTTGGGATGATTAAAATATACTTCTACTTCAACATTTCTCTATGCATGATCAAGAATATGGTCCCTAGACCTACAAGAAATATTGGCTAGATTGATTTTTGAGTTAATGTTATCACTCAAATCACCACCTTAGAATTTTTAGAAAATAGGAATACAATTTTTGTCAACAAGCTCATGAAGGCTCATACCATGAATGGATTAGAACTTAAAAGTGACTTGATATCTTCCTTTTCAATCGTAATATGTGAATTAAATATGATTGATTGAGACACAAGCTCAAAGTTAAAGAATCCTACAAATCTAAGGGATCTCAACTTAGAGAAATAATGGACTGGTTGATAGGGTCAATAGGGTTTCCAATAATTATTTTCTCTTCTCTACTATAGATTAGATCGATAGACACAATCAAATCCATTAACGACACTAATACTCAGATAACCAAAATTCTTGAAATCCTTTAGGCCTTTGTGCATCATTACAATGGAATGTTTGTTTCTCGAGCTTATTTTCTTTTATAGAATTTTCCCTCTTAAAATTTGTTTAAATTGATCCTTGCATATTTTCTCAAGCTTAGAGAATTACTTGTGATGGGTGATTCGATATTAGAGATGATGTGATGTAAATGATCACTAAAAGAGCTCTAATATTTCATGGTTTCCCTGTTGAGTTTTATCAAACCCTTTTGGATAAAATTAGACAAGACCACCAAAAAATATAATTAGAAGTTTTATAATCTAGCTCTTTAGGTTTGTTTATCAATAAAGGAAATATTGTGTTCATTCAAAAAATTGAATTCCTTGGTCTTATCACCAATCATAGACCCATCACTCTCCTTAATATGCCTTACAAAATTATCTCTAAATCTCTTTCTCTTAAACTGAGACATATTCTTCCTCTAAGTGTTGTGTTTGAAGATATATGGTTAGTACAACACATGTATATTCTAGACAATGTTTTTGTGTGGGAAGTTATGAAATGGGCTAGAGTTTATAATCAGACAGCTAGGTTTATCAAGATTGAATTTGAGAAATCTTATTACAAATTGAGTGGTCTTTTATCATATCCATGCTCCAAGATTTAGGGTTTAGCTATCTCTTTTTACACGTTGTCAACATGATGTTTCAATAAGTAAGAGCATGTATCAATATAATGCGGAACAATATTTCATTTTTGGTCCTATAAAATTGTTAGGAAGTGTTGTCCTTTAGATTCTGCTCTATACATTCTAGTTTATGAAAGATTTAGCAATTTTATTACCAACTACTCATATAGAAGCTATACCTCTTGCCCTTATTGACATCAAGTTTCAAGGCCATTCCCAGAGTCTCAAATGGATTATCATAGGTTTACAAGGTTTTAAGGCATGGAAAATACTTTTGAGAAATTACATATCTCATGGAACTCATCTTTGCAGAAAGGATTGGAATGGCCTTAGGTTATACTCCATCCTCATGATCATCCCTATACCCATTAAAATTACTGAAATATTTGTGAGTAGAAGTATCTGAAAGGCTTAAGAAACACTAAAAAATAGCCTTGTATAGATTGAAAATGGTTTATTCTTGTACTTACATTATCCCTAGTGGTCCCATATCCTCAAATTTCACTATTTCCCCTTTTTTTATGGTTTCTTAGATTAAGAGCTTTAGGATTGTTAAAAGGAAATCAATACAATTTTTGGTATCTTTTACAAGGGTACTCACAAATGGCTACATTAAAATAGTCCTCATGGACAAATATTAGCTTAAGAATGAGGACACAGTCTGTTTTTCAAATTCAAAATTCTATATATAATGAGTACCTTCCTAAAATTGGGAATCTAGAGGAAGGTTTGGAATTGGCCAACTATAACACTTTTATGCCAATGAGTGGGTGCAGAAAGTTGGGGGAGAAAAAAACATGAATTTCTAAAAATAGACTCATCTCTTCCAAAGGGTGAGCACTGGTTTTAAAAATGTGCTTTAAAAATTATACACTGAAACTTGATTTTAAATAGGTTATGTAAGCCAAAACTAAAGGGAAACAACTTTATATGATACAAAGGGCATGCACTACTTATAAAGATATTTTAGAGAGACAAAAAAGTGTATTTTGATGTAAAGAAAATCCTGTGCACACCCTTTACAAAGGGTGTGTACCCTATGAAATGCAAAGGAAACACACTCTTTTGAATTTTTATAAAAAAAAATTAATGATGTTGTTTGTGTTATATTAAGTATAATAAAAATGTAGGTTCATATTTACTTTATATTTTAATACTTAAAATTTATTTTACTTGATTGAAATTAGGTTTTCTTTTTTTGGAATTGGTTCTATAATTGTAGGAATTATCATTTTGGATATATTTTTTCAATATTTAATTTATAAATAATTAGTCAATTTTTTAGGATTTTAGAATTGAATATGGAAGGTTCTTTGGGTGTAATTTTTATATGTGCCATGTGTATCTTTGGAAAAATAAATGGTCTTTTTTAGGTTTTTGCATCTTTTGTATTTATTAATAATGTTTAGAGGCATTTCGTAAGCATGAATTTTGTGTCTATATATAAATGTTTAAAATACAACTTTATTTAACATGACTTGATTAGCCCCAATTTAATATGTAATGGCACCATTTAATAAATTATCATGATAAATTTTATCATTTAAGAATTTGTGATTGAATTAATGCTTAATTGGTTGCATAGAGTTGTAATACAAAAATTACAGTTTAATCTAACTATAATATATTACTATGTGTAAAAATTTTCTATAATCATTTATAAATACAATAAATTATAAAATTTTATATATTGTTATTTATTTCAAAGAAGTATTAACTAGAATTTTTTTTCCTTATTTGTAATATGTTTCTAAAAAAAATTGATATGTTTGTCTTTCATCTCTTTGCTGAAATTTTATATTCAATTTTATATCTCAAATAAATAAAATATTGTCAATATTATAATATTTTTTAATTGCATCTACTATGGCCTATGTCTATTCTGTGTATGGGGTCACCTTTAGTTAATCAAGAATTCCTACATCTATTCCTACTACTATTTTTACCTTACCTCTTGTGTGCACATCTCGTAATAAATTTTGATTTTGAAATTTGATCATGTGCTTTTTATGAATTTTCACAATTTATATTTTTTTATTCTTACGTGTAAAAATTATTAATAAATTCAATATATTTTTAACAAAAAACCTACTAATTGGTGAGAAAACTTGTAAATTTAGTTACACTAATGTGTTAGGCTTGAGATAATATTTATGATAAAATAATAGAGTTTGATCAAGATATTAATATTTTTCAATTTATTTGTTCAAATACATTTTAAATACACATTATTCCAACCTATAACATACTGATAAACAATTAAATTTACATTAACATTAACCAAAATAAGACCCAAAACTCCACCCTTAATTATTTCATAAAAGCAACATAAAATACTAGCTATTGTACCAAAAGGTCCAATGATAACGCCAATAGAATGACAAAAGAATAGAAAAGCAAACAATGTAAGATGATAGTACCCAATTAAAACATTGTCCTTAAAAAGTTAGAATGTATTGAGTGCACATCATATTATCAAACACATTGAAATGATAATATCAATTTTCCAGCCAAGAACAATAAGCATATATGATTTAATAGTCAAAATATGATGCTTAGAAATTTGAATATGATTATTGTAGTTTGCATTCCACCATGAGAGTCCTCCACAATAGTATACTATATGTCACTAACCAAAATCTTCAGTGGCAATAATAGTAAATAATATGTTTTACTAGGTGCAACATGTTTGTGACCAATCGATACTCCCTATAAACTCTTTTTACAAACAGGTAAAGATACACATAATTATATTTCATTTATAAGAGTGGAACAAAACATTAGATGATAGAGCTTAAAAACATGGGTATAAAACACTACTTAAATAGTACGTCACACATGTAAGGAAAATTGATCTTAAAGGGATTTTGTAGACCATGACTGGCTAGCTATTTAGAATTGAAATAATCTTATTGGAATTTATAAAATTATACCTCTCTTAAATTTACAAAGATACACATTGAATCTTGCCATTTTAACACATCATTTTAGCGATAAAACAACTTGCCAGTATAAAGTTGTTGGAAACAATTTTGTAAGTTGTAGTTGCTGGGTGGATTTTGAAATGCATACATGTATGCATTAGGAAGTAATTTCATTTTTTTTTTCCATAAACAAATCTCATGAGATGAGGATACTTTGGCCAGGTGGAAATTTTCATACTTATTAGAACTCTTCCAACTAACAGTTCTAGTAGTTCAACTCGTAATTGTACACATTTGATCTTGTAGGTAGGTTCCCTGCTAATGCACATCTATGTGCAATGTACCAAATGAAAAATAAAATATGTAAGCACATGATAGTTAATTGGAAATTATCTTATTAAAGAAACTGATACATTTAAAATTCCAACTAAAATACCATAATATTTATGTATAATTTGAAAAAGAGTAAACCAAGACTTAACAAGGTTCTTGGAACCATACCCAATGGAGACTATTAATGCCACTTTATCTCCAATATTCTTGGGACCATATACAAAATAATGATGCATAGTTCCAAGCATTTTAAAATCCCGAATATAACAAATGCCTATCTAGATATTTTTTTAAAGAAACACTTCTAATTTACTCAACCACTAAAGAAATGTGAGATTCCACTTACTCTGCGGCAACATATCCCTATGCCCTAAAAGCTTAGGCATGGTATTTTCTGTCTAGGAGAATATTATATCATTCTTGAAGTCTTTTTGAATCACTGAAGAATCCACATACTCACACAAGTATTCAACGCCTCCTTGATCACTCAAGGGTTATTCTCATTTTTGTCTCCCAATCCAACTTTGGAGGGGAGTTAGAAGAACATGTCCACATGATCAAAAAAAATATTTGAATCTTAAGAAAACTGTGTAAAATTACAAAGAACGTTAGATCAAATTTTAGCCACTACATTGAATTTGACTATCAGGTTTAGTCTATGGATTGAGAAAAGAAGGCATTACATCATTATAAACATACAATCTTGGTAATACATTTTTTATGAGTAGAATTGTAAAAGTGACATGGCTTGAGTAGCTTAAGCCTTACATGCTTTGAGTAACTTCATATTAAAGTCATAAATACAAAATCCTACATATAGGGAGGGGTACTTACAAATTTACTTGAATACAAATCAATATACCCCCATATTTTTACAACAAACAAAATTGAATAAACCTAACCAAATATACATGACATTATATACGGTTTCCGAAAAATCTATTGATTTTACTAGTTTGAAAAGTAGCACACAACTCAGGAAACATATCATGGAAAGTGTATGACATTTAGTATGCGGACCCAAAATCGCATCCCCACACTTGAACAATGTGGTCCAGATAGAGTGTCAAGCCTAAAGAAAAATTATAGGGGACCACAAGCTAAAATTGGAAAACCATTCAAGGAACCATCGATCTTTCAAACTTGTAACACTCAATTACCTCACTAGAACTATCCAAATCCAAGACTAAGACTTTGTAAAGGTAATTGAATTGGCACTTAGCATGAACTGGGATATTTTATATCCCATCTTACTAAAATTTTGAAAAAATAGTAGTACATCTATACACTAAGAATTCTAGAAAAAGCACAACAACATATCAAAATATACGTAACACAAACCGAAAGAGAATCTAATTCGCTTCACTAGCCTACCCCTTACAACAAATATTCATAAAAAAACATGAAACAACTCAAATCAGTTATTGGATACAAGAAATAAGATACATTAACCTTAAACCAACATGACATACATAAGGAAATTCCAATGTTTTAATAAATGGGAAGATAAAAACTAATTTTCCAACAACAAACACAATGTTTAGGTGGAGTATAGCATAAAAAATCCTTTTATATATTTTAGCCCATCAAAATCAAGCCGACTAATTAATTTATAAAAACAAACCTATTTAAACGAACATAAGGTATACACATACACATTAACTGTTTGACAAAATGCATGAAAGATATGTGAGCTCATGGACTACAATGATCGAATGATATGAAACAAATGTGTGTGTGTGTGTGTGTGTGTGTGTGTGTGTGTGTGTGTGTGTGTGTGTGTGTGTGTGTGTGTGTGTGTGTGTGTGTGTTGTTAATATAATGGAAGTGATGTTTTTCTACTTTTTCTTCGGTAATTTCGGCGGTATCTCAAACTATTGAGAGATAGTGAAATAACATTTGATATATATATATATCTGTGTGTGTGTTGTTAATATAATGGAAGTGATGTTTTTCTACTTTTTCTTCGGTAATTTCGGTGGCATCTCAAACTGTTGAGAGATAGCGAAATAACATTTGAAATGACCACAATATATAAAATAGGATTTCTTTTGCCTTGAATTTTTTTAATGCATCAATGTTGTCACATTAACCAATTTAAGTACAAAACTCCACCCATACTTATTATCCTACCGTAGGCATGTGTATATAGGATTCAACAAAACTAATTTCACTTTCTTGCCTGACCAATCACAATCGTGCATATAACATTTTACATCATTTGTATATAGTTTTCCAAAATTATATATTTATTTGATTTTTCTGATTGGTTGAAAATAAATTATAGTCATCTTAAGAATTTTCTAATTAATACAAACAGGAATTTTTAATTTTTTCATATCTATAGTTTAAACATTATAATTATAAAATTGTTATAAATATTTCAAATACAACATTAAATGAACAGTAAATGTTGCATAATTGAACGGACTTTAGATACAGATATAGATCAATTAAATTTGTATATAGTAAAATGAGGAGATATTAGTCTCCGTGTGTAGGCCTCATTTTGAATTTTCTTACCTGAATCCATGTTCCAGCAGCTGCCAAAGATGAAAGAAAACCAGAGAAGAGCAGTGCATCCTTTCCATTGAAAGTCACAAGGATGAGAATGCCATTATGCATTGTGTGGATGACATGAGGACCCGTTAGAAGGGCTCCAGAGAATTCAAGCATGACAGCTATGAGCACAACCTGTCTGAGTGTGAGAGCTCTTGAACCCACTGATGTGCCCATGGCATTGGCCACATCATTGGCACCAATGTTTCATGCCATGTAAAAACCACACAAAAAATTTCATGTATTGAAGTACTTCGAATTTCAGAGGATGGACTATTCTCATAGGTTGTATAAAAATAGGAAAAACCATAGCAACCAAGGTTATCCCTGCTGTAACACCATAGGCTGTTTTAGCTGAAATATTAAATACTTCTGTCATTCCCTGCAATAACCCATTGTTTGTAATTTCTTTATTATCATTCTCAGAACCCTGTTGATGTCCATGAAGAAATTCATCCTCTATGGTTTCTCCTCCACCAAATGAAGACATTGTTGCTCTCAATTTCTTGTGCCAGAAAAGGTAGCATATTGGAGCAACATTTTTTTATTACTGATTAATTTTAAATGTGTAAAACATACTTCATTTCTGATATAACCCATTTGGGATTTTTCATTGGGTCTAAGAATGCGCCAGTGAATTATAGGAATGAAAATTCAGGGGTCCAAGAGTAACAGTGGCCTCCCCCGTACAATAATGTAAAATAGTGGGCATAGTCGGATGTCCCTTAATTTGCATTTTCAAAGCCACCCTTGTCATTTGTGAGTCAATTTGTGTAGCTGATATTAGAACGGATATTACAAAGAGCTCCGTTTAACACAGTTACTGTAACATTTTTTATTCATATGGAAAATATGCCCACAACGCTCCAGCTTCACGATCTCTTCCTCCCTCTGAATGGTTTACTGGAAAACAATACAATTATATTCCCTGACAAGTGTGGCCCGCCAAGTGCACATAGTCAGAGGAATTTTAGGACGGCTATCAAGAGCTCAGACTTCTGCAGTAGCTACAACTATCAAATTACTGCTAAATTTAATACATTAACGTTAATTTCAATAGTAGTAATGCAAAAATTGACTTCCCTCTCAACTTTGGCAATGACTCTTTACGGGAATAGATACACAACCTATGTATGTGAGCCCAACATACCATACATGCCATTTATAATGTCACATCATTGAAAAATTCATTCATTTATATTTTCTTTCAAATATATAATGTGTTTCAATTATTTTCATTTTCTAACATGTAGCTTAGTTGGTAAACCATTGCATTAATAAATGTAAGGTTGGAAATTCAAATTATGATTCAAATTATGAGGGTATTTTTGTAGTAAACAAAAAAAATTCTAAATCATATTTAAATATTTTTTTCAAGTCATAAATTATCTAATAAATGAATGATGCAAGGAGGAATGTTATGGATATGCATTCTTAACATAAAAAGGTGCATCCAATCTCTAGAATAGCCATCAACCTCAACTATTAGTTCCATCACCTATTTCTTATTTTAAGAACCTCAACTATTAGTTCCATCACCTATTTCTTATTTTAAGATTTTAAAGTGTAGGTGCATCAAAGTGGATCATATGTGATCTTCCTTATAAATGTTCTTAAAAGGGGTTTAAATAAAGGGATGGGTGAGGTAAAGCACTCTAGATTCATTCTAAATAGTTTGGAATAAATCCAACATCCGTACATTATATATTTAATCCAAATGTGGAATTGGATTGTAAGTAGGTCCCTTTTTTAAAGATTGGACTATATATAACTACTAAACATTCTAGGCAAACATAGAGAATTACAACCTCTAAATTTAGTCGACCATACATGATAAATTGAAGAATTTCTACACACACATAACCCGCCCCCCCCCCCCCACACACACACTTTGAAGATTTTTTTTAGTACTTACGTAAAAAAGGAGACTACTGGTAAAGAAGCAATGTAAAAAAAATCAGCTTATAATCTCCTAAAAGAATTAAATGTCAACAAATTTTGAATTGACATACATTGTTAAATTGAAATTCTAACCGTGATTTGAACCATTATTTTTTACAAATCAATCTAATATGATACTTATATTTAAATAATGATCATATTTGATTATGAAAGAACCAAAATACTTAAAAATAATTTAACATCCCTACACTAGCTATTTATGTCCCTTTCTAGATGTCACTTTCATTTAGTCTATATTAAAACTAGAATGATTGATAGTTGAAAAATCTAAGTAGGTTAGAAAATATCTAACATCCCAACAACAAATATTTGAACCCTTCCTTTTTACATGCCACTTTCATTTAATCTTTATGCATACATTTTCAAATAAAAAATCTCACACTTAATCCCTTGAAAAATATATTAAGAATTCACACACACACACACACATCACACACAGCATTGAAAATTATATATCCTTTTAAGTATTTATGTAAAAAAAGGAGACTGTTGGCAAGGAAGTTATATATAAGAAAAGTTCAATTTACAACCACCTAAAAGAATTATATCGAGTCTTCTCTCCCCTCAACAAATTTTGAATTGACACACATCAATAAATTGAAATTCTAACTATGATTCGAGCCAATTGTTACTTTTTTACAAATCACTCTGAAATAATAATACTTATGTTTAAATTATGATATTTGATGTATGTTCAACGAGAAGGAAAGAAATGTCTTTGTCTATTGGGTGGAAAGTGGTAGGCGGGGTTGGTGGGGACTGCGTTTGGAACATGTAGGTCATGGTCGACATAATAGTTGGGATAGTTGTTGCGATGTATGTAATGCATTTTGTGGGGGAGAATAGCTCTCGCTAACTTCTCTTTCAACATTTGAAGGACCACCCTCATCTTCTTCCTACAACAGCTGATCAACGACTGGAGAGCCTCATTGTTGAGTACAATGCAGCTTCCCAACACGATGCCTCCTTCTTCAACAATTGGTACAAGCCCCATATTGTATATGTTAGTTGACTTATACTTTGCTTTGTGTTTAATTGGCCTTAAAAGTAGGTTTCTTATGTACTTAAATATGGTAACCTTTTCCTTTGAATCTGATGCCTTATGTTTAATTCATAAATTCAACTTTCAATTTCATTCGAGTTTAGGAGGATTGCGGAGTTGAAGGTTGTAGAAAGATGCAATGTGCTTGAAGAAATTATTTATGTTCTTGTTGTCCAGAAATTTCCTTGTTTGAGAAACTATCTATGTATTTACATGTATGATAAGTGCGGCAGTTTGATAGTGTCTGGGACTCTTTCACCAAATGCAATGAACAAATACTTACCCTGATTGACTCACCTTTGCTAGCATATTCACATGTTGTGGCAAAACATGAGCTTTGCAACAGGGTATGGATAGCCATGAAGGCAAAAGAGGAAGTGTTTTTTTCTGTCAAATGTTGTAGTAGTACTACCTTTTTCACATCTCCCCATCACAAAAAACATAAAACAATTTAAGTTTACATACCCTTCCCTGCAAATTTACAAATTCAACAAACTTAACATTGTTATCCTCTCCAACGTAATTTGCGACTCGTGTGCAATTGCTAGTTAAAGAACCTATATACTTTAGAATAAATTTGACATCCCTAAACTAGCTATTTGTGTCCCTCCTTTTTAGATATGTCACTTTCATTTAGTCTTTATCTTTAGACAAGAATGTTTGATAGTTGAAAAATATAAATAACTCATAAAATATCTTAGCATCCCAACAATAAGTATTTGAACCTTTTCTTTTTACACGTCACTTTCATTTAATCTTTATGCGTACATTTTTAAATAAAATATCTAGCACTTGCCCTTTTTTTAAGGTCGCTTTCTTTTACTTTTATTATCAAAATATGATTGACTATCAAAGAATCAAAAGAGTTTGGAATAAATCTTCCATCTCTACATTAAATATGCATGCCTTTCTTTTTACAAGTCACTTTCATTTAATAGTTAGTTTTAAATTTGACATCCACTTCATTATTATTTGGAATCAGAAGGTAATCAAAAGATAGTAAAATCTTGGGTATATATTGGAGTTCAATTTTTTTTTTTTGAAATAGTCAACTTCAAATTTAACTAAATTAATTAATCTAATTATTTAGCATTTTCCTTCTTACTTGAATAAAGGGGTTGAAATATTGTAAAATCTTAGATATATGTTGGATTTGGAAGGCTGTTTGTCTTCTTACAATATTTTTCCAAGCTCAATGTAGTGTTGTAGCTAAATTGAGGCTTAACATCTATCATAACGAACAAAAAAAGTTGTTAATAAATGTAGAACCCTTCAATAGGTGAAGTTGTGTGATAATTTCAAAGTAGTTGCCTCAAGATTTGACACATTTTTTACATTTCTCAAATAAAAAAATTAAGATGTTTGTAATACTTTATTACACCTATAGGGATAACCTAAAATAATAATCAAGGTGTTAGTAGACTATAATAATGTGAGATGTCAATAAAATTCATTGAATATAAATTTTTGTAGCATTTGACACTTATAGGAGTTTCGACATTAAATTTTATGTCTATTTGAATTTCATTTGTGAATCTGATGCAATTGTGTTGCTACATTGTGTACATTCATCACTAACTAAGGGGGTATTTTTGGAGAAGGTAATGAAGTTGTAAATGAATATGTATGTGACAAATCCAAGATAGTGATCTTAAAATTCTCTTCTCCAACGACCGGGCTCTCGTATCAGCGGATTGGAGCTAACCCGTTGCACCCTCCACCTTCCATTCCATATTAGAGGGAGAGGGGGGATCCCCCGAGATCCATCTGTATCTACGTCTATCGAGCCGGCTAGAATCTATAGAATAGTAGGCGTAGGCCCGGAGGGGCCATATCTAGAGAGGGGAGGGGCCTATCTAGATCCCCTATCTAGGCCCCGTGATGCCGCCCCTATCTATATATAGATGCGTGCCATATATAGATAGGGGTAGATATATAGATGGATTGGCTATCGAGATGAGTGATCCCCTATCTCTATATGGCATGCATGTTACACCCCTCTATATAGATATGGGCGATGGATCTGCCTATATATAGAGATGGGCCCCTCTATCTCTATATACTCTAGGCAGCAAGGAGGCAACTATGAAGGTACTCCGCACAATCTATAGAGTTGGCGGCCTACTCTCTCTCTATAGCTGGAGCCTGGGGGACGAGGGGGAACCCCATATAGAGAGATCTCAGTCGTATCACGTATGGCTCCATCTCTTGCCATTTTTCAAATAAATATATTCAAGATATCAAGCTACTAATAAGTTCAAGGTTTTCAAGAGAAATTTGTAATTCGATTATTATTTTTTTGTGAGATATTTTGGATCTAAACTATTAGCTTTGCATAGTTTAGGTACACATAATGTTTATTTGGCTTAGTGTCAAGGATTGAGAGATATTCATTTCACCATATTCATCCAGGGCACGATCCTAGTCTCGTCCATTTTTTAATATGTCCTAGCATTTTTACCTTGGTGGATTCCTAGGAAGCACATTCAACATCATCGTCTTCACCGTTAGACTACAACGCAATTGATTTTTAGTGATTTTTACTCATATGTGTCTAAGATTATTAATTCATCTCAAAATGAGCACCATGAATAGTTATTAACGAAATGCAGTTCCTCCTAATGCATATTTGGTAATAATCAAAATTCAAAGGAACCACTGAGCAACATTAGTTCATAAGGGGGATGAATGGTGAATATAATTCAATACTTTATGATTCTCTCCCTTTACCTTGTTTCTCAATTGGTAAAGCTTTTAGAGCATGTATTGACCTTATAAATCGCCATGGTATAATAATTATTACTAATGTAGGATTAACCTAATTACAACTAAATCATGCATTTATGTTAAATTGAAGGCTTTGGGGTAATTTTTAGTTAAATATTATTTTTTTGTGGGATTTTTAGTTTTGCATATTTAAATCATCTCAAGATAATCACCAGGAGTAGTCATTAAGGTAATGACATTTTTCTTCATATATTTTTGAATGTCATTCATAAATGTCTATAAGCATGTGTGTATGTATTAACGATCCTTATGTTTAATTGGGTCCATCCTCTTACCATACAATACAAACTTGGGTAGTTACGTTGATAGGTGTCTTACAACGATAATTCATTTTCAGTGTCATTCGTAAATGTCTGTGTGCATATATATGTCTATTTATTAATGATACTTACATGTTAAGTGGGTCCATCTTCTTACCATACAATACAAAGTTGGGTAATTATGTTAATAAGTGTCTTACACTGACAATTCGTTTTGGGTGTCATTCATAAATGTCTTTGTGCATATGTACCTTTCTATCAAGGTTGCTTATGTGTTAAGTGGGTATGTCCTTTGACCATACAATACAAATTTGGGTAATTACATTGATAAATGACAATTTATTTCAATAGATGTAACGTTTGTGAATATACAATTTATTGAGGACCTTAAAATTGATGCAGTTGTGACTTGTATAAGACAATTTTTCTTTTTATAAAAGAAAACAATCTAAAAGATATTATCTTGAATATATGGTGGAATTTCTTCATCAAAGAAGAAAGTGATGAATTCATATTAATATATAAAGTTATTTATAAGTCGCATGTATATTAACAAGTTGAATTATTAACCAACCAATGTTAACAACTTAAATTATTAACCCATCACTAAAAAAAATAACACTCAAAAAGTATCATATATTTCGGAATAGATTGTACAATAATTGATGCATGGAAAGGGAAGGTATGATTAATGTTTGGCATAAAAACATATGGTGTGCACAAAAGACGCTTCAATTATCATCAATCACACGCATCACCAGTACCACTATCTTTTCCTGTAATGAACCAGATAAACACTAGATAATTCATTGATGAAATTAGACCATCTGTTGTGTCTGGTCCATACACACGGCGGCGATGCAAGCGGATCACATGAATCCAAACTAATCCACGTTATTCTGGACCGTGACGCCTCCAACATCATCTCTAAAGTTAAATTTGACGAGCCCGCTGGCGACATCTTTGAACAGAGAAAACTTGACGAATCCAGTGGCGACATTATTGTTAACTTCAATCAGAAAAAGTATGCAGAACGCCTCCCCCATGCAACGTGTTGCACAGCATACACCTTTCATTTTAGGGCAAGAAACAGTAGCAGTCTCGGTCCCATTGCGAAAACCATATCCCGTTTCAAAACTCCTGAAACACACATTTATTTGCATTTTCTTCCGTCAAGGAATTTTCTTGGTAGCAGTAGCTGTCGGAGTTAATGCCCATGTCGGCTCTATCATCTTCAGGATGTTTTTCTTCTGGATCCTTCTCCTCTGTGTGTTGTGGGTATTTGATAAGAGGAGATTCGCCCGACAGGGGCGGCACGAAAGGAGGCCTGCAAACAAATTCCAGCTCCTCCCATCTCAACCCGCGGAAAAACGGGTGGTTTTTCACCTGATTTCTGTTGAGCCGCTTCGCCGGCTCCTTAGCGAGGAGCTTCTGGATGAGATCGTCGAGGGAAGAGGAAGAGGAGGTCGTGAAAGACGGCTCCTTGCACAGGATATTGACAAATGTGTCCTTTCTGCTCGACCCCCTGAATGGTGTCTTCCCGTGACTCATCTCGTACAGAAACACGCCGAGGGACCACCAGTCGACTGGAAAGGCGTGGGGTTTTCCCCATAGGACCTCCGGCGCGATGTACTCCACCGTACCCACAAACGAACGCGACTGCCACTCGCCGTCTTGTGCTTCGTCGGATATGAAACGCAGCGAGAGATCGAAATCTGTGAGCATTATGTGCCCACTGTCTTGCACTAATATGTTCTCCGGCTTCAGATCTCTGTACACAATTCCCTGCTCGTGAAGATACTCGAGTGCCATAACTACCTCCGCCGCGTAGAACCTGCACAAACACATCGCCTCTTAAAACAAATGATTTGACAAACAAAATTGAATGAGCATTAGCATTTCCGTCTTTAAAAATATGGAGGATATGAAGATCTACAGGGCGAGTAATGACTGTAAGTCGCCGGCACGTTCATTCTTAGGATGTTGCATAGAGGTTATGAAGATCTACAGGGCGAGTAATGACTGTAAGTCGCCGGCACGTTCATTCTTAGGATGTTGCATAGAGGTTATGAAGATCTAAAGGGTGAAGAATGACTGTAAGTCGCCGGCACGTTCATTCTTAGGATGTTGCATAGAGGTTATGAAGATCTAAAGGGTGAAGAATGACTGTAAGTCGTCGGCACGTTCATTTCTGCGCTAACCTCCTATTTACAAGCATTTAGTCTTACCGATTCACTGTTGCACACGCAAATGGTTAAATTTACGCCCAGAGAATCCTCCAAGAACGTACCAGCTAGATACGGCCTTCCCAAGGGAGTCTACAAAGGGTTCTTTATCCACTATTGAGATTATTTTCTTCTCAGGATGTGAGGTTTATTGTTTGGATTCAATTTTGTAAAGAAATGGATTAAGGGGAGAGAAATGAAGCCTTTCTTCCCTGAAGATGGATTCAATAGTGAAATTTGAAATATAAAATATTTGTTTTTAATAAATTGATTCGAGATATAATAATCGTGACAATATATTCATTTGTGGATCTTCAAAATAGCTGTACTGGTCTACCTTGCAACAAGTTGACTATATAATATAACTAAATTCAGAAGTGCTGACTGTCAAGCCAAAAAACACACTATATATGAGAATCCATTTAAATTCAGGTTAAATAATTATTGTCTTTTGAATCAAAGCAAATACGTTAACTTGGGTGAATGTTTTTGCAAGACAATAATTCTTTTATATAAAACTTAAGAAAACTAACTATAAATATAAAAATAGTTTTCTTGGTCTGTCAACAAATCCCTGTCAAAATAGTAACCATTTGTAACTGAGAGATGTGATATTTTCAAAGTCTATAGCTTCCGAGAACGCCTGATTCTGGTCAAATTGGTACCCATTATAATTAAGAGATCGAATATTTTCAGGCTATAACAACTTTTTGAATCACAGTAACCTGTGTGATCCGAAACATCACAAGAATATCTTCAAAGAGTTTATTCTTAGGAGCTTTATTTATTCAAATTAAAAAGTATTTAACAAAACCCAGCAGAAGCAAGAGATAATAAGTAAACGATCTGTGATATAACCACCTCAAAAAATAATAAAAGCCATTGTAAAAAACATCAGCTTAGAAAAGTAAAATAAAAATTTAAATAAAAGATCAACAGCTATGAAGAGCAAAATTTATATATGGGCTCACAAAATACTAAATATAACCACTTCAGTCCTTGATTTTGTGCACTGAGCATAAGTTGCTGGTGTGTTGGTGTTGATCATCCCTGATTTAACACGAAAATGTGTGTAAAACTAGAAGTTCTATCTTATAGGTAGGTGTGTAAGTTGCGGAAGGCCCTATCCAGTCTCAGTAATTTCCACGCTATTCAATGGCCAGCGTTTAAACCATCAATTGTTTAACACTTTTTGCGCGTGGTTGACTGTTAAACCAGGGACAGTCTCCATAAACACACGGTTTTTTAATCTCAGCGATAAGTTGCAGGTTGTTCTATATTTTTTGCGAACATTTTTTGTGTTAAATTAAGAACGATCAACACCAATAACTTACGCTCAGTACACAAAATCAAGGGGGCCAGAGAGACTAAAAAAGAAAAAGGAAAACGAGCAACTGATTAGTATTCACCTTATTGTAGACTCCGAGAAGGTCTTACTGGGCTGCCTGTGCCTCAACACATTGATATCTCCTCCAGAACAATACTCGATGGCCAGAAATGTGTGATTCTCCGACTCAAAGTGAGTTAGCAGAGAAGGAAGAAAAGGGTGATTCAAACTTGACAGAATCTCCTTCTCGTTGGCTGCCATTTTGCAGGCGTTTTTCTGATGCAGCTGCTCTTTACTCATCACTTTCACCGCACAGGCCTTGTTTGTGCCACGCTGCACAGCCAAGAACACCGTGCCCATGTTGCCTTCCCCCAGTCGCTTCACCAGCCTCAGATCTTTGCAAAACCCACCATAAACGAATTGAGACTTAGACGGAGACTGAGACTTAGACAACTTCTCCATCTCTGCATTCTCCTTCACTTCTAAACCTCGTCTTCCTTTCCTCCACCGGGGCTATATATTTATAGACTCGGAAAAAGGTTTTACTGACGGAAGTAATTGACCACCCGAGCAAAACCCGTTTGTCACATTGCACGGAAACTGTCCGGCCGGCGTCAGAAATATTAAGGGTGACCGTGGGGGAGAGACGAAGTGGTCCTCGTTAGAGTTAACAAAGTTAGATTTTTTATTTATTTTTGGTTGAAAGGATAGATTTAATCCAGTCTTTTAAGGTTGGAGGGGTAACCATTATGTTAAAGTAGGTTCTCGTCGAAAGTTAAGCTCTACATAAAATGCATTTTATATCTATCACAGACCCATAAAATCAGACCATATTCATGTATGCGCATGCATTCATGGATCCCACGCGTTAAGGGTTATGTCAGAGTTTTTGTTTTTTTAACAAAATGCAACGCAATCAAAATGCAACATGTGGCAGGTGGTAGGCAAGTTGGTGGGGAACGTGCGTTTGAAACCTGCAAGTCACCAGTTTTAACCCAGTTGGGTCTCTCTACGCATAGTTGTTTTCCAACAATGCCACGCAGCTCTACATAACGTCATGGTTGGCATAATGGTTCGCATAGGCGCAGTTATGTATGTGGTACATTTTGTGGGGAGTGTAGCTCTCGCACAATCCTGGCTTCATCTCTTTTAAAGATACCTTGGGCCTTCGTACTTGACAAGAATTGATTCCTAATGTACCAACGAGTATTGGCAAGAATTGATCCCTAATGTACCATTGAGTATTGGCAAGAATTGATCCATATGTACCAACGAGTAACTTTGAAACCTGACTGATTGTTCAGCTTAATGTAACCATGGTAGAATGAAGTGTGGAAATTGGAGTCATCCTTATTTATGGATCCAGCGGTGATTTATTGAGGTCTTTCTTTGTCACAGTCAGGCTTATCCTGAGCATGGGCATATGGGTGGTCCGTCTTTGTAAGCGGACCCAACACGGCTGTACGTATCCAGGTCCGTGAGTGGAGGCCGTCAGAATTAGGTGGAGTCGGTTTCGGTTGGAAGGGTGAAACACTCGTTGTTGATAACTACATTCCTCTCAGACGCACATGACAATCTGCCTCGTTTGAAAATTGGGTTCCTCGCTGATGTATGCTGACGAAATTGAATGTATACAGTAGTGTTTTTATTGTGATATACGGCAGGAAAACAATGAAACTTAGTTTCAAGATAAGTATAAAATTCAAAACTTTGAAAAATTCGAAAACAAATTTTATAACTTGAAAATTTTGAACTACTAAAAAATGGAAATTAGATTGATAGAAAACGTTTTTGAGATAGCTTAATTTTGAAGTTTTTGAAACGAAAAACTCTAAATCTATATCTAGAAAAATATGAACGTGTAAACTACAAATTCTACCCAACGAGAAAACCTTAGAAATATGACAATTGTACATTAATATAGAGTGCCCATTAAACTTGGAATGTCAAACCTCAAAAATAAAATTGAAACTCAAAATGTGAAAATCGAAAGTCGTGACTTAAATACCTCAAAAATGTGAAATACATCAAACTTGAAAATGAAAGTTAAAAATTAAATACCTTGAAACCCAAAACCCAACATGTGGAAGCCATAATAAGTGACTCCTAAAATCCATGAACTTGTGTTCTTTTTGTTATATTAAATTACTTTCGAAATTTTTGGTCCATCTTTCTCTATTAGTTTATATATTATTTTTTGTTGGATAGTGTTTGCTTTCCATCTATCTTGTTTACTCTCTTCATTGATTTTCTCTCTTCTCCTTGTTTTCTTAATGTTATGGGTTTGCTTCCAAAAATGTACCTATGATTATGTAACTACATTGTTACGATTTTGGTTACCTTGTTTGCTTCCAAAAATTTACCTATGATTATGTAACTACATTGTTACGATTTTGGTTACCTTCTTTGTGGTCACTTTTGACCCTCATGTCCTCAAGTTTCCTTGTCCAGTTTTTTGTCAATTTCTGTTGTCTGAGTTGTGTGTCAGCATGTATGCCAATAGGGTCATATTTGAATTCAAGAATGTTATAAATATATAGGTACACTCATGCCTTCAGGACACATGGATGATATTAAATGAATTTATGTTATAGTTGTAAATCAAACAATTGATTTATTCATGAAAC
This sequence comes from Taxus chinensis, assembly GCA_019776745.2. NCBI lineage: Eukaryota > Viridiplantae > Streptophyta > Pinopsida > Cupressales > Taxaceae > Taxus > Taxus chinensis. The sequence continues at coordinate 676,227,902 of CM034146.1, forward strand.
ACCCTCGTGTAAAATCATAATTCAAATGTTTAAAGAAGAGTATTTAGCATTTTACTACTTGGTGCACCCTTTGAAAGAATAAGGTTTTACACACCTACATCACACTAGATTATGTATGTTGAACTTCATTATATTTGTGTTGATTGCCAAAGTTTTCAACTTCCTAGGGGCCTAATAATAATGGAGAGGGACGCAATAGATCATACATGCCCCCATAAATTCCTTCCAATTTTCACAATTCTGTAAGGTGTTGTGAGTTGATTAGGGTTCCAAGGAAGGATAACTATTTCATAATGATTCATAATGGATTCTGGGAAATTGAATAAGCTTTTTGGAGCCTAAGAGCAAAGAAACAAGGTTGTTTGATCAAATTTGAAGTTCCTAACAGTTTCCATTAACTTATTGTTACAACTCTGATTGTGCCTCTAAAGGAAAGATATGGTTTTTGTCAAGGTGAACTCCATTTCACATAGATTTTTTTGTCTATTTTACCTTCGCTATCTTGACATGTTTTCAATTCCTTATTTCTAATTATTATCTCTATATTTTCAAATAATTGCAAATGTCGCTCTAAAACCATAATTCAATCTAGAATTTTCATTATTTCTATTTTCTTACACTCCCAAACATATTTATTTATGCAATTAGGTCTTATTTATAGTGTTATAATTGTTTAGGCTTGATTGTCTGTGTATTGGTTAGTTAGACTTATAAACATTCTAAAATGGAAGCCATGAGGTGATGGTACTTGACTGTCATATTCGTAACTTGTTAACAATTAATTTTTGACCTTAAATTTGACATCCAATTAACTATTGTGAAACTTCAACCTAAAAGTTGGCATCCATTTGACAGTCACATAAAAAAAAAATCTTTTTGTTTGAAGAAGTCAATAAAAAAAAAATTAATATCTTGGTCATACAATGTAGTTCAAAGCCCTCTTTTTGTGCTCTTTTTTCTAGAAATATTTTATCGAGCCTAACACAGTGGTTTGGTTAGATCAACACCATTTTCACCAATCACTTGGAAATTCACATAGAATATAATTGAGCTACAATCAATATGGTGTCTAAAAAATCTAAGATAAGGACTTGAAGATTGATATTTCTTGGTGTTTTTCTGATAAATGTATTTAAGACATATGTACTATTTTTAGTGCTTTATTAGTGTAAAATCTACTTTTCACGTCTACAAAAACTAACATGAAATCAAGTATCACAAGTAAAGAGGCTAGTGGTGGACAAATCATTCTTATTCGATTTTTCTAAACCAATGTCCAACAAGTCATCACCCTTAGGTATGGTCTCATATCCAACATCTATATCGTTTTATTTTCTTGGGCATGTAGTGTCTGTGTCTAGTGTCTTGGTTTTTTGTGCTTGTAATATCCCTATAAGGAGAACCTGTTAAGTCTATTAGCAAAAACTTGTCATGGCAAGGAGGAGTTCAATTGCTACGTTAAAAAAAATTACTTGGAAAGTGCATTCAAAACAACAATCAATTGGCATGGTTGTGAGAGCAATGTCAAGCATTGTTGCAATGGTTGCCTGTTAGTAGAGTTATGTCTCTCAAAGATATGCCTAGAATTTCAAATTGTCAGTTTCTATCAAAACAAAAAATTGTTGACAGTTTAGCTATTTCATGTAACTGTTAATTCATTTTTTATATACAATTTTTCATAATTTCTTCATAAAAACAAAAATATTTATTAAATTTCCAAAAATTATATATATATATATATATATTTTAAAACTTATACAATTTATTAATTTTCCAACCTATAATTGTCTACAACTTCCTAAATTTATTATCAATTATATATGTTCAAATCATTGAAAAGAACTATAAACTGTCAATTTCCAAACCCATTGATTTGTTAAGAAAATAAAATATAAGCCATAGTTCATAGTGCATGCCCCCCAATGATCCAATGGTATCCTAAAATCATTACCTCCGATTCTACCTTGTTAGCCTACATGAATATCAATTATATATCAATTTTAGCATTGACAAATTCCCTTCCAAATAAAAACACATAAAATATGTATAAGAAACATACACTAATTACTAAAAGAGTAATATACCAAGTGAAAGGTTCCAACTAAATATAATTTGCTTTTATGAGGGATATTCATTTCTGTAAGAAACATAGTGAATCATCGAAAGGAGTAATAATATTTATACGAAATGAAAGGCTCCAACCAAACATAATTCTCTACTAAGATTTAATGGATATTAATTTACTAAGTTTTGTTGAATTTATTATTAGTCTATATGTATATCTATATATAATAATAGTAAAATGTTATTTATATATATATATATATATTGATTTTTATTATAATTGTTGTAATCATAAAAAGAGGTTACGATAAAAGGGGTGACCAAAAAAAGTAACAACTCAAAATAACACATCAAAAAGGTGGAAAAGACAATTAGTAGAACATTAAATCACAAATATTTAGGTACATGCGGCCTCAATAGTGAGTGGAGAAGGGAGATCATAACATGATGAAAAGTACTAATAGTGAACGACTCATCATCCAACAGATTGTGAATAAACTAGTCATCCGAAAGGTATTGAGTAGCCAAAACAACCATAATTCCCCACCCAAACAATAGAGAGCTCATAACAAGTGCTCCATGTAGAGGGGACGGCCAACAAAACAACATAACATTGAAGGGACCAGCCATAAATTTTCCTTACGGAGGTGGTGGACTCTATTCCCTTAAACCTTTACCATTGAGGTGGCGGTGAATCATGAATGAAAACAGCCACAACCTTGAGAGGTACGGCGGCTTTGGGAACATACACTGATTTGAATGAAATTATGTAAGGTTTTATTTACTAGCAATTGCACATGAGTTGCAAATTACGCCGGAGAGGGGTTGAATGTGTGTGTATAATATGGTTTGATTTTAAACTTAAAGTGACTTTTATTTGTACTGTATTACAAGTGGGTTTCGATCTGTATTTGTGAAACACGTGTGAGAGATAAGTTTTTTCTCGAGCATCAAGGTATTATATCTAACATGCACAACTATAATAACACAAATTGCATGGTGATTAATTAAGTTGTATACCGACTAAATTTAATACTCAGGAAACAAGATGCCTCTATTAGATATGATAGCCTTTTAAAATTTAGTGGTGCATAGTACTACGTTTGACGCCCTAAAAAAATAAGATGTTTGCTAGTGATTTTGAAAACTAATGAAACATTAAACTACAAATCGGTGTGCTAGTCATTCAGACTTGAGTCATTTTTGCTGAAAACCTGAACTCTAGCTATTAGATGCACCGAAGTACAAGTAAAGCTATTTCCGCTAAAAGCTTGAGCTCCAGCTATTAGATGCATCGAAATACATGTAAGCCATGAAAAATTCAAAGTGCAAGTACAAAAGCATAAGAAAGTTTCATCTAGTTCAATACTTATTTAGGAGTTCAACAATGATTAAAAGTGGAGACGCAAAGGATAAGAAAGTTCTAAAAGCAACTAAACATTATAGGTTTGATGCATACCGTGGAAATAGTTGAGTTGTGATGACTATCATAGAGCAAGATGATGTAGTTGTTGAATGACCTAGATGATTGGAGGTGATGTAGGTTAGAATGAATATGGGATAGGTTATTTATATTCGGAGATAGATATTTTAAACATAACTTATTATGGGAATTGTTACAATGGCTACCACTAAATGCATACCAACTCGCGGAGTCTATACGAGGAGGGAAGATTACATGTTGCCACCTATTCTAATGAGAGAGGCATATTAGACGTGGGCAAAGAAATGAAACCGTCAATATGCCACCTGCATCATACACATAGTAATGTTTACAGATCTTGTTTCCAACACATATATAAACAATAAGTTCCACAAATACGGATTCAAAACCCACTTGTAATGCAAGGCAATACAACTGAAAGTCACTTTCAATTTTAAACCACACCATATTAGACATAGAGATTCAATCCCTCTCCCACATAATTTGCAACTCTTATGCAATTGCTAGTATTACCTGTTATTCTAGTATTCCCTCTACTACTGATGATGCCACACTATTATGTAGCTTTCGGCAACTCATGCACCCGACGGAAAAAAATATGTGTCGTTCAACATTAGGTCTCCATCTGTTCGCCAGTTCTAGTACATCCACTCACTATCTTTTGCGTCCAGTCATTTCGTTACTTGAATAGCAATAAATGAACAATTTTTTTAACATAGAATCACAAGATTAAAAATTGCAGGTACCAGAATTTGACCAACAAAATTTGGTAGAAAAAAAATTTCACCTCCTTGGCATTGGAATCGGCGGGTGCCAGGTATCGATTTCCTTCCCTATTAATGGTGGGCTTGGTGCTTCCACCAATTGCGTACATTTCCTAGTGCATGTAATCATTGTTCACCACATTACAGTACATCTGGGCTTCCAGGGTTTAAATATTTCCTCATGGGAAGGAGACTCTTTTGGGTTGCAATGGTCTGCTCCGCAGTTACAATCTGAGGCTCTACAAAGTGGGCATATAAAACATTGTATTTATTCAAAGCCTCGACCATGCAAACCCCCAACGCCTCGGGATTTGAGTCATACGGGGAGAGAGCCTTATTCCCACATGATCTTCTCCGATTTCATCCACCACAACTTCCAGAGGGAATCTGCAGCGATTTTCCAATGTTCTGCCATATCGATCCATCCTGTCATTTACATTGTCTTTCATGAACTAGTCAAGAAGGTACCCGTGAGCCCCATGGAGTTCAACGCCATCAAACCCTATGAAACAAATTTCATTAATTGTTCAAAAACAATTTATTTTTCGGATTAACAAAGACACGAATCACTATTGAAACACACCTGCATTTATAGCATTTTTGGCAGCTTTTCGAAAATCTGCAACAACACTGGGAATTTCCTCTGTTTTCAAGGGCCGAGGAGTTGAGAAGTCGGCCACATCCTTCCGATTCGGTAAACCAATTTGTCCAGATACCGGTTTACTTGTAGATGACGGAGGAGATTGGCCGTTTGGCTGATAATCTGCATTGCAATGTACAGTCGGTCTAAACAGAGTAGAAAAACAGGGGGAAAAGGTTGCAAGATAAATATGATTCACAATTACTGACCAACATGGGAAGATCTTCCACAATGCCAAATTTGACAGAAGAAAATGCCTCCCTTGTCGTGGACAGCCTTGACAACGGGCTTCCAGGCTTCAACTTGCTCATCTGTCCATATTTCCGTGTCGACCTCTGTATAAAAAAATACGGCACTACAAGTGTAGTTTGAAACAATTACTAATGTATGTCGGATCGATTTGGGGGAGGAGAGATGGAAATTTAGACGTTTGTTTCAACTACCTTGCCGCCATGTATCTGACAGCCATCTAGAAAGGATGGATAAACAGTGTGGGATGAGACAGTCAAAAGTAAACCACATAAATATCAATCTTGATAATATATTTGATTGAACAATTGAGAAGACTGCATTGATTGTTTACTGATAATAAGATGACAGGTTAATTCCAGCAACAATTATGCAAGTGGAAATGTTAATCCGGGAAGAGCTACCGGAATTTGACACTTTCCAGCAAGGGCATCTTCAAAGTGAACGCCTCCGGCGAACAAAAAACTTAACCGTTTGCATTTTTAACTAGCAGCCAACCGCATAGATAGAACGAAGGGAACAGTGATCGCGACGTTGTGCAAATCACACCGACATTATACATACTGCCGTCTAAAATTTGCATTAATGAAAATATCAATCCGCAACAGTGCATTAAGAAAATATCTTTCTACTTAAAGCCTGCATCCATTCCCACTCAAAACATACAAAAAGACAAGAAAAGAAAAAACCACAGTAAAGATATCCTTTCTGTGCACAGTTTCTTGACACCAATGCATGTTGGTAAAGGTTGATCGAAAAATGTTGCAGATCGATATGAGTTTCTTAGTGGCTAGGAACCACATCATACGTTTGAAAGGTCTGTTGTCAACTGTACACACATTTTGAATTTTCTGCCGACAAACATATTTCATGTTGCTACAATAAAAGCAAATCTACAACCGTGAAAAGTTGGAACTCCTGGTGGGAATCTTATTACAATATAGTAACAACGTGGGATCTTCATATCCATTTCCTGATTTATTAGAAACGTGAACAAAGAGTTTTAACTTCTGGGGTTCATATTTGCTGCTGCAAACAGAGGATGCAGACGTTCACGTTTGCTTACTGCATCCTGGCCCTTTGGATTGGAATGAAATGAAATGGTTTTAATCTCGGTCGACTGTTTATAATTACCTAATGGTTTATGGGACCACAATTTGATGAGCAGAAATTGGTGGATGCTTTCTTTAAGAATGTTGTTTCTTCTCCTATTGATTTGAATCCGGAGTTTCTCGTTACTTTAATTTTAGTCAAGAATTATATATGGGAGTCGACAATGTCTCTATCAACTATGAACATGTTTGGGCGTTTGAGACCAGAAACTTACTATCGTAACTCTACCTCTGTTCAATAAAGTTGGAAGAAGGTAAAGGAGAACCATAAGTTGATGTAATTACAGATTTCAAACCACCAACCTGTTATTGGCAAGCATTCAGCTGATGCCCAGTCAGTCTTCTCTTTAAATAGCTTCAAGTTGTCGTGGGTATAGATTTCACACCACCAACCTTTTATTGGCAAGCATTCAACAGTTCATAGTTTTTGAATAATTGGTGGTTGCTTCTTCGTTTTTGGATAGATTTTTTTAACATTTGGTATGGAATGCTTATATTCCTTTGGCAAAATTTATTTGTTAATACTCTGGACTAGAGTCAGACTTCGTCTCTTTTTTATATCTATTGAAATTTCAACTCAGATAGATGATATAAAAACTCGTTTTACCATCATTTACATCAATTGAATTTCAACTGCAAATTGATTGTCTTCAATCTCCAACTTAAAATAAAGACTAAGCAATTGCATGTGTACAATGCAATGTGAACGCCGAATGGTATAAGGTTTTTGATTTTGACCATTGGGATTCTTCCATTTTCTGGGCTAGAGAGTATTCCTCCTGGAATTAATTGAATTAGTCCCCTAATCCAGGTGTTCCAAATGTGGATTGTAATGGCTATGGATTTGACTGCCCTCTTCAAAAGCTCTCATATTGGCACAGCCCTGTAAGAGGCAACCATATATGAAGGAGCCCATGGCATTGTTTTGTTGAAAAAGAAAATTAAAAACGTCAAATGCCTCCTTTAGCCTTGCCTCTTTGCATAAAATATTTATTTTGTGTTTTCCTACCACGTTTCCAAGTGATTTTAAATGGATTCTTCTTTGCCCACATTTCCAATATTAGAAATATTGATACCATTCTTCTTGCTGCAACAACTCTGTAGGACGTAGAATACATCCACCATTGAAGCAATAAGGTCATCAAGAATATACTCATCAATCTTGATAGCCTTCCTTACATTCTCTACCATGAATAACTCTTCAAGGATGATATAAAATCATGTCAGTTCTTTAACGGATTGACTAAAGAACTGCAAAGGAAGACTAATAAGTATATGGTGATATGATTCAGCTCTAATTGTCACCACCTAAACAAATAATAAATCATTAAAAATTTATTTTAAAATATTGGATCCAAGGGGAAAGTGATTAAATTTTTAGTTGCCATCTCGTGATGAACCGGAACTGCACTATATATAAAAGTTGTCAACCCTTAAAGGAAAACATCAATGACCTAAGATCACTCTAATACTCCAACCCTATAAATAAGCCCACTAAATCTACAAATGGGAAAATGTGTTTTTGCACGTTCATATAGCAAAAATTGCCTCAACTATTGGGAAGGTTTTTCCAATCCTTAAATGGACCACTCTAGAATTATGCTATAATAAATGTAAAACATGAAAATGGAATGGATAATTTCATCAGCAAAGGATAACACTGAATTGCAAATCCACACATTTCTAAATTTCCTACAAGCTAATATCTCCCCTAAATGTATAAAACAAAATGAGAAGAAAGTGGTGTGAAGGAAAGAAGTAATGGTGATAACATCACAGTATTGTTGGTAACCAGCAAATACTTGCATAGCCAAGAATAGATGTTGATCAGACAAAGAAGGATGAAGAAAATGCAACAAATGGCACTTGTGGGTGCTTTGGTGGTCAATGACTGCCAATATTAAAATCTCTTCTTGTTAAGTATTAAAAATGACATGTTTTGATTAACGTGTCTATTGAGATCACTCTAATACTCCTACCCTATAAATAAGCCCACTAACTCTGCAAATGGAGAAATGTGCATTTTTTCTCGTTCATATAGAAAAAAAATTCTTAACTATGTAGAAGGTTTTTCAAACCATTAAATGGACCAATCGAGAATTATGATATAATAAATGTAAAACATGGAAATGGAATGGATAAATTTCATCAGCAAAGGATAACACTAAATTGCAAATCCACACATTTCTAAATCTCCTACAAGCTAATAGCTCCCCTAAATGTATAAAACAAAATGAGAAGAAAGTGGTGTGAAGTGGAAAGAAGTAATGGTGATAAGAACATATTATTATTGGTAACCACAAAATAGTTGCATAGCCAAGAATAGATGTTGATCAGACAAAGAAAGATGAAAAAATGTAACAAATGACACTTGGGAGTGTTTTGGTGGTCCATGACTGCCAATATTAAAAGCTATTCTTGTTAAGCATTAAAAATGACATGTTTTGATCAACATGTCTGCATTTTTTTGCTTTGGCAGTGCAGGATTAAATAAACACAACTAGATGATTCAATGCATAGCATTGCAGCATTTAATAAAAAACATTTGTAACATGGATTAAAAAATTGGCATTTAAAACAGTCCACTATGAGTAACAAGAAAGATTGTAAAAAAAATTGAGAAACCAATATAAATTCATCAACCACGTTAAATTTAATGATTTAGTATTCCAAATGGTGGTGAAGAAATTGCATTTTTTTTCATCATGCACATGGCATCAACATGGCCCAATGCACGCCTCCCCCCCAAACAATGGGTCACTACCCATCAATGGCGATTGCCTCTATCCTTTTTTCTACTTTTAATATTAGTCTCTGTATTTATCCACTTGCAAGGGACACAAGCTAATGAACAAGGAGAAAACAGAGCTTCTATCGTAGGAAGTGGAGAAGAAGGGCAGGTAAAACATTAAGCCGCCTAAAATCTTATGTGTTATCTAAGTTACATGCAAATGAGGGGATAGAGCAACAACTGCCAAAAGAAAGAAACAGTACCATTTTGTTAAATTCAATTTAGTAATCTTAAAACCTTAAGCTTTGTTGGTAGATTTTATATTGTTACATTCCATGAGATCTAATTAAGGGTTGCTCGTTTGCCCCCACAATTTCTAATCATACAAACTAAAATAAGTATGTAAATATGTACTGAATAATCTATGTATAAAGTTTGTAAGATACATCAAATAGATTGATATTCGAGGGCTCAAGAACCACAATCCAAACTTTGTTTTGTTGTACAACGTAAAACAATTACATAGGAAATATGTTTAACCAGTCAACACAAGCAAACAAAAGGTTAAACATATTCCAATCATAGGGGAAAGGATGGCACCAGCATTGAGTCGAGGGATGGTTCAAAATTGGAAAACATCAAGGAACCATATTCATCTCCCTCCTAATTTATAAGAGGTAGAGGCATGTCATGAATTTTGGAAACGTTAGTATCACCCTCCAACATCTTCAACGCCTCTGCCATACTCAGCCTCAGTGCCACCATAACATGAGAACATAGAATTCCCACCAAAACAAACCTTTCCATTATAGCTTGAGGCCCGCTCTCTCGGATTATGCTATATATGACTTGTGTGGTTTTATTCACCTTAACAAGCTTCCATGTGCAATCCGTGATAAGGTAATCAGAACTTGATTCCATAGACTCTTGTGGTGAGGTGTGATTGCCCTTCAGTGGTGATCCTTGCCAACCCAAAATCGGCAACGCAAGCATTCATGTCATTGTTCAGAAAAATGTTGGTGGCTTTAATGTCTCTGTGATATATAGTGGGTTGAATGCCCTCATGGAGATAGCATAGTCCCTTGGCGGTGTCGATGTTGATGTTTTTTCTTTGCTACCACATCAATGGAGCCATGTTCTAGTTTCCCCCTCCTGTAAAAATATGTTCATCTAGGCTGCCATTAGCCATGTAGTCATAAATCAAAAACCGATGGCACCCATCGATATCGTCGCTGACAACAAAGAATCCTCTCAGAACTACCGTATTTTGATGCTTGATGTTGTTGATGATCTCCACCTTGTTTATGAATTTGGGATCCCCCTCAGAAATGCAGTTTATGATTATATTCACCATGATCTAGTAGCCTTTGGGGAGGGTTTCTTTATACACAATATTGAAACCCCCTTGGCCAATCACATTGGTGGCAATGAAATTGTCTGTGATGGCTTTGATGTCTTGTATGTTGAACCAAGTTGCGCCCGTGTTGGGCTTCACGGTGCCATTCAAAATACTTTTGTTCAACCTCACGAAACACATGTGGTGTGCGTTGTCATTCCTCCTCGTCCACAAATAGTAACAGAGCCCCAAACCAGAGATCGGGAGGATGCCTATGACAACGCCCATGAAACCCCGGAACATTAAAATCTGAAGTTTTTTCTTCTGTAACGTTACCCATCAATCCCAATAACTGTTTGTGACCCGCTTCTCCACTAACATGGTATATGTTGCATGCAAAGGCTTGAGAGAGATCCCCTTTGCACCCGGCATCCAACTTAGTCGTTCCTACTTTCTCAATCCAGATTGTCAAGAAGTTTGAAATGAGATTCATTGCGTGGGTATTGAGTGAGACCCATGCCTAGCACACTCTTCAATGTTATTCCACATTTTTGAAGCTCGTCGGTGGTTTGAATTCAAAATTTATTGGACATGACGTCCAAATGGACTTCAAATTTAGCATAGTCGCATAAACGTCTGAAAGGGCCTTTCCCATTGAGGGGATGCCTTTGGCATAATAAAGAGCTCGTGGAAACTCTCAATGTGACCATCTGTAACAGAGTCTCAGTTATATATGAGAAACATTTGTTCCTTCCAAAGGATGGAAAAATAGTGCTTGTTTATTAGTTATGCAAGCAAGGACGATTGCAGTTTCAGTTTTTCATCAAACAAAGATTGGCGTAATAATATAAATAAAGAGTTGCATAGTCTTAAGGGTAGAGTAGGAGTCAGTTTAAGTTTTTCATCAAAGAAAGATTGACATAATAATATAAATAAAGAGTTACATAGTGTTGAGGGTAGAGTAGGAGTTGACAGTAGCCTGTTTGGATATAGTAGTAGATTTATTTTGGGCTCCACGGGTTTCTTCTCAATTATTTTTCTTGCTCTATCTCTCCTAACTAATTTATTTTAATTGTCTTCTTTGTCTTCAGTGCATCACTACAGCATTTTTTATATGTCACAGTGCAGTGTTGTGTGCATTAGTAGGATTATCTATTTGGTTGTAGATTTTGGTTCACATCAGTGATGCAAGATGTGGGCTATATCAAAGCCAGAAAAGCTTGAAAGTTTTTTGGAAAATTATATATGTTGAACCTTGGGTTTGACAAAAAAAAAATTAAAGACTTTAGCTTCCCCAATCTTTAATGTTCATTATATATTTCTTGATTAATGGTAAAAAGTAATTAAAAAAGTAATGTCTTTAACCACACTTTGTGATTAATATTTTGATGAGGAATCACAAATTTTACAGGTTGGAAACGTGGTTTTCACAATCACTACTCCAGTCAATCATGGTGTCTTAATACTAAAATTTTTCTTCCTTTTGTAAGTCTTGGAGCTCATTATTCCTAGGTAATTGTTGGAAATAAATAATTTCTCCCCGCATGCTTTTGCTATTTTTAGGAAAATTAAAAAGTAAGTTGTTTTTCCATGGATAGGTTAGTTTTAATTAGATGTCACATTTTTTAGGATAAAACTAAATAAAACAAATATCTTTGTTTGCATGAACAAAAGCATGCGCTATTTTTGTTGATAGTTCTATTATTAAGATGTTCTATTTTTAGGAGTTGAGTGCTCTATTGCTAGATGAAATACCTCTGTATATTGGAGGCAATTGTAAGTGTTTTATACACACATATTGTATTGAGTTGAAGCTCTGACAAAGAAGAAGATATATATGCACATGAGTGCTGATTTGAGATTGGAATACTTTGTTTATTTGTAATATTCTTTATGTTATTACTATTGTTCATTGTTTTATTTGCCTAATTTCTACAAAATGGTATCAGTGCGTGGCTTTTTCAGTGTGTCTCTAATTGACAACAGGTTATGGTTTCTATATCCGGTCTGCTGACACCACAATTTACAGGAAAGAATTACGAGTATTGGTCATTAACCATGAAGGCACTATTCAGATCCTAAGATGTGTGGGAAACCGTAGAGAATGGATGGGTACATAGAGCCCACAGATGCAACGACATATAACACACTCTCACAGGTAGAGAAAGACACTTTGAAGGAATTAAGAAAGAAAGATGGAAAAACTCTTTTCTATATTCATCAAGTTATGCATGAAAGCATCGTACCTAGAGTGGCAGCAACCAATAAAGTAAAAACTACATGGGACACACTTTAAGTTGCATATCAAGGTAAGGAGAAAGTAAAAACCGCAAAGCTTCAGTTACTTCATAGATATTTTGAAAATATGTCAATGAAATATTCAGATTTCGTAGAATTGTTCTTTACTTTCATAATTGGCCTAGTCAATCAAATCAAATCCCATGAAGAAACTATTGAATACATAAGGATTATTGAAAATTTGCTTAGGAGTTTGCCTACTAAATTTGATCCTTTGGTAGTTGGTATTGAAGAAACTAAGGATGTAAGTCAATTTTCAATTAATGAGTTACATGCATCACTAATAAATCTTGAACAAGGGTTGAATAGATCACATGCAGTTGAGACCAAGCTTTTTCATCACAGTTATCAGGAATTCGTGGAAGAGGGAGAGGAAGCTTTAGCCCTAGAGGTAGAGGAATAAATTCATCTAGAGGATGAAGTAGTGATCCATCAAACTCAAGTGAAAGAGGACATAATCAAGATCACAATCATAATCATTTTTCTGGTCAGAGACATGATAAATCGCATGTGCAATGTCATTATTCCAAGAGATATGGGCACTATGCTTATGATTGCAGGAAAAAGCAATATGATCAGAACAAGCAGAATCAAAATCAGGTTGGGAGCTCTACTCCAAGCTCCATGTTTATTGCATGCACAAAGATTATTAAAGAAGGACCTTATTTATCACCTATTGAGTGTAATCTATCACTAGAGGGTCCTAGTGATGTATGGTATTTGGATTCTGGTCACAGTAATCACATGTCAGGTAACTTAGATTTATTTTCAAATTTGGATGAGTTAGTAAAAACAAATGTTACCCTTGGGAATAATAATACAATGTCTATAAAAAGAAAATGAAAAATCAACACTCTAACTAGAAAGGGGATAAAAAGATTATGTAGGATGTTTATTATGTTGCAGGTTTGAAGCACAATCTTATGAGCATTGGTCAATTGGTACAAAAGGGATACAAAGTTTATATTGGAGACAATGAATGTGTGATCGTGGATAAAGCTCCAAGTACTTAGTTGATTGCTAAAGTGAAGATAACAAGCAATAGAATTTTTCCTTTGAAAATTAAACTAGCCACATCTTAAGCTCATTCTACATATCGATCTGAAGCTAAAGAAATTAAATCAGCGATTCAGTCAGTTGAGAAAAATGAATCTTGGCTATGGTATTTTAGGTTTGGTCATTTAAATTTTGGGGGTTTGAATTTATTATACAGGAAAAATATGGTAAAAGGTTTGCCTTTGATTCAAAAATTAGAGAGATTTTGTGAAGGTTGTATATTGGGGAAGACACACAAAGAGTCCTTCCCAATTGGCAAAACTGCAAGAGTAAGTGCATCGCTTGAAATTATTCACTCATATTTATGTGGACCTATGCAAACAACTTCTATTGGAGGTTGCTCATATTTTATGACATTTATTGATGACTATACAAGGAAGACATGGGTGTACTTTTTGAGACACAAATTAAATGCTTTGATATATTTCAACAGTTCAAGGTTTTACTAGAAAATCAAATTGGGTACTACATTAAAGTTTTGAAAATAGACAATGGAGGTGAGTATGTTTCCAATGCTTTTCTAAATTTTTGCAAATATCATGGTATACAAAAGTATTTATTACCAGGTATACACCATAACAAAAGAATGTGGTAGAGAGAAATAATAGAACCATCATGGAGATGACGAGAAGTATGATGAAGGAAAAACATCTTTCAAATGAATATTGGGCAGAAGCAGTAACAATTTATTAGCGTAATTTAGCATAGACATATTTATTGCATTTTATTGCATTGTCTTTTATTTAATAATGTGCAACATGTGCACTCTAGTCTAGTGACTTGCATTCAATATTGTTATGTTGGATAACATTCAATATTGGTATTAGTAGTAATTACATGTGCATGTGAGATGGGTCTTATCATCTCGTAGTTGGTGCCTGATAGGGTGTCATGTCTATCCATATGAGGTTGTCTAATATCTATAAATATTACAGCTCTTGCATTGTTATAAAATTTGATTTCATGATCAATAATATTTGTGAGGCTTCCGTCCCTCTTTGGTCATTGCAATCTAATTATATTCTATCATTTGGTATCAGAGCTATACCATTGTTATCATTTGGTATTAGAGCAGGTTCTATCCAAGCAAGGTTGAAGAGGAGCACTATTGGAGAGGATCCATTGGAGAAGAAGATCTGCATCAAAGGAGAGTCATTGAAGCATCCCGCAGCCTCCATTCCTTCCAAGTATCCCTCAACTAAAATTTGACCTATCCACTTATTTGGAAGGTAAAAAAAAAAATTGATTATTCATTGGCATAGCCAATTGATCCAACATATTGGCGGAATATTTCAGATTTGGAGATCTTTAAAAAAAAAATCTTGAAAAAAAAAAATAGATTTGTGAAAAAAAAAAGATCTTAAAAAAAAGGAGAAAGATCTTGAAAAAAAATTGCAGATCTAAAAAAGAGTGAAAAAAAAAATCAGATCTAAAAAAAATATCAGATCTAAAAGTGGAGGTGTGAAGAATTCGGGAGCAAAGGTTGAGGCAGTTCCGTCAACAAAATTCCAGCAGATAGCTCTTAGAAAAAAGGACGTAACTTTTTCATACAATGTCATATTGATGTGCCGTTTTTTTTGGTGGAAAGATAAGAATGAGGCACACAGATTTGTAGTTTATATCATCTTCAAATTTGGCCTCTACATGTGACGAAAAGTCTATACAAGTCGGATCAGTTTTTCTAGAAAAAATCAGATCTAGCTGGTAAATTGGAAAGATCTCAAAAATGAAGATTCTGATTCTTCTAAAATTTTGTGGGTTTCAAGAAAAATATTGTATGATGCTACTGTCAAAATTTTAGAAAAACTCATATCACGGTTTGTGAGAAAAGATGAAAACAATATTCAGATTGTTTGTTTGGATCTTGGGAACAAACAGGTCAGCGGTTCAATTCCCACTCTCTCCATATTTTTTATTAAATTATTTTTTGGGGAAAATTTGGAGAAATTACTAAATTTTGGGAGATTTCTAAATTTAGAAGCTCACCAAACACATTTAGAGCCATTGCTAAATTTAGCGGAAAAACACCTATTGGAGGGTAAAAAATATTTTTGGCCTAAATTGTGTATTTTGTGATTCTAGACCCTTTTTTCTAAAGAGGGGGGACACAAAAACTTCATTTTGATGTACTTTTGGAGCATTTTGTACTAATCTTGGTGCATAAAGTGCGCAAAAAAAAAGTGCAATTTTTTATTTTTATGTTTGGTTCTATCACACGAGATCTTTGATCTCATAGCAGCGTTCGGTATATACGGTGCCTCTGGGAAGCGCTTACGGGTGATGCCGTCACGACTACTACTGCACTTAATGCCTAACATAGCTGCCTAAACATCATCTAGGCATCGACCCTATAAAATTGATGGGGAGTAATAAGGACACAATACACACACATTTGAGCCCTCCCATCCATTTGTGCTTGCACAAACCCCTCTCCGTACTGTCTATGTACCACGTACTAAATTATTTCATGTGCGTTAACACCTCTTTCCGTACTGACGGGTATATTGAAAGGGTGATCTTCTTCCACATACCGACGGGTATATCGGAAGGGAGCGTATATAGAAAGGTTTGGTATATCGGTCTGATGGTATATTGAGAGGGAGACCATAAACCTGGAGTGATAAGAGCCTTATCCTTTGTCAGACATTTAGAGTTTCAGAAATTCAGATTGCAGAAATGGGTGCACAAGCACCAAATTTCTTCTTGCCAGATTCACAACTGCTTAGAGGAGACAACTATGTTGCATGGAAACCAAAGATCAAGATGTTACTTGAGTTTGAAGACCTATGGACAGTTGTAGATGGAACAACAACAAGATCACTTGATGATGGAAGACAACAAGTTCAATTTGACAGGGCCAATCAAAAGGCCAAGTTGATCATCTTGTTTGGCGTAACGGATGATGTGCAACCCCACATTAGAGATGCCACATCAGCCAAGGATGCATGGGATAAGTTGAGCACAGTCTATGAGGCAAAGAACAAGAATGTCATCCTCAACCTACTATCACAACTGCATACTCTCAAGTTCAAGCACAATGAGAAGGTTGAAGTTTTTTTGAGACGAGTTGCTACTTTGAGGGCATCTCTATTGGCATTGGGAAAAGAGATAAGTGATGAAGACCTCATACCAATTGTGTTGCGAGCACTTCCTCCTTCCTACAGAATCTTTGTGACAACTATCAATATGAGTGAACACACAGTCACCTTTGAGAAGTTGGTCAATCTACTCCAACAAGAAGAGGCAATGAACAACAAAGATCATGAAGATGAGCAAGCACTATCTTCCAATCATAAAGGAAAGGGGAAATTTTAATCCAATCACAAGAAGTCCCAACAAAATCAAAGTCAACAAAGGGACCAAAGTCAACGAGACAACACCAAGAAGTCTCCCATTTGCAATAGAGGGGGACATGACATCAAAGATTGTTGGTACAATTCCTACAAAAAGGGTTCATCAAACAATTCAAAACCCAATAACCAATAGGGTAGCAACAATTCAAATCAAGGGAAGTCCAACAACAACAACAATCAAGGGCAGAAAAATGGTAATTGGCAAAGAAAACCCAAACAACAAGGGTACATTGCCGAACATGAGGATGATTCAGATGAAGGACACCACATGTAATCTACTCAATTTGATGAAGAAACCAAATCCACACAAGATATCTGGTATGTTGACTCAGGTGTAACTCGACACATGACTGGACGTAAGGATTGGTTCTACACACTACGTGACTCACCTAACAAGAACCATGTGTCATTAGGTGATGACTCATCATACAGTGTCAAGGGGATTGGAAACATTTCACTACCTCTTGAAAAGCATAACTGCAAAATCACATATGTATTGTATGTACCTGGGTTGACCAAGAATTTTCTATCAGTTAGTCAACTCCTTGATCACAACTTGAAGTTGGATTTTGACAGTAATAATGGAGAAAAAGTGTGCTTGATAAGAGATAAGTCAAGAGGTTCCAAGATTGTAGCAAGAGCCTCCAATGTGGGATGCATGTTCCAACTTGATTTTGTCCACAAGAATGATCAAGCTCTAGTGGCCAAAGACACACAATCTACATCACAGATATGGTCACATCAGTTTTGGCTATCTCCAAACACTTTAAAAGGGAAACATGGTGAAAGGATTGCCTACACTCAAGCACAACACTGACAAGTGTCACAATTGCCTAGCTGGAAAGCAACACAGAGTACCCTTCCAGAAGAACACATATAGAGCTAAGGGAAAGCTTGATTTGGTGCACACCAATCTTTGCGTGCCCATGCAACCAAGTCATTCTGGATGTCAATACTTCATGCTTTGTGTTGATGACTACTCAAGAAAGATGTGGATATATTGTCTAAGAAATAAGAGTCAAGCCTTTGAGACATTTCAGAAGTTCAAAGCACTTGTTGAGAATGAAGTTGGTCGCAAGATCAAAACTCTCCGCTCAGATCGAGGGGGGAATTCACAAGCAATGAGTTCAAGACTTACCTGGAAGCTCATGGGATTCGTCGACAAATGCCTCCTACTCACACACCATAGCAGAATGGTATAGTTGAGAGAAGGAATCGTACTATCATGGAAATGGTGCAATGTATGATTGACGACTCAGGTTTAACAAAGACATTTTGGGCAGAAGCTGTAAGAACTGCAGTCTATTTGTTGAACAGAGTGCCCACAGTAGCTCTTGAAGGAGTCACACCTCAAGAAGCATGGTCAAATCGGAAACCATCAATTGCACACCTAAAAGTATTTAGGTGTAAAGCTAGCATGCACATACCCAAGAAGAATAGGAACAAGTTGGATATGAAAGCTGTGAAACTGATATTCATTGGATACAGTGAAGAAGCACTTGGGTACAGATTATGGGATCCGAAAGCAAAGAAAGTATACACAAGTAGGGATGTTGAGTTCTTTGAGAAGAAACAAGTAGATGCTCCACTCAACGACTCAACAAACATGCAGAATACACCTCTTGTGAAGACAAAATGTGATGTTCCCACTGAAGATGACAGTGATGAATTGGATGATGGTGAAAACTTGGATCCACCACAAGCTAATGAAACAGCTAAGAAGTTACCTAAATGGTATACTCAATTAATAAGAGATGCAAATTTGGATGAAGCACCTAACATGTCATCCAATCGTGGACCTAGAACTCACAGTCAAGCTCGTGAAGAGGTCAATTATGCCCTAATGAGCAGAGTTGTTAAAACAGTTGAGCCATCTATAGTTCAGGAAGCCCTACAATCAAAAGCTTGGAAATATTCCATGGATTCAGAGTATCAGTCAGTGATGAAGAACAACATATGGCAACTTGTCGACCTTCCACCAGGAAAGAAACCCATTAGATGTAGATGGATATTCAAGACTAAGTACAAATCAGATGGGACTATTGATAAGTATAAAGCAAGGCTTGTAGCAAAGGGGTATGCACAACAAGAAGGCATTGATTATGAGGAGACATTTGCTCCCACAACCAAGATCAAGACAATCAGGATGATCTTTGCTCTAGCTGCACAATTTGGTTGGAAAGTCCACCAAATGGATGTGAAAAGTGCCTTTCTTAATGGAGATTTGCAAGAAGAAGTCTATATGAATCAACCAGAGGGTTATGTAATACCAAGAAAAGAGATGATGGTATGCAGACTCATAAAATCTCTATATGGCCTAAAACAGGCACCCTGGGCATGGTACATCAAAATTGATGAGCATCTCATAAGTCATGGATTCAAAAGGAATCCTTATGACCCCAATCTCTACCTCAAAAAGCAAGGGGGGAGATTGTCATTGTGGTTGTTTATGTTGACGATCTAGTCATTACAGGAAGTTCTGTGAAGATGATCGATGCAACAAAGAAGGATTTTAATCGATCGTTCGACATGACAGATCTTGGGCTCATGCACTATTGTCTTGGGTTGGAAGTATGGAAAAAAGAGAATCATATCTTTGTGTCGCAGTTGAAATACACCAAGACAACACTCGAGAAATTCAGGATGATGGACTACACTCCTATTGCTACACCTATGGAAGTGAGACTTCAGTTATCTCGTTCCGATCCATCACCACCGGTGAATGCAACTCTCTATCGAAAGTTGATCGGGAGTCTCATTTACCTGACATATACTAGACCAAATATCAGCTTTGTAGTCATCTATTTATCATGCTTCATGCAAGAACCAAAAATATGTCATTGGAAAGCAGCAAAGAGAATACTGAGATATCTAAAGGGTACAGTTGACCTTGGTCTAGAGTACAAGAAGAACGACAACTTCTTCTTGACAGGATATTCAGATTCAGATCATGCAGGAAACATGGATGATAGGAAGTCAACATCAGGCTTCATCTTCTTTATGGGATTTGGACCAATATTATGGGGAAGCAAGAAACAGAACTTTTTTTCTCGCTCTTCTACAGAAGCAGAGTATCGATCTACATGTGAAGTTGTTTGTGAAGAAATATGGCTACGCCGAATACTGGAAGGAATTGGTCTACCACAACAGAAATCTAATCCAATATATGTTGATAATGAAGGAGTTCTGAAGCTTGTTCGCAATCCAATATTTCATGAGAGAACCAAGCATATTGAAGTACAGGTTCATTTCATACGCAAGCATGTCTTGAAGCACAACATACAGATCCAATTTTGTCCTACAACTGAACAGAACAGATGTTTTCACTAAGTCACTTGCACATGAAAAAATCACACTGTTCAAAGAGTTCCTCTCCACTTCATTGGAAACTATGCAAAATTAAGGGGGGGATGTTAGCATAATTTAGCATAGGCATATTTATTGCATTGTCTTTTATTTAATAATGTGCAACATGTGCACTCTAGTCTAGTGACTTGCATTCAATATTGTTATGTTGGATAACATTCAATATTGGTATTAGTAGTAATTACATGTGCATGTGAGATGGGTCTTATCATCTCGTAGTTGGTGCCTGATAGGGTGTCATGTCTATCCATATGAGGCTATCTAATATCTATAAATATTACAGCTCTTGCATTGTTATGTAAATCTGATTTCATGATCAATAATATTTGTGAGGCTTATGTCCCTCTTTGGTCATTGCAATCTAATTCTATTCTATCATTTGGTATCAAAGTTATACCATTGTTATCATAATTGTTGTTTACATTTTAAATAGGTGTCCAACGAAAATTGTTTGAAGCATGGTTCCTCAACAAGCTTGGATTAACATGAAACACAATGTTTCTCATTTTAGAATTTTTGGTGTGTGGCATATGTTCATGTGCCTAATGAGCTAAGGAAGAAGTTAGACAACAAAGGAGAAAAGTGCATATTTTTGGGATATTCAAATAATAAAAAAGCTTACAAGTTGTTTAATTTAGTTACTAGAGAAAATTCATAATCAGCAGAGATTATAGTTTATTAAAAATGAGGCATGGGATGGAAGTATTGAGATAACATTCAATGTAGCAGAAGTTATTCATCATGATGATATGGCAGATGAAACTATAAAGCAGCAAGGTATTGCATCTTCTTCGAATCTTGGACATGCACCACAAGTTGTAGCACAAGCTACACCTCCATCTACAGCTAAGAGGTCTCAAATATTTCAATCATCTTCAACCATGCAAGAGACACCACAAAGAACACCAGAAACAACTCCTTCAGTAAAAAATAGTCCATCATTAGATAGCCCTTTGCAGCGGAAAACAAGGATTCTTAGTGAGATTATGATGTTGATACAACTAACTCTTTTTCATTTTTTCATTATTTTATCAAGCTGTAGATCCAGTATACTTTTAAGAGGCTATAAACAAGGAAGTTTGGGTTCAAGCCATGGGTGATGAGATAGATGTCATAGAGAAAAATTAGACATAGGAATTGGTAGATCTTCCAGACAGAAAGGACATTGATAGGAGTGAAGTGGATCTACAAGACCAAGTACAACATTGACGGTAAAGTACAAAAACAAAAAGCAAGGCTGGTTGCAAGAGGTTTTTCACAGCAATATAAAGTATATTACAATGAGATGTTTGCACCTGTAACATGTTTGGACACGGTAAGAATGGTTTTAGCAATTGCAACTCAAAACAAATGACCTATTTATGAGATGGATGTAAAATCAACATTCTTGAATGGTTTTCTTGAAGAAGAAGATTATGTGAGTCAACTAGAAGGTTGTGAGATTGAAGGTCGTGAAGGAAAGGTCTACAGGTTGAGAAAAGTACTCTATGGTCTCAAGCAAGCACCTAGAGCTTGGTACAACACAATTGATTCTTATTTGATTCAGAATTATTTCAACAGGAGCAACAATGAGCCTACCTTATACATCAAGATAAATGAGCAAGGTAAAATTTTAATTGTTTTTTTATATGTGGATGATTTAATCATTACTGGAAATCTATCTATAGATTCATTCAAATCAGCTATGAATAAATAATTTGAGATGACAGATTTAAGCCTCGTGCACTACTTTTTAGGGATTGGAGTTCAACAATGAAAAGATGGAGTTTTTATTTCACAAGCAAAGTATTCTAATGATGTTTTGAAGAGATTTAACATGTTGAATTGCAAGCCAGTGCCAACACTAGTTGCAGTAGGTTTGAAGTTAAGAAAAGATGACAATTGATCATTTGTGGATCCAACATTGTTCAAAAGGTTAGTTGGAAGTCTCATGTATTTGATGGCCACAAGGCCTGATATTATGTATGGTGTGAGCCTCATCTCAAGGTTCATGGAATATTCAAAAGATTCACATTGGCAGGCTGGAAAAAGGATTTTGATGTATGTATGTGGAACTAAGAATCATGGAATTTTGTATTCAACATTAGATGAATTCAAACTCATAGGTTATATAGATAGTGACAGTGTCGGAAGTATATATGACAGAAAAATCACATCTGGATATGGTTTTCACTTTGGAACATGAGTGGTTTCGTAGGCATCAAAGAAGCATCCCATAGTCACACTATATTCAATAGAAACAGAGTATGTAGTAGCAACATGAGCATCATGTCATGTTGTTTGGATAAGAAGAGTGTTGAAAGATTTGAGGCAGAATTAAGATGATGCTACACAAATTTTTTGTGACAACAATTCAGCAATAGCATTATCCAAAAATCATGTTTTTCACAAGAGGAGCAAGCATATAGACACGGGGTATCACTTCATCAGGGAGTTGGTTAACAAGGAAATTTGTCTTGAATTTTACAGATCCAAAGATAAGTTTGCTGATATTTTTACAAAAGCATTGGGAAATGAAATTTTCAAGTATTTAGGAAGTTGTTTGGGAGTTTTTGATCATCATATCTAGAAGTGCACACTCAACTCCAAAATAATAAAAATTTGAAAGTCAAAATTAAGGGGGAGTGTTGAAAATAGATCATTTCTCCCCGTGTGCTTTTTTTATTTTTAGGAAAAGTAAAAAACAAATTGCTTTTCCATGCATAGGATAGTTTTAATTAGATGTCGTTTCTTAAGGATAAAAGCAAATAAAACAAATAGCTTTGTTTGCATGAACAAAAGCATGATATATTTTTGGCTGATAGTTCTATTATTAAAATTTTCTATTTTTAGGAGTTGAGTGTTCTATTACTAGATGAAAGACCTCTATATATTGGAGGAAATTGTAAGTGTTTTACACACACATATTGTATTGAGCTGAAGCTCTGACAGAGAAGAAGATATATACGCATAGAGGTGTTGATTTGAGATTATAATAATTTGTTTATTTGCAATATTCTTTATGTTATTACTGTTGTTCGTTGTTTTATATGCCTAATTTATACAGTAATTACTCATCTAAAGCATATGAGAGCAGAACGAGGAGATTCACAACAGTCTAGTACAATTTTGAAATAAAGAGAAATCAAACTCTACTCCACTTCAACGGGAAGCACCTATCTATCACATATGTTTGCAAGGTTGGATGGTCAAGCAACAAATGAGCTAATAACCACTTTTTTGGAGTGATTTTCCATTAGTTGATTGTTAATTCAACCTTGAAAATATATATAATCATTAAACTGAGCGAAGTACAAATTGATTTTTTTTTTGTTTTCCTTCCCGACAATTCTAGTCTCTTAACCTCCTCTTCAGCTTGACCTTGGGAGAGAATGGAACTATTGTAATGCCCGTTGAACATCAGAGAAAGGTGTTTTCACCTTATATTTGTGAGCGTTCATGGCTTGTAAATGTGGCTGATTTGCCTCTTTTTGGACTATTTGAGAGAGGTTAGAATCGATAAGAAAGCAAATTGGTCCTTTGATATTGACAGAGGGCCTTTCATTCTCTAGGTATGATTATTCATTTTTATTATTGTTAGATTTTTGAATATTTTGTATAGAATTATTGATATTTGTTTAAATCATACAATGGTATGTTCTTTGAAGTTAAACTTAAAATCTTTATTATGGTAGATGATACAATAACATAATTATATATTTTCGTATGAATTTAAGATTACAAGTCAAATAATTTGATTTTTTTAATTCTACAAATAGGTAAAAAGATGTTTTACATTAAATAAACTAAAATTTCACTATTTGCTTAATTACGAAATATTATTGTTTCGTATGAATCTTTGTGCATATATTGCAACAACTCTTTTATTGCATTCTTAAGTTTCAACTAGAATTGAATTCTAAGGGTTCTAACTTGTTTTAGAAATTTAATTCAAAATTATTTGTTTTTTTAATTCTCTCCTTATTTATTGAGTGGAATAAATTATATAAAATTTTATGACAAAGGTCCTATAAATGAGATGTTACAACATCTTAAAAATTTTATTGGTTAGAGACTAATAGCTACTAATTATATTTGAAGAGTTTGTCTTAATTTCAAGTGAAAGGGTATATATTTAACCAACTCAATAAATTTGAAGCTTTTAGTCGTAATTTTAAGTGGAAGAAATCTATTCATCTAAAAAAAAATTATGAAACATTTGAAGAAATAGTTGTACTTCAATTGACAAGAATGAATTAAGTAAACATTTCATTGAAGAAAATATGCTAAACAAAATATGACTCTTCTAAATTTCACATAATTCAATTTATAAGACCGTTGAACCTCTTGGAAAGACTAATTAAACAAAGTATAGTTGAAAGAACATCCAAATTTTAGAGAATTTAATTTTTAAGATAGGCTTGAACCCCACGGAAAGATAAATCAAATAAAACATATTTTTAAAAATATTACTTTTGAAAATGTGTTATATCTTATATACAAGATGTGATGAGTTGAATCTTCTTTTGCCAAAATTAAAAATAAGTTTAAATTACTGTTTGAATAATGTTCTTCTTTTTAAACAATCATATATATATATATATATATATATATTTAATCGGTGGATTCAATGACCCAATGACTTACACAATTTTTTCAAAGTGTTTTTAACAAGACAAGTCCTTATAACCACTAGGTGGCACAAAAATATCCCACTCCATATTTTATAAATAAAGCACAAAATAAAAAATAATTTTTGTACACAACATTATTTTACCATATAAAATTACACATAAAACATAAATCGCCACATAATTTCAGTGCCTAAGAGTGAAATAAAACAATAAAAATTTAGTTAGCATACATAGCTATATTTTTCAGTTGGCACACATAGGCAAATATAGCTATATAGCATTACATGAAACGTGGAAACAATCATTGGAACGTGATTCATTGAGTTGGTAAGGATCATCGAAAGCAAGAAGTATTACGAGGGAAGGACATTGTTTGAAATTAAATACTTCACATGCACACCTACACCACGAATATTGAATAAAGAAGAACTCATAAAGAGACCTTTGCTTTAAGAATGGGATAGAATTGTGTTTACATTAAATGAATATAATATTTTATGTTGTTTTTGCGAGGAGAGAATTGTAAGTAGTGAAAGTAGTTGGGAGTGTTTTTTTTCAAATATGTTACTAATAATAGTAATATTCTTGACAATTTGAATTCTACAAAGCAAGAGTATGTCATAAAAATAGATGTAAAAGTAGTTAATAATAAACAATAATTTGTTTGATTTTACTAAAAAAAATTATTTCCAAGCACTTTATAAATTTAGGTAATTGGATGTTCTTTCAACTATAATTGGATATATGAGAAATGAATAAGCTATGCCCTCCCAGTCCAATATTTAAAGCCATGTGTACTCTCAAGTAACGTGAGAACAATCTAATGCCCCAGCACAAAACACCAAAGTCCAAGTAACATGTTGCAAAAGTAAAACATATCAACGCGCAAAGAGAACATGTCTAGTTGCTTGAATTAAAGAATTTGACTAAACAATATTTTAAAAATGGATTAATTTATTTTTTTAAGGGTTTTACTTGTTTGTAAGGAGTGATCTCAAGTTGGCCTCATAAGCACTTAATATCTTTATTTTATTTTATTTTATTTTCTAAGAATAAATTAAAAGGTAAGGTGTTACTTTAATATATTAGTATTATAAATATTTGTTTGTAAAAAGAGGAATAGTGAATGTAATACTTAATTTCTATATTCGTGATTAAGTTGTAGTTGGGTTGATTTCTATATTGATAAGATTTTTAAGATAAAGGTGACTAATAAGACATTAGATATTCTAAAAGCTTTGCCAATGGACAAAAAGGCTAAAGGGTGAGAAGCCCAAAGTAATGAAATTCATTCAATGTTCCCTCTCCATCTATTCCCACTTCTCCCCATTGTCGGCCCCGCCTCATCCCTACTAACAAACAATTCAAGTGGTTGTGTGTTATAAGTGGGCCTCTTTGCCTTATGAGGTGGTTATTCATAAAGCATTACAAGCTCCAAAAACTTTTTGAATGAGAAAAGAATAATGTATGAGCATACAAGAAGTATATAAGCAATATTGCACCAACCAAAAAATGTAGGCTTGTGTTTGTGTGGACTTGTTGGTCTTTTTTAATTTTTCCATGGAAAATTTGATCCTGGGAAGCATTAATATTTTAACACTTCAAGAGGAAAAATACATTAAAGAAAATCAATTTAATGTATCTACAAGGTCCCAAGAGAATTGATTGAGTTCCACAACAATTAGAATAATGTAACAAGTGGTTGAATCTGTTGAAGGGCTGAAATGGGTAGATCTCAGGGGAAATGCAAAAAGTACGTAAGAAAATATCAAATTCAAAATGTAGCTGCATATTTGGATTCCCCTAAAAAATACATATTTTCAATAAAGAACGCTTTGATTTTGAGGTCATATGCAAAAATTATGGCTCCTGGAAATTCCCAAGGTTTTGTTGTATTTCAAATTCATCGATCTAGCTTAAGGGGCAGTTTCATACCCATCTATATGCATAAAAGGGTGATCTTGCAAACGTTGTTCTGTTTAAAATGATGTTTCACTTGTAAGAAACATTTAAAAGTAACAACATATTAAATGATTCAATTTCTCTTTGTGAGCAATTATAAAGCTCAATCTGAATCAAAAACGGCACTTCATAAGGTCATAGAGGTTGGTTGAACTCAAATTCTTGGTGTAGGAGTACTCTGAAAATAAAGTAAGTAAAAATGGAAGTGTTGATAGACCATTTAGGGGAGATTAGTGAGACATGTATCAAGTCCATGAGGGATTGTGTAAAGGATGATTTTATTCTTCATCCATTTGGGATATGAGTGTTTCCTAGCTATGAGGGTAGATTATTATTAATTTGGTCCCCTAATTTTTGTATGCATCAATTGGTATCAAAACAAGTTTTATCTTAGTGGGTTGAGTGTGAGGCTCTTGTTGAGTCTACTTCCAAGTTATGAAAGAGAAGCATGGTTTTTTAGAAGATCTGAAGCACATAGGAATACCTCTTGGGAAGTGGAAGAACACAAGGACTTATAACATTGTTAAACATGATGAAGGAAACCCTAAATGAGATTGGGATTCAATGAAGACTACACATTGTAGAGAAGTTGTATTTGTAAATGAAGATGAAGAAGAGATGAAGAATGTGTTGATATCCCTTCAAACAAACTTGGATATATTAAAACTTGAAGAAGAACAAGTGAATAAAAGAGACCGGTAGGGGTCTCAATGAAATAGAAAGGTAATCCAATTAACAGTATAATTAATTTATTTGGTAAGATTACTCCTGAAGATTTTGTGAGATACATATTTGAGCTAAAGTGTTTTTTTAAGAGAACGATATTAAAGACCCCCAAGAGTGCAGAGGTTATAAGTACTAGTTTATGTGGATTTTTGGTTGAAGAGATCTCCAAGAAAGGATACAATATAAAATAAAGAAAAAATTAGAGAGTCGGGAACATATGGTTTCTATGATGATGGGTCATGTTGTGCACCTTAAAATGCAAGTGGAGTGGATTAAGACAGCCTCATGTATTAAGGATCAAGCATGAGGAAAGGAAGTATTTCCTTGAGAGGCAATAAGAGAACTAAGTTTCCATCTGAGAAACTCAATTCTATTTTGAAAAATAGAGAGGAAGGGGGTGAGGAGGGGGGGGGTGAAAGAGATTCTTCAAGATGGTACTGGGAACAATGAAGAGAATAAGTTTTCCTTGAAAGGTAACAACAGAGCGAGGGTTTCCATGTGGGGAACCCAAGTATACTTTTATAGACATCAAAGAGAATTACAGGTTGTAAGAAATTCATACTATAAGAAACCCTCACGAAGAAGATATGGAAGTGATGGTTTGTGAACCAAAACAAGGGGACCCATTGATCCAAAAATGGGTGTTTTTAAACCAAATTGATCATTTTCAGATATTTTAATAATTTGCTCAATTTTATCATCTTTTACATTGAATATTGGCTTGATTGATGCCAGACTTAATCCAAAATTGTTAGTTCATACAAACTCGAGCACTAATTCACCAATCTTGGATATCAAACTTGTTTTTTCTCAATTTGTTGTAATTTTCCGTAAATACTTAAATATTAAAAATTAAATTATAATTGATTTTAAAATGGAAGTAACTAAATAACACAAAGAATATTACTCACCAAATTGATAACAGAGTTCACCCAACTTGGACTACGTCTTTGGGTCCTCAAATGATGCAAAAATACATTGTCTTACATCAAAATATTATCCAATATTGGGCTACCTCTCCCAATAAGGGGGCTCTAATCTGCAGCTGTCTCTAGGATTTCTCAGGTTCATAATCTTCACCTGGCACAAATCTCATGTATTTACCTGCTCTTCTCCCTTTACAAAGGGGCTAAATACCTTTTAAATGGTTACAAAATTTTCTTATTCAAATACAAATAAGCTATATTTATTATTTTTCGGCCTTCTTGGCCTATTAGTTAAGTCTCTTACTTATTTTGTTAGAGACCATGTGTTTAAATCCCCTTCCAAGCCCCTCCTTTGTGCAAAAATAATATTAAGAATCCCACATTTATGGGGATAAAAACAAATATTGTTTAAAAATAGCCTTGTAGATAAGACTATACCCATGGTAACATACCACATCGTACATGGAAGCAAGCACTTAAAGTGCTTTTGGGCACATTTAGTAGTTTGTTGGGACAAATATCTAACATTCTTTGCAAAGCCAACAAACAAATGCTTTTAATAGCCTTTTGGATGGGAGGTAATACAGGGTATGAGCCACATTTTGCATTGGTTGTTAGTCCATGTGTTGAACTCAGTCCATGCATTGAACTCAATATGTGCATTAAAATCGGGTGTTTAGCTCGCCATGGTTTATAGGGCATATACATTATTTTGATAGAGGTGCCACATGGTGGCATGGGGTCCCACCGCTTGGCGCTGGTCTTCAAAAATGATTAGAATATATCCCACATGAAGTATAATGTGGTCTTCAACATGGTTTATATGTAAAATTGTTGTAATAGAATGTGAAGAAAAAGGTGGTAGGGTCCCTCTCCTTACAAAAATTGAACCCCACCAATTAATGGGCACCCACATGACAAATAATGTGGGCCCCACACCTTACTGTCAAAAACTAGGGACCAAAAACCAAACAAACCCATTTACATATTCTCTACCATGTTTCATTTCCTAATTGGTACATATATGAGACCTTGATTGTTCTACCTCTATATGTCCAGTTAGCATGATGACATCATCATTGTACACGTGCACATTGTTTGCATGTTTGGTTTTTGCTTCAACGGGCCATAAATTTTACATACAAAATCAGTTTGAACCTGTTCAAAATTGAGTTGGAAAGATCTCAATGAGCTCTTCATTATGGAGAGTATTTTTAGATAGATTTCTTACCATCTAAATTTTTTTATTTGGGTATCCTCCCGGATCACTCCTCCCAACTAAAAAGCTTTTAGACCACCAAAAGTCTATTTTTTCTCAAAAAATAACTCGAAGGTACAAGTCCTCCATTTATAGATTTCTCTCTCTTTTCTCAAGAATAACATCTTCCTACAGCTATTTAATATATTCAGGAGTAAAAAAACATCAACATAAGGAACTTGAACTTCTCACCTTAATCCATGATCATATCAGGTTCATACATGATGTCAAGTTTTTGCATAGTACCTCTACAACATACATTTTCTCCCAATGAGGGGTTGAAAGTTCTATGTATTGTCTCTAGGAGATATCTGCAATGGAATTTCAGTCTTCAACTTGCTACTCCTACAATAATAGACATTAAAATTTATTTTCTCTCCAAATAAGGGGCATACAATTGCCTATTCTCTCTCAAAATATGGGTTATAATCTCCCAAAAAGGGGAAAATATGGAATACACTGACTTGTATGGAAATTATTTGTTTCTCAACTCTTGGATACTAACTATAAACCCGTGTGATAGAGAGAGATTATGACTCCCTCCCATCTCTACCAATGTATCTTTTTACACTATTTGTGTCTCGGTCTTCTTCTTGGCATATTGTTTTTATCCTTTGTATTGTTTGTAGGCTAGAATAAATCTCTTTCATTGAGAGATGATTTCTTAATTACTGTTGCTATTCAATGTTCTTAACAAGGGGGAAGAATACATTGCATAATAAGCGATATTATAATAGTTACCACTTGTACAATTTTCCCTTCTTAGGGGGTTTACAATAAAATATAACATACATGGATTACACAACATAATTCTATAGACAAATATTACTTGAATTTACACATACATTGAATGTACATATTGTAATTAAATAAAATGTATTACAATCATACACCCATAAAACTATAGTGCTCTTATTGAGAGATACTCGCCATAGAAGCACCTCTCATGTTGATTTCTTGCCACCTAGTGTCCCTCTTGGAAGAACACTACGGCTCATGTGCATGTTATCAGGTGTTCATTAGCATGTCTCTCTATTGTTGCTATAAACTTGGAGAAGCTTTTCTTGCAGAGTTCCCTCTCATTTGAGTTCCTATTCATCCTTCTTACAAAATACTACAAGAAGTGGTAAGCAAAACCTGCTAACATCAAGGTCAAAATGAACATGAAAATGCAATTTATAAAAATGATACAACCTTCTTATCACAAGATACTCATAATTTGCTTCTCAACTTGGATGGAAGCTCCTTATTCACCCTCAATGAGTGATATACCTCCAAAATTTCTCATACAAATGGGGTTAGTTTCATTCATTCTTCTTCAACAATGGAAATCCGAAAAGTGATTTGGAAGTGTTACAAACATGTTAAACAAACTTAGTTATGTAAATATATTATCCATAAAAGCAATTACTTTCTTACCGAATCAAGTCGATTGATTCTCCTCTTTGGATTTTTCCTTCTTGGATGGGACCTTATTTAGATAAGTGGGATTCTTCATTGGCTACCACTTGAACTATTGGTGCTTTCACTTTTATCTTCTTGTTGGTATTTCGACGAAGTTGTGGATGAAGATTCCACAACTCGTCAACCCAATGGCCACTCATATTACAATGAGAGCAATAGTTCTTACCCATTTTCTTGGACAATAAGCCAATATTTCCCTTTCTCCACATCTTGACTTGGAGAGTGGTATTTACAACTTTCCTCCTTATTCAAGGACATAGGATTCCTTTGGATGGACTTTCTCTTCCAATACATGGCCACATAATAGTTTTATTCCACGGAAAGAACCTGGAAATGTATACTAATTTTTTTGTGTTATAGGGCCATTATTCTCATAATCAAATTAAACATTGGATTATTTATATTTTTCATGCCTTTTAGGGAATCCCTTTATGCAAGTATTGTGTGGGGAAATGTGTTGTCTCTTCCTTTGGGATTTTCATCTCTCTTTGGAGATGATTTGCATTCTTTCTTGATGATTTTCCCATGATTGGAAGGTTGTCCCCTTCTTGATTGCATCTTGCATTCATTCTCACCATCATCATGAGAGGCCTAAAACATTCTTTAGATAAATAATATCATCATTAGTATTGAAAAAATTATTCTTTTCATTCTCACCATCCATCATGTCTATCAAGAACACATCAAACAAGCATACAAAAAACATGTCAAAGAATGTGATTTCTACATTGTTGGTCTTGTCCTCAAAGAGAATCAAAATTTCACTACTCTGGAAAGTAATAAACGTGGAAATTTTTTCCCCTAACTGGATCGCTCCATATGTCATCACTCACAAACATGGGTTCGGAGCCTATCCTTAGCCTCCCTCAATGGTAAACCTGAAAAGGAACCTCTAAATGTCTTGCACTTACGGCCTTTATATTGTTAACACATGTACTTTCATGACATTAGTCACCTCAAATATCTCACTCCACCACCAACCTATCATTTACTATTGTAATGATTTGGAATTATTTTGTCCTCCATTATTATCTTATATCTACAACCTTAAAGATGAGCATCACAGCTCTATGCATCACATTTTCCACATGGATAATCTCGTCTTCATACGTAGGAACACCACAATCATTATTCCCATCATCCCCTTATCTACCAATTGAAGACACGATAGGGTTTACACATGTGTAATTTGTACACACATTCTTTCCCCCTCCTCAAATGGTGTACTAGGCCTATCCTCAACTCAATTTAAACGTCAAAAGTGCACATATGGATGCACCATTATAAAAAAAATAGATTGATCCCTTGAAGGATAGTTATTAAAAATATTGTAAAAATACAATTTGATCCCCGAAGGACAACTGTCAATCAAAATATAGAACGATCCCGCAAAGGATGGACTATCTAAAATCAAAATCAAAATCAAAAATTGTAGACCACTCCCTTGAAGGATGGCTACTCAGTATCATTACAAAAGGCTTCCCGCATTGATCAGCCTTCGTATAAAAGTCAAAATAATCAAAAGCATCCTAAGAAATCTTCCCGCATCGCTAATTTTGCGCAAAAAACATATAACTGGGACATAATTCTACAAGCCATCAAAGGAGAACCTACTCCCCCCGTAAAAGTTGCATATTGACCCTTCCCAAGTTGAAAGAAGGTACATAATCACATTTCCATCTATATCCATGACCCTACATGTGACTAATTATTATTAGTTATATGTTAACATTTGGTACAATGCCTCAAGTGTATTGTCATACATATTTATTTACCATTAGATCACACATATGTATCAAATCCAATTTAAAAGCAAACATTTCACATTTATTCTTAACCATGCTTAAATTACATTTTTGAAACATACATCAATATCACCACATTTGAGTTGCATCACATCAATCATTTAACATCATAGCAACATCTACACATCCAACACAATCTACTCAACATCTCAAAATCTCATAACAAACTCATGTATAACATCACATCAAAATAAATCAACAACACATGAATCCAAAAAAAAATCATATGTATATATATATATATATATATATATATATATATATATATATATATATATATATATATATATCATAAATAAAGTTTATACAAAAGGCCTCAACATGGCTCATATACAAAATCATATACATCTGAGTCATGTACAAAATCCACATAGTATGTGGTAAAATCAAAATTAGATAGCTAGACCTGGATCTCTCTGAGGATACGCGACACTCACAGCGCTCGCTGATGGTTTGACAACACGATATACGCTTGTTATCTCTATACTTTGCATAACGAGGTACACCTGGTAAGTGCTCTATCACTAGTCACTCATAATATCTCATCTCCTCCTCCAACGCCTGATACTGCTCAATAGTCACAAAACCAAGAGGTCCCATTTGTCCTCTTGTTGTTGGAAATCCTCCTAAAGGTACTACATCCTTCCTTGCACATGGCCCTACTCTATGGGCTACACTCCCTGAGGCCTTTGAATTTTCCCCCGCATCTCCATACTTTTCTCGCAACACCTCTCATTGTCAGTGATAACTGTCCCACTATTGTTTGAAGGTTCCATTATCTAAGTGTGCCTAATATCGCTCATGATGTAGTCTGTATCACTCATGATGAACGATTATCTACTCCAATATCAATCTTTCTCTCTCCAACTGCAATGCATCAAATAATTCATGTAATCTCTCCATCTCCTCACTACCATCACCCTCCTCCTCCACCTCTCTACCCCTCTATCTCTACCCTACCCTATCTCTGTGGGCTTCCCATTACTACATCCACCACTTCTTAAAATCCTTTACAACTCTAGCATCATCTACATCTATACCCTTTGGCTCCCCTACCTCCTCAACCTACTCCACCTCATCCACCACTGGTACCGGTAAGTCCCTTTGTGAATCGTCTCGGTGATATACAATCGGATCACCTGATATCTGTTGAGGAATCCTGAACTTCCTTTGCAATCTAAGGAACTACACGTCCTCTATCATCTCCACCCTCATCCCCAAAATCCACCACACCTACCTCAACCCCACTAACTCTACATCTATGCAAAGACATGCAAGAAATCTCACATATGGCCTCAAGACTACGTCATCCACAGATAAACCTCATATCCGATCAGTATAATAAATTTGATCCCTCTCCACCCCATCATCTCTCATACAGTAAAATATCCACCTCATAAAACCCACCACACACTCTGCAGGGTCTCTAACTCTCCAAGGTAGCCCTGGTGGCCTCACAACAGTTATATGATCATATGCCCAACAATGCAACAGAAATCCCACATCCAATCCGAACCTCCTACCAGTCACAAATATCCATAGCTCATGGTATACTTGAGCCAGTATTGCACATCCCCATGCATATACTATCTGATGCTCCATAATCTCAGCTACTTCAGCCACCAAAGTCCATGGAAATCTACCGCCCCATGAGTCTAACAGTGCATAACAAGAAATTACTAGCAAAATAACTGGCTTCAACCAATTCCCTGGAACTTCTGCATCGTAGTAACTCTCAATATGCAACCCCTTGTTGTGTATCTAATGTTAGGGGCATCATTTCCATATAATTGTCTCATAGTATCTAGATGAGCCTCTCAGAGAATGGGTACTATATTCTCACCTTGTGATTAACTAAAAATATAAAATATGATGTTTTATATTCTAAGTTAATCTAAAATAGTAACAACAATGGAATAACTGATATGAAATGAAATATAGATGCTAACTAATTTTATTTGATATTTAAAATGAAATTAAATAATTAAAATAGAAGGGATAAGGTAGTAACCTGAAAATGGCATACCTCATTGTGATTTTGGACTGAATAAGATGATGTGCAGATGAATGCAGAGTATGAAGGTACAACCCAGGAAATTGTCCAGCTGATGAAAATTCAACTGGACTGGGGTGCTTGGAAGATGGACTGAGGCACCTATGAGCGCCCTAGTCTATAGTGTGGGCGCTCTAGTATGTAGAAAATCTCAGGACCTAAATCTGACATGTGTCGCTAGATTTTCAAAATATATTGATCCTTGTCACATGTGATTATCGCACAGTAAATTTTCTTATGTCGCCTATGAACCTATAATGAAGATCTACCTATAAAACCCCATACAAAAAATCAAATCCCTATAAAAATAAATATTCATATGAAGGGGTCGGACAGACCTTAGCTGCTACAATGGTGGAATTACAAGTAAGTGTTGCACTACATTCCAGATCCAATGTAGTTATTTGTGCTTGTGCATGTAATTATGTGCCTAGGGTGCCCTAGCGTCAACGACACGTAAAGATAGGGGGTAATAACAAGATGTAAAAATGCAAATGGTGGATGGAACAAAATGAATACAACCCTTCATATACAGTGTGTTTGATGCAATGATTCCCAAATGTAACCCCTTTCCTTAGTAAATAACTAGCCCTTAATAGTAGATAGTTCGCCCATAAGGTAGTATATATTTGCTTTGTTTATATAGGGATCTCTTGTTCAAATTTTAACACTAATCACCTGACATGCCAACTAGTACCTAGGGAGAATGAGAGGAAAAAATGAAAAGACCAAACTTCAAACTAAAAAAATAAAATCAAGTGTGATGGGGACCATGACACCTAGAATCATGAACCAGGGTGCTCCACGGATGCCCTAGTACTCCCTTTCTAGGTGCCCTAGTCAAAGACTAGATGATGACAACTAAGTGACCAAATACCGACTCTTAGAGAATTCTTGGGATATTACGAGAACTATGTGCAAATGAGTGACAATTGTGTAATACAATACGACAACGACGGCCAACTAGGACTGATGACAATACTAGGGGATGGGTCATTAGTGAATATGTTTCTTATGCAAGATCCATATATAAAACAACATACTTAGTGGTATTAATAATGTAGTAGTAAGTGCTTTATTTTGTGACTACATTTTCCCCCACGTTATTTTGGTGATCCAAAAGCTCAATAACATAAAGTGGTTAGAGATGTGTACCTAAGAGAAGTCCAAAGAAGCCCATGTTGCTATAGTAGAATGCGCAGATGTGGTAGTAAGAGTGTGCCAAATAATAACTATATAGCGTGATCAAACCATTGTATTAGCGTGTTGATCCATGCATCGTAACTGAGAGAGTACTAAGTATTGTGACAAAGTGAACTAAACAATACTGATGTTTGTGATGTATAATGATTGACAATTTCAACTTTTGCATATGGTGACGATATCATGGGGTAGGGAGTGATTATTTCCCAACTCGAACGTGCATGTGTATGAATAAACAATGAGATGATTTAGGCATCCTGCCACCAGAGGAAGAGTGTAGGGAGAAATTTGTGTTATTCTCCAATCTCTAACTACATCCTCAAGATCTAGTCACTATAGATGAGATCAGATCAAAGATTTGTGGTTTTTTTATCCAAATAATTTTAATCAAATATGTTGACCCATATAGGAGTTGTATAGGAAAGGAAATCTTGCCCCCACTCCACTGGTGTCTCCATAATGTAATAGATTCCAAGTTAGGTCATCTGACAAGCAAGTGCAAAATGATGGCTTCCAAGTTAGGTCATCTGGAAGCAAATGCAAAATGTAGAATATGCTTCCCAAGTTAGGTCATCTAGGAAAGTAATAGATGTAATCTTCCAAGTTAGGTCATCTGGGAGGCCGCATTGTAACTCCCAAGTTAGGTCATCTGGGAAGCTGAAAATTGTGTTGAATTTGACATGTGATTGAATGATATGATTTTCAATTGTTAGATAATTTAAACATAGTTTCCCCAAATTGTCATTGATTTGAAATTTGATTACTCATAGAGATATTTTATGCTAGTTGCCCCCAAGGTTAGGTCATTAGGGGGAATCAATGAGATGTCACATATAGAAATTGTATGTTTTTTACCCCCAAGTTAGGTCATTAGGGGGGTCAATGGTGAAATGTTACATAGTGTGTTAGTAAATGTTTGGAATTATCGAATTGGTAGTGTTTTGTTTAAACATAGTGGTGATATAAGGGGAATTATAGGATGACCCCAATGATATGCCCCCCTTTTCAGAGAAAGGGGAAGTGATGATAAGCACGAACGCTAATACTGAAAGTAAGCACGTTAAAACATCGATAGAAAGTGATAGAAATCGCAAAAATGTGTATGATATTGGATAGAAAACAAATGCCAAGGAGAGATATCATGTGGGTGTAATCTGTATGTGATACGTGGTAGGAATAATTCTTAAAAAGAATTCCATAAACGGGGTAGCAAATCGGAGTAAAAACGCTCAAGATATTAGAAAAATCAGTGTGGTGTGTATTAGTTACGTGAATAAGTAACAGAAATAATGACTATAGTAAAGTAGGTGAAGTAACTATAAAGTGAAGTGAAAAAGTGTTTAGTCAAGTATACAAGTGTGTCCCAGTAAAATCTGTGAAAAGCCTCTTAAAAATGCATGTTTGGTCATTTTATAGTGTTTAGTCACTTCATTTTTGTTTGTTTGCATGATTGTGAGATTGAGCACGAAGTGAGTGAAAATGCCACAAGTGAGAGCATCATGTCCTAGTCTAATTTGAGATGGTGGTGACCATCGTAGCGTCACGTATGACTGGCGGAGTTGGTAATGTATGTTTTTTTCAAAAAATGTATGGTGTAGTAGTCATTTTTATTGAATTTTTTACAAATTTGAGAATTTTAATTTTCGTCGATGTTTTAGACCTGGACAATAGTGGTGAAGGTGCACTAGTGACCCTATGGGACATGAGCACCTAGATCTGGGCACTAGTGTCTTGATCCTGGGCGACCCCGGTCCTGCATCTGGGCACCCATGGTCCAAAATGTGTGTATTTGGTCTAGAATGTATGAAAAATGTGAGATTTGTAAGTGTATAGTAATGTGATAAGTGAGTGTGTTTGGATTTGTATAGTGATCTAACGTTGTGCTTGTTTTTCGTTTTGTGGTGTGTGTAAAGGGATATTCACTCAAGGGAGTTCCGCGGTGGGTGTCATCACATGAGTACGTTGCTTAGATTGGGCATGTCAGATGATGATTGGGATGTCATGTATTGTGCTGGCCTACAACACATATCATGGATGGGGGATGTGCCCCATAATATGCCTATGTTGACTGCACTATGCGAGAGATGGTGTGCAGATACATGCACATTTTGGTTTCCTACGAGGGAGATGATTGTTACTTTGGAGGATGTATATCGCATATTGTGATTGTCTAATTGTTGGAGAGAGAGTACATGTGATGCCATTAGAGGATATGGAGAGACAAATGTGATGTTGATTAGATGGTATTTTGTGGGGACTCAAGTACCTATCTGAGGCCCATATCAGTTTGGATGTTATTTTAGGTCTGGGTTCCACGCTTGTGGAAGTTCATTTCCGTGGTGATTGCTTCATCTATCGCAGTGGAGGGAGGAGGTGTAGGCATCTTGTATAAGATGCATGATATATGTTGGCATATAGAGGAGGAGAGTACTAGATATGTGTGGGCACGGTGTGTGTTGGCCCACCTATATAGAGACTTATACCAATTTACTCATGATGAGCATGGCGGTGGGATAGGAGCCACTACATTATTGCACGTATGGGCATATGAGCACATAGAAATGTTGAGGCCAGTTGGAGGTCCATGAGGAGAGTGGGATAGGGTAGAGATATATGTGAGGAGGTGGATTAATATTTGTGGGATGTAGGATGGACACAGATACCTACAGGGCACTAATAGATAGGATGGGGCCCGAGGTAGTTATATGGAGGCCATACCGTGACTATGGAGGATGACCTGAGGATGTTGATAGACTTGCGGATGTATTCAGAGGATGATGTGATTAGAGGATTGATTCCCAGGTGTGGCTGAGATTATTCAGGTGGAGAGAGTATCACGACAGTTTGGCATGGCTCAGGATGTGCCCCCAGAGCCATATATATGGTTGAGAGCTATCAGAGCACCTAGGAGGGCCAGAGCAAGACCAGGGCCACATTAGAGAAACTAGTACCTTCTAGGTCAGATGAGGTAGATGCGGTGATAGAGGTGATAGACTCAGATGATGTGGGTTGCACAGAGGAGTACCATGCATGGTGGGTGGCACATCGATGGGTATTGTTGTTCCCATTGTTTGCAGATGTAGCAGGGTTACCGCAGGGAGGAGTAGGAGAGGGGGAAGCACATGCCCCTCGACAATGTGGCAGCAGCTATAGCGGAGCGTAAGTATCTATATATAGCTATGTCGTGTATTTTTTTATTGGCTTATGGCTTAGTAATGGTTGTCTAACGCGTTGTGTTATTTGTTTTGTAGGTGATGTGTATTGGTCCCTGATAATAGACACATCCATTCACACATTGACGTGGAATGTGCCTACCGATGTACTTGGTGGAGGGATACTTGAGTGAGTGGATGATATAGCGGGTGAGCATGCCCATTTTTTTGAGCCAGTGGCCATAGCAGTAGCGACATGCACCGTATTACTGAGTGAGAGGGACGAGGCATGCGAGGAGACTCGACGATCCCTGAGAGGCTTTGGGTGGTGGTCCTTAGCGTAGGATGTATTTTACATGATACGTGGATTTGCAGTGTCAGTTCTCAGAGAAGTCTACGGAGAACACCTTATTACATAGGCAAGTGGAGAGGTATCTGAGGCCTGAACAGCGGCACAGAGTTAGTGGTGAGGCATCTAGTTCTAGGGCTCTCACAGTACCTGAGAGTGATAGTGATGATGAGGTGTGATTAGTATTATTGTATATGATGTAGGGGAAGTTTCCCCCCAGTGATGATTGTATTTTCTATATATGTATGGACACATGTGATTTATATATGATGAGCTTATTTCGTTGTGTATCGATGTTGTAATGTGATCGATAATGTATGATTGGTGATTAGTGTTGGAATGTATGTGATATTGTTATATATGTTAATGTTTATTAATGTGGATTTTGTAATGCGTAGTTAGTATAATGATGATAGTAGAATGAATGTAAAAATAGATGATGTATGATGATCGAATGAACGTGTTGTGATGAATGTGTATTGTGATAATGTAATGTAATCGTAATATGTGAGTGTGATAAATGGAAGGGGAAAATAGACGATGCCCCCTAACATATGGATGATTAGGTTCATGTAATTAAGACCCCTCATCAGTCAAGAATGAACTATGTAAGCAAGAGTACATCATCGGGAAATGATTGAGTGTGCTAGATGAATGATGGAGCACGTGATGAAAGGTTCTTAGAGAAAAAACCCTCAACAGTCATGTAAGAACCATAAGAACACAAGTGTGTCATTGGGGGGTGAGGTGATAGTAATCACCTACCAAAGACCAAGGCATCACGAAGCGGTGGAAGCATGTGGGATGGAAGCAGTATGAGTGTATGAACCAAACTGAATGTCATATGGAGGTGCGGTGGTATGCATGAAAGTGGTGGGCTGTGAAAGCCAATGTGAAGGAGTAGTGTGATACGGTGGATAGAATGAATATGATGGATGAGATGGATGAAGTGAATGTGATGGATGTGATGATGTAGTGATGTATGGATGTAGTGGAGAGATGCATGAGTAACAAACTGTGGTGGTGGACGTACCATGGCCTGAGCACCAGGCGGAGGAGATGACTCAACTATAGTAGAAACTCTCTGACGAGGTAGAGGAGAGATGGATTGCTCACGTGAGTGAGATCCAAAGGAGATGATGCCCTTATCCTCTAATTGTTGCAATCTATCATGAAGGGAAAGACAGTCATTGTCCCTATGGCCATTTATGTGATGATAATTACAATAAGGTTGGTCACATTGACATTGTAGCCTTGTGTTGTGGGTGATGATGGTTGGATGGTAAGTGAATTAGGCACTTTTCAAGTAAGGAAAATAGCACATCATGAGGTCTAGCATGATGGGAGAAATGTAATGGCTCACATGACATAGATGGAGTGGAAGGAGAAGTAGCCTTGCCATGGAGGAGGAGAAGAAGTACATTGTGGTGGTGGAGTAGGTTGAGCTTGTTTTCCTTGCTTATGAGGACAAAGGTGGAGACTGTGTAGGACGCTCAACCAATTTCGATGGAGGAGGACTAGATGATATAATAGAAGTAGATGTATGTGGAGGATCAAGAACATTTGCAGAAAGAAGATCTTTCTCTAGATTGATAACTTTATATCATAGAAGAATGAATGACTCACATGTATCATATTGTAATCTTTGCTTAAGTGTGAGGTATCAGACCTCGATAGAAAAATGAATTACTTCTCTAGATCAATAGGTTGGAATATTAGTTGATGTATACAAGCATTGAACCATAAGATATAATCCTTGATAGGTTCAGATGAGCCTTGATGTAAAGTAGGTAAGTGGTCATAAGTAACCTTAGGGCCATTGTTGATGATAAACTGATGGAGGAAAGCATCCTCCATGTCATAGAATGTACTAATGGACCCAAATGGAAGATGAGTGTACCATTTAATGCCTCATCAATAAGACTATATCGAAAGGCCTTAAGTAATAATCTATCATTAGAATAAGAGGTCATAAGCATGTGGTAATGTAGAAAATGAGCATGAGGGTCACCAGTACCATCAAAAGCAAGTGAATGTGGGCATGATAAAGTCCTTAGGAAATGCAGAATTATGAATCTTCTTAGGGACAGGGTTACCATGTAATGAATTGTTGTCAATAGAAGCATAGTAAGCCCTACTTTCTAGAGTGAGTGACTGGACTTGAGATTGTAATTGACCTATGACATGCATGAGAGAAAGGATATCTTGTGAAGGAATAGTGGAAGATGGCAATAATGTATTAAGAGGTTGTAATTTTCCATTATGAGTGATCATAGGAATATCAAGAGATGATAAAGAAGAGTCTGATGCTAAGGGCACACTAGGAGTAGGTGTCGAAGAAGCTATAGTAGATGATATAGATGGAATATCCATAACAGTGGTAGGACTAGCATCGAAAAAATCCCTAATAGGTAAGGTGACCAATGGAGATACATCTATATGAGAAGAGGAACAAATGGGTGTAGATGATGTAATAAGAGGAGATGAAATGGTAGGAGAAGAAGAAGTGATAGATGGAGGTGACTCATGCACAGTTCTAGATGCAATCTCAGGAGAAGGAAATGATGGAATAGGAGATTCACATTTGTAGTATGAAAAGAAGGAGAACCATGGCTATCAATCACCTCATCAGTATCAGATAGAGACTTGAAATGAGAATGTCACTAAGAATGCTATCAATAGGATCATCAACATAATAAAAAATTGAATGACCACTAGTATGTGATGACATGAGGAGAAGCAATATCAGATGTAGGAGAATCGTGAGATGGAACTATAGTAGTGTGCTGAGTAGGAGAAGAATCAAAATGTATGCATATGTGAAGATGTGATCAATACCAAGCAAGTAATCAATAAGAGATTCATCTAAAGTTTCCTTGGAGAGATCAGAAGGAGGATCACTAGTAGCCGTATAACATGGTGTACAATGAGTGAAGGTTATTGGATCCTCAACAATACTAATGCCAATGGGAGAATCTTTAAAATGAGTAGGCACATATTGTTGACCATCTAGAAGTTGTTGGATATGAGTGGAATAGGAATAGGATTACTATAGAGAGTTGTGAGCTCAGCAATGGCAACCTCATCATATATAGGGTTGACACTAAAATGAGACATGATGGGTGAAGAAGATGAACTATTCTTAGCCATTAGGGTTTGAAGTGGATCCTAGGGAAAAATATTCTTAAAGTACGGGTTCACCAAAATGATTAACTAAAAATATGAAATATATTTTATATTCTAAGTTAATATAAACTAGTAACAAAAATGGAATAACTGATATGAAATGAAATATAGATGCTAACTAATTTTATTTGATATTTAAATGAAATGAAAATAATTGAAATAGGAGGGATAAGGTACTAACCTGAAAATGACTTACCTCATTGTGATGCTGGACTGAATAGGATGATGTGTAGACGAAGCAAGTATGAAGGTACAACCCAGGAAATTGCAGCAGATGAAGATTTACTAGACTGGGGCTGCCTGGAGAGGACTAGGGCCTATGGGCACCCTGGTCTATAGTATGGGCACTCTGGTCTACAGAAAATCTCAGGATCTGAATCTTGGCAGTGTCGTTATATCTTCACAATGTCTTGATCCTTGTCACATGATTGTCGCAGTATCTTCACTTATGTTTTGTAAACCTGCAATGAAGATCTACCTACAAAACCCCATACAAAGCATCAAATTCCTAAAAAAGAAAGATGCATATGAAGGGTTCAGATTGAACTTAGCTACCACAATGGTGGACTTACAACTAAGCATTGCACTACATTCCAGACCCAATGTAGTTATGTGTGTTTGTGTGCTTAGGGTGCCCTAATGTCAATGACGCAGAGATAGGGGCAATAACTAGATGTAAAAATGTAAATGGTGGATGGAATAGAATGAATACAACCCTTCCTATGTAGTGTGTGTGATGTAATGATGCCCAAATGTAGTCCCTTGCCTTAGTAGATAGCTAGCCCTTGATAGTAGATAGTTCCACCCATAAGATAGTAGGTATGTTATGTTTATATAGGGATCTCTTGCTCAAATTTTGACACTAATGACCTGACATGCCGACTAATACCTAGGGGAATGAGAGGGTAAATTATAAAGACCGACCTTGAAACTCTAAACTAGATGTAAGTGTTGTCGGGACCAGGGCACCTAAAATCAAGGACTGGGGTGCCCACGGGTGCCCTAGTACTACCCTAGGCACCCTAGTCAAAGACTAGAGATGAAAAATGACCAAATAATGACACATGAGACTCCCTGAAAGATGACCAGAACTATGCAAATAACTGACAACTGTGTAAGACAAAATGATGACGATGACCAACTAACTGATGACAGGACTAGGGGATAGGTCATTAGTGAATACTTTTCTTACGCGATATCCATATATAAAATAACATATTTGGCAGTATAAATGTAATAACAAGTGCGTGATTTTGTGACTACACCCTGGATAGGTATTCGCAAAATA
Source organism: Taxus chinensis (assembly GCA_019776745.2). Taxonomy (NCBI): domain Eukaryota; kingdom Viridiplantae; phylum Streptophyta; class Pinopsida; order Cupressales; family Taxaceae; genus Taxus; species Taxus chinensis. Next base: position 676,272,300 of record CM034146.1, read on the forward strand.
TTGTATACATCATATAAAGTAACAGTAATCTCATTGGTATGGAACCAGAATGTCCTTGTACTTAGCTCCCATTTATCTAGGAAAACAACTATCAAACCAACATCTCAAGGAATCCACTGCTAGTTGTTGAACATTCCCAAACCAAGAACGGCCACATGTGGCCACTCATTATTTATCACATCTCCTCTGATCCTTTCTAACATCTCGAGGACTCTGTCACTGAGGTATATGGTGTCCCTCACCTACAAAAATAAACAAAAAATGCATCACTTAGTATTTTTATCATAAATTAAAGCAAATCACAGCCGATTGCTAATCGGCAACGTTTTCATTAGACAGGTTGATGGTGATCTGCTTGATCGTTTTCGATCATATGATCGGTGCCGATAGACATTCGCACCCAAAAAATTTCAAAAGCATAAATACAAAAGCAAACCTACTTATCCCTCTCCTAGTCCACTACCTATTAATGTTGCTTTCGCTTGCCTCCATCTCTCAAAAACACTCAAAAGTGATCAACCAGAGTTCTTGAATCACAAAACAATAGGTTGCAAATGATCCATTTGCACTCCTGACATTTATTTTATAATATCCTTTGTCATGATCATCGATGATCATAAATCACTATCGATCTCACTACCCTAACCGCCGGATATCCATAATCATCGCCGATTCCTACCCTTTTTGTACACCTTACCTATTTCGGTCACCTATAACTTTTTAATCACACTGCAACACCATCAAGATCTTACATACGTTTTCTTTGATGCATAGTGCCTTGTCAAAAAAATTGTTTTTAATCATACATCAAGTTTTGCACACATTATAGATGTCTTCCTTCGACCGTTTGGTCCCACACCTTCACACATCCTCGCAAGAGCACTCCCATTAGATCCTCTCCATGTAGCAGTCTTCCCAAAACACGTGTTTGTATGTGGTCTACATTAATATCGCCCTCATGAAGTCGTATAATGTCCCCTACCAAGTGTTTCCAAGATTATTACCATCTCTATAAACTCCTCCAACATGGTCATTTCATACTACAATCAAATCCTAGAGAATCTTAAAGAAAATCTATCTAATCAATCTAACTCTCTTCAATCCAATGACCAACCGAGTCAACCATTGGCTTGAGGGGGGAACAATATCCTTATCACAAAACTAGTGCATCGTCATGCTAGTTTTTTTGCCCCAGCCTGTTCCTATAAACAACTCAACAAAAAGGGGAAAATGTAGACCCTGCTTTTTCACCCCTAAGTTACCTGACACACATTAATCATATTATCATTATTTATCATCATCATCATTATTCTAAGTACATTATAATTTACCATCGTAAATCCTATTTTACCTGCGTAAACCTCATTTACCCTCCCCTAACCACTTAAAACCAACCTAACCTAATTTATCCTACTCATCCTAACCCCATAACCTCTTCCTACCCATATTCCTAACCTCCCACCATTCATCAAACAACCTTAATCCTCAAATGGAAAATGGTTTCAACCATTTTCCATCTTTCCTTTGTTTGTTTTCTACATCTTCAGGAAAATTGACGGCGATCTGTGATTTCCGGAAATCGTTATGGACGTCGTCAATTCTACTTAAATCACCCTCTTGCCCATTTTCCATTTACACACATAGACAAGTTAATCAGAGACTGTATTTGAGAACACATTTTTGCACCCTCGTATGACATCACTACATTTGGAAACATCAACACCTTGCTACTAATCCCTGAGGAAATATCGTCAAGTCATCATTCACCCTTTTGGAGCTCTGTCATCCTTAGAACATCCAACAAGATTAACACATTGTTATCTAGTATTTTCAAGAATATTGTACATTAATTATTGTCTATAATCAGTCATCAACATCGTCCTTCATAGCCACTTCACACTATGTCTTTCATTTGATCATTTAGTCAAGTTTTTAGAATATCTGCAATTTTAACAGTGATCGTCATCGATTGGTGTCCCAATCATATTTGCTTCTCATTAGCCCTGCAAACACATTGAATATTTTTTCTTAGTATTGTCTATTTCTAGGGCTCCCTTATTCACTCTTAGCATTATCACATTTTATCTTGCATCTAAAACAATCTGTTTTATCAAATTTGATCAAAATAAGCCCTTTTGTCCCCATTCAATGTCAATTCCTGATCATCATTGATCCCTATCTTTTTAGTCATTTCTAGTATTTATCATATTTTCAACAATCTATTTTGATCTAATATGTTGTCTTGCAATAGATATTTCTTGTAGATGGCTATTGTAGGTTTGTCACATCATATCATTAGTATATATGATGTTTCGATCATCCAACAACCTTTTGGGTGGGAATAATTTGATATCGCACCTGAGCTGAGTTTGTGTGTTATTTCCCTTGCATTAGAAGTTGAATACATCAAGGATCATCTTGAGATCATATTAGAAGAACATGAAGCTGCGGAGTAGTTCTTGTTTGATTACTTCTAGGACTTTGAGCTTTCCACGACCCTAGCCTGGGTTGCCTACAATGTAGAGCATGACCTTCCTATCCTCTCAAGTTTTAAATTATTTTCTTTTATCCTATTATATCACTTAATTGTATCAAACGAGATGATGCCCTTCAAGGAATCCCTTTGGATTCTTGGGATCGACCTTATCCAAGTAACGTGTTACATCTTTATCTAATATTTGTTTGTTTAGTTGTCTTTGTATACAAGTCTTCTCACTTGGTGAAAGGAGGAGCCTTTTACATTTTTGGTGTGTAAAATCATCTCAACATTGCATTTTTCAACACAGGTATCAGTAAACCTTTTTTATCTTAGTTTTTGGTATTTCAATGTTATAACATCTAACATAAATTCACCATAAACACCTATTAGTATTTGGGTGTCCTCTCATATTATTTTTGAATGATGGAGAAGAGTTTGTGGTACTCCCTACGTGGGAAGAGGAAGAAGTTTCATTGAAAAAAATATGATAATATTTTCGTTTCCGTCTTTAAAAGGGAGAATGGTTGAGGAAAACTGAGAAGAATCACAAGTTTTTATGAACTAAACAATAGAAGTGAATGAATTGAACATTGAAGGAGGGTTGTAATTTTCCATGAGGGAAACAATGAAGAAGAAATAAGTGTTAGTTAATGTACGTGAGGATAATGCAGTTGAATACCCTTTATATGAAGTAGATGAAGAAAATAAATTGAATAATGATGATATGGTTGTGGTAAAGGTTATTGAGAATGGACATTTGACAATCCACCACATGACTACAAATTATGACAAGAATGGAAATAATGGTGAAGAGTTGGACAACGTGCCTAAGGGACATTGTGAAGAAATGGAAGGAGTGTTTGTAGGATCATTTGATTTCCATAACGTGGTTTATTTATAAGTAAGTCCAAAAATGAATAATATAACAAATGAGAAGAAAAGTGAGATTGAAGATATATGTTTCTACATGTATTAGAAATACTTGAAGATTGAGAGATTGTAGAAGACGATAAATGTCACTCATGTGGCATAGAGGTAAAAATGAGATAGAGATGGTAGATAGGTTTCTACCAAGTAAAATGAAGGAAGAAAATGGTGGGGCATATGTGGGAGGAATCCACAAAAGATTTGAACAAGAGGTTCTTATGAGTCAAGAGATGCATTTCTTTTATATTGGAAGTAAGATTGCAAGATTATTTGCACATGACATGTTTGTGATGCCTAAGAAGATGAAGAGGAAGCAGGGGAAGAAGGAGAAGAGATTGAGATCGATGATTTGATGTTGTTATCATTAAAAACATGTGTGGAAGATGATGATGTTATATCTAAAGTGTGTCTTTTGGAAGTGTGAAGGAGGAGAAGGATGTGCAAGTGAATGCACATGATGTTAATTTAAAGGTAGCATTGAGTAGAAAAAATGAGAGAATTGTTGCAACAAACATGACATTGGAGGATATGTATATGAGAACGTCAAATTCTCATGATACTACATATGTTTCATTTATTACAAATATTGAGGATGATAGAGTGCAAAGACAAGTTGCAGCAAATGAGCATTTATTGAAGAGTAATGTTGCAATTGTGGTGGTGTTGAATAGGGAAGTGCCCATGAGAATTGTTGCTTTTATAAAGTGGGTAGTTTATTGATTTTATAGCAGTTATAAGTGAATACATGAGGCTGAGAGTGTTGTGGAGAATATTTTAAGCATGTGATATGGTTGTAGGTATGATGAGTGGATTTGATGGATTCTTTGAAAAAAAAAATCCATGAGAGGAGAAGTTGAGGACAATGCATACTCTTGGGAGAAAGAATTTTGTGGATGGAAAGAAGAACAATGTAATTTAGAATAGTAATGAAATCATGAGATACATGCTACTATAGGAAGAAGAGGTGATTGATTCAAATACCATGAGGGCTAGAAAAACAATAGCATTGAATACACTTAGTGGTAGTGGTCAAATAATAGTGGGTTAAATCCCACAAGAGGATGGAAGATTCAAAAAGTTAGTATCTCAAGAGGAGGTGGATGGACTACTATTGTGTCCCTGCAATGGGTAAGGTAAAGAGAAGGATGATCAAAGCTATATTGAGGAGGATGGTTTATGGACCAGACATATGAAAAAAACTTTAAAGTACCTAACAAGTCTGAAAGTGACACTGTGGTCATTGGTCAAAAGAGTGATTCAATCATTCATCCTACAATTATGAGCACGAGCTTGGATATTTTATACATCAAATGTTTATTGCAATACCATCCACTGTGTACAAGCAATCTTGTATCAACAAAAAAATTATGCTTGTGGTCATGTGGACTAGCTAGTTATTTTGTTGTTTTGACATGGTGAATTTGATCAGTGGGAAGCATTAGCATTCCAATACTTCAAGAGTAACAAGTACATCATATATCATTAGTTTCATGTACCTAAAAGGTTCCAATAGAATCGGTTGTGTTCCTCAATGTAGTTCCCCACTCTCTTATGCCTGTTGGTGAAGAAGTGGGTCCCTTCTCGTGAAGCGACGTGGTTTCAAAACTTCACAAATAGGTTGTTGTTTTTACTTATGGAAAAAATTGTAGAATCAACTAATATGAATCTCTCTCATGCTTGAGATTGCGCAAAATAAGTCGTAAACTTCTTGCCAAAAATTTAGGGATGATTTGTGGTGGATCTGGTTTTGAGGGGTTTGTTGGTTTTAAATGATATGGTAAACACCTCACCATTCATCGATCGACATTTGGAATTCATCTTGCGTGTTTTGGTGTGAACACGTTTTATTTGCATCCTTAAGTGTCATTGCTTCAATCCACTTGGTGAAATAATCTGTTGTTGTAAGTATCCACTAGTGGCCTTGACTTGAATCTGTGTTAATCACTCCAATGAAGTCTAATCCCCATTGCATGAATGGCTGATCAAAACTTTAACTGTGAGTACCTAAACCATGATCATATTTAATTCTTCAGTGAGATTTAATAATAATAATAATAAATTTTAAATGAAGACTTATAAAATAAATAAAACATTGGGATCATGTTGACCATGAGGGGTGCTTAATTTACCTCGGGAATGGGAGACACTCTAACCCCACTTGTGTGTGAAAAAAAAAGGAAGATTGATTGCCATGTGAAAACATGCAAGGCCATGTGATTGGCATTTAGCGAATGTGTGACTATGATTGGTAGGTATTTCTACCTCTCCCACACAATCTCAGTTGTAACATTAATGAGTTTTTCTTGGTTGTCAACGGATTTCTCTCCCCATTTATTTCCAATTTATCGTCTTCGTCATAGAGTTTCCTCTACAACCATCCACATGTAACCAACTTGAGGCTTTTGTTTGCCTCTTTAGATGGGCATAATCTAGTTTCTCTTTTAGAGCACCAGAAGATATTTGTAGCAGGGCATTGACGTCCCTCTAACATGCTAGAAAGGGGTCTTTGTTAGATGTTATTATGGCAAGTGCTCAGAAGTAGGATAGAGACATCCATCAGAGTATTTCGAAGATTTATTTATCTAGGTAATGGTGTGTTGTGTTGAGGTGTTGGTACCTATGTATGCAATAACATAGAATCATAAGGGAAGCATGCAAATTGTTTATCAAAATTCCTCATAGATGTGTGATCTTTGGACTCCAATTGTCACCGGAAATGCAAAACATGGGTTCGTTGAAAATGCCAAAAAGAAATGTGGTTTCATGGGATTCGATGACTGGAAACCTGTGTTTCGAAGAAATCCCTTCTGTGGCAGGTCAAAGGACCATTTTGCATTTGATTTGCATACTTGGTGTTTGGTAAATGTGGCATGCACTTGAGGTGAGGTGGTATTGTTGGTAAATGTGCTTGGGATGTGAGTTGGAAAATTGGTTGGCATTTGACTCGGCCATTGTGTGGCATTACATTGAGTTTGGTTATGAGCTCGACATTGAGCTTGTCTTGGATGTCGAATTTTGACCCGTGTAACTTGGTCCCGTGGTAAGTTGAGGAGTTCGTTGAGCTCAGTATTGAACTCGCCTATCGATGAACTCGGTGACTTGGCATATAAACAAATGCTTAGGAAGTAATAGTTGAGCATTTGAGTTGGCATTTGGTGAATGCGTCGTCAGCCTGCGCCAAATCTGGAACTTTGTGACAGCAGTGAATTGTTTGACGAAGTGTCATAACTATGGCAGTCGAGAACCAATCAAATTCACCTCTCGTACATCGCCTCATGTTTGAACCAAGCATGGTTTTCTTCCTCTTTCTGGCATGATTCTAGTATTGTTAGTTTCCCCTTCATGATTGTAACAAAATCAAAATCAAATGACGGGTGTGTTATTTAAATAAAACCAAATTTTGTTGCTCAAATTGTTGAAAATCAAGTTGACTCCACCCAACTAAAATGACTATTTTGTAGAGTTGATTACCTTGCTCCCATAATGTGTTTGAGACTAACTAAAAAATTAGACGAGTGAATTTGGGGAAATGTAGTCACTAATTGCAAATTGCACACGAGATTTTGTACAAATACTCTACCTTAAAACACCTTGCAAAAGTTAATTAAAACGTTTGAAAACAACATGCAAAATGCCTCCCTCACTCTCATAGCAAACATGTTAACGATTGATTGTGTTCTCTGGTGATATGGAATGTCACACCGACCCTTAAACCAACTCTAGGTGATCATTTAACGGCATGTGTTTCTAAGCCTGGTTCGCATTTTCATAGTACGGGACAGCTGCCAAAAGTTAGAAATTTGCTTGTCTTTTGGCTTGTGGTTTAGAGATTCATGTTGCAAAACTGAAATTTACCACCACATACCTCTAGAATTATGCCGTGAAAATTGAAATCAACCTTTAATTTTTGGAAAACTACTTTGGGAGCTAGTTTTTGCAAGCGGATTTTGTAGGTCACTTGACGTTCTGCACCAAGAACGAATTGATGCATTTACAATAATCAGCTCCATAAAGTTAGTCATAGATTAATCTCTAGTTGTCAGAAATGAGTTCCCTCAATTTTGATGGTTTTTCTACATATAGGGGAGTGGATGTGGAATTGACAAAATGTATGTGTTCAAGTCTTGCATGTTAGTTTTCAAACTTAGTTTGGTAGCCACTTTGGCTAAATTGGTCACTTTTGTAAATTCGCAACAATAACTGGAAAATTGTCATGGGACCCCCCCTTTAAACTTAATAACTTTTGAGAGGTTTTAGGACACCATCACATGACTCTATGAACCTCTATTTGTTACTTGCATTAAGACTTTTGCTTTTGAGAAATTATGTGTTTTTCTCTCTTCTCTCTCTAAAGATTGAAAATGCAATTAAACTAAAGATGTATTCCTTACCCTCTCTAACTACATGCAAAGAGTTTGTATCATTGTGAATGGGAAATATGCATACATGGATAATGTTAGATTGTAGGAGATTTTTATGCCAGCTTCTAGGGATGACCATGCTTTTGGTTGCAAGTACCCTAGACAAAAGGATTCAGTTAGCACCATTTTGTTGTTTTGTAGTAGCATGTAATCCTTTGAATGTAATGTAATTAAAAAGGATAAATCTTTCATTATTGTTATAAATGGAAATGTAAGTTATTGATTTCTATAAAAAAAAGTATGAAAATGTGATTGTATTGGGATGTTATGAAATGGGTACTTGACAGGGGTGTAATACTAATGGCAGGTTATATATTTGCTAAGGGTGTAGATTTATCTACAAACTGAAATTGAAATTTCATTTTATAGCATGCTCATGTGTGGAATGATGATTGTGTTCATTGTGTGATTTACCAAATATTAGAGAACCACGGAAGGAAATAACTAATTGAAAAGAATGATCTAAGAGTAATTTTCTTGTGTGGATTGCCCATACGTGTAATCACCTTTGTAATATAGAGAACGAAAGTTGTAAGAATGATCTTAGTTGTATTAGTACATGTTGGCATCAACTAACATAGAGAAAATAATATTACAAGTTTAGGATACGTATTGAATTGTGTATGCTAAATGGCAAAATGATGTGAAACACCTTGTTGGGATTGCAAATGGTTAAACCCTATTAGGATGATAGCCTAAAAGACAACATGAAGGACCCTAACCTAGTAAGCCTTGTGAAGGATATTTTAGACCATGTGTTAATCATATGTTTTTCTTCCAAAAAATGGAATCAAAGAGAAGTTGGCTATCCAAGAATGACATAAGTAAGAGGAGTGCATGATATTGAGCAACCTCCCTAAAGGACCTACAATTTACCATTGAGATATGTACATGGACCTTATCTTCATGTGTATTCCCTAGAAACCTAGTAGTAGGTGTTGGTATGTGTGTAAGTATGTATGGCACAATTGTCAAATGGATATAGTCTTACATTTGAAAACATGAGGAGTGAATGTGTCTAAACAACACAATTGTATGGTTAGACTTTGGAAAACTAAGTTATCATGGAGGTGACTAAACAATGTAATTGCATGGGTTCGTGGGAGCAATTAGAGAATGCAATAATGTGACATTGAAAGGTTATCAAACAAGCATCGAGTAAACAATAAAGTGAGGTGGAACCCTCGCGTTAGTACATCAAGGGGAAATCCTTTTTTGAATCAAAATGAAAACTAAATAAGACTTGTTATACAAATATAAATGAAGGGGTGTGGTAATTGTTTATGTATGTTTAATTGTAATGTAAAATTGTCAATATTATATCAAAATCTTCACCCTAAGATGAAAACGAACAAGGAAATTCACTAATATTGTAACACCATGGTAAACCATACCTTCCTAGGATGAGATGAACATAGACATTGTCAAAAGAGGGAAGTTGGTGATTTGTACCTTCTCTAGTAGTGGCTTGAGGTAAGTTGCTTCCTTGGAGCCACCATATGAATGGTTTGTCACACAAAATGACTATATGGAATTTTAACCCTATGTTAGATCTTGGCCTTGAGTGTTAGATGAACTACGTTAATAGTATGGCCATGGAGTATAGAGTGAAAGAAGGATTATGTGGGAGTGACTTATGCCATTTAGGATTGCTCTAGGACGTACATTTTGATCTTTAATGACAACTTGTTTCATAATGATTCTTGGCATTGAGTGGTTTATGTGAAAACTAATCCCCGAACTATGAAATAATATAGCAATGGATGCGAGAATTTGGAGAAGTATCTAAAGAGACAATGGGGTGGGTAAACCCTATTGCAGCTCTTATTAATACATAAGTTTTTTAGAGTTAAACTTAAACAATAAAGTATTTAGATCATTGAAAAATTTGTTTTCGTAACTAATCTGAGACTTGTTATAAATCATTCCTAGTGTGAAACCTAACTATTGGGGCTATTGCAATAAGGACCTATCGCTTCATCATCTTCTTGTGTAAGACCTTAGACGTGTTTATGATGAAGGAACCATGCATAGAAGTGCGAGGTAAAAAACCTATCATGTGATAGGCAATTAGAAGTAAGAATGTTTAACAAGCATGGTGACTAGAGTGTGCTTCATGTCGCACTCGGAAGTCACGTATATCGAAACCAACTCTTCAATAAGGAATAAAATTGAAATTTCATTAAAAGAACTAATGAGAATAGAGATGTGAACTAACTCATGAAAACCCAGAAAGAAAATGAATCTTATTTGAGATGTTGGTATCATGTGTCTTGGTGGCATTAGCTATTCTTTCGTAGTTAACATTTCTTAAAGGAATGGAATACAATGCATATGAAAGTAAACTTGTAAGTTATGTGTTCGTTTGGTAGATGAAAATTGTGAGTGTTAGTGTATATGTGGGCCCAATGTTGTGTGTCTTGTGATCAGTGCAGCAGTAGTCAAAAAATTGTGAGTTTTACTATTGCATTTTGGGTTGTGAATTTTTGGGTTTTACACTCAATAACTAGAAGAGTATAGCAAGTGGTTGTGTATGTTGAAGGGATAAAATGGATAAGTGTCAAAGAAAAGGCAAAACAAAAACTTGAGTAACATCTCAAATTCATAATGTAATTGCATATTTGGATTCCTCTCAAAAAATACACACTTTCAAAAAAAATGCACTTGATTTTGAGGTCATATGTAAAAGCTATGACTCTCGGAAGTTTCAAGGTTTTTCTCTATTACAAGACTATCGTTTTGGCTTAAAAGTTAGTTTCAATAATCATCAGGTCAATTTCATAACCACTAATTTGCATAAAGGGGTGGTTTTTCAACCATCAGGGAAATGTTCATTGCTTTGTTTGAAGCACAATTTCACCCATAATGTAAAAACAAAGCAATGGCCAAAAACGACTCATGTTCTCTTCATGAACATTTTTAATTTTCTTGGGAATTAGAAACGACACTGCAAAATGTCAGAGAGATTAGTTTCATTCAAATTCTTGGACTAGGAGTTACTTTGGCAAGCAAGCAAGTAGGAAGGGAAGAGTTGAGAGACCATTCAACGAGAGCATAGTGAGAGATGTATCAAGTCCATGAGGAATTGTGTAACGGAAGATTTTCTTCTTCATGTAATGTTTCAATAAGCATGTTATGGCCAGAGACTGAGAGTTTATTTGTGCATGTGAATATATGTAACTTTCAATGAATTCAATATAAAGAAGTGTTTGAATCTATGGTTGTGCTCTTAAGTTTGTGTTTGTTCATTTGATAATGTGTGTGTCTAAACTATAGGAGTATGTTGCCATTAATGCAGTCCCCTAATTCTCATCTACAACAAAGAGGCTAGAGGAGTTGAAGCTCAAAGAAGTGGATTGCATTCAATGCTCATCCCCTTAATTACAAATGCTAAATGTTTACAACGTTTGTATTATTAGTGACCTACACTTCGTGGAATCCTTCAAATAATTAACATCGATACATGATTGGGTTATAATTATGTCAACTCCACATGGATAAGAACTATGAAATATAAGCCATTACACGCTCCAAAACCTTTTCCGATGGGAAAGAGACTAGTGAGTGAGAAGCCCAAAGAGATGGATGGCATTCATTGATCCACGCCACTACAAACAAATGTTTATAGTGCTTGTGAGGTAAATGGGCCCCCTACCAAAAAATGAGGAAAAATGTCATTAGGGTGATAACTATTCGTGGACTTTGTCTTGAAATGACACATACACATGTAAAAATCCCACAAACCTTCAAATAATTAACATAAATATATAAAGATAATCAATGTGTTACATAAATTAATGATTTGTGATCTTAAACACCCATTTGGAAGGTAAATGTGGTATGGCCACTTAGGATATTATGTTTTCTATTCCATGTTTGGGGAGAGGATTGTTAAGTAGTGTGTCAATTTAGAAGAGTGACCAACTTTTTGCACCCCTATCATGTAGTAGTTGACCGCACATGCATTTTCAAACGGGGCAATACAGATCATGTATGTTTGAAGGGAAGGCAATGCATCATCTTATGTAGTGAGGTCTTAGATGAGGAGGAAAAGTAGTAGGTACACCCAACTGATCTACAACCCGAGCTTCCCAACTCTAAGAGGCATTGCCCTTTATGTAAATAAGACATACATGATTAGAGGAATCATTCCATGAATTGCCTTCATAGCACATCCTTTCACCTCCATCGTCATTGTTTATGGTTGGAAGAACACCAACACACGTCTACTTCCCACCATTATTGTTTTTGTTTTTTAATATTGCAATAGCTTTCAATGACAAAGTTGAGAAACGATTGTCGACCATGTGACTAACGCAATATGATGTTGACAATAGCCAACTTGACCTTCAACTTGTCTATATCAAAGCTTTCTGCTTTCCCACAAAATTGTCAGGCAAAATAAAGGCAAACAACTCACAAACATGCACATGAGACATGCACTAGAGATTGAAGTCATGATTTTTAAACTTGTAACATGTCATGTCCTGGCATGGTAAGGAATGTCCCCTAATTTCGTATCTTGTAGCATTGATACTCCATTATCTCTTGATGATGATTTTTTCTTTGTTTCCGAGATGTTTAGATTTATTAATTATATATTGACTTAATCAATACTCAAGTACAATGGGCCTCACATTAATAATAATTGAGGCAAGGATGGTTTGTAAGGCATTACATGCACCAAAAGCTTTGCAATTTGGAAAAAGAGTTGGGTTAAAAGCCCTGTTTTCTAATAATCACTATTCCTCCCCAAATGCTTAGAGGTGCTTCTGCGCTTTGTGGATCCACTTGCCTTGTGATCATTACTGATGAAAGGTCATTAAAGTAATGACTACTCATGAAATTGTTCATTCAGATCAATTAAACAGGTCAAAACCTCACAAAGATTCAAAATCCAATATTAATGTAGATCACAACTCAAAACACAACCTTTAAGGAAGCTTCTTTCTTATTGGCAAGGATTGATTTACCATAGAGCTTGGTCATAGTTTGAAATAGTGTAGTAAAAACACGTGAACAATATCTAATGTAAAGTGGAAAGGTCCCTTTTTACATAAGATGGTGCAGAATGCTCCAAGAAGCGGAGCTATTAAAACCACATTGAACACAAGGGGCACCCACCTTGTCAAATACAAGTAAATCAAAATCCATATATGAAGTTAAAATATATTTCCCCTTCCTGATTTCAGAAAAGATTAGTTTGAACTTTAGAGTATTCAGGAATGAAAGGATGGATCGCGGAGTGTGATCTGAAACGTTGATAAAAAACCTGCAGATATTTTTGCAGAAACTATTATAATATCAATATGGACTGAAAATATTAGATCTTCAATAGTGAACTAGTAGTTTGGGAAACAAGCCTATAAACAGCTTTGTCTTCCATTCACAACCAAGAGTTCTCTATTCATGTAAATTATCTAACATGGCATGCAAACTTTAGCTTGTCAACTCACAAATGAATGCCCTCTACCAGATAATATGTGATACTGTTTCACTACTTTAGCAGTGAGAAACTAGTTCTGTCTCATAATTCACTCAACAAAGAATGCATTGCAGCCTTGAAATCGTTATAAAATCTCCCTTCAGAAAATCTAGATGCACGCTTTCGTGCAGCTGCAGCAATTTTTAAGCGCTCTGCCTCTGGCATCATCATAAGAGTGTATATTGCATCAGCAAATTCATCTACACTTATCGCTAAAAACCCAGTCCTTTTGCCATCTTCATCTAAAAGGATGTCCATCTTTGGTCCTGCAGAATTGTGAGCTGGACGAGGAATAACACGTGAATTATGAGATTGTAAACACAACATAACCTGATATATTAGCAAAGATCATATAGTACTTATTCTTTCGTATCAATTAATATTTTCACAATGTGTAAAACCCAGCTGTTGTGTGCAAGCAAGACAATAAGAAAACTTATAATTGCTAAACAATATTGACACTACAAAAGCCCAACATACCAATTGGAACTGCGCCAGCTGCCATGTACTCTACAACACTTATGCCAAAATGTTCATCTGTCATTGAATGAAGCCCAGAGATAGCCGTCCCAAGAAGATCCACCAGGTTTCTGATTGACATAAAAATCAGGTCAAGATCTGACAAGATAATCTTTCATTTAGATCGGGGCAAATACAAGAATACTATAGAACATAATTAACACCACTATCAATTCATCTTCCTTTTGTGATAAATCCAGGGATTGGTTTGAAACAGACCTAATTCTGCTAATGGCTGGTATTTGTGCTATATACTGAAAATTAGTTCAATAAGAAAGTGGAAGTCATAATGCATTATTACATTTTTATAAACATAAATGAAATGAAGACACGGAAAGAATAGCAGATAAAAGAATGCACAAGATAACATGCAAACAGGGCATGAGTTCCAATATACAAAGAACATGATTCAATGCACTTCCCTCATTAGAGACCATAAGATCTAAGACCCCATCACAAGATGATTTATTTTTCAGACTGAAAACACCAATCATTTTCTTAAAATCCGCTTATATATTATTTATGAGACTTCAATGCACTTGTTCAATTTTCTTCCAAGCTTTTATTTATTTCTTTTCAACCATAATACTTTATAACAGGATTATAAGTTATAACTTATCTATGTCTAGGCTCATATCCGTAATATATAACTAAATAGAATGTATGTATATATATTTAGAATAAGTACCATCTTACAAGGGGCACAAGGCCACCCACTTGTCCATGTCATTAACAAGAAAAATGTCAATTGAAAAGAAACTGTTTGAATCAGTTTTCTGAAAATGATCCTCTCAATTTGTTCAAGGCTCTCTCACCAAGGGGTGAGAACATATCAAGGTACTTGCAGCACAGGAAGATTACAGATAACATTGTTAATAAATGGACTCAAGCATCCAGATATTAGAATAGAAACCTAAAAACAGGCTACAGGTACACAATGTGAATGCTCAAGATAATCACAGCAATCACCACTTGTTTGAGCACTTCATATAGAACTTATGAATTGTGCCACAAGGGAACATCACATTTCAGATTACCCAAGGTCGATAAATCCATTTCACTAAGTAAAGAAAAGACCAGAAGCAACCAAAAGAAAGAAGTACATCCCAATTACAGTGTCAGTACGCAATCTGATCTCAGGTATATCATTGTGGCATTTGTCAATGTTTAACAATGTACTTTTAAGTTTTATCTAGAAATATGGCCAACAGAGCCAATTTGGAAAATTGTTGTGTATATAACTAGATGATCTGATATAAGGTCAGACCCAAAAAAAATATAATAGATTTAAGTATAGCAAAAACTCCAGTAGTGAATCAAGCACAAGATACAAACGGTTAGAAAAGAAAGTTTTAAATTTCCCTCAGCTTAAAAATGGTGTAGAGTTAAACAAGTTGAAAAGTGCATCTATGAGCATAAAGCTGTTAAATTATTCACATACTGTGAATTCATTTGATGTGTGCAATGAACTCTAACATAATGCTAAGAGTAATTTATTAGCTGATATAAACCATAAAAATACATTAAAAAACCACAGTGAAACACTAACAGTAGTCAGTTTATAAATTCTGAACAGCCATCAAAGGTCATATATAAGATAGTCATAACCATTTAGAGGGCACTTGACACATTTTGACCCCATCTATAAAGCAAAGAGCAGTAGTTTATTCAGAACCAGAGCAAGACAAGTAAGTCATGCTTCAGTAGTTTTGTATCATTTCCAACGCAAGAAGTCATATAATTTCCAATTAATGCTATTGGGCCTCAATAATGTACCGGCAACATCCCATCCTTATAGAAAATAAATAACATGCACATGCACAGAGAAAAGATAGAATATTATACAGACGGTGCTAGAGAAGGGCAGACCTAATAATATATGAATGATAGAACAATAATACAAGACTGCCACAAAGGATACAAGCTCCTATATACACAGGAAAAAGAGGTAGTTCTTAAGGGTGAAATTGCCTTACCAAAATAATTACTCATTAGGTCTAAAAAATGTGTTAACAATAGATGCTGGATACAAGCTCCTATATACACATGGAAAAGAGGTAGTTCTTACAGGAGAAATTGCCTTCCCAAATTAACTACCCATAAAGTCTAAAACATGTGTCAACAATAAATGCTGGATATAAGATCCTATATACACAGGGAAATGAGGTAGTTCTTAAGGGAGAAATTACCTTCCCAAATTAATTACCCATAAAGTCTACGACATGTTTCAACAATTACTAATAACATTCCCTCCTCAAGGCTAAGCTCTGAACACGAGGAGTCAAGCCAGAAAAAATGATTAATGGTGAACATACCAAGGGGTACAAGTAGACCAACTGTCTATGTTTGGAATATTGGAACCTAAATCCAAAGGCAAGAACCAATCTGGAATTCAATAAACCAAACTCAGATATCTGATTTGGGAACAATATTTCATCCAAAGATGCATCTCTCCATTTAATCATCATCAATATGTGTTCAAATCATTTGAAGTCAAGTGTCATGTGCCCATTGCACAAATTGAGAACAAATCACAAATTGTCTAGAACGTGAACCATGCATGGGAACCAACAAAAAACTATCATTTGAAAAAAGTCAATAAACTTGATTACCAGGAAACGTAAATGGGCAAAGGTGTGGGTCCAAAATGTAGAAATGCCAATTTTTCAAAAAACCTTGGGTATGAAAAGGCATAGAAATGTTTGTACAATATTATAAAAAATATATAAATATAAAATATATAAACAAATACATAATACTCATTTTTAGTCCATAAAAATATCATCTTCATAAAAATTCAATACATTCAACATCTTAAAATATCATATGTTTACAAGTATAATCTAGATTCTAGAATATATCATCTAAATTTTCCTCAAAATCAACTCCATGAATGCCACTAGAAGATCCCCTTCCACTAGCACCACTCTCCATCATTTGTGTAGAACTCCATGGATTGTCATCATCGATACCACATTGTGAAATT
Source organism: Taxus chinensis (assembly GCA_019776745.2). NCBI lineage: Eukaryota > Viridiplantae > Streptophyta > Pinopsida > Cupressales > Taxaceae > Taxus > Taxus chinensis. Next base: position 676,289,117 of record CM034146.1, read on the forward strand.
TGGGCGAGAGTTGAAAGCGCTAAAGTTAGTAGTATTTCGATGAATATCCAAAAAAGTGCTAGGACCTCTGGTATAGTCTTCAATATTATGCAATAGAAGGTGCAATTGGAATGTATAAATACCAAATTCTTAGCCTTCATAGATGTCAACTTGTTTCATTTAGCTAAGTGGATGAAGGCATATGTATTCCTATTCTATTCTACTAAAGAATTACTAGCCACTTGTTACAAAAAAAGGTTGCTGAAAATTTCAAATTAGTAACAATGTACAAAAATATTTGTTAACTTAAATTTTAATTAATAAACAACAAATATTTTATTTTATTTTATACGGGTGAGAGAATTTTAATGGTAGCAAGTCATAGGTACTTGGCATCATAGACATGTACATACCACTACTTGACTATAGTCATGGTGAACTTGTCACAAAGTACCTCAAACTCTCTCATGCTACCTTCTAAATATACAAACATCCTCATTTGATTGTGGACCGCACTAGCTACAAATAAATCCAAAAAAAAACTTCATGAATGCTTTCTTAGTTCCATTTGCAACTTTTTGGTCAAGATGGTGGTTGCCTACAAGGTATTCCAAGTATTTCATTGTTATAATACTTGGGATTCAAGTCATAGCTAAGGACATGCAACAGGGTGGTGATTTTATTCCACCTCCACATTGACCATACTCTTAACTTTACCATAGAAACTTTCTTTGAAATCTTGTGGTTTTCTGAATAATCTCTTTAAGTTTTTCAAAGAATCAATTTCATCATAAATATCTTTTATGCAAACATTATTTGTGTCTGCATATATTTTATTCCACCTTTACATTGACCATACTCTTAGCTTTACTATAGAAACTTTCTTTGAAATCTTGTTGTTTTTTGTATGATCTCTCTAAGTTTTTCAAAGAGTCAATTTCATCATAATATCTTTTATGCAAACATTATTTGTGTCTACATATATGATCATGAACAGAATACGCTCTATAAATCTAAGCAAGTACTCAGCCTTGTCCCACCAATCATCATCAAGGATTAATTATCTTATCTTATGAGCCCGTCTTGTGTTTCTTTGGCTCCACACAGTCCAAATGTTGTTAATCACCATACTGATTGACACTTGTTTACCTTCACAAGTCGTCTCAAGGCCAGTGTGTGAGAGGCAAATCTCATCTCAGCAATCCATAAAAAAAAATTAAATCAATTTAATAAAATATAGATTTAAAAGAAATTCAATTTATAGAAAGTTACAACATATAAATCAGAAATTAAAAAATTGTTCCCTTACCCTCAACAATGCCAACCTCAAGAATCTCCTAAAGATGCACTGAGATGTGATGATTTGTGACAAACATTTAAATCTCATTTGTTCCCGTATAAATTTGTTCTATCCATGGGATTTTTCCAATCTTTTGCAACATCAACTTGAGGAGTGAACTGCACAAGGCCTCCAAATATGTACTTGTATCTTCTCTCTATAAGCAATTCTACTACTTTACAATTATTTGTGTTGTCTGTGATAAATTGGACAATGTTTTGAGGGCCCACCGACTCAATAGCCTCAATCAAAATGTTAGCAATAAATAGAGTATATTTCACTTGGCCCTCATAATCAACAACAAATATCATCTCAACAACCTATAAAAAGAAATCAAAACAATTTAATAAAGCACAATTTAAAATAAACTCATTTTATATAAAGTTAGAACATAGAAAATAGAAATTAAAAAATTGTTCCCTAACATTCAACAATGTCGACCTCAAGAATCTCCTAAAGATGGCCTAGAAGGCATAGTTACCATGTTCGAAAAGTTTGGATGGTTCGAAAGCAGAAAAAAGTTCAGAAGTTCGGAATTTTTCAAAAATTCAGTTCTATTTGGTTTAGAAAATTTACAAATATAAAATATATATAAATAACAAACACTATATATATATGATGATATTTGAAAAGAAAAACCAATTACACATAATAATAAATAAATATATTTTCTATGCAGTTTTTCCTTTACGTGCTTAGGAATTAGTGTTTCTTGTTTTGTTTTTGTTTTGTGTTGAAGTTCTTTCAATTTAAACACTTCAATTTTTTAATTAAAATAATAATAATAATGTTCGGCCAAACTTGTTCAATAAGTTCAGTCAGACCAAAAAGTAGGGTTCGAACTGAATTTTCACTAAGTTCGTAAGAACATGGTAATTATGCTAGAAGGTGATGATTTGTGACAAGCATCTTAATGTCATTTACTTCTATATAAATTTGCACTATCCATGGGAGTTTTGCAATCTTATGCAACATAGAATTGAGGGAGTGAACTACTCATGGCTTCCAAAATTTGTGCTTGTATCACTCTTCTTCTACAAGCAATTCTACTGCTCTACAATCTTTTGCATTGTCTATGATGAATTGAACAACATTTTTCAAGCTTGTCGAATCAACAACCTCAATCAAAATGTTAGCAATAAACTAAGCATCTTTTGCTTGGCCCTCACAATCAACAACCTTCAAGAACACTGCCCCTTTAGGACATACTACAACAATATTGATTGGGGATCTATTTCGAACATTTTTCCATCCATCTGAAACAATAAAGACCCTTGAATCCTTCTTAGAATCCATAACTGGTTGGAAAGAAGTTTCTATATGCTCCAATTCTTTTGTCAGAGTGATGTGCGAACCTTTTTATAGCAAGGACCTGTGTACCCTTGTGATGCCTCATTGATGTCTTTCAACGTTTGTTGCCAATATGGTGACCTCAACACATTGAAGGGAAACCAACATGCATAATTACATCGAGCAACCAGCTCGTTAGCAATATCCCTCTTCTTAATGTTAAATATTTATTCCAATGGACCTTTTAATCTCTTCCTCCAATGGACTTTGAGTTTCGACTTCAAGAAGATAAGTTTGAGTTTGAATAAATAGATAATTTGAAGGTGTGGGTGATTTTTCTAGAGCCCTTCTTTGCATATCGAACTCTTGTGACTTGCAAGCCAACATCCTCTTGCTCTCCCAAGTACGCCAAGATTTGTGGATTTTCAACCTTAGGACACGTTTTTATCCCCATTTCTAATACCTTGGTTAAATGAGCTTTGAGTTGCGTATATGAAGATTCAAATATCACCTTGCAATGGTTGCATACCAAAGCTCAAAAGCCACCGCCAACAATGCTCTCCAACACGTGCACATGTTTCCAAAGAGGAGCAAGATCGTGTTTCATGGGAATCAAATGTTTCCCTATGGTATTTCCTCTTGACTTGCTTCTCCTTCCCCTTCACTTGAAACTGAACTTAATGTTATTTATATTTTTTATCTCAAACCTACATTGGCGAAGAGAAATTTTCAAAATGACAAAGAAAATTAAACCCTAGGCATCTTTTTCTACTTCCAATCACCACATTCACCATAAAGGCGTGAGGCAAGAGCATACACAAAGTTTGGATTTTAATTTTTTTACACAACAAAATAAACTCTAGAAAACAACAAAGAAAACTAAAACCTAGACATCCTTTTTTGCTTTTGATGAGCGTGCTCACCATAGAGATGCGAGGTGAGAGCACGCAGAGTTCAAATTTTTATTTTTTGCATAACAAAATAAACTCCAAAAATTAGCAAAGAAAATTAAACCCTAGGCATCTTTTTATGCTTCTAATCACCCAGTTCGTCATAAAGGTGCAAGGTGAGAGCATACACAGAGTTCAAATGTTCAAAAATCAGCGAAAACACTCTATTAAACAACCAAAAAAACTACATACAAAAGACATGGAACATTTTCTTTACATAGGATTTAAAATTAAATATCATGATCATTGATCACATAACAGTTTGTCCAATTTTTTCTTTTTCAAGCTATTTTTTCCTTCTAAACTTCTCTTTTAAGCTGCTCCTAGATTCCTTCTTGCTCTTAGCTCCTAAATTCCTCCTTGACACTGTTCCTAGATTCCTCCTTGCTCTTTGTAATGCTGGAACTTTGTAAAAGCTGAAAATCAGTAAGAAAATAAGTGTGTTTTGTAATGGATCAAAGGTATGTTTAAAAAGTTTTTAGAACGTATGTTTAGCAAAGTTAGGGTAGGTAGATTAGGGTTGGAATTTTTTTGGTTTGTGTTTTGTTTTTTTGCGATTTTAATTGACTGTTTCCATCGAAAACTGAACGGAAATGTCCCAATTCATATCAGAAATGGTAGAACTATTAGAAGATGTGAACAAAGAAGGAATGAAGAAAAAACAGGAATGCACACTTTGTACTTTCTGTGTCTATCATTTTATCGTGCAAAGATAGTGACAAACTGGTTGAGGTGGTTACAATGAACATTAGTCCATACATAATTAATTGTGAGTTAATAATAAAAGGTAAGCCTTATATTCTAATACCCCCTCTTAAGGCTTACTATTTAGAAAAGCAAAAACAAACACAATGACAGAAAATTAAAACAACAGAACCACACATTCTTCAGAACTCTCTTTAAAAGCAGTTCTTTGACCAGGTAGAACTCCATCAAGCTACCTCATAACCCTTGAAAAGGTGTAGTTCCCAAATTGAATTCCTGAAGTTACGTGCAGAGTTGACAGGAATAAACATGATTTAAGCAGTTGCTTTTACAGTGCAGTCACAAGAGAACTGCTTTCAGTTTACAGAAGCTAAGGATCTGCAAATAAGATGGTTCTAGTGTATAGTTGGAGGCAGGAAGAAGATCAAGTTGAGTTGCAAACATATTTTCATGTTCAGCCAGTTCAGAAGACTTGGGGTAATTTTAATGCATTTCTAAGAAAATCTTGAATTACATTTTTTTAAAATTTAAGTCAGCACATGCAAGTTTAGAAAGACAAAAGACAACCTCATGTAAAAGTATAAAGTGCAGCATTGGGATTGATAGCTATCAGTGTTTTTCAGATAATGATAGATATCTGTACTAGTTTCTAGTAGTTTCATAGTGATAAGACGTTTGTCGTAGCACCTTAACACTGACAGGTCGAATATTTTAAGATTTCTTTTTATCTTTTTACATTTATGTTCTATAAGCATCCACCTATGGGATTTTTTTTATGAATATTCTAATTTATATTAATTTTTAAAAATAGGGTTAAAATTCAGTGATAAGTTTTGATGGCAGCACGGAACCTTCTGTAGAACACACGTGTTTTGATTTTTTGATTTTTTTTAAAAATAATGTTCTATAAACATCCATAGATAGGATGCATATAGTAGGTGCATATGGTTTTATAAACTAGAAATGAATATTCTTCCTAATTTTTAGAAATTATTTTCTGCACAAACTGCATGAGCTAGAAAGTGGGCACATGTTTATACTTTCACCTATTTGTGGTTACAGTGCTATAAATATGCGACATGAGTATGATGTAAGGATTTTGATGTACACAATAGCCCACCTCAGGCTAGCCATATGTTTGGCACAGTATCCAATATAACATTATTTTCTCTTCAAGATTCTCTTTCACAAGCATCCCATAAATTCCAAACATCCTGTTTGAAGCTATTGCTGCAACTAATTGCATCTTATGTATATTGTATGCATTCTAACCTGATTGAGAAACTACCATATGTTATATTTGGATAGCATTTTTTAGAAAGTTTTGTTTGGGCTAATGGACTACCATGTGGGCATGTCTGTCAATGAATCCACTGGCTCTATCACTGAATCCATTGGGATGTGATCAACACAACTGTCGAGGGGGAATCTATTGACAGTGTCATTTGAAATGCTCCCGTGCAGCCTCTCAGCTCCCAGATGGCTTACTACGTTGAACATTTCTTGCAGATTGTTAGAGGCACCATCATCCGTCCTTGCTATCTCCTGCATGACTGATCACATGGTACCCACTTTTCTTTGGCGTGATTACTATAATGTAGGAAAGTCAATCAGTTTTCATTTCCAGTAATGGCCTGATTTAATCACAAAACTGATTAAAAACCAAGCAAATTAAAATCCTTAACAATACGGCAAGGATCTTTCCCAGTAATAGAAAATTCATGATAATCTAGGTGTAACAAGATATGACCAAGCAATGAATGGTTCAAAACTTAAGCTATATTCATAAGCAATTTTAGAAGTAATTTTGGTGACTGTAGAAGAGGCTTCCTTTGAATTTCATACACATTCCATGCAGCAAAGTGAATAGGGATGCAAGGAGTCTAATGTGCTTAAGAAATGCAAGAGAACCTATTAAGCATGAATATTTTTACTGTCACAAGTGAGCATATCAAGTAGAAGTGTCTAATTACATAAGGGTCTATACAAGAATACGAAAATGTGGGAGAGGTATTTTCTCAGTCAGCTCTTCATCAATTGGTTGATAAACCAAATTCTTTTTAACATGGTCCAACCATGTTGGTTGGGAGACTGGCTTCCTTCTAACCAATTGTGAAACTCATACATATCAAACCAAATATCTCAACCTTAGCTAACTTAAGACATATAGAAGCCAAAAAAGGCTGTTTTGTATTCCATTTCATTAAAAAAAACGTTTTACTACACGAAAAAAAAGTGCTCTGACTTTTCGATTGAGTACTTGTGAGTTGTAACATAATCTTACACATAAATTTACAAATTGTTCTAGGAATTTCTATCATTGAAAATGTACACATTATAATCTAATGAATTATCTTAGTGGATTATTTCCAAAGGCAATTTTCAATCTTGAAAGCATCATTAAAACCCACATAAAAGCATATTTTCAAGATTATAAGGCATCGTTGTTGTTCATAGATGTATTTGAATTGTTGGGATGACTTACTTGTAGCTCACATTCTCAAAGAAATCAACTTGATCACTTATACCCAACTCAACACATTTTGTCTTTAACCCCAGTAGCCTATCTTGATCTTCCTTATTTCGACAGCTGCCAACTAATTGAAGCCTTGGTACAACTAGGGCATCCAGATGATCTGATGCTTCTAATTTTACTCTTTTCACAGCAATAGCAAATGCCTCCAGTTGAATACCATGTGCCTAGAATTTTTCATGCCAAAATTACTTCAGGATAACTGTGAACAACTCATGCAATCATAAATTAATAAAAGAGATAATCAAAAAATCTCTTTCAACTCTAAATACCTTTGAGATTTCAGAGAGAAAAAAAGTGTTACCTTCTCTGGTCGAAATTGAGAAACTGATATGAAATTCCGGACTCTTTCTGGTCTCTCTAAAGCAAGTGCCTGCATCAAAAGGCCAATATTTATTTCCCACACTAGCATCCTGCAGGCACAGAAATCAATGCTCGACTTGAGGATGTTATAGAGCACTGAATAAAGAAAACACTACCATGAAACATATATTTTCAGATATGTCCACTGCAGAGTTTTCCTCAACTTGATTCTATCACAAGGAATATAACCAAAAAACTTTCTTGACCAAGAAGACGTTAGCTAAAGATGGTACAGAAAGAGGAATGGACAAAAGCTCTGCTAGACCTCAAACAGATGTGACGGGGGGAGAAAGAACTTAAATGTTTACAAATGACCAGAAAAGGCCAACTAGACTAACAAAGATAAACAAATTACAAATAACAGAAAACAAAGAACAAATAACAAACTCTGAGAGAGAAACCTAGAACAAATGCATTGGAAAAGCTAGAAGAAACTCCTTCCTAAAACAGAAAACAAATAACAAAAATGAAGACTCTGAGAGAGAAACCCTCAAAAAGAGTGTAAAGAACTAACTAGTGATGTATGAATCTATGAAGTCAAAAGGTATAGGAGAAGGAAATCCTTCTCCTATCAAAAGTAGCATCTCCATCAATGACAGCCTAATGGTCCTGAGGATGCAACCCCAGCATGTCATATGAAGTGGGGTCAAACTGATAGAGAGCCACAAAGAAAACCTTGAAGCCACCGAAGTACCCCACTAAAGTGGCAGAAGCAAAAAACCTCACATAATTCATGTACAAAGAAACCTTTAGGTACAAAGGTTAGTAACTTAGTAAAACATTAATGATATTGAACTCTGGACAGAGTTTCAGCACAAGGAACCCTCAACCTATCTCATCTAGACTGTCTCAAAAAATGGTCCAATATATAAGTAGTCCGAAGCAAGAGAACAACATGTGATAAACCTACCATCATTGTATTTATTAAACTTCGAAACTTCAGCTTTCAATGAATATAACATTTTGAAACAAGTTGCGTACAAGATTACCAATTGGATAAATTCTCAATTTATGACAATTATTATGATTAGTAAACCATCAAGGATTTAATCACCATTCCAGATGAAATATCTAAAGATCACTTAAGTATGTAAACACCAGATTATGTACAAAAGAAATATAATGAGATAATTATGGGAGTCAATCATTACTAGTATTTGATTGTGCATAGCCAGTTTAACTCTATAAAAACACTAAGCATTGTAGTCTATGCCATTAGTACATGAAATACTACCATGCAATAAGCAGAAAAAATAATTATTGCACACATTCAAACATTTGCATAGATATAAATCATAAATGAGACATCAATTGGAAAAGCAGGGCAAGGTAGGACTTATCATTGATCTAAATTCATATACATATGGAGGCTGCTCTGTATCATGTATAAATGAATTTCTAATACATAATTGTCAAACGGTCATTGTTAGTATTTTATTGTGCAATGTCTAGTTTAACATATAAAACACTACGCATCATAGTCTATGGCGTTAAGACATGAAATACTACTATGCAATAAACAATTATGAACACTTGCAGAGACACATCAATTGGGTAAGGAGAGCAAGGTAGGGTTCAATGATTGCCACTCCAAAGTTGTTAGATCACAAAGAAACATCCCAAACTGAACCAACTCCTCATCTATTTGCTCATCTATCCCACTCTATTGGGAAAGATCCTTCACAACACAATGAGCAGTAGGAGTTAGAACCAACTCTGCAATAGTAGGAGAAATAACCATCTCCATCTCAGCAGTGGTCTCCGTCTCAACAGTGGTAGGAGTGAGAACCAACTCCTCATCTATTTGCTCATATATCCCACTTTGTTGGGAAAGATCCTTCACAACACAATGAGCAAACTGTTCATGCTCTACTATCCTTCGAGTAAGGACCTCTGAGTGAGTGGTTGGGCATGCCATCTCACCATGCATTGTCAGTGCATTTGGAATAGTGGAGTCTCCGTCCACAACAAATTGTTCTTCAAAATGAAGAAATTCATCCTCCAAAGGCATGTCTGCCTCCTGTACACCTGGTATAGTGGATATTCCCTCCACAATAGGTGCATGTAGGTTGATTGTATCCAAGTCAAGAGATTTGTGAGGAATGGCTTCCTCCCAAGGCATTGCAGCCTCCTGCACTTCCTGAATGGTGGAGTTGTCCTCCACACGTGCATTCATGTTGATCGCAGCCGGATCAACAAGCTGATATTGACCACCTGGCCCAATACCAAGGGCAATTATCTGTCTCTATTTCAAATCAGAGACAACACACTTCTTTCCACAGAAATCCACAAAAATATTGGATTTTTCAGTTAATTGACGATTAGATAGAAGATTCTTTTGTAAAGAAGGTACATATCTAACACTTCGTACCAACAATTTATGAGCATTATTCAATACAATGCATATATCTCCTATCCCTTCTACTGCAAGTGATTCTCCATCAACTAGTACTACTGATTCAAAACATATATTTGCAGTAAATGAAACATACCAGCCCCTATGACATGAAAAGAGTGCAGACGCACCAGAGTCAATGATCCAGCAACTGGTATCACTGTCATTTGAGCATGATGTTGTAAGACAATAAAGAGCATGCCTGTCATCTGAATCTCATTCTTCTACAACTATTGCCACATGTTCCTCATTACATGGCTTTTTGTTATGCTGTGAAAGATCATACGTCCGCTTCCGACAATCCTTCTTTAGGTGCCCAACCTTGTGACAGTAATAACATGTGACCCGATACCAAGTGGAAGACTCACCAGATTGACATTTCCACTTTCCCTTTGACTGAGTGACAAGAACACTCTCTAAATGGTCACAATTAGATTCTGCCTGAAGTTGTCTCCGCTCCTTTTGCAACAGGTAGGAACTCACCTTGTCAAACGTGAGTGCTTGACTTTCAGCCATTAAATGGAGTGCCTCCACAAATGACTCATACGAAGAAGGTAAGTTGTTCAAAACCAGAGCCACCATATCATCGTCGTCCACCTTTTTGTTGATGGAAGATAACTGGTCTCGGAGGTCTTTCATCCGAAGTAGGTGCTTAGACAGCGATCCACCTTCTTGTAACTTTACGGAAAATAGAATATTTTTCAGGTATAAAACCCGACTCTTTTCTAACGTCTGATATTTACCCTTCAGACTGGCCCACGACGTGCTTGCCACAGTGGCATTCCACACTTTCGGTATCATATCATCCGACACCGACAACTTGAGAAGCAATAACGCTTCCTTATGACGTTTGTCATAATCCTCGAAGTTCGTCACTGGTTGACTTTCATCACCCTTGATTATTTTATCACAATCACGAACTCCGTGACCGTTAAAATCTTATGACTCCAAACATTGAAATTAGTGCCCGTTAATTTTTGTGTCTCCAACAAAGTCAAGTGTGATATATTTGCCATGTTATTATTCCAAAAGAACGGAAATAATAAAATAATAGTTTTTCCCAAACTCAATAAAATAATACTTATTCCACCAAGTATTACTTATTCCAACAAGTAATATTAAAATATGCAAATCACCCAACTATAGTTGCTTGTATTAAAATATTATTACTTATTCCTCCAAATTTGATTATTCAAAAAAAAGGTAAATACCTTTGTTGGAAAAATGAATATTATTTCACCAACCTTGGATGAAACGAAACAATTCTGCCTTTGCCTACCACGATTTTGCTTGCCATGATTTTCAAAGCACTCACGTTTTCCTCTCGTTTGCCCACACAACTCAGGCTACAGGATTTGCGACTGCTCTCCAGGCTCATAGCCACGAATTGGCAATGATGCTCAACGTATTCCTTCAAAACTGGATTTGCGACTTTGCCTCTGTTTGCCCATGAACCACGATTTTTGACTTTCCGACTGGGTATTGCTACAGTCAGATGTCGTGTTTCCTTTCTCCCTCCAAGAACCCACGATTTTGTGCAAAATCAACTGTATTGTTTCACGTTTTTCGCAAAACCGACTATCTTCACGTTTTTTGTTTGCAAAACCGACTGTCGTCACGACTTTAGGCCCTCGTACCACGTTTTCTTGGCCTCGAATGGAGGGATTTCTTCCTTCTTTTCCCTAGCATCTGGTATTTTTCTCCAAATACCCCACGTTTTATCAAATTCGTGCCTTGTTAGGGCTTCCTCGAATTTATAATTCGTACCTCTTGGAGGCTTCCTCGAACTGCAACCTTGGACACTCTAATACCAATGTTAGCATGTGCAAAGAGAAGAAAGAAATAGAGAGAGCAAACTGCATTGTTGAAATGACACAGGCAGAGGTTTATTTATTATAGGAAGAGGTGGTTGAACAGTTACCAACCGAACAACTACATAACTGTTTTACATGCTATATAAAGTGTTATATTCTAACAAGCCTTAAGTGTTAGGTCATCCGTACCACACTTTTGTTCAAATAAAGGAGGAAGAATGGTTGGGGGTGGGATTTATGTACCCCACATGTCCATGTCAAAACACTGGACAACATACACCACTGAACATTTCTCTTTGGTTGAACGATGTGCTAAAGGCTAAAGCATACAAGTCTGATCTCTTACCACATGAGCCCTCTTAGCAATTCCAAGTCCAAGTCCTCAGGCCTAAGAGCAATACTGATAGATTGATCTTATGAAATTGTCAAAAAATTATGAGCAGTGTAAGCTATGAAGTAAGCTAGGAGCAGTCTCAGAATTAAGAAGAGTACTTTATAGAATAACCATAATAGCCCTTGATTCCTTCATTTCGCATCAAAAGGCAGCTTCTTTAGTTCAGAACAATGCTGATTGAATTCTTACATGCATAGATTACTGTGTTTTTACAAGGGATTGTAGTAGTTTAATGGTTATGGGGTATCTTATATTAAAATTTGTCTATGAATGCATGACTTAAAACATAAAGCTACACACTAAAGATCTCACATAGAGATCATTTGGTAGAAGATGCTTGTATTTATTAAATATAAGGTTGACTTCAAAGTGTAGACTCTAGAGAACATAATAAAGAGGGATTGAACCCAGTTGTGACTAGTGGCATAAGATAGCACAATACCGTAACTACGAGTGTAGCCCAAGCATGAGCCAAAAGACAGACTAAAGAACATGTACATAACAGTCCCAAATTTGTAGCTCTGATAAAGCTTGAATCCTTGAAAAACAATAATACAGGCAATATATGAAAATTCATGACCAAATTGCGCTCGCAAAGAAAATCTAACTTTATCTTGCAATTCTATGAAATATTATTATCATGTAGCCTCCAGCTATCTACAGACACATTCTACATGCATTAAAAACAGTTCCACAATCAAGTGCAGCTACATCGAGAGCCCTGAATAGCATCCTTTTCCCTTTCACACTTGCGAAAGCCGCACATAAATTTATTGGAAACCTCCATGCACCCCATTTAGGAAATGACATTCAACTCATTCCCAAAACAAGTAGGACAATGCATTAAAAGGTCACCAATTATATTGGAACTTTTACCAATTCTTACCACTAACCTGGGTAGGGTTTCCTATTAGCATCTTAACCAGACCGATTAAGACAGGGTAGCAATACCTGCATCCACAAGAAAACAGCACCACTGACCTAGGAATGGCTGCCTATTAACCAGTTGCACGGTACTCACCCAACAGAATAGTTGTCACAGAATTTTGAAGTCAGTTATTCAGTTTGGAAATGAAAAGATAGATGAAGATTAGCCTCACCTGAAGAGATTTTGTATCGCATGGAGGGTAGACTCTTCTAGTTCGTTGAGGTATCTTCCATAACATTTCAATATGAGATTGTGTCCATGATGAATTGACCATTGCCAAGTCCGAATAAAACCCCACCCATCCATACATCCAAGCCATTAGCTTGTAGTACATTGCCTTACCTATTGATAACCAAAAGCTGCAATAAGCGGGGATGATATTAAATTAGTAGATAAAAATCAACATAATATTTCTTGAACTACATTCTCATACCAATATCAATTGAAGCAACAATGGAAAAGAAGTAAAAGTCTTCAACGTGAAGCTTGTTCAATTTTTCTTTTCAATCTCTTTTCTACAAGGTAAAAGACAATATAGTAAGAAGTACAAGCATTATTCTGAAATGTTAATGAAACTGAACATAACTAGCAAAGCAAAACTGTAAATTCTATCATAGTTCCTCTCATTTGATCCTATTTAACCTGAAGATGTACACATAATGTTCTTCATGGAAGAGGTATTCTGCGTTATGGTCTTCATGGAAGAAGTGTTCTGCATTATGCTAAAAACTTGATGTTAGACCCCATTATGAGGACACACGCATTATGATATTCATAGAAGAACTGTGATGCACTCCTCCTGATTGGGCGCATCATGAAAAGATGTCCTAAAGTTTCAATGCATTGCCATTGTCTCCAAGGAGAAGTCTTTGACTCTAAGCAATGCAATTCATCGTATTTTTAAAACTTAAATACATACATTTCTGAATTTGCTGTGGTAATATGAAGCTTATAGACAAGTTCATTTTAAGTAGCTTCAAAATAGAGCCTACGTTATGTGCCCTACAAGTTTAATGAGTGTGCATAAGGAACAGATAGAACAATATAGGAACAAGAACATAAAAAGATGATAAATCAAGTAGTTTTTATGTGTGCAGCAGCATATGATGATGGGATCACATCAGAATTCCAATTTATTGACAAAATGCACAAAGAAAGCAGTTACAATGGCATTGGCATAAAACAGTCTAGCAAATGTAGAAGAAGTCAAATGATGATAATGAGCACTCGCAGCCCACAGGACATTAAGTCACCAATTCCCCTATGATTTTGATCATGTCATCCAGCAAACTCATATCCAATGATTACTATCATTAATACCTTTCATCTTCTTCCTCTTTGAATTGGTACCTTCATTTATCCAAATTTATAAAGAGTGGTACCCACCTTATCACAAAACAGATGAAGTAGATACAAAAATATGACTAGCGCCTACCCCTCGTCTCCCCCATCACCCTCAAAAAAAAAAATAGACCATCATATTTACAAACAAATCAATCAAGATGCCAAAAATCTTGCTGATGGAAGTAATTTACCAATGAAATAGAGCTTGTTGGGAGCTTTGCAGAATGTTTGCTGCTAGACAGACCGGCATTCTGAAACTACAACTTTCCTTGCAATTGTTGCAGATAAGAACAATGCCTGAGATGAGTCATCAAAACAAGTTGCAGAAAATAAATAACGGTAGATGCTACAAGCACTAAGAATGCCAAAGGCCACCCAACTGCCTCCTCCCAAGTTGAGAGTTCACAAACATCAACAACTCGTACAATAGATAACTCAGGCAATTACATCGATATCTTAGATCTCACCAATTCCCCTACTATATATCCTGCTCTCATATCCTTGCCCACCTGACACCTTAATGCCTAAACAGAATTACACAAGTCACCTACCTCTTGAGATAGTTCCACTACTAAATCCCTAATTTGCCACCAAATTTTCTCCTCTGCCTACAGCATCATTGCCTTTCATATGTGCAATTTTCTGCTTGTAGAAGGGCATTTTCTTTCTGACATACTAACCTTCAATCGGTCCTTCTCAACCCTTCCTTTGAATTGTTCGCGCAGCTATCAGCCCCTTGAACTCGTTAGTCAGTTCGTTTTCTGTCAGTTTTGTATTTTACCTTAGAGCTTTGACCTACTCTTAGGGAAGGCATACCTCCTTGCCCAAGAATACCATCTTCTCATTTAACTTATCCATGACTGCATCCTTTTCTGTAGGCATTGCTGCCTCACCCAATCCTAATATGTACCTTTAGGATTGCAATGCATTCATGTAGATGATCAGATATATAGATAAAATAAATAACTCCTCAGTAATCATATATTGAAGGATTGCAACTTGATGTCTTACAAAATTGTTGCTATTGTAATTATACCTCACCCCACATATTTTGCATTCTTGAGCAATTTCTTGATGTATTTCACTCTTCTACTGACGTCCTCAACTAAGCCTTGCTTGCTAACTGCTTGTGTCATATCTGTAGCTTCACTCTGAAATGGAAACTCAAACCATAAGAGAAAATCTAGTGCTGAATAACTAATCAATGTGTTTGGTAACAGATGAGCTCATTTCCAGCATAGTCTAATTAGCCAAGGCCAGAATTTAAGTTGTTGAAGCTTTTGAACCAACTATATCTCTTGTTGAACTTGATGCTGCCCTTGTTGCTAGGATAGACTCACATATGAAGAAAGCATCCTTCCCTTTTATCAGTTTTTTATTCATTCTTAAAGAAAAGAATAAACCAAGACAACTTTTTTCAATGTTTTATTCTATACAATTCAATTTAAGATCCACGAACTTCAAAAAACAAAGCAGGTCGAGCCTCAATTTCTAGGAAACCAATAAATACTGAACAAGTGCTCCCACTCCAAAAGGCCTCGGATATATTTACTTGTGATTTATGGGATTACTGCTGTAAACCTACTCCTAGTCAAAGAAACCTTGAAGGTGAGAATAGAAGTTACTTCTCCTTGGGATGGCTTGCTTCTTTTCTGAAGGGTAAACCTACTCCTAATTGAAGAAACCTTGAAGGTGAGGGTAGAAGTTACTTCTCTTTGGGATGGCTTGCTTCAGTTCTTTTCTTAAGGGGCAACTTATCTAAGCAAACCGTCAACACAACTATTTTCTTGGTCTCTGTACATGACTGCCTCCATAGTTACAATACGTTTCCAGGGTGACCGAGTACTCATGAGCTTACTCAACTCTCAAAGAAGGCAAGCGCAATCAATTACTTTCAGATATTTTGACAAAGTGTCAGTCTACTGCTACTCTTCAGCTTGTCAGTTTATCATTAAATCAATGTTGCCTGACTATGCTTCTCATACATCAAATAAATAGAACAAGTGTATCAAATTGAAAAATGCCTTTATATTGAACATGTGCTCTCTATTACATTGATGTTACTTATTTTAATACATGTTTTAAGTTTCAACATTCATTTTAGTGTTTTTTTTGGGATGTGTGCTTCTAGTGTAGATACAATCATTAAATGTGCATTGGAGGTTAGGTTATATAAGAATCAACTACTTGGTTCCATGTATCTGGTGACACATCTTAGAACATATCCACGTGAAAATAATCACATGTTGTCTCATGCGCATTGAATAAGGTTTTACACCAGCAAATCTTGTCCCTAGTGACTTGTAGAATCTTCTAGATGCTTATCTTATCCACCTGACATGCCTACATAACCTCATTTCTTGCACTTCATATGTTTGATATGTTACCGAGTACGCCTGAACAGGCTTGCAGATATGGGTGTCTTTGGGTTTGTGGGAGATACGTAAAGGGTATGTCAGCACATACCCGAGCATAGCATATTTGCTATGTTACCGAGAACACCTGTACAGGTCTGTAAGTACGGGTACATCTTTGGGTATGCGGGACATATGTACAGGGCAAGTCAGGACATACCCGACTATGCCCTGCCATACCCAGCACGAACCCACCGCGTACCCAACCCAAAATAATGTTATTTTTTATTTTTTATTTTAGAATTTGTCAAAAGTGATTTTAAAAAACATTTAAAAGCATCCCAAACCCTAAATGACACTCCCAAACTCTTTTTAAACAACACATTTACCTCACATTCATACTTACCTCTCATTGCACATTTGCTTTCGCACCAGCACATTTTCAGTTGCTTAGAGCTAAAACTCCATCCTTTTGCTAATATAATGAATATGTTGTGTTGACCGGCATTTGTGGGCACATTTATAAGTATGGTTACCCACAAGATAATAGTGAGACACATGGCACAAGACTAACCAAGCAGTGTAACACTGATCACATGGGGCAGGCACAAAATTAAATGGGGGGTGGGTAGTCAGGGGTCTTGAGGAAGAAATATGTGCACCAGTTGGAATATGTTTGCAGGAATATCCCCGAGTACACCAGTGGAGCCGTAGACTCGTATTTAATATTGTAAATTGACGCATGAGTCGGTGTAATTATTATGAACAGTTGTTAGATTGCGATTAGAGTCTTGTTCGATTATTGTCATTATCTTTGTAACCATCCTTGGGAATTGTGCAAATATTGTATGTTACCTAGGGTTTGATGCATGCTTTGTGAGCTAACGACTGTAATTCTGTGTAAATGCGTGATAGATAGTGTAACCCTGACGGATCTATGAATACAATGGAAGTTTCTTGCAATATTGTTCAGGTTCAGGTTTAATTGTTTATCTCAAGTGTGTATGTTTATCTTTCTAATTTCTGCAAGAACCCCACGGCTAACGTCCAATCCTTACAATTATCTCTTAAATGAGGGGATCACGGCTTCTTTACCGCGCTTCGAATGAGACCTTCAAGCGAAAACTTGATTGAATGTGTCGGCACAAATAGAGCTTTGTTCCCTAACACAAAACTAGGCTAACATTTTTTGGTTCCATTGTTGCGATCTCGTTACAATGGTTAAGGGTTTTTTATGTTAGCCAATGCGTGGCCAGAGATTTTTGTAAGGAAATTGAATGATTTTACATTCAAACCCTAGGAATGGCAGGCTAAGTTTGTGGTGCAGGAGGGTTAGGCTATGGAAGGGTTCAAGGTGAGACTGGATCATTGCGGATAAGAGTAAAGATGAAAGATCTCCTCATCAAGAATGATTTTCCGAGCAAAATCGGGGAAAGCGAGCATGTTCAGGTTGTCGTCGAGGAATCTTGGAGAATGGAGAGGATTTATCTTGCAGATGCTGATGAAACCCTGGGAGGACAGGTTGACACAAGACAAACCTGAGTTGTGGTGAAAAACACTCCTTTGGAAAGAAAGTATGCAGAAGACACTCCTTTGATGACGGATGGGACAAGGCAAAGGTGTGGAAGTTGTCGTGGGAAGAGAATGGCAAGAACGAAGGGAGTACTCACCCCAACCTGACCGGATGTTGAAGCCTTTGTGTGTCACCTTTACAATCTAAAAGTTTTTCGTAATGTTAGGGTTTGTGGGGTTTGGAAACAAGATTTGAGAAAGAGTTTGGTTGAATGCAAATCGGTGAATTTTGTGCCTTGGATGATGAGTTTTAGTTGAGCAAGTATTGTTGGAGTAAGTGTGGGACCTACAACGTCTAAAATTGTTGTAGGAAGAACTACAAAGAATCCTACGACAACTCAGTTGCTAGTAACTTCCACGACCCCTATGTACTTGGATGTGATGATGAAGTTGTCAGAGTATCAAAGGATGGAATATGTGGCCAACCACATGCATAGATGTGAAATCATGTGGCGAGCTAAGGGGGTAACATTGTCGAAGGAAAAAGTGAATCAATTTGCAACAACTTCTTTGGAAAGGCGCATACCTAGTATAGGAAGTATGATCCTAACCAGACTGTTATGGACTTCGATGGTGCTGAAGGTAAATTTTTTGAAGGAGTTTCATATACCTGAATTTGAGCTTTGCATTGA
The DNA here is from genome assembly GCA_019776745.2 of Taxus chinensis. Classification (NCBI taxonomy): domain Eukaryota; kingdom Viridiplantae; phylum Streptophyta; class Pinopsida; order Cupressales; family Taxaceae; genus Taxus; species Taxus chinensis. The sequence continues at coordinate 676,307,709 of CM034146.1, forward strand.
AAGAGATCAAGCGAGAACTGACAGAAAGTGTGTAACCATATGGCACACACTTCAAGACCCTATAGTCAAAGATCTCCTATGATATCCAACCACTACAGCAACGGTTTGTGGGAGGCTTATTATTCTCTTTTTGGAGACAACTTACGATGAACTTCAATGACCCGCACAAAGTTTTTGACTCAGCTTTGCAAGTGGAGGTCGCGGGAAGCTTCAACACTGGCATTAGCCCATTCATAGAGCACAAAAACCCCACAATGGCAAGCCAATTAAAGAAGTTATCCGCTTCTAGTATCCAACCTCCGCAATAACCTAAAAAGTATTATATAGATTGCAATGTGACTAGACATATCAGAGGGGAGTGTTTTCAATGCAAGATTCGAGTTACAAAGCTCTATTGCAAGGTTTTTCAGGAGGATTAGACACACAGGGTTACCAAGTGATGCAACACGTAAAAAGAGGAGATGATCCGATGCAAAGTCTAGAAAGATGATACGCAGGATACCGCAAATTGCAGAGCCATCGAGGAAATGTGTCAGGCCCATAACAAAGAGTCAAGGCACAGGAATTCTCATGCATATTCACTATGAGGCCAAGGTTATGGAGGTTGATTTGTCAGTTGTAGGGGTGGAAGAAGTGGTGGTCGATTTCAAATTCATGTTTTAAGTGAGGGGCCCCAAAACACCATCAGAGAGATTGTCCCAAGATTTCGACTTGTGTGCACTGCAGAGGTCACAAGTTGGAGGAATGCTTAGACTTGGTTAAAAAGATCAAAGAGAATGAGAAGGCTAGGGTCGCACGAGTCCTAAACTTAGCTCAACAATGAAAGAGTTGGAGATATGAACCAATGTCCTCTCAAGAAGTCAAGGAAGAGGCGAACATCCATATAAGTTATAACTACCTAGAGTGGGGTGAATATGCAAGCCAAGATTGCCCCTCCGTCGCAAGTTGATATTGCGACATACAAGACCATGTTGATGTAGGCACAAGAAATGATCAGGCATCTACAAAGCATAGTACAAGCCACCCGAGAGATGGAAGCAAAGATGAGGGAGCAGCAACGCAAAGCACCCACTTCAAAGAAGACTGCAGAATCAACTAATAGTTTTGGAATGATGAAGAAGTGGTTCTATCCTTACTGAAGACTTGGCTCCAACAAACTTTAAAATCCACCTAAGATGGAATTGCGACCTTGAAGGATTTATGTATTGCGAATCAAATGGGCTATGATAAGGAAATGTTATTGGAAGCACAAATCAATGGCCGAGATATGAAGAATGTATTGATAGATACAGGAGCTAAGGTAAACATCTTGACAAAAGATGTGGAGGAAATTCAAGAGTCTTGCGCTTGAGCTGACAAGTTTAGTAATTATGACAAATAAGATGAAAGCAAGGCCTATCAGACTTTTACATGGAGCGGAGTTGGACATCATAGGTGTAAAGTTTGGCACAAATTTTGAAATGATAGACATAGCGAAAAGAGATAATTATCCAACACTACTTGGTTGACCATGGTGTTATGATAATCATGCACATACGCAAGTTAAGAAGAAAGTAATGAATTTTGAGAATTATGAACAAAGGGTTTTGATCCCGTTAGATGACTTGTTGGGACCACCTTATGTCAAGAATGTAGACGTCGAAGAAGAGATAAAGAAAAGCTACAAAGTAATCGTGCAAGACAAGGAGTACCTTGTCCCCCAAGATGATGGCAAGTTGGATTAAAAGAGTAGTCAATCAGTATCGGATACCACTAGCATTGCTTGTGAGCGATCGTTTATGGAGGGATATGAAATCACTAGCAAGAAGTGAGTTGGGGTAATGAAATGGTGAAAGATTGAGAGGCCTTTTATGAGTGGGATAGTGCACAAGAATGTAAATGGCCAGAAAGTTACTATGAAGTGGGTTCCGAAGATAGTACCACAGATACGGTGTGTAATGAGGATTAGTAGAGGCCAATTAGAGAAATTACCTAAGTATAATGGTTCCACAGGCACAAGATTGTAAATGGCCAGAAAGTTATTATGAAGTGGGTTCCAAAGACAGTACCACAGATACGGCGTGTAATGAGGATTAGTGGAGGCCAATTAGAGAAATTATCTAAGTATGATGGTTCCAACTTCCAAGTGCGTTAAGGCCAATGTAGTGGACCTGGAGGTATGCCTACCTAAAGAAGTGACTAAAGTTTTTGCGTTAACCCACACTATGTGAGAGACCGCTGCCCATCGATGGGCGACACACAAACCGCATTTGTCTGAATGGAGTCAAATCAAAGAGGTCATGTGTACAAGATTCGAGAGGAGTAACATCAGGAAAGGGCTTCCAGTTTATGCAAGATGAACACTCAAAGGAATGTGAGAGAGTATGGACTTCAAATCAACTCTTGTTGCCATTATGGTTATGGGCTCATGTGTTGTATGGAAACTTAAAGACATGGGCTAAAGCTTGGTATTTGTGGAGTGAGACTAGGAGGGAGACTACTGATTGGGAAGCACTGAAAGAATAGTTTGTCAAAACCTTTACTTTCGACACAAAAGAGCAAGAGTTGGTTGCACCATTAACCATGAATAAAGAGGCAGACTTTTATAAAAATGCACAATGAGAGGATAGGCTACACAATATCCATGATGATGAGGACTACTTTGTGGATAAGTTATCTGCGGCAAAAAGGGTGAAGCAAAGATTTAGTGTGGGGAGGCTCTCTTTCTAAACCAAAGTCTTGGCAAAAGGGTGTTCACGAATAGAGGAATTTGAAGATGCAACAGTAGAAGGTGTGTTGAAACTTTTGAGGGAAAATAAGCTATGGAAGCAATGCAAAAAGATCCAACTCAATATTACAACCAGCCCCTACACATAAAAGAGGTGAATATTGGGATGGGCGATGAGCCGCACATGGCCAGTCCTGAAGATTATTGGGGGTAATGAGGACTTCATTCAGACTTGCGGAGCTTGTTAAAGAGTGTCATGACCTATTCCCAAAGAGTTACCAAGAAATGGAAGGACTATGCCCAAGATTTGGAAACATGCATATAAACTTGTGAGAAGGGGCTAAACCGATAAACAAAAGGCCATGTCAAATGAACCTGAATTTGCGTGCTAAGGTGAAAGCGGAGATTGATAAGATGTTAAACACATGAGTGATCTTCCTCATTGAAGAGCCTAACTAGATCAGCCCAATGGTTATCAATATCAAGAAGGATGGAAAGATTTACACGTGTGTGGATATAGAATGCTTAACAATGCTTGAATCCCAACCCCGTTTACAAAATAGGTGCTAGAAGGCATTGAAGAATGTGAAATCTATTCTTTCACTATTGGGTTTTCTAGGTATCATCAAGTGCAAATTATGGAAGAGGACAAGTCCAAGGCCACTTTTGCGACTGAATGGGATTCTTTTACGTATAATGTCATGTTGTTTGGGTTGAATAATGCATCGTCAATATTCTTGTGCATTGTTGTTCAACTGTTCAAAGATTTTATTCATAAGTTTCTACAAGAGTACCTAGATGATTGGACTGTTTATGGACAATTGAAGGACCGTGATGATTCGTTAACTTTGAAGAAGTGCACTTTTGCGGTATGCTATAGCACTATGTTGGGGCATGTGATCCGCAACAAAGGCATGCCCGTGGACCCTGCAAAAGTGGCAATAATCCAACAATTGGAAGTACTTGTACACAGAAGGATGTTTATACATTTTTGGGTCATTGCGGATATTATAGAAGTTTATACAGATTTATGTTTGTATCATTGGACCTCTTATGTAGTTGAAAAAAAAGACCTTTTAGATGGACTTATTTACAGCAAGGAGCTTTTGATATTTTGAAGTACAAATTGGCTAGTGCGTCGATCTTACAGTTCCTTGATTGGAAGAAGCCTTCTCATGTCCATGTAGATGCATCTAGAAAGGCACAATTGACCATCTTATCTATTTTGTGAGAAGAAAGTTATCTGATGTAGAAAAGAAGTATAACACGATTGGATGTGAGGCTTTGGGCATGGTTTATGCACTACGAAAATTCCAACAATGCCTTTGAGAGGCAACATGATGCAAGATCTTGTTGTTTGGACTTTGTTGACTCGCGATGTTTAAAGACACGCAAGAATATGTGCAACATTGCGACCTTTGCCAAAGGGTCGGAAAGTCAAACCGGAGGTACAAGATGTCGTTAGTACCAGTAGTTGAACAAGAATCTTTTGATAAGTGCACTATTGATTTTGTGGGACCAATTAGTCATCCATCGCAAAACAAGGGCAAGGTATATAATTACCATCACAGATTACTTGACCAGATGGGCGGAAAGCAAGTCAACTAGGGATTGTATAGGAGCAACTACCACAAGATTCTTGTGGGAAAATATTATTACAAGTTATGGCTGTCCACCAAGTCTAACAAGTGACCAGAATACTCATTTTCTTGCAAAGATAGTGCATATTCTACTAGAAGAATTCATGATTACCCACAACAAGACAACCCCTTATCAACTAAGTTAATGGGACTGTGTAGGCCTTCAACAAGATTCTTAGGACTACCTTAACAAAGATCTACAATGTTGGCCAAACGGACTAGGAAGATCGTGTTTCCATGGTCCTATGGGTGTACAAAACAACTTATAAGTGCCTGAATAAGTACACACCCTTTCAATCAATGTATAGAGGAGAAGCGGTGTTACCGGTCGAATTCTTAGTTCCAACACTAAGGATTTCTTGTGCAAGTAATTGTGTAATTGGACGAGAAGCAATTGTTACCTTGGTGGATCCAAGGAATTGAGAAAAGTTCTTGTTTTATTCAAGGTGTGCACAACCCCCAGGCAAATTGCATATTCGAAGAATGGGTCCATTTGTCATTCATCGCATTTTGGCATTTGGGGCACGCAAGCTACCCAAATTGAATGAAGAGGTGTTTTCTAGGCATTTCAATGCTTATAGGCTTATTAAGTTTTACGACGAGTAACAACGAAAGAAGCTTAGAGACCAATAAGGTTGGCAACCAATAAATGTCAACATAAGGACATGGTGTTAATTTAACAAGGGAAGGAGATGAACATAAAGCTTGTAACTCTAACCGAGCGAGTTGAGTGGGGCACAAGATCTCTTGAACTCATGTCAGACACCCAGGTATTTGGGCTCAACTTGATTAGTGGGCTTCTATGGACCTAACTTTTGTGGGAGAACAACTTTCTCCCACAAATATTGAGGGAGTTAATCAATGAAGAGAGAGAAAAAGAAAGTCATTAAAGCAAAAAAAAGCAATGATGATGATACGGCGGATAGGGAATGAAAGTGGCTTATAAAAATGGGTAGACAAATTTAATACAATGCGGCTATGTAAACCATTCAAGGGAGGTATAAGTTATAACAAATTATTTTCCGCAAGCCATCACACGGTCGAGAGCACTCAAGCTTTAAGACTAGGGTGAAGCGAACCAAGGGGTTAAGAAGTTCAAAATCAGGGTTTGAGTAAAATAAGGGAGGAGAGTTGCATGATTGATTGGGAAGGAAAAAGAAGAGAACAATTACCCAGATATAGGAAAAGATGGGACAAAAACAAACATACAGTAGGTAGTCACCTGGACGGTCAAAACTAGGGAAAAGGTCAAAAAGCAAAGAACAAGGTAGATGTGATGGACTACCCTAAGAATCTCCCAACAACAAGGTTTACTGAGACAATGGTAGGAGAACCCACACCCTCAAAGAATTTAACCACAAGAAATAAGGGTATCACACCCCCCTGGACATGGAGATGACTTCACTGCGGGGAGAAACAAGAGAGGATACCATGGCAAAACAGCTAAAGGATGTTAGAGTATTGGCCTTATGGGATTTACCTTATCTAGGTAAACTAGGGGAATTGATAACTTGGGCCTTATTGAGGATGCATGGGAGCAAAATTTACTTTGTTGATACATGCATGAAGATCAGAATTAGTCAAGTCAGTGGACTATCCAATTGAGGCATAGACGTGTGTGAGTCATTTGGGAATGTAGACACGAAATTATGCACTTAGTATTATTACATCACACCTCTAGTATGTGAGTATATGCATGATCCCTAAGCAAGAAAACTAGACATTGACAACACTTGTTTTGCTTTACTTTGGAATCGTTTTATCCTCCCATGTTTTTGTCCTCTGCTTTTCTTGAATTATCCCTTTACTTTTGAACATTGCACAATGTGTCACCCAACTCGGTACTTCTTGTTTTATCTTCAGAGCTCTTCGAACACTAGTGTCCAGTAAGGGACGAGAGTGCCCAAGCGCTTCTGTCCCCTTTGGGCACTTTTGTCATTTTCCCCTCTTTTCTTATGTTTAAAAAGCCACATCAAATGTTATATTTTCTTCGCTTCTACTTATCACTTTGGGTCAGCTTTTAGGGTTGTTAATGACGAAACTCAAGAAAAAGAATCATATATATATGGCTTACTAACTATTCTAAGGGGCAATTAGACAACTAGGCAATTGGGCTATTACTTTCTATCTACTACTTAGGAAAAAGTAACACTTAAGGACTGCATTTGGGCTGCATTATTCATTGCATAGGAAAAGTAAATTATAAATTCCATCACACACATTTATCTTGGGGGCAAAGTAGTTGTAGCCCGCTATCTTGGTGCGACTGGCACAAGAGTAACCTAGCTTCAAGGGACACGATTCTATCACACACACACACACACACCAAAACTTCATTGAGTCTGAAATGCAATGCAGTGCTCGGTGACTATCACATTGGGGTGACCGCCAAGGTCAGTCTGACTCAAGCTTATGCATCTTTTATTCCATCTAATGTGTGCTTGAGCCTTGTGCTAGTAGCTAGGGTTTGTTTTGCAAGTACCTGTGTGACAAGAAAACCCTACAGTGAAGTCGGAGTGACATAGAGCGAAGTAAAGGCGAGCTTATCAGACCCTGAAAGAACCAAATATTCTTCCAATCTCTTTGACCTTCAATCTCCTTAACACCAATATTCTTCCTTCTTAAACATTGTCCTATAGATATCTTCAACAGTTTTAGGACTGATTAGCTTTCTTCTTACCAATCTTAGCAAACCTTGCCATTGACTTTATTCTCTCATTTCAATTCTATCATGCATTAGGTATTCTTATGGTTCCTTTTCCCTGCTAATCCATCATGATAACATGAAATTCTTTGTAGAATTTGCTGCTCTACCCTGTTACTAGGACTGTCACTGCTCTTCTCAGTTTTATCCTTCTAAGTGACTCTATGAAGCTCAAAGCTCTCTCCTAAACTTGATAACTTTCTCAAGTAAGCTCCCTCACCTTGATGCAATATTCTAACATCTCATGTTACTTTACACAACCTTCTTGTTTGCTCTGTCCTCTATCTTCAGTGTTCTTGCTTGTAATACCGTCATGTGGAATTTTTACTAACCACTCAAAGAACCTAGTCTACCTATCCAAGGCCTTCACACCCTTCTTCACCTCTGCAATCCTTCATAATAAATTGTTATTTCACCACAGGTTACATACAAGAATCATTTGTATTGTTTAGGTCCTTCATACCACAAGAAGACTCTAGTAGCCATGTTTTTCACTAAACCTTATTGTTCTACAGTTTAAACAAATCCTGAGGAATTAGGAGAAACTAAGCATATTCGCAGGTACCCTTTATTAAGATTTAACTCTCCACAAAATTTGAAGATCAAATTCTTGAGGGAAGTCCTTCAACCCACCTGTCACCATGCACAATTAGGTCTCCTAGGTCTTCAAGACTGAGTTTTTACAAATACAAGCCCTCACACGCACCAAATGACTTGAAGATTCTTTCAACAGTCTAATTAGGTTCACAACACTCTACAGTTTCAAAATTAGTCCTTGGGAAGTCTTCAAACTCCTTAAACCTCAATTTTGTCCAAAAACCCTAGGTAGGGTTTTGACAGACCCAGGAGAGAGAAATAATCATATCTTGCATAAATTTCCTTCTCTAGACCTCAAACAAACTGCTACAGCTCCGTTTCTTCATCCTCCACCTTTCACCTTTTAACTTCAACTAGTAATTCTCTACTGTTTGTCACCAACAATAAGCTTTGTCCACTTACCCACTCTAAGAAACCCTGTTTCTGGGCAGTTTTTCAAATTTTCACACTTTAGGTCATTACCCTAAGTCCTTGTCATTATAACAGGCTCGCTCCAAATCCTCTAATCTTATCTTGATCATATCCTCTAAGGCCCTACAAACCCTCTTGGCTATGAAACGGTGGTTAACTCCTTGAAAATGTTGTTTTCTTTGTCTTGGATGGACTGTATCTTCTAGGTTTACCAGTTTTTGATCTCTTTAAATGAACTGTCTGTCTTGATCATCCTTGAATCGCTAAAAACACATCAAATAGTGTCATTAGATTATATTTACTCCCACTTATAAGAAAGGTAGCAAGATAACTCACCAACTAATAACCATGACAGTTTTGGTCTTGCATGTTCTTCAGATCCTCAACATTGCTAAGGTCTTCTACACATTGTTATCCATCCGTGCCATGACTTGACATTCCTTTCTCTCTTTACAACCTTGTACATGCATTGTACTACATGTAACCCTCAGACAAATTATAAAACTTCATTTTCCTGTAACATTTCTAACATGGTCTTATAGCACTCATCTCACCAAACAAGGATTATGTCAAGCCTTACTAAACAGAGATCATAGCTGCTTCTAAAACCAATTGCCATCATAAACTCATCATGTTCACACCATCAAATCCTATAAGAACAACACAGATTTCTATTCATAGTCCATAACAACAAGATTATCTATAAAAATCCTTTACTTATCTGTATTTGTAAGATTTTCATGCCTCCATACAGATCTCCAACACATTTCACCAACTCTATTACTGCCTCTGAAGCCTAACTGATTCCTCTCATTCGAATACCTCTCTTTATGATCTAGAATAGAAGTAGTTATCACTAGCTTATCTAACCTAACCATGGTGAGAGTGACCACAGTTTGAGAAACCTTGCAAGAAGGATGTAAACATATGACTTACACCATTTAAAGCTCTTTGAGATCCATTTACATCATTCATACTTCCTAACCTACCACCAAACCCCTATAAACAACTTAGAGTATTCAAATATTTGAATGGCTCATTTTGGAGGGAAACCCCAAATGGCCTTATTACAAACATGAAAGGGCCCAAATGAGTTGGGACCCACACTAAACACTATAAAGATGCCCCTAAACCTATCTCAAACCAAAATTGCAATTAAAATCAAAAATCTGATATCTACGAGTAAGTGATACTCCTACATCAAGATCTAGCACAAATAGCAAGTTATTAGCTAAGTCACTCTTATCCTCTTGTTGCTTGTACTTGCTTGCCATTGCATGTTGTATCGTGTATGTTTCTAATATATTTATCTTATTGATCTTAGTCCTCTGATTAAGATTTAATTTTGTTAAATTATTTGGTGGACCCTACATCGTAGCCCTAACCCTAGTGACCTTAGGGTTTCTTTCTTTGGTTGTGGATTTCAATATCTTTCATTCATCATGTAGACTCTCAAGGATCATTATCAATATCTATATAGCTTTCCCACATCTCCTACCTATCATAGCTCCCATGCATCTTCATCTAGCACACAGGCTCTTGAGTCTATTGTTCATTCCCAAACAATTTTTGACAATGCACCCCCATTGTATATTCAGGTTCACATTCATAATGTGTTTGTTAAGCTTGCTTTAGTTGATGATGGATCTGGTCTTAATATATGTAACATCTCTTTTCTCCATCAAATAGGGCTTTCTGTTGCTGATTTAACTCTCTACTTATGTATTCGTGGTTTTGATAATACACCTAAGCGAGTGTTGGGAGAAATCACTCTACCTATTATTGTAGGACTTAATGTTTTTGCACTCTTAATGTTATATGTCATGTTATGCCTAATACTTCTCTCAATTATAATATCCTTTTAGGCTACAATAGATTCCATACCTTGTTCTAATCTTCATGATATCCCTCTCATATGGTCCCTTTACATACTTAGTGCATATAATACCTCTTGCATGGACTATCATTCTTCCATGGATAATACTACAATAGATTCCACACCTCTTATCAATTTATGATATGGTGCTCTCCTACATGATGGATGATACCTTACACATCATTCTCTCTTGTGATGGACTATAGATCTATAATTTACAAGATGTTAGACACTCATATCCCCCTTCAAAATGTCACCATGACCATGGATTTCAAATTTGTTGCTTGGAAAACTCTCGATGCAATTCTAATGATCATATAATTGCTTACCAATTCCAATGTTACATCACTTGCCACAACCTCCTCACCACAAGTAAAACACACAGTGTGCTGATTTGATGATTCCTAATGCTATAACTCACTCATTTTCCAAACTTTTATGCATGACTCATATGTTATGGCTACACTTCATCTTGTTGCATCCATGGGGGAAATCAATCCCCCTCTTTCCACATTTATGTCTATGGTTTCTTCTATAGTCATAGGGCTAGTACATATAACTTTAATGCTTCCTATCTTCCCAAATTACACCTATTGCTTACCAATGTTCCACCTATTCTATTTTCTCCTAATGGACCACACTCTTATTGTTTATGTCATTACACTTACTACTCATACAGTTGGAATCTTGGACTCCATAGGGTTCTCCCCTCACTATGTTGACATTGTTCTATGGTAGCTCTTATGTTACCCTTGCTACCTGATGACACACTCTTGTTGCTAGGTTCAAACACGACTGTTGAGGGTGCACTTACCTACATGAACCTCACTATTGCACACATACACTGGGGGGAAACCTTGCTTCCCTTCCCTAGTCATAGTATTTCATATTCTAATAATTCAAAAACATTCAGATATTGAAAAAATACAAAAACATTAGCTTAGATCTTGGTTACATGTATCTTTGCTTGTTTTATACTATTCCATGTTGCATTTTTCCTATCATGTTACTTTGATTCATAGTATGTTCTATCCTTTTACATATACACATGCATGCATTCACATGGTACTTTGAGGTGAATGCAGGTTATCTACAGGTTATCACACGATGCATGATGCTTGACATTATTCTCTACCATCCCAATAAGGCTCTTAGGGGCATCTACCTTCCCTACATTTCCTACATTCAGGTGCTATCATTACAATATCTACTACTTTCATTTCTATTTTTTCAGCTATATACATTGTGACATACTATCAATTATTCTAACATGCTAATGGGTGCTTCATGTGTAACATTTTTCTTCCAGGCTCACTTCCAACCATGGTTATCTGATTCACTTATTATCTTCTATCTTGTGCCTTATTTGTCATTGTTTGTGGGATTATACCCTATGCTTGATTGATTGTTTTCTTGTATGGCCTTGAAGGCCTTGAGTGTCTTGTGACATCCCAAGTGGTGTCCCATGTTTCCACCAGCTACTCGATGTTGATCTCTTGCTATGTTATTGCATGTTTTGACTAGTTTCTATTACATTATGTCATGTTTGTTTGTCACTAACACTTTTTTCTAGCTTTCTTCCATCTTGTTTTCATGTGCCATGGTTGTTACCATGCACATTCCCTATTCCCCCTGTAGGATTTCTTCTTCAGATGTGCACATCAACTTCAACTTCTCCTCGTTTGGGTGTTCACTCACATTGATTCATCTCATGTACCCCAATGAGTGGGGGCAATCATCGAGTGATTATTTCACCCTCTCAACAGTCTAGAAACCAGACATAAAATGGTACACAACAAAATTTGGACAAACAAGGAGCTAATAAAATGGTTCAAAATCAAGACTTTGGGCCAAAAACATCACAGGGAAAAAAGTAACCTAGATCAGATATGAATGGTGGGCGCTAGTGTCCCACCTAGGTGGTTTATCCTGGGGAAAAATAGGTACTTTACAGATTGAACAGGTTCTCAGTGATAGGTTTTCTCAAAATCCAACAATAGATACTTAAATACAGTTTACTATCTAGTACATCAATGAAACAAAATCAGTGGTATGTTTCATACTTTGAGAAAGGGAACTAATTACTCTTCTTTTCTCAATTAACATATTTTCTATCAGTATCAAATAAGGAGTGAAACCTAGGGCATATGCAGGGACAAATGATATGCCTGGAACAATGTGTCATTTATGGACTAGTTACTATTGGTTTGTGACCATCTGCAGTGGCACTTATTCCATGGGGAAGTGTCAATGGTGGAGGGAAAATCCGAACAGCTCTCCCAACACTCTTCCTCTGGTGAAAGGGTGCATAAATCCTTAGTATATTCACATCAGTTTGAGAATTGATCACTCTCTACTCTTCCAACCATCTCCAAGGCAATAAACACACAAAAGAACATTTCTATCCTTTCTCTCACAACATTCAGGTGTATTTTATCCTTGATTCACTTATTTTTCATATGCATTTCTATTCTGATTTCTCTGAGTTAAAGTTTAATTTCATATATCATGAGAATTGACTACACTTTCTTCTTTTGCAAGTCCGTCCTTATCCTGACAAAAGGAAACACAAATGGAACAAAGAGAAATCTCAAGCACAAAGCGCTCAGGAAAAGGAAATATTCAAGTTACAAATGCAGGTATCATTTCCACTATGCACACAAGTCACCCCTAGGGTTCTTATCCCCTCTTAGACTCCATGATACACATCCTATGTAATATTATCCATTTGGCATGTTATCGGTTACAACTCTCTCTTCGGCTCTCCACAAGGTATTATCTTCTTATTTACTTTATGCTACCAAATATTCATTCACCAACATAAAGTGGGGGAAAATGTAGACACAAAATTATGCACTTAGTACTATTACATCATGCCTCTAGTATGTAATTATATGCATGATTCCTAAACAAGAAAACTAGACATTGACAACACTTGTTTTTTTTTACTTTGACATTGTTTTATCCTCCCACGCTTGTGTCTTCTACTTTTCTGGAATTATCCTTGTACTTTTGGACATTGCACAATGTGTCACCCAACTCAGCACTTCCTATTTTATCTTCAAAGCTCTTCAGGCACTAGCGTGCAGTAAGGGACGGGAGCCCCCAAGCACTACTATCCCCTTTGGGCGCTTTTATCATTTTCCCCTTTTCTTATGTTTAAAATGCCACAGCAATTGTTATCTTTTTTTAACTTCTACTTATCACTTTGGGTCGGATTTTAGGGTTGTTAATGATGAAATTCAAGCAAAGCAATCATATATATATATATATATATATATATATGACTTACTAACTATTCTAAGGGGCAATTAGACAACTAGACAATTGGGCTACTACTTGGGAAAAACAACATGTAAGGACTGCATTTGGGCTGCATTATTCACTGCATAAGAATGGCAGATTCTGAATTTCATCACACACATTTATCTTGGGGGAAAAGTAGTTGTAGCCCGCTATCTTGGTGTGACTAACACAAGGGCAACCTAGCTTCAAAGGACACTATTCTATCACAAACACACCAAAACTACATTGAGTCTAAAATGCAGTGCAACACTCGGTGAAAATCACATTGGGGTGACCATCAAGATCAGTCCGACTCAAGCATATGCATTTTTTATTCCATCAAATGTGTGCTTGAGCCTTGTGCAGATAGCTAGGGTTTGTTTTACAAGCACAGATGCGACAGGAAAACCCTACAGTAAAGTTAGAGTGACATAGAGAGAAGTAAATGCTAGCTTATCAGACCCTAAAAGAACCAGATCTGCACTCACTACCAGGACACTACTGCCCAATTCAGACACTACCGCATCGGTTGTTAATGTCCCCTTCTAGCCGGTACTATCCAACACATTTTCAGGTCACTGTTTTCCATACGGAGCACATACAGCCCAGATCCAACCTATTCCATCATTATTTCAGTCCACATCAGCACAGACAGTGAGTTATTAGCTAAGTCACTCTTATCCTCTTGTTGCTTGTACTTACTTGCCATTGCATGTTGTATCTTCTATGCTTGTGATATATTTATCTGATTGATCTCAGTCCTCTTATTAAGATTTAATTTTGTTAAATCAGGTACAAAAAAAAGAGTAGAAGTTAATTGCAAAATGGAATATAGCATGGACAGGATACACGTTGTTGCTAAAGAGTGCCAAACACGCACCCGCTTGTTTTTTTGCACGCTTGATTACCGCAAAATTTACGGAAGTCAACAGGATAACTTCAACATCAATAGAGGTGATCCACCCCACAAGAAAGATTGGTGAAGAAAAACTGAAAGTAAATATTGTGCAGCATGTCGCATAACAGTTAATCTCCAATGCATGCATATTGCAATGAACAGGGCAAGCAATTTAGCTTTGGCGTCTTCCTAATACTACTCATCACAAAAACCGCAGGGATTCCAAAATCTCTAACTTTCAAGGCGAATGTGTACCTAAGGGAACCATGGATGAAAAATGAGTACCATTATGCGAGCTCCATGGGGGAAAAATATAAGGCCAAAATGTTAATATGGTATGAAAATTTGATGAAGGTTTTTGGCGATGAAAAGCACATAGTTGAGGACTTGATCACAACATACAAGGACCATGTGGAATTTTGCATCCTACCTCAATATACCTTGGCTCGAGTCCAAACGCTAAGAAGAGAAATGGACCAACTAGAAAGTCATGGCATATGTGGTAAAGGCTAAGTACTTGGAGCATTTTTTATACAAGTTGGAAGGGATAAGGCGCACAAATGTAGATGTTGCAGTGCTAGATACAAACAGGGAGTTGTTGCGAAGAGGCTTCTTTAGCCCAAATCAGACAGAAGTGCTAATCATGAAGATTCTAAGGATGATGCATTGGATTTTTCAGAAGAAGATAAGTTCCACGAAATAATAAACAATGAATGGTATGATGAGATCCATGGGCTCAAACCGCCAAGTATATGGTTGATAAGCCCAAGATTCTAATAGGGAATGTTGACGAATAAGTGTAAAAATTCGGGTTTACCCCATAAAGCAAGCTTCCCAAGGAATCTAGGCCAATTGTAGGGAAACAAAAGCACAAGAGGGTGACGACTACAAAATCGCAAACAAAGAGCTTTAATGTATCAAAGGTTGGGGCTCAGAAACCTACATCCACTACACTCAAAGACAAGACCAAGGAGGACATAGAGCTAGAAAAGCTTTATGAGGAAATACTAAATGAAGGAGAAGAAGAAAATGGCAAGAGCAACAAATCGTCTAGTAAAGACATTGGTTGCAGCATCACAAAGATGAGGAAGAGGAAGAATGATTTTCTCCGAAATGAGGTACTAATGAGCCTTTGATGCAAGAACATCCAATTATTGATCTTGACAATGAGACGGACCAAGTAAAGGACATGAATGTGGAGCATTTTTTAATAGTCCACTGCAACATCCACAAGAAAACCCTCGTGAGGATACCATGATGCAATCTGAGGAAGCACTCGTTGGAGTCTTTTGCAGAAGTAAATTTGTGTACGTAAGCTAACACCTACCTTGTACTTTGAGGTTTTGTGCATAGGGGTTGGAGAAGTAATGGTGCATGGGGTGCCGCAAGGAATCACCAATGCCACACTATGCAACCCTAATATTTTTTACTAATGCACAGGGGGTTGTGCTCTATTAAAAATGATGGCTCATCGTATTTAGTGAAATCTAAGTGTTGAGAAGGAGAAGCTACAACTAGCGCATGAATTGCAAAAGGTCAAATCTTGGGAGGTTGCACTCCAAAAGGAAATTGAAGACACACAAGAAAGTTGTTGACATGGTTCATGGTATCACCAAGGAGCACCCGACTATCGGGGAAGAATTTTTTGAGGAGGATATGACCTCCTTGAATCGGTTGTAAGCTGCAATGACTGAGTTAGTAAAGGATTATAAAGTTGCGAAGACCGTTGTTGAAGACACTGGCGAAGTGAAGAAAGAATTGACCAAACTCCTCATAGTTATGACACAAGAAGATGAAGCATTGCAAAAGGCTTTTGTCGATGCCACCACTATTAAATTCAAATTCAAATTTACTACTTTTTCTAATGCCCAGAGTGCCAAGGAGGCCGAGGAAAATATGGAGTTTAGGGAGAAGATTGGTGGTACAAAGGACAAGGTATAAAGCAACAAGTTGATGAAGGAAACATGTGACCATGACGTAAAACAAGGACAATTTTAATCAGATCATGGATGCACTCACAAGTATGCAAGTAAAACCACTAGCATCAAAGATGACTTGGAAGCTATGGTGAAGGACTTCGTGACTGCAAGAAAGAATATTGAAACTCTTCTCACTGAGGCTGATGCAAAAGCTAAAGAATTGAGGAAGGTGCATGAGGAAAGACGTGTAAAAAAGAGACCGTATGAGACAAGTCTCGACAATTGAGTTGGCATGGTCAAAATTTTGAAGGACAAGGTACCCAACACACTCATCACCTAAGTACCCACATTTTGATGAAAACGTAGAGCAAGACCTTGTTCGAGGATGAACAGGAACTTTAGTGTGGGGAGATGTTGACCGGCAATTTTTGGCACATTTATAAGTATGGTTACCCGCAAGATGTGAGTGAGACACTTGGTACAAGACTAACCAAGCAGTTGAAAGCCGATCAACCAAGACATGTGGCAGCGCAGGATTAAACAGGGAGTAAATAGTCAAGGATCTTGGGGAGGAAATATGTGCACCATCAGGATCATTTTGGAAAGATCTGGAAGGAATATTCGCAGGAATGTCCATAAGTCAATCAGTGAAGCCGCAGACTCCTATACAATGTTGTAAATTGAGGCCTGAATCAGTTGGTGTAATTATTACGAACAATTGTTAAGAGTCAAATTATGATTAGAATCTTATCCTATTGTTGTCATTATCTTTGTAATCATCCTTGGGGTTAGTGCAAACACTATGTATGTTACCTAGGGTTTGATGTGTGCCTTGTGTGTTAATGGTTGTAATTCTATGTAAATGACAACAGATGATGTAACCCTGACAGATCTATGAATACAATGGAAGTTCCTTGCAATATTGTTCAGCTTAAGGTTGTATTGTATATTTCAAGTGTGTATGTTTATCTTTCTAATTTATGTAGGAACCCAGCGGTTAACATCTGATCCTCGCAATTCTCCCCTAAATGAGGTCCTCTTGGCTGCTTTACTGCACTTCGGGTGAGACCTTCAAGTGAAAGCTTTTGAATGTGCCAATGCACATACAGCTTTGTTCCCTAATGCAAAACTAGGCTAGCAAAGTTGATTTATCTTAATTTTTTGTGTATAAATTGTACCATTTACACAATGTACTTGTTCTAAGTTCGACCAATGAATATCATGACATTTGGCACTGAATCATCAATATCTTTTGTGGTTATTTAGCTTATTTTGTTTACATTGAATATTATATGGCTGATTTTGCTTATTTGGATATATTTTTAATATTTTTTATATTTGTTATACAGACATACCCAAAGCCAGACCCAATCCCCCAATGAAAAAAATTGTCATACCAGCATACCGGATTCTAATACCCATACCCAGATACCAAGCATATTTGTATAGTGTGGAGAGCTCTAATATTGTTGTCATACTATTATTGGATGTAAATACCAGTACAAATATCTTAAAGATATCTAGCTAAAAAACGCCAATAGATATCAATTTCAAGGCTCTTATCTTGTATTTACGTATACCACATTGATAATAACTCCGTTACCTTCTCCTAAAATTTCCTAGTGACGGATGATAAATGGCATCAATCTAGTTGCTCCAATGTGTCGGGCTCGAAAAAAATCTTTCCGGGAAAGAAATCAATGGAATCCAAACTCCATCGTATGGCCAAGATATTACTATTTTTTATTGACTTCTCACAGTAAAAAGAAAAAACTTCTAAGTGATAGTCAAATAGACATCAAATTTAAGGTTAAAATTACCATATAACAACCATACAAACATCAAAATTAAAGTCTTAATTAATTGTTTATGCACAGAAATTACAGCTCCCCACCACCACCCCCAGCTTCCATTGTAGAATGCCTATTGGCATGCCGCATGATAATAAGCATACATTTGTACCAATTTTAATTGTGTGTGTTGTTTTTGATGTGAACTTGGATTGATCTCTTGATTTGCTAGGCTTCATCAACGTATTGCAAAAGGATTTAGGCTTATTAGGTCCATTGCAACTTGTTCATGTGTTCATCATCCACCAAAAGAACGGGATACCCTCAAAATGCATAAGAAGCATCAAAAATGAAAAATAAAAAAATCAATCTTGATAACCCAAAAAATCAATAATTCTAATTAGATCTTGATAGGAAGTCATAAAAATACCTGCCTTCTTGCAATGACATTATTATTGTTATACATTGAATTGCCCCTCAGAACACGAGAAAGCATATCTGAACTGATTGTTGGATAATGTGTGTAACAAGCAACCTTACAGCCAAATAAACGTGCAAGAGGATATGTAAAAGCATATCCACTTGAATCAAAATAAAGAGTGGGAGTAAACTTGTTAAGGGCTTCCCATGCAAGTAACACTGAGCCAAGACTCTGTCCAATGAGAGTGAAATGGGGGTAAGTGGCTGCCTCAATCCACTTCCTCTTGTACAGACGAACCACCTGTCCAGGAAAACACAAAAAACAATATAAATCAACAAATTAAATTTGCCATCAAAGAAAAATACCAAAAGCAATTTTGGTAGAACCTTAAAGAAAAAAGGTAAAAGGGTTACCAAATCACTGCTTGTATCTTACTAACACTTTAAATTAAACTAAATTTAACTCAACTAGTACTTGGGGAGGCATACATTTCAAGGAATAATTAAAGACATCTAAAGGGAAGGAAATACTCCTAATTCTTGGAAAACATTAAATAAAAATATCAATTGAAGTCTATATTACCCTTCCGACCTGTATGATTTGCAACTGCTCCAAACAAAATAAATTTCAGATCAATGCAAATGCAGGTGATGATTTCATTGCTTTTCCAGCTGCACTTTTACTATATATTTTCGACTTGGGGTTACACTAAGCATAACCCTTGACCCAAAAAGCAGCTCTAAATACACCACCAGCAATACCACCAAACCCAATTCATGCTGTGCTGTAACGTCCAACCATTTTCTATGGTCTGCGGTGGTGCAAAACTGCCTCTTGTGGTTAATGGTAACAACCGAGATCAATATTCCACCTTCACCAGACACCGCACCAACAATTCTGATGGCGTAGGGCATTCTGGGAAGTTTGCATGTAGTGCATCATTTCGAGAGTTCAAATCTCATGTGGGGTACATCTCTATGCATGCCATGGTCTCAGTTGCGTATGTTCCAAACCGCAGAGCTTAACTCTCCATACACGATACCACCAAGTGCCAACAATATTCTTGTTCCCGTCCTTTGGGGCACAGAACCCCCATATGGGCCATATTTGACCGTGTCATTTTGACACTGCTCAGCATCAACTGATGGAAGGTGAAGAGCCACCCATGGAAAAGCAACCATTTCATCTTCCATAATGGTTATTTCTCTTTCACAGAATTGTACGATCATGTACATAGAAGAAGAGAGAAATACATTCATCTTCTTCAAGAGAAGTCATATACATAGCATTCAAATCAACAAAGTTTTCTGTTACAATTCTGTATCCTTCCTATGTGTCATTCTGAATGTTATTCCTATTATGAATCTTTGTTAATATTTGCTTCTGCATATAACACATCTGAATTTCAGCAATTCAGAGTGTTGTACGCCAGATATCTCTTGGGATCCAAATCAGCTGCGTACCATAATTCTTTCAGATATAAGGGAAAAAAAAATACTGCACATATATACTTGATAGGATGGCATTGACCACTCATTTACAAAACAAATTGCTCTCAGTTGACCTTAAACAGATTGGTAAGACATAGAGAGATGCATAGGCATCCTTTTCAGCACTCAAACAATGCAAACACCATAACATGTGAAAAACCGACAAGACATGTAGAAAGAGATGAAGACAGTCCACGTATACCACAGTTTTAATGTCACCGGACACTTCAGGTAGATTCAGACCCTTGAGAAATAACTTGAGCAATCAAGGCAGGCCTTCTTGTGAAAAACTGGACAAGTTTGGCACCGGTCAATTTCATCAGCATGGTTTTGTACATGGCACCTACAAAATTTATCAAAATATTATAGTGGGTCGCCAGTAACTATGTAGTACAGACTCATTCTTATACCATGGAACCTTTGACTTTTGCCCATATGCAATGATGTGATAGCACCAGCCTTTTTTTAATATACTTTTATCATGTATATTGTATAAGCAAGGGTTTTTTTTAATAAAAACAAGGTTTGCAAGGGGCAATTGACACATAATCCCGTGATGAAATAACAGAAAAATTAAGCACAAGCCCCATATTTTAGTAATCTAAGGATGATTAAATATCAGAGTGCAGTTTCTTAGATAATCTTGCCATAGCATCCACTCTTATATATATGTATAGCTTCCATTGTTAAGACAAACAAACTAGAGATGTGGTATGTGTAGAATTCTGCAGCAGAATTCTACCTGGACCTTGTGCTCCTCCAGAAACCTCACGTAAACTCGTGGTGAAAATGTAGCAGCATAACAATAAAAACATTTGACTGCAAAAATACCCATTCATCAACCTTCTTAATAATATACAAGGCCACCCCCTATTTATAGCATGAAGAGATGCAGGTGCACCTAGGAGACAGGTAAAAGGTTCTGACTGCGATGCCGTAATCAAACTTTCCAGGGCTTCTGATTTCCTTGATGAAACAAAGGAGATTTGCAACACAGCTGGATTCCACTTGAACAAAGTCTCAACTGAGTTGTACCAATGGGAGACAAGGCTTTATTCCATTGTTCTTCCCGATTGTGATAAGGTGCAAAATTTGAGATTCTTGTCACAGCTGGTATTCATGGTAATTAACTTTGGATATGACTGTGTACAGATTTTCAATTCCAACATTTCAAGTCCTATTGGGCCCAGAATAGGACTCGAAATATCGGAATTAAAAATCTGTATGCAGTCATTTCAAAAACTAATTTACTAAGGTGCCAAATGTTGTGGAGAAATTCATTAAATATCAGTTGGTGGCAAATCCTACAAATTATCATGAAGCAAGCAGGTCCCAGCATGCGGAAGTCAACAATCCCGTTCATTCTCAATCAATCACCTTGCCTTAGTTTCATGCCAATTCATTCTGTGGTCCCTACACAGAGGATGTTGGAAAAAGCTACATTTATTTACAAAAAAAAATCATATTTGATATTTGATATTGCAAAAGCAACTGATGACCATTCCTAGTAACGCTCCTCCTGTGTTGCAATTCAGCCTTGAGTTGTTTGCAGCTCAACAAGAATATATTACCAGTCACTTGAGAACATTCGCTTGGGATAACTGGAAGAATTTCCAATAATTTTGCATCGCCACTATTGTCTTAGATGAAGAAGAAGAAAGAGCCAACCTTGTGCGCAGAGTTGAGGCTCTCATTGCTCAACAAAGACAAACTAGTCAAGCAGTAGCTTGCATTATCAGAGGAGCTCAACAAAGAGGACTGGTAGCATAACCATCTCCTCAACAATAAATATTTTCTTACACATTGGCTAAAAGAAGATTCATGCAATCCACTCCAGCTAGTGGTGATTCTAATCCATTCTTTAAATTTCAGCAAGAATTTAATTTCAAGGCCAGCCCAGGAAAAGGGAAGAGCAAGAGCTCAACAAGTTTACCTTCGAGTCCAAAAAAAGTAACCAAGGAACCTAAAGGACGAAGACGTCTCAGTCAGACCTTAGGCCTTTCTGAAACTCTCTTTCACAAAGTTCCAAGCTTTTCGAAAATGGCAGAGGCTGCTCCTTTTACTTGGAGTGCTTGTATTGGTCCTTTATCTTTGGGAGCCCAACTCAATTTGTTACCTAAGAATTCAAGAAAGAACTTTCCCAGATTCACTGGAGATGGAGACAACATCCGGATAAACACATCTCAAATTTTATCGCTACATGTGGAGCGCTTGGAGTTCAGCATGAAGATGAGTCCATCAGACTGCTAATTAAAACTCTAAGTGAATGACCTGCTGAGTGGTTTTATCATCTTGATATTGGTTGCATTGATAATTGGGATACCATGAAAACCAAGTTTTTAACAAGATTCAAACCTGCTGAAGATAATCATGCACTTCTAGTTCAATTATCACAAATTAAAAAAGAGAATCATAAACCCAAAGAGGAGTTCATTGCTCAGTTTAATAAGTTGGTTAATAAAATTCTAGCTACTTCAAAACCTATTGAGGCTAATCAATTAAGCTGCTTTGTCGGAGCGCAATCACCAAATGTAGGTTTCTTTCTCAAAAGAAACTAGGTCAATGATCTCAACATTGAATGTTCCATCACTCACTTCAATAGACCCTCTCCCACAAACTTCTACATAAGTGTCATAACCCATCAAAATAGAAGGCATAGAACATGGCTCCAAGGATGAGAAAGAGTGTTGTGATGAAGCCATGTGATGCAAAGCGCCAAATCAATCACCCATGTGGAAGGCTAGGATACAACTGCTACCAGGTCCTTGCCCTTTCCTTTCCCCTTACCACTATCTTTTGCCTTAGAGGACTCCTGAGTTGAACTTTATTTGATAGAATCAAGAACACTTACGTTGTTTTTCTCAAGAATATTTGTCAAGTGATTCATCTATTTCTTCATACATTTATGTTCATCATGCCCAGTTCTCTTACAGTAGGCACATTTAACCTTCTCTTTCTTAAGTTTGGCCTCTGAAAAAGAGGACTCAGTTGTTGCTTTGGAAGTAGTGTTAGTTGTCTTATCCTTCTTGTTCTTACTATTTGAATCCTTCTATTTTTTATGACTAACAACTAGGGCATGTGAATTACAAGACTTCAATGTACCCATCTAAATAAGTTTATCTTGCTCCCAAGTCAAGGAGGTAGCAAAATCATCAAAAAAAGAGATGGTCCATGTAGCTCAAAGGGTGCTCCTAGTGGCATGGAAGGTAGAAACAAAAATAGAACAATCAGGGCCTAACTTGGCAAGAATTGAAAGGATCAATTGTTCATCCTTTTTCTCTATGCTACACAGTTTCAACTGCAACCTAAGTCACTTTGAAGAAATCTCATATCGTGTCAAAGTTGCCTAGACTCAAACTAATGAGCTCATTCTCCAATTCATGACCCCTCATGAGTCATAACATCTTATTTCCCAAAGAGTTGTTCCAAATTGGTTTAGACATCATTAGGTATGTTGGCAGATTCAATGTATATAATATAGGTCAAACAAGAAGATGAAAACATCACTATCACAAATAGCTTGAAAAAATGTGTGTTTTCAAAAAAAAAGCTGCCTCAAAAGAAGCTATGTATAGAAAGTTATGTATTCTACAAGTTATTGAAATTACTAAATTCAACACTTGTTCATTCTTGCCCAAAATAAATTCAGCCTTACAACTCTTGGTTAAGCCCCCTTGTCTTTGTTGTGACCATGAGCTAAACTCCTATATGACCAAGAGCTAGAGTTCACAAAAGGGTCGGTTTATGTCACCATCCCGTGTAGAAACACCCCTGCAATAGTGAGATGCAGTGACGATGGGCAGGATAATCAGGTTTGTCTACTGCTCCACCAGCCGACCCGTGCCTGCAACAAAAAAGCCCAAAAAACTGGATATATATATATGAGTCAATTAGCCAACACAAGCCACATCAAGGTCATGAATTGATATTGCAAAAAAATCAAATCCGTTCAAGGAGGCAAGAGGACGGGGAACCACAAACCATGAGGATGTAGAGGGTCAACCTAATGTCCAAGATACGTGTTAAGATCGGCCACCCGAATTCAAGGACTCTAGACCTACTCCACAAACAACAATGTACCAAGGAAAGCATCATCCATGAAGGAAAGTGATATAAAAGAAGGAAAAATAAATAAGAATATATCAAAATATTTATGGGAAAGTGGGGACAAGTTCCAAAAAAACCTCTAAATGGATTTAAGCCCCTGAACTTGATAAAGAGAAAGAAGGGCTTTTTCCCAATTCCTATGAAACTAGGAATGACCCTAGTAAATGAAACTATTCAAGTAAAAATAATAAAAGTGAATTCTCAATATATCTAACCTAGTAACACAATTATCCTATCCAGAAATATTAGGGGAGTAGCAACATGTCCCATGTTAAAGCAGTAGATAGACAATAAACAAATGGAACCCAATAGCCATTCATTTGTTGGAGACTGAGCTATATAAAGAAGGATATGCAAAAATTCAGTCGGATGAAATGGAAAGATTGAAAATGCATTTATGTTGCACTAGGAGGCCAATTAGCGAACTGGAAAATCCATATGACCCAGAGTTTCTGTTGATAAAGCAAGCAATGTAAAATGAGTAGTAGGTGTTGATTGTTTTTTACCTCCTCTTTGCTTCATTTTCATTTCCTATTAGTTAATGTATATAGTCAAACCTCAATGGAGTTAAAAGATGAATGTTAAAATTCAATAAAAATAACAAATAAAACTTATCATTGGGAGGGAAATTAAACACAAAACTGAAAAACTGGGAAAGTAAGGGAGGCTCCTTTAAACCATGTGTAGCTAGATTGTTTAATAGGAACTAAATGTTGGATTGTGAACGCATGATATCCCCCAAGGAATGCAAATTTACTTAATGTGAAAGGGCTAGAAGAACCTTTTATATGCTGAAAAGCAGGATATGTTTCTGATCACTGACTCTTTTATCTAATTTCTATAGAATGGATCCCAAAAGTTTGTTCTTTCCATTGGCAATAAGTTTGGAACTAAGTTCTTCAGAGCTAGATTAAATTGCCCGTTTCAATTGAAAAGCCGCAGGTTAAATCCTCTAGATCTTAGGAATAATGTTTACAATCAACAGGTTGAGGACCTAAGTTGTAATGTCCCCTTTTCTAAATTAGAAATACTTAATAATATTTTTAAGTTGAGCCCAAATAACTCTCTATTTATGGAAACTTAACAATATTATTATTGAAATATTTATGGGCCCATTCTACTTCTCTGGGCTTTAAGGAAGTTGCTAGGGGAGTACTTTAGTGTTATACTTTGATGTTGCTTTATTACTTTGTAATAGTTTATTAAAAAAGCAACTTTAAGTTGTAACGTGGAATTAGGAGGGGAAAAGTGTAATGTTGAATTAAGACATAAAAGGTGGTGACTTTATGTTTTAAAAACTCACCTACCACTTGGGGAAAGGTGCACAAAAAAATATAAAAGGATGTAGAGGGATCATTTGTAAGAATCATTGGACCTCATTTGAATTAAGATTTGAGGACGGAAACCCTTGTTTCTTTCACGTTAAAACTTCTGAAATACGGATATTAGCAAGGGCATCGAGTTGAAATTGTATTGCAGCAATTGTCAGTAGTTTGGAGGGTTTTTGGATCAGTTTTTGGCCATTTCCAGCCTGGGCGCCCCATTTTGGGAATTCGGGATAGAATTTCTATGTGTTTCCGTTGCTGGAAAATTCTGTAATAAATATCTATGAGTGTTTTCATCCCATACTTCATTTTCAGCTATTCTGTGTGTTGTGATTCCGCATATTTCTCTAGATATGAATTTTCAAAGTTTGCAGCTGTTTAGCCTGGAAAAAAAATTAAATTAAATCGGATCTAAGTTTTTATCCAATTTTAAGTGGAATTTCTAATTGCTAAAATATTTTGCAAGTATTCCCCGAAGTTATTTAATTTTCTACAAGGGTTTGATAGGGAAAATCATTTTTCTATAATTTTCTGCACAAGGGTTTCAGGCAAATCCAGATCTGTTGTGTTTTTTATAAAAATCGATATTACATAAGTTTAATCACAAACAGGGTCCAAAATGTTCAAACTCCGTAAAGAACTTCAATTTAAAAATTAAAGCCATAAGTTTGTGAACAAGAAAATTTTTGGCAATATTTACGATGAAAAAGAAATGCTAGAAACAAAATCTACGAAGGCCCTACCTATCCCTCAATAACAAAGAAGTATTCTGAAATCTATCCTTAACAGCAGGTTTGTTACCTTGGATGAAATATTAGATTAAGGTTAAATGGACAGGAAGTAAATGAGGCAAGTATACAATAAGCCAAGGATATAGCCTTATAGGTTGTCCTTCCAAAGAGGGAACACTAATTTTAGAGTGTCCCTACAAACCAATTTGGCCAAAGGTGGGCCTCCCTAACATTGAAGTTTGCAATTGACTTGCTTCTCAAAACAAAATTCTCACTCATGATCGATTGAGGAAAATTTGTTTTCAAGGGCCTTTAATATGTGTTTTATGTTTAGCTGAGGAGGAAATGGCGGACCACCTACTAACGCATGGGGCTCGCTGTTGGAAAAACTGAATTGGAAGTGGGTTTATCCCAAGGATTCGGACCCTTATTGGTATCATGGCCTATTATAAGTAGTTTTAATCCTTTGAGAAGGCTATGGGCTGCTGTTCTAACCATGATTTTCTGGAATATTTGGAAACATTGGAATGCTTGTACTTTTTGGGGAGTGGCTTCCACTTCGAATCAAGTCATTTTGAAAACAGAGGCTGCTATCTCTGAATAGGTAAATACAAACTCCTCTTGCAAGAATTGGTTTTCTCTCCCATGGGAACTAAACCTTTTGACTCGCTTGCCCAAAATCAAGATCTCTAACAGAAAGAATTCTACTATGGCAAATCAGGATAGATCCCAAAATTGTTGGAAGCCTCCAGGAATTGGAAAGGCCAAGCTGAGTTTCGATGGGGCCTCAAGAGTAAACCCTAGCAAAGCAGGAGTTGGATGCACCATGCGTGATTGATTAGCCAAAATAAATTTATGCTTTAGTACAAGGCCTGAGAATGGCTAAGAGCTCGGTAAAAAAGAAAATGGAAGTCGAATGTGACTCTTTATTAGATATTAAGAGGATGAAAAGAGTCTACCTGATTGGGAATTTAGCAACTCACTTGAAAAAGTGCGAAATCGTGCAGCAAGTTTTGAGGAGATCATCTTCTCACATGTTTTTATTTAATGATTAAACGCTTTTGGCTGGAGCTATGAACCGGAGGATTAGGGACCCCACCCTTACAAAGGAGAAGAAGAGGAAAGAGAAAGAAGGGAGGAAACCGTAGCCAAAAGGACGGAAGAGCACAATGGAAGGAAGAAAACATAAGAGAGAAGACCCACGAACACCAAAACCAACGAGAACCAGGAGCTTCAACTACTAAAGGCGCCGGCACAGGAATTGGCTTCCCTGAACAAAAGACGAAAGTCACCATCGGCGCGGTCCCGAAGCTCATTCAAATTATCAATCGCCGAGTGGACAGGGAAGCGCGCAGCATCAACATCAACAGGAGGGAGAAGTCTATGGTCGTGCCGACCATATACGAAAAAGAGAGTCCACGTTTTGAGCATAGTACAACAGGTCCCGATATTGACCGCATAACCACTGAATCTCCCGACCAGACCCCAAAGCCAACTCGTCAACTTCTTCAACCCACAGCAGAGGATCGGGAAGGGAGAAGTCCACTAATTCGTCATGAAGACCCACACGAGCACAGGGTAAATCAAGTCTTCAGCAACGAATTCCACGACTGACGGGACAAGGTGGATCAAAAGACAGAATGAAACGAATGTTGCGGCTATATCTAAATCAGGTCAAGCACGCCACGAATTGAACCGGAAGGAATCACCAAGGATATTTTCAATGGCTTCGGCTTCTTGGTGGGACGAGTACCTGAATATATTTGAAAGGCGATTATGATCAATTTCCACAGTGACAATCGTTTTCAGTTGGACTCTGCGGAGGGAGATGAAGGGAAAGCCAAGGAAAGCCATAGAAGAACTAACCAGAAAGCCAATGGTAGGAAAAGAGAGGGAACCAGCGACAGAATATAAAGAGAAAAGGCACGAGGGAGCATCAGTAGAACTATAGCTAGTCGTCCTGCCCATTGTGAGAAATGATGGAGGAAAATCCATTCCAATCTTTCGCATTGCTTGAGAATTTGACAGCGGTTGGGAAATCAACAGCATAATTAGCAAGGAAATCAGCGGCATAGTTAGCTTCGCGGTACGTGTGAAAGATGTACCATTTGCTTATTTTCCCGAGCCAGCAGAGGATGTTGGAGATGAATGTATTTAAATACCACGAGAGGCCCGACCCTTTAACAATTGCCTGAATGATGATTTTAGAGTCCCCTTCGATAAATAAAGAGTCGCTGCCAATCTAGACTGACAGTGTCACTCCTTCCAAAAGGGCTTGAGCTTCAGCCAAGTTACAAGAGCAATCACGAAGCGGAAAGGAGTCAGAAGAGATAAGAGAACACTAGCACTTCTAAGAACACATCCTGCCCCGGACTTACCTGGATTGCCTTTGGAGGCACCATCAAATTTTGTCACCTACCACAAGTTTCAAACGTTCCTGTAGGTTCCCCTAGGGTTTGTGCCACCCTGATGTTCCCTCCTATTCACAAACTTCTCACCCTTGAGCAAACTTGCCATTCAAAACGATGGTTCACAAAAAACTGTGTATGCTAACCAGCTTACTACAAGGTTCAACAAACTCCCACACAAGAACAATGAAAAATCTTTGAATTACACTCCAAATTCGATAACAAGCAAACAAATACAAGCATTTACTAGTTATGGATTGCCTTCGAGGGTCTAGTGAAATTGTTATAGTGTCTACAAATCTCCAAACACAGAATTTGAATGCAAATACCCCTGTTTTTCCAAGTAAAAACCAGTTCTTAACTTCTTGGAGCCTTCTCTTGTCTTTCATTCGAATGGAATCCTCCACAAATCAGTTATAATGCAAAATATATACCCCCCTCAGGTCCTCCAACCGAATTTGAGCCTCACAAGACCTTCAAGACACATGTTTTTTCTTAAATACAACATCAAGAAGTTATATATGCATAAATACTTAGGAACATGGTGATTAAATGGTGTTTCAAACCTTCTAAACTTCTTTGAGGACCTTTGCTAATCATGACAACAAGCCAAAAAGCCTTTACAAATTAAAATTTGCGTTTTGGTAGGAAAAGCGAGAATTCAAATTTGGAAAGGGCTAAGTCTCAAACTAACAACACACAAGACGATTGCTAATGACTACCTAAGGACTCTTAGACCTTCCTAACACATTTTCAAGCTAAAATAAAGCAGAAAAGACAAAAGTTCGTGTTTAGAAGAGATGCTCATGCATCACACTCCCTAAGGGAAAGAAGAAAAAGACCCGAGGTCTCTTGTCCATGAACTCCTCCAAAGTTTTTCCATACTATTTGATGTCATTTTCTGACAGGTTTATGTAGCTACTAATCAACATTGTTTATACGTCTAATCTTGATCAGGCTACTGATAGTACTGTCTAAAATGCACTCAATCTCCTTTGTTTTGAGCTCCTTAGGCAACTGAGTCACCCATTCTTGACACTTAATCTTCTCTATTTTGACCTTAGGCAACTGATTCACCCATTCTTGACCTGCTGCAGTTGCTTCCTTTGTTGTGTCATCATCTTTTTCCACCTTCTTTGTAAGGGTACAGATCTGAAACATTAAAAATTGGAGATATGCCCACTACACTAGGCAATTCTATCTCATAGGCATTACTAGAAACACTTCTTCAACAACTTCCAATGTCCTATTTTCTTCATTTTCAGCTTGTTGTATTCACCCTTTGGAAATTTGTTCTTCCTAAGATGAGCCATGACTAAGTTATGAACCTCAAAGTTCGCTTGTCTCCTCTTCAAGTATGCGTACTTTTTGTACTTATCCACACTAGATTGTAGGGGGTTCCTCACTTGTTGATGATACTTTTTGCATGTCTATTGCAAACTCTTCGCCCTCTGCACTTATTTTCTCCATTTTGTTGATGTCTCTCAACTCCAACACACCTCTAGGTTGCATAGCATACACTACCTGAAAAGGAATCATACCTATGTTTTTGTTCAACGGGTCGTTGCAAGCATACTCTGCTTGGGGTAATACAAGATCACACTGCTTGGGATAATCCTCGAATAAACACTTTAGAAAGTTCCCCAAAGTCCTATTAACAAGTTTAGTTTGACCATTAGTCTGAGGATGGTCAGGCCGAGCTAAAACTGAGATTAGTTCCTAGCTTTCCTCCAGAAGGTTCTCTAAAAGTGTCCTAAGCATTTAGTGTCTCTGCTCTGAAACTATGCTCACTTGATGTACATGAAGGTTTGACAACCTCTTTGAAGAACAAATTTGTTATATGAGTGGCATCACTTGTTGTTTTGCAAGGAATAAAGTGTGCCATCTTTTAAAATCTATCCACAACTACATAAATTGAATCATAACCCCTCTGTGTTTTTGGTAATCACATGACAAAGTCCATACTGGATGGAATCCCAAGGCCTATTTGGAATTGGAAGGGACTTATGCAGTCTTACATTTGTGCTTTTACCTTTTTCCCATTTGACAGAGTTGTGCATATTTCAGCAAACCTTCTCACATCAGTTTGCATCTTAGGCCAAAAATAGTGTCTAGCGAGTTGTTCCAACGTTTTGTCAAGCCCTAAACTGGTCTGCCATGCTTCCAACTATGCTTCTCTTTGATGAGATTATATCTCATAGAACTTTTAGGCACACAAAGTTGTACTCCCTTGAAGAGTAATCCATCCCGAATGAGATAGTCTAACCACAACTCTCTATTCATCCCTGTTGGTTGTTTGCAAGCTTCATACGCTTCCTTGAAATTTTCATCCTTCTTCATACATCTCCTTAAGTGAGTCAATTCCTAACACTCTCAAACTAAATTTCATGAACCAAACAGAGCCCTCATGCTAAAAGCGTCAACTACCTTTGTTACTCTATGTCCTTTCTTGTGCTTGACAGTGAAGGTCAAAAGGTAAAATTTGTAAGCATTCCACCCATTTCACATGCCTTTGGTTGAGTTTTGGTTGACTGCTTGTGAACTAAAGTGCATGGTTTATCTGTGTAAATGATGAACTCCTTGGGTAATAGGTAGTGTCTCCATTTTTTCAAAGCCTAAACCATGGCATAAAATTCTAGATCACATGAGGAATACTTCTTCTTAACATCGTTGAGTTTTTCACTGAAGTAAGCTATTGGTTTGTTATCTTGACTCAAAACATCACCTATTGCAGTCCCACTTGCATCACACTCCACCTGGAAGACTTTATTGAAGTCTAATAATGCTAAGATAAGTTGCTCTGTCACTATTTGCTTCACATACTGAAAATTCTTTTTAGCTTCCTTTGTCCAAACAAACTTTTTCTTGTCTCCTCTAATGGTGTCAATGATTGGTGCACAAATTTCACCAAAATTTCTGATAAATTTTCTATAAAAGCTTGCAAGACCATGAAAACTTCTACCTCTCCTGTTGTCCTAGGTGTTGGCCACTCCAAGATTGCTTAGCTTTGTTTTGTCCATCTTTAGCATGCCTTTGGTGATCACAAAAGCCAAGTACAGCAGTTTTGTCTTCATGAATTCACACTTCTTGAGATTGATCAGTAGTCTCTCTTCATGTAGCTTCTTCATAACTAAATGCAAATGATGCAAATGCTCTTCCTTGCTATGATTGTAAATCAGTATATCATCTAGATAAACAACAACAAACTTACCTATAAAAGGCTTGAGGACTTCATTCATGAGTCTCATGAAAGTGCTTGGTGCATTTGAGAGACCAAATGGCATAACAAGCCATCCATACAATCCTTCATTTGTCTTAAATGTTGTCTTCCACTCATCTCCTTGTCTGATTTTGATTTGGTAGTACCCACTCTTGAAGTCTATCTTTGAGAAATAACTTGTTCCACACAAATAATCCATTAAGTCTTCCATCCTAGGAAGTGGGAACCTATTGTTAAAATATAGAGCATTATATAGCCTATAATGCAGTTATGTAGTTGTGATTCGGTCGGCAATTGTTCAACCAAACTGTAACCACCTCATATAATAAATTGGATCTGCCTGGGTCATTCGATGCAGTGTTGTTGTGTGCACTCATCCTTCTTTCAATTTTTTCTTCTATTTGCATATGCTAACATTGGTATCAGAGCGTCCAAGGTTGCAGTTCGAGGAAAGCCTCCAAGAGGCACAAACTGGAAATTCAAGGAAGCCCTAACAGGGCACAAATTTGGTAAAACGCAAAGGTAGTTGGAGAAAAATACCAGATGCTAGGGCAAAGACGGAAGAAATTCCTCCATTCGCGCAGCAGGAGACAGTCAGACAACCGTTCGAAGGCAGCATTCGTACCATTCGAGGTTATGGGCAAATACACAGTCGTTTTTTTAACAATCGTGGTTCGTGGTGGTGCTAGGAGGGCAAAAGTCCAGTGGGAAGAGAAATGTGTGGGAACCCAGTCGCAAATCCTGTGGGCCAGCAAAGTCATGTTCAACCCAATTCGTGGCAGATACAATCGTGTGAAGGAGAAATCATGGGCAAATTCGTGGAGGAATATTCGTTAGGTAGGGGCAGTATAATATAACAGTCGCAGCATCACCATTGAAATCGTGAAAAGCCAGCAGTTACTAGGGTATGGCAAAGGCATAATCGTGAGGGTATTCTCTATAAACAAGGATAAAAGAAAGATTTCCTTCTCCATTCATGAGGATAGCGGAAGTTCGAGGGCAGATTAATATTCATTTTCTTCAACAAAGGTATTCATACTATTTGCTAGAGTAATTAGTTTTAATACTATTTGCTGGAAAAAGTAATATTGTTTTTTTAAGTGTGGGCAAAATTTTATTTTAATATTTCCGTTACTTTGGAATAATAAAATGGCAAATATTTCACACTTGACTTTGCCGGAGATGCAAAATTAACGGGCACTAATTTCAATGTATGGAGCCATAATATTTTAACGTTTGTGGAGTTTCGTGATTGTGATAAAATAATCACAGGTAGTGAAGGTCAACCAACAACAAACTTTGCGGATTATGACAAACGTCATAAGGAAGCGTTATTGCTCCTCAAGTTATCGGTGTTAGATGATATGATACCGGAAGTGTGGAATGCCACTATGGCAAGCATGTTGTGGGCCAGTTTGAGGGATAAATATCAGACGTCAGAAAAGAATCGGGTTTTATACCTGAAGAATATGCTCTTTTCCGTAAAGTTACAAGAAGGTGGATCGTTGTCTAAGCACCTACTTCAAATGAAAGACCTCCAAGACCAGTTATCTTCCATCAACAAAAAGGTGGACGACGATGATAGGGTGGCTCTGGTTCTAAACAACTTACCTTCTTCGTAAGAGTCATTTGTGGAGGCACTCCATTTAATGACTGAAAGTCAAACTCTCACGTTTGACAAGGTGAGTTCCTACCTGTTGCAAAAAGAGCGAAGACAAATTCAGGCAGAATTTAATTATGACCAATCAGAGAGTGCTCTTGTCGCTCAGTCAAAAGGAAAATGGAGACGTCATTCTAGTGAGTCATGCACTCGGTATCAGGTCACATGCTATTACTGTCACAAGGTGTCCAGCCTTAAGAAGGATTGTCGGAAGCGAAAGTATGATCTTTCGCAACAGAACAAAAAGCCATGTGATGAGGAACATGTGGCAGCAGTTGTAGAAGAACGGGATTCAAATGACAGACATGCTCTTTATTGTCTTACAACATCATGCTCACATGACAGTGGTACTAGTTGTTGGATCATTAACTCCGGTGCATCCACACACTTTTCATGTCCCAAGGACTGGTATGTTTCATTTACTGCAAATATATGTTTTGAATCAATAGTACTAGCTGATGGAGAATCACTTGCAGTAGAAGGTATAGGAGATATATGCATTGTATTGAATAATGCTCATAAACTGTTGGTACAGAATGTTAGATATGTACCTTCTTTACAAAAGAATCTTCTATCTATTCGTCAATTAACTGAAAATCCCAATATTTCTGTGGATTTCTGTGGGAAGAAGTATGTTTTCTGTGATGTGAAACAGAGACGGATAATTGCCCTTGCTATTGGGGAAGGTGGTCAATATCGGCTTGTTGATCCTACTACAATCAACATGAATGCACATGTGGAGGACAGCTCCACCATACAGGATGTGTAGGAGGCTGCAGTGCCTTGGGAGGAAGCCACTCCTCACAAATTTGTTGACTTGGATACAGTCAACCTACATGCACTTATTGTGGAGGGAGTATCCACTATACCAAATGTACGGGAGGCGGACATGCCTTAGGAGGATGGATTTCCTCATTCTGAAGAACAGTTTGTTGTGGATGGAGACTCCACTATTCCAGATGCACTGAAAATGCATGGTGAGATGGCATGCCCAGCCACTCACTCAAAGGTACTTGCTCGAAGGATAGTAGAGCATGAATAGTTTGCTCATTGTGTTGTGAAAGATGTTTCCCAACAGAGGGATAAATGAGCAAATACATGAGAAGGACGAGTTGGTTCTCACTCCTACTGCGGAGATGGTTATTTCTCCCACTACTGAGATGGAGATGGTTATTTCTCCACTATTGCGGAGTTGGTTCTAACTCTTACTCCACAGATGGTCACATTTCTGAAAAGGTTGGATGAGCACTACATGGTGTTGCAAGCACATGATCGAGGTGACTTCGATTGCAGGATAACTGAGTCTCTGTACAGACTCCAGCAGGCTACACAAGCCTGGAATAGATTTTTCAATCCACTTCTCCGAGGTTCTGATTTCAACACTCTAGAGATGGGGCTAACACTCTCAACCATTGATGATTCATCACTGGCCAATGAATCACGTAACAAAGAACCAGTGGACCACTTGCCATATTCTTTGTAAAAGCGACCAGATTTTTGTTTTGCGATTCTTCTCCATTCGACAACCACAACGTAATATGGACTGCTGATTTCAAAGTACAACCTATGGCACAGTCTGTAGATCTAATGACTAAACATATGGGCTTTAGTACATTTGTAAAATTTCAAGACAAACTTGGTATTGTTTCCGGTTTAGTCATTAAGAAGGGGTGTTAAAATATAGAGCATTATATAGAATGTAATGCGGTTATGTATTTGTTATTCGGTTGGTAATTGTTCAACCGAACTGTAACCACCTCCTATAATAAATTGGATCTGCCTGGGTCATTCGATGCAGTGCAGTTGTGTGCATTTAGCCTTCTTTCAATTCTTTCTTCTATTTGCATATGCTGACACCTATATCTGATTGTAATCTTATTTATAGCCCTGGAGTCAGTACACATTCTCCAGTCATATTCTTTGGCACCAACACTATAGGGACTGCACATGGGTTGAGACTCTCCCTATTCAGTCCTTTATCCAACAATTCTTGCACTTGCTTCTTGATTTCTTCATTTTCTCTGGGAGTCATTTTGTATGCCGCTTTGTTAGACAAACTTGTCCCTAGCACAAAGTCTATGTGATGACTGATTTCTCTCATAGGAGGCAAGGAAATAGGCAACTCATCCACCACTATGTTTGCACTCTTTCAACATATCTTGCACTTCCCGAGGCAACTCATCCAACTTGGTTGCTTTTATGACTGTTCTTGGTTTTAACACTAATGCAAAACCTATTTCTTCTTCTTCCATTGTTCTCAAGACTCTTTTTCCTCAATCATCATCACACTTGAACCAATCTGCTGTTCCCCATCATCCTCTCTCATGGGCAACAAGGTTTGACTAACTCCCATCCTTATCCAAAATATATACATTCTTTCTCCAATCATGTGTAGTCTTTCTATCATACTGCCAAGGCCTACTAAGAAGCACATGGCACACATCCATGGGAATAACATCACAAAGTACCTTTTCCTTATACCTACCAATTTGGAAATCAGTCCAACATTGCTCATTAACTAATACTTGTTGTTCTTTGTTCAACCATGAGACTTTATAAGGAGTACGGTGAGTTATCTTATTCAAGCCTAACTTATTTACCATCTCAACTGAAACTAGAGTTGTCTATGTACTTCCTGTATCTCTAACCATCTTACAACACTTCACCTTGGCACTTGCAAGTGGCCCTGAACAGTGATTTTCTTTGTGGTGGCTCCTTCTCCTTTGGTGTCTTGAGCAGAATTCTTCTCATGAGCAATGACTCTCCCACTTATGGTTCCTAAACAAGTGAAGGAGAGCAAACACTCTCTTCATCTCCACCTTGAGCAGGCTGAGTTCTTGCTTCTAGTCCTTGTGTTACTTGTAGGCTGCTTCTTTGGACACTTCCCATGATCTATGGCCTGCAAATTTGTTGCACTTATAACACCTACCTGTGAAACCACTTGTTCCTCTTCCTCTTGTTCCATAGCCACCTTTGAAACAAGGTCTTGTACCTTTGTAACCACCACTTGAACTAGAAGGCCGATCTTGTTGTGTATTACTTGTCCTCACCTTGACTTCGTTGTGACTGTCCTCTTCCTCCTAGCTGAACTCTGCCCTTAAAACTCCTTCCTCTTCCTCTGTTTTGCTGATTATGTCTCCTATTTAACTTGTCCTCAACTTTCAAAGCAAGTTGATAGCATTCTTTTAAATGTCCTAGGACTTGTCAAGGCTCAAGCTCATCTTGCAATTTGGTACCTCAATACCATTCAAATATCTTGCTAACTTGTCTGTGTCATCCTCCATATGACCTGACCTGATACTCAACTCATAGAATTCCTCAGTATACACTCCTTGACTCCCATCTCGTTTTGCCTTAAGTTTTGAAGTTTTTCTATACAAATTTGTCATATAGTCACTAGGCAAGAATTTACCTTTCAGTTTGGCCACCATTATTGTCCCAAGATTTAATCTTGGCCTTGTTTTTCTTCCTCCTCTCTTCCTGGATATAATCCCACCATAGGGATGCATGACCTTTCAGTTTCAGTCCTTACAAACTTCACCTGTTGGTCTTCAGGTACATTTTCAAAATCAAAATACTTGTCTATCTCCCCTATCCAATCAAGGAGCTCTTCACCATTTAGGCTGCCTGCATACACTGGAAGTTCTAACTTGGGCTTTGATCCTTCCCCTTTCAGTGCTTTCAACAACCTCTCAAATCTCATTTCTTCAGGATCTCTTTTCTTCTTCACCTGCTACCTATGGCCTTTGAGCTACTTCTTCTTCTTGATCACTCAAATCTCTTGTCTCCACTCCTCTTCTTTGGTTGGCCTCAACTGCTGTGATCCTTGCATCAAAGTTGACTCTAAGGTTTCTCAACTCTTGTAGAATGACTTCTCCCATTTGCAAAGTTGTTGCTCTCTCTCTTGCTACATTTCTCCTTGGTGGCATTTTGCCTTATCTTGACCAAACACAACTGCAACTTGTCTTTTGCAATGAACTCCTTCCTTCAACTTCTTTAGATGTCAACCTCAGCTCTGATACCACTTATGATGCAGAGAAAGCTTATCAAAGGTTCACCTCACCATTGTAGACCAAGAGCAAATTGAACTCAGTTAGTCACTAATTTGCAGGCTTAAGTGATTTAAAAGGCAAAACAAAGATAAATCAAGCACCCTTGCTTACACTCTGAAGTGTTTGTATTCCCCTCTTCTAGTCTAACACTACCCTCTTTGATCGAGTTTTGCTCCTAGCTACCTTAGCCCTCATAGAACCAATTGGCAATATAGCCCACACAATGAGTTTCAAATCCAACTAAGGGTAGTTTCTGATACCCTTTTCCCTCTTCTTTCATCTCTCCAAGAAGTTTCACTATCAGATTCCAAGCAAAAATTGAAACTTTTCCATAACTCTGCCCTATCCTGATTAGGCCTAGTCAAGCTTCTAATAAAACTGTCAGAGCTTCCATACAGTGGAGGGACTGTTTTGACTCCAAACCAAAAAAATCTAGTTAGAGGACCCTTGGGACAGAGATTTCTACCAATTTTTTATCGATTTTCATAGGTTAGAACTCCTAAAATTTCAAGATTCTTGTCCTGAAATGCCCTAATTGAGGGTTTGGTACAAGTCAGTCATAGCCCGAGAAGAGTGATTTAGTCAGTTTTAAGTCTATCTTCCACAAGTTTGGTACGATCCTGTAGGCTCTACTAGGGTCTGTGCCACCATATTCCTCAATATCCAATTCACAAATTTTCCACCCTTTGAAGACAACTTTCACACTTTGCAATATCAACATGATGGTTCTCACAAAATTATCTTGTGCTGAACCAGTTTACTACAGGGGATCATCAATCTCATCACTACAAGAACAATGAAATAATATTTGAATGATACTACCAAATTCGATAGGGAAAGCAAAATCTAATTACAAGCAATTACCAGTTATGAATTTCCTTCGAGGGTTTTGTGAAATTGTTCAAGATATCACTACATATAGATCTCCAAACTACATAGAATTGAATGTAAAAACCCATGTTTTTCTTAAGCAAAAAACCACTTTCTTGAAACTTCTTGGAGCTTGATTTCTTGTCTTTCATTCGAATGGAAAATTTGTTAATAGTGAAATTAGTTACAATGCAATATGTATACCCCATAAGTCAGTTCTCCAACTGAATGAGAGAGTCTTCATAAGACCTTCAAGACACATGGTTTTTTGCATTTATTACATCATCAAGAAGCTCTATCTCTAGACTGAGAACCTAAAGACCTTAAGACCTAAGTCAATGTTTATGACTCCTAGTCCTTAATAGGACCTTTACATGCTTGTCAAAACTTGAAGTGCTCCAAAAAAACCACATCTAGACACCTAAAACAAGCCAAAATGCCCTTCACAAATTCAAATTTGCTTTTGGAGGGAAAAGCAAGAATTCAAATTTTGAATGGGCTAGACCCAAACTAAACACACAAGATGATTACAAAAGACTACCTAAGGACTCTAAACCTACCAACACACACTTTCAAACCAAAATTGAAGTATCAAGACCAAAATTTCATGTTGAGGAGAGATGCTCCTGCATCACTGACGGACTCTTGAGAAATGTTCATTCGTCTCTACATACTCCTCTCCAGAGAGGGTCATGCGAGGGTATTGATGATGGATAAAGAATGCAAACTAAGGATTTTGATTTCTAGCTCGGTTTGCTTGGTCTGCCCAAAATTGCTTACTACAATTAGTTGTTTGTTAAAGGCGTCAAGTTGGCTAACAATCTATAGGGACAAAGGAGTAGATCGGAAAACTAACACTCGTAATCCTAAATCTATGTCTCCTTGATATCGATCTATGCCCGGTGGGTGGATTATTGGCTCAAATATCCTCCTACAAGGTTGGGCTAGACCGGAAATGGTCGTGTAGGGGCGTCAACTCGTGAGCAAGGGCAAAGGAAGCCGAAAAACTAGTCAAAGAATGGTCAAAGACTATGAATTGGTAGAGCAAGCTTCTAATGACTAAGTTTGTTGTTTCAATTTGGTTTTCTAAGCTACTTTGAATTTTAATTTTAAATAAATAATGGAAACAAACCTAGCTTAAATAAAAGACAAATTAACTTAATCTTTTGATTAACTAAATTCCTTTACCGTTACTTAAATAAATAAGTGCGACTATCTATTCTATATTTTGTATTTTCAACAAGCTTTTCGAAAGGAAAATGACTAAAATAACTAACTAATATTTTGTGTTTTCTGAATTTATAAAAGAAAATAAGATCTACTTCTACAGACACAGGAAAATGATTTAAACTAAAACTATTGGTTCTTCTAATTAAATAAACTAAAACAGAGAATAACCAGATGTGGTTATTCCTCTATTGCAGGTTTGCTTTGAAATACTACTCTAAAGAGGATGTACTCAGAATGTTATTAAATAAAATAAAACTTCCTCTAGCAAAACTTCTACCTCAAGTTTTCGGGAAAGGGATAGCTTCTCAGAATAACCTTCCCCGGTAAAATTACTTCAAAATTAATTGGAAGAAGTAGATAATGAAAGAAAATACGAAGATTTCCCCACTTCTTCCTCCAACCAATTATCAAAGCAAATCCACAAGGATAAGTCAGGAAGAAGTTTTATATGAGGAATATTTTGAAAAGAAATACTGAAATGTAGAATAAATATGGGAAGTGATGAAATCTTCTGCTTTTAACAAAACAAACAAATTGCTTCTTTGAATTCTAATGAACTATACCTATGTTTAAAGCTTCAAATAATTGAAATACACCCCCAACCTGGTCACTACATAACTGTGGTTGCTTGTCTCAGTGATGTTGATGATGTATCTAGTGTCTCCTCAACTTCAGGCTCCTTCCAATGTATGAGCTCCAATTGATCCAGGTGAGCAAGGCAGTAGATATCAGCAAGAAATCAAGAAAGCAAGTGGTTGGCTTGATGTCGGGAAGGTGGCTGAAGTGTGAGTAGCGGGGAAATAGAGTAGAGAACTAGCTATCTGTATAAGACCCTCTCCAAAATCCGGAAACATAACACTTTACGAAAATCAAAAATTCCCAACCCATGATACGAATAAAAGTGTCATTTTTATAAGTTGTTGGAGAAGATGTCAAGAACACATGTCGATTAAGAAACGAGGACTCGGCCGAAGGAGAAGGATTCAACATACTATGTTTAGCAAGAAGGGGGGAGGAATTCAATACCAATCCAATGAGCCTATTCTTAGCCAATTTGACCAAGTAATGTGAGAGAAAATCAAGTCGAAATCAAAACACGCGTTCAAAAATGCATGTTTTAATTTTTAGATGGTGACAAGACCACCCTTGTTGCCAGAGGGGCGGTTGCACAACCGCTGCTCTAGCAACAAGGGGCAGTTGCATAACCGCCACTAAGAGATAATGGTAAAAGCTAGAAAATGATCTTGCGAGCAAAAGTGAAGTCCACAACTTGGAGCGAAGGAGTTGGGTTGAGTCCAAAGGGGGATGCAAAGGAGAGAGGGAAGGATTTGGATTTCATTCTCATCTTGGAAAGAGTTTTGTCATCATCGAAGACGTTGCATTTCAATGTTGCACCATGTAATTTTTGGGTGTATACAACTACCTTGCAAGAGAATTTGCTTGCAATGTTGTTTGAACACGAGGATTATGCATAAAAGGACTCTTAGTTGAATTTAAAAAACAAAATATATCAACAGAATAGTTGTACAGTGTCTTTGGCTGAATGGAGATTGGTTTGTGGGTTTGTTGTATAAGCAAGACTTAAGGTCAAACCTGATTCTTTTATAGTCAGGGAAGATTTTAAGGGGTGGGAACTTTTGAACTACAGGATTATTGGGGACTCTTTTCAGTAGGAAAGAGAGAACCACACAGTGTAGATTAAATTCAAAGCAACATGCACATAGTTTATTACTTTAAAATGTTTTCTTGTAATTAGTAAGAGTCAAATCCAGATGTTGGAGATTGTAGTAATCAGTTAACTAGCAGGCGTCCTAATTGTTCAATCCAATTATCTCTTTATGTAATTCTAAACAAATCAAAGCAAAAACGCAAAATTTACCATCAAGGCATGTCATAAGAACAAATCTAAAAAAAATTGTACATTTTATATAGAAAGTGGGATAATGATTCCGCTTGCTTTTTTAAAAATGTTCTGATTTATCTTGTTCTAATTTGTTCTATTCTAAATGATAACCTAACAAGCCTACTCTTTATGTTTTATCGTTTTGTTCGAGGAATTCAATACCAATCCAATGAGCCTATTCTTAGCCAATTTGACCAAGTAATGTGAGAGTAATCGTTTTTTAAACTTGGCCAACTATTGTTGGAAAACTTGCTAATTAATGACTGTAATTTTTTATAAATTTGCCAAAAATTAACCAATTGACTAAAAATAGCCCATTTAAAAAAAACCTAAGTGAGGGGACCATACTTGAGGAGGAGAAGGAAGAACTACGCCAAATCGATCCAGAGCTCGAGCTTCCAGACTCTCGGGAGAGGCTTCGTCCCCTGTGTAAATAATACAGGTTAAATGAGGGGATTGTTCCTGAATGGCCTTCACAGCACACCACAACACCCTCTCACCGCCGCCGCCATCGTTTGTGTATGGATGAAAGAATCCAACTGCTTTTTTCCTCCTCATTCTCCCCATCATTACCATTATTGCAATATAACTTAACACTCCAATTGATGTCAATGCACAAAGCTGAGCAATTATCAACATCCTGTAATAATGTCTGCAGATTAAATTCTTGCCTGCCTATTGTGATCTGTATGAAAATCGGGAGGGTACAAACCCTGAATTATTGCAACCTACAGATTCCCGCAGAAAAAACAACCATAAGCATTAAATATTCATTTTTGAATCCGTAAACTCTTTTACTAATATAGCAGAGACCAAGCTACGGTAAAAGTGAACAATTAATTTCTATCGAATTGGTTTTTTGTCGAGTCAAAGACTTGCTCAAAGGGCAATAGCAGCGGCTACTCCGTAGGGCTTTAAATTTGACGGTCACCTATGCCAGTCAAACAAATTTTAGTTTCTATTATTTGTACATTGTAATTTTTAGGGTTTTAATAAAATTTTACTCTTATTAAAACAAATGATTTAGAGTAAATAAATAGAATTTCTAGAAAATTGATAAACTAGCAATAAATAGAATTTCTAGAAAATTGATAAACTAGCATAAATATCTTAAATAGACAGTTAAATAGTCGTAAAATTTATGGTTAAAATTATCTTGTGATAGTCAACTAATCATCAAATTTAATATAGAAAATAGAACGTTACAGTCACATCATCACATCTTACCCCTTCCTATTATTGTAGAACACGTATCGGCATAATGAAAGTACAAGATAAGATTAGGAACGTAATCGCCTAAAATAGGATAAGACAAATGATCTGAATCTGGAAGAACAAGTTGTGTAGTGTCATTAAGTTGGTTTTAAAAATTGGAGTGATAAAATCGAGTGTAATGCAAGGTTCATTTGAATGAGGCAAAAACATATGGGTGTTTCTATCCTTATTGGTCAATTTTTCCCTTTGTTAAATTTTGATCTAGATTCGAGTTCTGACACTTGAAAGCTTTATCTTATGATTCTAGATTTGTGTTCAGGTATTTGCAATCACACTTATGTAGCAAGTTATGACATCTTCTGTATGCAAACTCTAACTCTCTCCCTGCTTGAAATTTTTAAAAGGTGGTTAGCCATATTGGGTTGGACTAACCCTCATCGTACCTCTAGTTGTGACGAGCGTTGCATTATGTATCAATATTATGAAGAAGGATCAAGCCTTGCATAGTTTTCCCACCCAAATAATGTGTGTAAATGTGCAAGAAACATTGTATTGTCAAGACCCTAATAAGGCCTTCGGCAACTTTGGCAATGATATTTGGTATGAGTTGTAGCATGTGATAATGATCTAAGGCAGTGAGGTAAGATGTATTCAAACTTGGTAGTTTGTTGATGTGCTTCAAGGGGTGATATTGCAATGATAGTCCTTCTCTAAGGTGTTTTATGTATGTAATTTCCTAAATAACCCAAAGATGTAAGAGGTGAGGCCCTTCTAACTAGTAGGGTGGTTGTATTTTTATGCCTAACTTGTGTAAAAAAACTTTCCCACTCAATTGAACCTAAGTCGACCTAGGTAACTTATGCATTTGAAAAAATTAGTTGTTGGAATTGTTTAGGAAAAAAAAGATGGCTACTATAAAAATTATTGATCATTTATGTCTTACCCCAATGTAGTTCAATGCCTCATATAAAAATGGAGATGGTGGCCATAAGTTCAAAATGGTGTTTTATATACATGTGAAGGTTCCTGTATGAGCGTAAGTTGAGCAACAACCATGACTTAGTGGTTATGGAGTATTAAATTGAGTGAGATGTATGTAGGAGTAAGTTAACTATATAAATAAGAATGGGCTAGGATAAATGCGAAAGGATTATTGTCAAGCGTCATTGGTCTAAATTTATGGTATTACATTTGCCCCCATTTTAATCTAGTAATTAGAAATCATTGGATTACATCAAATGAACTATAGACATAAACCTCCTAAAAAGACATAATATGCATGAGATTAGAATGTGTGTGTTCTCTTCTAG
Organism: Taxus chinensis; assembly: GCA_019776745.2. Lineage (NCBI taxonomy): Eukaryota > Viridiplantae > Streptophyta > Pinopsida > Cupressales > Taxaceae > Taxus > Taxus chinensis. Next base: position 676,351,478 of record CM034146.1, read on the forward strand.
CTTTTCCATACATATGAACTTGTGAGCCACATGCAAAACCAAGTATTAATGCCCAGTAAAGATGATTATAAAAGTGGTAACAAAATCACAAATTAAAATTAAAGCATGGAAATTCCATGTACAATATAAGGGATGTAAATGTGGTATGTAAGAAATTTTTGGCATTTTGAGATTGTCATAAACCATTGTAGCAATTGAGCTTATTATGAGAGCCAACATGTATGCAATTAAGCTTGTCACTGATCCAACTTATGTCTAATTAACCTTTTCATAGAGCCCACGTGTGTTCATTTGAGACTCATGTTATATTAAACTTGCAGGAAAACACAGTAACCGACATCGATTATGGAGGGACCGACATCGGTCACCTATGACCGGCATCGGTTAGGAAAGTAGGAACCGACATCGGTTAGGGCTAACCGGCGTCGGTTACCTGTGTGTGAGTGTTTTATTTAACTCACGGGAATTAGATCTAATTTTAGCATTAAAGCAGATCTATTGATTGTAATTGCATGGCTAAGTGCCCTAAGTTTGTATATGCCTATATAAGCATGAAAGCTAGGGTTTAGAAGTAAGGATTGAGAGAGTTGATGATTATTGTGAAAATAATTGTGAGAGAGAGAATTCTTGGAGAAGAAGGAGAAGCTTGAGAGAAAGAAAGTATTGTACATCGTGAGAGGTGTGGAAGATTGTAAATCTTCATTGTATATCTTCTGAAAGCTTTGGATAATAGATTGGCTTGTTTCTTGGTGGATGTAGCCCACACTGGGTGAACCACGTTAAATCTGGTGTTGATTTATATCTCTTGTTTTGTATATTTCTTCTGGTAGAATATCCACTTTTATTGCATGTATGCTTAGATCTGATATATTATCTGTACAACCTTGTGCTAACCCCAACAACTGGTATCAGAGCTTTGTTTGAGGGTTTTGTGTGTTGACAAATTTACTCACAGAGGGTTTTTCTGATTGAGTGGGAGCTACATCAATGGCAGAAGAAAACAAATACAAGGTAGAGAAGTTTGACGGCCGAAATTATCAATTATGGAAGATGCAGATTGAGGATTATCTGTATCAAAGAGATTTGTACTTACCGTTGGATGAAAATTCTAGACCTACGAAGATGACTGATGAAGAATGGAATATTCTTGACAGAAAGGCTTTGGGATCTATAAGATTGAGCCTGGCAACATCTGTGGCTTCCAATATTATAGAAGCAACATCTACGGTAGAGTTAATGAAATCTCTTGCTAATTTATATGAAAAACCTAGTGCTTCAAATAAAGTTTATTTGATGAAGAAACTATTTAGTTCTAAGATGCATGAAGGTGGATCTGCATCTAGTCATTTGAATGATTTCTGATCTATTGTAAATCAGTTAAAATTGGTTGATATTCTCATTTGATGATGAAGTGAAAGCACTTTTATTCTTATGTTCTTTGCCTGATAGTTGGGATAACTTGGTAATGGTTGTTAGTAATACAACATCTGCTAATAATATTTTGAAGTTTGATGATGTGGTTAGTATATAATCTTGAATGAAGAAATTCACAGGAAAAGTACAGAGGAATCATCATCTGGGAATGCTTTGAATGTAGAAAGCAGAGGCAGGCAGAAGGAGAGATCCAAGAGTAAGAATAATGGGAAATCAAAGTCAAGGGATGGAAGATCTAAATCCAGAGGTAAGGGAATTACCTGTTGGAAATGTGGAAAGAAAGGACATGCAAAGAAAGATTGTTGGTCAAAGGATAAAGAGAACCAACACCCAGACAAAGGTAAAGAGGCAAATATTGCAGCAGAGGTAATGCAAGATGCTCTTATTCTTTCTTTGGATAATAGAATAGAATCATGGGTTTTAGATTCAAGAGCTTCTTTCCATGCAACCCCTAATAAGGGTTATTTTAGAAATTATGTCCAGGGTAATTTTGGGCATGTTTATTTGGGTGATGATGAACCTTGCAGTATTACTGGTAAAGGGGAAGTTCATCTAAAATTACAGAATGGAAATACATGGGTATTGAAAGATGTGAGGCATGTGCCAAGCCTCAAGAGGAATCTTATTTCTACAGGGCAACTAGGTGAAGTTGGTTGCATGGTTACATTCACAACAGACTCTTGGAAAGTCACCAAGGGTGCCTTTGTTGTGGCAAGAGGAAAGAAGGTAGGAACGTTATATTTATCTACCTGTGTTACTGATTCCTTTTCTGTGTTATCTACTTCAGATTCAGATGCATGCATGTGGCATAATCAGTTGGCCATATGAGTCAAAAAGGAATGCAGATCTTAAAGGCTAAGGGTAAGTTATCAGATTTGAAAGATTTAGATCTTGATTTCTGTGAGCATTGTATCTTTGGAAAGCAAAAGAGAGTGAGATTTCTCAAAGTTGGGGCAACTAAGAAGGAGCAAAAATTGGAGCTTGTACACTCAGATGTGTGGGGACCAACCCAGGTAGCTTCTCATGGAGGATCCCAGTATTATGTTACTTTCATTGATGATGCTACAAGAAAGGTATGGGTTTATTGTATTAAACATAAATCTGATGTTTTTGAGACTTTTAAAAGATGGAAAGCCCTTGTTGAGAATGAATCAAATTCAAAGTTAAAGTGCCTTAGATCTGACAATGGTGGTGAATATTGTAGCAAGGCTTTCAATGATTATTGTTCAGTGAATGGAATACGTAGAGAAATGACGGTTCCAAGAACACCACAAGAGAATGGTGTTGCAGAAAGAATGAACAAGACAATCATGGAACATGCTAGAAGTATGAGGATACATGTTGGATTGCCCTTGCAGTTTTGGGCAGAAGCAGTTGATACAATGGTTTATTTGATTAACCGTGGGCCTTCAAGTTCACTAGATGGAGGAATACCAGAGGAAGCTTGGACTGGAAAAGAGGTAGATCTTTCTTTTCTTAAAGTTTTTGGTTCAGAAGATTTTGTGCATATTGATAAGGAAAATAGGAAAAAAAGTTGGATGCAAAATCCAAGAGATGCACTTTCATTGGTTATGGATCTGGTGATTTCGGATTCTGTTTTTGGGATTTAGAGAATTCTAAAATTATTAGGAGTTGTGACATTGAATGGAATGAAAAGAGAATGTACAGGGATCAAATTTTGGTACCCAAGGATGAACCTGGTTGAGAAGTTTGTGAATGAAAATGAACTCTCAGATTTAAAAATCATACCTATAGGGTTACACAGTAACCGGTGTCAGTTGACCCCTGACCGACATCGGTCAGCTGAACAGGTATCAGTTACAGAAGAGCCAAACCAACATCGGTTATCAGAACTGATGTCGGTTACAGGTGACCGACGTCGGTCACTGTCAGAATTGGAAACAAATGTCCAGGAGGTCCAAAATGAGCCTCCGGTACCCCAAACTTCTGTGAGAAGGTCACAAAGGGTAAGTAAACCTCCAGAAATATTTACACCTTCTCTATCTTATTTATTATTGACTGATAATGGTGAACCAAAAAGTTTTGAAGAAGCAATGCAGGATGAGACCCACGTGCAGTGGGAGCATGGCATGGATGAGGAGATGGAATCCTTGGAACAAAACCAGACTTGGGATTTGGTTAAGTTGCCAGCAGGTAAGAGGACATTGCAGAACAAGTGGGTTTATAGGATCAAGGAAGAAGAGGGTGGACAGAAAAGGTACAAGGCAAGGCTTGTAGTAAAGGGATTTACACAGAAAGCAGGTATTGACTTTGGTGAAATATTTTCTCCTGTTGTTAAAATGACTTCCATACGTACTGTATTGAGTATAGTTGCAGTAGATGATTTTCATTTAGAGAAACTAGATGTGAAGATGGACTTTCCTTCATGGTGATTTGGATGAAGAGATTTATATGCAACAGCCGCTTGGGTATGAAGTCAAGGGTAAGGAGAAATTAGTGTGTAGGTTGAAAAAGAGTCTATATGGGCTCAAGCAAGCTCCAAGGCAATGGTACATGAGGTTTGATAGTTTCATGCATGAGCATGGTTACTTGAGATGTGAATCTGACCATTGTGTTTATTTCAAGAAGCTTGAAAATGGGAGCTATATTATTTTGTTACTGTATGTGGATGATATGCTTATTGTAGGATCTAGTATGCAGGACATTGGTGAGCTTAAGGGAAAGCTAGCTCACACATTTGCTATGAAGGATTTAGGAGCTGCAAAAAGAATCCTTGGCATGCAAATACATAGAGACAGGAAGAACAAGAAATTGTATTTGTCTCAAGAGGCTTATATCAATAAGGTGTTGGAAAGGTTTAACATGCAAGATTCAAAACCTGTAAGTACACCTATGGTTGGACACTTCAAATTGAGCAAAGATCAGTGTCCTTCATCACATGAGGAGGTCAAATACATGACACGAGTACCATATGCTTCAACAGTTGGGAGTCTCATGTATGTTATGGTTTGTACCAGACCAGACATTGCACAGGCAGTGGGAGTTGTGAGTAGATTTATGGCCAATCCAGGTAAAGAGCATTGGAAAGTCAGTCTAATGGATACTCAGGTATTTGAGAGGGACATCTAGCATGTAGTTATGCTATGGAGGTTCAGATATTTCTTTATGTGGCTATGTTGATTTGGATATGGCTGGAGATCTGGATGGTAGAAGGAGCACTACTGGATATATTTTCACAGTAGGTGGGATGACAGTTAGCTAGATTTCGAGATTGCAGAAGGTTGTGGCTTTGTCTACTACAGAGGTAGAGTATGTTGCAGCTACAGAGGCTAGCAAAGAGATGATATGGATGAGCAGGTTCATGGAAGAGTTGGGAAAGGAGCAAGATGATTGCAAATTGTTCAGTGACAGTCAGAGTGCAATTCATTTGGCAAAGAACTCAGTGTTTCATTCTAGAATGAAACACATTCAGTTGAGGTATCACTTCATATGGCAGGTATTGGAGGATGGGCAACTGAAACTGGAGAAGATTCATACGAGTGAAAACCCTGCGGATATGCTAATGAAGCCATTAGCAAAAGAGAAGTTGGAGCTACACTCCACTTTTGTTGGTCTTCAAGTTTGAGACTTGAAGAGGAAGAAACAAAGCTAAGGAAAGGATCCAAGAATGACATTGTACAGGTATAGTGCAGTAATTTATCTCCAAGTGGGAGATTGTTGAGTTGTGGAGCTCAATTACTTCATATTAGCATGCTATATTAAACTTGCAGGAAAACACAGTAACCGACATCGGTTATGAAGGGACCGACATCGGTCACCTATGACCGGCATCGGTCAGGCAAGGAGGAACCGACATCGGTTAGGGCTAACCGGCGTCGGTTACCTGTGTGTGAGTGTTTTATTTAACTCACGGGAATTAGATCTAATTTTAGCATTAAAGCAGATCTATTGATTGTAATTGCATGGCTAAGTTCCCTAAGTTTGTATATGCCTATATAAGCATGAAAGCTAGGGTTTAGAAGTAAGGATTGTAAGAGTTAATGATTATTGTGAAAATAATTGTGAGAGAGAGAATTCTTGGAGAAGAAGGAGAAGCTTGAGAGAAAGAAAGTATTGTACATCGTGAGAGGTGTGGAAGATTGTAAATCTTCATTGTATATCTTCTGAAAGCTTTGGATAATAGATTGGCTTGTTTCTTGGTGGATGTAGCCCACACTGGGTGAACCACATTAAATCTGGTGTTGATTTATATCTCTTGTTTTGTATATTTCTTCTGGTAGAATATCCACTTTTATTACATGTATGCTTAGATCTGATATATTATCTGTACAACCTTGTGCTAACCCATGTTGATTCATGGTTGAGAAAGAAGACTTGAAAAAGAAAGTTAAGTGTGCACAGTATGGGTATTTGTCTATTGATGAGGTTACATTGGTAGATAATACTTTTTGGGTCTATATGTATGTTTATATTATTGACAACCATGTGAGACAACCTCACTTACTTGTTATTCACAAGATAAAAGAAAATTACAATGCCAAAAACCTGAATATGTTTATATTATTGACAAACATGTGAGACATCCTCACTTACTTGTCATTCACAAGATGAAAGAAAATTGTAATGCTAAAAAACTTTGTGATATTGTAATAAGAAGTTTAAAGGAGAACAATGGTATGGATGATTCTTCAATTATAAAAAATTTGGTATGTGTTGGGGCAAGTGGGGCATTTATAATGCAAGGTCATCAAAATGGTCTATGTGTAAGACTCAAAACATCTCATTGCTCATATATGATTGTCATTGATTGTATGACTCATAGATTTATTCTAGCATACAAAATAGTCGACAAAATTTAAACATGTAGCAAAAGTGGAAGAACTCGTTTGAGAGATGCATACTTGTTTTTGTTGAAGTCCTAAAAGATTCATGGATTTCCAAAGCTCTGCAGAATGACTAACAAATGAACATAAAATGTTAAAAAAATTTGACATCGATGGGTCTCAATGTATCACCCAATTTGTAGGGTATATAATGACTATTCATCCTTCTTGGGAGTAATGTGGTAGGATCGTATGGAAATGGACAAGGCTCGAGATTTAATACATCATTTAACTAACATAGAGAAATTTTTGATGTTGTTTGTTCTCCTTCCCATCATTTAAATAACCAATCCCATTAAAGAAGTATATATATTGTTGATTTTACAAGTTCAAGGAAACATGTTTGTCTGGCTATAGAAAAATTATTTGTGAATGTGACTTCTTTTTTAGGTCCAAGTTTGAGAGTTGGAACAGTTTGATAAATGTTGAAAATCAAAGTAACTTTTTGAAGCTCAATTTTTTTTGGATAAGTATTGATTTCGCATATGGATATGAGATACTCATGCACTCCTTTCAAAGATTAGACAATGGTAACATTGAGAAGTTAAATGTAACATGTGCACTCTTTGATCATATTGCATCATCAACAAGGATAAGGTTAAGATAAATTGTAACTTCCCTACTATGAGAAACAAGGAATGCTTCAATGGGGATGTTTTTTTTGAAGCAATGGTTGTAGTAAATCTCACCTATTGGAATAGTGCCCCAAATGAAAAGTATTTGCAGGACAATTACCACAAAATATTGATTACATTAATTCAACATTTTTGTAAGCCTGTTGATAGCAATGGAATGAATATTTTGGGTATTTTAAATAAGAACATGTTAATTCATCAATCCCAATAATTTTCATATACAACGCTTGATCAATTGAAATGTTTGGATAATCCCTTTGAATGTGGAGTAATGACTCAGATATGGGAAAATATGGGTTTAGCAATATTTTGTAGGAAACCATGACTGAGTTTTTTTCTCTAGCTAATCTATGTCAAATAATGATTTTGGATTTAGTTGAAGATGAGGTAGTTTTCAACACCTTGTCCTTCGTAAAGTCAAAATTATGAAACATGCTTGACAAAAATATGGACAATTGTTTGAGAATTTACACATCTTGGTACAAAGTGAATAACTTTCCCTATGTCGGGGCTTTGGCAATATGGAAGTCAATTAACGAAAGGAGGGGGGCTGATAAAAATGCCACTAACATAGTAAATGACCTCGTTGCAAACATGGATGGATCTATTACACTAATTGAATGTCAAGAAAGTCTAAGAAATGGTAAAGCAAATGATATAAATGTTCCAACATCAACAAATTGTAAGATTTCATTCATTGATATGTGATATAGATGTTCACACAATATATTCAAATAGTCATTACATTGTTTATATAGTATCTTCTTCTTGAATTTTTATTCAAAAAACACAGTAGAAGTCATGTTAAACCCTTGGATCAATTTTTAAAATCTTTGGAATGAAAAATTTGAAGGAGTTGGAACACAGAATGAATGAAAACTTATACAATGTAGATATTTTGATATTGTTCTGTTTGTTCCATTTGGGTGCATCGAGTAAAAGAGAAAGAAATTTTTATTGTGCACTAGTAGAAAACTACTACTTATTCATATTTTTTGTATGAATCATCTCCTCAAACCTAGACTAATTCCTCTTATGACATTGTGTAACTCTAAACTATAATTTAATCTTATCCATGTCATCTACATTTCAGTATTTTCTTCATAATAAATTTCACTAGAGTAACTATCAATTGATGGTAGATCATTAAACTCAAAGTTACTATACTGATTATATCAGTCAAATATCCATGCAAAATGTGTTTTCAACCATATGCCAAAATTTTACTTAAATAAGAATCAAGGTAAATTTTAATGGGTTGCTCTAAAAAACCGGGGTAGAAACTATTTGGCGAATTTTGAAAAACCACTTTTGAATGTAAAGAAAATTTTAGGAAAATTTGTTTTGTGGGGTTGGATTATTTTTGCAAAATTCAAGGAAAGCCTAAAGGTTGACGAATGCTATTGACCAGTAATAAGGATAATGCTACTGGTCAGTAGCATTTTGCAAGCTACCGACAGGTAACATTTTACATACTACTAATTGGTAGCACACAGAATATTACTAAATGGTAGCATGCAGAATGCTACCGACCAGTAGCATAGAAAATACTATTGTCTGGTAGTATTTTACATGCTACTGGCCTAGTAGCATGCAAAACGATGTTGTTCGGTAGCATATAGAATTGTACCGGTTAGTAGCATACAAAATGTTACTGGTTGGTAGCATTCTTTATGCTACTGGCTGGTGGCATTTTTCATGCTACTAACCGGTAGCACTATTGCCAATTCCCTATATAAAGACATCGAGGCTATTCATTTTCACTTTATAGTAAACAAGAAAACAGCCTTTGTCACCCACCAACAATCAACTCGTGAGCCCAGAAAACAAAGTCATCTATGAAGTTTAAACAAGAATTCAAACAAGTCATCTTAAAAGTCCAAACAAGTCATCTCCAGAGTCCAAACACGAATTCAAACATGTCATCTCAAGAGTCCAAACAAGTCATCTCCAGAGTCCAAACAGGGATGGTCTATTCTATTTATTACAAAAATCTTGAGAAGGAAGGTCATTCCTAAAGTACATGTGAGCCCACACAAACAACCTCGAGTCTGTAAGATTTCTTATAAGAGCATTGTATTTTCTCAACTATACAAACTCTTATCAGATCCCAAATCATTTTCACAATGGATTGATGCCTCCAGTTTCACATGGGATAGTTTATATACCACAGTTTCTTATAAACACAAAACATTCAACAACCTTCTATCAACATATAACAGTTCCTCTGGTACTTTTTCCATTCAAAATTCCATCACACACAATATCCTTTTGAGTGTCCCTTGAAGACATTCAGAATTTGAAAAGACTACCACACAAATATGTGGATCCCGTCACAACGCAGGCCATTTTGTCTGATGAAGATATCAAGTATTTGGAGTCTCGTTACCAATTATCTATTGATATAGCGACCGGTAAGTAACTAAGTTTCTAATAATCATATTATTGTTTATATCATTTTTAATTTTAGGAATTTTGATTTTGTGGACTTATTTAATTTTGATAAATATTGTCTCCTTACATTTATAGGTTTTCAAAATCCTTCAGAAAGGGGAATTCCTCTCAAGGATTTCAATAACCCATTTCTGCAAGGTATGGTGTAATTTTTCTAGACCCAAAATCATATTGCAGGGTAGATATAAGGATATTCCATTTTGGGCCCTTTACTTATATTGTTTCCATCCTAAACGAACAAAAAAATGGTTGGTGCACTCTCTTATCCTTCGGGATAATAATTGACCCAAGTAATATTAATGTAAATGGTATTGTTACTATTAATTCCCTAAATTGTATTATGAATCTCTTTACAATTTACATTGCACCCCTACTACTACTACACTCTACATCAAGCTTACAACTATGTCTTTAACAATTGAAATAATAAGAGGTAAGTCCCAACTCCCAAATTTATGATTATTTTCTTTTTCATCATTATCATTAATTTTCTTAATAGTTTATAAATTAATTTTGGAATTAATATTCAAGTCACTGTTGAATTATAATGGGGAATAGTTGTTGTTACTGCAACTAGAAGAGAGGTTACCATAAGAGGGCATTTCCCACTATATTTTGGAGATTCAGTAAGTTTTTCGGTAGATCAGTAGAATAAATAAACCATTTGGTCTAATCCACAAATAACCACTTATCAAGTGAAATGGGTGAGGAGTTTGTTTAACTCCTTGTCCAATTGACACATCCACCATGCCCACTAATTGTAGGTTTTTAATATTTTTATATTCCAATATGTTGACCGTATATATAATTTCAAATAAATATACATTAAACATTTATAACTTGTTTACATTCCTTTTGTGCAACAACCTCCAATAGCTTAGGTTTATATCATCGGGATCATGCTAGCCCAACAAGAATTGTATATGAATTTGATAAAACACGGGATCAAGATATATCTTTGTTACTGCAAGGTATGTATCTCATTTAAGTTTTAATTTTAATTTTTTTAGTTTGTTATAAATTATATTCTTTTAAACAAAGGATTTGATAAATTTAAATTATTAATGGTTAATTACATTTAGATCAACACTACCAATACCAATCCCACTCTCAGTATTTTCACTATACCCCTAAACAGCAACCCACTATAACTACAACAGGCACTATCTACATCACAACAACAATCTACGTGAATAAGTAATGTTCTTACTCATAAATAATACATGATTTTATATGATTCCATTCTTATTATGTTTATCATTTTATTTTTTTCATGTTTTCTACAATTGATTCTTGTTGTGCCTCCTCTACCTCCATTTCCAAATACATCTGCTTCTTTGAGGAAAAATATGCCACTGCCGGCCGCCACAACAAAATGTCAAGGACCAGGGGTAGTGGCAAACATATTTCATTAAATGCTCTAGCTTCAAGCAGGGGAATTGATGAAGGAACATCAACTTGGACAAGTTTGTATAGTGCAAATTTTGGTGTTGATCACATTGTGAGGGTGTTCTTGGGGTCTTAGATGTTCTTGTTTAGCCTTCAAGTTGTTTTGAATTCAATTTTTGTCATTTTCTCACCTTCCCACCCAAAGTGGGATTTTTTAATTTTTAAAAACCTTTTTAGCAAGTTTTTGGCTTGTAGTGTGTTTTGATGGGGCCTAGGTGTTTGGGTTAGGTGTTTTAGACATCTTGTCATGTCCTTTTGTTGTCCCTTAGGGGCTACAAGTTTGTTTTATAGTTCTAAATAATGTTTACTCCTTTTGAACCATGTTATAAGACCCTCCAAGTGACCATAAAAATTAGTTATGGAGTGCACTCGATGGAAAAGAGGTGAATATACAAAAATTGTGAGTTAGTTACATCATGAAAAAAAAACAAGGAGGCTTTGTGTGAATGTATGAAAAGGGAGTACTAATGAAGAGGAAGGGAGATTTTACTTTGTTTTGGACTTAAAAATCCTATTTTGATTTTTTTGTTTAAGAATTGTATAAACAATATCATATTGATTGAGTCATATAATGTTTTCTTGTGTTTGAACTCCTATAGTAGGTGAAGAAGGCTCTTGGTAAGGCATTCATGGATTTTGGAAGGTACAGGTTTTGTTTTTAATGCTTTGTTTAGTTGAGGGCTTAAAACCCTATTTATACTATCACAACCGGGTGAGAAGATAGTTTAATTCAAACTTTTTTGTTTCATATACCTTTTTTGTTATCAAAAGTAGTTGAGTAAGGTCATCATAGACCTACAAGACGAATTTAAAGTCTTAAAATTGAAGAACATTCATTTTAGAAGTTTTTCATCTCTCTTGGCTTGTTTAGAAAACCTCACCAGTTTTTTTAGAGAATTCGAAAGATTGAAAGGGGTAAATCCAAAAACCAAGACTTGAAACTTGGTATAAAATCATTTGACGATCATTTGAAAACAAATTTTCAAGGTTTGGAGGCTTAAAATTTAGCTAAAAATGCCTATTTTATGACAGTCTTGCACTTAGGACTGTAGATACAAGTTAGTGACCTAATTACCAAATCAGGGGAGCATGGATATTTCTCATTGGGCTCATGTTTCATGGTGGGAAGTCAAGTAAGAGAATATTTTGAGAGGGAAAAGGTGTTGGAGAACACGTGCTCCTCTATAAAGGTGTTAGTACTAAAAGACAAAAAAATGTGCATCGGTAAAAGTCCAACAAGTCAGACTTAGAAAACATTATAAATGAAGAATCATTGGTCAGTTTAGGAATAGATGTTCACAAGTGGATCTTCAAAAGCTGATAGACAAAGAGATAAGTCAGAGAACTGTCAGTACTTGAAGAGAAAATCTAGAATACAAACCATCTTCTCATTGTACATAATAAGTGAATGTGAAAGGTTAGATGCGGAGGAATAATATATACAAAAGAAGGTTTTTGAACTTGAAGTTGTTGTTGAAAGTACTATGGATGTAAGGAAAGTTGTTGCAGAGATAAAAGTGAGTGTGTGTACTGAATAAAAAATAAGTGATGAATAAGTACTAAAACTATGATCACATTAGTTGGGGAAAACAATCAAGAAGAAGAAGGCTATCAATTCCCTATGTTCAAATTCTGAGTTGCAGCTCAACAAATTGAGAGTGAGCTTCCCTGCAAGTAGGTGCTTGTAAAATAACAATCAAGTGGGTGTTTGGCAATAAATTGAAATAGAAGCTTCAAGACTGGAGCTAGAGCTTTAGGGTGAGTGGGTGCTCACCACTTGGTGGGATCATTGTAACACTTGTTAGAAAATTATCCTTGATATTGTCGTGATTTATCTTTTTCTATGGGTTTTCTCCATTATTGGGTTTCCCACCTCAAATATTGTGTCCTCATGTGCTTGATTGTCTCATTTTCATGATGACTTGCTTTGGATGGTTCTTTGCTTTAAAAGATAATGAATGTATGATGTATTGACTACTAAGTTCATTTTCACAATTTTTAGAAGGCAGTGATTCACCCCCCTTCAGTGATTGAATTTTCAACAGAATGTATTTTTCCAAATCAACCAAATACAACGACAAATGAAAAATTAGAAATCTTCCCTTCATAAAAATGTAAAGCTTCATCATCACCTACCCCTTGGTAAGTAAGGGAATGATTACTTATGTAGAAACATACCACAATTATATTTCTCTTTTTTTATGAGACCTTTGAACCTTTTGTGCACCCCCCGTGGGGTTTTTAACCTAATTATTTACTATTACCCACCTATTACGTGTTGACATGTGTATCAATAGGGGTCCTATTTTAAAATTCAAAAATTATATAAACTTGCAAGTTCCTAAGTGTATAATTTAGGGCAACAAATAAAATATAGACAATGAAATAGTCTATTTAATTTGTACAAGAGGAAAGGAATTCATTATCTCGAGATGATCATTATGTGAAAGAGTTGACGGATCATATCGGAAACTGTGCACCACAATCAAGTTACACTCTGGTTGAATCGTAATGGCTCCAACGTAATCACAAGAAGAATCGATCAATAACTGAACAATCTTGCATAACAGAACAAAGCTTGCACATAGAGAAAAGACAACGGAGTGTCTTGGCATGCTCATAAATGAATAGTGAAAAGGTACATATAGGGTGCTGAGTAACCCTAGTGCATGACTCAATAGCAAACCCTAAACCTAACCCATGTGAGATGACCCTCCAATATGTGAGGAGGACACATAGGATAACTCACACCAACACCCCCCCTTCATCGAAGCTGGGGTAGCGGCTATGATGAGTCAGACTGAAAGAGAAGACACTCCTAAACAACTAAGAAAGATGTGTCAATGGGGCCCGGAAACTAAAGGCCTGATAAGGTGCCCATATACAAACACAATCTTCCTAGAAGAAGAAGAAGAAAAGAAGGACTACATAGCCCGAAGAAGATGAGCAGCTGCTGCAGAAGACCTCACCCCAAGAAGAGACCGTAAGTGAAGAAACTTCATCTCAGTGAAGGGCTTGGTAAATAAATCTACAATCTGATCAGCTGTCTGAATGTACTGAATGTCGATGATGCCATCATGAATAAGCTCTCGTATGAAGTGCATATGGATCTCAATGTGCTTCATCTGCTGATGTTGAACTGGATTTCTACAAATGGAGATAGTGCTCATGTTATCACAGTAGATAATGGTAGGCTGCCGAAGGTGGATGCCAAACTCTGTCAGAATACCCTGTAGCCAAATAGCTTCTGTGGCAGTGTTAACTGCTCCTCTGTATTCTGCCTCTGTAGATGATATCACAATTGCATTCTGCTTCTTGCTAGACCAACTAATAGGACCCGAACCAAGAGAGAAACTGTAGCCAGAAGTATATTTCTGATGATCTAAGTCACCGGCCCAATCAGAATCTGTGAACCCAATCAAGTCAATATCTACCCCTCCATGATAGTGAATGCCATCAGTATAAGTGCCACGAACATAATGAAGGATCCATTTAGCTGCTTTCCAATGCAGCTCATGTGGCTCCTGCATGAATCTGGACATGATCCCAACAACATACGATAAATCTGGTCGAGTGTGAGTCAAGTAAATCAAGCTCCCCACCAACTGTCGATAAAGAGTACCATCAACCAAGGGAGTAGAGCAATCTGAAACCAACTTAACCCGGAAAGAAAAGGAGTAGGAGAAGACTTGCAATCAGACATCTGAAAATGAGCTAGCAAATCAAGAGCATACTTAGGTTGTGAAATCAAAATTCCTGAGTCAGATTGTGAAATCTGGATCCCAAGGAAGTAATGAAGCAGACCTAAGTCAGTCATGGAAAACCTGTTGGCCAAGGTGATCTTCACAGAATCAATAATAGAGGAAGAGCTTCCTGTGATCAACAAGTCATCAACATAGAGAACAAGAATGAGTATGGAGTCATCTTGCCATAGAATATAAACATTTGGATCAGAGTGACACCTAGTAAACCCTGATGTAAGTAAAAAAGAGTCCATCTTGGCATACCAAGCCCGAGGGGCTTGTTTAAGGCCATAAAGAGACTTCTTTAACTTACAAATGAGGGAGGGATCTTGGACATAACCCGGAGGTTGTTCCATATAGATCTCTTCCTCTAGGTCACCATGAAGGAAGGCACTCTTAACATCCATTTGATGGACTTTCCATCTGTTTGTTGCGGCAATGGCTAGGGTCAGTCGAATAGAAGTCATCTTCACAACCGGAGCAAAGGTTTTAGTATAATCAACCCCAGCTATCTGGGAGAAACCCTTAGCTACTAATCATGCTTTAAACTTTTCGACGTCTCCATCTACTCCATACTTTGTTCGGAACACCCACTTACACCGAACGATTTTTCTTCCTTTCGGAAGAGGGGTGAGATCCCAAGTATCGTTCTTCATGAGAGAGGAATACTCCTCATCCATGGCAGAATCCCACTCAGGAATACCAGAAGCCTCCCAGAAAGACTGTGGATCAGAAGTAGAGGTGAAGAAAGAGTGGGGTCCAATGAAATCTGAGTGAGTACGTCTCATATCCGAAGTATCTCCAACTAAATCTCTAGCACTTTGCAAAGTTTTCCTAGCCCAAAGAGGACCAGGAGGATCAGGCTCAGAGTCGGAAGATTCTTCACTTGAGTGAGAAGGGACATAGTCCTCATCATCACTACTGTCAGAATCAGAAGACTCAGAGGTTTGATGGTCAGGAGGATCAGGAAGAGGAGCATGCTCAACAGTATCATCATCTGATGAGTCAGAATCTGAATCAGTGAGCTGAAGAACCTCAATAGGTGGAGAAGTAGAAGTCGAAGAAGACTCATCGAACTTAACACTTCTCTCAATATACAACTCATGAGAAGTAGGATTCATCAATCGATATCCCTTCACGCCATCAGGATACCCTACAAAGATACAAGGTTTGGATTGTGGTTCCAAGGCCTTGCGTTTCTTCTTGGGAATCCGAGCCATAGCCTTGGATCCAAAGACTCGAAAGTGCTCAACATCAGGCTTGCATCCAAACCAGGCTTCAAAGGGTGTCATCCCTCTTACTGCCTTGTGTGGAACATGGTTCTGAATGTAATTTGCACAATTCACTGCTTCGGCCCAATACTGCGGAGGAAGAGACTTCGAGTGAATCATACAAGTGGCCATCTCCTTAAGAGTATGGTTCTTTCTTTCTGTGACTCCATTCTGTGAAGGGCTATAAGCAACTGTATGCTGCAAAGAGATCCCTTTAGAAGTACAGAAATCCATGAACCTATTGTTTACATATTCACCTCCATTTTCGGTTCGAAGAACCTTGATAGACCGTTCCGCCTGTTTCTCAGCAAGAGCCTTAAAGTCCTGAAAATGTTCAAAGACTTCAGACTTAAGCTTAAGAAAATATACCCAAGTATATCGAATAGTCATCAATGAAGGTTAGCACATAAAGAGCTCTAGTAAATGAAGGAGAAGGAAATGGACCAGAAATATCGCTGTGAACAAGATCCAAAGGACGAGTAGCTCTCCAGGCTTTTCCTTTGTCAAAGTTCTTTTCAGGATGCTTTCCAAGGGTACAACCCTCACAAAGACCCTTAGAAAACTTGACGCGGGGTAACCCGTTGACCATTTCGTTTTGGCTCAATTGTTCAAGGTAGCGATAATTTAGATGTCTGAAATGCTCATGCCATAGCTTACTAACCTCATTTGCATGAGTGAGCAAGGCAGTGGGCGTAGAATCAGAAGTAAAGTGGGAAAAGGTATATAACCATGAATGGTGATCAGCCTTTCCCTCAGCCACTGTAGTGTCATTGTTAAGCTCACGAATAATCACCGAGTTAGGACCAAATTCCACTCGCATTCCTTCACCAAGGTGAGTAATTTGGTAAACCGATAGGAGATTGGTAGAGAGATCAGGAACACTCAACACTTGGTTAAATGTTCCCCCATCCATCTCTACCGATCCACTACCGGAAACCGACACTGTCGTGTCATTACCCATCGTGATTTGGGACATTCCACAAGGTTCGATGTTGGAAAACTCAACATGCGAAGAACCCATGTGGTGCGAGGCACCAGAATCTATAATCCACGTCGATGAAGGAGCAACTCTGGCTACAAGGGCCTTTCCTTTCTTCTTATCATTTTTAGAACCTTTTGCAGCAGAAGACTCGGCCTTCGGAGCACTTTGTTTTATGGATTCAGGAACACTTATTTTATTCTTCTCAAGTAAATGAGATAAGTGATCAATCTGTTTCCGAAAATAGTGGTGCTCGTCGTGACCAGACTTCTTGCAATAGGAACACAAAAACTTGCTTTTCTGTGCCTTAGGCTCAGAAGTCGAAGTGTTTGTGTCATTTTTAGGTTTGGTCTTGGTTTCTTTCTTAGGTTGATCCTTTGTTTCTTTCTTCTTTTCAGTCTTCTTTCCCTTGCTAGTACTTGCTACAAGGGCATGTGACTTGGACTTGAGAGACCCCATTTGAATGAGTTTGTCCTGTTCTTGAATGAGTTGGGATGAAAAATAGTCAAAGGAGGGCATAGTCCAAGTATCGCCCAAAGCATCTTTTGTAGCGTAGAAAGTTGACACGAAGACAGAATATTCGGGACCTAGCTTAGAGAGAATCGACAAGATCAGTTGAGAATCTTTCTTCTCTACTTGACATCCTTTTAACAACAATCTAATGTGGACAAATTTCGAGAAGAAAGCTTGTAGGTTTTCAAAGTCACTAGGATTTAACCCTAGTAGTTCATTTTCCAACTCATGCGCTCTCATGTCATCTAGTTGTCCAAACATTGCATCCAATGTTTTCCACACAGATTTAGGTGTTTTGGATGCCTCAATGTGGAAGAGCAAGTCAGGAGAAACAGACATGCAAAGAAGACCTAAAGCTTCATCACTATGGTTTAACCACTTAGATTTTTCAGGTTGTCATCTGGTTCAGTCTCAGTTCCCATGGTGATGTGGAATAACCCTTTACCCCTTAGTTTCATTATTATTTTCGATCTCCATTCGAAAAATTTGAACGGCGTAAGCAAAGGAATTGAAAGTGCATCCATAGTGAGAGAGAGAGAAAGAAATGCAGAAAAGAAACACAACCACCCAGGACAATATAACAACCCCCTGCTTTCGGCACTTTATAGTTTAGTGCGTTGATTACAATCGGGTCCGTGTGTGCGGTTTGAAACACTTGGTAACTCGTCTTGCAATCAGCGTAATAACGCAAGAGAGGAGACCACAACAGTGTTTTGTGGAGCGCAACAAATAGGACACCGTAAACAAGCACAAGCAAAAAACAAGGAAGGAGGTGAAAGCCAATCCTGGTTGTGAGAAAAAGTGTCTCACGTCGCAAATGAAAACCCCCTTGCTGCAGACTGTGGCGGATGCGCTCACTAGTCGCAAGCAATAATAAGGGTAAAATACAATGATTTTAAATGAACTCGAAGGAGTTCAGAGGTCTTCAGAATGCTAGAAAACACTGGAAGGGAAAAAAAGGTCAAAGTGTCACTGCACACTTGAGCACATGATTAGTAAAAAAAATCGACAATAACGCTTAAAAAATTATCGTTTGGAAACGTCCAGTTTAGCTAATTTTAGAGCTTTTGGAGTTAAAAAAAATGATATTTAACGTTAATTTAAAAGATGATTTTTTAAAAATTATTTACTAATGTAAATGATAATTGAAATTAATAAAACTAGATTTAATTAAATTAAATTAATTAATTCAACTAATTAAAACTAATTAATATCTAATTAAAAAAAATCCTAATAAAAAAAATTAATTTCCCTTTTAAAAAAATCAAATTTAAAAATTAAATAAAAAAAATGTTTCTTTTTAAAAAAAAAAAAACTTAAATTTAAATTTTTTTTTAGAGTTTTAAAAAACTTTTTAAAAAAACAATTTTAGAATTTTTTTAAAAAAAAGGAAGCTTTTTAAAAAACTTAAATGAAAAGTTGAAAAATTTGTTAAAAAAGCTTTTAAAAGATTTTAAAAAACTTAAGTTTTTTTTGTAAAAAAATGGAAAAAAAAAAATAAAAAAAAAATTAAAGATTTTTTTTACCAAAAAAAATTTAATAAAAGTTTGCCGTTGAAAGCCGTGAATGCAGAAGTGGAGGTCGGTTGAAAAAAACTTACGACAGGAGAACCAATTTGGAGAAAAAGGGCATAGGTTTAAGGCAGAAGGAGCAGGAGGGGTGAGCGTGCACAGGAGGCTTAGGCAAACAGGTGCGCAGGAGGGGAGGCAGGAGGGAGGATGAGCAGCTAGAGGCCACAAGGAAGAGGGTAGAGGTAGCAGACGGAGCAACTGACAGGTTTGCAGCTAACATTTGTGGTCAGAGGCAAGGAAAGCAGCCGAAAAAACCTCATGAAAATGAAAATGTCGCACAACTAGACCCAAAGCCCGAGGAGTTAAAGTCCAACAACTCAAAACACCCACAAAAAAGAGGCTGGAACACAGCCAAAGATGAAAAACCAGCCTCAAAATCATCGAACCAATGTTTTGCAAAAGGATCTGCAAAAAAAACATGAAATAAAAAAACCAGAGATAACAAAAAATTTCTAGTTTTAATAAAAAAAATAAAACTAAAAGAAAAACCTCTATTTTGGCTGATATGCTAGATTTAGCTGCAGCTAGCTAAATGTAGCTGTAAAACCCCTGAAAATCTCAAGGAGATCTGCACATGCACGAAGAACACAACAAAACTGACAAACTTTCCAAGAGCAACTTGTTAAATACGTTAGCAAGGAAAAACCAGAAAATAAGATCGAAAACTTGCATGAGGAGTAAAAAAATGAAAAACAAGAGTAATCACAACTAAAAAAAATGAGTGCACGTTTACCCGATCTCAGCTCTGATACCATGAAAGAGTTGACGGATCATATCGGAAACTGTGCACCACAATCAAGTTGCACTCTGGTTGAATCGTAATGGCTCCAATGTAATCACAAGAAGAATCGATCAATAACTGAACAATCTTGCATAACAAAACAAAGCTTGCACATAGAGAAAGACAACGGAGTGTCTTGGCATGCTCATAAATGAATAGTGAAAAGGTACATATAGGGTGCTGAGTAACCCTAGTGCATGACTCAATAGCAAACCCTAAACCTAACCCTAAACCTAACCCATGTGAGATGACCCTCCAATATGTGAGGAGGACACATAAAGTAAATTACATAACTAATTAATGGAGGCTAACACCATTGCCATCTCTAGTTAAGGCTCTAAGTCTAGGAATGTAACATTAAGATAGAAGCTTAAAGGAATGCTTAACTAACATGAATATATTTGAAAATCTAACTAAACATGCCTACTAATATGTTCAATTACCTAACATGGGCCTAAATAGACCTAAGAGGGAAATCAAATTGTTATGGTTGCTACTCCAAACAATGGTGAAATGACTTCTCCAAATGACTCATTAAGTCACTTTAGATATTCATCTACTAACCTTGTTGAAGGTTTTAGGAAAGGATTGAAGCTTGGCTATAAATCATATTTATTATATGAGATGTAAATCAAAGCATGGTGTAAAGTATAAAGGAATGAGGTGAGTTTTTTTTATAATTTTCACTTTGAGGAAAACTAATATTTTGGTGCATGTGGGACTAAAAGTTCCAAACTAAATTAAGAAGGAATTGTTAATCACAATTAGTGAATTAACAAGTGAATTAACAAGTGATTAAGATGTGGGAGCCATAATCAATCGCATAGGGTCAACTAGGAGGTTAGGATAATATTTTGAAGCTTGGTGCGAAATTTTGGAGGTGAATGGGGTGATTTTGAGTGGTTAGAAGAGAGGTTTGAGTCAATAGTAGGAGTAGATTGACCAAATCAAGGGCAAAATAAGCTTAATTAGCTCATAATCACTAATTGTTTGTTTTGAAGAGGATTTTGACTTACGATTCGCCGTAAAGTGGTATCCTGAATGTGAAAGGGGTTACACAATCAACAAAGTGTTGTTAACTGGCTAAAGTGGTAAGAAGTTAGTTTAGTTAATTATAATAGAATTGGAAAAAATGAAAATGATTTGTGTGTGTTTGGAAATAAGTTTGCAAAAGCGGAATTTAGGTGTCTAAATTTGCGCCTGTTTGAGGTGAAGTAAGTCGAATTCACTTTAAATATAGTAGACAAGCATAAACAAGTAAATTTTTGAAGAAAAATTAGTGGAATGAAGGATGCCCCTTCGAGTGTCGATGGGGTGATAAAAGAAGTCAAATTCGAAAATATGATTGAAATGGATTGAAGAAAATAGGTTAGAACGGGTGCAAAACCCTTGGGTATTTAGAAGGAATAAGGATAGGGATAAACATGGTTGTTTATTGCCCCAAGTGTTTCTAGAAGAAAAATTAGCAGGTGATAATAAATGATAATGGAGATAGAAATGATAATGGAAAATATAGGACAAGCCCAATATTTGCATCTAACCTTTCAATAAGAAACCTTGGTTATATCATTTTTCCCCTAAGTCTACATCATCGGCCTTTAATGAAATGAACAAAAATGTAAGATAACATGAAAAGCTAAATTACCAACATTTTTCCCTTGTTACGTAACTCCATGCAACATACATAATGTAATGCAATACAAGAAAGTAAAATATATCTAACTCAAATGCAACATACACAATGCAATGTAATACGAGAAATTAAACCGACTAACCTAACAGAGAAACCAGTACAATCACACACTCCAAACAACCAACATTTAAGATAGTTGCATATCAATATTTTTGTTATCAAGTTGCAAGTTCCCAAATGTTTGTGTTATAACGACAAGGGTTTTAAAATGGTGCCCCAAGAAAGGATACATGCGAGGGGAATAATAGAGTACACAAGTAGTCCCATGGAAAATCTTTCACGCACTATGACACAATCTCTGACAACTCACTGTTGCACGAGAGTACCGACATAGCATGCAGTCAAGATTTTGTTAATGGAGGTAGATCACAATGATCCACAAGTCATTTGAGACCAGAACAAACAAGAACCATAGAAAGATGCTTTTGTAAGAGATATTTCAATGTTTGAGGATAATGCAATTAACAGAGGCTTTTAGCTGCGTATATGTTGTTTACCTCATTTTTTGTAAAATTTTAAATTTTATACATTTGTAATGACGATTTTATTTGGATTTTTAAAATTTTATCAATTTCTTTTGAATTTTTTTATTTTTACGGAAGAAAATATTATAGAAGAAATAACGAAGTTATGAGATAAGTGTTAGAATTGATCATGAGGCAAAAAATGTCCCAGGTAGTAGAAAAGGTTGCTGGGAAGCAAAAACATGCCCAACATGTATCAAAACGAACGCGAAAATTATTATTTTTTACAAAATAATCATCGTAGCAAGTGTTAGAAGAATTTTAGAAGAAATGCGGCAGTCTTTCAGGGTACTTCGGGGGTGAGAAACATGTCACAGGAGGTAAAAAGGAGACCCTTGAAATGTTTGAGGAAAAGGTGATCATGCTACAAACAAAAGGTGTTTTCCTTGAGGAGGAAAAGGTGCTTGCGCTAAAGAAAAAGGGCACATGGGTGCTTATGGAACATATTTTATTAGTCAAGGGCAAGGGTGCACTCATGCTAAAGAAAATGCAGGCTCTGTATAACACTGAGTGCATAACCTATCTTCCGGAAGCCATAACATTTTCTCCCAACCTTGAAACGACTCCATTTGTTTTGCGTTGGAAAGGTATTGAAGTGAAATACACAATGGTAAGATAAATTTTGTTTTTAAATTTATTTTACCAATTTTTTTTGGTTTTTGAATTTTTTTTTTACCATTTTTTTTGGGTTTTTTGATGTTTATTTGGATGTTTTGACTTTTTTGACTAACATATTTGAATGTTTTGGGGATTTTTTGAAACATATTTGAATGTTTTTTACTTTTTAGAAGTTTTCTGAAGCTATTTACAGGAAAAGAAGAAACGTGGATTCCCTAGCGACAGATGGGATGTATAAGGGCAGAATGCCACATGTATGCGCAAGAAAGTGAATATGTGAAACTGCCCCCAACATTAGATAGGAATATTCAAAGGAAAAATCTTCAGGCACAAAAGTTAGATCAAGGTCAATATGGATAGGCTCAATCACGATGATGAACGTAACCCCATGATGTGTTAGGAAGGAACAAGGATACCCCCAACGTAAGCTAACCAAGAGGCACATGATAGAAAGAAGTGGAAGATTGTTTTTGAGAAAGGGGATAAAGGTGCCCGTAAACATGGTAAAAAGGTAATATTATACATATGGATGTTATGAATGAAGTAGAAGAACAACGTGAATGTTGTGAATGTAGCTTAGAAGCCTCGCAATGAAGAAGTGATTAGCCAAAGGCACGAATCATGAGACAAGATACGAACTAGAGTAAGAATATGAACAAGATCCAAGAAAAAGACACTTGGTAACATATTAATCTTGTTTTCTTATAGAGATCCAATGTGTTCACATGAAAATTTATTATCTCTTAGAGGGAAGATTTGATAGTCAATAAGTGAAGACCCTAACCAATGTGTAGGAATGATTTATCTTTCAAAGTTGATTTTTTTTTTTTGTGAATGGATTGTGGAAGGAGATTCGTACATTGCTCCGTTGCCAAATAGCCAGGCGTCCATAGCCCCGATGGATATGTATTTGATTCTAATCATAACATTTCTCTATTTCTAATCAGGCATTCATAGCCCCAGTACAGAATATTGGAAATACCCCAAGAGAGAGTTATATATCAATTTACTTTTGATTTTAGATTTTACTTTTAGCTTTGTGCCTTTTGATTTGATTTATTCTTTTTCTTTTTAAGAACTTATTTCATCTCTCTTGTTTGAAAAGGGGTTAAGAACCAATGATGGCTTGATGGAAGGAGGCGGAAGTGATTGCGATGACAATATTGGCTAGTGTCAACAAATATATCCAAAATTTCTTCGCAACAAGTTTTTTAGATGTTGATTGTGATAGGATCTCTAAGAGGTCAGTCATTCTTTAATTCACCAAGGTGATAAAAGGACAAGGTCAAACGAGATACCATAAATATAAATTTCACAAAATGTGTGCAAATTGGCTAACTAAAATATCACCAAAGGGATGAAAATGGTAGGAAGACTTGCAGTAGAAGAGAAAGAAAGGGAAGAAATAACATCTATGTGTATGCAATACTTGATTGCAATGTGTGTTTGTTTACCTTTGATAATTATATATATATTATCTAAATTTTTCTCATATTTTTGTCTTTTTTGAAAAGGTGGGACCAACAAGGTCACTTGACGTGATAATATCCAACAAAAATGTTAGTGATTTCCTTTATAAGGAAGACTATGTGTGTTTTCTTATCAAGATTCATATTATCCCCGATCTCAATGATCGTGGTGAGCTCATACTCAATAGATGATTGTGTTTTATCATGAAATGTGGATTTTGTGTGCGGGAGCTTGAGGTCCCTATACAAGAGGTTTTTGCACTTTACACCATACTTGATGGGTGCGTTGATGTGCATTTTTGAATCATGTTTGATTCTTGAACTTTAAGATTATTTAAATTGTTGTGAGCTTTGGAGCTCTTGGAATTTTTGATCTGCGCATGATGAAGGAACCATTTTGGTTTCCTATAAGCTATATGTGACTTGTCTGATCCTGAGAAGTGGGAGAAGAAAGTGGATGAATAAAATTGATGTGAGAAATTATGGTGGGTTTTCCACAATCATTGATAGAATAGAAAATATGATGGATGCAAAGGATACGGTCTAAGAATTGAAGAGGATGGGCTACCAGGAGGTTTCCCATAGACTGAAGATAAAGGACTACCAAGGATGTGGCCCTAAGATTGAAGATGAAGGACTACCTTGTTGGTGTCCCATAGATAGAAGATGATGAGCTACTAGGATGTGGCCCAATAATCGAAGATGAGGGGGTTATATGACATGCCCTGCAGTATAGATGAAGAGGGGATACCCAGAGGTGAGCCACATATAGAAGAAAATGGGCTACTAGGAGGTGAGCCACACATAGATGATGAAGGGCTACTTGGAGGTGCCCCACATATAGAAGCAATATAATGGGCTACCAAGTGGTGACCCAAGGTGAGAAGAAAATGGGTTACTAGAAGGTGAGCCACAAATAGATGATGAAGGGAAACTTGGAGGTGCCCCACATATAGAAGCAGACGATGGGCTACCAGGTGGTGACCCAAGGTGAGATTGTGATTGAGGAATCATGATAGATAAAGAATGATTATGCAAAGAAGGATGTGAAGAAAAGATATGGGATCTTCCTCAATGGTCTTAGGATCTTCCTTAGTATTCTAACAAAAGGAATCAATTTATTTTTCCAAATGCACGAGCGTATCGAAGTTAAGATTAAATCCTTGATTATAATCCTCTAGGGGAATGCCATCATGTGATCCCAGGAATTATTTGATCGTCTCCTCATCTTGAGATGAATCATACTGGGAGGGGTATTTGTTTTTCAGACCATAGGAGGTTGATTAGAAGAAACGGGTCCAACTGGTGTGGAAAATTGAGAAGATGATGACTCAAGAGATGAAGTAGATTTGGATCTAGATGTCTCGTGAGTAGAAGAAGACATGGCTTTGAGATATCCTGATTGGTATAATTATTCATAAAGTGACAACATTTCGAGAAAGCAATGAGGTTCTCGCATCTAAGAAACTCAATATGTGACGTAGGGGTGGAATTAGGAGTCATCTGAGACATGTTTTTGACGCTTAGATTGACTTGCAGCATGATGCTTGTGACATAAGATTCATCATGAGGTGACTTTGCGAAATTATGCATTTTGTCACTTAGAAGATTGTGACATGGGATTCGACTTAGATGAATTACGACATAAGTTCAACCTAGATGAATTCGAAATGGGAGTCGAATAGGATATTGTCATTTAGTTTTAATTTAGATAATTTGGGGAGTCCTTCAACGCAGGAGGAGGATCGAAGTGCTCAAATAAGGGACTTGCAAAGCAAGGGAGGACTGCGTTTGAGTAACGAAAATTGGATGTTTAATTGATGGATCTTGGAGTTGTAAATCTTTGAGGAAGATGTCATTTAGGCGACTGATAAGGGGAGTCCTGCGAAGAAAGGGAGGACTATGACTTAAGATTTGAATGAAGTGAATAAGTATGATGAGAATTTTCAAAAGACCTGAGGTGAATCCAAAGAATCAGAATAATAGTTTAGATCGGAGTTCAAAAGAAGAGTGGGAGGAACCTGAATAATAATTTGGATCAGAAGTGTCCAAACCATACCACTGACTATGAGATGAAGGTGGGGAACAGGGTACCCGAACGGGTTCTCTAGTGTGAAGAACCAAATGAGGCTCTAGCCGTGATGAGCATCCTTTGATGGAAATGCCGAAACTTTGATTCCTTAGTGTCGTATGTATAAGGAACCTCAAGATAGTTGGTTATTACTGGTGTTTATAGGATAAAAATGTCTAGACCAAGAGATTAATTGAAATCCTTCAATTGGAATGAATTCATGTGTCAATTTTGGCAGCACAACATAAACCAGCTAGACATTTGGCAAACATGGGTCCTAAGATAAACGCAAGCGGTGTAACAACGTCAAATCATTACAAAGAAATACCAAACAATAAATGGTAACGAATATGGTGGATCAATATGAACCTAAGTACACCCAAGAATAAATAATGACCTACCCTAACAAGGTAATGCATGACACGAGATGTCTAAGACAATACAATGACGTCTAATACTATAAACTGACAGTAAACTTACAAAGGACACGAAAATTGAAATTTGAGAAAATTTTACCTTGATGCATGGGAATATTTCTTAGTGGGTGGGCACACTCTGTAGAGCATGGGTGCACTCTGTAGTGCACAGGTGCTCATAGTAATGCATAGGCACTCCTTTGTCACTTTTAACACAATTAGTTATGTATGGGAACTTCCAGTGAGGTGTGGGTGCCCATCAGGATACACAGGCACACTTTACACACAGATCCAAAAATCTAGTGTTGCAAGGGTTCTCTTCTGAATGCACATGCTCTATTTTCTTATAAATTCTCAACCTATCTTTCGAAGGCTATAAATTTTTCTCCCGACCTCGAAACGACTCTGTTTTTTACATTGGACAAGGTCATTGAAGTGAACTATGCATTGGTAACATAAATTTGGGTTTTAGAGTTACCAAGAACAAATAATGACCTACCCTAACAAGGTAATGTACGATGCATGTGATGTCTAAGAACAAAATAATGACATCTAAAATACTCAAATTCAGCCACACCAAATATTTTACTCCCTATGATTTCTCTTGAGATAGGTTTGAAACAAAATAGTGACAACACAATATCACCAGTTAGGTCAAATTTGAAGTAAACAAGACCTAAATGCTGAGGATAATGTTGACACATGTGATCCTCTAACAAGGTATACTCAAAACTAGTTTTTAAACACTAATAAATTTTTAGTCTTGTAAAATAGATGATACAAATGTGAGCAGCGTAATAGTGCTATTTAGACACATAATCAAACTTTGCGAGAAAACAAGATTTTAGTATTAAAATGGAATTATAGCAATGTTAACAAAGTAACCTCAACACTTAAAAAACTCAAGACAAAGTTAGGGTGTAAAAAATATGTATAATTATAACAAGAAATTACTATGCATGTGCGAGCAACACAACTCTACAATATAGAGATTTAGGCCTAATTTCACAATGGAAACAAGACATAAATATCTCAATTGTATGGCTACAATGTGGGCAAGGTAGCATAACTCAAAAGAAGACACAGGATGAAATCACCTAACTAAGATGATAATAAGTCTCAAATATGGGTCTTTGAGACAATGGGGGCCTATTAGATTGTGAGTACACACCATGCACACTTTCAACACTTACGCTCTGACATTGTAACCTAGTCACTCGAGTAGGATACAAAAGTGGTGGACACAAGATATCTAATGGTATCCGTATATGTTTCTTCCTTTTGTCCAAAAATGGGCAACAAGAAAACAAGGGTGTAGACCAAGTGGTGTTGAGAGTTTAGGGTGTAATTTGCTTTGTAGATTTTAGGGTGTTATTGTATTATTGTAGGCACCCTTGCAGTTGCACATAGTGCCCAAGAACCCTTACATTTCTTCTACCAGTTGCGCGTGAGCTCCTTTTTTCCCACGTGAGCTCATTTTCTCCCGCGTAAGCTCCTTTTCCTCATGTGACATGTTTATCACCACCGAAGTCCCCCAAAACCATTGTACTTCTTCTAAAAATCTTCTAACACTTTCCGCGATGGTTATTTTTAATAAATAATTATTTTATGCACACGTTTTTTCTACATTGGGGTATATTTTTGCGTCCCAATGGTCTTTTCTACTACCTGGGGCATTTTTTTCCTTGCGGTCACTTTTAGCATTGTCTCGCGAACTTCGTCATTTATTCTATAATATTTTCTTCCATGTAAAAATAAAATAAAAATAAAACAATAAAATATTTCTGAAAAAATGGATAAAATCATTAAAAATCCAAATAATTGTAAAAAAAAATAAATTTTACAAAAACAATTGTAAACAACATATACGCAGCTAAATCCTATGTCAATTGCATTATCTTTTAATGTCAAAATAGGTCTTATAAAAAACATCTTTATAAGGTTCTTGCTTGTTCTATGGTCTCAAACGACTTGCAGATCATCGTGATCTACCTCAATTAACAAAAGCTATGTCTACATGCTATGTCAGTCCTCTCATGCAACAATGAGTTGTCAGGGACTCTGTATCATAGTGCACGAAAGCTAAATTCCATGAAACTACTTGTGTCCTCCATTATTCCCCTTGCATGTATCCTTGCTTGGGGCACCATTTTTAACCCCTTGTCGTTACAACGCAAAGATTCAGAGAACTACAACTTGATAACAAAAACATTGGTACAACTATCTTAAACGTTATTTGTTTGAGTGACGCGTGATTTTACTAGTTTCTCTGTTAGGTTAGGCTAGTTTACTTTCTTGTATTACATTGCATTGTGTATGTTGCATTGAGTTAAGCATCATTTTAATTTCTTGTATTACATCGCATTATGTATGTTGCGTGGATTTATGTAGCAATAAACAAATGTTAGTAATTTAGTTTTTCATGTTATCTTACATTCTTGTTCATTTCAATAAATGTTGATGATGTAGACCTAGGGTACAAATTATATAACCACATTCCTTATTGAAAGGTTGGATGCAAATATTGGGCTTGTCCTACATTCCCCATTAATCATTTATTTTCCACTTATCATTTATTACCAGTGCTATTTTTTCTTCCAAATCACCTAGGGCAATAAACAACCATGATTATCCCTATCCTTATTCCATTGTAAATAACAAAGGGTTTCGACGCTAGTTCTATCCTATTTTCTTCTATCCATTTCAATCATATTTTCGATCGTCGATTAACTTCTTCTATCACCCCATCAACACTCGAGGGGGCATCCTTCATCTCTGCTAATTTTTCTTCAAAATTTTACTTGTTTATGCTTTTCTACTATAGTTCAAATCGAATTCACTAACTTCACCTCAAACAGGGGTCAAATGTAGACACCTAAATTCCACTTTTGCAATCTTATTATCAAACGCACAAAAATCACTCTCATTCTCACCAGTTTCCATTATAATGAGTGATTTTCACTGATTAAATAACGTTTTCTTACCACTTTGGTCTAATTAACAATACTTTGGTTGGTTACCAAACCTCTTTCACATTTAGGATGTCACTTTACGACAAATCGTAAGTCAAAATCTTCTTCAAAACAGATAATTTAGCGATTATTAGCTAATTAAGCCTATTTTGCCCTTGTTTTGGTCAATATACCATAATATTGGCTTAAAACCCTCTTCCAACCACTCAAAATCACCCCACTTCACCTCCACAACATCTCAGTAAGCTTTAAAAGCTTATCCTAGCCTCCTATTTGGCCCTAATTGGTTGATTAAGGCTCCCACATCTTAATCATTTATTAATTCACTAATCATGATTAGCAAGGCCTAATCATGATTAGCAATTCTAATATAATTTGGGGCTTTTAGTCCCACATGCACCAAAATATAAGTTTCTCCCAAAAGTGAAAACTATAAAAACAGTTCACCTCATTACCTTAATACTTTACAACATGCCTTTGATTTGCATCTCACATATAATAAATGTGATATATTGCCAATCTCAAACCTTGCCTAAAGCCTTCAATGGGGTTAGTAGATGGATATCTAAAGTGACTTAACAAGTCATTTGGAGAGGACATTTCACCTTGATTGGAGTAGCAACCATAACAATTTGATTGCCCTCTAGGTCTATTTAGGCCCATGTTAGGTAATTGAACATATTAGTAGGCATGTTTAGTTTAATTTTGAATTGTATTCATCTTAGTTAAGCATTAATTTAAGCTTCTATCTTAATGTTACATTCCTAGTCTCGAAGCCTTGAATAGAGATGGCAATGGTGTTATCCTTCCTTAGATATTCATGTAATTTTCTTTGTAGAGTTTAGGGTGTCATCAATTGTTTTCAATACTATATAAAATATTATGGGATTGCTAATAATGGAGGGATAACATAGCCTCAAAATAAGAGTCTCTTAATTTTTTTTATAGTTTCACAAGGTATTACATGACATTAGGGTTCTAAGGAATTATAGTAGTTTGTGAGATATATGTAGTCAAATTTGGGGAAATCGAGCAAGGTTTTTTGAGATTAGGAGTAAGAAAATAGGGTTGTAGAATTAAATCATTCATTCACTAATATATTTGAGAACCATGTTGTGGTATTAGTAAAATGATCCATTTTTTAGGTTTGTTTTTCCTTACTGTATGGACATTTGTTACACTAATTATTTCTTATAGTTGTGTATAGAATCTGATGACACCCTAAACTCTACAAAACAAATTACATGAATAACTAAGGAAGACTAACACCATGTGCCATCTCTATTCAAGGCTCTAAGTCTAGGAATGTAATATTAAGATAGAAGCTTAAAGGAATGCTTAACTAACATGAATATAATTCAAAATCTAACTAAACATGCCTACTAATATGTTTAATTACCTAACATGGGTCTAAATAGACCTAGAGGGAAATCAAATGGTTATGGTTGCTACTCCAATCAAGGTGAAATGGCCTCTCTAAATGACTTGTTAAAACAATTTAGATATCCATCTACTAACCCCACTGAAGGCTTTAGACAAGGTTTGAGCTTGGCTATAAATCATATTTCTTATATAAGATGCAAATGAAAGCATGGTGTAAAGTTTTATGGTGAATAATTAGTCTATTTTATATTTTTCACTTTGAGGAAAACTTGTATTTTGGTGCATGTGGGACTAAAAGCACCAAATTAGATTAGAATTGCTAATAATGATTAAGCTTTGCTAATCATAAGTAGTGAATTAACAAGTGATTAAGATGTGAGGAGCCTTATATCAACCGCTTAGGGTCAACTAGGAGGCTAAGATAAGATTTTGAAGCTTGTTGAGACGTTGTGGAGGTGAATGGGGTCAATTTTGAGTGGTTGAAAGAGGGGTTTGAGCCAATACTAGGGCATATTGACCAAATCAAGGGGAAAATAGGCTTAATTAGCTTATAATTGCTAATTGTTTGTTGTGAAGAGGATTTTGACTTACGATTTTTCGTAAAGTGACATCTTGAATGCGAAAGGGGTTACGCAATCAACAAAGTGTTGTTAATTGGCTAAAGTGGTAGGAAACGTTAGGTAATTAGCTAAAATCACTAATTAGAATGGAATTGGCAAGAATGAGAGTGATTTGTGTGCGTTTGGCAATAAGATTGCAAAAGTGGAATTTAGGTGTCTACAAAATCACAAAAAACCATATATTCTTCTAACCATCTCTTTTATCAATAACTTAACTTCTAAGAGTATTATGTCATGCATCGAGTTCAATTTATTATATGTAGTTTTTAGATATGCTTGCATTGTGTTTTGGTTGGTTGTGGGTTAATTGCAAGGCATTATTAGTGTAAAATTACTTTCCATATGTATATTATACGTATTCTCTATAAAATTGTCAGTATATTTACAATAAACTACATTTGAGAAGAAAAGTGGAAAAATAATAAGAAAACAACTTTGAGTTTCAACTACAATTTGGGAAACATCTTACCTATATTAAATCAACTCTCTTCATAAGTAATAGTGGGCATAAATAAAATTTTAATAGTTCAAAATGTCAATGAAGTTTTGTTAATGGGAACAAAATGTATTTACTATGTAAGTGTACATCTAAAATAGAGCATTTTTTACTAAGAAACCATGCTTAGGGGCACCCTATCTGTCAAATTCATCTTGGGAATGATCCTTACATTATATGTTTGACCCTCTATGTCAAATATGTAAAGAGACTTGAACCTTGATGAATGGTTTAACAAAGCATCATCATCACCATTAAAAACTATAACCTTTTTGATATCAATGAAGAATTTGAGTGTACTAAAAAACTAAAAGTTTGTTCATAATGTTTGAGAATATCAAATAATTTTATAATATTGTTTCACATTACAATCTATAATTAAATTTATAGATTTTTCTAATTGCAAAAGTATGCGATCTTATCAAAAATTCCTTTATATAATAATTTATTATAACTACATGTTTATAAATTATAAGGTTTATACTCAAATTTAATTTATAATGAAACTATATATTTTTAAGTATATATCGAAATAACAAATGATTTATAACATTGAACTTCTTTTGAATCACCAATTTAATACCACAAAGATTTAAAGTATGGATTATATATAAATTTAAGCCTACAAATAAAATGGAAGTACAAAATATAAAGTTTAGTTTATCTCAACTGTAAGAAAGTCGAAGATGACATGGAACAATTAGAAAAAGACTAAAAATCCTCACATATGACCACTATGCATTAGTTTAGTCCACACCATGGACATTATTAATAATTGAAATTATTGGGACATTAGACGGTACTATTGTCTACAATCATTCTAACTTGTAAAAAACAACAGAATTACATAAAAAGACCTATAGTTGCACGACAATCCAAAACTACAATTAATTGACAACTACAAAGTGACAATTGGTCATGATTTTCCCTTGGTTCCTGTGAGTGGTCTTATGTTGGCCATATTAATCATTGATTTCAAAAATCTTTGTATAAAAGTTGCCTCATCTGGTGTATATAATTTTAACGTCTCCTTTGTGACCAATTCAACTTCAACGAGACTTTGGCGTTTAAAACTGACAATAATAGTTTGAATGGTTGAGTTTGGCATGAGGATATTCTTATTCGACCCATTAATACTTGCATTGGTGGAGTCCCTCCTTCCCAATACAAAACTTTCCAATTTGGATCTGCAGTATGCAATGGTTTTGATAAACACTATTAGAATGAAATACATGTACTACATTAACATGGTATATATAAATACCCATATGACATGATAATACTAAGAATTATAATGAGAATGATACTACCATCGCCATAGAATCACAAGTGGTGATGGCAAGGGTATCATAACAAGAAATAATTTGCGGGCACACCTTCTCCAATTTACTCCTTATTCGCTCAACCACTTTGAATCCACTCGCAGAGTTTTTGTTTGGATTTGATTACTTTTCACTCACAATGTTGGCGTTATCTTCGTGTACGATTGAAAAATCACATCCCTGCATTCATTCACATAGAGTCCATTACAAATCAATATTTTTTCAGTACAAAGGTTTGTAACGTCTAAATACGAAGAATCAAGTAGTTAAGGCTAGGATCATGGATCGTGTGATTTTGACAATGTGGATACCCCTTACCCATAACTGCTTAACTAAAGATGATCACTAATTTAAATACACACTCAGAACATGGGCAGAGAAAGTTGATCTTGGCAATTTCATAACAAATCAATCTATGAATTTCCAACAATTTATTAATTAGAATTTTTTGAATCCTTAACAATGTTGTTTCTTCTTCTAGTAATTTAATTTAAAATTTCCCCAAACTCTCTTATTATTTTTCACATGAATATTGTAAAATCAATTCATAATTAATGATGGAAACAATTAATGCTCAAAATATCTAAATATACCCCTTACCCATTATATTATTTCTTCGTTTCTAATTGTAGGTGAACTTTTCTTATGCATAAAGTATTTTTTTTAAAGATTATGATCAACCTCAATGTTTAAAAATTATTTCTAAAATTTCATAGCATACTTTCTAAATATAATGATGAAAATCAAATACGAAACAAAACAAAATGTCTACAATGAAGTATTTAAACATTTTCATGCTGCACTGCAGATTTTATTTACTCTACCGACATACTCGATTTGATCTCCTATCATGTCATTCACGTTATGAAATAATTATGATCACTCACAATGTTGGTGTTGTCGTCAAGCAGGATTGACACATCACATCCCTACATTAATTAATTCAGTAATATGGATTTTTGTCTAAAATATATCAATGGATGATAATCTTCTTCGACGAACGTTGACATATGCAGCTGCATGAGTCGTTGATTGCTCTGGTACACGTCATAATTAAGCGCTCTCGCTCCCATTTAGAATACAAATTCTAGCATAATAAATAAATTATTATCACACTATTTCATTATCAACAAATATGTTAAAATGTGATAATCCAATATTAAAGGGAGGCTCATCATTGCCCAAAAACAAAAAATAGAATTAATTACTTATTTATTTATAGGTTTGCAATTGATAGGAGAATTTATAGTTAATCCTCATGATTATACATTATAATTTCTATTTTTTTATTAGTATATATGATGAGAACCTAAACAATTGCAAAGACTTGAACACTTTTCTATGCTCATGAAAAATATCTCAAGAATGTTGATGCACTATGTTCAAAACATCAATTTACACTCATGAGATCATCAAAAATATTTATACAAACTATCATACAAGAAAATTATGATTTTCTGACTTAGTTTGTTACATATAAGGTTTAAAAAACCTTCCTCATTTTTTTGAAATTCTTTCTAATCTCAACTAAATTGATCTTGTTCCTCAAAATCCCTAATAGGGCAACTAGATTTATAAGATGATTAGAAGGATTTTTATCGACCGCAATGATATAGTTAGATAGATATTGATTTTAATAATGTTGACAGTGATAATTTTTTTTATAATATCCATAAATTATATGTCTATGTTGTGTATGCAATAAAGGTTTTATCAACACAAGTTTGATATCATACATCTATTGGGTCCAATATTTGTTGTGGCTACATTTTCCTTACACACACAAGATACCAGTGATATGTTATCCCTATTGTCACCTTCTATTGTCTTTTTGCTTAATACGATGGCTAGGTTTCATGCAATTGAGAATTTAATATGTACAATAATGTGTTGAATGTATGTAACTATTTATAATAGTTTTGTTTCAATATACCTATTTAAAATAGGTGATTTAGAACTGGTATTTTTCCGGCCCTACTTGCTCTATCAAATTAATGAAAGCAACATTCTTCACAACTATGAATTACCCACTCAGTCACACCAACGTCTAACCCTAGCCACCACTATCATAGGTCAAAGGAGGACCTACTGCATTCATGTGAATTGGTTGTAAAAATATTTGGTAACGTTGACAATGACAAAACAATCTATAATATCCATATATGCCCTTTCTAAGTTGTGTATGCAATAAAGTTTTTATCAACAAATTTTTGATATCATACATATATTATAAGGTCTAATACTTATTTTGGTTACATTTTCCTTACATTCATGTGATACGAGTGATTTTTTATCCCTAGTGTCCCCTCCTATTGTATTTTTTCTTAATACGATGGATAGGTGTCATGTGATTCAAAATTTAATATGTACAGTAATTGTGTTGAATGTATGCAACTATTTCTAATAATTTTGTTTCAGTATACCTATTTAAAATCATCGATTTAGAACTAGGCATTTCTTAGCCCTACTTTATCTATCAAACTAATAAAAGAAATGTTGTTTATAGCCATACCTTACCCACTCAGTCACATCAACGTTTAACCCTAGCCACCTTTATTGGTGATTAGAGGAATACCTATTGCAATCATGCAAATTGTTTGACTAAATATATTGTAAGATCCATTGAAATGCTATCACCAAACGTAATTAACAGACATCAATTGTGGTGTAATAGGAAGTCAAATGTATGTCAAAATGTCGAAACATACATAGGGCATGCAAATTTTTTTTAACAAAAATCCCGAGCAATATGGCATCTCATGGAATGCTTTGATTGCATGATATTCACAATAAGGGGTCGTTGAAAAGGCCTTGGAAATATTTTCCAACATATTTATGGGCTGCGGAAAAAAAGAGCTTTGCAATAGTGTGTGGACATCTGTCAACGCATGCTAAGAAGTGTTTCTCGTCGGATGTCACCACATTGTTTGCTCCTCCCCATCACACACTTAAAACAATTTAAGATATCATACATTTCACCGTAAATTACAACACCAACAAACTTAACATTTCTTATTAATCATGTCATGCAAATAGATCTACTTCATCCCCTCCATGGCATAGACCTGTAGGTAGTGTTACACTTGATGGACATGCTTCTACTCCTAGTCATCTTTCTAACACCAACATTATTCCTACATAGGATTAACCATGAACTATATACAAGTGGGTTAGCAAGGAGCAATGGTTTTCCATGAAGTTTTACACATGTGACTTTGACAAACCCTTTGGTTCCCTCCGTCATTCGTCTCATCAAGTTGCATCTTCACGTATAGTCCCCCTAGGATGTTTTTTGATTCATACACACTGTATCCATACCCCACCCTTGTTTTACCTAACATTTCAACCTTTTCATTATGACTCTCACACCTAGAATCTTATGGGAATACCAGAGTATCACCCTTCCTTTGTTTTCAGAAATATGTTTCCTCACTTCATATGCCCACAAGGACTAGGATGGGATTATGATTACCTTGTAGCATCCAACGATCATGTTTATCATACTTTATTTTCCACATACACACGATCATCACATACATTCATTTTATCTATACATCATCCATATTCAACATTATGCAAAAATTAATCACAATGCATTATGAGATAACACTAAATAAATGCAATAGACATCATGTTATACCTTGACATATTCACTATAACTAACATGTACATCTACAATACAATCAACTACATATCCATTAATGTAACACAAACCATTACGATGTAATAGAATCTAAAAGCTCAATATATATACTTGGCATAAAAATGTTATACAATAAGGGTGTAAAGAGCATGACTCTTTATACACATCATCATATCCTCCTCACTCTCATTGTATGCATCCACCAGATACCGTGAGCTAGAGGCTCCTCCTGGGTATCAATGTCCTTTGGACCATGGTCTATCCCAATAGTAAAAAAAATTCTCTCACAATGTTGCATTCTCCACTATAACTTGTGCTTCTATGCCCGTGAATCTAACAATCTTTCCAGGAGACTCTCTTCTAAATCACCCTAAGGCTAACCTATGGGGTGATTTACTTTCTCAACATGATTCTCATGTCTTTTACTCTATAGAACCACACAAGTGGTTTCTGTAACTGCTACTAGGTCAAATAGATAGGAGTGTTCACTTGAAATTTGACTATCTTGAGCACTCGATCAACAATAATA
Source organism: Taxus chinensis (assembly GCA_019776745.2). Taxonomy (NCBI): domain Eukaryota; kingdom Viridiplantae; phylum Streptophyta; class Pinopsida; order Cupressales; family Taxaceae; genus Taxus; species Taxus chinensis. The sequence continues at coordinate 676,388,908 of CM034146.1, forward strand.
TACCTTGGAACATTCCAGAGTAGAGTACACACTAAAGCATCCACAACGGTGGTCTAGTAGGCATCAATTATAGTCATCACACAACATACATTAGACATTAACCAACCAGTCAATCACTTGCTATCAAACACATAATTCAATCAAAAAATATACTTATGTTGTGTTACTATTGCTTCCACTGCATCTCTACCAGGGTGTATCCCTCTCCTCCTCCACCTTAAAGTGAAGGACCCTGAGTCTCATCTATAATTTTACGAGAGATATTTTGATTTTCTATTCTAAATTAATAAAATGGAATAACAAAACTAAACTGACCTTAGAGGATGACATAATTTACCGATACCCACAATGATTGATGTTGATATTGATGGATGTCAAGGTGGATAAAACTCCTCCTTCTTTCGCTGGCAAAGAAACCTACAATCACAAATAACTAAACAAAGAACATTATATAAGATGGGTAGATGAGATACTCAACAAAAACCAATTCTAGGAATCCAAAGGGACTTCCTAGGGGGATATCATCTCATTTTTAAACAATTAAGTGAATTGATAATGATAAAATGATGGAAAATGATAAATGATAGATAATATAGGAAGCTAGAACTCAAGGTCAAAAAGAAGGTCATGTTATGCTTTGTATGTAGCCCAAGCTAATGTGGCAGCTATCTGGATGGATTCAAAATAATCGTACCAATAGCCCAAAGTCTTTTGTTGAATCTCACGAAGGAACTCGATCTAATCCTCGATCTCTTTGATGTTAGGTGTAAATCGAATGAAAGAGAGTGTGAGCTTGTGAAGGATGTCAAATTGTTCCCAGTAGAAAGGTTGTTGAACAATTGGAAGGTCATAAATGCTTGTGATGGGGTGTGATTGGCCTAGAGCTGTCATCTAAAAAAAGACATGATTACAAAAGATAAGTTAAATTTAGAGATAGTGATAAAATTTGACAAAAGTTGACATATTGATTAAAAAGATACTAAAAAACAGGGATCGGAGGCGATTCAAAGGAATCACATTTGATTAAGAAGAATCATGGGCGATTCAAAGAAATTTTTGATGATTGCTTTAAAAATGTTAGATTTCTCTAAAAATGATCATTTGAATCAAACATAGATCAAAGTGATTGATTTTGCAAGTTTTAATGTTGGAAAAACAATGATAAGACAAATAGAAGTACCTTGGAGTGTTGGGAAGACATAAAAGTATTGAAAATGGTGTTTGAAGGTTGATGTTGTTGATTTTTGTTCTCTTGGGAGGTTTATGGAAGACTAAGGTACAAAAATTGATATGTGTAAGCTCCGGGGGAGATTTTGGATATTGTGGATGTTGTTGCTTGACTTGAGGATCTTTGGAGTGGTAGGGATTCATTGCTTGACAAAAAACAAGAGCTTAAGATCATGTGAAATAATTTTTAAGATCCTTAAAACAAGAGTGAAAAATCTTATTTATAAACGCTGGCGATTTGTTAGAATCGTCGACGATTCGAGAATTATGGGGAAAACGTTTAGAAGTGCTTAAAACCGCTTCCTAAATGGGATTTTTGGGTAAATGGATGAGGGAAGATCATTGTAAAGAGGGTATATGAGTTGGGGAGGTTAGGAGGTTGGGGTAAAATAGGTTTAGGATGGTTTGAAAATGGTTAGGTGGTTTTAAAGGGGGTTAAGGTAAGTTAAGTGTATAAATAGTAATTTGTAAGGGAGTAAAGAGTTGATTTTACTAGATGAGGGGAGATGACTCAAGATATTTTTATAATGATAGGTTTTGATTAAATAATATGTGTATAAGAAGAAGTAGGTGGGTGACAAAACCTGGTTTCTACATTTACCCGTTTTTGTTAAGTGGTTTGTGATAGACAAATTACTAGACAAAAATAGTCTGAGATAATTTGTTTTGTTTTTAGATGGGTGATCCCCTCAAATTGGGGATGATTGTAACAAAGTGCAAGGATCACCAGTTTGATTAAGTTGATTGGATATTTTTGGTGTATGTGTTTCTTTTCAAGTTACCCCAATATAAGGGATATAAATAAGATGAGTGCCACCATGGAATCAAGTGCTAGGGGAACCAAAGGGTTCTTGTCCTATAGACGTATGATTCATAGAAAGAAGATGTGGTCGTAAAGAGACCAGAGAGCCAAGTGATAGGAAAGCCAATTGTCTAATGTCCTATAAACTTATGGCTTGCTAATGTTGAGGTTTCTGTTAGGTTATGGAGCATGTTTTCATGTGTGAAAGTGTTGAAGACTGTACACTAAGAGTACTGTACACTTTTCATGTATCCTCACCGGGGTTCGGGGTCGGCAGCCCCCGGTAGTAGGGGTTTAGGGGGCGTAGCCCCTGAATTTTTTTTTTTTAGGCGTAAATTTTTTTGGCCTCAAAAAAATGCACCCGACATATCAGGAAACGTGCTCTTCTCATATGGGCGAGATTTTTGACCCATAGGTTTATGGGACGGGTTTTGCCCATGGTTTTGATACCCACAGTTTTGTAAAACTACTTAAGCAGTTGTCTATTTATATGGTTTTATGCATATGATAGAGGTATGAAAAACATTGCAGATGTGTTTTGAATTTGGCTGTGAATTCTGTAGAGTTTGTTGAGCATAGCTCCAAATAGATCTGGGTATTGTATTGAGAGAGTGGTGGCTTGTAATAAAATTTGAGCAAGTGATTCTTGGTGGACGTAGCCCATATTGGGTGAACCACGTTAAATATTGTCTCCTTGTGTTGTGTTATTTTATTATGTAATTTTATTTCAGATCTGTAATAATTTCTGCATATTAGTTTTTACTGTTGCGATTCTATGAGGGATTATTCCGCATATTTTATCTCTTGTTTCCTAACAATTGGTATCAGAGCCTTGTTTGGTTTTTACTGAAGTGTTGAATCGCAGGGAAAGTTTTTTAGCTTGAGTGAGAGCTATGAAAGATGATGGAAGATCTAGGGTTGATAAATTCAACGAGCAAAATTTTAGTCTTTGGAAGATGCAGATGGAAGATTACCTTTATCAGAAGGATCTTTATACTCCACTGTTTGAGAAGGTGAACAAACCCTCAAGTATGACAGATGCGGAATGAGATTTGTTGGATCGGAAGGCACTTGGAACGATCCGGTTGTGTCTTGCATCTTCGGTATTATTTAATGTTTCAAAGGAAAAGACAAAAAAAGATCTAATGGATGCATTAGGGAAGTTGTATGAAAAACCCTCTGCCTCTAACAAGATATTTTTAATGAAAAATTTGTTTAATATGAAGATGTCTGAGAATATTTCAGTAGCAGATCATTTAAATGATTTCAATACGGTTGTGAATATGCTAGCTTCAGTTACAATAGAATTTGATGAAGAAGTTAGGGCTTTATTAATTTTGTGCTCTTTCCCTGAAAGTTGGAATAGCCTGGTAATGGCGGTAAGCAACTCGGTTCTAGCTAACTTGAAGTTGAAGTTTGAGGATGTTGTAGGGGTGATTCTAAGTGAGGAAATGCGAAGAAAAAGCTCTAAGGAATCTTCTACTTCAGGGAATGCTTTGACAGTGGAAACTAGAGGGAGACAAAAGAATAGAGGAAGCCGTGGAAAATCAAAGGATCGGGAAAGGTCAAAATCCAAAAGAAAGATAGTATGCTGGCATTGTGGAAAGCCTGGGTATACAAAGAAGGACTGTTGGGAGCTTTGGGATAAGAAGAAACAACAGGAAGAAAACAAGGAGACAAATGTGGCAATGGGTAATGTATGTCAGGATGCCTTGATTCTTTCTTTGCACAATATTACTGAATCTTGGGTTTTAGATTCGGGGGCTTCTTTCCATGTTTCTCCACATAAGCATTATTTTGTTGATTATGTTCAAGGAGATTTTGGGCATGTTTTTCTTGGTGATGATGAGCCTTGCAACATAGTTGGAAAAGGTTCTGTTCAGGTTAAGATGCAGAATGAGAATACTTGGCTATTGAAGGATGTTAGACATGTGCCTACATTAAGACGAAATTTGATATCGGCAGGGCAGTTGGGAAGTGATGGTTGTATTGTGATATTTACAGCGGACTCTTGGAAGGCTACCAAGGGTGCTCTTGTGGTGGCAAGAGGTAAGAAGGTTGGAACCTTGTATTTAACCACTTATAGCACTAATGTTTGTAATCTTGTGGCTTCAGAAGTAGATACAACATTGTGGCACTATAGGCTCGGTCATATGAGCCATAAGGGCATGGAGATCATAAAGAAGGATTTGCTCGAATATACAGAAACAGGTTTGGAGTTCTGTGAGGACTGCATATATGGGAAACAGAAGCGAGTAAGGTTTCTCAAGGTTGGACCTACAAAGAAAGATAGTAAGTTAGAGGACTGATGTGTGGGGGCCGACTCAGGTATCATCTCTTGGGGGTTCAAGTTATTATGTTACTTTTATTGATGATGCAACAAGGAAATTTTGGGTTTATTGTATTAGAAACAAATCTAATGTATTTGACACTTTTGTTAAATGGAAAGCCTTGTTAGAGAATGAAACATGTCTTAAGCTAAAATGTCTCAGGTCAGATAATGGAGGGGAGTATTGCAACAATGAATTTGATGATTACTGTTCTAAGAATGGAATCTGCAGGCAAAAGACGGTTCCACGAACTCTACAGCAAAATGGGATATCAGAAAGGATGAACAGAACAATAATGGAATGTGCTAGGAACATGAGGTTACATGCAGGACTGCCTCTTTCTTTTTGGGCAGAAGCGGTGAGCACAACTGTGTACTTGATAAACAGAGGACCCTAAAGTGCCTTGGATGGAGGCATACCTAAGGAGGCTTGGTATGGTAAGAAAGTTGATTATTCATTTCTTAGAGTCTTTGGATGTGAGGTGTTTGCTCATATAGACAAGGATGATAGGACCAAGCTAGAGGCTAAATCAGAAAAATGTACTTTCATTGGTTATGGTGGTGATGACTTTGGATATAAATGTTGGAGTATTAAGGACAAAAAAATCATTCGATCTAGGGATGTGGTCTTTACTGAGAAACTCATGTATAAGTAGCAGTTGCAGGAAAACAGGGAAGAATCCAAGAAAGAATATGCAGCGGTAGAGGATCTTCCGGATGGAAAAGTGACACATGAATCAGTTCAGGAACCTCCTCAATAGGAACCCCAAACTCCTATATTGAGGAGGTCTTCTAGGGTAAGAAGAGAACCTGAATGTTTTTCTCCTTCTCTTTATTATTTATTACTCACTGATAGTGGAGAACCAGAGAGCTTTGATGAAGCAATGCAGGTAGATGCCAGGAAGAAGTGGGAGCAAGCCATGGATGAGGAGCATCAGGCTCTCATGGAGAACCAGACATGGGATTTGGTAAAGCTACCCGAAGGAAAAAGAGTATTACAGAACAAGTGGGTGTTCAGAGTCAAAGAGGAAGAAGGAGGCAAGAAAAGATACAAGGCCTGGTTAGTGGTCAAGGGGTTTGCACAGAAAAAAGGTATATATTTTGATGAGATTTTTTCTCCTGTAGTAAAAATGACTTCTATTAGAACTGTTCTAGGAATAGTTACAGTAGAAGAGTTGCACTTAGAGAAACTTGATGTAAAGACTGCATTTCTCCATGGTGATTTGGAGGAGGAACTATATATGCAGCAACCAGAGGGCTATGAGGTCAAAGGTAAAGAGGAGATGGTGTGTAAACTGAAGAAGAGCTTATATGGCTTGAAACAAGCTCAACGTCAATGGTATAAGAAATTTGATAGCTTCATGATGGAGCAAGGTTATATTAGATGTCATTCTAACCATTGGGTGTATACAAAGAAATTTGAGGATGGCAATTATATTATCCTTTGTCTGTATGTGGATGACATGTTGGTTGCAGGTAAAAACATGCAAGAAATAAAAGTACTCAAGAAACAACTAAGTGAATCCTTTGCTATGAAGGATTTGGGGGCAGCCAAACAAATCCTTGGTATGAGGATATCTCGGGATAGGAAGGAACAGAAGCTGACTTTATCTCAGGAAGAGTACATTAAGAAAGTCTTGGAGAGGTTTAATATATAGGATGCTAAACCAATTGGGACTCCTTTGGCAGGCCATCTCAAGTTATCAAAGGAGCAGTGTCCCAAGACAGAGTAGGAGAGAAACCAAATGTCCAAGGTACCTTACTCATCAGTAGTTTGTAGTTTGATGTATGTCATGGTGTGCACTAGGCCTGATATTGCCCATGTAGTGGGAGCGGTGAGTAGATTTATGAGTGATCTAGGTAGAGATCACTGGCAGGCAGTAAAGTGGATCCTTCGGTATTTACGGGGGACCATGGGGATAGTTTTATGCTACAGTGGATCAAACACCATTTTGTGTGGTTATGTAGATTCAAATATGGCTGGATATGTAGACAGCAGGAGGAGCACAATAGGTTATGTTTACACTGTAGATGGAACATCAATAAGATGGATTTCACGACTACAGAAGTTAGTGGCTTTGTCAACCACGGAGGCTGAGTATGTTGCTGCCACAGAGGCAAGCAAGGAAATGATTTGGTTACAACAATTACTTGAGGAGATGGGGCATAAGCAAGAGGAAGAAAAGTTGCATAGTGATAGTCAGAGTGCTATACACCTAGCTAAGAACTCTACTTTCCACTCTAGGACAAAACATATACAGTTAAGGTACCATTTCATCAGGACAGCTTTGGAGGAATAGAAGTTGAAGTTGGAGAAGATTCATACCAGTCAGAATCCTGTAGACATGATGACCAAGGTGGTCACAAGGGAAAAATTGAAGTTGTGTTCAGCTTTGGTTGGTCTTCACAGAAACTAGTGAAGGGTTGAGAAGCTTGCTCAGAGGAAAACTAGTCTCCAAGTGGGAGATTGTTAGGTTGTGGAGCCTTTTTTCATGTGTGAAAGTGTTGAAGACTATACACTAAGAGTACTGTACACTTTTCATGTATCCTCACCGGGGTTCGGGGCCAGGTCGGGCTCCGAGCAGGGATCTGGGGGCGACAGCCCCCAGTAGCAGGGGTTTGGGGCTGCAGCCCCCCCCAAAAAAAAAATTAGGCGTAAATTTTTTTGGCCTCAAAAAAATGCACCTGACATATCAAGAAACATGCTCTTCTCATATGGGTGAGATTTTTGACCCATAGGTTTATGGGACGGGTTTTGCCCATGGTTTTGATACCCACGGTTTTGTAAAACTACTTAAGCAATTGTCTTTTTATATGGTTTTATGCATATGATAGAGGTATGAAAAACATTACAGATGTGTTTTGAATTTGGCTGTGAATTTTGTAGAGTTTGTTGAGCATAGCTCCAAACAAATCTAGGTATTGTATTGAGAGAGTGGTGGTTTGTAATAAAATCTAAACAAGTGATTCTTGGTGGATGTAGCCCAAATTGGGTGAACCACGTTAAATATTGTCTCCTTGTGTTGTGTTATTTTATTCTGTAATTTTATTTCAGATCTGTAATAATTTCTGCATATTGGTTTCTACTGTTACGATTCTGTGAGGGATTATTCCGCATATTTTATCTCTTATTTCCTAACAGTTTCCAAAATAAATCCATAACGGATTGCTTGGATTTAGACTATGCTTGGGTTATGTACTTGAGTTAGTCATTGATTGGTTGATTGATTGATGTGAGGGGTTTGGGACCCTTAAAATGTGGCATATGTTGTACAAATGTGCCACTTGAATGGGTGTGATAATGTTTTGAAAAAGGTGTGTTTTTTATGATCGATGGGGATCGTGGGTGATAATTGGAAATCACAAGTGATTCAAGGTGATCACTGACAATTATAGGAATTGTCGATGATTCTAGGGTGGTAAAACCAAGGCTCTATAAATAGATGAGTAGACCATGGTAAATTCATTTTTACTGTGTGATTTATGAGAATTTGAGCTTTGATTAGTGATTTGTGAGAGATAAGTGAGAGATGGAGGTTGTAGGAGGATCCAACAGGCAGAGGAGGCCCACCTTAAGAGAGGTAAGTACTCTTTTTGACGATTTTGTGTGTTTTTAGCTAGTTTTTTTTTTTTTTTCATTTTTAGGGCCCGTACGAGGGCATATTTGTTGAAACGTTAGAATCCTTGGTGATTTTGGGAAATCGTTGGTGATTTAGATGAAACACCGATGATTGAAGTGAATCGCTAGTGATTGATTTTTTTGGTATATTTTTGATAAAAAAATTATGATAACAATGTTCTAATGGATGTTTGTTATTTTGTGGATACAAGCGAGGGATAAGTTGACCATTAGAGACAAGATTCCTATGATCCTGGAGGATGTGAGGGCTTGGTTGTCAGATGCGGATTGGTTTACATTTGGAGGATGTAGGGTTGGATGCGATGTGCCTTTATAGATGGATCCATAGGTAGCGTGGGATATTTATCACGTTATTTGAGAGATGGGACCCCCACTACTTGTATATTTTGGCTATCAACGGGTGATATGATGATCATCCCAGAGGATGTACACAAGATTCTATGGCTACCTGTGCAGGGGGAGGGGATATATTTGATATATAAGGTAGACAGAGTCATGATGATAAGGAAGTTGTATGAGGGTGATGCTGATGGTGTGGAATTTTCATTAGGTGGTTTTTCATACGTGGCGTTGTATGCTCCTGAGATAGAGGGTCATACCTTGATGACCCAGATGATGATAGGGACCACATGTTATACTTTTCTTGACTCTGTTGAGGGTCAGTTTCCATGAATGTTGACTGATGTAGTGAGATATATGATGGATTAGAGGATTGTGTTTGAATGGGCCCTTGCATTACTAGCCCAAACTTACATGGATTTTATGGGCATGGACCTGTGACGCTGAAGAGGTTTTGGAGATCGCTGACGGAGAGCATTTTCTAACTATAACTGTTGTGCATATGAGCCACATTGCAAGTGCCGCCCCCCCAATAGTTCCAGGAGTTTGAGCCGTAGAGTGGGGAGAGGCCTCGGTCGGCATTTTCATGGATAATGACTATTTATTTAATGGTCGATCAGATAGGGAGATGTGGGGCCATGTTTGGCAAGGAGTAACTATAGATAGCTCCTAGCCGATTTACAGGTATGTGATATCAGATGGAGCCATACATTAGATTTCTAGTATGTGAGGGGAGGAGGGTGAGCTTAGGGCCACCCAATAGGATACATGGGTGTAGAGCTGAAACTATTGGAGAGTGGAAGTTGATCGATTTAGTCATGTCAGGTGATAATTGGGTTGATTCAGGATGTACCACGGGTAGTGATTGTATATAAAGTGTGATGATGGGGATGTAGATCTGCCATTTCTAGTGGTTATAGTTCCTCACTCCATGTCGATGAGGAGGGGGTGATGGGTGTAGATGACCAGGGAGTTTCCATAGTCGTAGATGATACCGAGGTTATAGGGGTATTTACCACATGGTAGTGGGATCAACCCGCTAGAGTGATAGATGAGTAGAGGAGTGGCCATATGGAGACAACTCACTAGGGAGGTGATGCGATGGTGAGGGGAGGAGGATGTTGGTGGTGGATATAAGGTAACTTTGGATGCCACCATTATGCGTTTGGAAGGCCGAGAAGGCACATTATTGGATGAGTGGGCATAGGTATATTGACTGCAAAGAGGGATGACATGATAGGTGAGGCCGGGATGGTATGATGTCAGTGACTAACATGTGGTGTAGGAAGAGCTAGCACAGACCATAGCTGATCGAGATAGATACAACAACAAGGAGAGAACTTGAGAAAGGTTGTCAAGATTATAGGTACATGAGTATCGAGGGTCGAGCTACAGGTAGCTAGGGCTTAGGGCTAGTGGACAAAAGGACCACCAGGTAGTGTTAGCTTGGCTAACTACCAGTCTCTATGAGAGGAAACTAGGATATTACGAAGAGTTATTCATTGAGGCTTCTTGATGTGCCTCATTTTTTTGTTTATCGGCTTAGAGATGAGCAAGACCAAGTGTTTGTGTGGTGATAGTGGGCCAGCCTCCGAGAGGTCTAGATTGGGTGGAAGGTTGTGCTCAAATAAGTTCCCTATTTGTTGGTGTCAGTTTACCTAGTAGATATAATATTTTCGATGTATCTGACTTTCTTTTTGAAGCCTATTTTGATGTATATTTTTGAACTTTATAAGGAGAGGTTCCCATTTGAGACACCTACTAAAATGATGTATAAATACACATTTGATATATATGATGATTATGATTTTGATTTATGATCTATGTGTTGATTTTACTTTGATGTGATGTTTTGGATATGGTATGTAATTTGGAGGTGTGATCATGATTGTATGGATATATGTTGATATGATGATAGATGTTAATGTTATGTTTTATATGATGTGATGGATAGTTTGACTTTAATGTGATCTTTATGTATATCAAAATGTGTTTTAATATTAGAACCTAACAAAACCATGAAATGCATTTATTTTATACTGGATTTGATAATATGTGAACATGGGAAATAGTGGGTGAAGGAAGTTGCACTTTTTTTGTCCTTATATAACAGGAGTTCCCCATATGACTAACAATGGGTATCGACACGTGAGGATCCTTGGGCTACGATGGAAGTGAACATTTAGAATACCTTCCTAAGACATGGGAAGGGTTGACATATCTAGGTTGTGTACGAGATTAGGTTTTCCTTTTAATGGTTTCATAAAGGAAATTCTCTAGGTGTACTTTTTATTTTGAGGCAAACTGATTGATGCGGGAAGTTTGTTTGATGGGAAAGTTGATCAATGTGGGAAAGCGTTTCTAGGATGCTTTTATATTTGTGGATTTTTTGAAGGCTGATCTAGGCAAGAAGACTTTTTACATGGGTAGACATCCTTCAAGGGAGTGGTATAATTTTTTTACTTTTTGACTTCTTAGATCATTATCCTTTGAGGAGTGAGTCTATGATTTTTGATAGGAAGTCATCCTTCAAGGATCAATCGGGGCTTCCTTTTTTATAATATATGAATTTGATATTTAATAGCTTTAATTGAGCGGGAGGGATCGGTCATTTATTTTTGATAAGATGCATTCATAGATATTTTTTGACATTCTATTTTATGCTAAGAACCAGTCTTAATAGACCATTTCAAGGGAGGGGAAGAGGAAGTGTACATAAACCACAAATGTGTTTCTCGTAAAACATGTCTTCGATTGGTAGATAAGGTGGATGGGGTGTCCATGATTATGGGGTTCATGTTGAGGAGAAATTTTTCCATGTGAATATAGCCATGAATAAATCCTGTGGTGCTCATCTTTAAGGTGACTGAAAAAACCACATACTTTCAAATCAATTATGGTGATGAATTGGAGGGTGGATCGTGGAATAAGATCTTTGATATGAGTATTGTCATACAATCCATGTTTTAGTAGTAAAAAGGCTACAAGTGCAAGGTATTCAAAGGTTCCTTTTAGGTTTACCATCAAGGGAGGATAAATGATAAGCTCTCGACCCATACTTGTGAGTGATGACATATGGACCGATCTAGTTAGGAAAGCTTTCATGTTGACCACTCCTTTCCAAAGTAGTGAGATTTTGATTTTTCCTTGAGAACGAGACCACCTATGTTAAAGTCACGCTCTTTTACATGTTTTTTATACATGTGCTTGATGATCTCTTGATAGACATGATGAGGATTTGTTTGAGAGTTGTTAGACTTCGTTCATCTAGCAGTTCTAACTGTGCTCGAGTGGTATTGACGATAATACTGATCAAGTATAAAATATTTGAGGGATATCGCGAGTGATGGGATTGGATTTCGAGAGGTAAAATCACCTCCGATCCATAACTAGATAAAAGGGTGTAGTACCTCTGGAGTATGGATGGTAAGTATGATAATCCTAAAGAGTGTGATCAAGATATGAATGTGTTTAGTTCTACCTGCATGATCGATGGATTTTGAGTGAGAATTTTGTTAAGTGTTTTATTTAAAGATTTAGCTTGTCCATTTCTTATGGATAGTGCAATGATGAAATATTAGTTTTGATGTTGACAGTGTCACCTAATTTTTTAACTTCTTTGCTGCTTGAAATACTTTCCATTATCAATGATTAGTTTATGCAAGATGCCGAAGTGACATATGAAATGTTGGTAGATGAACTCAATTTTTTGCTAGCTTAGTAGAGATTAAGGGAATAGCCTCTACCCATTTAGTGAAGTAATTTCGTAGCCGTAATGATAGAATGGTGCCGTTTTTGTGATGAGCGAGGGTTGATGACACCTATGAGTTCTAACCCCCATTGTAAAAAGGGCCACAATTTTTGTGAAGTTGTAAATCTTGACTAGAAATATGAGTTAGATTTGAATATTGATTGATGAATTTAACGCATTTTTGACATATGCACAATAATATGATTGATAGTAGGTCAGTAATAGCCCATTCAAAGGATGCACTTAGTTACAATCGTCCCCTGTTAAAGTTTCCACCACATATGCCATCGTGTAATTCTTGAATAACTTTGGTATAATTCAAGGTATTTTAGGCATCTTAGCAAGATACCATCAAATCCATGCTTATACAAAAACACCACATATGATGATGTATTGGGTAGAGCATTGAGAACGGAAAAGATAGCTAGTGTTTTTGGATAGGCTAGGGGGAATTTTGGATTCTAAAAGGTATTCGAATGTCCTGAGTATACCAAAGGTTAGTTGGATTGTTTTCAATGTTATTGATAGAGGGAAGCTCATTTTTGTCATATGTTTGATCAATTCTATGTATGATGATCAATGTGGAATCGTCAGTTGATTAAGGGATGAGGGATGCAACAAAATTTGTTAGAGGATCACAAAATTATTTGGATAGTGTAATGGTCAAAGGCTTCTAAGAGGAACTCAACAATGGGCTTTATATTTTTTGTATAATTTCATTTTTTTCATTGATAAATTCCTTTGATATGATTGATGACAAGTTGTGAGTCTCTGTAGATGTCCAAAATTTGAACACCAAACATGATAGCAGTTTGGAGACCCATGATTAAAGCTTCATATTCTTCCATGTTAATTAGTACATTTGAAATTTAATTTGAATAATATAGGTATAGGATTCCCTTAGGGAGTATGATAACGATGCCAAACCTCCCCCTTGCTGAACACTTAGATCCATGAAGAAGAGTTTCATTTTGAGAGGGTGTATTCTTGATCGATAATGTTGATAGAGTTCATCAAGGAATTATTCATGAGGTGGTTGGCTTTTTTTTGGTAGAGGATCCTCAAACGATCTTATCAGTGATTGCTTGTCCTTTGATAGATTTTGTGTTGGATAAAATCAAGATCAGAACATAAGATTTCGAGTGATGTGGTCCACTGTGATATGAAATTTTGAATGCATGATTTGAGTGGTTTAAAGCTAGTGAGGACGTAACTTTTATGATTAAGTAGGTAATGAAAAGTTTGGATGGTTGCAAAGTGCATGGTATAACACACCCAATTTTCAACTTTAGTGTAACGAGTTTTGTATTCATGGAGGGTATGACTTATGTAGTAAATGACTTGTTCACGACCATGCTCATCTCAATAAGTGAGCATGTCACGTAAGGCATGATATTAGTAGATATGTAGAGGTAAATATAAGGGCTCCCCCTCACTGGGGTATGAGAACCTTTAGCGATAGGAGTTATTATTTGAGGTCATCAAAGGATTTTTTGATAATTGTGGTTCCATCTAAAGTTTACATCATTTCAAAGGAGGTGATGAAAATCTTGACAACAATCTGAAAGTTGTGAGATAAAGCGATTGATTGACTAAATTTTAACCCTAAATGCTATAAATTTGTGTGAGGTTTTGATGGAGGAGGCATCTTGATAATGGTTTGATCTTGGCAGGGTCACTTCATGCCCCGAATAAACATGATGAACCCTAAGATTTTACTGGTGAAACACCGAACACACACTTATCATGGTTAAGACGAAGGAGTACTAAATAAGACAAAATAATATTACATTGAGGATGGAAATATGATCATTGTGTTGTTTTGATTTTCCTAATAGGTCATCAACATAGTCTTCTATGGTTTTATGGATAAGGTCATGGAAGATGTATGTCATAGTGTGTTAATAAGTGTGCCACTATTCTTAATATGAAGGGCATTACCATGTAACAAAAAGTCCCCCAAGAAGTGATGAAGGATGTTTTTGTGTGTATCATTGGTGGTGGTGAGGATTTGTCTTATAAACTAGAGAATCCATCCATAAGGGAGAGCATCTCATGGTATGTTGTTAGATCACCTAGTTGATCGATGTTTGAAAGAGGGAAGTCATCTTTAGGATAAGTGATATTGAGATCTCGGAAGTCAGTATAGATGCGTAATTTTCTTAAGGCCTTGGTTATAGGTACGATATTGAGACCCATTGTGGGTATGTCAATGGGTATGATAAAATTAACGGAGAGCAAATGTTGCAACTCTTTTTTGATGAGAAGAGCTATGTAAGGTGCATCCTACGTATCTTTTTTTTTTTTGGTCATTGGCATTAGGATAAGTAACGATATTATGGACAATGATGTTGGGTCGATTCCTATCATGTCACTATATGAGCATGTGAAGGCTTGACTACTTTTGGATAAAGAAGGTGGTGAAGTCATTTAACTCTTACGAATCTAAAGATTGACCAACCTTAACTATGTGAGGCTCTTGTGGAATCCTTTATTAACATCGATAAGTGGATTCGTTAATAATTATCGATGTTCAAGTGGTAAAGGATTTTGAAGGAAGGAAATGGTCTTCTACTCCCATGTATGAGAGGATGACTTGGTCATGTTAGCATTGAAGGATGTAATGGTGGATGAATCCTCTTCTATAATTTTAGGCCAAATGAGAGGAAGGGTTTTAGTATCACATTAGTTTGATAAGTTAAATATCCTAAAGTAATTGTATTGACTTAAAAAAAAATTAGGTGGGATGGAAATGATTTATTAGTATCCATGGGGTCATCGTGTGTAGATGAGGAAGATGGTTATGATTCTATGATGGGCATGGATGTGACATTGTTTAAGATTTGGAGGTTGGTTTTTTCGAAAACCTAACATGTAATATTTCATGTGGTTTATGGGAGTAATCAAGGATTAGGTCATGGATTCCTTGTTCATAACATCCGAGTCCAAATCCTTTCTAAGCACAATGATGGAGATACATTTGTGTGAAGAATTTTTTATACAGGAATTTAATGTCTGATATGAATGGTTTGGCATGATGTTGATAAGTAGGCCGTGTAGAGAGGTGAGTGATTCCTTTGTAGACAAGATTTTGTTTTTTGAGACGTGGTCGACTAGAGGATTGTAGAAATAAGAGATAAAATATGTGGAATAATCCCTAATAGAATCGCGCAACATAGAAAACTATATGCAGAAATTATTACAGATCTGAAATAAAATTACATAATAAAATAACACAACACAAGGAGACAATATTTAACGTGGTTCACTCAATTTGGGATACATCCACCAAGAATCACTTGCTCAAATTTTATTACAAGCCACCACTCTCTCAATACAATACCCAGATCTATTTGGAGCTATGCTCAACAAACTCTAGAAGAATTCAAACCGAATTTCAAACACATCTGCAATGTTTTTCATACCTTTATCATATGCATAAAACCATATAAATAGACAACTACTTAAGTAGTTTTACAAAACCGTGGGCATCAAAACATGGGCAAAACCCGTCCCATAAACCCATGGGTCAAAAAACTCACCCATAATGAGAAGAGCACGTTTCCTGATATGTTGGGTGCATTTTTTCGAGGCCAAAAAAATTTACGCCTAAATTTTTTTTTCGGGGGCTGCGTTCCCGAATCACCTGCCACGAGGGCTACCACCCCCGGACCCCCGCGAGGATACATGAAAAGTGTAACAGTACTCTTAATGTATAGTCTTCAACACTTTCACACATGAAAAACAGGCTCCACAACCTAACAAGGATATGACATCTCCGATGTTGGGTTTCATACATGCTTTTTTGTCGAGCCTTCCATATTCTTTCTTTGGTGTGGGAAGTGAATTAAATGTAAGGAGACAATACTCCCTAGTAAAAGGCGTCACATAACAATCATTAAAGGAAGTGTCATATATTAATTTACATGATGGGATGGATAAACTGGTAGAGGCTTCGTTAGAGGATCCTGAGTTTGATTTAGGAACTAGCACATCATTTGGGTGATATGTCATGTGACAAGCTTTTGAAAAGATTTGGATCTGTGGGTACTATGAAAGTCTTGCCTTCATGCTCATATTTGATACATCAATGGAGTGTAGATGGGATCAATATGTATAAACACGGTATCCATGGGTCGACCTTAATAGGATGTTATACTAGAAATCTCCTACTACCATCTCTGATAGAATATTTCATGGAGGGTTTTAATGTCAACTTGTTACTGGTAAGATGACAGTACCCAATGTGGGTGATAGTATCGTTGAAAGCTCAGAGCACATATGTGTATGGGAGATGATGGTGTTGGGTAACCAAATTTGATTGATGCATGTGATGATATAATGTTAATATTGGTTCCATTGTCAATCATGACCCTATTTACAAGGGTGTCATTGATTTGGGCGGTGATAAAAAAAGTGGGAAGTGGTGGTCCTCAGGTTGTAATGATGGGATTTATGAACTATAAAAAGAGATAGAAGTTGACATTTTGAGTGTGCCTACTAGGTTTGCAAATGGTTGTGATCAACTGAGGGTAGTGATATAGAATTGGAGTTTTGATCATGGATTTTTGATACTAAGGTGAGGTCTACCCAAGCTCCTAAAGGGACATCTTCATTGGAGCTTAGTGAAGTTATTTGATAACAATATTTTGTATTGAGGTAGTGGCTTTCATGTGAGGAGATGCGAGGATGGATACCTTAACCTTAGTGATGAGGTGTATGATTAGATGACTCTTGGGTGATGATATATAGAGTTTGGATTTTTTTATCAGTGGTGTTGGGGTCTTGGGTTGTTCTTCGATGGTGAACGTACTGCGTCAATTTGATGACGAAGAGATTTCTTCAAAGAGTCCTGCTTTTAGTGGTTGTGAGAGTAGATTTTTTGTAGAAGATGGTCTAGATTTGTGGCATTTGCATTGTTTGATGGGGTGTTCTTGATGGTTTTATATTTATGGGAGGATACCCTTATTAGTAGGTTCTTGATGGAAGCATGAAGGAATATTTGCAATCCTTTGTATGATGTCTTAATGTTTGATGGTACTTTGTTAGAAATCTATGCACTGAGAGGGGGGTAGTGAGTCAGTGCTTATTAAATTTTTTTGTATTTTATAATGATTTAAGTAAACCAACCTTGACTTATGTTAATCATGAAGAATTGAGCTCCAAAACATGAACGGAGAAAGAATACAAACAACACATGTACACATGAGGAGACTAGATTTAAGGCGGGAAACCCAACTGGGGAAAAAATCACTAAAACCAAGAACTAAGCTTAGGATTAGTAATATCCTATAAAATTAATTTAAATTTTCCGCCCACGACTCTCTTATTCTTTTTACAGGAATATTTTAAAATCAATCATAATAATGTGGAAACAATTAATGTCACAATATCTAATATACCCCTATGACCCATTATATTAGTCTTCGTTTCTAATTGTAGGTGAAATTTTCTATTGCATAAAGTATTTTTTAAAGATTATGATCAACCTCAATGTTTAAAAATTCTTTATAAATTTCATAGTAATACTTCTAAAGTATAATGATGAAAATCAATACGAAACAAAAATAAACACCCGTCTTACACACGACCACTGTCTTTACACAGTTGTCATGTTGCACTACAGTTATTTATCCTTACTCTGTAACGACATAACGATTTGACTCCTTACATGGCTTTATGTTGAAAGTATGGACAATCGCTCAAATGTTGGTGTTGTCTGTCAAGCAGGATTGACGCACACATCCCTACATAATCACTTCAGTAATCGGATTTTGTCTAAAATATATCGATGGATGATAATCCTTCTTTGGCGAACGTTGACGTATGCAGCTACATGAGTTGTTGATTGCTCTGGTACACGTCATAATTAAGCGCTCTCGCTCCCATTTAGAATACAAATTCTGGCATAATAATAAATTATTATCGCACTATTTCATTATCAACAAATATGTTAAAAATGTGATAATCCAATATTAAAGGGAGGCTCATCATTGCCCAAAAACAAAAAATAGAATTAATTACTTATTTATTTATAGGTTTGCAATTGATAGGAGAATTTATAGTTAATCCTCATGATTATACATTAGAATTGCTATTTTTTTATTAGTATATATGATGAGAACCTAAACAATTGCAAAGACTTGAACACTTTTCTATGCTCATGAAAAATATCTCAAGAATGTTGATGCACTATGTTCAAAACATCAATTTACACTCATGAGATCATCAAAAATATTTATACAAACTATCATACAAGAAAATTATGATTTTCTGACTTAGTTTGTTACGTATAAGGTTTAAAAAACCTTGCTCATTTTTTTGAAATTATTTCTAATCTCAACTAAATTGATCTTGTTCCCCAAAATCCCTAATAGGGCAACTAGATTTATAAGATGATTAGAAGGATTTTTATCGACCGCAAACGATATAGTTAGATAGATATTGATTTTAATAATGTTGACAGCGACAATTTTTTTTATAATATCCATAAATTATATGTCTATGTTGTGTATGCAATAAAGGTTTTATCACACAAGTTTGATATCATACATCTATTGGGTCCAATATTTGTTGTGGCTACATTTTCCTTACACACACAAGATACCAGTGATATGTAATCCCTATTGTATTTTTTCTTAATACGATGGCTAGGTTTCATGCAATTGAGAATTTAATATGTACAATAATGTGTTGAATGTATGTAACTATTTATAATAGTTTTGTTTCAGTATACCTATTTAAAATAGGCGATTTAGAACTGGTATTTTTCCGGCCCTACTTGCTCTATCAAATTAATGAAAGCAACATTCTTCACAACTATGAATTACCCACTCAGTCACACCAACGTCTAACCCTAGCCACCACTATCATAGGTCAAAGGAGGACCTGCTGCATTCATGTGAATTGGTTGTAAAAATATTTGGTAACGTTGACAATGACAAACAATCTATAATATCCATAAATGCCCTTTCTAAGTTGTGTATGCAATAAAGTTTTTATCAACAAATTTTTGATATCATACATATATTATAAGGTCTAATACTTATTTTGGTTACATTTTCCTTACATTCATGTGATACGAGTGATTTTTTATCCCTAGTGTCCCCTCCTATTGTGTTTTTTCTTAATACTATGGATAGGTGTCATGTGATTCAAAATTTAATATGTACAGTAATTGTGTTGAATGTATGCAACTATTTCTAATAGTTTTGTTTCAGTATACCTATTTAAAATCATCGATTTAGAACTAGGAATTTCTTAGCCCTACTTTATCTATCAAACTAATAAAAGAAATGTTGTTTATAGCCATGCCTTACCCACTCGGTCACATCAACGTTTAACCCTAGCCACCTTTATCGGAGATTAGAGGAATACCTATTGCAATCATGCAAATTGTTTGACTAAATATATTGTAAGATCCATTGAAATGCTATCACCAAATGTAATTAACAAACATCAATTGTGGTGTAACAGGAAGTCAAATGTATGTCAAAATGTCGAAACATACATAGGGCATGCAAATTTTTTTAACAAAAATCCCGAGCAATATGGCATCTCATGGAATGCTTTAATTACATGATATTCACAATAAGGGGTCGTTGAAAAGGCCTTGGAAATATTTTCCAACATATTTATGGGCTGTGGAAAAAAAGAGCTTTGCAGTAGTGTGTGGACATCTGTCAACGCATGCTAAGAAGTGTTTCTTGTCGGATGTCACCACATTGTTCGCTCCTCCCCATCACACACTTAAAACAATTTAAGATATCATACATTTCACCGTAAATTACAAAACCAACAAACTTAACATTTATTATTAATCACGTCATGCAAATAGATCTACTTCATCCCCTCCATGACGTAGACCTGTAGGTAGTGTTACACTTGATGGACATGCTTCTACTCCTAGGCATCTTTCTAGCACCAACATTATTCCTACATAGGATCAACCATGAACTATATATAAGTGGGTTAGCAAGGATCAATGGTTTTCCATGAAGTTGTACACATGACTTTGACAAACCCTTTGGTTCCCTCTATCATTTGTCTCATCAAGTTACATCTTCACGTATAGTCCCCCTAGGATGTTTTTTGATTCATACACACTGTATCCATACCCCACCCTTGTTTTACCTAACATTTCAACCTTTTCATTATGACTCTCACACCTAGAATCTTATGGGAATACCAGAGTATCACCCTTCCTTTGTTTTCACAAATAGGTTTCCTCACTTCATATGCCCACAAGGACTAGGATGGGATTATGATTACCTTGTAGCGTCCAACGATCATGTTTATCATACTTTATTTTCCACATACACACGATCATCACATACATTCATTTTAGCTATACATCATCCATATTCAACATTATGCAAAAATTAATCACAATGCATTATGAGATAACACTAAATAAATGCAATAGACATCATGTTATACCTCGACATATTCACTATAACTAACATGTAAATATACAATACAATCAACTACATATCCATTAATGTAACACAAACCATTACGATGTAATAGAATCTAAAATCTCAATATATATACTCTTTATACACATCATCATATCCTCCTCACTCTCATTGTATGCATCCACCAGATACCATGAGCTAGAGGCTCCTCCTGGGTATCAATGGCCTTTGGACCATGGTCTATCCCAATAGTAAAAAAAGTTCTCTCACAATGTTGCATTCTCCACTATAACTTGTGCTTCTATGCCTGTGAATCTAACAATGTTTCCAGTAGAATCTCTTCCAAATCACCCTAAGGCTAACCTATGGGGTGATTTACTTTCTCAACATGATTCTCATGCCTTTTACTCTATAGAACCACACAAGTGGTTTATGTAACTGCTACTAGGTCAAATAGATAGGAATGTTCACTTGAAATTTGACTATCTCGAGCACTCAATCAACAATAATATACCTTGGAACATTCCAGAGTAGAGTACACACTAAAGCATCCACAACGGTGGTCTAGTAGGCATCAATTATAGTCATCACACAACATACATTAGACATTATCCAACCAATCAATCACTTGCTATCAAAGACATAATTCAATCATAATATATACTTATGTTGTGTTACTATTGCTTCCACTGCATCTCTACCAGGGTGTATCCCTCTCCTCCTCCACCTTAAAGTGAAGGACCCTGAGTCTCATCTATAATTTTACCAGAGATATTTTGATTTTCTATTCTAAATTAATAAAATGGAATAACAAAACTAAACTGACCTTAGAGGATGACATAGTTTACCGATACCCACAATGATTGATGTTGATATTGATGGATGTCAAGGTGGATAAAACTCCTCCTTCTTTCGCTGGCAAAGAAACCTACAATCAAAAATAGCTAAACAAAGAACATTATATAAGATGGGTAGATGAGATACTCGATAAAGACCAATTCTAGGAATCCAAAGGGACTTCCTAGGGGGATATCATCTCATTTTTAAACAATTAAGTGAATTGATAATGATAAAATGATGGAAAATGATAAATGATAGATAATATAGGAAGCTAGAACTCAAGGTCAAAAAGAAGGTCATGTTATGCTTTGTATGTAGCCCAAGCTAATGTGGCAGCTATCTGGATGGATTCAAAATAATCGTACCAATAGCCCAAAGTCTCTTGTTGAATCTCACGAAGGAACTCGATCTGATCCTCGATCTCTTTGATGTTAGGTGTAAATCGAATGAAAGAGAGTGTGAGCTTG
Organism: Taxus chinensis; assembly: GCA_019776745.2. Taxonomy (NCBI): domain Eukaryota; kingdom Viridiplantae; phylum Streptophyta; class Pinopsida; order Cupressales; family Taxaceae; genus Taxus; species Taxus chinensis. The sequence continues at coordinate 676,410,720 of CM034146.1, forward strand.
TGAAGGATGTCAAATTGTTCCCAGTAGAAAGGTTTTTGAACAATTGGAAGGTCATAAATGCTTGTGATGGGGTGTGATTGGCCTAGAGCTGTCATCTAAAAAAAGACATGATTACAAAAGATAAGTTAAATTTAGAGATATTGATAAAATTTGACAAAAGTTGACATATTGATTAAAAAGATACTAAAAAACAGGGATCGGAGGTGATTCAAAGGAATCACATTTGATTAAGAAGAATCATGGGCAATTCAAAGAAATTTTTGATGATTGCTTTAAAAATGTTAGATTTCTCTAAAAATGATCATTTGAATCAAACATAGATCAAAGTGATTGATTTTGCAAGTTTTAATGTTGGAAAAACAATGATAAGACAAATAAAAGTACCTTGGAGTGTTGGGAAGACATAAAAGTCTTGAAAATGGTGTTTGAAGGTTGATGTTGTTGATTTTTGTTCTCCTGGGAGGTTTATGGAAGACTAAGGTACAAAAATTGATATGTGTAAGCTCCGGGGGAGATTTTGGATATTGTGGATGTTGTTGCTTGACTTGAGGATCTTTGGAGTGGCAGGGATTCATTTCTTGACAAAAAAACAAGAGCTTAAGATCATGTGAAATAATTTTGAAGATCCTTAAAACAAGAGTGAAAACTCTTATTTATAAACGCTGGCAATTTGTTAGAATCGTCGACAATTCGAGAATTATGGGGAAAACGTTTAGAAGTGGTTAAAACCACTTCCTAAATGGGATTTTTGGGTAAATGGATGAGGGAAGATCATTGTAAAGAGGGTATATGAGTTGGGGAGGTTAGGAAGTTGGGGTAAAATAGGTTTAGGATGGTTTGAAAATGGTTAGGTGGTTTTAAAGGGGGTTAAGGTAAGTTAAGTATATACATAGTAATTTGTAAGGGAGTAAAGAGTTGATTTTACTAGATGAGGGGAGATGACTTAAGATATTTTTATAATGATAGGTTTTGATTAAATAATATGTGTATAAGAAGAAGTAGGTGGGTGACAAAACCTGGTTTCTACATTTACCCGTTTTTGTTAAGTGGTTTGTGATAGACAAATTACTAGACAAAAATAGTCTGAGATAATTTGTTTTGTTTTTAGATGGGTGATCCCCTCAAATTGGGGATGATTGTAACAAAGTGCAAGGATCACCAGTTTGATTAAGTTGATTGGATATTTTTGGTGTATGTGTTTCTTTTCAAGTTACCCCAATAGAAGGGATAGAAATAAGATGAGTGCCACCATGGATTCAAGTGATAGGGGAACCAAAGGGTTCTTGTCCTATAGACGTATGATTCATAGGAAGAAGATGTGGTCGTAAAGAGACCAGAGAGCCAAGTGATAGGAAAGCCAATTGGCTCATGTCCTATAAACTTATGGCTTGCTAATGTTGAGGTTTCTGTTAGGTTGTGGAGCATGTTTTCATGTGTGAAAGTGTTATGCACCCGACATATCGGGAAACGTTCTCTTCCCATATGGGCGATATTTTTGACCCATAGGTTTATGGGATGGGTTTTTCCCATGGTTTTGATACCCTCAGTTTTTTTAAAACTGCTTAAGAAATTGTCTATTTATATGGTTTTATGCATATGATAGAGGTATGAAAAACATTGTAGATGTGTTTTGAATTTGGATGTGAATTCTGCAGAGTTTGTTGAGCATAGCTCCAAATATATTTGGGTATTGTATTGAGAGAGTAGTGGCTTGTAATAAAATCTGAGCAAGTGATTCTTGGTGGACGTAGCCCAAATTGGGTGAACCACGTTAAATATTGTCTCTTTATGCTGTGTCATTTTTTTCTACCAATTTTATTTGAGATCTGTAATAATTTTCTGCATATTATTTTCTACTATTCCGATTCTGTGAGGGATTATTCCGCATATTTTATCCCTTATTTCCTATCAATTGGTATTAGAACCTGGTTTGGTTTGCTAAAGTGTTGAATCACAGGGAAAGTTTTATCTTGAGTGGGAGCTATGGCAAATGATGGAAGATCTAGGGTTGATAAATTCAACGGGAAGAATTTCAGTCTTTGGAAGATGTAGATGGAAGATTACCTTTATCAGAAGGATATTTATACTCCGTTGTCTAAGAAGGAGATCAAACCCTCAACCATGACAAATGCGCAATGGGATTTTTTGGATCGGAAGGCACTTGGAATGATCCAGCTGTGTATTGCATCTTTAGTATTATTTAATGTTTCAAAGGAAATGACTACAAAAGATCTAATGGATGCATTAGGGAAGTTTTATGAAAAACCCTCTGCCTCTAATAAGATATTTTTAATGAAAAAGTTGTTTAATATGAAGATGTCTGAGAATAATTAAGAAGCAGATCATTGTAAATGATTTCAATACAGCTATGAATATGCTAGCTTCGGTTACAATATAATTTGATGAAGAAGTTAGGGCTTTATTAATTTTGTGATCTTTACCTGAAATTTGGAATAGCTTGGTAATGGCGGTAAGCAACTTGGTTCCAGATAACTCAAAGTTGAAGTTTAAGGATGTTGTAGGGGTGATTCTAAGCGAGAAAATGTGAAGAAAAATCTCAGGTGATTCTTTTACTTTAGGGAATGCTTTGACAATGTAAACTAGAGGGAGATAGAAGAATAGAGGAAGCCGTGGAAAATCAAAGGATCAGGAAAGCTCAAAATCCAAAAGCAAGATAGTATACTGGCATTGTGGAAAGCTTGGGCATGCAAAGAAGGACTATTGGGAGCTTCGGGATAAGAAGAAACAACAGGAAGAAAACAAGGAGGAAAATGTGGCAATGGGTAATATATGCCAGGATGCTTTGATTCTTTCTTTGCACAATATTACTGAATCTTGGGTTTTAGATTCGGGGGCTTCTTTCCATGCTTCTCCACATAGGCATTATTTTGTTGATTATGTTCAAGGAGATTTTGGGCATGTTTTTCTTGGTGATGATGAGCCTTGCAGCATAGTTGGAAAAGGTTTTGTTCAGGTTAAGATGTAGAATGGGAATACTTGGCTATTGAAGGATGTCAGACATGTGCCTACATTAAGAAGAAATTTGATATCAGCAGGGCAATTGGGAAGTGATGGTTGTATTGTGATATTTAGAGTGGACTCTTGGAAGGTTACCAAGGGTGCTCTTGTGGTGGCAAGAGGTAAGAAGGTTGGAACCTTGTATTTAACCACTTATAGCACTAATGTTTGTAATCTTGTGGCTTCAGAAGTAGATACAACATTGTGGCACTATAGGCTCGATCATATGAGCCATAAGGGCATGGAGATCATAAAGAAGGATTTTCTCAGATATACAGAAACAAGTTTGGAGTTCTATGAGGACTGCATATATGGGAAACAGAAGTGAGTAAGGTTTCTCAAGGTTGGACCTACAAAGAAAGAGAGTAAGTTAGAGATGGTGCATTTTGATGTGTGGGGGCCGGCTCAGGTATCATCTCTTGGGGGTTCAAGTTATTATGTTACTTTTATTGATGATGCAACAAGGAAAGTTTGGGTTTATTGTATTAGAAACAAATCTGATGTATTTGACACTTTTGTTAAATGGAAAGCCTTGGTAGAGAATGAAACATGTCTTAAGCTAAAATGTCTCAGGTCAGATAATGGAGGGGAGTATTACAGCAATGAATTGATGATTACTTTTCTAAGAATGGAATCTGCAGGAAAAAGACGGTTCCAGGAACTCCACAGCAAAATGGGGTAGTCAGAAAGGATGAACAGAACAATAATGGAACGTGCTAGGAGCATGAGGTTACATGCAGGACTGCCTCTTTCTTTTTGGGCAGAAGCGGTGAGCACAACTGTGTACTTGATAAACAGAGGACCCTCAAGTGCCTTGGATGGAGGCATACCTAAGGAGGCTTGGTATGGTAAGAAAGTTGATTATTCATTTCTTAGAGTCTTTGGATGTGAGGTGTTTGTTCATATAGACAAGGATGATAGGACCAAGCTAGAGGCTAAATTAGAAAAATGTACTTTCATTGGTTATGGTGGTGATGACTTTGGATATAAATGTTGGAGTATTAAGGACAAAAAAATCATTCGATCTAGGGATGTGGTCTTTAATGAGAAAGTCATGTATAAGCAGTAGTTACAGGAAAATAGGGAAGAATCCAAGAAAGAATATGCAGCGGTAGAGGATCTTCCAGATGGAAAAGTGACACATGAATCAGTTCAGGAACCTCCTCAATAGGAACCCCAAACTCCTATATTGAGGAGGTCTTCTAGGGTAAGAAGAGAACCTGAATGTTTTTCTCCTTCTCTTTATTATTTATTACTCACTAATAGTGGAGAACCAGAGAGCTTTGATGAAGCAATGCAGGTAGATGCTAGGAAGAAGTGGGAGCAAGCCATGGATGAGGAGCATCAGGCTCTCATGGAGAACCAGACATGGGATTTGGTAAAGCTACCCGAAGGAAAAAGAGCATTACAGAACAAGTGGGTGTTCAGAGTCAAAGAGGAAGGAGGAAAGAAAAGATACAAGGCCTGGTTGGTGGTCAAGGGGTTTGCACAGAAAAAAGGTATATATTTTGATGAGATTTTTTCTCCTGTAGTAAAAATGACTTCTATTAGAACTATTCTAGGAATAGTTGCAGCTGAAGACTTGCACTTAGAACAACTTGATGTAAAGACTGCATTTCTCCATGGTGATTTAGAGGAGGAACTATATATGCAGCAACCAGAGGGCTATGAGGTCAAAGGTAAAGAGGAGATGTTGTGTAAACTGAAGAAGAGCTTGTATGGCTTGAAACAAGCTCCACGTCAATGGTATAAGAAATTTGATAGCTTCATGATGGAGCAAGGTTATATTAGATGTCATTCTGACCATTGCGTGTATACAAAGAAATTTGAGGATGGCAGTTATATTATCCTTTGTCTGTATGTGGATGACATGTTGGTTGCAGGTAAAAACATGCAAGAAATAGAAGTACTCAAGAAGCAGCTAAGTGAATCCTTTGCTATGAAGGATTTGGGGGCAGCCAAACAAATCCTTGGTATGAGGATATCTTGGGATAGGAAGGAATGGAAGCTGACTTTATCTCAGGAAGAGTACATTAAGAAAGTCTTAGAGAGGTTTAATATGCAGGATGTTAAACCGGTTGGGACTCCTTTGGCAGGCCATTTCAAGTTATCAAAGGAGTAGTGTCCCAAGACAGAGCAGGAGAGAAACCAAATGTCCAAGGTACCTTACTCATCAATAGTTGGTAGTTTGATGTATGCCATGGTGTGCACTAGGCCTGATATTGCCCATGCAGTGGGAGCGGTGAGTAGATTTATGAGTGATTCAGGTAGAGATCACTGGCAGACAGTAAAGTGGATCCTTCGGTATTTGTGAGGGACCATGGGGATAGTTTTGTGCTATAGTGGATCAAACACCATTTTGTGTGGTTATGTAGATTCAGATATGGCTGGAGATGTAGACAGCAGGAGGAGCACAATAGGTTATGTTTACACTGTAGGTGGAACAATAGTAAGATGGATTTCATGACTACAGAAGTTGGTGGCTTTTTCAACCACGAAGGCTGAGTATGTTACCACCACAAAGGCAAGCAAGGAAATGATTTGGTTACAACAATTACTTGAGGAGTTGGGGCATAAGCAAGAGGAAGGAAAGTTGCATAGTGATAGTCAGAGTGATATACACCTAGCTAAGAACTCTGCTTTCCACTCTAGGATAAATCATATACATTTAAGGTACCATTTCATCAGGACAACTTTGGAGGAAAAGAAGTTGAAGTTGGAGAAGATTCATACCAGTCAGAATCCTGCAGACATGATGACCAAGGTGGTCACAAGGGAAAAATTGAAGTTGTGTTCAGCTTTGGTTGGTCTTCACAGAAACTAGTGAAGGGTTGAGAAGCTTGCTCAGAGGAAAAACTAGTCTCCAAGTGGGAGATTGTTAGGTTGTGGAGCCTATTTTCATGTGTGAAAGTGTTGAAGACTGTATACACTAAGAGTACTGTACACTTTTCATGTGTCCTCACCGGGGTTCGGGGCCAGGTCGGGCTCCGAGCAGGGATCTGGGGGCGACAGCCCCCAGTAGCAGGGGTTTGGGGCTGCAGCCCCTCAAAAAAAAAATTAGGCGTAAATTTTTTTGGCCTCAAAAAAATGCACCTGACATATCAGGAAACGTGCTCTTCTCATATGGGTGATATTTTTGACCCACAGGTTTATGGGACAGGTTTTTGCCCATGGTTCTGATACCCATTTTTTTGTAAAATTGCTTAAGCAATTGTCTTATTTATATGGTTTTATGCATATGATAGAGAGTATGAAGAACATTGTAGATGTGCTTTGAATTTGGCTGTGAATTTTGTAGAGTTTGTTGAGCATAGCTCCAAACAAATCTAGGGATTGTATTGAGAGAGTGGTGTTTCAGATTTGTGATAATTTCTACATATTAGTTTCTACTGTTGCGATTCTGTGAGGGATTATTCCGCATATTTTATCTCTTATTTCCTAACAGTTTCCAAAATAAATCCATAACGGATTGCTTGGATTTAGACTATGTTTGGGTTATGTACTTGAGTTAGTCGTTGATTGGTTGATTGATTGATGTGAGGGGTTTGGGACCCTTAAAATGTGGCATATGTTGTACAAATGTGCCACTTGAATGGGTGTGATAATGTTTTGAAAACAGTGTTTTTTTTATGATTGATGGGGATCGTGGGTGATTATTGGAAATCACAAGCGATTCAAGGTGATCACTGACAATTATAGGAATTGTCGATGATTCTAGGGTGGTAAAACCGAGGCCCTATAAATAGATGAGTAGACCATGGTAAATTCATTTTTACTATGTGATTTATGAGAATTTGAGCTTTGATTAGTGATTTGTGAGAGATAAGTGAGAGATGGAGGTTGTAGGAGGATCCAAAAGGTAGAGGAGGCCCACCTTAAGAGAGGTAAGTACTCTTTTTGATGATTTTGTGTGATTTTAGCTAGTTTTTTTTTTTTCATTTTTAGGGCCGTATGAGGGCATATTTGTTGAAACGTTGGAATCCTTGGTGATTTTGGCAAATCGTTGGTGATTTAGATGAAAAACCGATGATTGAAGTGAATCGCTAGTGATTGATGTTTTTGGTATATTTTTGATAAAAAAATTATGATAACAATGTTCTAATGGATTTTTGTTATTTTGTGGATACAAGCGAGGGATAAGTTGAACATTAGAGACAAGATTCCTATGATCCTGGAGGATGTGAGGGCTTGGTTGTCAGATGCGGATTGGTTACGTTTGGAGGATGTAGGGTTGGATGCGATGTGCCTTTATAGATGGATCCATAGGTAGCGTGGGATATTTATCACGTTATTGGAGAGATGGGACCCCACTACTTGTATATTTTGGCTATCAATGGGTGATATGATGATCATCTCAGAGGATGTACACAAGATTCTATGGCTACCTGTGCAGGGGGAGGGGATATATTTGATATATGAGGTAGACAGAGTCATGATGATGAGGAAGTTGTATGAGGGTGATGTTGATGGTGTGGAATTTTCATCAGGTGGTTTTTCATACGTGGCCTTGTATGCTCCTGAGATAGAGGGTCATGCCTTGATGACCCAGATGATGATAGGGACCACATGTTATACTTTTCTTGACTCTGTTGAGAGTCGGTTTCCATGAATGTTGACTGATGTAGTGAGATATATGATGGATTAGAGGATTGTGTTTGAATGGGCCCTTGCATTACTAGCCCAGACTTACATGGATTTATGGGCATGGAAGGTGATGAAGAGGTTTGGGATCGATGTTACTTTTCTACTATAATGTTGTGCATATGAGCACATTGCAGTGGCTCAGAATATAGGATTATAGTGGGGAGGCCTCGTGGCATTTTCATGGATGATTATATTTATTTAATGGTGATCAGATAAGGGAGATGTTGGGCCAATGTTGGGCAAGGAGTACTATAGATAGCTCCTAGCCGATTTATAGGTAGGTGATATCAGATGGAAACCATACATTAGATTTCTAGTATGTGAGGGTGAGGAGGGTGAGCTTAGGGCCACCCAATAGGATACATGGGTGTAGAGCTGAAATTTGGGAGAGTGGAAGTTGATCTGATTTAGTCATGTCAGGTGATAATTGGGTTGATTCAGGATGTACCACAGGTAGTGATTGTATATAAGTGTGATGATGGGGATGTAGATATGTCATTTCTAGTGGTTACAGTTCCTCACTCCATTGTCGATGAGGATGGGGTGATGGGTGTAGATGACTAGGGAGTTCCCATAGTTGTAGATGATACCAAGGTTATAGGGGTATTTACCACATGGTAGTGGGATCAACCCGCTAGAGGTGATAGATGAGTATGTGCCCATATGGAGACAACTCACTAGGGAGGTGATGGCGATGGTGAGGGAGGAGAGGATGTTGGTGGTGGATATAAGGTAACTTTGGATGCCACCATTATGCGTTTGGAGGCCGAGAAGGCCACATTATTAGATCAGTGGGATATATTGACTGCAAAGAGGGATGACATGATAGGTGAGCGGGATGGTATGAGTCAGTGACTAACAGGTGTGTAGGAAGAGCTAGCACAAACCATAGCTGATCGAGATAGATACAAACAACAACGAGAGACCTTGAGAAAGGTTGTCAAGATTATAGGTACATGAGTATCGAGGGTCGAGCTACATGTAGCTAGGGCTTAGGCTAGTGGACAAATGGGACCACCAGGTAGTGTTAGCTTGGCTAACTACCAGTCTCTATGAGAGGAACTAGGATATTACGAAGAGGTCATTCATTGGAGGCTTCTTGATGTGCCTCATTTTTTTGTTTATCGGGCTCAGAGATGAGCAGGACCAAGTGTTTGTGCGGTGATTGTGGGCCAGCCTCCGAGAGGTCTAGATTGTGGTGAAGGTTGTGCTCAAATAAGTTCCCTATTTGTTGGTGTCTAGTTTACCTAGTAGATATAATATTGTCGATGTATACGACTCTTTTTGAAGCCTATTTTTGATGTATATTTTTGATATAAGGAGATTTTGAGACTCCAAATGATGTATAAATACATATTGATATATATGATGATTATGATTATGATTTATGATCTATGTGTTGATTTTACTTTGATGTGATGTTTTGGATATGGTAATGTAATTTGGAGGTGTGATCATGATTGTATGTATATATGTTGATATGATGATAGATGTTAATGTTATGTTTTTATATGATATGATGGATATTTGACTTTAATGTGATCTTTATGTATATCAAAATGTGTTTTAATATTAGAAAATAATAAAACATGAAATGATTTATTTTATACTGGATTTGATACATATGTGACATGGGAAATAGTGGAGTGAAGGAAGTTGCACTTTTTTGTCCTTATAACAGGATTTAACATATGACTAACAATGGGTAGTCACACGTAGGATCTTGGATATAGATGGAAGTGAAATTTATACCTTCCTAAGACATGGGAATGGTTGACATATCTAGGTTGTGTGGGAGATTAGGTTTTCCTTTTGATGGTTTCATAATGAAATTCTCTAGGTGTACTTTTTATTTTGAGGCAAACTGATTGATGCGGGAAGTTTGTTTGATGGGAAAGTTGATCAATGTGGGAAGCTTTTCTAGGATGCTTTTTATATTTTAGATTTTTTGAAGGCTGATCTAGGCAAGAAGCATTTTTACATGGGTAGACATCCTTCAACGGAGTGGTATAATTTTTTTTTACTTTTTGAATTCTTAGATAATTATCCTTTGAAGGAGTGGTCTATGATTTTGATAGGAAGTCATCCTTCAAGGGATCGATTTGCTTCCTTTTTTATAATATGACTTTGATATTTAATAGCTTTAATTTGAGGGATTGGTCTATTTATTTTGATAAGATGCATTCATAGATATTTTTGACATTCTTTTATGCTAAGAACTAGTCTTAATAGACCATTTTAAGGAGGGGAAGATAAGTGTACATAAACCACACATGTGTTTCTTGTAACATGTCTTCGATTGGTAGATAAGGTGGATGGGTGTCATGATTATGGGGTTCATGTTGAGGAGAAATTTTTCCATGTGAAATATGCCATGAATAAATCTGTGGTGCTCATCTTTAAGGTGACGGAAAAAACCACATACTTTCAAATCATCACGGTGATGGACTGGAGGGTGGATCATGGAATAAGATCTTTGATATGAGTATTATCATGACAATCAATGTTTTAGTAGTTAAAAGGCTACAAGTGCAAGGTATTCAAAGGTTCCTTTTAAGGTTTACCATCAAGGGAGGATAAATGATAAGCTCTCGACCCATATTTGTGAGTGATGACATATGGACCGATCCAGTTAGGGGAAAGATTTCCATGTTTACTCCTTTCCAAAGTAGTGAGATTTTGATTTTCCTTGAGAATGAGACAACCTATGTTAAAGTCACACTCTTTGACATGTTTGTTATACATGTGCTTGATGCTCTCTTGATAGACATGATGATGTTTGAGAGTTATTAGACTTCGTTCATCTAGCAGTTCTAATTGTGCTAGATGGTATTGACGATAATACTCATCAAGTATAAAATATTTGAGGGATATGCGAAGTGATGGGATTGGATTTCGAGAGGTAAAATCACCTCAGATCCATAAACTAGATAAAAGGGTGTAGTACCTCTGGAGTATGGATGGTAGTATGATAATCCTAAAGAGTGATCAAGATATGAATGTGTTAGTTCCTACCTGCATGATCGATGGATTTTATGAGAATTTTGTTAAGTGTTTTATTTAAAGATTTAGCTTGTCCATTTTCTTATGGATAGTGCAATGATGAAAATATTAGTTTGATGTTGACAGTGTCACCTAATTTTTAAACTTCTTTGTGCTTGAAATACTTTCCATTATCAATGATTAGTTTATGTAAGATGTCGAAGTGACATATGAAATGTTGGTAGATGAAATCAAATTTTTCGCTAGCTTTAGTAGAGATTAAGGGAATAGCCTCTACCCATTTAGTGAAGTATTTAGTAGCTGTGATGATAGAATGGTGCTGTTGTGATGAGCGACGGTTGATGACACCTATGAGGTCTAACCCCCATTGTAAAAAGGGCCACAATTTTTGTGAAGGTTGTAAATCTTGACTAGAAACATGAGTGAGATTTGAATATTGATTGAATTTAACACATTTCTTGACATATGCACAATAATATTGATTGATAGTAGGTTAGTAATAGCCCATTCAAAGGATGCAATTAGTGACAATCATCCCGTTAAAGTTTCCACCACATATGCCATCATGTAATTCTTGAATAGCTTTGGTAGATTCAAGGTATTTTAGGCATCTTAGCAAGATACCATCAAATCCATGCTTATACAAAACACCACATATGATGACGTATTGGGTAGAGAATTGGAGAAAAGATAACTTAGTGTTTTTGGATAGGCTAGGGGGAATTTTGGATTCTGAAAGGTAATCGAATGTCTGAGTATACCAAAGGTTAGTTGGATTGTTTTCAATGTTATTAATAGAGGGAAGCTCATTTTTATCATATGTTTGATCAATTCTATGTATGATGATCAATGTGGAATCGTCAGTTGATTAAGGGATGAGGGATGCAATAAAAATTGTTAGAGGATCACAAAATTATTTGGATAGTGTAATGGTCAAAGGCTTCTAAGAGGAACTCAAAAATGGCTTTATATTTTTGTATAATTTCATTTTTACATTGATAAATTCCTTTGATATGATTGATGACAAGTTGTGAGTCTATGTAGATGTCCAAAATTTGAACACCAAACATGATAGTAGTTTGGAGACCCATGATTAAAGCTTCATATTCTTCCATGTTATTAGTACATTTTAAATTTAATTTGAATAATATAGGTATAGAATTCCCTTAGGGAGGTATGATAACGATGCCAAAACCTCCCCCTTGCTAACACTTAGATCCATTGAAGAAGAGTTTCATTTTGAGAGGGGTGTATTCTTGATCGATAATGTTGATAGATTCATTAAGGAATTATTCATGAGGTGGTGGGTTTTCTGGTAGAGGATTCTCAATGATCTTATCAGTGATTGCTTGTCCTTTGATAGATTTTTGTGGGATAAAATCAAGATCAGAACATAAGATTTGGAGTGATGTGGTCACTGTGATATGGTTTTGAAAGCATGGATTTAAGTGGTTTGAAGCTAGTGAGGATGTAACTTTTATGATTAAGTAGGTAATGACAAAGTTTGGATGTTGCAAAGTGCATGGTATAACACATCTTTTCAACTTCAGTGTAACGAGTTATGTATTCATGGAGGGTATGACTTATGTAGTAAATGACTTGTTCACGACCATGCTCATCTCAATGAGTGAGCATGTCACGTAAGGCATGATTATTAGTAGATATGTAGAGGTATAAGGGCTCCCCCTCACATGGAGGTATGAGAACATTTGGCGATAGGAGTTATTATTTGAGGTCATCAAAGGCTTTTTGATAATTGTGGTCCCATCTAAAGTTTACATCATTTCAAAGGAGGTGATGAAAATCTTGACAACAATATGAAAGTTGCGAGATAAAGCAATTGATCGACTAAATTTTACCCTAAATGCTATAAATTTGTGTGAGGTTTGATGGAGGAGGCATCTTGATAATGGTTTTGATCTTGGCAAGGTCAACTTCAGGCCCCAAATAAACACGATGAACCCTAAGATTTTACTGGTGAGAACACCGAACACACACTTATCATGGTTAAGACGAAGGGAGTACTGAATAAGACAAAATAATATTACATCAAGGATGGAAAGATGATCATTGTGTTATTTTTATTTTCCTAATAGGTCATCAACATAGTCTTCTATGGTTTTATGGATAAGGTCATGGAAGATGTATGTCATAGTGTGTTAATAAGTGTTACCACTATTCTTAATTATGAAGGGCATTACTATGTAACAAAAAGTCCCCCAAGAAGTGATGAAAGATTTTTTTTTGTGTATCATTGGTGGTGGTGAGGATTTGTCTTATAACTAGAGAATCCATCCATAAGGGAGAACATCTCATGGTATGTTGTTAGATGACCTAGTTGATCGATGTTTGGAAGAGGGAAGTCATCTTTAGGATAAGCGATATTGAGATCTCGGAAGTCAGTACAGATGCGTAATTTTCTTAAGGCCTTGGTTATAGGTACGATATTGGAGACCCATTGTGGGTATTCAATGGGTATGATAAAATTAACGGAGAGAAAACGTTGCAACTCTTTTTTGATGAGAATATCTATGTAAGGGTGCATCCTACGTATCTTTTCTTTTTTGGTCAAGCTTGGCATCAGGATAAGTAACGATATTATGGACAACGATGTTGGGTCGATTCCTATCATGTCACTATATGAGCATGTGAAGGCTTGACTACATTTGGATAAGAAGGTGGTGAAGTCATTTAACTCTTACGAATCTAAAGATTGACCAACCTTAACTATGTGAGGCTCTTGTGGAATCCTTTTATTAACATCGATAGTGGATTCGTTAATAATTATCGATGTATCAAGTGGTAAAGGATTTTAAAGGAAATGGTCTTCTACTCCCATGTATGAGAGGATGACTTGGTCATCTTAGCATTGAAGGATGTTAATGGTGGATGAATCCTCTTCTATAATTTTAGGCCAAATGAGAGGAAGGGTTTTAGTATCATGATTAGTTTGATAAGTTAAATATCCTAAAGTAATTGTATTGACTTAAAAAAAAGTTAGGTGGGATGGAAACGATGTTATTAGTACCCATGGGGTCATCATGTGTAGACGAGGAAGATGGTTATGATTCTATGATGGGCATGGATGTGACATTGGTTTAAGATTTGGAGGTTGGTTTTTTGAAACCTAACATGTAATTTTCATGTGGTTTATGGGAGTAATCAAGGATTAGGTCATAGATTCCTTGTTCATAACATCCGAGTCCAAATCCTTTCTAAGCACAATGATGGAGATACATTTGTGTGAAGAATTTTTCATACAGGAATTTAATGTCTGATATGAATGGTTTGGCATGATGTTGATAAGTAGGCCATGTAGAGAGGTGAGTGATTCCTTTGTAGACAAGATTTGTTTTGAGATGTGGTCAACCGGAGGATTGTTAGGAAATAAGAGATAAAATATGTGGAATAATCCCTCACAGAATCGTAACAGTAGAAACTAATATGTAGAAATTACTACAGATCTGAAATAAAATTGCAGAATAAAATAACACAACACAAGGAGACAATATTTAATGTGGCTCACCCAATTTGGGCTAAATCCACGAAGAATCACTTGCTCAAATTTTATTACAAGCCACCAATCTCTGAATACAATACCCAGATCTATTTGGAGCTATGCTCAACAAACTCTACAGAATTCACAACCGAATTTAAAACACATCTGCAATGTTTTTCATACCTCTATTATATGCATAAAACCATATAAATAGATAACTGTTTAAGTAGTTTTACAAAACTGTGGGCATCAAAACCATGGAAAAAACCCGTCCTATAAACCTATGGGTCAAAAAACTCACCCATATGAGAAGAGCACGTTTCTTGATATGTTAGGTGCATTTTTTTGAGGCCAAAAAAATTTACGCCTAAATTTTTCTTTTCGGGGGCTACGTTCCTGAATCCCTGCCACTAGGGGCTACCACCCCCAGACCCCCGTGAGGATACATGAAAAGTGTACAGTACTCTTAATGTACAGTCTTCAACACTTTCACGTGCATGAAAATAAGCTCCACAACCTAACAAGGATATGACATCTTCGATGTTGGGTTCATACATGGTTTTTTTGTCGAGCCTTCCATATTTCTTTGGTGTGGGAAGTGAATTAAATGTAAGCAGACAATACTCCCCTAGTAAAAGGCATCACATAACATCATTGAAGGAAGTGTCATATATTAATTTACATGATGGGATGGATAAACTGGTAGAGGCTTCGTTAGAGGAACCTGAGTTTGATTTAGGAACTAGCACATCTTTTGGGTGATATGTCATGTGACAAGCTTTGAAAAGATTTGGATCTGCGGGTACTATGAAAGTCTTGCCTTCATGCTCATATTTGATACATCAATGGAGTGTAGATGGGATATATGTATAACACGTATCTAGGGTCGACCTAATAGGATGTTATACTAGAAATCTCATACTACCAGATAGAATATTTCATGGAGGGTTTTAATGTCAATTTTTATTGGTAAGATGACAGTACCCAATGTGGAGGTGATAGTATCGTTGAAAGCTCAGAGCACATATGGTGTATGGGAGATGATGGTGTTGGGTAACCAAATTTGATTGAATGCATGTGATGATATAATGTTAATATTGGTTCCATTGTCAATCATGACCCTATTTACAAGGGTTTCATTGATTTGGGCGGTGATAAAAAGTGGGAAGTTGTGGTCCTCAGGTTGTAATGATGGGATTTATGAACTATAAAAAGAGATAGAAGTTGACATTTTGAGTGTGCCTACTAGGTTTGCAAATGGTTGTGGATCAATTGAGGGTAGTGATATAGAATGGAGTGCTTTGATCATGGATTTTTGATACTAAGGTGAGGACTAAACAAGCTCCTAAAGGGACATCTTCATTGGATCTTAGTGAAGTTATTTGATAACAATATTTTGTATTGAGGTAGTGGCTTTCGTGTGAGGAGATGCGAGAATGGATACCTTAGCTTTATTAGGAGGTGTATGATTAGATGACTCTGGGGTGAGGGATATATAGAGTTTGGATTTTTTTATCAGTGGTGTTGGGGTCTTGGGTATGTTCTTCGATGGTGATACGTACTGCGTCAATTTGATGACGAAGAGATTTCTTCGAAGAGTCCCTGCTTTTAGTGGTTGTGAGAGTAGATGATGGTCTAGATGTGGCATTTGCATATGTCTGATGGGGTGTTCTTGATGGTTTTATATTTATGGGAGGATACCCTTATTAGTAAGGTTCTTGATGGAAGCATGAAGGGATTTGCAATCCTTTGTATGATGTCTTAATGTTTGATGGTACTTGTTAGAAATCTAAGCACTGAGAGGGGGTAGTGAGTCAGTGCTTATTAAAAAAATTTGTAGGTTATAATGATTTAAGTAACCAACCTTGACTATGTTAATCATGAAGAATTGAGCATCCAAACATGAAGGAGAAAGAACAACAAACACACATGTACACATGAGGAGACTAGATTTAAGGCGGGAAACCCAAACTGGGAAAAAATCACTAAAACCAAGAACTAAGCTTAGGATAGTAATATCCTATAAATGTTACATGAATTTCATGGTTGAGCTTCAACTCAACCTATAACTACAACTCAAAAAATTTGACCAAGATACTACTTAGTCTTTGACAAGCTACTACTTGTCTGGAAGCTTTAACTTCCAAATTTGGTCCAACAATAGCTAACCTTTAGTAAGCTTCAACTTACAGGGAAACAACAACTCCCCACATGTTAATCTAAAACCGAGACTTTATAATAAACTTTGATTACCTTCTACTCCTAGTTGCTTGCACCAACAAGATGTGATCAATTATTCAGCTCATCTTCTTTCTTCTCTCCTCTTCTTAATTTTTCATGGCTTTAATACACTAACACCCTTATTATTTTCTCAAAACATGCTAGCTCTGCACTCTTTCGACAACAACTACATGCTAAAAAATTGAGCTTAAATAAACAAGCAAGATTCCTAAACATGACCCTGACCCTTGACATTTCATGTTTAATGACTCTTCACATGACCATTCTTGCTACATACAAGAGTTCTCAAAGAGCTTGGTGTTTACAGGTTGAGAAACGACACTTCTTTAGCTACTTTGATGCAACTAAATTTTGAGCTTCTCCATCCACTCCTTGACTTCAAATAAGGATGTTTCATGTTTTTCTCCACTTGAACCAAACCTTATAACTTCACATGAAGATCAAACATAACTTGGAAGCTCAACCAACATCACACTATTTTCAACAAAACTAGACTTTTTCAACACTGTTATACACTTCATCAGGTATATTCCCAGTCAATAAGCTTCATCATATAACCACACCTCCTTTTGATGCAAATTGGGTTGTAATTTCCTTTGAATTGAGACAAAATTCTATCATAATTTTCTCCTTTGTTTCAAGATGAATAAATCTAATTTCTTTTGCTACACCTTTTCGGCCTCTTTATAGACATTACCTGTAAATTTTGAAATTTTTCATTGGTTAAAATTTAATTTTCGATGATTTTCCAACTTCACGAGGATTAAACTTATACTATCCACCATGAAACAAGATCCAATGAAAAATATCCACGCTCTTCTTAATATCAAATCAATGATAGCCTTGACTTATTTCCACGAAATATGAGCTAATGAGAAAGCTCCACACATACTTCACAATTCACTTTCATTTACAAGGACCTTGTTATATTGTGAAGCATAAAACAATCAAAAGACTCCACATACCTTTGCGGTGCCATCCTTGATAGAGTGCAAAGCTTAAACGAATAAAACAACTCCATGCACCTTTACAGTGTCAGCCTTGTCAGAGTGCAAAGAAAAAACCAATAGGAAGGTTCTACACTCTTCACAATGTCAGACTATTCTTAATCCCCATTGGCCATCGTGAGAAGCAAGCCACTAAGGAAGCTCCACGTTCCTTTTAGATTTTGCAGTGTCAGTCTTCACATTTGTTAGCTTTATGTCAGAGCATGAAAGGAGAGCCAATCAAAATGTTCCATGCGTCTTTGCATTTCACGATGTCAGACCAACTTTCTTTTATTACAACTAGCTTCTTTTCTTCACAACTGTTGAGTGGACCTGAAACTTTAACTAACCTTGTTTATTCCATAGGGCTAATGTTTGTGAAACCATTTTACTTGATGTCAAAACAAAATTATGCCACATGTCTGTCTGGTTTTGGGAGTGAGGATGCATGAAGTATGTTGACTTATGATGACCCACCTTTGATTTGCCTCGCCACATAGACCTGAAATAATATCAACTTTGGTTGATTCCTGTTGTCATCCTAAAAATTCCCCTCTTTTTGAAGTCAAGTTTCAAAATTTTTGAGTTAGTTCCTTGGAGTATTGGATTGTGTTGAGCCTAGTATTGTTTGTAGTTTTCCATTCCGTGGAGAACAATCTGAAAGTCAAGCGTAATGGTGGAGTTTTTTCCCTTCTTTTTATTTCTTCCTACAGTCAAGAATGATAGGCGTATCCTCACTTGTCAATGTTTTCCCCAACATCCATGGGTAGTACGTGAATATATCTGATTGGATGTGGCATGGCCATGTTTCAAGTGACAACAAAAGCCTTCACATGTCCAAATGGCGCAACTCCAAGGGCAGGGCCCAAGGGACAGTCCTCAAATGAGTGCCAACTCTCTACGTGTCTAGGGGTCAACATAAGTCAAAGTAGGAAAGCAGGCCATTAGGGTGATTTGAGAATTTTGGCTTTGTTTCCATGCCAAGGTAAAAATTCAAATATTAAGTCCGCATCGAAGGTCAAAGTGGGGAGGCGGGCCAAGCGGAGCAATTTATGTTTTTGAGCCCGCGTTGGAAAGAAGTAAAATTATAAAAGTGACCCATGACTCTGTCCCCACTCAAGTAAGGCCACGTGTCAAGACCATATCAAAAGAGGGCAGGCAGGCTAAAATGTTCCAAAGTGCCATTTCTCCAAAAGGCACAAAATGTAAAAGGCATCCTCAGGGCCGCTTCAGTTTAAATATCTCCCACGTGGATGGCTCATATTTGAAGTTTGCAGGGGTAGATTAAATGATTGTGATTCAATGCGTCTGGTTTTGCTGCTAGGCATGGAAATGAATGAGGCATTGGCAAGACTCATGGCCATCAATTTCTTGAATTAGTTTTCATGATTTTTGTAACCAAATGTAACCGTTCTAAGAAACTATTTAACGACTTCTCCATGTTGTTGTTCCAGTTGGATCCCGAGACTCTGCTAAAGGTAATAGATTTAAAGTAATCAATACAAAAGTTTTCCTCTTTATTCCTCTACTTTTCTTATTTCCGAATCCAAAACTCGGGAATCATCCATATTTTATGATAAGAAACTTTGTGTTCTTGTTTATACGATTTCTGGAACTTTGTGTCTTTGGAATTATACTGGTTATGAAAGAGAATGATTCTATTCTGCATCTCCACTGGTTCAATACATATAAGGTGATACTTTGCAAAAGAAAAATCCTGAAGGCATTGTTATGTTCTTCCTTCCAAATGGGCTTAATTCTTATATCCTTTCATATTGATGATCTTTGGGCATTAAACACTTCACAGTATCAGGACCCCACCGCTTTTAAAGTTGTACATTAGTCAAAAATGAAAAAATACTGAACTAACTTTCACATAAGGGAACATGTGGTCACATTTCAAGAGAAGGCGGGGAGGCTTGATGTCCCCTTTTTGTGGTTTGTTAAAAGGATACCATTTTGAAAAGTTAAGGCAGTTTTTGGCGGGCTCGGCTGGAGAATTTGAGTTTTAACGGATCCCTGTGTCTGAAAAGAGGTAAAAGTATAAAAGTGACCCATTGTTGGTCTGGTCACTCTACAGTATGCACATGGGAGGAAACCTCTCAAGTGTTGAGGATTCCCATTTTCAACTTTTAGAGCAACAAAACTTCAGATCTAGCAAGAAGAAACATAGGGACTCGTTCCACAAGTGCACCTCCTATTAAAAACATAAATTCCAAGGATAGCATTCCTCAGGAACATATCAGTCCTAATCTCCATGCTTTGATACTTACTGGTGTTTATAGTTCCCCTTTACTCAATTTTTCCAGAGATGACAACCCCTTTACCTTGGGGACAACAAGTTGGGCCTCTTGCTCTTCCTCAGCCATTGCATGAGTTATCTAGGGGTAACAGGAATTTTTTTCCCAAATTCTGGGGTGATGGGAAGGTTCATCCAGATGAACACATTTTGCAACCTTCATTGTTGCATGTGGGATTCTTGGGGTTGAACATGAAGATTTCTTTATCAGGATTTTTGTGGAGACATTGCAGGACAATGTTACTGATTAGTTCTATCATCTTCCTGTTTAATCGATCACTAATTGGAATACCATGAAAAATTAGTTTGAACAGTGTTTCAAACCTATTGAAGATGTCCATGCTCTGTTAGCAAAAATTTATCAAATCAAGAAGGAACCATTTGAGCCCACGAGGGAGTTTGTGGCTAAATTCAATAAGCTAATTAATAAAATTCCACAGAACACTCGTCCAGTGGATCAAATCCAAAATTGCTTCTTCCTCACTGCCCAGTTACTTGAAGTGAGTTATGCACTAAGGAGAGCTAATCTTGCAACTTTGGGTGCTGATCAACGGTTAGCCATTAGTGTTGAGGATGACTTAATCATGTCTAGTAAATTGAAAATAGAATCCTCCAAATCTAAAGCTTCTTCTTCTTCCTCTTCCCCTGGAGCCAATTCTGAGTCAGTTAGTATAGAATCTTGAAAATGATCTCATTGTTCTCAAGAAACAATTCGCTCAGCATACTCCTTACCAAGATGTTCCAAGGAAGAATTTTCATCCCAGGAACCATCTACCTACTTCTAAGACAAGATTGGCTATTGAAGGTCCACCCATCAAGGTTCCTGTCCATGCAACTTGTGAAGTTGAAGAACCTAAAGATGAGGAGTTTAATGAACTCTATGAAGAACTAGAAGAAGAGGTTGATGAAGAATTGGAAGAGATTTTTGGATCTCAATTTCATTTCCTCACCACTGAAGGTATGGATGATGAATAATGAATATGATGAAATAGTGGTAGATATGAATAGTGAGTCATATGTTGTTATGACTCGAGATCAAATGAACAAAAAATAAAAAGTGGTGCAGCCTGCTAAGAAGTCAAAGGAGTTTCCTACAACTATTCTAGTGATTGCAAGAAGAGGAGCTCATATTCCCACTACCTCCACACAAAAGGTGAGTAATGCTAATTCATTCATTCTTCTGCTTCTGTTCCCAAAGCTCCTTGTCCTTCAAATCCTAAAACTGATACATTGAAGAGTCCCTCAAATTCCTAGTAATAATGCCACATCTACCTCTGGGATCTTTTGATATTATTGATCACCTCAAAAATACCAAAATCCAAATTTCAAAGGTAAAGTTTTACCCTACCCATCTAAAATATTTTGCTAAAATGGTAAACTTTGTCAATTCCAATTCCAAAGCCTCATCCAATACATCTAAAGGTATTTTACCCACTCCCTCTTCCTCGCCTCAATCAAGCCTTGTGGTTGCAGTCACTTCCCCTGATGAGAAAATTGAACCATTCTATGTGACTCTTCTCATAGCCAGCCTATAAACTCAGTAATTGCAGTTATAGATTCAGGAGCATCAGACAATGTAATGCCTGTGAAAGGTAGCTCATGCTTTGGGCCTGAATCTAACACGTACCTTTGGTTCCTGCTATTCCATGGAGAGTAGGAAAGTGCCTTTGGTTGGAAGAGTTAAAGATGCATAAGTAGATTTTGCTACTTTTCTATAGAAAAGGGTCTTAGCCACCATTTTGGTAGCTGAAATTCCTCCCTCATATGGGATGTTGTCTGAGTATAAATTTTTATAAGGATGTAGGAAGGTGAAATTCAAAGGGACAGGTCACATGATTTGATCCCGGTCAATGGAAAAATGAAGAAGTTGCTTCCTGAGAAACAGACAAAGTATATTGTGCAAAAGACTGATGATCCAAAAGCACAGATACTCTATGAAGATACAAGGAATGGTAACTACATGATCATGTCACAAGATGAGATAAGGATTCCAAAGGGAGTGAGTGATGACCCCAATGGAATTTGGACTCTGGAGTTTGATGGAAGCTACTCTTTAGCTGGTTCTTGGAGCTGGAGTGGTGTTGATCATCTCCAGAAGGTAAAATCCATCCTTTTTCTTTCAAGATTTGTTTTGTAAAATACAAATAATATAGTTTTATATGAGGCACTTATACTAAGACTGAACATGGCAAAAGAAATGGGAGTGAAGAATCTTTGTGCTCGTTGTGATGCAAAGCTAATTGTGAAATAGGTCAGAGATATTTTCTCAAGTCAAGAATAGGAGGTTGAAACATTATAGAAATCTTGTCTGGGATTCCATTGAGTTTCTTGACACTTTCTCCATTAAATTTGTGCCAAGAGAAAGGAACATTAGAGCTAATTCTCTATCTGTCTCAGGGTCTTTGCTAATTCCTCACCCAAATTTCTCTTAGGAGAAATTTACTATTGAAATTATTCATAGGCCCAATGTACCAAACAACGCAAATAACTGGCAGGTTTTCAATGATGATCAACACTTGTCTCTCGTTCTTGGAGCTTAAGGATAATTTTGACTAGTTGTATTTTGAAGGAAGTGATACCTTGCCTAGAGAGTGTGTATCCTCTAATGAAGGAGATATCAAGGAAGAGATGGACCAAGATAGATGCATCAAATTGAAATGTAACATGATCCCTAAAGGACTAGATGAGTTTGGATGATCTGTTTGATAAAAATGATAGGTACATTAATTCTAAAACTTCCCAAGGAAATCGGCAGTCTACTGAATGTGAAAATATTAATATTGGGAGTCTTGATGAACCCAAGATGGTGAACATTGGGTGAACATTGGAAAATGCTGCACTCAGGAGGAGAACTCGGGTATTTTTACGGCGGGGTCCCGCTCGCCGGTGAGCGGGTCAGGGGGGTTCAGGGGGGTGAAGCACCCCCGATGGAAGGGGTTTCGGGGGCGAAGCCCCCGAAGCAAATTTTCATGGGTGGTTTATCAACCCATGGGTAATGGGTAACCATTATGGGCTGTTTTTGGGCCCATGTTTTTTCCGGTACCCATTGTTTTGTAAAACCACCTCTTCGGCTACCCATAGGTTTATGGGACAGTTTTGTTTTTTCCCATGGTTTTGATACCCACAGTTTTGTAAAACTGCTTAAGCAGTTGTCTATTTATATGGTCTTATGCATATGATAGATGGACAAGCAAATACATTACAGATGTGTTTTGAATTCGGCTCTGAATTCTGTAGAGTTTGTTGAGAATAGCTCCAAACGGATCTGGGTATTGTATTGAGAGAGCGGTGGCTTGTAATAAAATCTGAGTAAGTGATTCTTGGTGAACGTAGCCCAAATTGGGTGAACCACGTTAAATATTGTCTCCTTGTGTTGTGTTATTTTATTCTGTAATTTTATTTCAGATCTGTAATAATTTCTGCATATTAGTTTCTACTGTTGCGATTCTGTGAGGGATTATTCCGCATATTTTATCTCTTATTTCCTAACAATTGGTATCAGAGCCTGGTTTGGTTTGCTGAAGTGTTGAATCGCAGGGAAAGTTTTTTAGCTTGAGTGGGAGCTATGACAGATGATGGAAGATCTAGGGTTGATAAATTCAACGGGTAGAATTTAAGTCTTTGGAAGATGCAGATGGAAGATTACCTTTATCAGAAGGATCTTTATACTCCGCTGTCTGAGAAGGTGAAAAAACCCTCAAGTATGACATATGTGGAATGGGATTTGTTGGATCGGAAGGAACTTGGAATGATCCAGCTGTGTCTTGCATCTTCGGTATTATTTAATGTTTCAAAGGAAAAGACTACAAAAGATCTAATGGATGCATTAGGGAAGTTGTATGAAAAACCTTCTGCCTCAAATAAGATATTTTTAATGAAAAAATTGTTTAATATGAAGATGTCTGAGAATAGTTCAGTAGCAGATCATTTAAATGATTTCAATACGGTTGTGAATATGCTAGCTTTGGTTATAATAGAATTTGATGAAGAAGTTAGGGCTTTATTAATTCTATGCTCTTTACCTGAGAGTTGGAATAGCCTGGTAATGGCGGTAAGTAACTCGGGTTCCAGCTAACTCAAAGTTGAAGTTTGAAGATGTTGTAGGGGTGATTCTAAGAGAGGAAATGCGAAGAAAAAGCTTCGGAGAATATTCTACTTTAGGGAATGCTTTGAAAATGGAAACTAGAGGGAGACAGAAGAATAGAGGAAACCGTGGAAAATCAAAAGATCGGGCAAGGTCAAAATCCAAGAACAAGATTGTATGCTGGAATTGTGGAAAGCCTGGGCATGCAAAGAAGGACTGTTAGGAGCTTTGGGATAAGAAGAAACAACAGGAAGAAAACAAGGAGGCAAATGTGGCATCGGGTAATGTATTTCAGGATGCTTTGATTCTTTCTTTGCATAATATTACTGAATCTTGGGTTTTAGATTCAGGGGCTTCTTTTCATGCTACTCCACATAGGCATTATTTTGTTGATTATGTTCAAGGGGATTTTGGGCATGTTTTTCTTGGTGATGATGAGCCTTGCAGTATAGTTGGAAAAGGTTCTGTTCAAGTTAAGATGCAAAATGGGAATACATGGCTATTGAAGGATGTCAGACATGTGCCTACATTAAGATGAAATTTAATATCAGTAGGGAAGTTGGGAAGTGATGGTTGTACTATGATATTTATAGCTGACTCTTGGAAGGTTACCAAGGGTGATCTTGTGGTGACAAGAGATAAGAAGGTTCGAACCTTGTATTTAACTACTGATAGTACTAATGATTGTAATCTTGTGGCTTCAGATGCAGATACAACATTATGGCACTATAGGCTCGGTCATATGAGCCATAAGGGCATGGACATCATTAAGAAGAATTTGCCTGGATATACAGAAACAGGTTTGGAGTTCTGTGAGAACTGCATATATGGGAAACAAAAGTGAGTAAGGTTTCTCAAGGCTGGACCTACAAAGAAAGAGAGTAAGTTAGAGCTGGTGCATTCTGATGTGTGGGGGCCGGCTCAGGTATCATCTCTTGGGGGTTCAAGTTATTATGTCACTTTTATTGATGATGCAACAAGGAAAGTTTGGGTTTATTGTATTAGAAATAAATCTGATGTATTTGAAATTTTTGTTAAATGGAAAGCCTTGGTAGAGAATGAAACAGGTCTTAAACTAAAATGTCTCAGGTCAGATAATGGAGGGGAGTATTGCAGCAATGAATTTGATGATTACTATTCTAAGAATGGAATCCGCAGGAAAAAGACGGTTCCAGGAACTCCGCAACAGAATGGGGTATCAGAAAGGATGAACAGAACAATAATGGAACGTGCTAGGAGCATGAGGTTACATGCAGGACTGCCTCTTTCTTTTTGGGCAGAAGCGGTGAGCACAGCTGTGTACTTGATAAACAGAGGACCCTCAAGTGCCTTAGATGGAGGCATACCTGAGGAGGCTTGGTACGGTAAGAAAGTTGATTACTCATTTCTTAGAGTCTTTGGATGTGAGGTGTTTGTTCATATTGACAAGGATGATAGGACCAAGCTAGAGGCTAAATCAGAAAAATGCACTTTTATTGGTTATGGTGGTGATGACTTTGGATTTAAATGTTGGAGTATTAAAGACAAGAAAATCATTCGGTCTAGGGATGTGGTCTTTAATGAGAAAGTCATGTATAAGCAACAGTTGCAGGAAAACAGGGAAGAATCCAAGAAAGAATATGTAGTGGTAGAGGATCTTCCGGATGGGAAAGTGACCCATGAATCAGTTCAGGAACCTACTCAACAGGAACCCCAAACTCCTACAGTGAGGAGGTCTTCTAGGGTAAGAAAAGAACCTGAACATTTTTCTCCTTCTCTTTATTATTTATTACTCACTGATAGTGGAGAGCCAGAGAGCTTTGATGAAGCAATGCAGGTAGATGCCAGTAAGAAGTGGGAGCAAGCCATGGATGAGGAGCATAAGTCTCTCATGGAGAACCAGACTTGGGATTTGGTGAAGCTACCGAAAGGCAAAAGAGCATTGCAGAACAAGTGGGTGTACAGAGTTAAAGATGAAGAAGGAGGAAAGAAAAGATATAAGGCCCGGTTGGTGGTCAAGGGGTTTGCACAGAAACAAGGTATAGATTTTGATGAGATTTTTTCTCCTGTAGTAAAAATGACTTCTATTAGAACTGTTCTTGGAATAGTGGCAGCAGAAGACTTACACTTAGAACAGTTAGATGTAAAGACTGCATTTCTCCATGGTGATTTGGAGGAGGAGCTATATATGCAGCAGCCAGAAGGATATGAAGTCAAAGGTAAAGAGGAGATGGTGTGCAAACTGAAGAAGAGCTTGTATGGCCTGAAACAAGCTCCACGTCAATGGTATAAGAAGTTTGATAGCTTCATGATGGAGCAAGGTTATATCAGATGTCATTCTGACCATTGTGTGTATACAAAGAAATTTGAGGATGGAAGTTATATTATCCTGTGTTTGTATGTTGATGACATGTTGGTTGCAGGTAAAAACATGCAGGAAATAAAAGTACTCAAGAAACAATTAAGTGAATCCTTTGATATGAAGGATTTGGGGGCAGCCAGAAAAATCCTTGGTATGAGGATAACTCGGGATAGGAAGGAACGGAAGTTGACTTTATCTCAGGAAGAGTACATTAAGAAGGTATTGGATAGGTTTAACATGCAGGATGCTAAACCGGTTGGGACTCCTTTGGCAGGCCATTTCAAGTTATCAAAGGAGCAGTGTCCCAAGACAGAGCAGGAAAGAAACCAGATGTCCAAGGTACCTTACTCATCAGTAGTTGGCAGTTTGATGTATGCTATGGTGTGCACTAGGCCTGATATTGCCCATGCAGTGGGAGCTGTGAGTAGATTTATGAGTGATCCAGGTAAAGAGCATTGACAAGTAGTAAAGTGGATCCTTCGGTATTTGAGAGGGACCATGGGGATAGTTTTGTGCTACAGTGGATCAGACACCACTTTACGTGGTTATGTAGATTCAAACATGGCTGGAGATGTAGACAACAGGAGGAGCACGACAGGTTATATTTACACTGTAGGTGGGACAGCAGTGAGCTGGATTTCACGACTACAGAAGCTGGTGGCTTTGTCAACCACGGAGGCTGAGTATGTTGCTGCCACAGAGGAAAGCAAAGAGATGATTTGGTTACAACAATTGCTTGAGGAGTTGGGGCATAAGTAGGAGGAATGTAAGCTACATAGTGATAGTCAGAGTGCTATACACCTAGCTAAGAACTCTGCTTTCCACTCCAGGACGAAGCATATACAGTTGAGATATCACTTCATCAGGACAGCTTTGGAGGAAGATAAGTTGAAGTTGGAGAAGATTCATACCAGTCAAATCCTGTAGACATGATGACCAAGGTGGTCACAAGGGATAAACTAAAGCTATGTTTAGCTTTGGTTGGCCTTTGCAGATGACAGTGAAGGGTTGAGAAGCTTTCTCAGTGGAAATAAATCTCCAAGTGGGAGATTGTTATGTTTGTGGAGCCTATTTTCATGTTAGAGTGTGGTACACCTTCTATGTGTTACACTACGATGGTCCCGCTCGTCGGTTTTAGGGGCAAAGCCCCCGAAGCAAATTTTTCATGGGTGTTTATTAACCCATGGGTAATGGGTAACTGTTATGGGCTGTTTTTGGGCCCATGTTTTTTCGGTACCCATTGTTTTGTAAAACCGCCTCTTCGGCTACCCATAGGTTTATGGGACAGTTTTGTTTTTCCCCATGGCTTTGATACCCATGGTTTTGTAAAACTGCTTAAGCAGTTGTCTATTTATATGGTCTTATGCATATGATAGATGTACAAGCAAATGTATTACAGATGTGTTTTGAATTCGGGTTTGAATTCTGTAGAGTTTGTTGAGCATAGCTCCAAACGGATCTGGGTATTGTATTGAGAGAGTGAAGGCTTGTAATAAAATATGAGCAAGTGATTCTTGGTGGACGTAGCCCAAATTGGGTGAACCACGTTAAATATTGTCTCTCTGTGTTGTGTTATTTATTCTGCACTTTTATTTGAGATCTGTAATATTTTCTGCATATTAGTTTCTACTGTTTACGATTCTGTAAGAGATTAGAAACCTGGGATCAAACCGTTCAAGACGAAGCAAAGGCAGTACAATCCCAAGGTTACTGGCACTATTTTCCAGGAGATTCAAAAGTTGTGGAAGGCAAAAATCATTTTTCCTATACACCATTCAACATGGATTGCCAACATTGTGCCTGTCAGGAAGAAGAATGGTGAGATTCGCATCTGTGCGGATTTTAGGAATTTGAATTAGGCTTATCTGAAGGACAACTACCCTCTTCCCATGATGGATCAAGTTTTGCAAGCTGTTACAGGATCTGAGGTGTTGTCTATGCTGGACGGATTCTCTAGATACAATCAAGTGGAGGTCAGTACCCCAGATCAACACAAAACTGCTTTCACCACTCCTTGGGGCACCTTTACTTTCAAGAGAATGCCTTTTGGTCTTATCAATGATGGTGCCACCTTTCAGAGGGAAATGGACTTGGATTTTGGTAGTTTGAAGGGAAAGTGTGTGGTTGTGTACCTTGATGATTTGACTATTTTCTCTAAAACAAGGGCAGATCACTTTCAACATCTTGAAGTAGTCCTCCAGAAGTGCAGAGAGCATGGAGTCTCTCTCAATCCAAAGAAGTCTGTCTTTTGTGTCACTAAAGGAAAGTTTATGGGGAACATTGTCTCCAAGGAGGGAATCAAGATAGATCCAGAAAGAGTTCAAGCCATTCAATAGATTCCTCTTCCCACAAATAAAAAGGGGGTCCACTCTTTCTTTGGTAAGATAAAATTCCTAAGGAGATTCATTCATGATTTTAGTTGACTATGAGCATTGCTCACATGATTAAAGGAAAGAAAAATTTTGGTTGGTATTCTGAGGGTAAGGAGGCATTTGAAGGTATTAAGCCAGCCATTGTTGAGACCCCCATCTTGGCATGTCTTGATTTCAACAAGGACTTTATCATCTACTGCTATGCTACAGAGTTTACCTGAGCTACTGTGATGACTTAGAATAATTATGAGGATCATGAGATTCCTATTGCCTTCATGAGCTATGTTTTAAAAGCTCATGAGTTGAAATATACTATGATGGAAAAACATGCTTTTGCAGTGGTCAAATCTATCAAGCAGTTTCATTTTTATATTTTTAATTCTCACTCTATTGTGCTTTTTCCTGACACAACCATCAAATCCATTCTTACACAACAAGAGTTTGGAACTAAGAGAGGCAATTGGGTAGCAAAGGTCCAGGATATGAATTGGATATCAAGACAACTAAGCTAGTATGGGGTAAAGGTTTGTGTGATCTTATTGTTAAAGGAGCTGATGCAACGTTGTCCAAAGAAGCAATTGATGTTCCTGTTGTCCTCTTCCTCAATTCAACAGATGAATGGTATGCTCATATTGCACATTTCCTTACTTATGGAGAGTGTCCATCTCACTTGAGTTTTAAGGAGAAGAGGGCTATTAAGCTAAGGTCTACACAGTATATGTTATGGGAGAATGCTTTGTTCAAGCAAGGCATAGATGGAAGATTCTTGAAGTGTGTAGACAAAGAGCAACAAAAGAAGTTGTTCTCAAATTTTCATGATTAGGCTTATGGAGGCCACTTCTCTTCTACTATCACTACCCACAAAATCCTTCGTGTTGGGTACTATTGGCCTACACTATTCAGAGATGCATCCAAATGGGTGGGTAAATGTGAAGCTTGTCAGACTTTTGTTGGGAGACCTAAGTTAGCTGCTTTGCCACTAAAACTAGTAGTGATTGATGAGCCTTTTCAACAGTGGGGATTGAATTTCATTGGAACTCTTAACCCACCCTCCAATGCTGGGCATACTCATGTGCTAACTATTATAGACTACTTCACAAAGTGGGTAGAGGCCATCCTAGTCAAAAGCACTACTTTTGAGGTAGTGTGTAATTTCATTAAGGAGAACATATTGATAAGGTTTGGGGTACCAAACAAGATTGTGACTGATAATGCTTCAAATTTTTCTTCTTCTAAGATGAGGGATTTCTTCTACAGCTATGGAATTTCCCTTGCTCACTCTTCATACTACTACTCCCAAGGGAATGGACAATCAGAATCAGCAAACAAGAATCTAGTAACCATTGTTCAAAAGCTTGTCATTGATTCTAAGAGGAATTGGCACAATAAACTCTATGATGCTCTCTGGGTAGATAGAATTACACCCAAAAGAGCAATTGGGATGTCTCCTTTTCAAGTTGTGTATGGTGTTGAAGCTCAGTTACCAGTGACAGTGGAATTACTAGCCTTGCACTTAATTAAGGCTATTGAAGATTCAAGTTTTCCCAGTTCCTTGGACACGAGGATCATGTATCTCTAAAAGCTGGATGAAGACAAGTAGCAGGTTTTTGATAGAATACTAGCTCATCAACTGAAGGTGAAAGCTTTGTTTGACAAGAAAGCCAGATCTAGAGATTTTCAAGTAGGAGACATTGTTCTACTGTGGGACAAAAGACATGAACCTTGAGGAAGCCATGATAAGTTTGATTCCCTTTGGCTTGGTTCTTTTA
Organism: Taxus chinensis; assembly: GCA_019776745.2. NCBI lineage: Eukaryota > Viridiplantae > Streptophyta > Pinopsida > Cupressales > Taxaceae > Taxus > Taxus chinensis. Next base: position 676,440,976 of record CM034146.1, read on the forward strand.
AAATCAAGCACTTTGCTGGAGAAATTTTGTTGTATTTGGATTACATGGATGGTTCTCCTCTCCCACTTCCTTATAGTGGGCAGTATATGAAGTTTTTCAAGTCCTAGGTAACTAGGCGGTCCTTCTGTATATTGTGTACAATGTTGTTGGTTTTGGGTCGTTCCTTAGTGTTTTGTTTCTATTTTTCCTTTTTGGTTTGTTTTGTCTTCTATTTTGGTTTGCATTTGACTCTATTTGTCCAATGGATAAGACACTGGTATTCTTTCCCAGATTTTTTCTATGGTTCTTGATCTTACCTCGTTCCTCTGTCAAGTCATCCCTAGAAAGAGCCAGTTGTTGTGGTCGTCAAAATTCCCCTCTTTTTGAAGTCAAGTTTCAAAATTTTTGAGTCAATTCCTTGGAGTATTGGATCATGTTGAGCCTGGATTTGTTTGCAGTTTTCCATTCCGTGGAGAACAATCTGAAAGTTGGGCATAATGGTGGAGTTTTTTTTCCTTCTTTCTATTTCTTCCCGCAGTTAGGAATGACGGGCGTATCCTCCTCATCAATGTTTTCCCCAACATCCATGGGTAGTACGTGAATATCTCTGATTGGATGTGATATGGGCATGTTTCAAGTGACAACGGAAGCCTCCACACGTCCAAACAATACAACTCCAAGGGCAGGGCCTAAGGGACAATCCTCAAATGAGTGCCAACTCTCCACGTGTCTAGGGGTCAACATAAGTCAAAGCGGGCCATCAGGGGGATTTGAGAATTTTGGCTTTGTTTCCATGCCAAGGTAAAAAGTCAAATATTAAGTCCGCATCGAAGGTCAAAGTGGGGAGGCGGGCCAATGAAGCAATTTGTGTTTTTGAGCCTACGTCGAAAAGAAGTAAAATTATAAAAGTGACCCATGACTCTGTCCCCACTCAAGTAAGGCCACGTGTCAAGAACATATCAAAAGTGGGTGGGCCGGCCAAAATCTTCCAAAGCGTCATTTCTCCAAAAGGCACAAAATGCAAAAGGCATCCGTAGGCCCGCTACAGTTTAAATCTCTCCCATGTGGACAACTCATATTAAAATTTTACATGGGTAGATTGAACGACTCTGATTCAATGTGTCTGGTTTTGCTGCCAGGCATGGAAACAACAGAGGTGTTGGAAAGACTCAAGCATCAGTTTCTTGAATCAGTTTTCATCATTTTTGTAACCAAATGTAACCATTCTTAGAAACTATTTAACAGATTCTCCATGTTGTTGTTCGGGTTGGATCCTGAGACTCTATAAAGGTAATAGATTCGAAGTAATTAATACAGAAGTTTTCTTCTTTCTTCCTCTGATTTTCTTCTTTCTGTATTTGAAACTTGGGAATCATCCATCTTTTATGATAAGAAAATTTATGTTCTTGTTTATATGATTTTTGGAACTTTGTGTCTTTGGAATTATACTAGTTATGAAAGCGAATGATTATATTTTGCATCTCCCTAGTTCAATATGTATAAGGTGATACTCTGCCATCTATATTTCCTGAAGGTATTGTTATGTTCTTCCATCCTCATCTCCTTAATTCTTCTATCCTTTCGTATTGATGATCTTTGGGCATAAAACGTTTCAAAGTATCAGGACTCCACACTTTGAAAGTTGTACATTTGCATATAAGTTTTGTTGCTTGCATTCAATAAGGGAACCTCTCCCATTAAAGAGGAGGGACTTGTTGTCCCCTGAATGTGGTTTATTAAAAGGATCATTTTAAAAACCCAACAATTCCATGGACCTCACGTCCGCTAGGTGCATCTACCTAAGAAAGTTCTATAATGCCAACACATGTCCATTATTATTGCCTTTGATCTGTACCATTTGTCCCTACTTTCTATTGTGTCTTCTTATTGTAGTTTGTCATGACCTTGTTGTTGTTAGACATCAAGACTCATTTCTTCACTCCGGGATATACACAAACTTACACAACTTGCTCAAAACACTTTGTGAGCATGCAGGAGACATCAAGAGCTATCTGGATCACCAAAAATTTCTTCATAAAAGACCCAACACACTCATGTACCTACAAATTTTGTCTAAAGTTGTCCTTTTTGTACTAAGCACATTCTCACTCTTCATTTACATTGCTTCTCCATCCTTTACGAACTTGGAACATTCTAGAGACCATTGCACACCACTTTCAGACACCTATCTATATGAAATTTCACTCCTTTTCCATCAATTCCGTGTACATGGCTTCTTTGTCCTTCACAAGCTTGGAATAACCATCTCATACATGCAAAACATCATATGCCATGGCCAACCTAGAAATAGACTTTTGTACTTTAAACACAGGGATATGACTTGGAGAGCACTAAGAAACACTCCTTACACCTCTAAAACACCTTTATGGATACTTTAGACACATTTTGCATTCATACCAAGCAATAAAAGCTCACTTTGAGACATAGACACCATGATATATACAAGACCTTGAACACATGTGCTAAGCTTACCAACCATCTACATACCTCTAGTGGCCTCTTGCCTCACTGACCTAGCTTGCAACATCCTAAAACCATCTTGGAACCTCTTTGTTAGACCTAACTATCAATGAGAAGGAAATACCAATCAACCTGCATGCCTTTGACTGAGTTTCACTTCACCATTCACACCTTTATCATCAATGCCACTTGACATTAGTGATAACACTAATGACCAAGGTTCAACAATCTCCCCCTTTGTCACTGATGGAAATATAATCAGAAACTTTAATGAAAAACACCTTCATACTTAGTTTCTGATAGTACTCTCTCCCCTTTTGACATATATAACAAAGGGTCACGTATTCAACAAGGTAAGCATCATGCAAATAATCACTTACCAAACAAAAAATTACCTCAAATAACCCCCCCTTGTATGATGTTGCTATTTGTTTGATAACACTCACTCAACTGCATAACCCTCTTCAAACCTTTTCCTTAGACTAGCAACTCACTCCCCTTATCGACAAGCTCCCCCTAGAACTGTGTTTTCTCTTTTTTTTGCTCTTATTAGCAGTATATGAGGTCTATATACTTGGTGAAAACATGTCAAACCAACATAATCTATCCTCATACCTTGTTGTCTCACTGTTTTTCACCTATACCAACCTTGAGTGATCTCTACTTGCCTAATCCAAGCCCCCTTGGACATAAACAATCTTAATTTAAAGGAAATTTACCTATCTCACCATATTCAGCCATCTCACTTCACCATGCTCAATACCAAACTCAACTCTACCTTAAGCTATTGAATTCTGCCACTTTGACCTTGGATCCCTAAATTATCCTTTCAATGCTTATTAGTCCAACTTTATACATTTATAGGGGTTTGTGTCGATCATGAACCAAACTCAAGTACCTCCCCTAGGAACCATTACATCCTTCTTTACCCAAAGCTATAAGAAATCAAGCTTTCACTTTGCACTCAACCATAAGAATGAATTAAACTTTTTCATTACTAACCTGATGCATTTTTTTCAGTACCCTTCCTTTGTCCATGTTATTCCACTCTTCCTTGATGGCTTATCTCATACTACTTACTCTTCCCTACAAGCCTTACGTGTATTGATTTAGACTGGAAGATCCTTGCTTCTCAATCACACTCTTGTGATGCAATCTATCACAATATATTTCATGTGTTAATCTTGGCTTTCAACTGTAGCAAAACTTTTGCTCCATATTATCAGAGATATAAACCTTTTGATTTTACTTAGACTATGGTTGTATCATCTTTGAAGATTTAAACCTCACAAACCACTTAGATTCACTCCAATCAACTGTTACATAGCCTCCTTGGCCATGAGAGACACTCATACTTTGATGTCATAGGATCACATATGACTTCAAGACACAATATGCAAACTAAAACACGTTGTTACTAGGTTTTTTCCTTCTCATGATACATATACCAACTCAGAATACTCATGCACATCACTTTAACTTCAATATCTTGGCTCCACTACCAACTCTTTGGACTTTAGCTTCTTGAAACCTCTCCACTTCTTAGCTCCCTATTTTGCACTCAAATCACAAACTTTGATTGATGAATTTGAAACACTTTTGTGGCCTTGCACTCATTCTTAGCACAATAGGACTGTAGAAGGTTAATCCTGAGTTTCACACCTCACCATCTATATTTCTGCATTTCTTGAAACTTTAATGATTTCAATCATGCATTAAATTCCTTTTTGATCTTATTGTACCTCCTTAATGTTCATACCACCTTGTCTAATTTGTATCTTGTCTTTTTTCAGACTCACACCAATTTGATATAGTTCAACTGTGAACACTAAATTGTACTATAAAAAACTCTTCTTCATCATTTGAGCACGCTTTCCTGACAACCATTGTACTGAAACACTTTAATTGTCTTGCAACATTGAAAATCTTAAAAAATATCTAACTCTTCTATTTATGATTGGTCGCACCTTGGATTTACAACATGAAGAACATTGTATTTTGAAACCTTGACCAACTTGATGAGCTCTTTTGACAACTAGGAAAAATAGATATACTTGACTCCATTTAAATGATCATCAGACATATTTTAAGATCATTAGGACCATAATCACTGTACTAAACCATGTACGAATGTTCTTGACTCTATATGACACTCACTCATGCAATATTTCAGTCAAAAAACATTTTCTTAGGATTACAATCAAATCTACATCAGACTGAGATCAATTTCATGGCACAATACGAGACCTAACTAGGACCAGAATGTATGATGACCTTGCATCCAGATACTAGACACTTTTCACACTCTTGAGGAATTTTTACTTTCTTTATTCAAGCCAAGAATGATGACACAATCCTAACTCAATCATGACAACATGAGGAAGGACAACACTTACCTTGAGACCTATTGAAAAAAAATCTTTGTATGAATACTCAATAATAAAATTCAAAAGACTTCATTGAGCAGTAACACCAAAAAGAGACTAAACAAAACAACTTGAACTTTGCATACCTTGGAAACATAATGAGGACTCTAATTAGCAACAACTGATGACAAATTACTTGTATAACCACACATTGGATTGTTCACTTAGCATCACCATGGAGAAAGCCTTGATTTCCAACTTAGGAGAATGATGAAGGACTAAACTTGCTTCTTTCAACTGAAATACGCCTTCTAGAAGCCTAGAGAAGGCACATCACATTGTGAGAACACTTCAAAACAAGAAATAGTCATCAAAACAAAATGATGACTCAATTCTTTCCCTTCTTTAATTTGTGATCTTATGAGTTTTCTTGGATGCATTCCTGAATGTGATAACATCATCTCCTAATCATTCACTATCTAATTGATTACCTGATAAACAAACATGCTACAACTCATACACCTACTCTAACACAACTTGAGGTAGAGATTATTCATGACTTTCAAGGAACTTGTCTTCCTTATTTTTACCTTTATTATCACTTCCTGTTGTCTTGTTTGTGCTAGAATCTCTTAGGAATATCATTGATAGCTAAGTCTCTACGTCATCTGCCCATGATATTTTCTTGTCATTATTTTCCTTTTCAGTATTAGAGTTTACTTCCTTAACCTTGTATATCCATTTTATTTTCTTCTTTCTAGTTCTATCTCAACCATGGCTGACTCGGTATCATTATTAGAGCTTTCCTTCAACTTGAATAACTGTGTGCCTTTCCTTTTGAATGTATTCAACTTGTAGCTATATCTAGGGAATTCATGACAGTGTCTTACAAAATGCCCTTGCCCATGACAGTTAAAGCATATAACCTAGTTCTTTCCTTTTGAGTCCTCTTCATCCCAAAATTGACTTAATGGCTCTTCTAGGAATTACTTGGCTATGTGACCTTTTTCTTTGAAATTGAAACACATTATATTCCTTTCATATCTAGTACCAAAAACTCTCCATGGGTGTTCTTTGTCTAGCTTACTCACACAGTCCCTAGCTCTATGTCCAAAAACATTGCATCTAGAAAAAATTCCATGAAACTTACCTAAGAGTATTCTTGTATTTGGATGCCTAATGGTATTCTTGTAGTCTTTGTTGTCCTTCTTGGTCTTAGAACATCCTTGGCAAGGTACCTGACTTGACTCATCCCTCAATTCTCTTTTCCTTGATTGTTGTAGTTCTTCTTTTAGGGTCTTTAATTCTACATTTAGTCTCTCACATTCTTCACTCTTGGCTTGGATAGTTTCTTGACATAGCTCATGCTCTAATTCATTTTATTTTGCTTCATTTATGACAACCAATTCTGATTTTTAAATAAGATGCATTTATTTTCTCTATAAGTCTATAATTTTTCTAGTGGCTTGTCCCAACTCCACTTTCAAATTCCTTAGTTCTTCTTCATGTTTAAGACAATCATTTTCTTTGTATCTTAAATCATTTGACACTTTATCAACAAATGATGCCATTTCATTCAATTCTTGACCATGATTAGCTTCCTTGAGCTTGATTTCCATTTCAAACTCATTTATAAGTGCTTGAGCAATCTTATACTTCTTTTTTCAACATTGATTATGCTAATGAACCCATGCTTGCACCTTAATGATCACATTCAAGTTGTTAGGCTTGATTCTAGAGAGCCTTGCTCTAATACCGATTATTAGAAATCTAGGCACTGAGAGGGGGGGTGAATCAATGCTTATTAAAATTTTGTGTAGTTTATAATGATTTAATTAACCAACCTTGACTATGTTAATCATGAAGAACATCAGCATCTAACCATCAAGGAGAAAGAGAAAAAAATACACATGTACACATGAGGAGACCATATTTTAGGTGAGAAACCAAAACTGGGAGAAAAACCACTAAAACCAAGAACTAAGATTGGGACATAAATGTCCTATAAATGTTACATTGATTTTATGGTTGAGATTTAACTCAACCTGGAGCTGCAACTCCAAAAAATTAACCAAGAAACCACTCAATATTTGACAAACTACTACTTGTATAGAGCTTTAACTCCCAAATTTGGTCTAATGACAACTAACCTCATAATCTTCAACTTACACGGAAGCAATAACTCCCCACATGCTAAGTTACAACTTAGACTTTATCATTAAAATTTGATCACCTTTTACTACTAGTTGTTTGCACCAACCTGATGTGATCACTATTTCATCTCATCTTATTTCTTCTCTCCTCTTCTTAATTTTTCATGGAGTTGATACACTAACACCCTTATTATTTTCTAAAAACATGCCCTCATCTCTATACTCTTTCAACAAAAAACTACATGCTAAAAAATTGAGCTTAAATAAACAAGAAAGATTCCTAAACATGACCAGTAACTGTTATGATCCTCATGTGTAGATTTCACTAATGCCTCGAGGTTTTTGTGTAACAGTTTGTTACATTTGGTATTAGAGCAACCACCCAAGTTCAAGTCCCGGCACGGGTGGCTATTTCGGCATTGCAGTGTTCACTCGAGGCTTGAATAGGGTAAGGAGTGGTCCCACTATACGGGCGCAAATCTAGCCTAGGCTCCGGGTTACTAAAGCATGGTGGGATGTGTTGGTCGTCAAATAGGACTTTTTAGAAGAGCAACAGTCAGGGGACAAGAAGTCCCTCCTCTTTAATGGGAGAGGTTCCCTTATTCAGAAACGAACTTATTTACAAATGTACAGAACATTGCTTTATGGTCAAACTTGGATATTACGAAAGTGTTTTCCACAAGGATCATCAATTACACAAGGACTGAGGAAAGGGAATAAGAAGATGAGCAGAATAGCAACATTCAGAATTATAGATAGTAGAATAATTCTTCATGTATGCGAAGCTTCAAAGAATTTAAGACAAGATCATTTGCGTTGGCTGAATGAGATTAAATTTAAAGACACAAAGTTCCATAAATAACCTTCTTCAGATTCATTCATCAAGGACACAAAGTTCCTTCTTGGTCATACAAGATCACTGTATTTGCAAAACTGAACAGTATGCAATCAGAGAGACTAACGAATTAGGAACAAAATGATCTTCACAATATTAAAGGAAAACACAGAGATAACAAGAATTAGATAGACAAAGAATGGAAAGCCCTTTTGTATTGATTTCTTTAAGATCTATTTACACTTTCAGCAAATATCCAAGTTCTTCCTCCTTGCAAAATGGCGTGGAAAGGCCATTATATAGCTTACAAGTTAGTTACTCTTCGTAACCGTTTCTTTTAACTAAATAATAGTTAAGGATCGCCAATTGCAATACCTTAACTAATTACAAAGAATACGAAAAGAATGGGAAGAAGAGAAAAGAAAGGAGAAGGAGACAGGTGGCCAGCTACTGGGAGGGACCCACTGTTTTCAGAATCCGCTGCCTGAATTTCTTCAATGCCTCAGCTATGTCTCTGCCACGTGGAACTGACGTGTTGGCTGCAGACTGAGTCCAAAATCCCAGACACTTCTCCATCTCTTTATCAAACTCGACGTGAGTATGATAATATTTATTTGCTTCTTCAATGGCAGATTGAAGAGAACAAATTTCCTTCATCTTTTCCTTAGAGATGGAGTTTTCCTTGAATAGATTATCTTTGACAAAAGCTCTGAACTGAGCTTTGATTTCTTGCAAGGACAGGGAAACACCAGAGTTTTCATCCTGAAGATGACAATGTATATCCTTGAAAGCAGCAACAGCCAGTGTCTTGAAAGCTTCTCCCTTCTGCCAGCTGTTCTTCATTTCTCCCAAAGCTTCCTCCAAAACTCTGATCTTCCACTCCACGCTGTAGACCCAGGATTTTGATAGATTGTCCTTAGCATCATCGAAAATATTATTCGTCAGTAAGATGTTCTCATCTGTCTGTCCCATAAGGCGAAGGTCTACTATACAACTACTCCAGATTTTTAGTTCTTTCTCCATGGTATTGATAGTGGAGGAGAGCTTCAGTTGCACATTACTCACCTTTTCGTGGAGTTTGAAAGCTTCATCAATGAAGTTTAATCCAGCAACAAACATGTCATCCACCATGGCTTCAATAGCTCTGCCATAGATAGAATACTTGTGCATATCTTTGATACTTTGCACTTCATCTTGGCTTAGAATTACAGGAGGTGGAAGAGTAGTCAATGGGGTAGGGTCCAAGACTTTATCCTTAGATAAAAGAGACTTGATGAAACCTGTGAGAATCTGGGCTTGTTCTTCCAACTGTTCAATAGTTTGCTGCCCTTTCTCTACCCTTCCAATGACTCTTGTGACTGTTTCCTGGAGGTTGTGAATTTCACCTTCAGGAGTAGACTCTCCCATAGGGATTCTTGAAAGCTCCAAGTCAGATGCCAGCAAGTCTGATTCTGATTTGTCTACTGTAGGCTTAGCAATCTCCAAGAATTGCTGACCTTGGGCATCAGACACTATTCTGGAAGTAGTTCTGGATTTCTTGGCACGAGAAGGAGTGGTGCCCAACAAGGCTGCAACAACATCGAAATTTGGTCCCGAGCTTTGTGAGGAGGATTTTCTCTTCATTTTGTCAACCAAATGTTGCACCCAAGCAAAAGAGGAAGAAGAATCTGCAGGGGAAGCAAGGGGACTAATAAATAGGGAGCTCATGACACTCAGGGTCTGCGCAGCTGTTGACTCAAGCTGAGATGTGAGTAGAGCACTGGAGGCAATAGCGGTAGAAGAATCAGTAGCACCTGGAAGTTCAGTGCTCTGGACCTCCTTGTCCTTATCTGCTGGATCTTCAACAACATTTGCAGGATTTGGCATCTCACTTTCTTCACTTTCACTGAGAACAATGATGTTCTCTGGCCCTATAGGCAACTCTGCCTGTTTTCTTGGAGGGTCATTCTCTGCAGGCTCCTTCTTTACCTCTTTGAGTTTCTTCTTATATACCTGGGTAGATGAAAAGGGAGTAGATTTAGCAGGTCCTTGTGTTGATGAGGCAGGAGGGGTTTGCATTGGTGTTTCAGACCTTGGAACTGATGCCTCTCTTATTGGCGTCGAATCATCCTTGGAGGAGGATTCTCCTGAGTGCCTCTTGAATTCTCGGATCTTCTTACTGAACCAGACCTTAGTCCTGACTAAGACTGGAGCAAGAATCTCAGCCAGATCATCCCTCTCTTTCCTGTTCCAATCCAGGTCCTCCAGAGGGGTGTGTTTAATCACATTTTCATACTCATACGAGTATAGGTCAGAATTTTCATCCTGGAGACCTTCAGGAACTTGGTACAGACCGAGTTCTTGAATTAATTGCAGGGAGAACCTGCCACAATGCCTTCTCCTGGCTTCAAAATCATCTGTACAGTCAGCCCAGTAGTCTTCTGTATCTGCCCTATGATGGTAGATTATCTTGATGTTCTGTTCAATAAACTTCTTCAAGTCAAAGCAGGTTCTTGGCTTGAAGAAATGAACAGTGATAGGGACCAGGGCTCTTTCTATGTTCTGAGCATCCAGAGCTGTTTTGCATGTGTAGTTTCCCAGAGAGATGGGAAAGTGCAAGCCAGAAATCTTCTTGTCTTTGCAAGTTTTGTGCAACTTGTCTAGTTACCTGCATATTTCTATCAAGGCCATTTTATCATTGCAGAACATGGGAAGCCGTAGAGGAGTGCTTTCATAGCCAACAAGCCTGATATAGGAAAATTTCCTGAATTGGATGAAATAGGCTCCATACTGCGATATCAGGTTCATGGCTTCATCTTAAAACCTTCTAGCAGTATCACCTTCAAGCAATCTGACCACGTACATGGTGAAAGCGTCATTGACCCTTCTGAAATTACGATTGCTGGTCTCCAGGGTGAACTGCGGGCAATAGGCATACACTGGATCATCTTTGTGTGCATCTATATAGGAGAAACCAAACCACTGCCTTGATGCTGCTAGGGTATACATCAGGTATGAAGTCATATAGAACTTCTTTGTTTGCTGAACGTTGGATAGCTGCTCCACCAAATTCATACTGATGATCTCTACCCAGTTGATGTTTTGTGTTCCCTCGCACACCATACTGATGAGCGGGCACATCCAGAAATGAAACTCATTGGTGGAGGGCAAACCCATAACCCGAGCCAGCAGGATTATGAAGTCTGACAATTCCTCATTGAAATCTACTCAGAAGAGGGTTTTGGTTAGGCGAGAAGCACCTTTCTTAGGGTTCTTCAACCAAGACTTCGCCACTCGCGCCTTATATTTGTCACTGTCTTGATCGAATAGGGTCTGTGCTTGATCCCGAGAGACGACAATAACATTGTCCAACTCCGGAATCCTCAGAGCAGCGCCAATGGCAGCAGTGTCTAGCATGGCAATGAGTTCCCCATGTACATTTGTCAATTCGCTCGAAGCGGGGTCGAAGTGAGCTCCGCATGAAAGCACAGTATCAACACACTGTACTGAGATTGGGAAACCACCGGCAAAAGCCAAACCGCTATCATGAATCGTTTGTGCTAGTGGTGTAGGGTTTGCATCTGCCATTCTTGCCCAAAAATCACCGAAGTCGAGATGACGAGCTTCACTGTCCCCAATATTGCTAACAGCAGACTCAAGCGGAGAAACTTGCTCCTGTCCTTGAAACTTGATCTTCATATTGATAGTCTCGGAGCTGCAACCTAGACTCGGGAAGGAATTTGCAAAGGGAGGGGATATTTGCGCAGGTTTTCAAATTGCAAGGGTTCGAGCAAAGATAGCATGGAAGCAATGTGAAAAATGCAAAGGGGAAATGCTCGTTATATATCTGTTTGGAGAGAGGAATGAATTTAATGTGCATTGAATACACAACCACCAATCTGAATAGCATCATACTCGGAGTGAGCGGGAAAAACTAAGTGTGAATGACACTTGGTACGCTTGGGACATGTGAGACGCGAATGCGCGAAACACGCGGCTCGGCCGATTCGGGTGAAACAGGGAGAGGATGCACAAATGCTTTTTGGAACGATTGGGACGAAAATGCACGGAGGACGCGGTTCGGGTAATTCGGCCGAAATTGGAACAGTGGGCCCGTTTGGACTTGGGACATTCGGGACAAAAAGTTCCGGAGTACGCGGTTTGGCCGGTTCGGGCGAAATTGAAACAGCTTGCATTTTTCGATTTGGGACAAGGAGCTCTGAAGTACGCGACACGAGAGTTTCGGCCGAAAATTGGAAAGCTCGTACTTTTTAACTTTGGGACATTTGAGACATGAAAGTGCGTAGTACACGGTTCGGGTGTTTCGGTCGAAATTGGAACAAATCACACAATAAGTTTTGGGACACTTGGGACAAAACTTTCCGACGGGCCCGAAAATGGGACAGCTTCGGGGATTTCGGCCGATCGGGGAACAGAGTGCACTTTCGTACTTGGGACAGTTGGGACAAAAAGTTCCGACAGGCCCGAAAATCACACACAATGACCCAAAACACAAATTTTTTCAATTTCGCGACTTAGGCACTTCAGAGAAAAACACTTAAACTCAAAATTTTGAAATTTTTACTCTTATCAGAGTGGGGAATTTTGAGTGGACAACAGCTGGCTCCTTCTGGGGATGACTTGGTATAAATTCTCGGAATGAGACAAGGCAAGAACTTAGACAAACTCGGTGAAGCAGACCAGTGCCTTATCCATTGGGAAAAGGAGTCAAAAACAAACCAATACAGAGGGCAACACACACAACAACAGAAAGAAAACACACCAAAAGTAGAAAAGCAAAAACACTGTACAGAATATACAAAGGGACTCCCTAGTCACCTATGACTTGAACAACTTCAAATACTGCCCACTATAAGGAAGTGGGAGGGGAGAACCATCCATGTAATCAAGATAGAAAGAGTTCTTACCAGTAAAGTGTCTTATCTTGAAAGGTCCGAGCCACAGGGAAACAAATTTTCCATGGTTGCCACAAGGTTCATGTCTTTTGTCCCATAACAACACAGTATCTCCAACTTGGAACTCTCTAAACCTAGCTTTCTTATCAAACAGAACCTTTACCTTCTACTGGTGAGCAGATATCCTATCAGCAACCTCCAATCTGTCCTCGTTCAGTTTGTGCAGGTACATGATTCTTTTATCCAGAGCATCACTGAAACTAGTATCCTCAATGGCCTTCATCAGGTGCAAGGCTGGCAGTTCCACTGTCACTGGCAATTGAGCTTCTACTCCATACACCACTTGAAAAGGAGACATTCCAATGGCTCTTTTAGGTGTGATCCTGTCTGCCCAAAGAGCATCATAAAGCTTCTTATGCCAGTTTCGCGGAGACTCATTGACCAACTTCCTTATGATAGTCACCAGATTTTTGTTGGTGGATTCTGCTTGTCCATTTCCCTGGGGATAATAATCTGAAGAATGAGCCAGAGAGATGCCATAACCGTAGCAGAAATCCATTATATCAGTTGAGGAGAAGTTTGAAGCATTATCTGTTACAATCTTGTTAGGTACACCAAACCTTACCAAGATGTTCTCTTTGATGAAGTTGCATACCACTTCAGAAGTAGTGCTCTTGACTGGAATAGCTTCCACCCATTTGGTGAAGTAGTCAGTGGCGGTTAGCACATGAGTGTGACCAGCACTAGAAACAGGGTTGAGTGCACCAATGAAGTCCAGACCCCACTGTTGAAATGGTTCCTCAATCACAACTGGCTTGAGAGGAAAAGAGGCCAATTTAGGTCTTCCCACAAAGGTCTGACAAGCCTCGCATTTATCCACCCACTTGGATGCATCTTTGAACAAGGAAGGCCAGTAATATCCTCCCCGGAGTATCTTGTGAGCTGTGACTGTTGATGAATAGTTCCCTCCACATGTCTGATCATGAAAAGCTGAGATCAACTTTCTCTGTTGTTCCTTGTCCACACACTTCAGAAATCTCCCATCTAAACCACGCTTGAACAAGGCATTTTCCCACAGTACATATTGCGCTGATCTCAATTTAACAGTCCTCTTTTCCTTGGTAGTTAAATGAGAGGGGCATTCCCCATAGGTGAGAAAATGGGCGATGTCAGAATACCATTCATCGACTGAACTAAGGAATAGAACAGTAGGAATGTCAGCTTTCTCCTCCAGCAACTCAGGTTTGGCTCCTTCAGCAATGAGCTCACAAAGACCTTTTCCATGAACCAGCTTGGTCAGTTTGATATCAATGTCATACTCCTGGACTTTAGCCACCCAGTTTCCTCTCTTGGACCCAAATTCTTGCTGTGTAAGAATTGACTTAACAGTTGTATCTGGAACCAACACCATAGAGTGAGAGTTGAGGATATAGAAACGGAACTGCTTGACAGCCTTGACTACTGCAAAAGCATGCTTCTCCATCATGGTGTATTTTAGCTCACGATTCTTCAGGATATAGCTCATGAAGGCAATTGGTAGCTCATGTTTATCAGAGTCTTCTTAGGTTAAGACAACAGCCAGGGTATTATCTGTAGCATAGCAATAGATGATGAAATCTTAGCTGAAATCAGGACAGGCCAAAACTGGAGTTTTAGCGATAGATTTCTTGATACCCTCAAAGGATTCCTTTCCTTCAGAAGACCAACCAAATGTTTGCTTCCCTTTCATCATCTGAGAAATATTCAAAGTTAATTCAGCAAAATCAGGGATGAATCTTCTTAAAAAATTGATCTTATCGAAGAAGGAATGTACGCCTTTTTTACTGGTTGGGAGAGGAATTTGCTGGATGGCTTGAACTCATTCAGGATCAATCTTAATACCATCCTTGGAGACGATGTGCCCTAATAGTTTTCCTTATGTAACACAGAAGACAGATTTTTTAGGATTTAAAGAAATCCCATGCTCTCGGCATCTCGACAGAACCGTTTCCAGGTGATCGAAGTGATCTGCTCTTGTCTTTGAAAACACTGTCAGGTCATCAAGGTATATGAAAATACATTTCCCTTTCAAGCTTCCAAAAGCCAGATCCATAGCTCTCTGGAAAGTGGCACCAGCATTAATCAGCCCAAAAGGCATTCTCTTATAGGCAAAGGTACCCCAAGGAGTGGTGAAGGTTGTCTTGTGTTGATCTGCAGTATCAACCTCTACCTGATTGTATCCTGAGAATCCATCAAGCATAGATAACATTTCAGATCCTGTTACTGCTTGCAATATTTGATCCATCATAGGCAAAGGGTAGTTATCTTTCAGAGAAGCCTGATTCAGGTTCCTAAAATCAACACAGATGCGGATCTCACCATTTTTCTTCCTAACAGGCACTATATTTGTGATCCATGTCGAATGGTGAATGGGAAAAATAATTTTAGCCTTCAACAGCTTTTGGATCTCCTGAAAGATGGTGTCAGCTATTTTTGGATTGTACTGCCTCTGCTTCTGCTTAAAAGGCTTAATTCCTGGTTTGAGAGGAATAAAATGCTGCATATCTTTTGGCTTGAAGGCTTTTAGATCTTCATAAGAATAAGCAAGAACATCCTTATACCTCCTTAGAAGATCAATTGCTTTTCTCCTCTCGTCGGTTGTGCAACATTTTCCAATATTTACTAGCTTGGGGTCAGTAGAACTCCCTATATCAATCTTATCATACTCAACTGATTGCTGAGGTCCAGTAGAAGCTTTAGATTTCACATATCTGTCATGTTTATCAAACAACTCCTCCAAACTCACCAAACCTTTGGGAATCTTGTTTCCTTTGAGTTTAATGCACCCTTCCTGATCTGTTTCTTCTCCTTGGGTGACAGGATGGTCAGAGGACACACTCTCACGAGGCAG
This sequence comes from Taxus chinensis, assembly GCA_019776745.2. Taxonomy (NCBI): domain Eukaryota; kingdom Viridiplantae; phylum Streptophyta; class Pinopsida; order Cupressales; family Taxaceae; genus Taxus; species Taxus chinensis. The sequence continues at coordinate 676,456,575 of CM034146.1, forward strand.
GTTGTCACTTCCCTCAAAATACAGTTGTTCGAAATTACCCTTGAGTTCTAGGAAGGAAAGCAAATGCTGGTCATAGTTGAAAACTTGCCAGTTATTGGTATTGTCAGGTACACTAGGCCGGTGGACCATTTCAATAGTGAACTTATCCTGAGAGAATTCAGGATGGGGAATCAGTAGTGATCCTGAGACAGCCAGCGAATCAGCCCTGCTGTTCTTTTCTCTAGGTACTGCTTCAATGGAGAAAGCATCAAGGAATTCAATTGAATCCCAAACCTGATTCCGGTAATGCTTCAGCCTCCCATTTTTACCTGAAAAAGGCTTCTGACTTGCTTCACAATCAGCTCTGCATCACCACGAGCCAGAAGATTTTTTACACCTCGTTCTTTGGCCACTTGCAGTCCAACAATGAGAGCCTCATACTCTGCTGTATTGTTAGTGTTTTCGAACTGCAACTTAAATGAAAAAGGGTGTAGGCATCGTTCAGGTGACACTAGCAGGACACCAGCTCCAAAACCAGCTGAGGAACAACTTCCATCAAATTCTAAAACCCAAACACCATTGGGATCTTTAGGTGATACTTTGGAGGGTTGGATTTCATCAGGGGACAGAATCATGTAATTACCATGACCCATGTCCTCATAGAGTATTTGTGCCTTAGGATCATCCATTTTCTGCACAATATACTCAGATTGTTTCTCAGGCAGCAACTTCTTCATGTGTCCATTGACAGGTATGAGTGCATGTGACCAATCCATTTGAATCTCTCCACCCACATCTTTACAGAAGTTCCTACTTAGCAACATTCCATAAGAAGGAGGAATGTCTGCTACTAGGATGGTAGCCAAGACTTTCTTTTCAGGTAAAGCAGTAAAAGCCACTTGTGCATCTTTAATCCTTCCAACCAAAGTCACTTCCTTGCTTTCCATGGATGTAGTAAGATCCTTAAGTACGAGTGAGGGTCAAGCCTAAAGCATGAGCTAATTTAGCAGGCATCACGTTATCTGAGGCTCCAGAATCTATGACACAGTTATTGAGCCTATGGCCAGCTATAAGAAGTGTTACATAAAAAGGCTTGATTTTGTCACCAGGCGAGGTGACAGCCAGCTACCAGACTAGGCTGTGGTGCAGAAGGAGGAGTGGGAAAAAGGCCTTTAGAGGTGGTCTTGGAATGGGAATTAACAAATTGGATCATCTTGGCACAAGCTTTGGGATGGGTTTGATAGGTATTCAGCTTCTGAAATTTGAACCTTGGTCCTTTTTAGGTGATCAACAATATCAAAGGATCTAGAGGTGGATGGACCCATCATCATTTGGAATTCTAGGCTTATCAACTTTAGGAGAAAAAGAAGGAACTTTGCTAGTAGGATTGACAGGACTTACCTTTGGTGCAGATGAGGTAGGGATAGGAGATCCTCTTTTGGCAATTACAGGAATAGTTTCCGGCTGCTCCTTAGATTTCTTCATGGGCTGTGTTACTTTCTCCTTCTGCCTTGTCTGTTCTCGAGTCATGACAGCAAACGATTCACTGTTCATATCTGCTACCACTTCATCATAGTCATCTCCATCATCAGTGCCTTCGGTGGTAAAGAAATTAACCCGAGATCCCTCAAGTTCTTCCGCCTCATCATCAAATTCCTCCAGGAACTCCTCACAAGCTTCATTGTCCACATCATCATCTGGCTCTTCAACTTCACAGGTTGCATTCACAGGGACTTTAACAGGAGGTCCTTCAAGTGCTAGTCTTGTGTGGGGAGCAGGCAAACGATTTCTGGGCTGAAAATTTCTTCTTGGAACGTCTGCATACGGGGCATGCTGAGCTAATTGTTTCTTTATAGCGACGAGATCATTTGCAAGTTTCTGGACTAATGGATCAGTATTGGGTCCAGAGGTGGAAGAGGAAGAAGCAGCAGACTTAGATTTGGGAGGATCTCTTCTCAACTTCCCTGACATGATCAAGTCATCCTCGACACTAACAGCCAGTTCTTGATCCAGAACTAACGTTCCGAGATTAGCCCTTCTTAGAGCATAACTGACTTTGGGCGTTTGAGCATTTAGAAAGAAACATTTTTGAATTTGATCAACCGGTCGAGTATTTACAGGAATTTTGTTGATCAGTCTGTTGAATCGAGCCACAAATTCTCTCATGGGTTCTGATGGATCTTTCTTTATCTGAGAAATTTGGGCAAGCAGGGCATGCACATCTTCTGCCGGCTTGAAACGGATTTCGAACTGAGTTCTCATTGTATTCCAGTCGGTGATGGCACCAGCCGGAAGGTGATAGAACCAATCAGCAGTGTTATCTTGTAACGTCTCAACGAACAGCCTTACTGAGACGTCTTCATGTTCAACTCCCAAAACTCCACATGCAACTATGAAGGCTACAATGTGTTCATCAGGGTGTACTTTGCCATCACCTTTAAATTTGGGGAAGTTCTTTCGGTTGCCTCTAGGTAACTCATGCAAAGGCTGAGTAAGGGCCAGGGGCCCGACACGTTGACCCCATGGCAATTGTGCCGCCATTCTTGGAAATACAGCTTGGAGGGGAACTGTAACACCAGCAAGGATCAAAGCTCATAGATTGGGACTAGCAGGCTCTGAAGGAATACCACCTGTAGGACTTCTATCTCGAACAGGTGGAGTGCTCGTCGAACGAGTTCTTCTATTTGAAGGGAAAGGAAAACCCTGTTGCTCCAAAAGCTGAAACTGAGAATCTTCGATACCAAGGGCCCTTCTCCCTCGAGTGAAACGCGGAGTCGCCAGATCAAAGGATGATCAAAAAATTGCAGTACTGGAATGCGATTTTCCCCAGCAGAGTCACCAAAAACTGTTGGTCGTCAAATAGGACTTTTTAGAAGAGCAATAGTCAGGGGACAAGAAGTCCCTCCTCTTTAATGGGAGAGGTTCCCTTATTCAGAAACGAACTTATTTACAAATGTACAGGACATAGTTTTATGGTCAAACTTGGATATTACGAAAGTGTTTTCCATAAGGATCATCAATCACTCAAGGACTGAGGAAAGGGAATAAGAAGATGAGCAGAATAGCAACATTCAGAATTACAGATAGCAGAATAATTCTTCATGTATGCGAAGCTTCAAAGAATTTAAGACAAGATCATTTGCATTGGCTGAATGAGATTAAATTTAAAGACACAAAGTTCCATAAATAACCTTCTTCAGATTCATTCATCAAGGACACAAAGTTCCTTCTTGGTTATACAAGATCACTGTATTTGCAAAACTGAACAGTATGTAATCAGAGAGACTAACGAATCAGGAACAAAATGATCCTCACAATATTAAAGGAAAACACAGAGATAACAAGAATTAGATAGACAAAGAATGGAAAGCCCTTTTGTATTGATTTCTTTAAGATCTATTTACACTTTCAGCAAATACCCCAAGTTCTTCCTCCTTGCGTAAAATGGCGTGGAAAGGCCATTATATAGCTTTACAAGTCAGTTACTCTTCGTAACCGTTTCTTTTAACTAAAGAATAGTTAAGGACCGCCAATTGCAATACCTTAACTAATTACAAAGAATACGAAAAGAATGGGAAGAAGAGAAAAGAAAGGAGAAGGAGACAGGTGGCCAGCTACTGGGAGGGACCCACTGTCTTCAGAATCCGCTGCCTGAATTTCTTCAATGCCTCAGCTATGTCTCTGCCACGTGGAACTGACGTGTTGGCTGCAGACTGAGTCCAAAATCCCAGACACTTCTCCATCTCTTTATCAAACTCGACGTGAGTATGATAATCTTTATTTGCTTCTTCAATGGCAGATTGAAGAGAACAAATTTCCTTCATCTTTTCCTTAGAGATGGAGCTTTCCTTGAATAGATTATCTTTGACAAAAGCTCTGAACTGAGCTTTGATTTCTTGCAAGGACAGGGAAACACCAGAGTTTTCATCCTGAAGATGACAATGTATATCCTTGAAAGCAGCAACAGCCAGTGTCTTGAAAGCTTCTCCCTTCTGCCAACTGTTCTTCATTTCTCCCAAAGCTTCCTCCAAAACTCTGATCTTCCACTCCACGCTGTAGACCCAGGATTTTGATAGATTGTCCTTAGCATCATCGAAAATCTTATTCGCCAGTAAGATGTTCTCATCTGTCTGTCCCATAAGGCGAAGGTCTACTATACAACTGCTCCAGATTTTTAGTTCTTTATCCATGGTATTGATAGTGGAGGAGAGCTTCAGTTGCACATTACTCACCTTTTCGTGGAGTTTGAAAGCTTCATCGATGAAGTTTAATCCAGCAACAAGCATGTCATCCACCATGGCTTCAATAGCTCTGCCATAGACAGAATACTTGTGCATATCTTTGATACTTTGCACTTCATCTTGGCTTAGAATTACAGGAGGTGGAAGAGTAGTCAATGGGGTAGGGTCCAAGACTTTATCCTTAGATAAAAGAGACTTGATGAAACCTGTGAGAATCTGGGCTTGTTCTTCCAACTGTTCAATAGTTTTCTACCCTTTCTCTACCCTTCCAATGACTCTTGTGACTGTTTCCTGGAGGTTGTGAATTTCACCTTCAGGAGTAGACTCTCCCATAGGGATTCTTGAAAGCTCCAAGTCAGATGCCAGCAAGTCTGATTCTGATTTGTCTACTGTAGGCTTAGCAATCTCCAAGAATTGCTGACCTTGGGCATCAGACACTATTCTGGAAGTAGTTCTGGCTTTCTTGGCACGAGAAGGAGTGGTGCCCAACAAGGCTGCAACAGCATCGAAATTTGGTCCCGAGCTTTGTGAGGAGGATTTTCTCTTCCTTTTGTCAACCAAAGGTTGCACCCACGCAAAAGAGGAAGAAGAATCTGCAGGGGAAGCAAGGGGACCAATAGACAGGGAGCTCATGACACTCAGGGTCTGTGCAGCTGTTGACTCAAGCTGAGATGTGAGTAGAGCACTGGAGGCAATAGCGGTAGAAGAATCAGTAGCACCTGGAAGTTCAGTGCTCTGGACCTCCTTGTCCTTATCTGCTGGATCTTCAGGAACATTTGCAGGAGTTGGCATCTCACTTTCTTCACTTTCACTGAGAACAATGATGTTCTCTGGCCCTATAGGCAACTCTGCCTATTTTCTTGGAGGGTCATTCTCTGCAGGCTCCTTCTTTACCTCTTTGAGTTTCTTCTTATATACCTGGGTAGATGAAGAGGGAGTAGATTCAGTAGGTCCTTGTGTTGATGAGGCAGGAGGGGTTTGCATTGGTGTTTCAGACCTTGGAACTGATGCCTCTCTTATTGGTGTCGAATCATCCTTGGAGGAGGATTCTCCTGAGTGCCTCTTGAATTCTCGGATCTTCTTACTGAACCAGACCTTAGTCCTGACTAAGACTGGAGCAAGAATCTCAGCCAGATCATCCCTCTCTTTCCTGTTCCAATCCAGGTCCTCCAGAGGGGTGTGCTTAATCACATTTTCATACTCATATGAGTATAGATCAGAATTATCATCCTGGAGACCTTCAGGAACTTGGTACAGACCGAGTTCTTGAATCAATTACAGGGAGAACCTGCCACAATGCCTTCTCCTGGCTTCAAAATCATCTGCACAGTCAGCCCAGTAGTCTTCTGTATCTGCCCTATGATGATAGATTATCTTGATGTTCTGTTCAATAAACTTCTTCAAGTCAAAGCAGGTTCTTGGCTTGAAGAAATGAACAGTGATAGGGACCAGGGCTCTTTCTATGTTCTGAGCATCCAGAGCTGTTTTGCATGTGTAGTTTCCCAGAGAGATGGGAAAGTGCAAGCCAGAAATCTTCTTGTCTCTGCAAGTTCTGTGCAACTTGTCTAGTTGCTTGCATATTTCTATCAAGGCCATTTTATCATTGCAGAACATGGGAAGCCGTAGAGGAGTGCTTTCATAGCCAGCAAGCCTGATATAGGAAAATTTCCTGAATTGGATGAAATAGGCTCCATACTGCGATATCAGGTTCATGGCTTCATCTGAAAACCTTCTAGCAGTATCACCTTCGAGCAATCTGACCACGTACATGGTGAAAGCATCATTGACCCTTCTGAAATTCCGATTGCTGGTCTCCAGGGTGAACTGCGGGCAATAGGCATACACTGGATCATCTTTGTGTGCATCTATATAGGAGAAACCAAACCACTGCCTTGATGCTGCTAGGGTATACATCAGGTATGAAGTCATATAGAACTTCTTTGTTTGCTGAACGTTGGATAGCTGCTCCGCCAAATTCATACTGATGATCTCTGCCCAGTTGATGTTTTGTGTTCCCTCGCACACCATGCTGATGAGCGGGCACATCCAGAAATGAAACTCATTGGTGGAGGGCAAACCCATAACTCGAGCCAGCAGGATTATGAAGTCTGACAATTCTTCATTGAAATCTGCTCAGAAGAGGGTTTTGGTTAGGCGAGAAGCACCTTTCTTAGGGTTCTTCAACCAAGACTTCGCCACTCACGCCTTATATTTGTCACTGTCTTGATCGAATAGGGTCTGTGCTTGATCCCGGGAGACGACTATAGCATTGTCCAACTCCGGAATCCTCAGAGCAGCGCCAATGGCGGCAGCGTCCAGCTTGGCAATGAGTTCCCCATGTACATTTGTCAATTCACTCGAAGCGGGGTCGAAAGTGAGCTCCGCATGAAAGCACAGTATCAGCACACTGTACTGAGATTGGGAAACCACCGGCAAAAGCCAAACCGCTATCATGAATCGTTTGCTGCTATTGGTGTAGGGTTTGCATCTGCCATTCTTGCCCAAAAATCACCGAAGTCGAGATGACGAGCTTTGCTGTCCCCAATATTGCTAACAGCAGACTCAAGCGGAGAAATTTGCTCCTGTCCCTGAAACTTGATCTTCATATTGATAGTCTCGGAGCTGCAACCTAGACTCGGGAAGGAATTTACAAAGGGAGGGGATATTTGCGCAGGCTTTCAAATTGCAAGGGTTCGAGAAAAAGATAGCATGGAAGCAATGCGAAAAATGCAAAGGGGAAGTGCTCGTTATATAGCCGTTTGGAGAGAGGAATGAATTTAATGCGCATTGAATACACAACCACCAATTTGAATAGCATCATACTCGGAGTGAGCGGGGAAAAACTAAGTGTGAATGACACTCGGTACGCTTGGGACATGTGAGACGCGAATGCGCGAAACACGCGGCTCGGCCGATTCGGGTGAAACAGGGAGAGGATGCACAAATGCTTTTTGGAACGATTGGGACGAAAATGCGCGGAGTACGCGGTTCGGGTGATTCGGCCGAAATTGGAACAGTGGGCCCGTTTGGACTTGGGACATTCAGGACAAAAAGTTCCGGAGTACGCGGTTTGGTCGGTTCGGGCGAAATTGAAACAGCTTGCATTTTTCGATTTGGGACAAAGAGCTCTGAAGTACGCGACTCGGGAGTTTCGGCCGAAAATGGGAAAGTTCACACTTTTTAACTTTGGGACATTTGAGACATGAAAGTGCGAAGTACGCGGTTCGGGTGTTTTGGCCGAAATTGGAACAACTCGCACAATAAGTTTTGGGACACTTGGGACAAAACTTTCCGACGGGCCCGAAAATGGGACAGCTTCGGGGATTTCGGCCGATCGGGGAACAGAATGCACTTTCGTACTTGGGACAGTTGGGACAAAAAGTTCCGACAGGCCCGAAAATCACACAAAATGACCCAAAACACAGATTTTTTCAATTTCACGACTTAGGCACTTCAGAGAAAAACACTTAAACTCAAAATTTTGAAATTTTTACTCTTATCAGAGCGGGGAATTTTGAGTGGACAACAGGATGTTATGATCCTTATGTTTGGATTTCACTAATGCCTCGAGGTTTTGGTGTAACGGTTTATTACATTAATGTTTCATGTTTAATGACTCTTCACATGATCATTCTTCCTTCGTACAAGATTTCTCAAAGAACTTGGTGTTTGTAGGTTGACAAGTGGCACTTCTTTAGCTACTTTGATGCAACTAAATTTTGAGCTTCTCCATGAGATCCTTCAATTGGAATAAGGATGTTTCATGTTTTTTTCCACTTGAACTAGACCTTACAGCTTCACATGAAGATCAAGCATAGCTTGTAAGCTCAACCAACATCACACTATTTTTAACAAAACTGGAATGTTTCAACACTATTATGCACTTCATCAGGTATTTTCCTAGTCAATAATCTTTATCATACAACCACACCTCCTTTCGATGCAAATTGGGTTATACTTACCTTTAAACTGTTCCTCATAGACTTTCCCAACTGAAACAAAATTACGTCATAAATTTATCCATTGTTTCGAGATGAATCAATCTAATTTATTTTTCAACATATTTCTGACCTCCTTACAAACATTACCTATAATTTTTGGAATTTTTCATCGGTTAAAATTTAAGTTTCGATGAATTTCCAACTTCATGAGGATTACACTTGTAGTTTCCACCATGAAACATGAGCCAATGAAAAATCTCCATGCTCTTCCCAATATCAGACCATTGATAACCTTGACTGATTTCCGTAAAACATGAGTCAATGAGAAAGCTCAACACTTACTTTGTAATTGAATTTCATTTACAAAGACCTTGTTAGAATGCGAAGCATAAACCACTTGGAAATCTCCACACACCTTTGTGGTGTCATCCTTGATAGAGTGTGAAGCTTAAAATAATAAAATAACTCCACACACCTTTGCAGTGTCATCCTTGTTGGAGTGCAAAGCATAAACCAATAGGAAAACTCTACGTTCTTCACAATGTCAGACTATTCTTAATCCCTACTCGCCATCGTGAGAAACAAGCCTATAAAAAAGCTCCACATCCCTTTTAAAATTTATAGTATCAGTCTCCACATTTGCCAACTCTATGTCAGAGTGTGAAAGGCGAGATAATCAAAATGATCCACGCGTCTTTAAATTTCACGGTGTCAGACCGGATTTATTTTATTACAAGTTACTTCTTTTCTTTGCAACTGTTAGGCATACCTGAAATTTATCTAACCCTATTTATTCCAAAGGCATAAAGTCTGTGAAACATTTTTTCTCAAGGTGGAAATGGAATTATCCCAGATGTCTGTCAAGTTCTGGGAGTGAAGATGCATGAAGCATGTTGACCTATGATGATCCTCCTTTGATCTGGCTCACCACGCGAACCCGAAATAATATCAAATTTGGTTGATTTCATGGACCTCACATCCATTGGGTGCATCTTATTAAGAAAGTGTCAGAATTCCAACATGTGTCCATTATTATTGCCTTTTATCTACACCGTGTGTCACTACTTTTGACTGTCTTTTTTTTTGTTCATCATGACCTTATTGTTCTCTGACGTCAAGACTCATTTCTTCACTTTCGGATATACAAAAACTTACACAACTTGCTCAAAACACTTCGTGAGAATGTAGGAGATATCAAGAGCTATCTGGAACACCAAAAATTTCTTCATGAAATACCCAACACACTCTTGTACCTATAATTTTTTTTGAAACTGTCCTTTTTTGTAGTAGGCACATTCTCACTCTTCATTCTCACTACTTCTCCATCATTTACAAGCTTGGAACAATCCTGAGACCACTGCACACCATTGTTAGATACCTATCATCATGAAATTTCACTCCCCCTTTTCCATCAATGCCTTGTACATGGATTCTCAATCCTTCACAAGCTTATAATAACCATCTCATACTTACAAAACATCATATGTCATGGCTAACTTGGAAATAGATATGACTTGGAGAGCACTAAGAAACACTCTTCACACCCCTAAAACACCTTTATAGATACTTTGGACACATTTTGCATTCATACCAAACATTACAAGCTCAATTTGAGACACAGAAACCATGATATATACAGGACCTTGAACACTTGTGCTAAGCTTACAAACCATCTACATACCTCCAGTGGTCTCATGCCCCACTAACCAGGCTTGTAACATCCTAAAACCATCCTGGAACCTCTTTGTGAGCTCTAACTATCACTGAGAAGGCACTACCAATCAACATTCATGCCTTTGACTGAGCTTTAATTCACCATTCACACATTTTCCATCAATTCCACTTGACATCAATGACAACACCAATGGACAGGATTCAATAGTACTCACAAAAGGATTCAAATTTATACCAAGAGGGCTTCCACCACTAAGAGACAAATGGCTTAAGAGGATGTAATGTCATGATAGATTGCTACAAAAGTCTTTTAAGGATCAAGGTATAATGTCCTTTTGAGGCAGATATGGAGGGAAGTTATGCTTCTTTGGATGGTACAGATGTTGAAGGGACTGTTTTTGGTGTGACATTTTTAGATGTTTCTTGAGGGACGATTTTTGATTGAGTGACAATGATGAATAATCTTGACGAGGGGTGTGGCCCTAAAATTAAATGTAATGGACTTGAATTTTGTGTTGAGGAAGTCGGATGGTCACATGATATGATTGTCGCCTTTTTAGATGAACGGGGATATGGTCATATAATGGGTTTTTGAAGGTTGCATATGTAATTTTGGGTGACATGATCATCATAAGAGCTTTTCACATATTGTAAAATGGGTTTATTTTGTGCACAACTTGTGAAGAGCTTGCAGATGGGTTTGAAGGGAATGCAATTTATGAAGGTGTAATTTTTTCAAGGGTAGGATTGGGGGACATACCTGATTTAATGGGTGTTTTGTTTATTGTTTTTGTAACAAAACTATCGATGAATGATTCAGATGGTGGCTCTAGGATGGGAGTCTCAGATGCTCCAGTTGATTGATATTTGAATATGTTGATAGTGTGATGGGAATGGATGAAATTGGACTGTGGTTGACTGGTAGATGGAGAGTGATTTAGAAATGGTTCTTTAAAATTTTCCAAGTTTTGATTTAGAGGTGCGTTTAGGTTATCTAGTTGCAACACACTTTTGTTGATGATATTTTGAAGGGCGTTTCTAATATAATGACAAATTTTGATGTCATGGCCTTTGACCCTATGGTATTTACAATAATCATTATCTCTATACCAAGATGGATTTGAAATTGATGTATCGATAGGATGAATGGGAGGAAGGTTGAACATATTAACAACCATGATTTTATCAAAGACTGTGTTGTATGATTCACCAATAACTATGTGGTTGCATTGAGGATGAGATGATTAGGAGGCTGAATATTCTTTGGAAGAAGTCTTTACAACCATTGCATTTGTTGATGTTTTTGGTTTTTCATGGCTAGAGGATGGTTTGAAAGAAGAGTTGTGCTTAGGTTTCTTTGATCTATGTTTAACTTTACCATCTTTGAGAGCACAAAGCTCATGTTTACGAGCCATAGTAAAGGATTCTTCAAACCTTTACAAGGAATGAATTTGTAATGTGGACGAAATGTGTTTGGTATGGGAGTGAGAAAATAATTCAATTAGCTCTAGTTGTGGGAGGGAAAATGATAATTGGTTGATAATGCCCTTCTAGCGAGTGATAAAATTGGTGATAGATTCATCTTCAATTTTTTTGATGGTGTATAAGTCGATGATATTGATTTTACGTGCCATATTAATCGCAAAGTGTTCTAGAAATAGCTGCATGAGATAAGTGAATGAGAATAGTGAGTACTGGGGAATGTTGGTATACCAATCTAAGGCAGGACTAGTTAAGGACATGGAGAATGTCCTTAACATGAGGTCTTGGTCGTGTGCTATGAGGTAATAGGCATGTCAGAAGGCTCATATGTGTTTTTGAGGGTCTTCTTTGCTTTAGAATTTTAACAACTTAGGAATTTCCCAGTGTGGAGGATAGGCTTTTGTTGGTGAGAAAATTTATCGGGTGGACAAATTTATGGGTTTATTGCCAGCGCTCTGAGAACCGAAGTCCCTCTACTAATATGGTGCAGCTTCCATATTTACATGCACATTAAAAGGTGGATTTTCCTGGTGGCCTTGAAGCCGTGGATATAAAAGGGGAACTCCACTAACCCTGCGAAAAATCTAGCAATTTCTCGCTAGAGAAGACTTTGTCTGGAGAGAGGGAAAGGGTATTGAGAAAAGAGATAGGAGAACTAATGTTGCAATTAGAAACTCAAATTCATGCACACACTATATATAAATTTCCACGTATGTATTTATGAGAAGAAACAACTAAAACTTCCATGCTACTAGCTATAGGAAACCATACATACAAAGATGCACACATTCATATGCCTTGGAAAACAAAAACTTCTTCCTTAGCATTTTAATTAAAGTTGTACAAAGTAGGGAAAAGGAAGAAACATATGCAAGAGGAGGATAGAAGAAAATGGCTACCGCCTTTGTTCTCTCTAAGCACAATGTACTCTTGAGTTTGCAAGATCAATTGCCAACCCTTTGAAATGGGAATGGCTTTTACAATTTATAGGAATAGAATTGACTCTTCGTCTACCCATCATGACCTTATCATATGTCCTTGAATATGACTTAAGACTATTCATACTTCCACTGAGGAGAATATTTAAGTCCCTTTTTATAACATAGCAAGGCAACTTTTACATCTAAAAATATAAAGTTGCTTTCTAAAGTTACATTAAGGTCATATTAAAAAGTGCAACCCTCAACGCAAGAAATATAACATTGAAGAGAGAGAGAGAGAGTGTGTCGTATGAGAAGCGAAGAGAGAGAGAGAAAAAGAGAGAAAAAGAAGGAAGAATTAGAAACCGCCTCTAATGAAGTCCAATGAGCTGTTGCCGAGTGGATTTGATCAAATGCTCCAATTCAAAGAATTCTGAATCCTGTTAGAACATCTCAATCCCTCTCGTGATCCTGATGCTATATTGGCATTTTTAACCACATCCATTTTGTCTTCATGTCTCCCTTAGAAAAAAAAACATGTACTATTTTTAGTAAGTACACTGAGGTGGAAAAATCAAGATCCACGATCATTCAGGGCTACGATGTTGCAAGGCTTAGGCGCATACAATGCAAAATTTCTCCCTGCATTCCTCGTATCCTTCTGGATCAACTTTCTATACATTAGCAGGCACTCGACTATCACCACTACACTATTTTTATTAGAGGGTTCCAAAAATGTCTGTTTTGGTCTATTCTCAGTTGTAGTGCACCTCCATTGTCTTTGCCTCCTTTCGCAGAGCTTCTCCTCTGCGAATACGCACGTAATATCCCAAAATAGTAGTTCCTATGTAGTCATACAGAGCTATTTTTAGAAAAAATTATGGCTTATGGGATTCGGATTTAACTATCCCCACGAAGTTTTTTGATATGGGACATTTTTTTCACCAATATCACCCCTACGCAAATTTCAGAGCCCACCCACTAAGAATTTGACCCGTCCAGGAAGAACAATTTTGAAAGTTTTAGATTTTCGGAGCTCTAGTAGTGTCTTCTAGGTATGGAATTTTACCATTATTTGGACCTCCAAAAAGACTTGCAAGATCAATGGGTTTTTTCCTCCATTTGAGAATAAAACGTAATACTTTTTGATGTGGCCCTTTTTTCTTCTGGAGCTTCACGTGCAATCTATACCTTCGAAGAATCGAGCAACCGGTTTGACGGGAAACACCAAGAGGTTTTTAAAAACTTTCGTTGATTCCACCTTATAGAAAACTTAGCTTTCCACTGTGTATTTGTTTACCTCCTGATAGAAATTACGTAGGTCCTGTATATGATCTTTTTAATGAGCAATTAACTGAGATCAGAAGTGCTTCAGCAGACAACTTACTATTTTTCGTCAAGTGTCCGAATATACCGGTTTGCTAAGATCCATGTTTGATGTCTTACGTTATATGGCAATGGGGATTAATCCACTGTATGCTTCCTTCTCTGTTCTCCATTTCTTCTTCAATATCTCGATGAATTTATAGCAAGTGCCTATGAGACAACTTGTGTATCACCATGGAGTAGTAGTGATTTTATTCAACTGTGGTGAATCTGCACTGATGAGCTTTGCTTGTTTGACTGGAGTGGTGAACATAGTGTTCCTCTGTGGGTTTCTCTTCTGGTAATGGAGAAACTTACTAGAAACATTGTAGGCACCCGTATAGATTTATTTTTAAATTTTTGAGTAAGGGGTTAGGAATTTTCACCATTTTTATGTTTGAACAATCATTCTGACCTCATGATTATCTTTGAGGGATATCACTGTCTTCGCACAATGAGTCAAGATGGCGACACGTGGTGACGATCCAAACAGTAGGAAGTCAAGGTAGAAGAAGTTGCTTTAAAGCTATTGAGAATTGGAAAGTCGGTCACATGGATGTCCAAAAGGCTCCCATAGGTTTGGGATGGGTGACATATTTTTCATGTTTGATAGCCCTCACCTTAGGTATATAAGGGACATTAGTTTCCACGGTGGTCCTAGAGCTGACACGTGGCGCTTGATCCGACTGCAGGATACTTGGATGCTCCAAAAATGCATTTTTCAGGGGCTAGCAAGAGTCGGTCATGTGGGTGTCACAAAACTGACCATAACAACCATTAATGGGGCTAGGGCACATTTTTTCCATGTATGATGTCCCCCACCTCTGATCGTGATGAAATTGAAGGGACATGGTATAGTTTTTCCATTTGGTGGTCCTAGAGCTGACAACGTGGTAGCCCGATTCCATTGACGGATTGATGGGCAATGGATGCTCCAAAAATGCAGCCAGGGGGCTGAACTGTCGAGTCTGGAGGTCATATGAGGGTCTAAGAGGTAATATGGGGGCTGAGATCTTTCAAGGGGGCTAGACACAATTTTGTTAAACCTTGATCGTATTTTAACCTTGAGGGACGTCAGGGACACAACATATCATCGCCATGCAACTTGGATTTTGACACGTGTCCTCCCAAAATTTTTTGATTGGGAGTCTTTGAACTTATGTGGCAAAAAATAGTGATTTAACTTGAGCTCTCTGCCACTGGAATCCATTATTTGGATGATTTTCAATGTATATGGATCCTGAGATGGAATTTCATGGAATTATCTAAATGCAACAATGGTGGATTTTGATTCTGGAATAGAGGGATTTGATAGGCTATGAACCGCATGGTCGAAGAAGTGATGCACCACAACGAAGTTGCACTCCGTATGGTAACCTCATAGCCAACGCAATATGCAAGATTGTGAGAATTGAATCGGAAACGAAGATTGCACCACGTAAGAAGAATGGGTCTACTCCATGCGAAATCATGAGAGCTCGAAAAATAGGAAGTACAAATAGGGTGCAGTAATGTAACCCCCATGCCTAAACATGGAAAGAAAGCTTGCAATAGACGTTGACTGACAGCATAGTGACGTTGACATGACGCATAAATGACGCCACTAGAAGAGGAGTTACAATTCCAAATAAGGAATGTAACTCTATGACGCATTGACGCAAATGACAATGTCAGATTCTATGACAGAATCTGACACTTGTCATTTGACTTCCTAAGACCTATGACTCTCGCAAGGCGAGATGACTCACCTAGGTGATGTGGACGATGACTGGACATAGGATCACACACACCAACACCCCCCCTTCATCGAAGCCGAGGAAGAGGTCAAGTGATAAGCCAGAACAGAAAAAGAAGACTCCCCTAGACAACTAAGAAAGATGTGTCAATGGGCCCCGGCAACTAAAGGCCTGATAAGGTGCCCATGTATAAACAACAATCTTTCTGGAAAGAAGAAGAGGAGAAGAAGGAGGACTATATAGCCCGAAGAAGATGGGCGGCTTGTAGCAGACCTCACCCCAAGAAGAGATCATAAGTGAAGAAACTTCACCTCAGTGAAGGGCTTGGTGAATAATGTCTACAACCTGATCAGCTGTCTGAACATACTGTATGTCGATGATGTTTTCATGTATCAGCTCCCGTATGAAGTGCATATGAATCTCAATGTGCTTCATCCGCTGATGCTGAACTAGATTTCTACAAATCGAGATAGTGCTCATGTTGTCACAGTAGATAATGGTAGGCCGCCGAAAGTGGATGCCAAACTCTGTCATAATACCCTGTAACCAAACAGCTTCGGTGGGCGGCGTTAACTGCTCCTCTGTATTCTACTTCTGTCGATGATATGGCAATGGCGTTTTGTTTCTTGCTGGACCAACTGACAGGACCGGAACCAAGAGTGAAACTGTAGCCTGAGGTAGAGTTCCGATGATCTAGAGTCACCAGCCCAATCATGAGTCTGTAAATCCAACCAAGTCAATCTCAGTCCCTCCTAAGATAATGAATACCATCTGTGTGAGTGCCACGAACATAGTGAAGGATCCGCTTTAGCTGCTTTCTAAGTGCAGCTCATGAGGCTCCTGCATAAATCTGGACACGATCCCGACGGCATACGATAGATCTGGCCGAGTGTGAGTCAAGGTAGATCAAGCTTCCCAACTGACTGTCGATAAAGGGTACCGTCAACCAAGGGGGAAGAGCAATCAGAAACCAACTTAATCCTCGGAAAGAAAAGGAGTAGGTGAGGACTTGCAGTCGGACATGTGAAACCGAGCAAGCAAATCAAGAGCAGTACTTAGGCTGCGAGATCATAGATTCTCTGAGTCAGATTGTGAAATCTGGATCCCAAGAAAGTAATGAAGCAGATCCTAAGTCAGACATGGAGAACTTGTTGCCCAAGGAGATCTTCACAGAATCAATGATAGAGGAAGAGCTACCGGTGATCAACAAGTCATCAACATAGAGAACAAGAATAAGCATGGAGTCATCCTGTCGCATAGAATATACAAATTTGGGTCATAGTGACACCGAGTGAACCCTGATGCAAGTAAAAAGGAGTCCATCTTGGCATACCAAGCCCGAGGGGCTTGTTTAAGGCCGTAGAGAGACTTCTGTTAATTTGCAAACGAGGGATGGATCATGGACATAACCCGGAGGTTGTTCCATATAGATCTCCTCCTCTAGGTCCCCATGAAGGAAGGCACTCTTAACGTCCATCTGGTGGACTTCCCATCTGTTAGCGGCAGCGATGGCAAGGGTCAGTCGAATGGAAGTCATCTTCGCAACCGGAGCAAAGGTTTCTGTAGTAATCAACCCCAGCTACCTAGGAGAAACCCTTAGCTACAAGTCGCGCACTTTATACTTCTCAACTTCTCCATCTAGCTCCATACTTTGTTCAGATATACCCACCTACACCGAACGATTTTTCTTCCTTTCGGAAGAAGTGGTAAGATCCCAAGTGTCATTCTTTATGAGTGAGGAATACTCCTCATCCATGGCAGAATCCCACTCAGGAATCCCAGAAGCTTCGTGGAAGGACTGGTGGATCAGAAGCAGAGGCGAAGAAGGAGTGAGGTCCAGTGAAGTCTGAGCGAGTACGTCTCATCATCCAAAGGATCTCCAACTAAATCTCCAACACTTCGTAAGGTTTTCTTGGCCCAAAGAGGTCCCGGACGGCTCAGGCTCCGAGTCGGAAGATTCTTCACTTGAGTGCGAAGGGACATAGTCCTCATCATCACTACTGTCAGAATCAGAAGACTCAGAAGGTTTGATGGATCGGGAGGAGCAGGGAGAGAGGAGCACGCTCAATAGTATCATCATCTGATGAGTCAGAATCTGAATCAGTGAGCTAAAGAACCTCTATAGGTGGAGAAGTAGAAGTCGAAGAAGACTCATCGAACTTAACACTTCTCTCAATATATAGCTCATGAGAAGTAGGATTCATCAATCGATATCCCTTCACACCATCAGGATACCCTACAAATATACAAGGTTTAGATTGTGGTTCCAAGGCCTTGCGTTTCTTCTTGGGAATCCGAGCCATAGCCTTGGATATCGAAGACTCAAAAGTTCTCAACATCAGGCTTACGTCCAAACCAGGCTTCAAAGGGTGTCATCCCTCTTACTGCCTTGTGTGGAACACGGTTCTGAATGTAATTTACACAATTCACTGCTTCGGCCCAATACTGTGGAGGAAGAGACTTCGAGTGAATCATACAAGTGGCCATCTCCTTTAGAGTACGGTTCTTTCTTTCTACGACTCCATTCTGGGAAGGGCTATAAGCAACTGTATGTTGCAAAGAGATCCCTTCAGAAGTGCAGAAATCCATGAACCTATTGTTTACATATTCACCTCCATTGTCGGTTCGAAGAACCTTGATAGACCGTTCTGCCTGTTTCTCAGCAAGAGCCTTAAAGTCCTGAAAATGTTCAAAGACTTCAGACTTAAGCTTAAGAAAATATACCCAAGTATATCGCGAATAGTCATTAATGAAGGTTAGCACATAAAGAGCTCTAGTAAAAGAAGGAGAAGGAAATGGACCAGAAACATCGCTGTGAACAAGATCCAAGGGACGAGTGGCTCTCCAGGATTTTCCTTTGTCAAAGCTTCTTTCCAGGGTGCTTTCCAAGGGTACAACCCTCACAAAGTCCCTTAGAAAACTTAACTCGGGGTAGCCCATTGACCATTTCGTTTTGGCTCAATTGTTCAAGGTAACGTAATAATTTAGATGCCCAAAACGCTCATGCAATAACTTGCTAACCTCATTTGCATGAGTGAGCAAGGCATTGGGCATCGAATTAGAAGTAGAAGTGGGAAAAGGTATACAACCGTGAACGGTGATCTGCCTTTCCCTTAGCCACAGTAGCAGTCAGAGTTAAGCTCACAAATAATCACCGAGTTAGGACCAAATTCCACTCACATTCCTTCACCAAGGTGGGTGATTTGGTAAACCGATAGGAGATTGGTAGAGAGATTGGGAACACTCAACACTTGGTTAAATGTTCCACCTTCAATCTCTACCGATCCACTACCGGAAACCGACACATGTCGTGTCATCACCCAACGTGATTTGGGACATGCCACATGGTTCAATGCTAGAGAATTCAACCTCTGAAGAAGCCATGTGGTGCGAGGCACCGAGAATCGATAATCCAAGTTGATGATGGAGCAACTCTGGCTACGAGGGCCTTACCTTTCTTGTTTTCATTTTTAGTCTCCTTTTGCATTAGAAGACTCGGCCTTTCTGAGCATTTTGTTTAACGGATTCAGGAACACTTATTTTATTCTTCTCAAGTAAATGAGTTAAGTGATCAATTTGTTTCCGAAAACAATGTTTCTCATCATGGCCAGTATTCTTACAATAGGAGCATTTATACTTGCTCCTTCTGCACTTTAGGCTCAGAAGTCGAAGTATGAGTGATTGGCTGTAACTGGGGGTTAGGTTTGGTCTTGGTTTCTTTCTTAGGTTGGTCCTTAGTTTCTTTCTTCTTTTCAGTCTTCTTTCCCTTGCCTAATAATTCGCCACAAGGGCAAGTGACTTGGATTTTAGAGTCCCCATTTGAATGATTTTGTCCTGTTCTCGAATGAGTTGGGATGAAAAACTGTCAAAGGAGGGCATAGTCCAAGCACTCACCCAAGGCGGCTTTCGTGGCGTGAGAAAGTTGAAACGAAGGCAGAGTATTCAGGACCTAACTTAGAAAGAATCGACAAGATCAATTGAGAGTCTTTCTTATCCACTTTACATTCTTTTAGATAGCATAATCTAGTGCGGACAAATTTTGAGAAGAAGGCCTATAGGTTTTCAAAGTCACTAGGGTTTAACCCTAGTAGTTCGTTCTCCAACTCATGCGCTCTCATGTCATCTTGCTTGTCCAAACATCATCATCGAGCGTTTCCCACGCTTGATCGTAGGTGTTTGAGGAAGTTTCGATGTGGAAGAGCAAGTCGGGAGAAACGGACATACAGATAATACCTAAGGCTTCATCACAACGGTTGAACCATCTTAGATTTTTCGGGTTCATCATCTAGTTCGGTCTCTAGTTCCCATGGTAACTGCGGTATAACCCTTTACTTCGCTTAAAACCAATTATAATTTTAGATTTCCATTCGAAGAAAGTTAAAAGGTGTGAGCACTGGTGCTTTAGAGATGCATCCATAATGAAGAGATAGAACCAAGGAGATGCAGAAGGAAGGATGCAGAGAAAGGAACACAACCACCCCAGAACAAAATTACAACCCCCCTTGAGTTTGGCACTTTATAATTCAGTGCGTTGATTACAATCCAGTCCGTGCGTGCTGTGTTCCGAGAACCAGTTTGTCACTCACCTTGCAATTAGCGTAATAACGCGCAATGAGTGGAGACAACAATCAAGTGTTTTATGGAGGGCAACAACAGATCAACACTGCAAGCAAGCACAAGCAAAGAGAGACAGCAAGAGGAGGCGAAAGCCAAGAGCTGGTTGTGAGAAACAGCGTCTCACGTCGCACAAAAGAATCCCTTTGTCCGTAAGACTGTCGGCGGACGCGCTCACAAGTCCACAAAAAAAGGAATAGAACAAAACTTAAAGAAAAAATGAGCTGAAAAAAGCAATACAAAGACACCCCCCCAGAATGTGGCACTTTATAAAATTGGTGCGTTTACAAAACTAATGATCCCATCATCTAGAGTGTGAAAAAACATGCAACTTTGACTAAATAAGTGCTCAAAACCGAGGCAACGAGTCAAAAGTTATAGTAAAAAACAATTCCCGCAATTTGATGAGGAAAAAACCAATAAGCTTGCAAACGGATTAAAAAAGTGCCCTGAACGCATGCAAAGGGTGTCGTATGTATGCTCGTTGGAAATGGCACAAAATTTGAGGTAGAGTTTTTTTGTATTACGAGGGGGGATTAGCCACTTGCCAATCCCGGAACTCACCCTTCGTTTTCGGCACTTGATAGAAGGTTAGAAATACAACAATCCAAAGACCAAATTATAATGCCAAGGAATTTTTTTTTTTAAATAATGTGAAATTAAATAAAAATTAGATCTAATTTAAAACTAATTAGATCTAATCTAATGAAGATTTAGATGAAGATTTTTTAAAAAGATAAATGTTTCTAATTAAAACAAAGTTCTTAAGAAACTTGTAAGTGTTAGAAATGTTTTTTAAAAAACTTACTACAAAGAAGTTTGATTGTAAAAAAAACTTAGCATGTATACTTACATGGCTCGTTTTTTATAAAAAATTAGAGATTGAGTAAGTTTTTTTTAAAAAAGAAAGGAAGGAAACTTACCAAAACTGACTGGTGTAAGTGTACATCGGCACACAGAAATGAACAGTCATGTTTTATGTTGCCTACACCAAAAAACAAGGGAACAGACCGCACCGAGGATAAATAACAGCAGGGAAATGATGCCTGGCCACGCCAAGGGTGAAAAAACACTGTGAAATCTTTCCTGGCCACGTCAAGAGAGTGTATAGGCCGTTTTTGTTTTAGCAGACCAAAAAAAACGTGGCAAGTGATTTTTTACAACCTTGTGAAGCAAAAAAACGAGGGAGATGATTTTTACAACCCTGTGAAGCAAAAAACGTGGCAAAAGATGATTAAAAATGCATGAACCATCAAAAAAACGTGGCAGATGATAAAAAAATGCCTGAACAATTAAAAAAAACGTGGCTAATGATTAAAAAATGCCTGTGCAATAAAAAAATGCCTTGGAGAGTCCAAAAAATGCCTGAGCAGCCACATTTTAGCTTGCCCACACCAAAAAATATGGAAAATGTGATTAAAAATGTCTGGGAAGCAAAAAAAATGCCAGAGGGACAACAGTTCATTGAGTAGCAACCACGACTGAAGAACTCAAGGATCCTGCAACCACAGACAACATGCACAAGAAAAAGAACACAAAAAACTTTTCGAGAAAGCTTGTTAGAGATATTAGCAAGATAATTTCTAGAAAATGGTGATCAAAAGACTTGCATGCAGAGTAAAATAACGAAACCAAGTAAGAGTAATATCAACAAAAAATAAATCGAGTGCACGTTTACCCGATCTCAGCTCTAATACCATGAAAAGAGTTTGCGAGAATCAAATCGGAAACGAGGCACCACGAAGTAGTTGCACTCCAACGGAATCGTGAGAGCTCCAGCGATAGCAAGGAAAAAATTGATCAATAATGGAAGAACTTGCTCACCAGAAACAAATCTTGCATAGAGGAAAGACAACGGAGTGTCTTGGCATGCTCATAAATGAATAGAAAAGGGGTACATATAGGGTGTTGAGTAACCCTAGTGCATGACACATATGAAACCCTAAACTTAACCCTAAACCTAACCCATGTGAGGTGACCCTCCAACATGAGAGGAGGACACATAGGATAATTCACACTAAAAAAAATGGAGGATTTTGATTTTGGAATAAATTCGAGAGGCTATGGAGGCATGGGGGAAGAATGGCAAAAAATTGGCTAAGTATTGAAATTTATAGATTGAAAATGGAAGAGGAGGGGATGGGGGGGAATTTTTTCCCCCTTTCATCCCTTTGGTCAAATGGATTAAGGGGACATCAATTTCCACTTTGTGCCTCATTGCGACAATTTTCCTTCATTGATTTGGTGTGCACTTTGGAGAGGGCGTTGAACTTTAGCACTTGGGGGCTTAACTGACAAGTACATGGTCATATTGGTGACCTGGGGACTAAATGGGGAAAGGGGGAATTTTGTGTCCCCTTTATAAATTTCCTAAAGGGAAAAAAGGCACAAGAAATCTTGTCAGGCTCCTGGTGCTGACACGTGTCCTCTATGAAAAATGACTATGGGAAATCGTGCCTTGGGACCAACTTACAAAGACCATATCTTGGGCTCCAAGATGAGTTTTCAAGTGAAATTTTATATGAAATTGACTAGAAAAATCCCACTAAATTCAATGGCTATTTTATCAAGGTCCATTTATGATTGAAACACCTCAAAAATAACCCTTATTTCTCTGGCCCTACCCATTGTGCGTCAGAAGAATGAGTTGCCTAGGGAAGTGTATGATGCTTCAATATGTGTTATATTTTCCACCATGTAGGGCATGGAAAATGATTTCCATAGATACTTTTTTTGATTTTGAATATTCACGAGGCTCCTAGAAACTTACTTTAAAGCTTTGGTCTTGTTTCATGGTACGTGCTCCTTTAGGCCTGAAAACTGATTTTGACCAACTGGCCCTAAAAACTTCCAAATCTTCCATGAATCCTAAAAAATCCTTTCCTTGATGTTCTTAGCCCTTTTATACTCCTCCATGATTAATTTTTCTCCTTTGATCTGCTCCAGGGTTGGTGCACGGGTCCTAGGAAGGCTAATGGTAGCCCTTCCTAAAACTGCTTGAAATGCTTGCATGGTTCTAGAAGATCCTAAATCACCTAGGGGGATTGATTTTACTTTCCTAAATCACCTAGGGGACACTTGAAATTCACATAGGGATCATTAGACTGATAGGATAGGATTGGTGGTTGGGATAAACTGACCTAGGGGTGTCTTGGGAAGGTATGACTTTGAAAATTTTGACATTGTGGTCTTTGTCATGCTTGAAAATTGGAAATTTTCCTGTTGCACATTTACATGACAACAACTTGGCTCTAGCTTGGGGACATGTTATGGAATGAGTGTAGTCGAAGAAATGACATGAGAAATCCCAGAATCTCAATCTTAAAATACATTGACCAGTGCCTTATCCATTGGGCTTTACATGGAGTCATTTATAACTTGTGAGAGATATCCTAAAAGGAAGAATACACACACACACAAACACACATGAAAAAATGGAAGGGAAACACACAAGAAGGGAAAAAACACACACATACAGAAAGGGAAATTATATACAAGGAGAGGGGTATTTACAGAGGTAGGAAAACAATATATACATACCCAATTGATGGGTTGAGAAAATTACATGCCATCATGAAATAGTTGATTGAAGTCTGACCTTTGAAGCACAAAAATTGTTATTTGATCAAACCATGCTTTTGTGATGACCTTGCATGGCTTGAGAAGAAGAAGACTGATCATGATTCCATCCTCATACTCACACTGCATTGAGAACGTTCTTTCATCCATTGAAAATTTGGTCACCTTCTTGAAACTTTTACATTTTGAATATTCCTCTTGATGTCCCGTGCGACCATGAGACACCATTCCTTTGTACTTTCAAGATTGGAAACATGTCAACCTTAACATGGAGACATTCTTCATCCTTGGATTGCAGCTTGAAATCATATCCTATATTAGTAAGGTACTTAGAAAGGAGTGAGGAAAAACTAATTTCCTTCCTGTTCAAGAACTTCTCTTGACATCTCACTTTGTTTCCCAAATTGATTACTTCCCAAAATAGAGGCTATATCATTGAGATGGAGGCCCCCATCAATCTTCGTGAAATTTTGCAACATGGGAACATGTTCAAGGTATATTGGAGCTTGAAGAATGGTGAGCATATTTTTATTTTGAATTTGTTGACAAGAGTCCCACACACCTTCACCTTGTTGTTTGGAGAAATTTTCATCATCATCCATCTTCCCGAAGTTCATCTTGGTATCATTTTCCAAATTGTAACCCTCAACTTCTTCATAGAGGCATTTTTTTACCTTCAAGTGCATTTTTCCATATGAGATCTTGTTCTGTACTGGCAGAGCATTCTGAAGTAGCAGAAACAAGTTGACCTTGAACATACTCCCAAGAGTCTTGCAATTTTTTTACTTTGTTTAAAATAGTTCTCTTCAATGCAAATCAAATCAAATTTTCCTCATTTTTTCCTTCACAACAGAGGTTTTGTCCTCAAGATTGAGGAATTCCAAAGGAGATTCAAGAACCTTCCTTATTTTTCACTCATAAACTTCTTCACACAATGTGGAAGAAAAATACATGCTTTCACGTTCACTCTCATCAACCAAAGTATTGGGGAAGTCATCAAGCTTATCCAACTTCTCCATCTCAACATCAAAAATTGGTGTACCAAAATAGGAAGCAAAAATTGATTCATACCCATGTCTTGCATCTCCATACCCTGGGTTAAGAGTTCCATACTGAGTTGAGGATCTTTAGTCTCTTCTACAACCTTCAAGATGTCTTACATAGATGATTCTTCCAAGTTCACCATAGGCTCATCTTCATTTTTATTGAAAGAGTCTCTACATTGTGCCTCTAGCAGATGACTAAAAATTTGATCCATCTAGGCCCATGATTGATTTGAAACATCCTCGTTCACTCCTTCCATGCTTTTTGTTTCCCAATATTCACTTTCTTGCAAACACAGGGCATACTTGATTCAGGACACATTCTGACAAGGAGAAGAGGTCCATGCTTTGTGGGAAGGGCACTCCTTCGAGCTCAAAATCCATATCATCTTCTTGATGGGAAACATAGGACCATGTTGGGGTGGAAGCATGGGAAGGATCATCAATTCTATCTTGATAATTCATTATTGAATCTTCATGCTCATATGGACAATGAAAGACTTCATACTCAACGTGTTGATCATTCTACTCCTTGACTTCAAGAAGGAAGTGGGCCTCTTCTATTTGGTTATTCATGATTGAATCGGGAAAGGATTTTGGTTCTTCATTTGTCTCCATTTCTTCATTCAACATTCCTTCATCACTTGAATGATAAAAATAGGAAGGAAATTCATCCATGACCATCTTAAATTCACCATCTTCTGGTCCATGATGCAGGATTGATCTCAGGTGTTTCTTCACATACCTCCATTCTATCATTAATTGAAATATTGAAATTTAAAAGGAGATTATTCATGCTTACTTTGAACTGATCATCTTGTATTTCCTCATCATTGGTGGAGTCTTCAGAAGGCATTGAATCATCCATTATGTAACAAGAATATTCCTCTATTGAATATATTACTCCTCGCATGGGTTGTGCCTTGAGCTAAAATGAATTGGTGAATGGTGGTTCCATCTCCATCTCCTTCTCATCATCTTCAAAGGTGTTTCTTTGATTTCTAATGGAGGGTTCAAGAATAATATCTTTTTCGGTTGACCTTGCATCATCCTGCCTTTCATCATATTCCATAGTGCTGATTTGATCTTCATCGAAAGGCTCAAAGAATAGGATTCTCTTCAACAACATTTAGGAATATTTCAGGGATGAATACCCTATAGTATGAACAATATTCAAGATATTCCTCCATAGGAAAAAAATTCTCTTCTTCCTCTTTGCTATGGGCTTCTTCAAGCTTGCTCATACATCTCTTGCATAGCTTCAACATATTTCAGCATTTTGAGGTAGATTTGGGGGCTGGAATTTCCTTGCATAGTGCTTATGATTCTTTCCATATACTCAAGTTTTAAGATTCCCATTTTATCATTCCTGTATGCAAGGAAATCATCCCAAGGGAGGGTGATGAAAGACATGGCCCCGATATTTTCATTCAATTGTGCATAAGTGAGGGTATTACCTTTGGCATATTCTTGAGCTTCACACCTTATCTTATATTTTCCTTTTCCAACAACTCCCTACTTTATTCTTCAGGAAAGTTTTAATTTCTTTCCTTTGTCCTGAACCAGGTTCTTGCTTGAAGTAGGATACCCTTTTACTACTCTTGAATTATCCTTTTTGCAAGGACTAGTCCAAAACCATCTGATCAACAATCTTGATTTCTCTGCAACTATCTTCTTCTTCTTCTTTGTTGTCACTCATTGGTACTTCACTCCAATCTAGAAATTTATTCATCATGATGTGGGAAATGAACTTGACAAGTATTTGTTCCTTGACGGAGTCACCTTAAAAAATGATCTTATTTGAAACCTGATTTTTTTGGATATTCGAATATAATTTTTTTTGGATTTTCAGACCTTGCAGTCATATTTTGGGTGCACATGCTGCTAAATCTGCCCCACGGTGGGCGCCAAAAACTGTTGGCGAGAAAATTTATTGGGTGGAAAATTTTTGGGTTTCTTTCCAACGCTCTGGGAATTAAAGTCCCTCTACTTAGATGGTGCAACTTCCATGTATTTGCATGCACGTGTAAAAAGGTGGATTTTCCTTGGCATGGCCTTACAGCTAGGGATCCAACAGGGGCACTATACTGACCCTGCGGAAAAGCTAGCAATTGCTTACTAGAGAATACTTTGTCTGGAGAGTAGGAAAGGGGAGTGAGAAAAGAGATAGGAGAACTAATGTTGCAAGTAGAAAATCAGATTCCTGCACACACTAGTTAGAAATTTCCACACATGCATTTATGAGAAGAAACAACCAAAACTTCCATGCTACTAGCTAGAGGAAACCATGCATACAAATATGCACACATTCATATGCCTTGGAAAAAATAAACTTCTTCCTTACTTAGCATTTCAATTAAAGTTGTACAAAGTAGGGAAAATGAGGAAACATATGTAAGAGGAGAATAGAAGAAAATGGCTATCTCTTTTGTTCTCTCTAAGCACAATGTACTCTTGAGTTTACAAAATCGATCACCAACCCTTTGAAATGGGAATGGATTTACAATTTATAGGAAGAGAAATGACTCTTCATATACCCCCCAATGACTTTTCATATGTCCTTGAGCAACTTAAAACTTTTCAACTTCCTAGGAGAATATTAAGTCCCTTTTTATAACATAAAGGTGACTTTTACATTAGAAATATAAAGTTACTTTTAATTTCATTAAGGACATATAAAAAGTGCACCCCCAATGAAGAATTAGAACATGGAGGAGAGAGAAAGTTGGGGGAGGGTGAGAGAAGAGAGAGAAAGAGAGAGAGAGAGAACAGAAGAATTAGAAGAATCCACTCCTGATGAGGTCCAATGATCTATAAGATGATCTGATGAAATTGATCCTTGATGAACTTCTGAACCCTTTGGCACATTTCAATCCTCCTTTATTGATGTTGCATTTACATTTTTATCCACTTTCTATTTTTAGTATGCCTCACCATGGACACATGCTATTTTTAGTAAGTGCACTAAGGTGGAAAATTTTGATCCAAGAACTACGGGGCATGATAGAGCAAGGCAAGACACATGCAATGCAAAAAATTTCATGACGAATGGATCAGTAGGGAAAAATTTATGCATGGGTAAATTTTACTGTCCCTACTGCACCAAGGGGATGAGAGGGACAGAAAAATCCCACTTTGTTCCTAGAGGCATGATTTTTCACTTTAAGACTTGAAACTAGAGGGAGATTTGGGGAGTGTGAATACACACACAATGCAAAAAAATTGGGATCAAATGAGAAATAGAGAAAAATTTATGCATGGGCGCATTTTACTTTTCCCCATTGCACCTTTTCAAAGGGACATGAGGTGCACAAAAATGCACCTTGCACTTTTGAGAGGCAAAACATAAGAATTTGACCCACCGAGAGAGTGAACTTGAAATTGAGATTTCTAGAGCTCCTAGAAGGTATTTTTGGATGAAATTTTACATTATTTTGACTCTAAAAACATCCTTTGATTCAATGGGATGGGTCTCATATTTTTAATTCTTCCTGAAAGCTCCCTGAGATGGATCCTTGTTTTTTTTATCAGGATTGTCAACTGTCCCTGTAAGAAACTCCACTGAAAAGCACTAAGTGTTTTTTAAAAACATGATGATTCCAAACTTTGTATAGGATTATCTTAGCTTTCCAATGACTTACTTTATTTTCCTCCATGACTCTTCTATGAGATCTCCTGGAAAATCCGTCCAAAGAGTAGGTACCTATTTACCCAGAAGTGCCTAAGAGACAACTTACTATTTTTAGTAAGTGTCAGAATTTACCTCTCCCAACTCCAACTGATGTTTCCAAACTTGAATGTTTATCTCCTTGTATGCTTCCTTTGTGAAATCTGCCTTTCAACTCACTATTTATAGCAAGTGCCTATGAGACAACTTACTATTTTTAGTAAGTGGTGATTTTTTTGGCTAAGATGATTGCACTGATGAGTTTTTCCTGTTTTACATTCCTTCTGTACACAGTATCCTCTTGGGTTGCTCTTCTGAGGTGACTTACTAAAAATTACAGGCACCCATATAGGGAACTTACTATTTTTAGTAAGTATTCATTTTCATTTTTTTCTGCTCTGAACAATCATTTTGACTTCATGATTATCTTCAGTGCACATTGCCTTCGCCATAGCCACTTTTGATGATGAATTCCAAACATTGAAAGCATATATAGGAAAGCTTACTATTTTTGGAAAGTGGATTTCTAGTGCTGGGTTTGTGATGGAACACATATTTTTGTGACTTCAGCTCATTTTGCGATCTTATCCTCAAATTTCACTTGATTTCGCCCACCAAAATGCTTGGAAATAAAAAATGAAATTTTTACCTAGCAAGAGCTTCGGGCACAAAGCTACCATGACAAACATTAATGGAGTCATGAAGATTTTTTTCAGGTCTGGTTTTCACCTCTGATCATGATGAAATTGACTCCATTGGGATAGGTTTTTCATTTAGAGTCTATGTGCAAATTTTTAGCTCGATTCCATTGTCAGAATTGATGGGAAATCTGACGAATGTGAGCTAGGGTATGAAATGGGTTTTTTTATGAAACAAATGATTTAGGGCATCATTCGATATCTTTTTCTGCATTTTGATCATCTTAAAAATTAGGAAGTTTCAAAATATCTCATCTCAATCTGTGCTTGTATTTTGCAAGATATGAATATTTTTTTATTGGGAGACTTCGTAGTTATCTGGTGAAAAATATTCATTTTTCTTCATTTCTTCACCGTTTTAATCCATTATTTTTATGATTTTTTTTTTTTGGATGGAGAGGAATTTCATGGAGTTATCTAGATGCAAAAATGGAGGATTTGGATTTTGGAGAAAATTCGGCAGCATTTTGGCAGGCTATGGAGGATGTGGGGAAGAATGGAAAAATTTGGCTAAGTATTGATATTTATAGATTGAAAATGGAAGAGGAGGGGATGAGGGGGCATTTTTGTAATCCCTTTCATCCTTTGTAAAAAGGGATTAAGGGGACATCAATTTCCACTTTGTGCCTCATCGTGACACTTGTCCTTTTTTTATTTGGTGTGCACTTTGGAGAGGGGGTTGAAACTTTAGCACTTGGGGGCTTAACTGGCAAGTACATGGTCATATTGGTGACCTAGGGACTAAATGGGGGGAGGGGGAATTTTTTTTCCCCTTTTAAATTTTATAAAGGGATGAAAGGGACATGAAATCCTGCCATGCTTAACCACAAGGTTTCCATGTGTCCTCTATGAAAAATGGCTAAGTATGAGAAATCGTACCTTGGGACCAACTTGCAGAGACAATATCTCAAGCTCCCAGATGAATTTTGGGTGAAATTTTATATGATTATTGATTGGAAAAATAATTTTGAGATACATTGGTGAGGGTATAAAACTTTAATTTATCATTGAAACACCTCCAAATTTCCCCTTATTTCTTGGGACTACCTCCAGTTGTGCATCAGAAGAATGAGTTGCCTAGGAAAGTGTATGATGTTCCAGATGTCCCATATTTTCCACCATTTAGGGAATGGAAAATAATTTCCATAGGTAACTTTTTTGGGTTTTCAAATCCTCATGAGGCTCTTAGAATCTCTATTTGAATCTCAGGTCCTCCTTCACGGTGCGTGCTCATTCGGGCCCAAAAACTGCTTTTCACTGAATTGTTTCCAACACCTCTGAATCTTCAATGAATATTTAAAAATAATTTCCTTGATGTTCCTATCACTTGTATAATACTCTTCTATAATGTATTTTTCCCCTTTGATGTACTCCAGAGATGGTGTACTAGTCCTAGGAAGGCTAATGGTAGCCCTTCCCAAAACTGCTTGAATGCTTGCATGTTCCAGAAGATCCTAAATCACCTAGGGGGATTGATTTTACTTTCCTAAATCACCTAGGGGGACACTTGACATTCACATAGGGATCATTAGACTGATAGGATAGGATTGGTGGTTGGGATAAACTGACCTAGGGGTGTCTTGGGAAGGTATGACTTTGAATTTTTTTGACATTGTGGTCCATTGTCATGCTTGAAAATTGGAAATTTTCCTGTTGCACATTTGCATGACAACAACTGGCTCTAGCTTGGGGACATGTTATGGACTAAGCACAATGAAGACATGACATGAGAAATCCTAGAATCTCATCTTACAATACATTGACCAGTGCCTTATCCATTGGGGCTTTACAGGAGTCATTTACAACTTGTGAGAGATATCCTGAAAGGAAAAACACACACACACACACACATGAAAACATGAAAAAATGGAAGGGAAACACACAAGAAGGGAAAAACAACACACAATAGGAAAGGGAAATTATATACAGGAGAGGGGTATTTACAGAGGTAGGAAAACAATATATACACATACCCAGTGACGGGTTGAGAAAAGTACATGCCATCATGAAATAGTGGATTGAAGTCTGACCTTTGAAGCACAAAAATTATTATTTGATCAAACCATGCTTTTGTGATGGCCTTGTATGGCTTGAGAAGAAGAAGATTGATCATGATTCCATCCTCATACTCACACTGCATTGAGAACATTCTTTCATCCATTGAAAATTTGGTCACCTTCTTGAAACTTTTTCATTTTGAATATTCCTCTTGATGTTTTGCGACCATGAGACACCATTCCTCCATACTTTCAAGATTGGAGACATCAACCTTAGCATGGAGAAATTCTTCATCCTTGGATTGTAGCTTGAAATCATATCCTATATTAGCAAGGTACTCAGAAGGAGTGAGGAAAAACTGATTTCCTTCATGTTCAAGAACTTCTCTTGACATCTCACTTTTCTTCTCCAAAAGTGATTACTTCCCAAAATAGAGGCTATATCATTGAGATGGAGGCCCCCATCAATCTTTGTGAAATTTTGCAACATGGGAACATGTTCAAGGAATATTGGAGCTTGAAGAATGGTGAGCATATTTTGATTTTGAATTTGTTGACAAGAGTCCTGTGCACCTTCACCTTGTTGTTTGGAGAAATTTTCATCATCATCCATCTTCCTGAAGTTCATCTTGGTATCATTTTCCAAATTGCAACCCTCAACTTCTTCATAGAGGCATTTTTTACCTTTGAGTGCATTTTTCCATATGAGATCTTGTCTATGTACTGGCAAAGATCATTCTAAAGTAGCAGAAACAAGTTGACCTTGAACATACTCCCAAGATTCTTGCAATTTTTTACTTTGTTTAAAAATAGTTCTCTTCAATGCAAATCAGATAAGCATTTTCCTCATTTTTTTCCTTCATAGTGGAGGTGTTGTCCTCAAGATTGAGGAATTCCAAAGGAGATTCAAGAACCTTCCTTCTTTTTGCACTCATAAACTTCTTTGCACAATGTGGAAGAAAAATACATGCTTTCACGTTCACTCTCATCAACCAAAGTATTGGGGAAGTCATCAAGCTTATCCAACTTCTCCATCTCAACATCAAAAATTGGTGTAATCAAAATAGGAAGAAAAAATTGATTCATACATGTCTTGCATCTCCATAGCCTAGGTTAAGAGTTCAGACTTAGTTGAGGATCTTCAGTTCTCTTCTACAACCTTCAATATGTCTTGCATAGATGATTCTTCCAAGTTCACCATAGGTTCATCTTCATTTTTATTGAAAGAGTCTCTACATTGTGCCTCCAGCAGATGACTAAAAATTGATCCATTTGGGCCCATGATTGATTTGAAACATCCTCGTTCACTCCTTCCATGCTTTTTGTTTCCCAATATTCATACTTTCTTGCAAACACAGGGAATACTTGATTCATGACACATTCTGACAAGGAGAAGAGGTCCATGCTTTGTGGGAAGGGCACTCCTTCGAGCTCAAAATCCATATCATCTTCTTGATGGGAAGCATAGGACCATGTTGGGGTGGAAGCATGGGAAGGATCATCAATTCTATCTTGATAATTCATTATTGAATCTTCATTCTCATATGGACAATGAAATACTTCATACTCACCGTGTTGATCATTTTGCTCCTTGGCTTCAAGAAGGAAGTGGGCCTCTTCTATTTGGTTATTCATGATTGAATCAGGAAATGATTTTGGTTCTTCATTTGTCTCCATTTCTTCATTCAACATTCTTCATCACTTGAATGATAAAAATAGGAAGGAAAGTCATCCATGACCATCTTAAATTCACCATCTTCGGTCCATGATGCATCGGATTGATCTCAGGTGTTTCTTCACATACCTCCATTCTATCATTAATTGAAAGATCAAAATTTAAAAGGAGATTATTCATGCTTACTTTGAACTGATCATCTTGTATTTCCTCATCGTTGGTGGAGTCTTCAGAAGGCATTGAATCATCCATTATGCAACAAGAATATTCCTCTATTGAATATATTACTCCTCGCATGGTTTGTGCCTTGAGCCAAAAAATTGGTGAATGGTGGTTCCATCTCCATCTCCTTCTCATCATCTTCAAAGGTGTTTCTTTGATTTCTAATGGAGGGATTCAAGAATAATATCTTCTTTGGTTGACCTTGCATCATCCTTCCTTTCATCATATTCCATAGTGTTGATTTGATCTTCATCGGAAGGCTCAAGAATAGGATTCTCTTCAACAACATTTAGGAATATTTCAGGGATGAATACCCTATAGTATGAAAAATCTTCAAGATCTTCCTCCATAGGAAAAAACTCTCTTCTTCCTCTTTGCTATGGGCTGCTTCAAGTTTCTGGTACATCTCTTGCATAGCTTCAACATATTTCAGCATTTTGAGGTAGATTTGGGGGCTGGAATTTCCTTGCATAGTGCTTATGATTCTTTCCATATACTCAAGTTTTAAAATTCCCATTTTATCATTCCTATATGCAAGGAAATCATCCCAAGGGAGGGTGATGAAAGACATGGCCCCAATATTTTCATTCAATTGTGCATAAGTGAGGGTATTACCTTTGGCATATTCTTGAGCTTCACACCTTATCTTGTATTTTATTTGAATCTTTTCCAACAACTCCCTACTTTCTTCTTCATGAAAAGTTTTAATTTCTTTCCTTTTTCATGATTATAGGTTCTTGCTTGAAGTAAGAGACCCTTTTATTTCTCTTGAATTATCCTTTTTGCAAGGAATTGGTTTGGAACCATGGCTGATCAACAATCTTGATTTCTCTGGCAACTATCTTCTTTTCTTCTTCTTCATTGTCACTCATTGGTACTTCACTCCAATCTGGAAATTTATTCATTATGATGCAAGAAATGAATGTGACAAGGATTTGTTTCCTTGATGGAGTCACCTTAAAAATGATCTTCTTTGAAACCTGATTTTTTTTTTATATTTGAATTTTTTTTTGATTTTCAGACCTTGCGGTCATATTTTGGGTGCAGATGCTACTAAATCTACCCCACAGTTGGGTGCCAAAAACTGTTGGCGAGAAAAATTTTCAGGTGGAAAAATTTGTGGGTTTCTTTCCAACGCTTCTGGGAATCGAAGTCCCTCTACTTAAATGGTGCAACTTCTGTATTTGCATGTGCACCTAAAAAGTGGATTTTCCTAACAGCCTTGCGGTCAAGGATCCAATAGGGGCACTCCATTGACCTATGCAAAAAGCTAGCAATTTATTACTAGAGAATACTTTGTCTAGAGAGTGGGAAAGGGGAGTGAGAAAAGAGATAGGAGAACTAATTTTGCTGGGTATAAAATCAGATTCCTGCACACACTAGTTAGAAAGTTCAACACATGCATTTATGAGAAGAAAACACCAAAGATTTCAAAACTACTGGCTAGAGGAAACCATGCATACAAAGATGCACACATTCATATGCCTTGGAAAATAGAAACTTCTTCCTTCATTAGAATTTAAAATAAAGAGTTTTACATGATAGGGAAAATGGAGGAAAATAGAGAGGGGGAATGGAAGAAAATGGCTATCTCCTTTGTTCTCTCTAAGTACAATGCACTCTTGAGTTTACAAAATTGATCACCAACCCTTTGAAAATGGGAGGAATTTTGGTTTTATAAGAAGAGAGGTGACTCTTCATATGACCCCCAATGAATTTTCATGTGTCCTTGCAACTTAAAACTTTTTAACTTCCTAGGAACTATTAAGTCCCTTTTTATAACATAAAGGTGAATTTTACATTAGAAATATAAATTTCTTTTTAATTTTATTAAGGACATATAAAAAGTGCACCCCCAACAAATAATTATAACATGGAAGAGAGAGAAAGTTGGGGGGGTGAGAGAAGAAAGAGAAAGAGAGAGGAGAGATGAAGAAGCTGAAGAAGAAGATGACACTCCTAGTGAAGTCCATTGATCCTTGTAGATGGAATGCTCCAATGTAGTGAAACTCTAAATCTTTGAACTCTTTGCACCCGAGAAAATCCTTCAAATGGCTCATAGAAGACACCTTGGAGATTAAGTGTTTAAAAACACTACTAAATGGTTCTATCGATGACCATAAACATGACTCATGAAGATCCCCCTCAAAGAGATAAGAATCTCACAACTGATGGCCCTGCCAAGTTAAATGGACAAGATGTTTTCCTGATGATTGCAACTTGTCTTCACTTACACATGATATACATTCCTACAACTTGACTCCATGAAGTGAGTGTTCAAAAATACATTGTTGAGGTCCCTAAGAGATCTATTTTTAGAATGATCTATGAGAAATGTGTATGATGATCCTGAATCCAAATGATTTGAAATGAATGTTATCCCTTGTATGTGTCCATTTTGCAAAAACTACCCCTTGAATATGACTTACTATTAATAGCAAGTGCCTAGATGGGAGACTTACTATTTTTAGTAAGTGGTGATTTTACCTTTCTTGAGATCATCTACATTAATGAGTTTCTTCTATTTATTTCTACTGTGTATAACTATCTTCACCTCGAACCACTTCTTGGAGGTGACTTGCTATTTTTAGTAGGCACCCATATAGGGGCTTACTATTTTTAGTAAGTGGTCATTTTCACTATTTTTTTCTCTGAACAATCATTCTGACCTCATGATTATCTTCAGTGCACTATCCTTCACCATAGCCACTTTTGATGATGACTAACCAAACATAGCAAACTGTGTAGAGGAAAGCTTACTATTTTTAGAAAGTGGGTCTATGGTGCTTGGTTTTTGAAAGAACACATATTTTCATGGATTCAGCTTGTCATGTCGTGATCTTATCCCCCAAATTTCACTTGATTTTACCCACCAGAATGCTTGGAAATAAAAAACAAAATTTTACCTAACAAGAGCTTCAGGCATGAGCTACCATGAAAACCATTAATGGAGTCATGAAGATTTTTTTAGGTCTGGTTTTCACCTCTAGATTATGATGAAATTGACTCCATTGGGATAGGTTTTTCACTTGAATTATATGTGTAAATTTTTAGCTTGATTCCATTACCGGATTGATGGGAAATTGATGAATGTGAGCTAGGGCACAAAATGGGGTTTTTTTATGAAAAAATGATTCAGGGCATCATTCAATATCTCCCATTTGTTGCATATTGAATTGTCTTAAAAAATGAGGAATTCTACAAAAGATCACATCTCAATCCGTGCTCTGAATTATGAGATATGAGCATTTCTCATGTTTTTGACTACGAGGGTTTTAAAATGAAAAAATATTCATTTTTTCTTCATTTTTTCTTCATTTTAATCCATTATTTTTATGATTTTTGTGATAGATAAAGAGGATTTCTATGGAGTTATTTGAATGCAAAATGGAGGATTGGATTTTTAGAGAAAATTTGGCAGAAAATTTCGGCAAGCTATGGAGGCGTGGGGGAAAATGGTGAAAAAATGGCCAAGTATCCCAATATTTATAGATTTGAAATGGAAGAGGAGGGGATGGGGGATTTTTGTGTCCCTTTCATCCTTTTTCGAAAGGGAATGAAGGGGACATAAATTTCCCCTTCATGCCTCATCGCGACACTTTTCCTTTTTTAAGTGGTGTGCACTTTGGAGAGGGGGTTGAACTTTAGCACTTGGGGGCTTAACTGACAAGTACATGGTCATATTGGTGACCTGGGGACTAAATGGGGGGAGGGGAGAATTTTTTGTCCCCTTTTTCTCATTTTCTAAAGATATGAAAGGGACATGAAATTCCCACCTTAACCATAGGCTGCCATGTGTCCTCTATGAAAAATGGCTAAGTATGAGAAATCACACCTTGGGACCAACTTGCAGAGGTAATATCTCGAGCTCCCAGATTAATTTTGGGGTGAAATTTTATATGATTGTGACTGGAAAAATCATTTTTGAGATGATTTTTTAGGGTATAAAACCTTGAATCTATCAGAAACACCTCAAAATTCCCCTTCTATCTCGGGACCACCAGTTGTGCATCAGAAGAATGAGTTGTCTAGGAAAGTGTATGATATTCCAGGATGTCTCATATTTTCTACCATTTAGGGAATGGAAAATAAGTTCTATAGGTAATTTTTTGGGATTTAAAATCTTCACGAGGCTCTTATAATATTTTTTTTATGCTCAAGTAAACCTTCACAGTTTGTGCTCGTTTGGGCCCAAAAACCTACTTTCACTAAAAAAATTTCAAAACCTCTAAATATTCAATGAATCTTTAAAAATAATTTCCATGAAGTTCCTAGAACTTGAATACACTTATGCAATGATTTTTCCCCTTTGATCCTCTCTAGAGATGGTGTACTATTCCTAAAAAGGTTAATGGTAGCCCTTTCCAAAACTACTTGAATGCTTGCATGTTCTAGAAGATTCTAAATCATTTAGGGGGATTGATTTTACTTTCTTAAATAACCTAGGGGGACACTTGGAATTCACATAGGGATCATTAGACTGATAAGATAGGACTGGTGGTTGTGAATAAACTTGACCTGGGGGTGTCTTGGGAAGGTATGACTTTGAATTTTTTTGACATTGTGGTCCATTGTCATGCTTGAAAATTTGAAATTTTCCTTTTGCGAATTTGAATGAAAACATTTTACTATAGCTTGGTTATGGACTGAGCGCAATGAAGACATGACATGAGAAATTCCAAAATATCATATTACAATACATTGACCAGTGCCTTATCCACGGGGCTTTACAGGAGTCATTTAAAACTTGTGAAAGATATCCTGAAAGGAAGAACACTCACACACACAAACACACACAAAAAAATATAAGGGAAACATGCAAGAAGGGAAAAACAACACACAATAGGAAAGGGAAATTATATACATGAGAGGGGTATTTACAGAGGTGGGAAAACAATATATACATACCTGGCGACGGGTTGAGAAAAGTACATGCCATCGTGAAATAGTGGATTGAAGTCTGACCTTTGAAGCAAAAAAACTATTATTTAAGGCCTACCCCCTCACTTCATAGTCCCATAATGATAAGGGTGTCGGGTGTTTAGGCAATATACCGCCCACCATCTTTTTTATACTCAACCAAAACACTGAGTCGACTTATCCTCTTGGTGATGAAATCTAAGTAGTTCCACCTGGGTAGGATTTTTTTGATGCAAGTTTATGTTGAAATTGGTTTAGTTGTGTGTGAGGGAAATTAAGTAAAATGCAATTCATTAATATCCTACTTAGACTAGATGATCATTGCGACGTGAAAGATTCGTTTCAAGTCCTGAAAAGAAATGTGGGTTCGATGAAGACAATAAACAAAATGTGATGCAAAGAACAAAATTAAAAATAGAACGTATCTATAATTTTGATTTTGGTTTTTATATATTTTTAATGATTTTTATTTATTTTTGAAATCAAATGCTCTAAAGAACATAAACTTGTATGGGTTAGCTGAAAATAGAAAAGTAAAAAGAAATACAACCTTGAAGGTATACTGACTGACTAATTGAAAGCAATCCATAGAGATCGTCGACGATTAAAAGTAATCGTAAGTGTAAGCTATTAAAAATATGCTGATAAACAAGAAATTAAAGCACTGACAATAATACCTCCTCCTTCACGATTTCAGAGCAAACCTTAGAATGGGCAATGAAACATGGATGGGCTCTGATTGCATGATATGTAGGTGCTTTCCTTAAAATATAGCAAGGCCTTCTCTGCAACAAGATCAACTTACATTGCACCAAAAGGAGAAAGGATTATGTATTTGGGGTGGTTCGAGATGAGACTATTTGGGCATTAGGATGAGGTGGAGGGATGTTCTTTGCTCAAAGGATGCAAGTACTCGATAGGGAAATAAATCTTATTCTCCCTGTGTTAGAGGGGAGGGGTAAGACTGTATTTATAGCCTAGGGAAGTGATTAACTTAGAGTAATTTAATAATCATGGTTTGAAAATGTGGGCAAGATTATTTTAGTGGGGACCACGAAGAATGGGTGAGGATTTGATTTTTAATTTTTAATTCAATAGTAGAAAAACATGGAGAATAATGATATGCGCTAAGGATTATGCCATTTTTAGATTTGGAAGGGATAGCTAATCAAATTATATTTTAATAATTCAAAGTTTATTTTTGTGGGAAATGTTGTGGGGGAATTAATTGATTTAAGATAGATGTGAAATTAGGGTGTCTACAGTAAGCGATTAACCAAAATTGCTGGCAATTTACCTAAATCACAGATGATTAGACAAAAGCACTAATGATTATAGATCTAATAAGTTGAGAGCAACTATAATTTAAATTTTAGAGAAAAATGAAAGAGAATAAAGGTCCCACTAGGCATGCCAAAATGTACCAGAGAGATTTTTCTTTCCTATTCTAAATTCATAAAATGGAATAACAAAACTAAACTGACCTCAGAGGATGGTAGGGTTTACCGATACCCGCGATGATTGATGTTGATACTAATGGATGTCAAGGTGGATAGAACTCCTCCTTTCACTGATGAAGAAACATGTAATAAAAAACAAATAAACAAAGAACATTAGATAAGATTGATAGATGAGATACTCAGAAAAATCTGATTCCAGGAATTGAAAGGGACTTTCTTGGAGGATGTCAACTCATTTTTAAATAATTAAGTGAATTGATAATCATAAAATAATAGACAATGATAGATCATAGATAAGATAGGAAGGTATAACTCAAGGTCAAAAGGAAGGTCATATTCTACTTCATAGGTAGCCTAAGTTAATGTGGCGGCTATCTGTACAACTTCAAAGTAATTGTACTGATAGTCTATAGTATCTTGTTGAATCTCGTGGAGGAACTTGATATGATCCTTGATCTCTTTGATGTTTTGTGTGAATCAAATGGAACATAGTGTGAGCCTATGGAGAATTTCAAATTGTTCCCATTTTTGTGGGAATTGAGGTGGGGGAATTAATTGATTTACTATAAATGTGAAATTATGTTGTCTACATTTTCCTCTCTTTGGAAGGGTACTATGAAAGTAGTGTATTTTCAAAGAAAGTAGATGAGATGGAGTGAATATGCCCCAGGTGGTAGGATTGAATTTTTTTGAAGAGATTCTTCTTGAAGAAGGTGTTCCTTCGATAAGAAGTTGTCAGAGGAAGAAATGAAGAAGCATTCTTTAAGTAATAAGTAGAACAAACTCTCACTTGTGAGAATGGGGGAAGAATTCAATATAATTTTCCTAAGAAAAAATTTGAGTGAATGTTTGTTGGGGAGAATAGAAGGTGGTGGGTGACGGATGTCATGGTATCCTCTGAAGATGAAAATGTCATGAAAAGGTTTGATTATGGATAGATGTGATGATGCCCCCCTCAAGAGGGTTGACAAGGAATGGAAGATACGAAAAGAGATCTCAAAAAGAGGAGAGGTTAATTTTGCAGAGAGGAAGACATGAGAACGAGGTGTAAGATGAATGATAATGACCGCATGACGTAAATGGAGAAAGGATTAAATCTAGCCTTGAATGCTAGGTGTGAGGATGTGTGGAAATGATTCAATGGGAAAGAGAAAATGGAATGTATAAGAGTGGTGGTTGATTATGAGAAGAGCAAGAAGAGGCAATGCTAGGGGGAAAGACAAGGGTATAGAGACATAGAGGCGGGAAAAAAAGGAAATGAAAGAGGTAGAAGATAATAAGAGAGAGGGATGATAGGGGAAGTAGGGAATGATTTAGGACAAATAAGAAGAAGACGATAAAAAATGATAAAGCAAAGGGTGAAATTATGAAATAAAAAAAGCAGAGAGAGTCAAAATAAAGGGAAGATACAAATGAAGAAGAGTGAAGGAAGGGAGAGAAATGGTGGAAAAATGAAAGAGATGATAGAGATGAGAAAAACAATAAACTGTAAAAGTAGAAGATGAAGAGGACAATGGTATGGTGAATGGGGAAAAATAAACAAGAAGGAAAAGACAAGGTGGGAATAAAGGGTAAAATCAAGAAAAAGGGAGAGAAGGGTGGGAAAATGAAGGAGATGAGGATGACAAAGAATTTAAAGAAGACAAAAGAGGAGGTAGAACAAAGAAAAAAAGAAACTATGAGGGGCCAGTAAAGTGTGGAAAAGATCATAGAAAAGAAGAGAAATGGGTGCAGAATAAGTGAAAAGATAGGGGTAGTAAAGAAAAGGAGGGCAGGTCAGAAGGAAAGTGAAAATGATGGGGGAGGAAGGGAGGACAGAGCAA
Organism: Taxus chinensis; assembly: GCA_019776745.2. Lineage (NCBI taxonomy): Eukaryota > Viridiplantae > Streptophyta > Pinopsida > Cupressales > Taxaceae > Taxus > Taxus chinensis. The sequence continues at coordinate 676,497,611 of CM034146.1, forward strand.
ATACAAGGAAAATATTGAAGGAACCTGGTCCTTGGAAGGAAGACCAAGGTAAATAATATGGAACAGACCACATGGAGATGCATGTGGAGGGTGGGATGATAAATAATATGGGACAACACTGAAGAGCCAGGTTATCGATGGGGAAGTAAGAAGGAAACATGAGGTAAAAAGGGGAAGAAGATGATACAAAGGAAGTGAAATAAGACGAGGGGTGGGAGAGAGAAGAGGATAACAAAGAAAATGATGCAGAAGGAAGGAAATAAAGAGTGGGAATAATAAGTGTAGAGTGAGAAGTATAAGGAATGTAAAGATAAGAAAGAGGGGAGGAATGACACAGATTAGAAAAGATACGAAGATGCATGAAATGAGGATACAAGGATTACAAGATAATAAACAAAGGATGTATGATGAAGACATTAAATATATTGAAGAGGGCAAAGAGAAGATGGAGAGGTGGGGAAGAAGTGACAAGAAAGGGTGGGAGTGGAGGAAAAGGATGGGAGAGAAGAGAATGGGGGATATAAGAGGCAATGCCAGTGAGGGGGCGTTAGGGAAACTCCACTAACAATGAGTGGTGGGGAAGGATGAGAGAAAAAATGAAGAAAGGGAGAAAGTAAACAAGAAATGGAAAGGGTAACACTAACGAAGGGACGTTAGGGAAAGCCCACTAAAAATTAGTGGTGTGCCTAGAGGAAGGAATGAATGAAGGGAAAATGGAGAAGGTCCAAGGGAGTGAATGAGGCCACACGAAACGAGGGTTGATGAGTTTTAGGGAAATTCCACTAACAATTATTAGTGTGGGAACATAAGATGATGATGAAATAATGTTAGAGGAATGTTAACAACAATGACGAGTAAGCATGGGGGTAGATATGTGGGAGAATTGGAGAAGATGAAGTGAAAAGAGTAAAGAAAAGGTGAGGGATTAGTTATGACAAGGTGAGGGTGAGGAGAGGATGCAGAGGATGAGGATGAACAAGGTGGGGATGAAGAAATAAGAAATGAAAAGAATGGGAAGAAACTGTATGAAGGATGATGGATCAAGAAGGGGAAAATGGGGGAAAATAACATGATTATAGGCGGAACATATTATACGTATGCCATGAGATGATAGGTTGAGAAAGGATAATGGTAGGAGGAAAATGTGGTTAGTAGGGAAGACCAGGAGGAAGGAACAATCAATGAAGGAAATGAATAATGAGGTAAGGGAGAGGTTTAGAATGATGAGTTTGACTTAAGGAGAACCCTTAAGTGAAACTATCATGTGATGGAAGTGGTTAAGTAAGATTGCCAAATGAGCGACACTGGAGATGAAAAGTGGGAAAACAAGAAGTGGTGTTTGCGAAAATAGGGAATGTTGAGAAAAAGTAAAGGGTGAGGATGTGTAGTGATGGGGAAAGGAAAAAATAAAAATCATCCTTAAGAGGGACTCTTAAGTGAGATCGCCAGGCTGCACGAGTGGTTAAGTAAGATTGCCAAGCAAATGATGGTGATAGTGGTGGTAAGAAGATGTGGAGATGGGGAATGAAGAGAAAATGTGGATGGTGAGAATATGGAGTGATGGGTGAGTGCAAGATGACATGTCATCCTTAAGAGAGACTGTTAAGTAAGATCATCATGCCGCCATAGTGGTTAAGTAAGATCGCCAAACCGATAGGGATGATATGCAAGGAGAAAGAAAAAATTATATTGGGTACATAGGTGGAATGGTTGGTTGAAGAAGATGATCACAACTAGAGGCGAGAGAAATATGATGGGAGAAGTATGATGGGATGGGGGAAGGCCATAGAGCAGATCAACCTTAAGAGGGAATCTTAAGTAAGATTTTCATATGATAGGGATGGCTAAGTAGGATTGCCAAGCTGAAGAAGAAGAAGAACAATGATAGAGTTGGTGGGAATAGAGTATGACAAAATATACTAAAGGGGAACCCTCAAGTGAATTTTCCATACTATGAGAGCGTGTAAGTAGGATGACTAGATAGAAGATGATTTCGGGGAAGGATGAGAAAAGAGTGAGTGATGTATGCCATAGTGGAAGAGGAGGTGAGATGAGGTGGTAATAAGGAAGAAAGGAAACAATGGAGTGTAACATGAATGGATGGAGGAAAATATGTGGTGGAGGGTGGAGAGTGTGAGAGGAATCCTTAATTGGGATGCCCTCATGGTGAGAGTGATGATGCAAGAATGATAAGAAGAAGAGGGGGAGTGGAAAGTTTTGCACGGTGGTGATTGTCGTTTAATGAGAGAGGAGATGGTGGAGAACCTTCTACAATAGGAAGATCTTAGGAAGAGGGTATACCTCCACCGAGAGTTACACATAGGAAGGCTGATTAAGTAAGATTGTCAAGTAGGAAGTCGAAGAATGAAAGGGAAGAGCACAACTGGGTGAGAGGGGATTGGAATGGTGAGAAGGGTAATGTGGGAATAAGTGGTAGATGAGTAGAAACAAGGAGCAAGGATGAATGGATCAAATACATGGTGGACCATGATGGGGGATGAGGAGTTTCTCTAAAGGGAATGCTACTTGAGAAAGATCTTCAAGTAGGATTTACAAAAACTGCAACAGTGATCAAGTAGGATTCTCAAAATGGGGAATGTATTAGTACAGGTGAATGGATGGGGTGCAAAGTAAAATTTTGATCATGCAGTAAGATACTCACATGGCGAAAAATATATTAATTTTAATATATCACATAATAAGATGGATCATTATATATAAGATTGGGATGACTAGACTATAATATGTGTGAGAACATAGACAAGAGGCCATTAAAAAGGTTTGATATCCCAGTACTATATGCGAGTGGAAGAGAGCATAAATAGAGGTCGTCAAGAAGGTATGATGCCCCAATACGATATGCAATCATTTAACATACGTATATTAGAGAGAACACCATGATACATGAAATCAAGATTCCCTTTGTAATATATCAAAGATACAATAAATCAAGTAATCACTTTTAACTAATAATGCAACACAAGAACCAATAAATGTGTCCCTAAAGTATTCCACAGTGAGGATTGATTGTATGTGCCCCTAAATAAGGGTACAAGGATATAACAAAGAATTGGATCATTGTCCTCAAACAAGAAAACAATGAGAGCTCAGATTTGCCCAAAGTAAGGATTCACATTGAGGAGAACTGGTTTGAATTTAATAGTCACAAGGTGTTTAGATCATTCATTGGGGATAACAGTTCAAAGGATAAATTGTGTTGATTATTTTAGAGTTTTTGTGGTTTTTTGTGGATTGTTTTACAATTTTTTTAGAGTTTTTGCGATTTTGTGGATAATTTTTTTTAGAATTTTGAAAAGTTGTCAAATGTTTTTGTATTTTGGATATTTTCTAATGTTTTTGGGGATTTTTGAGTTTTTCTAATGTTTTTGGAGATTTATTTTGGAGATTTTACTATTTTAAAAAAAAATGGGGAATTTTTGAGATTTTCTAATGTTTTTGGGGATTTTGAGATTTTCTGATGTTTTTGGGGATTTTTGGATATTTTCTAATTTTTTTGAGGAGTTTTTGAATTTTTTGATACTATTTTTGAAGATTTTGTGTTGGTAATTAATGGACCAAAATTCAAACTTATTTTGAGAGGTGATAAAACCATGATATCAACTGTATATATTGTGTTTCGCGTGGTAACTCATGCTTTGAATAATACAAAACATATTTCACTACATTAACATGGATATGTTGGTGATAATATGATGGAAAGAAGTTCCAACCCCATTCTCGATTCCATACAACTAGTAAGATGTGAGGGCTCATCACCAAGAATCAATAAGGACACAAGATGTAGATAATGAAGATAGATATAAATGTTAATAACAGTCCCTTTGGGAAATTACAAATCCATTCTTGTTAAGGTCACCAAACCAGTTTCAAAAAAATGACTTTCACTCTATAGGTCATGTGCTAGACTTACACAGTTATGTGGCATGTTAATTGGTAAAATATGAGATGAGGGGATAGTTCTCTCTTCACTTAGGCATCTAAATTACTTCTTTGGCGATTCTATAATTGTAAGCACTTTAAAATTTATAAGATTGTTTTATTTATTGTAATGACTCCCTATACTCTTTCCTCATGCTATTAGTAAGAAAGCAAGGGCTCATCACCGAAGGCAAAACATAGGTAAGCAAATTCCTTATATATATGTATGTATGTATGTATGTATGTATGTATGTATATGTATATGTATATGTATATGTATATGTATGTATACATATATATATATATATATATATATATATTATTTGTGAATTTTTATGATGTTTTTAATGGTTTTGATTTTTATGCTTTTGTGAATGACCCTCTACGTTTTTTCCACATGCCACCTGCAAGAGGCAAGAGTTTATCACTGAAGACAATATGTAGACATGAGTAAGGACACCTGCCTCTATTCCCGGTCTCACATTACTAGTAAGAAGTGTGGGATTAACACCAAAGACTGTGATGAACGAAAGGTGTGATAATGAATTATTCATAATTTATTGAATTGATTGAATTTGAAAATAGTGTTTTTTATTTAGGAAGGAATGATTTGCCCCCAATCTTAACCACACATGAATAGTAGGATGTGAGGGTTCAACACCGAAGACTAAGATGGATGATCAAAAAAACCGGGTACAGAAGTTTAGCATCTTTGGTATTAAATAGATAATTGTTCTTTCGAAGGGAATATATTACCATCAGTAAACTTCTAGGTATGATCATTGGTGAAAGCGACTGAAAAGTGCAAGATATTATAAGAACTATGATACTTACAAAGACCTAATAGGATCTATGTTAGTACATGTCTCATGATAATGAGTATGAAGATATGATTTTGATAATGAGAATATCTGTCTAATGGAAACAAATAATTTTAAATTATTTGCAGAGATGAGTTAGACAGAAGGAACAATGTACAAGTCGATTGTCTCCCAGGAATAGAGAACATCTCAAGGAATGGAATTTCTTTAAATGTACTATATTCATTGGTTCATCAAGTTCCTGACCATCTTCGGTGGCCAATTTATAGGCTCTGGAGCCAAATTTCAGTTGTAATTACATAGGGTCCAAACCAATTAGATTCAAATTTTCCTTTTTTTCTCACTCTTTAGTGGTATTCTCTTTATTTTGTTTTAGAATTAGGTCACCAACCTTGAACTCTATGGGTCTTACTTTTTTATGATAATTATCATTGAAGCCCGGTTTTGATAGACTTGAAGATGATTGAGGGCATTAAGTCGTTTTTCATCAAGAAGCTCAAGCTCGTGAAATCATAATTGTCGATATTCATCTTCATCAATTATATCTTTAAAAATATATTATCAAGGATGGGACTTCAACCTTCAATAGGTAAAATGGTTTTTTCAACCATAAACTAAGGGGAAACAAGGTGCCTCCTATGTAGGTGTGTGGTAAGATGTACGGTAAGCCCAAAGATTGGGGTAAATTTGAGTATTCCAATTATGTCCATGGGTGTTGGACGATTTTTTCCATGATGGATTTTAAAATCTTTTTGGTCCCTTCTGCTTGGCTATTACCCTGGGATGGTAGTAAGGAGTAGACCACTTAAGTTTGATGCGGATACGTTTGGCAAGGTCCTTTACATATTGGTTTTTAAATGATTTGCCATTATCTGCGACAATAGCGAGGATGGAATGTCAAATCACCATATGATGATATTATTAAAAAATGAACTTCAATACTTGGCTATCGGTAACATAGGTGAGAGGCATATCTTCTACCCATTTAGTGAAGTAATCGACAGCAGTAATGATGAACTTGTGTCCGTCGAACGACGTTGGTTTGATTTTACTGATGAGATCAAGTCCCCAATTGAGATAAGAGTCACATGGTGTGGTGATCAATTGCAATTCTTGGGAAGGTGCATGGATAAGATTTTCATGTTTGTTGATAGACCTAGACATCATTTGACAAAATGTACATGCGTCACTTTTCATGGTGGGCCAATAATACCTAGCTCACAGGTATTTTATTGGATAAAGGCTATATTGTTTGTGTGCACTCCAAAGATACCAGAATGGACTTCAATTAGGACACTCGAGGCTTCCTCATTATTAAGACATCGAGAGTATGGAGACATCATAACCTCGTTTATAAAGACTTTCTACTAAAATGATGTAACAAGAGGCACATTGTGCTAAAGTGCATGTTTATGCATTGGTTTCATGTCAGTAGGAAATGTTTTATTGCGTGAATGAAGGTGTAAATATCATGGTACCCAAGGGTTATTTGGACCCACAATTTCACATACCATAGTGTTTTTAAGAAGTTCATAAGCAGGCATTAAGAAATATTCTATAAGAAAATGTGTTTAGGGTTGATTAGATGTGATTTCTAACAGAGATCCAATAGTTGCCATAGCATTGGCATATTTTTTACGAATTCTAAGGAGTTGATCAAAGACTAATCGATTGAAAATAGCTACAAAGGCTATCTATCATGTGCTTATATGGGAAGAAGTTTTTCATCCTTAACCTAGTATTCGTTAGTAACTTATTTAATGATAAGTAAAGAGTCACCAAATACAGCTAGCTCTTTAAGATTTCCAAGATATAGATATTTTCAACCCCAACTCTTTAAGGTTCCAAGATATAGCTATTTTCAACCCTGCTATGAGAGCTTCATATTTTACAATATTATTGGTACAATGGGAATGATAATCAAAATTACTTGGGGATGACATGTCTGTTAGGTGTGATAATAAAAATACCAGCTCCTGGTCAATGGAGATTTTAAGATCCATCAAAAGAATAGAGTCCAAGTTAGCGCAATGTCTATGTACAGAAGATCTTCATCAGGAAAAGTAAAATGAAGTGGTTGTATTCTGGGAAGAGGTACCTTAGAAATTTGGTTTGGGAGGGCATGTCATTCAATTTCTCTCTGAGGAATGAACTCGACATCAAATTCACTAAGTAGGATGACCCAACTAGACATTCTACCTATGAGAATAGGTCGAGACAAGAGATACTTGATGGGATCAACCTTAGTGATCAATTTAGTAGTGTGATTAAGCATAGTAATGATGTAATTTATGGAATGCAAAAGGCGACCACCAAACATACCTTTTTCGACTTGGGAATATCTTACCTCATGCTTAATAAGTGTTTAACTAAGGTAATAAACACCATGTTATTTTGTCTTGATCAATGTGTTGTGCTAGCAAAGCTCCTATGGAATGTTCAGTGGCACATGTATAGAGCAGCATGGGTTTATTTTTTATTGGTGAAATAAGGACAGGTGGGCTGGAGAGGTATTATTTAAACTTAACGAAATATTATTGACAATCGTTATTCTAGTGAATTTGTGCATCTTTCCTAAGTAATTGATTAAAATAATGACATTTATCAGCTCTAGCTATGATATGAAGTGTCAAATGGAATGGATTTTTCCCAAAAGATTGCGTAATTGTTTTAGGATTTGAGTAGGAGGCATTTCCATAATGGATTTGATTTTTGCAGGATCAACTTCTATACCTCTCCGGGAGATAATAAACCCTAACAAGTTTACCAAAGGTTACCCCGAACACACATTTTTTTGGATTAAGGCGAACCTTATATTCACGCAATCTGTCAAAAATGCGTCTCAACATACTCTAGATGTCCTATTCAGTGTTTTTGATTTTGCTAATATGTCATCAACATAATCTTCCATGATATCATGTAACATATCATGAAAGATGATTGTCATGGCTCATTGATAGGTGGCACTGGCATTTCTCAAGCCGAAAGGAATGAACTTGTAGCATAAGGTGCCCCATGGAATAGTAAATGTCATTTTGTGATGATTCTCTTCAACAATACGTATTTTATTGTAACCAGAAAATCCATCCATTAAGGAGAGGATTTCATGGCTTGTGCAGTAGAATCGACAATCATGTCTATGTTTGGACAAGGGAAAGTCATCCTTGGGACAAGCCTTGTTAATATCTCAGAAGTCTGTGCATATCCTAATGTCGGGGTTTTCTTGGATATGGGAACTATGTTGGATATCCATGTCATAAATAATCAATAGGTTGGATAAAGTCAGCTTCCAAGAGTTTCTCGAGTTTGGCTTTGACAAGCAATGCTACTTGGGGATGCATTTTGCATAGTTTTTGTTTCACATGCTTTGCATCCAGATGCACCACAAGGTGGTGTACTATAAGAGATGGATCTAGGCCTGACATGTCCTTATAGGTACATGCGAAAATATCTTGGAATTCAATAAGGAGTGTTGTGAATTCTATGCATTCTTGGTCAAACAAACTAATGCCAAGTTGTAAATTTTTTGGTTGTTCGACAGTACTCAATGTTTATATCTTTAGTTTCTTCTACAAGCATTTTAGATGTATCCTTTTTAGAAAATGATGCTAATGGTTGATGTAAGTCATCAGTGTCAGGTGATTCAGGGGAGTTGGCACAAGAGGTTTTTGTTTGTGATGTTGGTACTTTTTATTGACATGTTTTTTTGATAGGGTGGTGACGATGAGATTTTGACTATGAGAAATTTTCTGTTTGCGCTTCTGATCCAAAGTTTCCAAAGGTAAAGGATCTAAATATTCTATTTCTTCACCAAAATAAGCCGATTCATCAAGTTTGATTTCAAATCCCTTTTTATGGTTGGAAATGGGGATTTGATCACGATTTCCAAGGAATTGTTCAATGGCTTCATCATTTTAGAACATGTCCATGGCCACATGATGTGATTGGCCATGGTCTATGAGATTTGGATGCATAAATCTCGAAATCGATGATGTTAATGGATAAATGTTCAAAGTAAATATTGTTTCAGCAAGGTCTTTGAAAAGGATATGTGTAGACCTAGTGTCACTATCAGAGTTGGTGTCGTCGTTATCACTTGAAATTAATACAGGAGCAATCATCGAATACCTTGAAACCCAGACCATGTTTACCGTGATGTTCTATGTAATTGATTGGGTCTAAACGAACTTGTTCATTTGGACCGAGTCCTTTACCCTTCCATCTGCATGTTTTTCATTGATTCGATGAGCTTTGGTAAATTGAGGGGACTCATAACAGGGAGAAAAATTCATCATTATATAACCAAGATCCTGAAAGAACTTGGAATATGTTCATTGTCGAGATAACTGAAATTTATACCAAACTGAATGTCCCAATTGGTAAGTGGGATAGATTCTCATATGCAGAGTGTTGGGTTTGCCATAGTTGTGTGGGGATTTGTTGATGTAAAAGAGTGTTTTCACACCTTTTGGAATTAATATTCACCGCATCCTTTGTCAATAATTTTGAATGTGTGGGATGGGGGACCAATAGGTACCTCACGTGGTGGGGAAGTTAGTTTGGTAGTTTTGAAAGATGGAGAAAATGGATTATAATAAGAGGGGTATGGATTAGAGGATGAATCTTGGTTAATCTAAGGAGAAGTATCTTAATAGAAGAAGTATGGTTAGATGAAGAAGGTTGACTAGGAGCGAGGAAGAAGATTGTGTACACGGACGAGTGATTGTTGTTAGAAGAAGAAGCTTGATTAGTGGAAGAAGATGATTGATTAATGGGAGGAGGATTGGTTGAAGATTGTTGATTAGTGATAAGAGAATGGATTTGAAGATTTTTTTGATTAGAAGGTGATGGTTTCAGATCATATTTGGGGAGTGTATCTGGATCGACACGTGTTTCATTAGGGATTATGCGAGGTGGAGCATACTTATCTATGCTGATGGACAATAGTGATCATGTCTATACCGCCCTTCGAGGAATCTACAATACTCAAAGGGTTGGGAATCCACACAAGTGTAAATTCTTTGTCCAAATAAGGAAATTTAATACATTGGTGGAACGTTGATGGGATGAATTTCATGGCATGAATCCATGGTTGACCAACGAGAATGTTATATGTGACTTTTACATCCACCACATGAAATATCATTTCTAAAGTGATGGGTCCAACTTGGAGAGGTAACGTGATTGTGCCTTCAGATTTCTTTCACTATTATCATACCCATGAATGGTTATGATGTTGTTTTGTAAATCATTTTTGGTGTAACCTAGGCAACATACAAGTTTCATGGAACAAATATTCAATGTGGATCCATTGTCGATTAATACGTGCTTGATCTTAAGATGAGAGATATAACCCTTGATGTATAAAGAATTATTATTAGCGATGTTGGGATTAAGAAGGTCATAGGACTAAAGGATAAAATAGGATTGGGTATGAAAGATGTGTGATTAAATCCTAGAATTATTGTGAATTGATGTCCTCTAGGACACGAGCGTTATTCAATGTTTGCATAAGGATGCGTTGTAGTGTGGGAGAAGAATTAAGTAATTCCATGATGGAAATCTGTGTTGTAGTCTTCTCCAATTGTTTAGACAATATTGAATGATGGTGCAGGTTGTGGAGTGGAATTGGTGGTGGAGTTAGATGGTGGATTAGGAGGTGGTATGGGAGATGAAGTAGCAGATTTTTTTTTGTAGGGACCCACATTTTTTTTTTCTGTCTGGTGGTGATTTCACAATCAGTTTTGATCTTTATAGTTTCCACTAAGTCTTGGTCATAGTCTATGGTCGAGATGACTGAGTCATACTCAATACGTTGCTTGATGATTGGACCTTATCCTTTGAATTATCATCAAGGTTAGGGAAGGGGTTTTTTAACATGTTAAGTTTTTCATTGGGTGTTTTTGTCTCAGAAGTATTTTCAACTTCTATGTCTCCATGTTCGATCAAGTCTTGGATGTAATGGCGGAGTTGCATGCATCGATATATAGAGTGCCCTTTTATGCGATGGTAATCACAATATTCACTTTTCCTTATACCAATTCAGTTTGGGTTCTCCTTCTTCAAAGGGTTTGATGATGGGATACGTAATCATGTTGGCATTTTCCAAGCGACGAAAGACACTAGATAGGATTTCTCCGAGTGGAGTGAATTATCTTCGTCTGTCTCGAGAAGGAGCTTCCTTTCTAGGGATTATGATCAGTTGTTTAGATTTAAATGTGTTGAGTGGATTGCTTTGAATATTTTGGACATGGTGAGAATCAGTAACACCATCGTTGACTGTATTTCGGTTTCGGTTAAAGAATTTGGATTTGTCTTGGTTCTGAGGGGCATCTCTCTGAGGTTGGTCCCTAAAGGTTGTTTTAAGTAAGCCCTTAGAAATGAGGAATTTTTCAATTTGTGTTCCCTTTTCAATGAATTCTTCGAAATTACTTAGATAGTGCATTTGTATGTGGAATGATAATTCGGCATTGAGATTTAGAACAAAAATGCTAACCATTCGGGTATTGAACAAGGAAATCTACTTGCAATTCCTCACCATTATTGTAAAAAGGAGGAAAAGTTTTTTGTTGGGCCTTTGTCTAGTGTTACAGAGATCAAGCATGGTTATTTCTAAGTCTAAGTTGAAGGAAAAATGTTTGAGGAATTTTTTCGATAAGTCCGCGAATGTCGTGATTGACCCTTTGGGAAGATGGAGAAACTAGTCTAAATCCTATCCTCCTAAAATTTGAGGGAATTATTGTAAAATATATATGTCACTATAAGAAACTTCCTGTCATTATATGTAAAATTCCTTGACATGTTCACGGGGGTAACCTTTGCTTTTGTATTTATCAAATTTTGGGATTTCGAAGGATGACGGAAACGGTAAGTGTAATATTTCTATATCAAATGGGTAAGGACATAGTTCTTCAAAGTTGAATTGTTTCAATTGTTTTGGTAGTCCCTGGATGGTGTATTTCATAAGTTTCCATTCTTGTGCGAATGGAGAGGTAGGGGATGGGTTATCAATAATTTTGTGAGTATTGGGGTCTAGATTGGAGTCTTTTAACCTTTAAGCTCTAGCAGTTGCTTCCTCAATTTTCTTTGTTAAGTCTTGGATTTTGGTGAATAACTCATTGGTCAAATATCTATTTGGGTTGTTTGGTATTTTGCTATGGTAACTCGATTCACCATTTTCAATAAGTTTGTTTAAATTTTCAGTCCTGAAGTCAGGGGGTAGTTTTTCCCCCATGGCTAGGATGTGCAATAGATGTTCATTCTTATTTTGTTCTATCACCCTATTTACTTGTTCTTGTTCTTCATTGGTGAGTTATGGTTGTGTGAATTCTTCATTGTCATTTTCATGATTGTGACTACGTGTGAATACCATGATAAGATAGGTGTGTGCCTGATTAAGCTATAAAAGCTGTTATGAATTTTGAGCAGATGTGATTAAATGAGAACTTAGTTGCTTTAGATTTGGCTTGAATAAGCTCATGACTATTGATAAAGAGAGTAAATCAAACAAGTTATCTCAATTTGATTATGATATAACTCGAGACAAGCTATTAGGGAATTTATGTCATGTTGTGTAGATTTGGCTTGAACAAGCTTTGGATTGTTGATGGGGAGAGTAACTCAAACAAGTTAATCTCAATATGATTGTGATATAAATCAAAACGAGTTATGAAGGGATTGGCGTTGGATGGGATTTGGATAAAACTTATAGTTGAAAAAATAAGGAGTGAACTCAAACTAGTCTCCTAATGTTTTTTGATATAGCTTGAAAACACGCTATGGAGGATTGGCTGAAGCAAGCTAATGAAATCAGTGTGATGTTTTGGTCTTCGTTTTTGGATTGCTTCAAAGTTTTGCTTGGTATTGAATCGGTCGAGAAATGATTTTTTAGAACATGACTAGGATTTGAAACTTTACAATAAACACATTAATATCAACCAAGTTTTATGATAAGAATAATGCTAAAATATTTTTTTGACAAACAACAAGCAGTCATGTGTATCAAATTGTTTTGGCTTAAGAGATAGATTCTTCAGGAATGATCATTATTTCATGCAATCATACAAGTATGCTATGGAATGATGGATGCATATTCTTATCACTCCAAAAAGATGTGTTCTCTGATATACCCTAGTCCTGATATACCTAATTCTAGATACGGGGATAGAATTGGTATGGGGAACTGTACGTACCCAAAAATGTAAGGTACTGTACTGCCGAAAAAACATAACAGGTGCCCCAATGATGATACAGGTCTCCTCGCAAGGTGTTCAGGATCCGGAAAAGATCTCCAAGTGTGCGTTAACATCCTGCATGCCCCGCTTAGCCCCCGTGTGCTTTGTTTTTCCCTTTTCCCCTCTTTTCTTGGCATTTTGCTCTTCAGTGACGAAACTGCCACCCCTGAATAGGGCAGCGGTTCTGTAACCGCCGTCCTGCTCAGGGCGGCGGTCCTTTACGCATTTTCTAGAAAGCTCTTTTAACATGACTCACGTAATTTCAACATTTTACAAGCTTTCTTTCACCACCATAAGCTTGCATTTATGATTCTGGTTCCCTGGAATAGTGTTTTGCCATTGTTTATAGTTTAAGAGTTCTATTTGGTTTTTACCTTGGGTAAATGCAAATGCTATAAATAGTTGGCTTGTGCTCAAGAAAATATCCCCTCAAATTTGCCTCTGATTTCTCTTTGCAATAGATTTAGTTTTCATTTTTGTTTAGAATCCTTAATTTCTTTCATTGCATGCTTAGTTAGTATTGTTTTGCTGTTAAGAAGACACATCCATCTTGTGCAAGTGCTGTTGTTATTTCATCCAATCCATTGGAATAGGATAGTCTATTTATCAATAGTAAGCCATTAAAAGTTGCGGGTTTTGCTCCTCAAACAAGATAGTTTCAGGTTCTGGACGTTTTATGTTGCATGACTCGCAATAGATCCCGCTAGGAATTGCATAAGCGAAGCTCTGTACTCTTGCGCTATCCCTCTCCTACTCGCATTGTATTCAGTATGTATTCTAAAGTTGTCCCTTGTTCCAATATCTACTTCTGTTGATGCAAGCATTACACACTTTTCTGGATCCACGTGAGCATGAAAGAATGAGGAGATCACACTGAGGACAAGATCACACACACCATCGGATTCACTACTATTATGTAGAATCCAGGTTCTAGCTTTCAAAGTTCTAGTTAGAAACATATCAAATAAAGTAGCCAATCACTTTATTTCAGTCAATTCTACTCTCGATATTGCCAGGGAAGCTGTGGGGATTGATAGTTTCTGAGAAACTATGATTCACTCCTCACTTTTGAGGTAGGATCGAGAGCCTTGCAAATAGATTAAGTCAATTATTTCATTGTTTAGAATAGGTTCAAAATTGCATAGACAAATAGCTACACTCGGTTACCGTGTTTATTATAATTTTGTCATTAGATTAACTGTCAAATTCTAGGTATGATAAAGTAGTTGCTCTTTTAAAATTTCCTTCATAAAATTTTATCAGAAAATACAAAAAAAGGAAAGAGAAATTATATATGCTATAGATATACTTCACGTAGTTAAATTTCATTTTGCTGTAGTTTCTTTTTACATTGTTACTTTTGCATGACAATCACGGGACCTAGGGAGCCCAGAGAGTACGTATTCGAGCCAATCGTGCCCCAGCCCAATCTCATCACAGCAATAACTGATATAGATCAAAATCTTAGGATCCAAGTCTTCCGAACAATGGTAAGCTTACAACAAATCAATTCCTAGTTGAGCGGATTAAACATAGAAGACGATCAAGCACACACGTTTTGGTCGAATAAACCAAATTATAGATTACCCTAGGTAAACATCCATATGACTGTAAAAGGGTTTGAAAGAGAGAAAATGTTTGGTTGTGATCCTTTCATCCCACAGCCGGACACAGGAAACACCCTCATAGATATAGATACCAGCTTAAGGATTCAGGTTGCTCAAACGCCTGTAAGATATTTTGAGAAGATCGCACAGTTATTGATTTTGAATATAAAAGCTGAGAAATCATATGATTACTGGGTGTTAGGGATTAGGAACTAATTCTACGAATGACCATAGCAGGATCACAACAAATATGAATATACGGTTGCAATCCACAAATCCCGCAACCCAACGAATCCATAAGTCAATCAGACATAGACACTGGCCTACGCACACCAGTATTCAGATCCACTCCACTTCCACCTATCATCATCGGACAGTTATCCTTACTAGATACAACAGCTAACAAAGCTAAAGAGTTCTGGACTATGGCAGAGAATCATCCATAGTGTCAACTATATTTACCATCCACCATATGACCTTATCTGGAGACATACATGAAACTATCCCAGGTCATTTTCCACGTATTCCACAACCCATAGATCGAATCACGTCAGAGCTCGATATTGATTGGAGCCTTCGAGCAGTCATCCTTTCCGATCGATCTATCACACCAGTTCAGGTTAGGAGGGCCTTCTTTGCCTTAGATTCGCAAGTTCCACTAGTGCGTATTGAAGACATTAGATTGCCTAACTAGTTTGTTTGCATCTCATACATATTCCATCCCCACCGGTTGTCTCGGCACGACCTCGGGAGGTCAGGTGCGAGGAAGAGTTACTTGTAGATTCCCACGCTCGCTTGTCACTTTTCCATCATACAAAATTGGTGAACCCGACGTGAACTTTTCTACTTTCTAGTCTGGAGTCAGATTTCTACTGGTTCTTTCAAATTAAAAATGATTCTTTCATCTTTACTACCTCATTAAGCTTTCACCATCACCTTCGCTCCTTCCCATTATTCTGCGGGTATTCATATACCCCTCAAATATGTCGGGATTCAATGCATATGGCAAACCCCTCTTGGGTCTTGAGGCATACTACGCTCAACAAAATAGGCAATCATCACCCTCACTCTCAGTATGGGGTGACAACTACTCAGCTAACTAGTTGTCAACACAAACTCCAATGATCAGATATAACTCATCTTTTCAAACAGAGGATTTAGATCAGCTCGCTCAAACGCAACAAATAGAGCCTTCAGGCTCGAATAAAATGACATTCACCGGAGAATCTGGTTCATCTCCTCAGGTGCTGCTTAGACCACAAATTAGCAGACAATCAGACTCATACCTGGGTTTAGATGATGAACATTTGGTACGTTAGGCTAGGAACGACCAATGTTCTTGAAGTATGTACCCACCTATAGGAGGTTTACAAACACAACCTGAAATCTCTTTCCAAGAAAATACCTCCATACCACGTCATATAGGAAATGCCCTCGGGGAAACTTGGCAGGGCAGCGATCAGTTCATAGTAGGATATCACATGCCTAAGCAACAACATGATATACAACAAACACCGTCAAGGCAAAGTATTGTGACTTCACCAAATAAAGTCATTTCAGCTCTAGTAGAAAAGGTTAGGGAGTTAGAACTTACCCAAACAGGTCAAAATTCTCAATTCATGCAAGCAGGAAGTTCCAAACCTCCACACCATCCTAGCCAATTATACCTCCTCACCGGAGTAGGCACGTTAGGCATGATTCCTTAGTATTCACAACAAATGCCAACTATACCTACCATCTCTAACACTGTTCCTCCCGGTCTAGTACAAAACAATCCATTACTGGACAATACCCCGTCATACTTAAACATGTACTCCAAATCACCACAAGGGGATATGTTCTCCTCTCTCGGCATGCTTTCTAAAACACGGGTGTTTTCTTATGCCCCTACCAACACATACGCTATGCCATATCAACAACCCATTCCACCTCTGTTCCCTCAGCAAGTACCATCAATGGTCGAAACCTATGCGATAGGGACTTATTCAGAATATTTGAAAGAGCCCTTAGATTTCACCATACGAAGCATCATGCTTCCAAGACCTTTTCCCGACTTGCCCAAATACAAAGGTGAGGGAGATCCAAATGCACATATCAAAGCTTACGCTACAAGCCATTCAAGAACTACTCCCATGGGATGGGGTTGTTGCTAAGATATTCCCAAAAACTTTGGAAGGCATCACTCTCGATTTGTATTATAGAATACCTGAGGGTTCAAGTAGCTCGTGTCAGAATTCATCAAGGCCTTTGACATGAACAAATTATTAAGGATAGGAATCAGGGAATTCTTACACATCAAGCAAGAACACAACGAATCTGTCGCCCATTTCATCCAAAGGTGGTGTACAGTTCTTTATTCTTCGGCAAGTGCTCCAAACATGGATCAAATGGAACTATGTGATTTATTCCTTCATTCTCTTAGTAGAGAGGTGAAGGAAGAAGTCTAGAAGTTCCCATTAAGAACTTACAATGAAGTACTTGAGAGTGCTCTTCGAATAGATCAAGTGGAAATTGATAGTGGTCGCAAAACATATGGAGCAAATGGGAGGTTAGTCACCTCCAATCAGAACACTACAACTTATCCTACTACCACAAACGTCAATCAAGGACCTAAAATCCTTAATAAAAATCGGGGTGTAACAACAGATGGAGTAACCGAATAGCCTAAGAAAGTAAATGTTGTCAATACTCCATCACAAATAAACAACCAACGAAACAACAACTTTACCCCGACAATCAATACAGTGGATTTTAACTATCCACAACAACAACAACAACAACGGAAAAATCCCACACAGGGTCCAAGCCAAAATTCAACTAGGTACCAAAACCATAATTCAAACCAAAGACAACAAACGCAAAATTTTAATCCTAATAGACAACGGTTTGATCAAAATTTTGGGCCACAATACACACCAAACCAACAAACTAGGAATTACAATCCTAATTCGTACACAAAATTTGGGGCCATGACACTAGAACGTGTCGTGACTACAATAAATTCATGCAATGCTTACCAGATGAACAAAGACAACTTTTCATGGATATGTTCTTGGCAGATCCTACGTCACCAGCATCAAATACTTTTTCAGGGGCAGTTTCCCCTCAAAACGCACCCCTGAAGATCTTTAATGATCCACTCCCAAATCATGATAACAACAGGATAAATCTAACTGGGACGAACAAGAGCGTAATGACAGGAAACCATGATCATGAAGCTTCAACTTCGTTAAATCCATTAGTTGTGCCACAACTAGGAAGTCAGCCATGACCTAAGATAGTCGAGTTTAGTAGAGTTAGACGCCGAACTACCCATCGAAGCTGTAACAAGGACACGAGAGTATTTCTCTCAGCCAAGTCCAAGCCACCTGCCAGGGACAGATAACTTCCAACAAATAGTAGCAAAGCCTGTGGGTGCCTATGATTTAATTAATGACCTAACAAAAACCTTCTCACACATTTCATTTTTAGACTTACTAAAGAACTCTCCTGCCCACAGGACTGCTCTTTTAGAAGCATTAGGTTTAGGCCATTTAATTAACATCACTCCACCTCCTGAAACACAGGTAAATCATATAGACTTTGATGCTCATCCTCCAGGGCAGGCGGATAGGGATGTCGAATTCATATTCGAGATAAAAAAAATGCCGACAGATGCTGAGATCGCACGTCGAGGTGATCCAGCCTTACATTTGCAAGTATGGGTTTATAACAACTATGTAAAGAGTGCAATGATAGATGATGGGGTGAGCAGTTAACATAGTCCCCTTCTCTTTCCTTCAAAAACTAGGATATGGGGAAACAAATTGTTCCACGACTCGAAATACACTAAGGGGCTATGATAGCCTTAAAGCCACCTCAGCTGGAACTATAATATTACCGGTCACCTTGGGACCCAAAACCATCTTCACTGAGTTTTATATTATAGATCGGGAAACTAACTATAATATGATCCTCGGCCGACCATGGATACACTGCATGAAGGCAATCCCTTCTACGCTATTTCAAGAAGTAAGGTTTTTACACTTAGGAAAGATATTTGTAGACAAAGGTGATCCAAAACCATTCGATGTACACCTAGCTGACTTAAAGAAAAGACTAGGCGTGCACTCGAAATTTGAACTCCCAACAAACCAACTTAATAAACCTACCGACGCAAAACCAAAAGAAAATTTGGTACCTACGACAGATCTTGAAACTATGAGCCTAGCCAAGGCAACCCCAACCCCCAAAGATGAGGCTAACACTGTAGAAATAGTATCATTAGGAACTACTGCAAAAATCATTGAATTGATAGAACAAGATCTACCAATGTTCTTACCATTTGATTATGTAGGCGTGGGATATTCCCTGGGTGTTGGCTCTCTCCCAGAGGTAGATCTCTGCATGGTAGAAGTAGAAGATGTTAACACAACAAATATCCCAACATCTATACTCACATCTAAATATTGGACTCTCCATTTTGATGGGGCTAGATGTCATTATGGAGCTGAGGCAGGTATAATCCTTACTTCTCTCGAGGGGAAAGTCCTACCATTTTCCTTTAAACTAAATTTCAAATGCACAAACAACAACGCTGAATACGAAGCCCTCCTCCTTGGCCTCATCGTAGCTAAGAGAATTGGTGTTGATAACATCAGAGTCTTAGGAGACTCACAATTGGTAGCAAACCAAGTCTCTGAGATATATGAAACCAAAGCCGAGCACTTACAACTTTACAAAATAGCTATATTGAATTTAAGCAAGGAGTTTGACTTCATATCAATTGAAGCAATCCCGCGAGAGAAAAATCTTCTCGCTGATTCAATAGCAACTTTAGCATCACGTTTTACTCCAAACAGTAAGTTAGAGGATACCCATTTCATAGTATCCCTTCGTGATGAACCATTGATAAAAACAATGACAAATTCTCTTTTAAACGGAAATGAAAAAAAATCTACTATCCTAGACCACATTGATAGTGATATGGCCACTCTGAATTACTTAAACACCTATGCGGCATTACATCTTTCCTATCATATGATAGATTTGTCCTTAATCCCACATTCGTCTTCCTACTTCGGAAATCCCATGATGGAGCTTCCCTCGCAAATGGAACCTAGCGTATACACAGTAGAAAATGGGGACGATTTGGATTTACCTCCAGTCCCACTTGAGTTTGAAGAAGGTAATGCCTCTTTAATCGAAGAAACAATTGATGTTAACATCGGAACAGAAGATGAACCAAGGATATTGAAGTTAGGATCCTCATTAACTCCATTAGAAGTAGAAATACACACTTGGATCCTCAAAGAACATCAGAAGGCGTTTGCATTTAATTATAAGGAAATGACAGGGGTTGCACCCCACATTGTGGTGCACAACCTCGTCACTAAATCAGATGCAAAACCACTTAAACAAAAATCGAGACCAATGAAACCCAAAGTAGCTCTCATGGTAAAAGAGGAAGTAATGAAACTCCTCCAAGTAGGATTCATCAAACCAGTCGATTACTCTCAATGGGTATCTAATATCGTTCCCGTTCTAAAAAAATGGAAAGATACGCATCTGCATAGACTTCCGAGCCATTAACAAAGCGTGTCCTAAAGACGACTTCCTGTTACCATCCATTGACGTCATAGTTGATGCGACAGCTGGATTTGAACTTTTGTCTCTCATGGATGGATTCTCGGGATACAATCAAATCAGAATATCTGAACAAGATCAACCTAAAACCACATGTATAACTCCTTGGGGAACTTATTGCTATGCTGTTATGCCATTTGGTCTCAAGAACGCTGGTGCTACATACCAGCAAGCTATGACATATATATTTCACGATCTAATTCATAAAATCATGGAATCCTACGTAGATGACTTGTTGGCTAAAGCCAAGAAGCGTTGTGACCATCCAGAAGTACTCCGCATCATTCTTTCACGTCTGATAGAATACAGAGTCACGCTAAATCCAGAAAAATGCGTCTTTGGTGTAACAGGAGGGAAGCTCCTAGGTTACATCATATCGTCACAAGGGATAGATGTTGACCCAACCAAAATTCAGGCTTTCCTCGAAATGGTCCCACCTTCGAATGAATCTGGAATCAGGTCATTTCTTGGAAAACTTGGTGCAATCCGAAGATTCATCCCGGACTTAAGATTTGCCATCCATCTAATCAACAATCTACTCAAGAAAGATTATAGTATTGATTGGACCGAAGACTGCAATGAAGCTTTTGATGTAGTTAAGCATTTCCTGTTATCACCACCTACGCTAATGCCACCTAAGCTAGATCACCCGTTAATTTTATACTCGCAAGCTACTAATGTCTCGCTAGCCTGTATGCTAGCTCAAGAAGACGATGACAAGAGAGAACGTGTGATTTATTTCATTAGCCGAACATTGCTTGACTATAAAACACGTTATACACAAGCAGAATGAGAATGCCTTGCCATAGTCTTTGCAACCAAACACTTAAGACATTATATGCTAAATCAAGAAACAAGGGTCATGGTAAAAACAGACCATTTACGAACTTTCCTCACACAAGGGTCCTTGTCTAAAAAGGCTGGACATTTTATAACCTTAATGGGGGAATTCAAATTAACATTTGTAAATTAGAAGTCGGTTAAAGGACAAATCATTGCAGATTGGTTAGCTGATAACCCATTAGATAGAGGCGATCTAGTAAATCTAGACTTTCCCGATGAGTGCGTATACTACATTGAAACCAGACCTCCTATCTCTGAGTGTCCCTGGTATACCGACATTATTAATTATATCATGGACCATACGTATCCAGAAGAGGCTACACCGCAACACAGAAGGCAGTTATGCATTATCGTAGCAAAATACGTCATTATAGAGCAAGTGCTCTATCAGAAAGCGTTCGATGGAATGCTCCTAAAATGTGTCGACACAGAAGAATCCAAGAAGATTCTCCATGAATCTCACAGTGGAATGTGTGGAGGCCATTTCGGTGGCCATGCCACCACTCGTAAAATACATTGAATGGGCTATTTCTGGCCCACTCTAGAACACGATGCAGTAGAGTTTGTATGCAGGTGTCATAGGTGTCGAGAATTCTCCCACGAGATTCACATGCCAGCACAAGCTCTACAACCAATTGCTACTCCATGGCCCTTTTCTACGTGGGGCCTAGATTTAATAGGGAAATTATCTCCCTCGTCTACAGATGGCCATAATTTTATAATCACGGCCACTGAATATTTTACCAAGTGGGTAGAGGTTATGCCTCTTACTATTGTACCGGGTTTTGTAATCGCCAAGTTCATTTTGAACCAAAGCATTTGTAGGTATGGTATCCCGCAAATCATTATCTCAGATAATGGAAGTTCTTTTAAGAATGACCAAGTTCATGAATTATGCAATAAATTTAAAATAAGCCATCATACAGCTTCCTTGTATTACCCTCAAGCCAATGGACAGGCTGAAGCGACAAATAAAACACTAAAAGCCATTCTCCTTAAAATGGTGAAAGAAAACAAATGAGATTGGCACTTGAAGTTATATCCAGCCTTATGGGCCCACCGAACCTCAATAAGAACACCAACGAGAGCAATTCCTTTCTCACTAGTATTCGGGGTAGAGGCAGTTCTCCCACTTGAGGTTGAAATACCCAGTCTCCGTATTTCATTACAAGGGATTCTGGATGAAGACGCTTACAGGGAATCACATCTCTCCTAACTAGAAAGCCTATATGAAGCCAGGTTAGATGCCGAACAGTGACACAGAGCCTATGATGACCGGATGTGCCGGCAGTATAACAAGAAAGTCTATGAATGCGACATATATGAAGGTGATCTAGTTCTAAGGCTAGACAACCGGATCGACAAGAAGACCGGCGAAGGAAGGAAGTTCCGGCCCAAATGGTTGGGCCCATACTGAGTTATGAAGGACTATGGAAATGGTGCATACCTCTTATGTACGCTGGAAGGTGAGGAATTTGGCGAAACAGTCAATTCCTTACACCTAAAGTGGTTCTACGCGTAAGCAACTAGCACTATTTATAATTATATTTACATTACATCTTCATATAGATTAAGATCATTTTGTCCGCTTGTTTCGTACACAAATTGTGATCAAGGAATTTTGTTCTCAAAGCAATTCATTACAAACTCATGATGTTGTTGGCATAAACAATCTAATCATACTTCTCCATTTTCATGATATCATCAAACTATCTCGGAATCATTTTATCAAATAAAGCTAGATATGACAGTCTTAACGGTAACCATGCCAAGATCTGCAGGTTTATTCTCACTTTTGGTTTCTTCTTAGGATAAGTGTCTTGCCTATGGTCTGTTCTAGAAGCTTCATGGTGCCACATCTATCCCATATGTATATCTCTTTGGAAATAAGCACATACTGACATTTTACTCAAGTAAACAAGTCAAATATTAATCAAACAGAAAATTTTAATTTTACACATTTCCTTGCCCCACCAACCTTTGGTGACGAGCTTGCATCTCTTACTAGTGACGTAGGGTTTGGAAAGGATGGAAATGACCTTACTTGCCTATGCTTTTTCCATGGTGATAAACCCACGCTTCTTACTAGTAGCATGGGGAAAAGTGTAGGGGGTCCTCTTGACAAACAAATGCAAAAGGTCATACACAAACAATTCAAATATTGAAGTCTTTGAGTCAAAAACAAATGAATCAGATGTTCAAAATTCCAAAAGAGTTAAAAGCCTAATAACCTAGATTTTGTCTACTATGTGGCCATTTACAGATCTAAGTCTAGATAAACCGCAAAGCAAGTTGCATCCAAAACTATGAAGTCACTCAAGTGGAGTGGGCTTGTGGTATCCTAATTTGGTTCCGCCAAAGCTTTATCTGTCTTTCATCAATATCATTTCAACACATCTCATAACTTGCGCCCTTCCCAACTCTCAGTGACGAAGCCCTCGCATCTTACTAGTTGCGTGGAGTTGGGGGTAGGGGCAGGTTTATTTGCTCATCATACCGGTTTATCTTCACCACTTTGCCAAAGCAAATATGAAGCATAAAAAATTGCTTAAAGAAACTAAGATTCAAAATCACATTGTATCTACATTATCATATATCAGCATCATGAAATACAAAAGGAAAATAAACACTTGCATCATTTGTTCTCCATTTTCATACATTCTAAGGAGCATACATACATACATCATAATCTACATGAGAAAACTGGAAAGGAAAAAAAGCCATAAATGCCAAAAGTCTGATCCAAAAAAGAATATATATATATATATGATCAAAGTTTCTGTACAATGCCATCATGCACTAAAGCATGGTCAAAACGCTCAAAAGATCCCGGGATATACAAAAGAATGTATCATACAAAATCTAGGAGAGCCAAGTGGCTTCTCAATCCCTATGAGACCCCTCTGAAGGTGCACGCCCATGCCTAGGACTCCGGCTACGCTGACGCTTTGAGTGCACGGAGGGCTCAGGATCCCGAGGGACAGCCGCGGTCTCGCCACGAGAATGGCTCCTCATCAAGCGCTCAGCCGTCGTATACTTCGCTAGCTCCGTGCGAAGAGTCGATACCATCCTGGCCACATGCCAGACTGGGGCAAAGACGTCAGTATGTCTACCAATGTAACCGCCACCCTGGGCAGGGCAGCGGTCGTGGCCCGAAAACCCACGTAGGTTTTTAAACCTAAAAAGCCTAAAAGCACTAAAAAAATAACCATTTTACCTAAAAACAAAGCCTACCCAGTAGGCGCCCCCCCCTAGATGGACCTTTTAACACTAACATTTTCAAAAATTACCCCCCCACGACAAAGATTTTAGCATTTCAAAATTAAGGGGTAAAAAGGATAAATTGAAGAAAACTAACCTATGATCTCGCGGGTCGATGTTCCACTCGCGGAAGCATGATCACTATCCTGTCACGGATGTTTTGACTCTACTCACGCAAGAAACCATGATCGTGGGTTCCAGAGCTCAAAATCAATCAAATCAACTTGTGCAAATGAATAGGAAAATGGGCCCACTTTCATATATATAGCACCCTGATTCGTTTTAAATGCCTTTTTCACAGGTTTGGAGTGCCGACGGAGGTAAGTTCTTATCCCTGCACAAATGGTACGTTCTCATTTCCTATTATTTTAGAATTTATTTTCCAAACTATTGTGTATATTTGCACTTGAGTTCTCTTTTCGTTTTACAGGTAGCGGGAATTTTGGACGACGTCATTTCAACACATGGATGTATCAAGTATAACTTCTAACTTCCCATTTCGGGATCGCCATACTTGGACCCACCGTTTTACGCCTCTTCATGCCTAAAACGCTTCTCTGAGGGGGCAATATGTACGTACCCAAAATTGTAAGGTACTGTACTGCCGAAACAACGTAACAGGTGCCCCAATGATGATACAGGTCTCCTCGCAAGGTGTTCGGGATCCGAAAAAGATCTCCAAGTGTGCATTAACATCCCACATGCCCCTCTTAGCCCCCCGCATGCTTTGTTTTTCCCTTTTCCCCTCTTTTCTTGGCCTTTTGCTCTTCAGTGATGAAACTGCCGCCCTGCCTGGGCGGCGGTCCTTTACGCGTTTTACAGAAAGCTCTTTTAACACAACTCACGTAATTTCAAATGTATTACCAGCTTTCTTTCACCGCCATAAGCTTGCATTTATGATTCTGGTTCCTTGGAATAGTGTTTTGCCATTGTTTATAGTTTAAGAGTTCTATTTGGTTTTTACCTTGGGTAAATGCAAATGCTATAAATAGTTGGCTTGTGCTCAAGCAAATGGCCCCTCAAATTTTCCTCTGATTTCTCTTTGCAATAGATTTAGGTTTCATTTTTGTTTAGAATCCTTAATTTCTTTCATTGCATGCTTAGTTAGTATTGTTTTACAGTTAAGAAGACACATATCCATCTTGTGCAAGTGTTGCTGTTATTTCATCCAATCCATTGGAATATGATAGTCTGTTTATCAATAGCAAGCCATTAAAAGTTGCAGGTTTTTCTCCTCAAACAAGATAGTTTCAGGTTTCTGGACGTTTTATGTTGCATGACTCACAATAGATCCCGCTAGGAATTACATACGCCAAGCTCTGTACTCTTGCGCTATCCCTCTCCTACTCACATTGTATTCAGTCTGTATTCTAAAGTTGTCCCTTGTTCCAATATCTACTTCTGTTGATGCAAGCATTACATGCTTTTCTAGATCCACATGAGCACGAAAGAACGAGGAGATCACACTGAGGGGACAAGATCACACACACCATCGGATTCGCCAACTGTTCTGCAGAATCCAGGTTCTAGCTTTCAAAGTTCTAGTTAGAAACATATCAAATAAAGTAGCCAATCACTTTATTTCAGTCAATTCTACTCTCGATATTGCCAGGGAAGCTGTGGGGATTGATAGTTTATGAGAAACTATGATTCACTCCTCACTTTTGAGGTAGGATCGAGAGCCTTGCAAATAGATTAAGTCAATTATTTCATTGTTTAGAATAGGTTCAAAATTGCACAGACAAATAGCTACACTCAGTTATCTTGTTTGTTTTAATTTTGTCATTAGATTAACTGTCAAATTCTAGGTATGATAAAGTAGTTGCTCTTTTAAAATTTCCTTCATAAAAGTTCATCAGAAAATACAAAAAAAGGAGAGAGAAATTATATATGCTATAGATATACTTCACATAGTTAAATTTCATTTTTCTACAGTTTATTTTTTACATTGTTACTTTTGCATGACAATCACGGGACCTAGGGAGCCCAGAGAATACGTATTTGAGCCAATCGTGCCCCAACCCAATCTCATCACAGCAATAACTGATATAGATCAAAATCTTAGGATCCAAGTCTTCCGAACAACGGTAAGCTTGCAACAAATCAATTCCCAGTTGAGCGGATTAAACATAGAAGACGACCAAGCGCACACGTTTTGGTCAAATCAACCAAATTACAGATTACCCTAGGTAAACATCCATATGACTGTAAAAGGGTTTGAAAGAGAGCAAACGTTTGGTTGTGATCCTTTCGTCCCACAGCCAGACGCAGGAAACACCCTCATAGATATAGATACTAGCTTAAGGATTCAGGTTGCTCGAACACCTATAAGATATTATGAGAAGATCGCACAGTTATTGATTTTGAATATAGAAGCTGAGAAAGCATATGATTACTGGGTGTTAGGGATTAGGAACTAATTCTACGCATGACCATAGTAGGACCGCAACAACTACGAATATACGGTTGCGATCCACAAATCCCGCAACCCAACGAATCCATAAGTCAATCAGACATAGACACTGGCCTACGCACACTAGTATTCAGATCCACTCCACTTCCACCTATCATCATCAGATAGTTATCCTTACTAGATACATCAGCTAACAAAGCTAAAGAGTTCTGGACTAGGCCAGAGAATCATCCATAGTGTCAACTATATTTACCATCCACCATATGACCTTATCTGGAGGACATACACGAAACTATCCCAGGACATTTTCCACGTATTCCACAACCCATAGATTGAATCATGCCAGAGCTCGATATTGATTGGAGCCTTCGAGTAGTCATCCTTGCCGATCGATCTATCACACCAGTTCAGGTTAGGAGGGCCTTCTTTGCCTTAGATTCACAAGTTCCACTAGTGCGTATTGAAGACATTAGATTGCCTAACTAGTTTGTCTACATCTCATACATATTCCATCCCCACCGGCTGTCTCGGCATGACCTCGGGAGGTCGGGTGCGAGGAAGAGTTACTTGTAGATTCCCACGCTCGCTTGTCACTTTTCCATCATACAAGAACCCATAGAGAACTGAAGGAGACTCACCAATTCTTACTTACATGCTTTGGAGTGAATCACCACTACTAAGACATGTTTTGTGAAAAGGTCATGATTAGTTGTAAAAATTAATCTTTGGTAGTGTATGAAAGGATTCAAAGTGTCGTAAAATCCTGGCACCAGGACGATCATAGATTTGATGAGCATCATAGTTTCATTGTTACTATAATCTACATATGCACCACAAGATACCACACAATAGAATCAATTCCCATAACGTGAACATTAACCAAAGAAGACCATAACACACAAAAAAGGAAATAATATTGAACAATAATAAACAAAGAATGGATAAAACCACTAATTGGGAAATCAATGGTAATAGATCAAAAGTAACCACACATTCCAGAATGTAAGCTATGAAAAATACGCTGATAAACAAAAAAGTAAAACACTGACAATAATACCTCTTGCTTCGCAATTTTGTAGCAAACCTCAGAATGGGAAATGAAACATGGATGAGCCCTGATTTCGTGAAATGTAGGTGCTTGCCTCAAAATAGAGCAAGGCCTTCTTTGCAACAATATCAACTTACTTTTCACCAAATGGAGAAAATGATTATGTATTTGAGGTGGTTCAAGATGAGGCTATTTGGGCATTAGGATGAGGTGGAGGGATTTTCTTTGCTCAAAGGATGCAAGAACTTAGATAGGGCATTCAATCTTATTCTCCCTATGTTAGAGGGGAGGGGTAAGGTTGTATTTATAGCCTAGGGAAGTGATTAAGTTAGAGTAATTTAAGTAATCATGGTTTAAAAATGTGGGCAAGATTAGGTGAGGGGGGACCACGAAGAATGGGTGAGGATTTGATTTTGAATTTTAATTCAATAGTAGAAAAACATGGAGAATAATGATATGTAGTAAGGATTATCTCATTTTTAGATTTGGAAGGGATAATTAATCAAATTATATTTGATTAATTTAAAGTGTATTTTTGTGGGAAATGATGTGGGGGGAATTAATTGATTTACGATAGATGTGAAATTAGGGTGTCTATAGTAAGCGATTAACCAAAATCACCAGTGATTTACCTAAATTACAAGTGATTATAGAGAAGCAATAATGATTATAGAATTGATAAGTTGAGAGAAACTATAAGTTAAATTTTAGAGAAAAAAGAAAGGGACTAAAGGTCCCACTAGGCATGCTAAAATGTACCAGAGATATTTTTCTTTCCTATTCTAAATTCATAAAATGGAATAACAAAACTAAATTGACCTCAGAGGATGGTAGGGTTTACTGATACCTGTGATTATTGATATTGATACTGATGGATGTCAAGGTGGATACAACTCCTTTTTTCACTGATGAAGAAACATGTAATAAAAAACAACTAAACAAAGAACATTAGATAAGATCGGTAGATGAGCTACTCGGTAAAGGCTGATTCTAGGAATTGAAAGGGACTTTCTTGGAGGATGTCAGCTCATTTTTAAATAATTAAGTAAATTGATAATCATAAAATGATAGAAAATGATAGATCATAGATAAGATATGAAGGTATAACTCAAGGTCAAAAGGAAGGTCATATTCTACTTCATAGGTACCCCAAGCTAATGTGGTGGCTATATGTACAACTTTGAAGTAATCATACCGATAGGATGTAGTCTCTTGTTGAATCTCATTGAGGAACTTGATCTGATCCTTGACCTCTTTGATGTTTGGTGTGAATCAAATGGCACACAATGTGAGCTTGTGGAGGATGTCAAATTGTTCCCATTAGAAAATTTTCTAAACAATTGGAAGGTCGTAAATGCTTGTGATGGGGTGTGATTGGCCTGAAACCATCATCTAAAGCAAATACATGCTTGCAAAAGACAAGTTAAATCTAGAGCTATTGATAAAATTTGATAAAAGTTGACAAATTGATTAAAAAGATAGTGAAAAATAGGGATTGCAGGAGATTCTAAGGAATCCCAGGTGACTAGGCATAATCGTGGGTGCTTCAATGGAATCACAGGTGGTTCAAAGGAATCACTGACGATTGTTGTGAAAATGCTAGATTTATCTAAAAATTATAATTTAATTAAAACAGAGATATAAGTCCCTAATCATGCTACATGGCATATCTCAACTTTTTCTAATAAATCCCAATCTACATCGTCCAGGCCCAAAGAAAATAGGGTGTTCATATGACGACCACCGCGAAACTCTCTTGCATGTTCATCTCTCTACAACCATAAAAGAGTACAAAACACAACAAAACATACATTAATACTATTATACCATATAACATAAAATGTCGTACACTCAACGCAAAATGTCATACACTCATCACAAATTACACTCTTCATCCAAACATTAAATTGGGTCAAAATCATAGAGTTTTGTTCAAAATCAAACGATACCAGGTCAGGACCTATAATTTATTACA
This sequence comes from Taxus chinensis, assembly GCA_019776745.2. Taxonomy (NCBI): domain Eukaryota; kingdom Viridiplantae; phylum Streptophyta; class Pinopsida; order Cupressales; family Taxaceae; genus Taxus; species Taxus chinensis. Next base: position 676,527,377 of record CM034146.1, read on the forward strand.
ATATTGACCCAGGGATTAAACTAGATCATTCAGACCATTTCCATATTTTTTTTGCCAAAAAATAAAAATATGAAAACTTTAGTATAAATCAGGCATTTTTCTATACAATCATGGCATTAAGTGCACTCACCAGGCCATCTGTCGTCTGCATATGTATATCCCCTATTACTCACTCAAACTGAGATCAAATCACCTCTCTGGCCCTTGATATATTTTTCCGCTCAGATCTTTATTTCTCAATTACTTGATTACAAATGAAATGTCACATTCAAAAATTCTATTTTACAATATATAGTAAATTTTTGCTATTACCAAACTATTCTCCTCACCTTGCCTAAGGTTTAATCCCTCATTAATACCCTTACTATGTTACAACCCACATCTTGGGACCTATTACTATGTTTCACATGTCATTTTTAGCATTACCTTCATGGTTTTTGCATTCCCACACCACATTCTCATTTTTCTCTACCACACACATTATGAAAATGTGCATTCATGTTTTGACAATTATATCATATATCTTATAGGCACGACTCTGTCTTTCCATCTTATCAAATTTCTTGAGTTCTGCAAGCTATCATATATTTAATTTATCAAGTTACATCTCACACTCCACCTCACATCTACACAAAGGCTATGTTATATTATTTTAACTCAAGTGACAAGGTTCCTTTGTCTCACTTTTGCTGAAAGGGGGAAAATATAGGGACAACCACGTAGGGTCGTCTGCATCTTACGTCTATTAATTTGATCACAAAATACCATCTTGCAGTATATACAATCCCCCAAAAAAATCTATATGGAAAGTGGCCATACAAGGCCAAGTCTACTTCTCTCAATCATCTACTTTCAACACAATCTCACAATCTAATAAATCACAATGCAGCTATGAATTCCATGATACCACTATACTGTATAAGCACAAGGGGCAAAAGAAAACACACCTAGATAATATACAGGAATAATAATTTAACCATTTTTAATAATTACACCCATGTGTTATACAATAGTGTAAATGAAACATAATTCCATATTACCTTTGCATGGGTTCTCACAATATAAATATGACCTAGATCCATCTGTAGTGGTGTGGTCTGATTTTGGGAAGCATTCTAGTGAAACTCGTCCCTTGGTGTTGGGACACCTAATCCCCACATTCACACTTATCAAACACAATATGTTGAGGATTTGATCACCTTAACTTCACAAGTGCATCCAATGTAATTTTTTATGTCTCCAAAATAAACTTTTCACATAATCACAAAATCTCCTTTATTGTTTATGACACACTTCTCCTCTATCTCCATGTGAATCAATCATTGGTTCATGGCTTTCATCATGCAAAATTATGTTCTCTTGGCACACTCTTATTTGTTCTTACTTTAACACTCTTTCAAGTATCTTTCTTCTTCTCCTTCACCCTAGTAAATTTCATCCACTAGCATAACATTGGGGGGCGACAAATGTAGACACTAAAATTTACGCAAAACCACTATTACATCATGATTTTTTATAGTTATATGTACATGAGTTTTGAACAATGAGACAAGATGTTAGTGGCAACTCTCCCTTGTTGGCTTTCTTTTTAATGCTTGATTAGACTTTATTTATTGCCTTTTCCCTACTTTTACTTAACTTACATCCTTTTTACATATATCTTTGGCTCCCTTGTTTCTTTGTTTGATGTTGTTTGACCTTAGGTAAAAATTGTAAAGTAGTGTCAGACATGTATACATGTTCATGACCCCATTGTACGGTATTAACCCTCTTTTATTTTCATTTGATTTGTCTTCATGGGCCTATTTCTCCCTCTTTTATCTTTTGTTTCACATATTTTGGGTGATCCTTTCTTGCCACTAATGTCCTAATCTCAAAGAAAGAAAATCATATATATGTCTAGCTTAAGCATTTATGATCTAACAAGCATCTATCTATCTACCACAATATTGAATTGAAGAAGAATCACTATTACACATTACATACACAATATAGGAGGGCATAACTCACTTTTCTTTCATCAACACACAAGGTTTTAAATGCAATGAATAACCTTAGCCCGCTATCAGTTTGGAAAACACAAGGGAAAATTTAGGGAAAAGGTTATTTGCATGCATAAAAAAAAAAAGTGCTAGGAGAGTTATATTGAGTCTGAAATATAGTGAAGCGCTCAGTGATTCACATATGCGGTGACTTTTGAGGTCAGTCTGATCAAGCATTTACATTTGTTTTCTATCTTATGTGCTCTTGATTGTGTTACAGAATAGCTAATGTTATTTTGTAGGTACATGTGTGAGATTTGGCTTTGGTGCAATATTGAAGATCTTAAAATATAACAAAGAGTGACACTGAAGTTTGCAAATCCCAATTTTTCACAGGTCTAAAACCATATAATAGGGCTAGTTTGTGTTATATGGTCTTGACATAGGGGTTCCAGAAGTGTAGTGAAAGTTCCATCTAGTTCTCAAAACTTTGTTTCTATCCAAGATCAATCAACGATTTTTTTTGCAACTCATATGAATCAACTAAGTGCCTCATTTTATCTCCATCATACTTGTGATTGATAGTATCTCTTCTTTAAAGTGATTTTTGTGATTATATGCATGAATAGATGCTATAAAGTATCATTGTACACTCATATTGTTGTTTCAGTTCCTATCTTAACAACCATATTTAGATTAATTAATACTAATTAGGTTTGATACATCACCTTTAATTACAACCTTAATTTTTGACATCCATTTGACCATAACTAAGAATATTTTCCTTTTTTTGTTGAGAATATGTTAAAGAAAATACATAATATTTTAGCCATACAGTGGAATTTGGAGCACTTTTTTCTCTATATATTTTTATCCTTGCACATTAGTCATCTAGGTTGACACTATCTGTCATTATTTAGAGGGAAACTTTTGAAGAAGGTATAGTACCTGAAATATTGTTTGATCACTTGGTAATTTGAATTTGTCACTTATCTTCACATTAAATACATAAATGACCAATTAAGGCACCCTCTTACTCTCTCACATGTCCTAAGTACACTATAACTCAGCTATGTTCTAGCTCAACTCCTTGCTAATCAGTGCATATTCTATGTAACACATCTACCAGCTTACACTTGTATCATACATGATTCCACACACAACCTGGATAGGTTCAACAATGGGCCTATTACTATTGGATTTTGATGCACTTTTTGTGTCACTTTTTCTATTTTAATAATTTATGACATTAATTTTTATTATTGTTTGTTTCACTTTTTGTTAACACAAAGTGTCTTAAGTTTTTATCAAAAACAAAAAAAAATTGAGACTCATTCTAAAATATATTCAGATGATTAGCAAGAGTATTGTAATAGAAAAATGATGATGTGCATTATTGGTTATTCATAGACTTTTGACTATGAAATTATTTCAGGAAGTGTTAATAGAGTAACTCTCGACCAACGATGACAAGTCTTGGGCCTACCAACCCTTAACAAGCTAAAGGAGGTTGAGGATATATAGGTTTGTTGTGCTAATTTAATCATAAATTACAAAAATCACACTAATATACTTTTTCAATTATTAATTAATAAACCTTTATTAATTAATTAAATTTATATTTTATATACTATTTAACGACCTTTTCTTAGTTAAATACATTTTCATTTCTTAATTAATAACCCTTTATTAATAGCCTCTATAGTTATCTTGGGTGGATGAGACCAATGGCTTAGGTCGCGTAGGTCTTAAGTTTTATTAATAATTAAAATTGTGGTATATGGCATGGTGCATTTATGCACTACTTGAGGTCATAGGGGGCTTGCCCTATGGTTTAGATTCAATAATGGTAGGCTCACCCTAGAATGCACTAGTTTGAGTCACCAGTCTCATGATTCCTCAACATAAAAACACCTTTATTTATTAATTAATATTCCCCTTCATATATTAATTAACGACCTTGCATTAATTAAATCATGCTTCAAATCACTTCTTAATATAATTAATTCCTTCTAAATTCCTCTCAAACATCTTCTACAAGTTAATTCAAGCCTATTAATTAATTAAACCCCCTTTCTTCCCATCTAATTCCCATGGAATATTAGTTTTACTTAAGTATTCATAATCTTAATTAATTATTCCTAATCATACATCTCTATTGTCCTACATTCATCGAGATATACACTTTTCCCAAGAAGGAAACCTATATAAGAAGCTCCTAACCTATTCCCAAAACACACCAAATTCATATGCTAGCATTTTACTCTTAAAAAGCAAAGCCAAAATATAGAAAACCCTTTGTTGAAAGTAAAAGGTTATCAAATATGGCTAACAATTTTTTTTAATAAACTACTCACTTATCTAAATACCTCCTCCTAAGAAACCAAATGCTATCACTTCATCTCATACTCAGTTCAACAAGAATCCACAAATCGAAGGTGAATCCAAAACATCTAAGGATTAGGATTGAGTTTCTTCAAGATTTTCTCTTTATTTCCTTTTAAAATGATTTATCTTGATATTTTAAGTGTTAGGATTTTTTTAAGATTAGAATCTTCCATGTGTAAGATTCATTTCTTAATTAGATTAACACTCTCAAATAATTGCATACATTTTTCATGCCTGGTGGGACTACCCCTTTATCTCACATGCAATGCATTTTAAATTTCATGTTTTTGTTGAGATTTATTTATGTTTTGTAGGGTTAAGTGTATTTTATAGGATTTAAGGAGGTAAATCTCTATCAAATTTTATTCTTGGTCTAAAAAAACTGAGCTTTTTCCTTGAGTTTTGTGCAATTATCATTTTCGAGTGGTCTCGCTCTATTGGGTAGTGGCCTTACCTTCAAACTCAACAACAAAGTGGTAATTTCCAGTGGCTAAGTGTAGACCAAATATAGATTTTACATCTTGAGTGATCGAGATGTATTTTTTAGTAGTTTTGTTCTATGGAATGTATTTTGTAACTGCAACAGTTGAACTTGGCTTCAATGACTTAGCTCTATTTCATAGCAGCCCAATTTTTTTAACTTTGTTGCAGGATCTTTTTTATGTTTTTATCGTCATTTGTCACTTTTATGGTTTTGGAATTACAAATTTTCTTCTCTTCATTTTTTATGTTGTTTTTTTTTTCATTTTGTTTGATCATTTTGACTTACATATCACTTATCAGAGGCTCTATAATTTGCAAGAGAAATTTTGTTCATGCTCAGTGGTTTGGTGGAGCTTTGTAGTGGCTCTTTCTTGATCTTTAGACTTACCAGTCACACATATGTAAGTAATGAACCCATAATTTTTTAGTTGACATGTTTCACTTTGCAGTGGCCTTACATTTTTTAGTGTCATAGCGGCCTTGCATTTTTAGTGCATGTGTTGCACTTTGCAACATGGATTTTCTTTTTTAAAATTTGTGTTACCTGTTGTAGCGGATCTACCTATCTAGTGGATCTATTATGTGTTTTAGTAGTTGTGTTACAATGAGCTTGGTTTTTGACTTAATTTATCATTTTTCATATTGTTTTGACTTTTAGGGGTTACTTGATTTGGAAAACTATTAATCATTGTTTGTAGATACCTTATCAAACATCGAATAAAAAAATAATCATACAAATAAATAAAATTTGATGCTTTTATTTAAGTTATTTACTTATCACACTTTGATTTAGTGTAAATTTTCTTATCATACTTACTTTTATTCATTTTTTTTCTTATCAAATGGGGTGAATCGTTGTTTAATCTCGTAGTTTTTTTATCGTACTTGTTTTTTACATATTTCGATTCACTTATTATATTAGTAGTAGTTCCTTAAACACATTTCTTAATGTGTTTTTTTTTTTCATAATTTATTTTGTTTGGGCCCCATCTTGAGTACATATGCTCTTACCATCCAATGCAAGGTGATATTGGGAATAAATAACAATTAGACACTTTTTGCTTTGTAGGGTTCAATGGCCTAGAGATCACGACCAAGTCATTTAGAAAAACATGGTGTACCAATGGGATTTTATAAATTTTGTGGGAGGACCTATCATTTTTGGCTAAGTATGATTTCACTTTTTTATGGATTCAATGAAGTGAGGGCTATATTTTCCTCCAATACACAGGCCCTAGATATGATCCCATAAGAAGGAACTATAATTTTTGGTTTAGCTCCATTAATTTGGTTGGAGTGATGGTAAGGGGGGTTTTAACCCTTCAAACAAAACTATTAGATAGTACTTCCTAATTCCATAAATTTTTGCCTCAAATACCAAAAGTTATATCAAGGAATCCCCTAGCTTCCTTTATTATCTTATCTAGGTGTCCATCATTAGCATAGGTTTTAATTTCTTAACTTCCCCATTCATCTTATTCGTAAATCTTAAAACATGTTACTTTTCCCATTTCAAACCTTGATCATCCAAACAAACAATGAACACTTTATTCAAGTTTAACCTTGTTTTATTAAACAAACAAGGTGGAATTTGATCTAAATTAAACCTTGTTTTTATCAAACATCAAGACCTGAAACTCTGTTTGAGTAAAAACCAACATTTTAAACATCAAAAACCTAAAATTTTATCCTAATTTATCAATGTAAATACTTGGTACTCTACTGAAATTATCCTAGAACTTATTAAACATCAAAACATATAATCCTAGGTAAAAGTTTGAATCTAAAACATAGTGGCTCTCACTACATGCCTAATCTATAAACATTATAAATGTAATCCATTTCTTAGTGGACCTTTTTGCATTTTTGAATATTTAAGCTAGTTATGTTGATAAAATTGAGGAAGAAGAGGCCCATGACATTTTTACAAACAATCAAGTTCATGTGGACCACTTATTATATACCAAAACAAATATAGTCTCCTTCTTCAATTGGTTAAATTAGGATCCATAATTCCCCCCGCTTTTGACCTTGATTTTGTTACAAACATGACCTATGAGGAAGAGACATTAACTAGAAGACCTATTGATATAATGGAAGACTTGTTAGACCTAGAACAAGCTTCTAAATCTATGGAAAAATTGAAACATAATGAGGAGTCTAATGCAAATGAACCTTCCAAATCATCCAAAATAACACATAATTGAATACCCTTTCTCAAAACCAATCACAATAAGGAGCTGAAGGGAAAATACCAACCACACACTACTCATGTTAAGAATCTAACAATACATAATCAATTAAAAAATCCAAGTTTTCAACTAGTAAGCCTAGAGTATCTCATTGTACACAATGAGTCCTAAAATAACTTATGTACACAATGGGTATCAAAGCCTCCAAATCTGACCACATCGATTCCCCATCGAAACTTACTTGTGATAAGTCATTTTATCAAGAGTGAAATTTGATGATAGACAATTTAATTTTTTTATAATAAAATAATAATTTCCATACCAATAAATAATGGTTTGAGGAGCTATTCCCTTATCCCTTTGATGGGGAAATTTTACGCAGCCCCTTCCTCCAAGTTTAAGCCAACTCAAATTTAAATAATATCGTGGAAATGGTGACCCTAGGGATCATGTTAAATACTTATTCGTGGCTTGCCAAGATGTCACCTATAGTGCCAAAAATCTCTTATGTTTTGTTCCCACACATCTTAGGAGGCTAAGCTCTTGAATTTCCTTCCATCTCCATATGGGATATATGACAACATTTACATCCATTTCAAAGAAATGTTTTATACATATATCCTTCACATGTAAAATTATGTTACAATACCGAACCTTTGCAGTGCCAAACAACGTAATAATGATAACTTATTTTTATTCTAACAATGGTGGAGGGGATTAGTAATTCCCCCCTATTATATCCCTCAAAATAATCTTGTTAGCATATTCATTCCTAGCTTGTATCCAAAAATTTATTTTCATATTCAAATGCACTATGTTAGCATGTTTGAAGTGGTTATCAAAAATGTAATTCAAAATAAAAAATATCTCCTTACAAATGGAATTCAAATAAATTTTCAACATGGGACTATGGCAACAAACCCAATGATAAATATAACTTCTTAAAAAAGAATAAGAATGTTGTAGGTGACAAAGTAACTAAATAGAAATACATTCATGTATTTCAACACACCCATCAACTAATTATCATGTCGGGGCCTCCCAAACAAGATGGAAAGTGTAAAGAATATACACCCCTGGGTTAATCTCTCTATTTCATGTTCCATCAACTTGAATCGGCTAACACGATCACATTACTAAACACTATGACATTCCATGACACTAAACCCAAACCCACATGGTACAAAGAGAGTGAGTATTTCAACTACCATAATGTTAAGTTTCATGCCACAAATAATTGCATTAATCTTAAGAACTACATCCATAACCTAATGGATTGCAAGGATATTGAGTTAGACACATAAGATGCCCAAAAATCACAAAATCATAAGCAAGGTATATAAAATGACCCATTCCCCTAGCATAAAAAACCAAAATTTGGATCAAGGTTAGACCTCCTAGGGTAACAACACTAACTATATATGAGCTAAGCCATCATATCCTTTTCATTCCCTCATTGGATATATCTACCTAATTAAAAATCACATCACCACCATCAAAATCAAAAACCAAGAATGCACCATTACATTACACCAAAATCACATCACTATCATTATACCTCTTATGTCTACTCCTTTGGAAGGTCCTTATGATCTCCTAGAATAGCTTGAGAAGAATCTTGTAAAGATTTCCATCTTGGATCTTGTCAACATATCCATTATTCAGAAGGATATCATCTATAAAACCTTATAAGAGTCAAGAGTTTCTAATAATATTGACCCCTCATGATTTCAATAATTCATCATAAAAATCACCCCATCACATCAAATCATATTTATCCAGAGTGAGGCTCCTCAAGAAAATCACATCTATAAGTTACCCTTGTATAATGATGTAATGCCCATTTCTGGGACAATGAACCAAACCAGGAATTTCTCAAATTTGGGGGTAATTTTTTTTTTTTTTGAAAGGCGATCTAATGTTTCGCCTGAACATTTTCATTAAGTAATTATATTCTTAATGATATAATTTTAACCGTATTTCTACGACATTGTTTTTAATTACTTTGATTTATCCAGCGTTTAACCATACTCACACATTAAAAAAAAACATATATATTATTGACTAAAACAACCTACAAGAGAAAGTAACTACCCATTTTAATTAATACTTCCTCCCCCATTCAAAATTTAATCCCACAATATTACTCATTTTCAAAAGTATGTAGGGATTCTCTTGAGCCCTAGGATCAAACCATTATGGGCCCTAGATTTGGAATAACACTAAAGTTTGCCCTAATCCACTAATAGCCCCTTTCTTCTCTTTCTCTTTATTATTTTTCTCATCTTGTTTTGGTTTTGGCTCTTGAATGTGCAGGTTTGGAGATTCATGGAGATTTCCAAGAATGAAATTACCAAATTGTTTTTTTTTCTTTGTTTATTAAGTTATATCAATTTAAAACCAATACACTATTATATATATATATATATATATATATTTTGTATGAAGAGGGGCGGCTAGGGTTTTCAAAGAAGGGGGACTGTGTGTTTTTTTGTTTGTGTGTTAAATGCACATGTTTATTTATTATTATTATTATTATTTTTTGCTGAAGGGGGAGGGCGGATCTGAGGGCTATGTGAAGGAAGGTAAAAGAGATGTGGTCACATGGCAGTGGAGGAGGGAGGCACTGTGTGAGGGCGGCATTGCGCAGGGCATGGGAAGGAGGAGGTAATGCGAAGGGAAGACAGGGCAGGCGGGTGAGTGAGGGGCGGCGCCGGGGCAGAGGGAGGTCGTGGGGTAGTCGGCATGGGGCCGGGACAGTGGCCAGGGATGGAGGGGGAGCAATTGGCTGGGGGGGAGGGGGCCGACCCTCCCCCAATATAATATATATATATATATTAACTGTGCAGGGGTGGGGGGCCGAACCCCCCACCAAACAGTTTTTTTTTTTTTGATTTTATTTATAAATAAATTTCGAATTTAATTAAAACTTTCTTGTTTTGTTTAAATAAATTTCGTATTAAATATTGTTTTATATACAATACATTATATATATATATATATATATATATATATATATATATATATATATATATATATATATATATGTTGTTATACATATTTGTATATTTATTTAGTTATTTATATAAACAACATATATAATACAGAATATATATAAAATATAATACATATATATATAAATATATTTTAAGATTAAATTTGATAATCCTTTATATACCTATGTATTTTTTTTGACAAAAATCAAGAAGACTACCACATTTCCAAGTACAATTTCTTTTGCTTAAAATAATAAATTAAAAAAAAACAAAGATTTCTAAAACCATGTTGGTATGAAAAGGAGATGTGCATTTTATAATTAAAAAATAGTTTCTTCCAAAGTTAAAACAAGAACAAATCCTTATGACCAAGTAGAATTCATTTCAGATTTTCCAACAAAGATACCAGCAATAATAACATCATTTCTTAGGGAGAATCTTACTTCCATCAAGCAATCTTCCTTTTCAAAATGACATTTAAATAATGCACATTAAAGAAATATAACCATTTTTACAAGACTCATTTTACAAGGATCTCAAGTTCATAATTACATCATAATTCAAATTGTTAAAGTTCATAAGAGAAAAGACATAACAAATCTCCCTTCTAAGATTGAAAGAAATCTTTCACATGCCAATGGAAAACTAATCTTCCAAGTGACTCCAATTCTCAAGATGAAAAGTTTTACATGCCAAAGAGCTTTCCGAAAATAGCCACACCCAAGGTGTTACAATGAAAGTAATGCTTCACAATAACTTGAGGAAATAAGGAGAGACTAAGATGCCACAAATCCAACCATCTCCATGCTTGAGCTTCAACTAGAGTGACTTTTAAGGAAACCAATCAAGGAGAAAGATCTTGTTTGCCACCCAACCATAGGCATCATCACATGCCTCTCCCAAGGTTGGGATGCATGCTAGCCTCCCCCAAGCCCATGGGAAAGACGGAAACTAACCAAAACTTGCACAAGATGGAGGGTAACCAACAATGATACAAGCACACAAAAATAGGTCAAAACAAAACAAGACTCCAAATTTACAAGGAGGAGAACCCATGTTCATCCTCAAAAGTGGGGAAGAGAGGAGAAAGTTCTCAAAAAATTTTATTCAAAAAATTTCTTGCACAAAGAAACAAACTCCATACCCTCCTTATTCCTCCTCCCTTTCTCCAAGTCCTCCTTGGAAGGATTTTCAAACCCCAAAGGGGTTTCCTTACCAAGAATGGGGAAGGAGATTCAAGCCAAATGAATCATCTTCCCCACCTCAACCATTGAGGGGGAACACTAAGACCGTACAAGGCTTGTCCATCAAGCCTTGAGGATTGAGAGGGAAAATTCCCTCTCTCTTCCCCCACACTCCAAAACTCCATCATGCCATATGATGGAGGGAGTAAAACAAACAACAACAACCAAATAACAAAGCCATGCAACCCATCTAACAACTAAGATAAATGCAACACAAGCAAAATACATAAGAGCCTACATCAATGAAAGCTCTCCAAAAAGCTATCCAACTTCAAGTTTATCCACACCTTGACTCAAGCCAATCTCCAAGCTCCAAAATCCACAAGCATCCCAAGCAAGAAGTTCCAAAAAAAGTCCCTCTCTTTTCCCATGGATGGGAATTTGAAGAGGAGCAAACAAGCATCCTCACAAATGAGGGGGTGACATGTGTCACCCCTCTCCCTCATCAAGGTCGAAGATGCCAAAACAAAAGAGAGAAAGGATAAAATTGTCTTTTTGCCCTCTTCTCCCAAATTCCCTTAAATGTTAGCAAGACAAAACAAGTGAAACTTTTGATAAACACTCAAATCCACATCCCTTACATGGATGTGACTAAACAAGAGGTAAAAAAGGGAGGGAAAACTCCCTCTAGCCGTGAAAATAAGCCTCCCTACCCATTAGGTAGGGTCCAAGGGCTCATTTTTGTGTTAGGGGAACTCCCAAGCTACAAAGGGGGTCCCCAAAAATGCCCAAAATAACCCAATTTCGGGTTTTGATTTTTTGGCACAAGGGTAGAGGGTGTGGGGACCACCCAAGGGTCTCATATGTGACCCTAAACCCTTGTGATTAAGTGACTCTTTAAACAAAATCAACAATTTAAAAGAAAGTGGGATTATTGACTCCCAAAAACCTCAATATCAACTACCCTAAACAAATTTAATAATTCAAAGCACAATACATTACAAAAAATTGGGGTCACTTATGGTGCCCAAAATAATAATCTCCTACACTAAGGCTTCACACAATGAACATGGCTAGGACTCAGCCCGTGGGCTGCTTGTGCAAGATTGAGTAGCTGGCCTGAATCCCACGTTCTCCTGTAAACTTGTCACCTGCACACTCATTGCACACATTAACCACACCTGTCTGATACAATATAATTCAATGACATAGTAAGATATCAATGCGTTCTAAACTAACCTAACATCCTACTGAAATCAAGATGCAACAACGTGCACAATTATACTCAATATTCCAAAAGCTAGACAAGATGATACGTGACATATAACCATAGAATTCCACATGCAACAACTATCCATTATTATAATTATGTTCCAAACATAGCATCATATCCATTAGTATCCATGACATTATAAGAAAATGTGACAATATAGAAATTAAACTAAATTGGTGCTATACGCCTAAATGTCCACACATGTCTAATAAGATCAAATATCTAACTATAACGTCCAAGATATAACCAATCACTATCAAAACATGTCTATGAGCAAAGAAACAACAAGCTACTGAGCTATAAAAAGTGTGGGCACTACAAATGAGGCCATTATTTCCTGTAAAAAAATGAAGTGGGTGTTTTTAGACAATGGATATATGCTTAATATATGTACTCTTAATCTTATTAAACATTTAGGCCACCCTGACATAGTGTTGGAACCAAATTTCATCACCATCAAGGCATATGATAATGTTGAAAGGTAATCTACACGTACCATAAATCTTACCCTAAATTTTAGATCTGTCACACATGAAACTTGCTTTCATGTTATCAATTTCGATCTCCCATATAAAATTTTCATAAATATCCCATGGATTCATTCCATACAGGTTGTTCCCTCCACCTACCACAAACTCATTAAATTACAGTACCAAGGCCAGTAGATTACAATCCCAAGTGATCACTAACACTTCTAACACTACAAAACATTGGAATGTCATTATCACAAATCATATACTTGTCTGAGCACTCAAATTTATTTTGAACAAGAATTGGATGTTTTTACCTCTCGTAATCACCCTAATACCTAAAATCCAAATCTAAACAATCACATGTATTTCCATCCACATCAAACATTCCTTACTGGAATCCAAACCCAAGATCATCAATACTAGTTGTGCAAAATATGAACTCTAGCATGACCTCTTAATTAATAATTTACCATTTTCACCTAAAAGCCATGATATGATTGAATTTATTAAGAAGAAGAGCCTAGACTTGCATAGCTTTGGAATTTATATAAAATTCATTTTATGATGAGAGGAAGTGCTTAACACCTCCTCTTATTCACAATTACTTGATGATAATTACTCATATTATAATTAGTCTCCATGGTATTTCATCCCCAAGAATATGATAACTATCAAGGTTATGGATATGATTAGAATGAGCAAGGAATCTTTGAGCATCTCATAGGTCAAGAAAATATGGAAGGTTTTGGAATCAACATTGAACCATATGGTGGTGATCCCGATGAAGTTTATGCCACCTCTTTTGAACGCAAAGATGACTCTTTTGACATAAAACTAGGGCCTCTTTATAGTATTTATGAATAACTTTCCTCTACAAACCTCTTCACTGATAATGTCATCCTAACCCTTCACCAATCCTACCCTAATCCAAAATTACAACATCCCTCCCTCATAGACTAAGACTAACAAAGTCATATACCAATAAATTCCTTTCAGAACAAAGACGTGATAGCAAATTTAATGGGACTTCAAGATGATATCTCATCAGGAGATCGCAAAAAGGAATTCACCATTGAACCATATCATGTGAATATTTCATGGAGGAGGTTTAGTTTCTTGGTCAACAAAAAGCTAAAAAATACAAAATCAATCAAAAAACCAAATTCACATAGTGAAAACCTCTTTGAGGTGCGATGAGATAAGAAAAATAAAAAAACATAAAATAAAATAAAAGGTGACCAATTTTTTGGTGAAAACCTCCCTAAGGCACCAAAAATAGGAAGTTTACCTCCCCCCTAACTCTATGTAGATGGAGGATGGATCAAAAATTTGCAAGGAGGAAACTATAGATATCAAAATATTCATCAAAGAGCAACCCAAAATCATTAAATTGGGTTCATCCCATAATCCTCGTGGGGAAAAACATCCTTTATTTCCCTCTTATCAGATTTCTTAATGTCTTCGCATGGTACTATATAGACATGCCAAGGGTTGATCTTGCTCTAGTTTCTCAAAACTTGGTCGTTCACGAATCGAGCAAACCCGTAAAATAAAAGCTTCAAAAAATTCACCCTCACATAGCTCTCCTTGTTAAAGAGGAAATACAAAATCTATTAGCAGTTGGGTTCATTTGACCTTTTGACCAATTAGAGTAGATATGATATAGTCCTTATTTGTAAGAAGCTTGTAAGAATCATGGTTTGTATATATTTTACGAAAATCAATAAATCTTGTCCCAAAGATGTTTTTTCTCTTCCTAATATTGGTTTTATTTTAGAATCTACATTGAGCCATGCGATACTATCTCTTATGGGTGGATTTTTTGGCTACAATAAAATTAAAATTTCCATGAAAAACCAACATAAAAACAACTTTCACTACACCTTAGGGTACCTTATACTACAAGGTCATGCCTTTTGGTCTAAAAAACACAAAAGCAACTTATCAAAGATACGTGAATGTCATTTTCCATGATATTGTGGAAGACTATGCTGACAATATACTTGGTAAATCAAAAAGCCACGAAGAGCATCCTATCACCCTTTGAAACATCTTTGAATGACTCAAATAATATAAGATTAGATTAAATCCCAAAAAGTGTGTGTTTTTTGTCACATGAGAAAAATTATTGGGTTTGATTATTTTAAGAAGAGGTATAGATGTGGATCCCTCCATAGACACTACTATCACATAAATTCCTTCTCCCAAAAATATTAGAAAACTTAAAATCATACATGACAAAATTCAAACAATTTGGAGATTCATCACCTAACTTGCCAAGAAGTCAAATTTATTTACATGCCTCCTTAATAAAACCATCATGTTTCATTGAGGTCTTGAATGCCAAAAAACTTTTGACCGTTTGAAATAGTACCTTTCCAAATCACTCATTGTAGTTCCACCCACTCCAGGGAGTCCCTTCTACTTTATATTTCAGCTACCACATTTACCATTGACACTATCATTTTCCAACATGAAAAACAAGAAAAAAAATGATTGGTATGTTATCTAAGACAAACTTTGAGATCCTTAGGACTCAACTATCCGTATATTGAAAAATATTGTTTAGTTATTTTATTTGCCTTCTAAAATCTCATACACTACCTCCTAAAAAACAAAACTAAACTCATAACTAAATTTGACCCTATTGAGTACTTATTTTCCAAACTGACCCTTACGAAGAGGATGGTAAATTGGATACTCTTACAAAGTGAATTTAACAGATTTTTTCAATGAAAAAGTTATTAAGGGAGAATTTCTCACAGATCAGTTGGTTGATGCACCTTTACAGGTTACTGAACCATTGAACATGGATCTACTAGATGTAACCAACTATCTTGTTGAAGAGTATACTAAATAGAAAATGTCTTTAAAAATCATGGCTCTAGTGTAGGCATCATTATTATCACCCCTATAAGTGATCTCATTAAAAAATCCTTTGGAATATGTTTTCCATGTGTCAATAACATATCATTGTATGAGACTCATTTCAGGTCTAAAAATAGCTATGAAAAGGAATATCAAATAATTTTTAGTCATCAAAGACTCAAAAATTATCATCAAATAGGTCAATGATGAGTAAAATTTTAGGGATGAGAATCTCATTCCTTATAAATATATGATAGATACCCTCAAAGAATATTTCATCCAAATAAATTTTGAACAAGTTCTTCATCTACAAAATAATTCTATAGATGTCATAGATATAATTAGTTCTCACTTAAACCTATCGCAAGATAATAAAGAGTATAGATTCTAAATTGAACATTTCATGACTCTGGACTAAGACATGTCAAAATCTTGTTTGGAAAGTGAATTTTTTTCCCTTCTCCCCTAGTATGAAGAAATATGCACCTACCTACCAGATGGAATTTCCCTAATTGACATATCCCATAACCAATGTAAATCCATCATACAATGAATATCTCACTATAACCTCCTTGGGGAAACTTTCTATCATCAACCCTATGATGGGACCCTATTAAGGTGTTTAAATTTGGAATATTCTATCCAATAATTCAAAGAGATATACAAAATCATCTATTCATATCACATTACTGGCAATGTCTTTGCTAAGAAGATCATTTTCAGTGGATATTATTGGCCTACCATGGAAATAATATGTTACTTGTTTTTTGAAATGGAAGAGTCCCTTGTTCAGGTTAGTCAGGGGCAAGCGTAGTCTTCAGGAATGACCCATCGAATCCAAGACCATGCCAAATAGAGTGACTTGACTAACAAGAATCTATCTCTGAAGCTCCTACCTATGAAATATATCGAGTAACTTAGACCATCTAGTGATACCAACCCCACCAATTAAGGTTAGAGTCTCCAGGGAATACTCCTGGTGAAATTTTTTACTCTATACTCAACCAATGAGATGCCTCACAATACGATCCCTTATTCCTTAGAAGGGGAGCCAAGTGGAGGAGAAACTCTTCGAGCAATATGCATGACAAGAAGGCTTAGCCCTACATGACTGTTAATATTTTTGCAAGTATGTTTTATGTCAAAAGTATGAAAATCTCATCCATGCGTACCATCTCGGTTATTGTAACCTATAATCACTACGTGGCCTTTCTTTAAATGAGTTCTTGATCTCACTCCCACCTCATCCAATGGCTATAATCATATCATTACCGTAACCAAATATTTTAGAAAATGGGAAATTCAATCACATAGGTTATTAGTACATAGATATCTGAATTCATTTAGAATCATATCATCTGTCATTTTGGTAAGCAACAATGGTAAATCATTCAAAAACAAGAAATTTAAAGCCTTGTGCCAATTATTCAAAATAAAATAAATGTTCCAAACCCTATTATGCTCAAGGTAATAGATATGTTGATGCTACAAATAACATGTTTGTAAATATTATGGAGAAACTTGTCAACAAAAGTGGCATAAAATGTCACCTCTAAATCCATCCCATCTTATAGGCTTATGGAACTTCATTAGTACCCCTACTAGAGATACCCCCTACTCCCTTGTATTTGGAGTAGAGGAAATAATTACCCTATAGATTGACATTCCCTCTTTGTGTATCTCCTTGAAGGACTACCTAGATAATGAGTAATATTATAAAGTATCCCAACTTGCAGAGCTAGAGTTGTTATATGAGTGGAGGCTCCATGTCTTGGATCATCTCAAAGTGTATCAGAACTGACTATGCCACAACTACAATAATCGCATGATCCCTTTTGATTTTTAGATCAATGGTATTGTTCTCAAGGAGAATCATAAAAATATGACAAATGAATGATAAAGTAAAGTCAAGTTTGAGCCTAACTAGTTGTGTTCCTTCATTATGGTCGCTAAATATGGTTTTGGATCCTATAAAATTACCTACCCATATGGTGACAAGCCATCCAAGCCCATGAATTTCATGTACCTCAAATGCTTCTATATATGAGTGAAGATGCAAATGTTCCCAAAAATCAAAAATCAAAAGAGATAAATAAATCCATCTAATGGTGAAAACCACATAATTATGGGACCTTGGATAAGTGCCATAATGAAAACTAGTTTCTGACATCATGTGTAGGTTTAATTTTTCACAAGCACATTGTATATGGGGGCATGGTCTCTCCATTATTGTTTCACCACGACTTCATACAATTTATGAGTACATGATTTTAATCATCTTTAGTACCTATGGTCTTGGTAGCTATCACTGGAGGAAACTCTCTGTGAAAGTTCCTTATACATAGAATTAAACCATCCAAAAATCTAATAAATTTTAGAAAATATCAAAATCTAAAAACATCTTAAACCATCCAAAATCCAAAAACATCTAGAAAATCTCAAAGTCCAAAAATATCTCAAAAATCACAAAAATCCAAAAAAATCATATAGCAAAAAATTTAAAAACATCAAAATAATCCCAGAATCCTAAAACATCATAAAACTATTAAAATCCTTGGCTAGTACTCAATCCATGTGGTTGGAGATAAGTAAGACATCATGATTCACATCACATCAATGAAGTGTACCATCCACCATCTCATACTCCCTAGTATGTATTATTATCTCAGGAAAAAAAACATGATGCATATTAACTTTTTCTCAGGACATATCCAACCCCCATCCATCATCCTTGCATGTACCCTTTTTTGGGTAAATATAATCATATTTATCACAAAACTACATCACTCAGATATTAAATAGGACAAAAAATAAAATTCATTCGTTAAACTTGGTGTTTGATTGTGTTTTCTTGCGATTTTTTGTTTCTTTGCATAATTGTTAATTTTATTTTACTTTACTTTTGAGTTAGTCTTATCGCATTCTTAAAATATTTGCATTATGGATCTCAATATCATGGTGCTTATTATTATGTGTTATATCAAATAAAGGATTTTCAAAACCATTGTGTAGGAAAAACAACATATCCATATCCACTACCCTACTCATCATATCCAAAATCACAATCATCGTATTCATATTCTAACCAACATAACAATTATTTTATTCTACTGATACATAAGGTTTATGTATGCAAATACATGAAGTGAAAATAGAAATAGCTCACATGTCACCATTATAGATCAATTTATCATTGAAAAATATAACCACACTCATATATCCATCTCACATAATCACACAAGGAAGTAAAAATAAAGTAAATGCTATAAATATATTAAAATAGTATATATCATAATGACAGGACAACTAAATCACACACACACATGCGCGCGCGCACACACACATATTTACATTCAAATAAATGTTTACTAAGCAATATATGAGCACCTCAAGTACATCTCAAAATGTCATATTAATATGTTAAAATCACCTAAGTCTAAACCAAAACAACTATCAACATGAATCTCAATTGGAAAGTTACTACTAGGTGTATTTTCTCATGGTGACCCTCCTCTTAAACCTATTAGATAAGACCTCAATGATTGAGGAAAAATAACATATGGGGTACCCATTAATGCCCTAAATATCCTCAAGGAAAAACTCCTCACATAACTTCACAATTGTTTTGAATAGAATGGCACACATTTCTCCACAAGTACGACTAACTCAAAGATCTTGTTATAATAGGCAACCTCCTATGGCCATCTGGTTAGGCCACACACAAACTATAGAATACCTAGAGTCCCTAATGTGGCATGAGGTGTATCTCACTCTTAGCATAATATCTACACCTCATATTATTGTTTGTCTCATTCTATACAGAGTCTTTATGTATATGTAAGGGTCATATCACACTCTATACATGTTATGTCATTCTCTGAACACATCATTTAGTGAACATGTTGTGTGTTATCATGATATGTGGTGAGCTATATAATATGCTTATCCTGAAATTCCTCATCCCTTGTTTATACTTAATCTTGGTTATGAGCCATGTTACTTCTGCTATAAGGTAAACAATCCTTGTATCACTCTAAACATTATGAGTTGTGGCTCTAAAACCTACAATTTTTGACTTTCGTGCATGTATATGTATAGTAACCATATGTATAAAGTGGTATAATAATTTTGTAGTACCAGATCGGCCTGATCAATATCTAGCTATGTTGAGAGCTATACTTCCTCTTGTATCCACTTGCATAGCAGTTGTCCCATACCCACTATCTCAAGCATCAAAAATCAAGGTCATTAATAGATGTTTTCCATCTCCTCCATCCCTCATATGTGCATTATATTCCTAACACACTCTCTAACATAGGTGTGGATGCCTACTTTGCTTCGTCATCTAGATAACCTCTTTTAAGTGCAATTACCACCATAACAGGGTAATAGGTCCCAGGTGTTAAAATCTAGTGTACTCCTTGCATATTTATCCCCATCTACACATCCCATAACACCACTACCAATCCTACCCAATCTGCACTATATGTTCCTGCATATATAGTTAGAACTTAGCCTCAAATCCCTTAGGTCACTCATCTAAAGTAGTACAAAGCTATATGATCTCCCTTAAACAGTAGCCAAACTGTCACAAAACCCTATCAGGATGGTATCTCTCTACTATGAAATCCCACCGACACAAAAGATAAAACTTTTTCCTGGAATAGGCCAACTACTCACATAACTCAATATAAGATCGCATGGAGGCGTAGGGCCTCCATGTAATATCCATGGTAACTAAATCATCTAAATCCATCCTGTAGAAACCAAGGTTACCCGTGTAGCCTCAACAAACCCTACCTACCCGAATCTAGCAAAAAAACCTCGGGCCATCATTTAAAATATCTTTGAATGTGGTAATAGGATGTCAAACATACTTATGTTCCCATACCTAGATTTAAAGCAGAGTAGTGTGCCTAATACATTGGCCACCTCTGTAAGTAAAAATATGTAGGTCCTTATATAGCTTATGGAGTATTTGTGGACCCCATGTGAGAAATTTATTTTCCTCTATCATATCTCCAACCATCCTTATATATCTAACTAACAAGAAACAATCAAAGTTTTCAAGAAACAATATGTCACTAACATGTCCCATCATGACAAGAGGAAGATCCTATAACATATCTCTCTGTAGTGTCCACAAAAAATTCATGCCTAATTAGTGTTGGGGCAAGCCATATAAAAGTGTGTTATGATCAATGATCTAGAAATATCTTAAATAATCGACAACAACAATAAATATCCTTGAGATTAATTATCGTCTCCATTGTTAGAAGCTAGAAGGTATTTATCTCTAAGTACTATCTCTCTTCTAGTGTGGCAAGTAAGGTCATATGTGCACAAATGGTAGACATCAGAGCCACATGGTATATCCAAACTACCTATAACAACCTCATTAATGATATATTAAATGTCGTATGTGACTTAACTACGAGGATTTCCACTCATGGAGTTGTAGATCCCTAATTGTAATCACCAAAAAATATTTGCAACACTTAGTCTATAATTTTTTTAAATCATAACTGCTACAATATAAAGAAAAATCACTCAACTTTCTTATTCGCTACACTTAGATGTTTGACTATTAATCAATAGGTCCACTACAACTTATAGTGTGGCCACTATAAAAAATACTCGTAGTTTCTAAAACATGGTACAAATACCAAAGTTGTATTTTGGAGTAAAACCATTAAATTTATAAGCACAATTTTTGTAAATTTGAGTGTGACCATTTTTCTTACAAGCAAAATTGTTGAGCTTGCACAAGGAAAGTTTAGGTTTGTGTTTGTTGCCAATTTTTGGGCGTTTATGATGCCCTAAAAATTTAAAATCTCAAAAAAATTAAATAAATCACCTACCATGGGCTTGTGTCTCGGTTTCTAAGAATAGGCTTAGATGTTCTCTACATAGTGGGGAAAACATAATGTTCACCATGGTTTCTTGCTTCTTTTTATAACTCTTTTTCTTCTACTCATGACAATGAAAATGATATATATATATATCCTCTTTTGCATGGAATTTTTACTTCTGCGATGGATTTTTCTTCTACCATGATCATTTTTCAACCTTTAGAGTGCCCATCCACTTAATCTATGAACTCGTAGTTGCTCAAAGGGGCATCACCCACATTAAACTAATATTTCACGATAAAATTGTTTATTATTCCTTAACTATCTTTACAATGGCGTCATTCATGTGACATTATCCCAAAGAGATAAAAATGCAAACACCTAAAATATGTTATGCTAATTTAATCATAAAATGTGTAAATCACACTAACATCATTATTTGATTATTAATTAATGGATTGTCATAAATTAATTAGATTTCTCCTCCAATATTGATTAAAAAGTTTTAGTTAATTAATTTCCTCTTCATTTGTTAGATAATAATAATTTATTAATTAATTAAAATTATCCTTCATATATTAATTAATGACCTTGAATTAATTAAATTCCACTTCAAATAACTTATAAATATAATTAATTCCCTCTAAATTCCTCTCAAAAATATTCCACAAGCTAATACAAGCCTATTAATCAATTCCTAATTGATTAATTAAACCCTCTTTCTTCCCATCTAATTCCCATGGAGTATTAATCTTGCTTAATTACTCCTCCTAATTAATTAATATTAATCCCACATCTCCATCATCCCACATTCACCAAGATCTACACTTTTCCTAAAATGAAACCTATATAAGAATCCCCCAACCTATTCCCAAAACACAACAAATTCTCATGCTAGCATTTTACTCTTAACTCTTATAAAACAAAGGCAAAATTAAGAACACTTTTTACTAAAGACAGAAGGTTATCAAATATGACTAATGCCAAATTAAACATACTACTTGCTTCTCCAAATCCCTCCTCCTAAGCAACCAAACGCTTCTACTTCATCTTACACTCGGTTCAATTGACATCCACAAATTAAAGGAGAATCTAAAACATCTAAGGGAAAGGTTTTATTTTCTTCATTTAAGCTCTGTTCTTTCTTTCCTTTAAAAATGCTTTATTTTGGTGTTTTTAAGAGTTGGGATTGTTAAGCTTAGAATATTCTAGGTGTAAGATTCATTTCTTAATTATATTAACACTCTAAAACCCTTGTATATAATAGGGTGACGAGTGAATGAGGAGACTTCTTGCTATAGATATATGAGTGATATAATCTCACTAAAGAAGGATACATTTTCTTGGTCATAGTCTAGATGTTATAAGGAGGTTAGTTTTACATTAGGGAGTTAATCTAACATATTTTTTTTCATATTTTTTCCTCAAAACATTTTTATTTTCCAAGTTAAACATTACACCAATCCATTATTATAAAACTTTAATGCGAGAAGTAGTACTAACATAAATTTATGTCAGAACTCACATACTTTTGAAATTGTTAATCTTGCTAATCCATTATTCAAAAATATGATGCTAGAATTAGTGCTGACACAAATTGTATCATCGTTTTTATGTAATTGTGACATGCTTAGAATTAGATTAGACTATAACTTAAAAAATTGGGCACCCAAAATTCAATTAACACATTCAAAAAGTATTTATTTCACTCACATGTTTATAAGAAAATGTTTTGTGACTTATTGTGTGTTATTTGATATTTTTTGCATGTGGAAGGGAAAGAAAAATAAAGAATTTCTAAAAAATATAGGGTAGGAGAAATTTCAAGAACTACCATAAGGGTATGGTTTGGGCCTAATATGTCCTTCAGGCATACATTCATGTATCTATTTCTTGATCTATTCATTATTGAGAAATTATATCTGACATAAAGATGCATTAGGCATATGTAGTCTTGGTAGTAATGTGTAGGAACTTCTAGGTGACTATAATATACCCGTGTATTTCTATAATATGTTGTGCAATTGGTGTATGTATATTTAGGTAACCACAATATGAGTTTTAACCACAAGGATGTTGTTATATTCAAGGTTCATCATTAAGGTTAATCATTTCTTCCAAGAACTCACCAACTTCTTACATTTCTTGGTGCTAATGAATGAAAGTTTAGGAACTATTTTAGTACGTGATATATGTTGTTTTTTATTTCTATGATAACATTTATTAGATTTTTTCCATATATGCAATGCAAACTATGGTTTATTAACTAAATTTTTACATATGTCTTATATGGTTTTATCACAAAGAAAATCATTTTGAAAAGGATTGACTTTATACACCAAGTGACAAAAATGAGCGACACATTTCTTGGGTCTTAAACTAAACCATCCAATGGAGTGTATTTTCAGGTTATTTTTTAGTGGAGTTCAATTTGTGAACTGCTTCAAGATAAATTAGGTTTGTATAACTCTTACTGTCAAGTATGAAATGTATTGGTTGTTTATTGATTCACATTTGGAAATGGAACTATCTTTATACTTCCTCTGAATTTGAGTTTGACAAATAAGTGATGTTTACGGTATCTACCAAATACCTAGGTTCAAATTCCATTATATTTTTCTTTTGATAAGTTTTGTAGTGTTTGTACCTACCGCTTCAAGTTGTGAAAGTCCAGTTATCCTAATGTAACACTCTTCATTTGAGTAATTGTTGAAGTTATGAACAATACATCACTTACAAGTCTTAAAATACTTATTTTGACCATTTGATGAAAGTTTTTTATTATGATGATGGCACAAAGGTTCATTCCTTTGTTTAAGATTGTGTTTGATTCCAAACATGGAATTTTTAGATTGCACATTCTCTTGAGACCTTGAATCTTATTTTTTTATAATCGTACTTCAAATTTTCAAGAAAAAAAATTGGTTTCTCCTAATGCAAGGAGCTATAAAAAATTCATATCAAATAACATATATGATCTCAAGCTTGAGATATAATTCAAGATATATTTTTCCTAGTTTCTTGAACATTTATTTTAGAAATTAGGGTGTGAAAAATGTCTGTATATTCTAGGAAAAATTGATCACGACCTTGGTGAAACTACAAACAATGTATGTATTGACTATCGTAGTTTCAAAAATTGTAATAGGTAGTGTTGGATGATTCTACAAATTTTTTGTAAGTATCCACAAAGGATTCTAATTCATAATATTAATATATAGTGCAATAGTTATCCTACCATTTCTTATATAAAATGAAACTTTATCACCTTTTTTAGATAATTTATTTACCATGTATTATGAACAAATTTGATTCAATCAATTATCTAGGGCATATAAATCTATTTTTCCTTCAAACATAGGTATTTCTATATTTACTTGTCCCTTGTATAAAGGTTGAACACTGAAAAAGAATTGTGAAGGAGAAAAATCAAAAGGACTATGAAAAAACTTAATAAGTTGAGTGAAGTGATCAATAATACCTTCTTTTTCATATAAATGAATTTCACATAAATCTTAAATTTTCCTATAAAAAACATATTCTATCATTTAAAAAAAATTAAGTTGATGTATCTTCCATCTAAGAACATCAGGGAAGGTATCATGAAGGATAATGGGTTTTAAGTTCTAAGTGTAATATGAAAATTAAGATTTTATCTAATTTATATTGATCACAATGTGTAAATATGAATTTGAAATGTAAATAAAGCAATCATAGTAAATCACAAATCTTAATAAATTTCAATAATATAATCTCATACGATATGTTAAATTATAAATAAAAGAAGTGGGTTATGTTTAGAAGACATTACACTAATTTAATGGATGAGATGGAGTGATAGTGATCTAAAAGTATGCAAGAAGGTTGTGCAAAGTGTCATTGAGATGCCATGAAAATCTACTAAGTTGAGAGTGAAGGGAGGATGAAGTTACGTATATAGGTAAAATTCATCCAGGTGGAGTTTCCTTATATGGATGGATGTATCTTGTGTAAATATGATCTAGATTATGAATTCTACACAATATTAATCTATCTATTAGGATCAATATTTTGTATCTACATGTTTTTTATCTTGAATTTATAGGTTATTTACAGCTTCTTTTGCACCAAAATCCTAGCTTCCTCTATTAATGGAGAACCTAAAAAAGTAGTTAGTCTAAATTAGTTGATCTTCCTCAACCCCCTACTAAGTTAAAATCTTCCTATATAGCAATACTCTAAAGATGCCTCTGAGTGATGGAGTTCTCCCTCTTAGTAGGTGTGTGAAAATATGTGATAATAAATGTAATTCTACATGTCTTTACCTAAAACCTAATGACACAAGAGGTAATGCATGTAATAGGTCTAATCAAATGTGTAATTGAGTGTGCAAGATATATTTTGGTATGTGGAAATTTTTTTGATCTTATAAGGAATTTCCACTTCATAATGTATTAAGGGATGTATTTATATAGTGATCTTACCTTGAATTTGGAACCTTTTAGCACAAAATTTAGCCACATTTAAAATCAGTTTTAGTATTTACATGAAGATATTTTATTTGGAAAAGTTTGATAAAAAAGAAAGGGAGGAAAAAGGTAACCAACTAAGACAAAACTGTCAGTCAAATGACTATGTCTTAAACATAAAAGAATGACCTCAAATTAAAAAAAGGGAAAAAATATAAAAATAAATTAATGATGATTAAGAATGTGTGTAGTAACAACTAATAGAATCATATAGAAGTGTTGTTGCACCAATTAATCATATTATTTGAGTTAACCAACCGTATGCACAAAATCATCTTAAAGGAATTATTAAAAGGGCTTGTGTAATTTTTTTGGGTATCTACATTTTCCCCCATTTTAAAATGACATTGAAAATATTAGTTTAAAGTAAAAACAAAAGGATACCCAAAGGATATTTTATGTTTATCTTCTAAAACTTTGGTTCAACATTTTCCAATGTGCTCGTAGATAATACCTTGATGTACAAAGATCAACAAAACCCTTGATAAATTACCATTATTTTTTATATTTAATAATATATGATAGAATCATTGATAACAAACTTTTGAAATAGTGGATAAATAGGTAAAACATGATCAAATTTATTTTTCAAGATAATATACCACATTTTTTTAATAAATAGATATATTATGTTCTCAACAATTTTGTGTCACCTAAAGGAGATTTTCAATCTCATATTTTTTGCATCTTGTCTAAAAAAACAAATAAGGATCCATTGAAACAAAGTGTATGTATATATTGAAACTATATTCTAGCTAGAAATAAATATCACGAGACCTCATCCACTTGAAGGCAACTACAATAATGAGTTTTTGATTAGAGTGCACTTTACAAGGAGGAGTGTTTTAAGAGATATGGATGAATATGTTTTTTAACAAATGGAGTGCACTTTAAAAGGAGGAGATGCAAAGTGGATGCACTTTTGGATTCTCATTTGCAAACCTTAATATCTACCTCCACTTAAGTTGTTATTTGAACTTCCTACTTTCCCTTTAAATAATCCAACAGAAAATTAGATAAAGTGCAATGGGAAAACATAAAAATACGTTAATTTTTAATCCATGAATTTGTGAAAACCAACTCTATACCTTGGCTTGCAAAAACACTCTTTTTCTCACCCCTAGGGATTCCATGGATGAAAAATATTGAAACTTTGCCAAAATGCTCTATGTGAAAACACCTTTAAGAAGAAACAAACCTCATTTTGAATGGTTTAATAGTTTATTTTATATGTTATAACTAACTTCTTAGTTTTAGCAGATAATATTTTTCCCTAGAATCTCAAAAAATCATTTTGCTTGTTCCCTTAGATTTAATGGAGGAAATATCTTTAAATTTTGAGCATGACTTCCTCTTAAAAACACCTATCATTTGATCCATCTCTTTCATGGTGATGTGGAGTGTTTTTAAGAGATATGGATGAATATGATTTTTAACAAATTCTTAATCTCCATTGAAATTTAAAAAAAAATCCTCTTCGTTTCTTCTTTCAAGTGCAGTTGCATCTCATAAGCATCCCCATGCAAATTCCACAACAATGAAGGAAAAATTATAGATTGCCTTCCTCATTTTCTTCCAAAGATTTTTTTTTTGTGTTCTTATAACTCTAAACCTATGATTTCATGGCTTCCACATGTGCTCCAAATAATAAAATGCTCATAACTCCCATTTGGTATAGAGGATTGCCACCAAATCTCATTGGGAGAATTAAATTAAAAATTGCTACACAGTGCTCCCATTTTATATCAAAAGCATTTCCTGAAGGATTCAATTGGGATAAAAATAATTATTTCTAGTGATGGAATCATTAAAAAAAATTCTCATATTCCTCTCTTCATAAATTATCTCTTTCAGAGAGGTTGGTGTGTTCAGATTCAACCATAAAATGATCACCAATGTTTCCAAGGTCATAACTTCCTCATACAAGCTTAGTTTTTTCTACCATTGGGTTTCATGGAAATATATTGGAACTAAGTTCATGTTTTTAGATGTTTAATATCTCCAAAAAAAAATTTATCCTTTGGAGAAACCATCTTCCAAATTTTGTTTCGTCCACACATACGAAACATATTTTAGGCATAACTCAATTTCCACATGTCAAACCTTCATTAAAATTTTTCCACGCATTTATTATAAGGGAGGAATCCTTATAATATGGATTAAGGATAATGTTTTAAGGATAATTTGAGGAAAAATTGAGTTCTAATTTATTCTCCCTACTAGTGAGGGAAACAATGATCACACAGTTTTCAATAGTTGAAAAAGAGGATTGGTACCAGAAGTTGGCCCGACATGGGACAAGGATATGTTGAAAATCAAATTGAGTTAAAACATTGTACTAGTTTTTTGGTGTTGACATATGACTATTTCGATCACAACCAAATCTTACTTCTTCTCCTCTAGCATTCTAATTCTCTATTATGAATTCAATTTTTTAAAAGTTATTTAAGTCACAAAGAGTTTCTATTTCTTCTTTGGTATTGCACTTCAAGTTGAAAATTCACTAAAAATATGAAGAGACATTTATAAATGGCTATAAAATGCTTGAGCTTGATTGTAAAAGGGTTTATCTACTTTCCTCTATTATATTATGAAGATAGTTTCTACAACTTTTTGTGTATAGTGTATTTTCATACTTCATGAATAAATTATATGAGTACTGGAAGAAGAATTCGTCTTATGGTGTAGATGTTTTCCAATCAAGAAATCAAGCTTAACTATTTTTATTGAATGTTTTCCACCTTTCCTTTCATTTATATTACAAGTGATGCTAGGATTTTTCATATTTTTATTATATGTATGTGTAAGTGTACTTTGTGACATACATTAGCAATCAATGAATGGTGAATACTTGGTTCTTCTGGGTGTTTCTTGTTATCTTCACAATTTTTGCCCATATTTTCTTCCACGCGTGAGAAAGAGGGGTTCTAATATTTTATGATTATCCTTGAGTTGTTCTAATACCCCTTTATGATTATCCTATATGTGGACTCCTCCCTTCCATCTTCTCACCTATTTATTTTCTCCATTCTCCTCTTTTCTCACCTGTTAAAGTACTTGTTGGTTAAAAGTACCTAAAAATACAAAAAAATACTTGCATCATATGAGGAAGTTTCCCCTCTCAAATGTAGAGGAGGATCACCATGTCAATAGGTGATAAGTGATCTCTCCATGGCTAGGGAATTTTATGTGAATTTCATAAACTGGGTCATTGAAATTAATAAAATAACCAAAGTGACATAAAATATCACTAAAACTAATGTACATACTTATGTTTTAAGAGTATAATCCAATGTGCAAGTAATTGATTTAAAAAATATGGAATTTTTAAAATCCTAATTATAGAGTAACAAATGTAAACCATGATAAGTACTACTAGATACAAGAGGACACACGCTATAAGCTAGATAAATAGGAAACCCTAAGTGCAAGTGATGGAAAGGGGTGACTTAGCTAATTTTCGCCTGATGTCAGGACTTTGTAGACTGAAGAAACTAGTAAATAATAAGGGTGAACTTATCAAAAGTATGCACAATAAATTCTAAAGCTATCAGATGTACTTGGATTAGTATGCACTTGGACTAGGTCAGGGGTGCCTAGGCACTAACAACCTCTTGTGGGGCGCCTGTGACTACGTAGATACTTAGAAACTGATCTTTCTAGTGTCACAAGGTTGTCACTGATAGTCGATGTTGGTCACATATATGTTACTAGATGATCATTGAACTCGCCTATAGCCTACAAAGAGAAGATGACCTGTAAAACTATCAAACTATATCAAATCCCAAAAATGAAAGATGCAATATGGGTAGTCAGACTGACCCCGACAGTCACCCAATTGATTTAAATTATGACCAAGCACTACACTACATCTTAAAATCCATGTAGTTCTTATGTCTTTGTGTAAGAATGATGCCCAAGGAGGCCCTTGTGTAAGGGCACGTGTTTGTGTAAGTGATAAGGCCCTTGTGTAAGGGACAATAGATAGATGTACCAATGTACATAGATGTGTGGATGGAAAAATGAATTCCATTCCTATGAAGAGTATGTAGAAAATGTAGTCCCTTGTCGCTTGAATGATAGCTAGATGAATGTATTTTATGCTCTTATATTCCTTTTGGATGCAACCTTAGGTGGTGATAATAGATGCTTAAAGATTGGTCCTTTATTTTGGTCAAATAGCTTTGTATTTATATGATTCCCTTGGTTGAATTTTGTAATTGAAAACTGGAAGGCAAACCCATAAGAAAATAATATGCCCAAAAGATTAAAAAAATCCCAAAGAGAGTGAGTAAGATAGGAAGAGGTCGGGGTACCCAGAAGGGCGGAGGTGCATGGGCGTTGACATGCTGTTTAGGACTTAGTGTCCAGATTCATGAAAGATAAAACAATAAATTTCGTACTGGGTTGTATGGTGTGTAAGACCAAAGAGAAAGCAAGAAAGATAGAAAAGAGGCCCAAGACAGTAGTCAATTACTAATTTTCTTGCTTAGGAATCATATGAATGCAAGTATACTTTTAAGACCTAGAAATGTACCAAAGTGTGTGATTTTGTGTCTACATTTTCCCCCATTTTATATTATTGAGTGAATAATCGATAACATAAATTAGATAATATATGTGTAGCTAATAACCATGTAGAATGTGATGGCGATAGCATGGCGAAGAGACAAGTGAAAGCGTGGAGTGATAAAAGATGAAGCGTGGAAACTAAGAAAGAGGAATTGACCCTAGGGGTGAAGCGTATGAGTTATGCCATGTTGTACCTATTTTTGTGCTTGATGTAAGGCTGCTTCTTATTGTGTATTAAGAACAAACCTGTAAAAGAAAAGCGGAAGAGTAGTCAAAGTCATGTGTTATGAAAACTCTATAAAAGTATGTAAAAGCATTTAAATGTGAAAAATTAGTAAAAGGAAGGTGTGCACCTGATCTGTGAGGACTGAAAAGGGATAGAATATATATTTAAGTGTTGTAGAAGAGTGATTTTTTTTGGAGATCTCATGCCGAAAGCAAGTTTTTTGGGCGATCTCACGCCAAAAATGATTTTTTTGGGCAATCTCACACCAAGAACAATTTTTTTGGGTGATCTCACTCCAAGTGCGAGTTTTTTGGGCGATCTCATGCCGTGACAAAAGAGTGTTGGGGATAAAGGTCTAGTGTTATTCTGCATCCATGTTTGATTCCCAAATTTATACACCACTGCAGATGGTGGAGTCTGTGTTTAGTTTTATGTTGTTCTAGTTTGCTGATTACTGGAGGACTGTGCATGTAGTGTGAAAAATGCTTTGTGAACTACTAAAAAGTCTTGATAAGAGAAAGTATCTATAACTACCCCTTGGTCATAGGTACCATGGAAATGTTAGGAGTATCCAGGCACTAGTTTATGTATCTAGGTGTTGGTGTCTGTGTTGAACTAAGGACCTAAATCAGAATATGGGTCATTCTAAGACTGTAACTCTATTTTTTCTTGTATTATGCAGGCCTCTATTGAAGCTTTGAGTTGTATGGAGTGTCTGATTCACCAAAATTTATGTTCCCCCTCATTTGGGGTGCATGCAATGTCACTGGGATAATACAACCCAAATGAGAGGACCAAATGATGATATGAACTGTGTCCCTGCAGGGGGGAAGAAATGTACATGGTAGAAACCAAGGCATGTGCAAACAAAGTGGCTAGAAATATGTGTTCGTAGAAAAAGTGACAAACATGTTATAGAAGACAATGTAAACAAGCAATAGTGTAAACAAAGTAGATAGAAATTAGCGGGTTTCAAACATGGGATATCTCTCACAATGTTGCAAGTAAATCAAAACCAAGGCGACAAAAAACATACAAGAAAGGATTAGACAAGACATAGGGCATAGCCTGTAAACTATGGCATACAATAGCAAACAATATCAAGTAACTTATCAGATAGTCTTGGTGGAAAATAGTTCCTGCAAGGTAAATGTTGCACATGAATCACCCGTTAGCATGTTAGAAAGATAAAGAGTATGTCAAAGCGTGTATAAATCAATGGAAAATAGTGTGCTAGTAAGACTAGGAATTAATACATAATGAAAAAATAGTACTTGTGATGTGTATGAGTAGAAATGTATATGCCCCTAGGAGCCTTGATGGGACTGGTAAGAGGTACACTTCTAAGCATCATTGTTGCATGTAAAGATCGGTAGAAAGTCTACATTCACAACTAGAGAACAAGTGAACGTGCATATGTATATAAAAATATAATGACATACTGGATATCCCTCTAACATAGTAAGAAAAGTGTACATGTAAGCATAAGTAAGCAAGAATAAATGTAACTAAGTTATGCAGTATGTTTTGAATGAGTGAGATGGAATGATATGTAATGTGAATGTGATAGGAACAATGTGTCCCCCGAGCAGATGAGAATGAGTATGAGATGAGGTTCATTTATAAAAGACCACTTGGTAGTTAAGAATGAACCATAGAACAAGAGTGTGTTATCGGGAAATGGTTTGATTTATGTTCTAGAGAGATAGATCAATGAAGCATAGAGCATAAAAGAGTATGAATGGGGTGAGGTTTATTTCATATTTAGACCCTCAGCAGTCGAGTATGAACCATGGAACTAGAGTGTGTCATAGGGTAATGTGATGTGTGTGAATAGGATACTAGAAAGATGTATCGTGGAGCACGAAGCATGAAATTTGTAGATAATGTGAGGTTCATGAATGTAATGTGCCATCAATAGTCAAGTGTGAATCGTAGCATAAGATTACATCATAGGGTAATGACGATACAAGATGTGTAGCAAGTTGTGTAAGATTAGTGCTTAGAAATAGGAAGTATGAATCACAAAGTGTCATAGTAGTAATAAGAGACATGTGAGAATGTTAGTAGGGGGGAAATATAAGTTTATTCATAAAATCACAAACTTTAAACACTATTTAGTCTTGGTCTCATACTACTATTCATATGGTTTTTGAGTGAAGAAAGTACTAATTAACTCATGTCTTTTGGCCATTTTACTTTGCTTGTTGTCATCATTGCTGACCTTCCACATCTACTCACCTAGTTAGTTCTGCCATTTGGCATCGTTTTATATTTTACTAGGGTACCTAGCCCCGTACTGGGACACCCCAAGTTCCCTAGTCCCATTTAGGGTGCCCCGAGCCTTCTTATACTTTCCCTCCACTTTTTGGGTACTTTCTAGTTGTTTGAGATTTCTATCTTTTTAGTGGTCAACCTTTTCGGGGTTAATTACGAAATTAGAATGATATAACCATATAAATATACATTTATTAGACCATAATGAGGGACCAACCACTAAGCACTACTATCATCACCAAATGTTTCATCCATCAAAGGCTTCATTTGCATCCATCTAGCTCCATCACAAGGCATAAGGTTGGTTCATTTACATCACACTACATAGGAGGGAAGTTTATTATATTCCATCAACCATTTTATTACATTTCTACACATTGTTATTGCTCTCTACTTTCACAAAGTGTGACTGACACAAGATCACCATGGGCATGATTGCACACATGGACACATAGAACTACATTAGGTTTGAGATGTAGTGCAACACTTAGTTAGTAAGTCCACCATTGTGAACATTGAGGATAGTTTGGCCCCTTCATATGCATCTTTCTTTTTTTACGGGTTTAATACTTGTCTTAGGGTTTTACAGGTTTCTACTTCATCATCGATTTTTGGCGACATACTGAGCAGTCCAGTGAAGATAGTGCGATAGGAAGCGAAATCAGGTGATCACTCAGTGACACCTCAAAGGAAATTTACAGAGATTTTTCACATACTAGGGCACCCATATCTCAAACCGGGGTGCCCCTTTACCTCTCTAGACGTCCTAGTCCTCTCAAATTTCTCAAATATGCACTTTTATGGGCCTCGACATGGTCATTTTTTCCTCTAGTTTTCCCAGTCATCTCTACGACATAGTTCAGCAAGCTCGTTGAATCAGCTGAGTTCTTTATAACTCTCCTTGCACTCCAGGGTTTCATATTTTCATAGCTTAGATTTCTTGGGTCATTTCCTTTAGGTTTATATTTGTTATTTACAATTGTTCTTTATAATAGATTAATTGTAGAATTAGAATAAATTCCACATTTTAGTTAATCATTACGTTATCAACTAGACACTATTGCTTACTAAGTCACCAATGCTTATCCATATGATTATGACCCTGAACGCAATGACCTTTTAGATGAAATTACATGATTTCATCCTTCATCTTACATACTTGGGGGACATATCATCCAACACATCCCCCTTCTCATATTAGCGTCAACACATCTCTCATACTTACATAATCATACATCACTCTCTTTGTGTATGCATCATCATCAAATACTTTAACATCAACCATTACCCAATGATACACTTTTGTGCTTCGGTTCACACTTGAATGTTGTGGGCATACTACACATGAACCCCACAAACTGCACAATAGATACTACACATTTTTAATCTTCATACATCGCACATCATATGTCTTACATCTTTCATCATACACTCTACATTTAGTCTACATCATGTAAAAATTTGTGCATCTATACATCATACATCATATTAGTCTTCATCATACATATGTTACACCCCTATTGTCTATGATTCTAGCATTAAATCCTACTCATTTTACATACTACATAATGCTTATCTTACATTACTAGGCCATCTACACATCTTGCATTACATTCTACACATTGCATATTTATACATTTTTCTCATCACATGTTCATTCAATCATCACACATCCTCCATTTGCTTCTATGTGTTACACTCACTACCCTATAACACACTTTAGTTCCTTGGTCCATACTCGACTCCTGAGGGTTTACTAATCCAATGGACCTTATCGTACTCACATGATTATTATTCATCCTTCTATCATGCAACCTTACTAGGTTAGTGCCATACACTATAGGATAAATGGTCACCTATTCCTTCATCTTGTAGTGGTATACATTTTAGACTACATCACCACTCCCTCTATTCATCTTGTAGTGATATACACTTTAGGCTACATCATCACTCCTACGCTCATCTTATCTTGATACATGCTTTGACTATAGGGTCACACACAAACATCATCTCTAGGTCACATATCATCACCACTACACATACACATTTATCACAATGATTTAGACACAACATATACTTTGACCATTTCCTGATGACACACTCTTGTTTCCCATTTATTCTTGATTACTGAGGGGGAAAAACAAATGAACCTCACTACATACACTCCCATTCACTCGGGGGGAACATGACTTCTATCATCCATATTTCATTCCATTCCATTCCATCCATCCAAAACATGTTTCATATCTTGGTTTCTTTTACTCGTGCTTGCATTTTCTTGTATATGGTTGTCTTATTACACATACTAGATAGGTTTCTTGTATGTCATTATCTTTACCATACACATATACACATTTACATCCTTTTCTAGTTGTGATCACAGATGTTGAACCATAATGAAATAAGATGTGGGTGAATAAAATATTTAAACCTTGAAAACAATTTCAGATTATTATACATGCACCATTAACATTTATCCATCCATCAATGTTTGATTAACAATATGAAACAATCAACTGCATAAGCACAATCAAGAGAGCATACCCATGAAAAAAAGATATAAGTGGGAAACCCTTACATGGAAGAAAACCAATTCAAACACTGATTATATTAAAAATAAATAAAAATAGTGATGAACCAACTTCATAATGAGCACCAACCCCTGATTTAGTGAGGAACTAACCCCACAAGGAGCACCAACCCATAGTTTAGTAGAGCACCAACCCTACAAGGAGCACTAACCCCTAATTTAGTGAAGCACACACTCCACAAGGAGGCTACAACCCCCCCCCCCCAGGATGACCAAGGACTAACTAATCCACCTGTAGATGTTTGATTTCTGATAATTTTTTTGCCACAACTAATGGAGATCACTAATTCAGCTCACAAACCCTAGGACAAACCCTAGGTCTTCAATCTTGCACAATCTTCTTCCTTCTCAACTTGTCATGCTTCTAATATATTGCACACATGTTCTCTATCCTTATCCTGAAATACATCTTATAAAATATCAAAATATACCCTCATACCTTCAATCACTCTCTTCTAGGTTACACTTCTCCCCTTTGCAAGACTAGCTATCAAAATGAGCTAGAACATCACTTTTATATGAAAATATCTCTCAAACCCAAAGGAGGTCATTAATTCATGAAAAATTTGATCCATACACCTTCATTACATTCAAATAATATAATTACAATGGTCACATATTACCCAAGTAGGTCGGCCAAGCCAAAAACAACATTGCATGCACCAAAGTGTCCCAAAACCCTTGCATTGGGATGACTAAAATCTCATAATTTAAAAAATAATTTTATTAAAGCTCTAAAAATAATCACACATGAGTAAAATAACATTTAACATCCATATATGGTCACAATTTATCTCAACCAATCATAATATTTCATTTAATGGGCCTAGTGCACTTTGTATTTCTCAAAATTGTTGTTTCCTAAACCCTTTAGCACCCTGGAACCTTCATTATTATACCAAATCAATTATACTCAATAAAAACATTCAATATACTACTAAATTTAAATTTCACAACATTTATAACACTTATAATCATGTTATAATTCTTAAATCAACCACCTGCTCAAACCACAACCACTTTTGTCTTCACCAAATCAACTTGCCAAAATAGTTGTTTCCAAAATTTAGCTTATAAAATCATTTACATAAAAATTAATGACGTTAAATTTTATTCATAGGATGAAAAATTCATCCCATTTAACATTCCAAGTGATAGAAAACATCACCCAATCCATCTCATGCTTCAAACAACTTCATACTTGCACCAAAACACATCTTGTCCTGCACTGACAAAAATATTCATGTACAAATAATGACTTGTAAACCATGTCAAATCACCTCATTATAAGGAAAATTTCATTTCAATGGAATTATATCTGAATCCTATTTCCATCACAACTTTAATCATCTTCAAACTCCACTTGTAGCTCAAGATATAACCATTTTACTGAACCCTACTCTTTGAGGCCTCAAAAATGCCCTTTGACCAGTCAACCTAAATAGACCTCAAATGACCATGTAATTTCATTAACATGTCCTAAAACATCAGTGGACATAAATATCATCTCATATACATCATGCACCATTAATTTTGTATCACATACTCCTTTGGACAACCTTGTTCCAAAACCTTCTTATTGATAGAAGCTGGCCTGTTTGAGTGGAGCCCACTCATCACCATGATATCAACCATAAATTTTTGGAAAGATACGAGAATCCTATACAACATAAAATCATCAAATTTTATTAATCAACCAAAAATTTTCCACTATACCTCTTCTTCTACAAACTGCTCCTAGGTAGGGTTTAACTAGGGTTTTAGACCACTTTATCTTCTTAACATTTGTTCATAAAAACGTGACAATAAAATGACTCATAATTTTTTAAAACCTTCTAGACTAACCATAGAAACATACCTTAAATCCACCAGGTCCCATACAAAACACACAATTCACAATGAGCATAAGAAGTTTAAATTCGAGCTGGAATTGCACTAGATTTTGACCCTATCTCACTAAATCTGACATAACTTGCAAAATTATCATCATGGATCAACCTAAATTTTTTCCCAAATAACCATGACACATCTTACAAAACATATCCAATCATCATAATATCATCATCATACCTCAAACTCTCTATCCTATCTCATTTACATAGCAACTCTTTGAGGATTTCTCACTATAGAAGGGGTCAAGTGAAATAATGTCATACCTCATCATAGAACCACTATAAAATGACCCAAACATACCTAATACACCTTGATATAACTAAGTGTAATCATCCATGAGCTTATATATCTCCAAGACTCATTCTCATACCTTCAAGCAACCATGCCTACTCTAAATGAGTACCTATAACATAGTCAATCACTTGTATCTACACCATGCCACTGTTGTGAGTGCTTAAACACTTCAAACCTGATATCCATCATGTCAACATACTTCTCAAGTATCCAAGAAGCTCCTACCATCATGCAATATCACCTAGCCACCTGAATAGGCTTGCAAGAGTAAACAATCCTCATTGAATCTCACAACATCACCATAAACACATCTAAAATAGTGTGTCAACATCACATACATCATCATATGACCCTAATACATCATCCAATTTGTCATTAATGTGATTTTTCATTAATGAAAACACCTAATAGGACCACATGCCAACAATCTTCCCCTTTTTCATTGATGGAAAACTACCTTAAACTTCTCCCCCTTTTTACATCAATGACAAAGGCATACCTGTAAAACATATTATTAACCTACCTCAGCCATAGAATCAAATTTTGGTTAGAAACATCAACCAAAGATCTCAACTTAGCTCAAAATCTTGAAAATTGCCTCAAGAACTAATTTTGTCTTCATTTCAAGAATGCAAACACCATGCTCTCCCTGGGCCAAGCATATACAACATCTAAACATCATCAATGAACAATAAATAAGCATAATCATACCTTATTGGGAGAAAAACCACCATATATACTCCATCTAAGCATGCAAAAACAAGAAATTCCTCCTTATCCCCTGTTTTAGCCTTCATGGAAACACTATAAGCTAGGCATATAGTGAAGCATAAACATCATGAACATGTCAACAATGTTAAACTAAGCATAACAATGTTCAGCATTACTTATATCGCATCACCTTCTTTAAACCATTACCACCTTTTCTAGGCTTAGACTTAGCTTTACTAAGAAAATTCTTACTCACCATACCATACTTGAGACATAGAGCCCTAAACGTATATCTTTCAGTGCTTTTAGGATCAAATTTGGCAAGCTCTTCCCAGACCTTAGATAATACCTTGTCTCAACAACCATTACTCCCCCTGGAATTATAACAACTATCTCAAGTAAACAATCTCAGTTTTAAGCATCTTACCTTGGATTCATGGCATGAAAACACCTTGAGCTCCCACATTTTTTCAACTTTTGCAAGGTTCAAATAAAACATCTTTTTCATTCTTTGATAGTCCTAACTGACTGAGATAGGAAAAATTTTAGCCTTTACATGTTCAAAATTGCAAGAAACATACCTTATATGCCTGATGCCACTTTCATATCCACCTTCAAGAGAGATACTCACAAGCTCCCTCTATCATTTAGAGCATCATACACACTTTGAACAACATTTATATACTTGTAGGAATATTGTTTCATGCTTGACAACATTTCAATTTTCAGTTCACCACTAAACCAATGCATTAACTTGTCAAGGTGATGGATTCTTAGCATAATATGTCACTTTATCAACCTTAGAGAGTCATCTCATGCACTCCCTTATCACCTAATAGGTACAAATACTTCTTTCACCTCATTGAGCATCTTTTGGATCCATTGTAGCAACGACTCTCTAGACCAAGTAACCACTTCATAAGCCAATTCAACTATGCACTTATTTTTACCAAAACCACAAAAGCAAGTCAAAGATCATTTGTACCAGTTCATCCATAGACTCATCATCCAAATATACAAAAGAATATTTCCACACTCTACCCTTTACATCATACAATACCTGAGAAGAAGCATGTTCTACCTCTAGTATATGCTCTGCACCTATAACAATTCACTTCATTATGCATAAGAGACACTCAATCAAGCTTAGCATC
The DNA here is from genome assembly GCA_019776745.2 of Taxus chinensis. Lineage (NCBI taxonomy): Eukaryota > Viridiplantae > Streptophyta > Pinopsida > Cupressales > Taxaceae > Taxus > Taxus chinensis. Next base: position 676,567,293 of record CM034146.1, read on the forward strand.
CCTGAGACCATCTTCAACCTTTAAGTTATAATGTTCAATGACACCATCACCATAGAATAATCATGCTCATAAGGCTTCAAGATACATCAAAAATAGCAATATTGTTACTCTCAAACCTGTAGAAGTGAAAAAAATTACCCCTGAGTCATGAAACCTTTTCATAGGTATACACCAAATCCTTGCAAGCTCTATACAAAGAAAACTAATTCATGTAGAAGTATAAAACTCTGCTCTATACTCAACCTTTTCACTGTAGCATGATAAGTCACAGTCCCAAACTATTGTTAACATTTCATGAGAGACATCAAAACCCTGGTCACAAACATGTATACTTCTTGTAGCTTTCACTTTTAATGCTTCTTCAAACATGATCAAACATTGATTCACACTTAAAATACATCAAGAGCTCATAAAGAATTCTGATAATTCATTCATCAAAGTGGTCAATCATGTAGCAATTCCTTGAGAGAATAATTGACTTTTACCTCTTCATGTAGCTTGACCTTAGAATTAATTCATTGTAACCTCATTTTTTGTGGTCTTAGACAATGTATTTTAAACTTAGTCAATATGGAACATACTTGTGAATCTTCATCTTTTCTTTTTCAAAAGAGATAATTTAGCAACTATTGTCACTTTTGAACAAGTTCATATGCAAGACTGTAGCAAACTGTTTTTCACTTTCTCTACCTTGATATAGATCCAACTAGCTTTCTTGTCAGCCCTTTACTCTTGATGCCACGTAATTTTGTGCCACATGGATAATTGACAACTTTTTAAGTTTCTCATCATGCTAATCTCCATTGGACATAGCTATATCATCCTTAAGTGCAATCATAGATAACCATAACTATAATCAATCTATCTTCATATCTAAATTTCCATTCACATAGTAGTAATATGCCCTCACAACATCTTACAAATCCAGACTCAGACTACTCAAGCAAAAATAAGGCCCTGAATGCATTTTATTGCTCAAATATATTTCCATACACCTATAGGAAGCTTTGTAGATCATAATAATCACACACAATCATAAGACATAGGAACACCTTCATGAAAGACTCAGATATTTATCCTTGAGGTCATATCACCATTGTTCTTTAGATTATTATCCATTTAGCCCTTACTACAATCCATTATTCATACTTAAACCTTGTCATCACTCTTAAATCCATGTATCTTTTAGTTGTGTACCACAATACCCTGATTTGAAAACTTTATGAATCAATAACCCCTGGGACTAGCACTTGTCTTTAACTTTTCCACTTGAAGGTACTTATTTCACATATTAGCACTTGCTTCACTGATCTAACATGAAGATAATAGATTTGAGGCTTCAACTTGGATTATACATACTTGTAGACTGTCACACAATACCTTGCAATAAACTTGTAATCAATTTTTCTAGTCTTTTATGTCTCTGAGATCTTTGTCCTTGATTTCTTCAAGATAACCTTAGATTACTTGCATACACATATAGCTTGCATTCCACCAGTTATACCCTAACTTTAAACTTTCAAGTTCCTTGAACAAGTAAATTGTTATTTAGGCCTTTGAGAACCTTGTACATTGACCCTTTTGAGTAAACTCAAACCCTCTTGACTACTAAGACTCTTATACATTCTTGAAAACAATCAATAAGTTTCTTGAACTTTGACACTGTGTCATAGACTTATTTTGGTCTTGGGAACCCTTTTAAATGTGCATCAAATACCATTGATCCATGTGTTTAGGTCTTAACACAAAAAATACCATCCTTTAAACACCTTTGTAGCCCTAGTTTTCTTATCAACATATCTAAGAATGACCTCTAAGAACACCAAAAACTCTTTTCCTTTGTACAAACCCTTAACTCATACTTGGACTCAAATCTTACAGAGTATAGACATCTTGATGTGACATCCATAAAGCATGCTCATATATAACACCTTCTTCAAGCTTAAAACACCCTTGTTTGTACTTCAACTAACTTGAGATCACACACACAAATGTAGAACCTTTAAGGACTATTGACTTGTTCACATGAATCTTGAGGGATTTGAATACATATTACCATTTGAAATGACTTTCATGAAAATCTACATGAAACGTTTGACACCTAGTCCAATGGTGAGGTTATTCTGAGACAATTTCACAGATCCCTACCCTTTGATGACACAAGATTTTTGACATACCATCACATTTGTATGCATAACATACTTCTTTCTTAATGTAAGACCAATAAACACTCACTTACAACCCATGCAAGTGATACTAACCAATGCATAGGCCTTTAAGAAAAAATCTTGTTTATGCAAGCACTTTCAGTACAATGAATACCCCTGATGCTTGGTAAATAGATGATCTTTTGAGCAAGCTTAATCTTCACATTTTATCAAGAGATAGAATCTACCAACTTTAATTGACACTTTATAAACTCATAGACACAAATGCTAACTTCTGAAGACCAAGAGCACCAAGGACTACACCATTGATAACTGAGACAAACAAGATTCAGACCTAAAACACTAGATTCATTTGTTATGTTGCACAAGAACACAACTACAAGCTAAAACAAACTTGCATACTTATGATATTTACACCAATTGGATCTTGCAAGAAACAACATAGACATCTCACAAGACAAGGAAAAACTTTAAACCCTTTTTACATCTTGACATCACCCAACATCATGTTGTACAGACTCATGATGACCTTTAGACTCACTGTCACAACTCCAAGAGGGAGAGAGAAAGTTATCAATAATTCAATACTACTTAGACTCAAAGATTGGACTCCTAGCAACAATATAAATTATGCATGACATGATCTTACATGAATAAAACTACAAACCTTTTCTTGCATGACCCACACAGACCTAAATCTTGGACTCAGAGATACATTAATATAATGATTACACTCACTCAGGGGCTAATGAGAATGGATACTTTGAAAAAGTACCTCTAAGAACACACACAAACTTAGACAACTAACAAGTACAAGAAACTCAAGATGCATGGGAGGAGTCATTTTCCATACCTTATCACTCTAAAAGTATCTTATAGACCTTATTTATTCAACTTTTCTTGTACACGATCTTGAAAGGCATTCAAACATATACTCTTCTTCAAAAAGTGCAAACATACTCCCTTATCTTGACTTGGGCTTGTTGACCATGTTTCTAACCTTGATCTCACTAGGATCCTTCTTGAAAAACTTCATATGTTGCATGGTGGCAGAGAATTGGTCTTCTTGATCTCCTTGACTTGAGCTACCTCCTTTTTGTTCTTTGGATCAAACCTTAGAATAAACCTATCCTTGTTTTGAATTTTTTTTGCAATATGACCTGATTGGTGACAATTGAAGCAAGCTACACTTCTCTTCATTCTTGGCTCAAACACACTCAAGATTCCAACCACATTCCTTGGCCATATGACCATATTCACAACATGAAAAGCATTCACATTTGAAGAGACCTACATCATTCTTAGGATACCTCCTTCTGCAATCTCTAGCTCTATGACCAAAATCATGACAAACATAACAATATCCATGAAATGATGAACTATACCTCATGGCATTAGGTTGTCTAATGGTATACCTTCTTGGATAAGCCTTCATAGTCACCTTCACATCTGATTTTAAAATAGGACCAGCTTCATGATCATTCTTACCTTGAAACCCTAGGCCTATTTTGTCATCTGAATATTTTTGACCTTCTAAACATTCATTAAGAGCCTTGGAGCTCTTCTAAAATATATCATACATCTTCAACTCACTAGTTCCATCCTTCAAATCTGATTCAAGGGCTTTCAACTTCTCTTCATACTTGGAACAAGAATCTACTTTCCCCTTTAGGGCATTAGAAAAAATTTCCACTTGACATTTCAAATCCATGATGGCTTGATTATGTTTCTATTATCCAAAATGAGACCCCTGCTTATTTTGGCTAACTTGCCTTCATTCTTCCCTTCCTTGTGCTTCAACTTCAATTTTCACAAATTTCAAGTACTCAAGGGTTTCTGGAAATGGTTCGATCAGATAGGATTTTTCTTGCCCTTTCCAGAAAGGTAAAATTTTCCTCCTAACTCTTATAAATTTCAAGTTTTGGCTTGGCAGATTTTTTAGGGAAAAATTTCCCTTAACAGGCCCGCAGCCAATAGAAATGTGTCACGTGGAGGTTGGGGAAGCGGAGGCAAGTTAGAAATTTCACCAAAGGGTTGGTGGAGGGTGAAGGGAAAAAAGAGGCCCGAAGGCCTGCGGACCAATAGGAGGATGACATGTGTCCTATTTTTGGCAGGAGTTGGAGTGGCGGAGTGAAGTTGAGAAAATTGCCAAGGAGTTGGCAGAGGGTGCAAACGACAAACTTTTTCCCGCGGGCACGTGGATGAAGGAGGAGCCGAAACGTGTCTAGTCGGAGGGGCGGGGAAGTTTTTGGTTTTCACCAAAATTTGTAAAAGGCACAAGGGGGAAATATTGAAGTGCATGCCCGCAGCTAGTGAGGAAGTGACACGTGGCAGCGGCGAAGCGGGGCGCGGGGGTGTTTGGGGGTTTTTTCCCAAAGCGAAATAGAAGGAAAAAAGACAGGTTTAGCCCACGATCCCATAAGTGAATGGGAAGGTGACACATGTCCTGGAGCGTTGGGCTGGTGGAGATTTTTGGGAAAATTTTCCCAAATTCAAAAAAAAGGGGAAAATTTTCAAATTTCGGCATGCGAACCCATTTTGCCCTAATTTTGCCAATTTTGCCCTAAAATATTCAGAGGGCCATATCTTTTGATCCAGATCTCAATTTTTCTTGATTTTGGTGTCATTGGAAAGCTATTGAAGTCCTCTACACAATGGAATCTTAAATTTGGTTTTTTGGTGGATTTTGGTGAGAGAAAAATGAAAAACGCCTTTGGCATGGGAAAAAGAGCAGAACCGACATTCAACCACCAAATTTAATGAAGTATGGGTTGTTTCTTGGATCTACAGAGCAATGTACTTTGGCGTATGGGTTTTTCCATGAATCCCATATCCTTACAGGTGAAATTGAAGCAATTTGATTGGTAGTTGAACTCATAATCATTTTTTCCTTTGTTTTTTACTTTTTCTTCTTCTGTTTGGCCTTTAAAAGCCAGATTTGGCTCATTTGTAAAAGGTTGGATGTTCTTGCTTTTGCAAGCTCTTCTTTTCCCCTTAGTAGGTGGATTTGAAGGATTTTCAAACCTCCCATGGAGATTGTAACACATTTTTTTCCTCTTTGCTATTGCAATGTATTGTATCAAATCTGAGCATGATAATGTATGTTCTGTGATCAATTTTCAATCCTCTAATGTAGTTACTATTGTCTTCTGATCCTTCATTGCATTCTGGTAATTTGTGCATGTTTTTTTTCTGCAATCTTCATGATTTGTGTCTATTTTTGCAAAACAAGGAGTTCATTACTCCTTTGTTGTTTCCATTTCCATGTTTCTCTCACCCTTGTCTCCTTGGTAGTTTTAGAGTAGGAATTTTGAACCAGAACCTCTGTAAAATTACATGCATACACCTAACTAAAGGATTAATAACTAACTTCAATTTGGAGATTTTTCTCACATTGCAAGGCCCCACACCTTGGAGAAAACTCAATGTTGTGCAATCACACTAAATGACCCAATTCTGGACTGCAGATCTGAAGGTCATTTAGGGGGTGCAGTAGATTTGCACTAACAGTTTCATTTCCATATCCTTGACCTGAATTTGATAGGCCTCAATATAAGACTGACACATTTCATTCATTCTTCTCAATATAGGCTCAATATCTTAAAATTACCCATTACTTGTGCTTCAAAGGATCTCCTTCAAGTTGTTAAGCTTGCTTCACAAGGACCTACTCTAATACCGATTGTTAAAGCACAATGAACTGAGAGGGGGGTGAATAAAGTCTTTAAAACTTTAAAACAATTTTAGATTATTATACATGCACCATTAACATTTATTCATCAATCAATGTGTGATTAACATGAAACAATCAACAACATAAGCATAATCAAGAGAGCATACACATGAACACAAGATATAAGTGGGAAACCCTCATGGGGAAGAAAACCCATAGAAAATCTACTTATAATACATTAAAAAAATTAGTGAAGCACCAACTTCACAAGGAACACCAACCCCCTAGTTTAATAGAGCATTAACCCTATAAGGTAGCACCAACCCCTAATTTAGTGAAGCACCCACTCCATAAGGAGGCTATAACCCCCTAGGATGGACCCAAACACCAACTAAGCCACCTATAGATATTTTATCTCTGATAATTCTTCTGCCATAACTGATGGAGATCACTAATTCAGCTCACAAAATTCAGCTCACAAACCCTAGGTCTTTAATCTTGCACAATCTTCTTCCTTTTTCAACTTGTCTTGCCTCTAATATATTACACATATGCACTAAATAATTCCTCAACTTTACATGCATATGATCAGCTCTCAAACTTGGCCCATATACTTGTGGTTTCACTCACCTATGGGTCGTACTCTTCACCAATGCAAGGACTAGCTCACAAAATGAGCTCAAACTTTCACTTTTATAGCCAAGTCTTCTCTCAAACCCAAAGGAGGTCGGTCCTTCATGATAAATTTGACCCATACACCTTCATTACATTCAAATAAGATAATTACAATGGTCAAATATGACCCAATTAGGCCAGTCTAGCCAAAAACAACATTTCATGCACCAAAGTGTCCCAAAACCCTTGCATTGGGATGACAAAGATATTCTAATCCCAAAAATAATTTTATTCAAGCTCTAAAAATAATCATAGGTGAGTAAAATAACATTTAACATCCATATATGGTCACAATTTATCTCAACCAATTAGAATATTTCATTTAATGGGTCCAGTGCACTTTGTATTTCTCAAAACGGTTGTTTGCTAAACCCTTTAACACCTTGGAAACTTCATTATGCCACCAAATCACTTATAATAAAAAAAAACCATGTCATGTGAAAACTCAATGGAATTTGAATAACATGTAAAACACTTATAAACATGTTATAAGTCTTAAATCAACCACCTTCTCAAACGACAGACACTTTTGTCTTCACCAAATCAACTTGCCAAAATAGTTGTTTCCAAATGTTATGTTAAGTATGGAGCTAAATTGCTTCACAAAGAACTTGTTTTTACAATGTTACTATTTTGACAGTTTCTGGGTGTCAGTCCGGTTAGGCAGATTAGGTCGGGGTGTAACCGCCGCCGGTCACCTGTGTAACAACACTTTTATTTTTGGTTGAATTTTAGAATAAATCACTTGTTTTAAATTTGATTTATTGTTTGTAAAAGAAAAGATAAGTTGCCTAAAATAGACTCACGTGCATGTATGCATTGTTTGGAGTGTAAGGCAAGTAAATTAAGAAGATAATAATTAGTTTATATGATGTTTTCCTTGGTGAGCGAAGATTGTGTAGCTGAGTGAGGAAAGAGCATTGAACATCCATAGAGGTGTTGGAAGATAGTAGATCTTCATTGTATTTCCTCTGTAAAGAACTGAATAATAATATTGGCCATTTCTTGGTGGACGTAGCCCACACTGGGTGAACCACATTAAATCTGGTGTAATCTTTCTCTTGTTTATTTTATCTTCTGGTTATTTCTGCATCGATTGCTTGTATGCTTTATCTAATTATACATCTGTGCAACACTATTATATGGTTTAAACCCCAAAAAATGGTATCAGAGATTTGTTTGGATGTTTTGTGTGTTGACAGGATTTACTCACATAGGGTTTTTTGATTGAGTGGGAGCAGAGCAATGGCAGAAGATAGTAAATACCGAGTAGATAAATTTGACAGTCGTAATTATCAACTATGGAGAATGCAGATGGAGGATTATTTGTATCAAAAAGATCTATACTTACCATTGGATGAGCAAGGAAAGCCAAGTTTGATGAAAAATGAAGAATGGAAGGTTCTTGACAGAAAGGCTTTGGGATCTATAAGATTGAGCCTGGGCAGCATCGGTGGCTTCGAATTTTACAGATGTAAAAACCACGGTAGAGTTGATGAAATCTTTAGAAAATTTGTATGAAACTCCTAGTGCTTATAACAAGGTATATTTGATGAAAAAATTGTTTAATTCTAAGATGCAAGAAGGTGGATCTGTGCCTAATCATTTGAATGATTTCCGGTCTATTGTTAATCCATTAAAATCGGTAGAAATTCCATTTGATGATGAAGTGAAAGTACTTTTATTCTTATGCTCTTTGCCAGATAGTTGGGATAATTTGGTAATGGTTGTTAGTAATACAACAACTACTTCTAAAGGTTTGAAATCTGATGATGTGGTTAGTGTAATCCTTAATGAGGAAATACGTAGGAAAAGCTCAGGAGAATCATCATCTACAAACGCTTTAACTGTAGAAAGCAGGGGAAGATCTAAGGAGAGATCATCCAAGAGCAAGAATAATGGGAGATCAAAGTCAAGACATGGCAGATCTAGATCCAGGTACAGAGATTTACTTTGTTGGAATTGTGGAAAGAGAGGACACATAAAGAAGGAGTGTTGGTCCAAGGAAAACAAATAGAATGTATTAGACAAAGAAAAAGGTAAAGAGACAAACATTGCAAGTAAGGTAAAGCAAGATGCCCTTATTCTCTCCTTGGATAATAGATTAGAATCTTGGGTGTTAGATTATCGAGCTTCTTTCCATGCTACCCCTAATAAGGGTTATTTTAGAAATTATGTTCAGGGTGATTTTGGACATGTTTATTTAGGTAATGATGAACCATGCAATATTACTGGTAAAGGTGATGTTTATCTAAAGTTGCAAAATGGAAATACATGGGTTTTGAAAGATGTGAGGCATGTGCCAAGCCTCAAAAGAAATCTAATATCTGCAGGGAAACTTGGTGAATCTGGATACATGGTTACATTCACAGCCGACTCTTGGAAGGTTACCAAGGGATCTCTTATTGTGGCAAGAGGAAAGAAGGTAGGAACTTTATATTTGTCTACCTATATTACTGATTCCTTTTCTGTGCTATCTACTACAGATTCAGATGTAAACATGTGGCATAATCGGCTAGGTCATATGAGTGAAAAAGGAATGCAAATCTTAAAGGCAAAGGGTAAGCTTTCATATTTGAAACAATTAGATCTTGAATTTTGTGAGCACTGCATATTTGGAAAGCATAAGAGAGTGAGATTTCTCAAGGTTGGGTCAACAAAGAAGGAGCAGAAATTGGAGCTTGTACACTCAGATGTGTGGGGACCAGCCCAGGTAGCTTCTATTGGAGGATCCCAATATTATGTGACTTTCATTGATGATGCCACAAGGAAGGTATGGATCTATTGTATTAAGCATAAATTTGATGTTTTTGAAACTTTTAAAAGATGGAAAGCCCTTGTAGAAAATGAAACAAACTTAAAATTGAAGTTCCTTAGATCTGACAATGGTGGTGAGTACTACAGTAAGGATTTTGATGATTATTGTTCACAAAATGGAATATGAAGAGAAAGAACAGTTCCTAGAACTCCACAGGAGAATGGAGTTGTAGAAAAAATGAACAAAACAATCATGGAACGTGCTAGAAGCATGAGGATACATGCTAGTTTGCCTTTGAATTTTTGGGCAGAAGCAGTACATACAACGGTATTCTTGATAAATTGTGGTCCTTCAACAACACTGGATGGTGGAATACCAGAAGAAGCTTGGTTTGGAAAGGAGATAAAGTATTCTTTTCTTAGATTTTTTGGCTTAGAAGCTTTTGTGCATGTTCATAGAGAAAATAGAAAGAAGTTGGATGTTAAGTCTAAGAGATGTACTTTCATTGGTTATGGCTCTAGTGATTTCAGATATCGATTTTGGGATTTAGAAGATTCTAAGATTGTTAGGAATCATGACATTAATTATAATGAAAAGAGAATGTACATGGATCAGGTTTTGGTACCTAAACATGAACAGGTTGAGGAGATTTTGAAGGAAAATCAACTTTCAGACCTAAAGTAGACTTACACAGACACCGACATCGGTTATACAAAGACTGCCACCGGTTAGGCTAACCGGTGTTGGTTGGAAGAACCAGAAACAGAGAAAACAGTGACAAAAACCAATGTCAGTAGTCCCAGATCTGACGTCGGTCAGCAAGAAGAGGAACCATGGTCGGTTAGGAGTGACCGGCGTCGGTCACTGAAAGAAATTGACATGAATGTGCAACAGGTACAGAATGAGCCTCAGACACCTCAGATTTTAGTGAGAAGGTTACAAAGGGTAAGTAGACCTCTAGAGATATTTTCACCTTCACTTTCTTATTTATTACTGACTAATAGTGGTGAACCAAAAAGCTTTGAAGAAGCAATGCAGGTAGAAACCCACGAGCAGTGGGAGCATGGCATGGATGAGGAGATGAACTCCTTGGAACAAAATTAGACACGGGATTTGGTCAAGTTGCCAGCATGTAAGAAAACACTGCAAAACAAATGGATTTCTAGGATCAAAGAAGAAGAGGGTAGACTAAAGAGGTACAAGGCAAGGCTTTTGGTAAAGGGATTTGCACAGAAAGTAGGTATTGAATTTGATGAGATTTTTTCTCCTGTAGTTAAGATGACTTCTATTCATATTGTTCTAAGTTTGGTTACAACAGAAGATTTCCATTTAGAACAGCTTGATGTTAAGACAAATTTTCTTCACGGTGATTTGGAGGAAGAAATTTATATGCAACAGCCGCTCGGTTATGAAGTCAAGGGTAAGGAGAAACTTGTGTGTAGATTGAAAAAGAGCCTATATGGGCTCAAGCAAGCCCCAAGGAAATGGTATTTGAGATTTGACAGTTTTATGCATGAGCATGGTTATATGAGATGTGAATCTAACCATTGTGTTTATTTTAAAAAGCTTGAAAATGGGAGCTATGTTATTTTGTTATTATATGTGGATGATATGTTGATTACAGGATCTAGCATGCAGGACATTGGTAAGCTTAAAGAAAGGTTAGCTCACACATTTGCAATGAAGGATTTGGGAGCTGCAAAGAAAATCCTTGGCATGCAAATTCACAGAGACATGAAAAATAGGAAGTTGTATTTTGTCTCAGGAAGCTTATATCAATAATGTTAGGTTTTGGAGCTAGATTGCTTCACAGTTAACATGTAATGGAAAGTGACTGGTAATATGGCAACTGTCAATGGTCAAGGGGGAACTGGCTCTGTCACCCATAACTGTCATTGGTCAAACAGGACTAACATTAGTTAGAGAAAGTGGGAACCATAACCCATCATCGATTATACGGACAGACATTGGTCAGAGTAAGTGGGAACCGGTCGCGGTTATGTCTAACCAGCGCCGGTTACCTGTGCGATGTGTTTTATTTTTAGTCATGAGCTTTAAATATAGATTTTATTTAAAGAAAATCTATTGGATGTAATTACATAGCTAAGGAGCCCTAAGTTTATATATTTCTATATAAGCGTGAAAGTTAGGGTTTAGAAGAAGAGTTAAGAGGGGTCACATTAGATCCTCGATTCTCTCCTAGACCGAAAGGATGAAGACAAAGAAGAAGAAGAAAAAGAAAGAACAGGTTATGTGAAGACAAAGTCTCCATGGAGAGGAGATGGACAAAAGGAAATAGTAGGTACATTTGAATGGTGAGAATAGGGTAACATCTTCTACTGTATTTCCTTTGTATTGTTTAGTCTCATGTAATGGCTTGCATAGTATGCAAAGAACATAGGGTTTCTTCTTGTAGATCCACATGTTGGTGAGATATTGTATTATAGATCTATGTAGATCTAGTCTTGTATTATAGATCCATGAGATCATATTCTATTGTTGATCCATGTAGATCTAGATATTGTAGAGGTATCATTTGCAGATTCACAATACTGTGAGAGCTTGGCTACACAGTGATAGATGCAGGGTAGCTTTAGGTATGTAAGATATGCTTATGTTTCAGAGGCACGGTTGTAGTGCACTTAGGTAGATCTGGTTAGAGATCTGGAGGAGCCACAAGTGGTGGTATGGAGGCATGGTTTAGTGTACTCAAGCAGATCCGGTTGGAGATTTGGGAGGAAGAGATACTCTTGTAGAGATACATGTACTCTTGTACATAAGAGTTAGCTTGTAATCTCTTGTTATATTATATATATATGAGATCTTTATCTTTGGTGGATGTAGCCCACATTGGGTGACCAACGGTACATACTTGAAATGTGAGTGTACTTATGTCTGATTTGGATTATTCTAGTTTATACTTCCATTGCTGTAGATTTTGTGGGGAATTGTTTAGATCATGTGTGCATGATTTTTTTTGTTATTAAATCATAGCACTATTTCGCTGCCCCAAATCCCAACAAATAAGGTGTTGGAAAGGTTTAACATGAAAAAATCAAAACCTGTTGGTACACCTATGGTTGGACACTTCATTTTGAACAAAGATCAGTGTCCTTCATCACAAGAGGAGGTTGAGTACATGGTACATGCTCCCTATGCTTCAGCAGTAGGAAGTCTTATGTATGCCATGGTTTGTACTAGACCAGACATAACACAGGTAGTGGCAGTTGTGAGCAGGTTTATGGCTAATCCAGGTAAAGAACATTGGAAATCAGTCCAATGGATTCTCAGGTATTTGAGAGGGATATCCAGTATGGAGTTATGTTATGGAGGGTCAGATTCTTCTTTACGCGGCTATGTTGATTCAGATATGGCTGGAGATTTGGATGACAGGAGGAGCACTACTGGATATGTTTTCATAGTAGGTGGTATGGAAGTTAGTTGGATTTCAAGATTGCAAAAGGTTGTGGCTTTATCTACTATAGAGGCAGAGTATGTTGCAGCTATAGAATCTAGCTAGGAGATGATATGGATGAGCAGGTTCATGAAAGAGTTGGGTAAGGAGTAAGAGGATTGCAGATTATACAGTGATAGTTAGAGTGCGATCCATTTGGAAAAGAACTCAACATTTCATTCAAGATCAAAACACATTCAATTGAGGTATCACTTCATACGGAAAGTGTTAGAGGATGGACAATTGAAGTTAGAGAAAATCCATATGGATGAGAACCCTGCAGACATGCTAATGAAGCCATTGGTAAGGGAGAAGTTGGAGCTTCACTCCACTTCTATTGGTCTTCGAGTTTAAATACTTGAAGAGGAAGAAATGATCCAAGACAAAGAAACCAAGGATGGTGATGCACAGTACAGTGCAACAATTGATCTCCAAGTGGGAGATTGTTGAGTATGGAGCTAAATTGCTTCACAAAGAACTTGTTTTTACAATGTTACTATTTTGATAGTAACCGGCATCAGTTAAGGTGTAACTGTCATCATTCCAGTCGAGCAGATTAGGTCGGGGTGTAACCGTCATTGGTTAGGGTGTAACCGCCACCAGTCACCTGTGTAACGACGCTTTTATTTTTGGCTGAAGTTTAGAATAAATCACTTGTTTTAAAGTTGATTTATTGTTTATAAAAGAAAAGATAAGTTGCCTAAAATAGACTCACGTGCATGTATGCATTGTTTAGAGTGTAAGGCAAGTAAATTAAGAAGATAGCAATTAGTTTGTATGATGTTTTCCTTGGTGAGCGAATATTGTGTAGTTGAGTGAGGAAAGAGCATTGAACATCCATAGAGGTGTTGAAAGACAATAGATCTTCATTTTATTTCCTCTGTAAAGCACTGAATAATAATAATGTCGGTTTCTTGGTGGATGTAGCCCATACTGGGTGAACCACATTAAATCTAGTGTAAGCTTTCTCTTGTTTATTTTATCTTTTGGTTATTTCCGCATTGATTGCTTATATGCTTTATCTGATTATACATCTATGCAACACTGTTATATGGTTTAAACCCCAACATGTTAGCTCATAAAATAATTTACAAGAACATTAAATACCTATAATTTTATTCATTGGATGAAAAAATCATCCCTATTTACCTTCCAGGTGATAGAAATCATCACCCAATGCATCTCATGCACCAAAACACATCCTGTCTTGCACAAGAAAAATAGTATTGTCTAAAGAATGACCTAAAAAACATATAAAATCACCTCGTCATAAGTAAAATATTATATCACTGCAAATATATCTGAATCCTCTTTCCAATACAACTTGAATCGTCTTCAAAATCCACCTGTAGCTAAATATATGGCCATTTTTTTGAACCCTGCTCTTTGAGGCCTCAAAACTGTCCTTTGACCAGTCAAATTGAATGGACCTCAAATGATCATTTACCTACATTAACATGTCCTAAAAACTCAATTAACATCAATATCATCTCACATACATCATGCACCATTAATTTTGCATGTCACTCCTTTAGGCAACCTTCTCCCAAAACCTTCTTCTTTAGAAACTGACCTGTTTGAGTAAGGCCCACTCATCACCATGACCTCAACCATAAATTTATGGAAATATACAAGAGTCCCATACAACATAAAATCATCACATTTGATGACTCAATTAAAAATGGGTCGCTATATCTCTTGTTTTGCAGACTACTCCTAGTTAGGGTTTAACTAGGGTCTTATACCGCTTTATCTTCTTAACATTCGTTCATGAAAACATGACAATAAAATGACTTGATTATTTTTTTAAAAACTTATAAAATCACCATAAAACATCCTTTAAATCCACTAGGTCCCATTCAAAGCACACAATTCACAACGAGCATCAGAAGTTCAAATTCGAGCTGGAATTGCACTAGATTTTTACCTTGTCTCACTAAAACTAACATAACTTGTAAAATTATCATCATGGAAACCTAATTTTTTTCCCAAATCACCATGACACATGATACAAACATCTCCAATCATTATAATATCATCAACATACCTCAAAATTTCCATCTTATTTCATTTTCATAGCAACTCCTTGAGATTTCTCACTGTAGAAGTTAGGGTCAACTGAAAGAATGTCATACCTCATTATATAACCACTAAAAATGATCCAAACATACCTAATACACCTTGATATACCTTATTTCAAAAATTAATGAGCTTATATATCTCCAGTATTCATTCTCATACCTCCAAGAAATCATGCCTACTCCAAATGAGCACCTGTAACATAGTCAATCACCTGTATCTACACCATGCCACTGTTGTGAGTGACTGAAAACTATTAAAACATGTTATCCACCATGTCAACATACTTCTCAAGCATCCAAGAATCTCTTACCATCATGCAGTGTCATCTAGCCACATGAATAGGCTTGCAAGAGTAAACAATCCTCGTTGAATCTCATTACATCACCATAAACACATTTTAAAGAGTGTGTCAACATCACATACATCATCATATGACCCTAATACATCATCCAATTTTTCATTAATGTGGATTTTCATCAATTAAAACACCTAAAAGGACCACATGCCAACAATAGATACAGATCTGTTACACGCAGCATGAATGTTCGCCTTCTACCACTCCTACAATTGTCATTGGGGGCATACACATTCGTCTCTTCTAGGTGTTATTGTTTCATTTTATACCTAGAAGTATACATCACTTTCTTATACTTTCTTTTGATGTACGAGTTATCTTTCTAACATGCTAATAGGTGCTGCATGTGTAGCATTCATTTTGCAATATTATTTACTTCTATGGCTATTTGTTGTCCGTACTTGCTTGTTTTGATTGCTATTGTATGCGGGCCTTGCCCTTTGTTTGGTGTTCACCCTTGTTTATTTTTATTCACCCATTATGGCCTTAAGTTTCTTATAACATCATGAGTGATCTCCAATTTTTGTAACCCGCTTTGATGGTCTATGATTGTCTTCTTGCATGTTTACTTACTTTCTAGCTTCTGCATTGTTTGCGTAGTGTACACTCGTCTTTTACATGCATGATTTTTCATACTAACACTTTTTTCTAACCATTTATCTGTGTCACCTTGGTTTCTACCAATCGTATTCCCTTCCTCCTGTAGGGCACATTTTATGTGGTTGGTCCTCTTTTAGGGCTGCATTCTCCTATCAGTGACGTCGCACGCACCCCCAAAGAGGGGGGCATCATTTTTGGTTTTACATACTACATAATGATTTTACACCAGTTAAGTTCAATTTAGTTTCTACCCTTGGCATTGTGGGTTATACACTGAGTAGGTTTAGACTAGTCTACGAACCCCATACACAACGGATTTTATAAGACACGGTTGTCCTTAACATTCTAGGGAGCAGTTACAGGTTAGAGGATACAACATATTTCCTCTCTACAGTACTTTGGCCAGCAGCATTGGATCACCCAAAAAAATAGGAAGTATAGATATCTCTTCACACATATTTAGGGAGGTAGTTACAAGTTGGAGAATAATGCATCTTTCTCCCTACACTTCTTCAGCCATGATGGTGTGAGATCACCCAAAAAACTCACAGTAAAAGATATCCTCTCTACACCCTTTTCTCTCATCATGTATCAAGTGCACATGTTCCTTTTTACTTTTTCATACTTCCATTTCATTATTTTCATTACTATATACATGTGCTTTTACATACATATACATGCATATTTGACTACTTGACCATCTTCTCCTTACATGTTTGACCGTATGAGAAGTAAGCAGTTAACAACAACAAAAAACTACAACAAAGGCGTCAACAACAACAACAACATTTCGTGGCAGCATACACCTCATACTAACATGCAAGTACATTACATATATTGGCATCTACACACGCGTTTCTGTCCTAGGTTCACTCTCACCATTTTTTGCACTTTTTACATATTTAGTTTCCACGCTCCACTATTTTCTCATCCCACACTTTTTCTAGTCCATCGACATGCTTTCTACATCACTCTGCATGGATTATTAGGTACACATCTCTATCTACTTTATGTTACCAAGATTTTCGTTCACAAACATAAAGTAGGGGAAAATGTATTCACAAAATCACGCACTTTAGACATTATTTAGTCTCGGTCTCATACTAGTATTTTGAGTGAAGAAAGTACTAATTAACCCATGTCCTTTGGCCATTTTACTTAGCTTGTTGTCGTCACTGCCAACCTCTCGCATCTACTCACCCATTCAGTTCTATAATTTGGCATTGTTTTATCTTTGAATGGGGTGCCCCAGGCGCCTTGGTCCCATTTAAGGCACCTTGAGCCTCCTTACGCTTTCCTACCACTTTTTGGGAACTTTCTAGCTGTTTAAGCTTTCTATCTTTTTAGTGGTCAACCTTTTCGGGGTTAATTACAAAATTAGAACAAGAGACCCATATAAATATAAAGTTATGAGACCATAATGAGGTACCAATCACTAAGCACTATTATCATCACCTAAGGTTACATCCATCAAAGGCTCCATTTGCATCAATCTAGCTCCATCATAAGGCACAAGATTGGTTCATCTACATCACACAACATAGGAGGGAAGTTTATTTTATTCCATCCACCATATTATTACATTTCTACATGTAGTTATTGCTTGCTACTTTCATAAAGTGTGACTGGCACAAGAGCACCTAGGTCATGATTGCACAAACACACACACATAGAATTACATCAGGTCTGAGATGTAGTGCAACACTCAGTTAGTAAGTCCACCATTATGGTTGTTGAGGACAGTTTGATCCCTTCATATGTATCTTTCTTTTTTAGGGGTTTGATACATGTCTTAGGGTTTTGAAAGTCTCTACTTCACTAATTTCTAGATACATATTAAGCAGTCCAGTGAAGATAGTGCAATAGAAAGTGAAGGAAGGTGATTACTCAACAACATCTCAGAGGAAGGTTGCAGATATTTTTCATAAACCAGGGTGCCCATATCTTAGACTATGGCACCCACGATCACCCATATACCTCTCTAAGTGCCCCAGTCCACTGATATTGCTCATATCTACACTTTTCTAGGCCTTGACACAGTCGTTTCGTCCTTATGTTTCTCTAGTTGTCTCTACGACATAGTTTAGAAAGCTCATCAAATCAGTTGAGTTCTTTCTAACTCTCTTTACACTCTATGGTTTCATATTTTGATAGCTTAGATTGCTTGGTTCATTTACTTTAGGTTTATATATGTTATTTACTATTGTTCTTTATATTACATTAACCGTAGAATTAAAATAAATTCCACATTTTACTTAATCAATAAGCATGATGCCCCCTAAGTGTGTGAGGATGAGAATAATCAAGTAACATCATCTAGAAGATCATCACTATCATGGTCGAAGCCAAATGGAGAAGCCTCAAAGACTTGGTAAGTAATAGCATGGGGTTGGTCATATAAAGAGCCATTGTGGCATAAATTATACATGCCCATTGCATATTCTTCATCAATGAAAGGTGGTAGTGGGAAACCATGTGCATAACAACAAGTAAGATTTTGTGTATAGCCGAGAAACGAATCATTGCAAATAGAAACATGAACAAAGGGCATTGGAAATGTGATATTAATATGATCATAATCCAAAGTGCCACCAATGTAATCAAGCCAAGACTTCCCAAGTGTGAGTGTGAGAAGTGCATGCAACAAATACTGATAGGTGGAAGACATAGAGGACATAAACAATAGTAATGAGAATATGCCTGTGATAGAGGTGAGGAGAATGAGGTGGAGGATAGAGACCATCTAGTGTGAATCCTAGATGAGCCACACCATCATATGCACAAATAGTATCATAACAAGTAGGATCGAATGGGATATGAGACAAATAAGAATTATTTATGAAATAAGTGCATGTGAAAGGAGGAAGTGTCGATGCATGAGGTTCCTGGGAAGATGAGACTAGCAGTTTAACATCCAATGTATGGACAAACCCCTAAAAAAGTACTATAACATTAGTAAAATGAGGGGGTTTCTTGAATTGATACTCACCATGACCAATAAGAATGAAAGTATCATTGAAGTATGACTTATCTATCTCAATAGGAGTAAAATAAAGATTGTGTAATTTGTCATCAGTAAGCTTGATGGTATCAACCTCGTCATCAGAATCGTCGGTGTTGGCATTGTCATGCTGGATAGTAGGGTCAAGGATATTTGTAGGAAGTGAGCTAGATGTAGGAGTGAGAGGAGTTTCAACAAACAGAGTGGTGGTGGTTATTGGAGTAGACACAGTGAGTGAAATGATAGCAGTAGTGTGAGTGGGAATGGACGACATGCTTTCAAAAGTGGAGGAAGGTTGTGAATCACTAAATTGACCAATATCATATGTATCATTTCTATATGGAATAGGCTGCGATGGAGGAATAGGCATAACAACAACAAGGTCTATGTGACAAAACTTGAATGATAAGAGTTGTCAGCTATGGTATGTTCATAACCATCATATAAAAACTTAATGCACCGATGAACTATACATGAGACAAAATGCATTGCATGGATCCAAGGTCTACCAAGTAAGAGATTAAACTATAATGAGGCATCGATAAAAAATAATACTGTAGGAAAAGCCTTATGTCTAACTTGTATAGGTAAAGTAATAGTTCCAAGACATGTGTGAGTGGTGGAATCACAGCCACGAATGAGAGTAGAATTTTTAATAATTATATTATCAGTAATACCAATTTTCCGGAGAAGGGAGTGAGCACATAGATTTATGGTAGATCCATTGTCGATGAGTAGATGTTTGATACAAATGGTGCCAATGATAGTGGTGATAAGAAAAGGTGCGCATGGACTATCAACAACAAATTGTGGAATTTCCTCATCACTAAATGATATAGCTTATGGTATATTTTTGAGAGACTAAATGAGATGTGTGAAGGCCATCAGTGAGTTATTGCTTTCAATATAATAAAACAAAGGATGACCTCTAATGTTTGACGACAATTTGTTGCACTGCACAATAAATCATAAAGAGATATTTTTGTAGGAGTATTCTTAAGTTGTTAGAAGTGGCAGTAGGAGTTACAGAAGTGATAGGTGGTGGGATAGAAATGGGTTGAGCCATAGAAGGATGAGTGTGGCAAGTGGTGACTACATTGATAATGGGATCAAAATAGGAGTAATGAAACGAGGATGATGTTGAGTAGAAACTTCCATAAAATCAACATTGGTAGTAGCCATGCCCAAAACCTTAGTTGGGGTGAAATAAGGATAAGAATATTGATCCATGAATTGAGAAGAAGAAGATAGATGTTGATGCATACTCATATGGTGGGGTTTGAATGGTTAGATTCATTAAATGATTTAACAAATATGGAATTTGTAAAATCCCAATTACATAGTAACAAATGTAAACTATGATAAACACTGCTAGATACAAGAGGACACAAGCAATAAACAAGATAAATATGAAGCCCTAAGTGCAAGAGAGGGAAAGGGTGACTTAGCTGATTTATGCCTGATGTCGAGACTATGTAAACTAGAGAAACTGGGAAATAGGAAGGGCAGATTGTCATAACTGTGCACAAAAATTTTTGGAGCTATCGGATGTGCCTGGTCTAGGGCGCCTGGACTGGGCCAGGGGCATCTAGGTGCTGGAAACCTCTATTAGGCGCATATGACTACACAAATACTTGAAAAATGATCTTTTTGGTGTTGCAAGGTTTTCCCTGATAGTGGTTGTTCATCACATGTATGTCGTTGGATGATCGCCAAATTCACTTGTAACTTACAAACAGAATATGACCTGTAAAACCCTCAAAAGACATCAAATCTCAAAAAGGAAAGATGTAATATGGTGAGTCAGACTGACCCCCATGGTCACCTGACTGAGTGAACTTATGACCATGTGATGCATTACATCTCAAACTCCATGTATTTCTTATGTGTGTGTGCAATTATGCCTTAGGAAGCCCTTGTGTAAGCGCACGTGATAGTGGGTAATAACTAGATGTACCAATGTACATAGATGTGTGGATGGAAAAATGAACTTCCCTTCCTATGAAGTGTATGCAGAAAATGCAGTCCTTTGTCTCTTGAATGATAGCTAGATGAATTCCTTTGATGCTCTTAGATGCCTTTTGGATGGAACATTAGGTGGTGAGAATAGATGCTTAGAGCTTGGTCCTTTATTTTGGTCACATAGCTTTGTATTTATATGATTCCCTTAGTTGAATTTCGTAATTGAAAACTGGAAGGCCGACCCATAAGAAAATAATATTCCCAAAAGATAGAAGAAGCCCAAAGAGAGTGAGTAAGATAGAAAGAGATCGGGGGCACCCAGGAGGATGAGGGCACCTGAGTGCTGGTGTTTAGAGTCATGAAAGATTAAGTAATGAATTTTAGACTGGGTTTTAGGGTGTGTAAGACCAAAGAGAAAGCAAGAAAGATAGAAAAGAGGCCTAAGATAGTAGTTAATTACTAGTTTTCTCGCTTATGAATCATATGAATGCGAGTATGCTTTAGGACCTAGAAATTTACCCAAGTACATGATTTTGTGTCTACAATAATCTAATATTGTGTTTATAAATTCATTTCCCCTATGTGGGGAGGATTTATAAAGTAGATAATGTAACCATGGGTTCATGATCATTTGCTTTGATGCCAAAATAACATATATGCCCCCATGTATGGCATGCTTATGAATAGTGTTTGAGAAAGAGTTATGATTTGCATAGGGAATGCTAATTATTTGTTGTTTACAAAGATATAATGTTTCCCTTAATTAAGTGCAAGCGTTGATAATATTAGTTTCAATTAATATAAAGAAAATATAGTAAGTAATTTTTTGTGCAAATAATGACCTTGTGTATGCCAAATATTTGTACCTTAAGGGCCCATGGCCAATGTATATTGTGCCATGTGAATTGATGTTGTTTATAAAGATATAATGTTTCCCTTAATTAAGTACAAGCTCGTTGATAAGATTGGTTTTAATTAATATAAATAAAATCTAGTAAGTAATGTTTTGTGCAAATAATGACCTTGTGTATACTAAACATTTGTACCTTAAGGGCCTATGGCCAATGTATATTGCACCATGTGAATTGATGTTGTCTTGTGTAGTATTGGTTTATATGATAATCATGTAAAATTCAAAATGATATCGGTCTCAAAACTAGAGATAACAGTTTATAGAGACAATGGCTAATAAACATGTTGTAATGATGTAGGAGAATTGTCAATTCAAATGATAGTCATGAAGAAAAATACATGTCGATGTCAGTAAATATTGTGTAGTAAATAAGCAAGATAAGTGCTACATGTCAAAATATGATCATATAGTGATTAATAGATTGATGGCCTAGAGGAAAGGTTGTGAGTATAGCCAATAATATACAATAATTATGTCAAACCAAGGCTTGAGGCCACAACCATAATTTTTTTGAAGAGGAAATAATCAACATGGGATCAATTTTCTGGAACTAAGGACTTGGATTTGAAGATGTAATGATGATAAATCATGTATAATTTTCTTTTTATGGCTTAGAACCTAGAGAATTATATTTCATAATTAGTTAACCTCTTCCTCTACTAAAAAATGCCAATATAGGAGCAACAACAAATAATGATTTATTTATTACAAGGTAAAATAAGAATGCCCCATTATTTTAGGGTGAAAGATTGATCTTGGTGTAAGGAGTCATGAGTAGGTATAATATAAAATGAGAGGTTGCAACTAAGGAATAATAACAAAATCTACACATAGGCATGTGAAATGGTGATAATATGGAAGATCGAGAGATTTTTGTCCCAATGCCACCGACAACATGGAAAATAGATTAGAGGATCTCAAGTTATTGTTAATTCCATGGCTTGAATAATAACATTGAGTGTAAACCCTAATATTGGTACTAATGTCATATTCATTATAAATAGGGGTGGATTTATATTTTTTGAAAATCATGTGTCTTGTAGTAAATTTGATATTTAAGATTTTATAATTCAAAATTCAAATTTCCATTATGATGAGGTAAAGCATCTTCTCATTTGAACTAGGTTTACGAGTATGTAGCCGGTGGAGGGTCGTTGTAGTTGGTAAGTGCTCATTATTTTTAATTTTACATGTATTTTTCAAAATATAGAATTATTGTGAAATGATGTGTACATGTAGAAAAGGAAACAAAGTATCCTATAGGAATTCTTCTATAAGATAAATTCATTTGAGTGTGGTGAATTTAACACGATAGAAGACGATTAAATTTCCCCCATGCACATCTATAATGGGAATTTTTTCCTTATGGCATATTTTTACTTATTTTTGCTTAATGCATGTGTGTCATATACAATTTATTGGATTTTTTCTTATGTTGTAAAATCTAATACTTTATTTGTGTGTCAATTTTATAGGAAGATATCCATTCACAAGAGTGTTAGGATGCACATTGTATGTAGATCATGCTTACTTTGAGTCTTGATGCGGTCAATCAAGTTATTAATAAATATGGCTTCAGAGTCATTAGCCATCTAGTGTGGATCCTTAATAATGTACATATGATTACAGCCTTGTGCAAATGCTAGGATATAGACACCTATATTTTATGGTTGCTTACTAGTAAGGTCAATGTCACTTTTGAGGAAATATGGCATATTTTGCAGTTATCAGATGTTATTTTCCATGTCACACTAAGTAGTGACATTGATTATCAGGTGGCACACAAATATTTTATAGGTAGAGATCATGATCTTTGGAAGAGATGAAAAAATTACTCTATATTGCTTGGAGATATTTTAATAAGGTGTTTCACAACTACAATAATTTAGTGTATATTCTTAGTGCATTTATAGCAGTGGATATGAGAGGTGTCAACATCTTGTACTAGATGTGACCATTTATATAAGAAATTGAGGAGTATAGTTTGTGTGTGGGGGTGCACCATGGTTTCCCATTTTTCCATGGACATGAATAATTTTTTAGGGAGGATTATGGAAGTGGCCTTGGATCCATTACATTACTACAAATATGGGCATCTCATCACATCCCAATACTAAGAATGATGGTCCCTTGTGTGGAGTGGAAACAATATAATTATAATTTGAGAGTTGTGGGTAGGATTTTCATAGGTGGTTGGATGTATAATGACATAGTTTTGGTAGTATTATATGATTTCTCTCCTAGAGGTGTTTTATATAGAATGTATAAAGGCCATGTAGGTTGGGCATATGATCAAATTTAGTTACACCATCTACATGTTAGGAGGTGGATGTAAAATAGGATCTTGTAGGTTAGGGAATTATTCTACTATGAGTGAGTGACTCGATAGTTTAATGAAATTTAGGATGTGCCCCTTGTGTCATTGGGATGGAATAAGACTAAGTGTTATGCATGATGGTTATGGGATTGGTCATCTATTACCTTTACATAAATGATTGACATAGATGGCAAGGGGTGGAATGAGGAGATAAACATACCCAATGTTAATAAAGTGGGGTGTATTATAACATATATGTAGTGGGGGACGACGAGATGATGGGATATTATATTCACTATGGAGATGAGAGCATATGCACCTCCTCTTGATGTAAATGCACTTACCAGCCTAACCATCTTGATTGACATTAATACTCAAAGATTGATTGAGGTATAATTGTATTCCTCTTTATTTATTGTGTTTAGTTTGTTTTCTTATTCATGTTTATATAAATTTTAGTTTTTTATTATATAATTTCTCGAAGTTAATCACATTTGTACATCAAAGATTGAAGATTCATTACATATGATCACTCATCGTGTCCTAGACGTGAATAAAGGTGGTGGTTGGAGAGATAAATAAAGGATGTGAGTGGTTTTTACCCTCGTTTGAGGTTTATGTGTGGTATATTGTCGCCTATATTTATAAATCCATATTTCGTAATTAGGTGGGGAAGGAGCAAATACAAATATAGATTCATATAATAGAGTCTAAGCGACCTCCACATCTGCCTGATGATGCATTAGGTGTTACAATTTTCGATCAGCTGGGGTGTCTCAAGTAGAAGAATGCTAGGATATAATCCCAGTTGGTCATTTGTTAGGAGAGAGATGTAGGTATGAGAACATTCTTTCTCTCGAGCCAAGTCAAGTGAGTATGTAGCTAAAGCTCTTCCTATGGCTAGGAACATAGATATAGATTGTTAGGAATTCATTGTTGTGAACATTAATATTTTATTATGTGCACTAATTACTTACCGTAAATGAGTAATTAGTTAATGTATTAGTTACTAAGTAGGTTGTTAGTAAGATGGTTAAACGTATTATTGTTATAAACAATAATATGTAAGTAAGGAGTGTTGTTATATTAGTTTCCTATTTTATAGGAATGACTTTTTTATATATTTGTAATGAGGTTTAAAGAGAAATAATATACAGAAGAAGATTATTGCCTCTAATTTGTTGTTATACCATTATTTGGTATGAGAGTAGGAATGAAAATTCTATGAGATTTGTGTAGGGCATATTCAATTTGTGTATTGCCCTAATTTATGATTCTCATATATATTTTTGCAATCACTCAAATATATGAAAACTGATCTAAAGAATATGTTGTAACTTTTTTATTATGATTTGGGTTGCTACGATTTTTAAAGGGTTTGAAGAGTTATTTGTAAGGGAAATACTGTCCAAATTTTAGCTGAACCCACTTCTGAGATCTAGAGAAAATTAAAACATACAACATACATTTTCTATTATTTTCTTGAAGGCACGGTGAAAAAGAGATAGAAGAGCAATAACAAGTATGCAGCCTTGAGAAGTGTGGAGGGGCAACACTATCTTCCAGTGTCCCTATGTCTGCAAAAAAATTGGTATGCAAGAAAATATTATCACATTGGTGTAGATTATTTTCCAAATATTAGTTACTTTGTTTTTTCTAGAGAAGAGGTTTAATATTTTTTTGGCATACAAATATCCGCGAGTCATCTAGCTAGTGCATAAAGCAAGATAAGTGCTAAGACCAAACGTGACATTATAGCCTTTAGATATTGATCTATGTGTGGACAGTTTGAAGACCATGTAGTTTATACTATTCTTTTTTATCTGATATACATGATTTGAAATTCAAGAGAGTGTTCTCATGTATCTCACCACTCCTTCAAATCAACACGTAGATGTGCATGTTTTGAGTGCTTTTGTGTATTCAAGAATACATTCCACCTAAGGATAGCACACGTAGACGGAATTCCTATTCAATTCAGCTATGTCTCATCTCTTTGAATCTGTGCTTCCACTTTTGGATGGCGGCACCCATAATCTCATGGATACTTTGTTGGTTGAGTATATACTCATACAAGATCTGTATTTCCTTTCAACGCTTTTGCGTTGTATTTTCATCAATAAGCATACCGCGCCCCTGCAAAACTAAATGTGGATTTGGATTTGAAGCATCCCATCCTTGTTGAAATAACTCACAGATCAAGCCACATTTATCATTGCATTGGATAATCAGCACACAGTTTTACATTGGAGATTGTCAATCCCTATTCAGCCAACTTGACTCCTCTTCCAGACTGAATTCTCTGTAGTTGATTTCATAACATGCATCGATTCTTATTTGCCATGCATAAATAGTTGGAGCCATGAACACTAAGCTTATATTGATCCATGTGGACTTAAATTTTGCAAGGTGCGTAATTTGCATAAAGGTCAAAATCTAAAAGAATGTTCACGTTATAGTTGAATGTGTGAGAAAGTCAAGTGAGGAGTAGTATATTTTACAAAATATAGGGATTGTAAATTAAGTTTTTGTTTCTTTTAATTTAAAGTACTATAATTTCATGGCTTTAGATGTTTAGATAGTTCATAGTCTATATTGGCAAAGTTGAGGTGTAAAGCCATGAATAGTTTTTTAATATTTCATTGTGTTATTCATGTCAAAATATATTTGTAGAGTCATTGTAAATTTTCATTTTGTGGCGGTGTAATTCTTTGTGTTGTTAGTTGATATTGTGAGTCGGAGTTATAAAATTGTCAAATTTGTGTCATTGTAAAAGTCTGAAAACTAAATAATATATTCTTCTGCTTTATAGATGCATTATCGTTGGAATGCGACGTCTAATAAGTAAACTTGAGCTTCATATTCACATTTTGTTGAGCTAGTAGCATCAAACTAGAGGACAGAGGCATCGGAGGTTGGAGTTCATTCAGCGACTTCTTGTCAGTCACCAACGACGGGGCCGCACATTGATCTGGTGACATGTGTGTAGTGTGGTTTGTGGTCCCGTGGTGTGTGCTGAATAAACCTCTTTCCATAATTTTGGGGAAGATTCAAGTTTTCAGAAGACTCACTTTTGGGGAGCAGGAGAATATTTTGAGGTAGACTCAAGGGATGGTTATACAACTAGTGTGAAGCTTTTGGATCTTGGAGATTTAGAATTCGGGCGCCCAGGGAGGAAGGGAAAGTTCCACAAGAACCCAAAGAAGAAGGGAGCATTCCTTCATAATTCAGCTTAACACTACACCTTTACGAGGATAAAAAGACAATCTATGGAGTTTGTACCTGGTATAAGCAATGCTTTTAGCAAGGTGGTTCAACTTCTTTGAAATGTGGTTCTTCCTCGTGTTTACATTAAGGGGGTGAATATTTGGAATTAGTAATGTTCACACTAAGGGGGTGAATGTTAGGAATTCATTGTTGTGAACATTAATATTTTATTATGTGAACTAATTACTTATGGTAGATGAGTAATTAGTTAATGTGTTAGTTACTGAGTAGGTTGTTAGTAGGATGGTTAAACGTATTATTGCTATAAACAATAATACGTAAATAAGGAGTGTTGTTATATTAGTTTCCTATTTTATAGGAATGACTTTTCCTATATATTTGTAATGAGGTTTGAAGAGAAATAATATATAGAAGAAGATTATTGCCTCTAATTTGTTGCTATATACCATTATAGATTCCTTAAATGATCACGTGCCTTAGTAGAAATCACATTCATATTTTTTTATTAAATCACACGATATATAAAATATTGAGTTTGGTATATGATGTATGGTCTATTTGATTGTGTTTTTTTATCACTTCAAATATGTTTTGATTTCTTGTATTTACTTCATATTATCTATGATGTGATCGATGTGTGATGAAATATGTTCTTAATCACTACTAGTATAGATGTTAAAATTAATAAATATTAGTGACTGATAGTTGATGATGATTAATTACTTAAATGTTTTGTAGTGTGCTTGTGATTTGTTACTTAGTTAAAGTGTTTTGATATCATCATTGAATCATCCAATGATG
Organism: Taxus chinensis; assembly: GCA_019776745.2. NCBI lineage: Eukaryota > Viridiplantae > Streptophyta > Pinopsida > Cupressales > Taxaceae > Taxus > Taxus chinensis. The sequence goes on from CM034146.1 coordinate 676,595,280, forward strand.
CATGTAATTTTTGGATCATCACATGTATCAACATACCTTATATATTTTGTGTTTATAATTGCTTTTAATTCATCTACTTGTGGGTAATGTGGATATGTACAAGTACAAATTGATATACTCTAATATAAAGCTAAATCATCACACAATTTTCCACTTTTGATTACTTTAAAATTTGGTAATAGATGAACTTGTGTAGTTGTTTCTTCATATGGAACAATGCTTAACTTTTGATCATGCGAAGTTTCAATTACTTGTTCTCCATTATGTATGTAATCATATAATCATCCTATAAGAAAATAGTCTAGCGGGTGTAGTACTTCATCCATTTATATGTGTTCATATTATTCTATTTGGAATTGATATACATACTCTATGTAATAGGACAAATTTCTCAACTATGGCAAGTAATTTTTGTTTTACTTGAACTTTCTCTTGAAAATTTAATAGGAATTACATGTTTTGGTTTCTCTTCCGTGATAAGAATAGGAATTTAGTTCTCTTGTTCTTTCTCAATAAGAATGGGCTTTCATTAATTTTTCTCAATGATAATAGGCATTTCTTACTTTGGTTGCTCTTTCTTAAGGATAATGGAGGTAGTTTTTCCTTTACTTGAAATTTATCATCTACATGAAGTAGTTTTTTCTTTACTTGAACTTGTTCGAATTTAATTGGAATTTATTTCTCTTACTTGATACGAGTAGGAAAAAAGTTCTCGTATTCTTTCTTGATAAGAGAAGGATTTTCTTGCTCTTGTCTAATGATAATATGCATTGCTTACTTTGGTTTCTCTTCATTACGGATGATGAAAATTACGTTTTTATATGTGGTTGTGGTTGCCAAATATTCCTCTTGTATGGGAGGATTGATACTATAATGACATCTATCTCATTTAATGACAACCATTTGGTTATTATTATAAAATTAATCTAATAATTATTTCTATTAATAGTCACTTCCATTTGTGTTAACCAATGATGTCCCCAGATGACATTAAATTCATCATTCTTATCCAGTAATACTTGAAATGTAGCATATATAAATTTGGGTCCTACTATGACTTGCAAATTTAGATGTCCCATTGAATTATTATATGGTACATAATGTTGTAATTCATGTTGATTGTATCCTATTTTCTTTGTTAGACCTAGGCTACATGTATTGTGCGCATGTCCTTGTCAATATCTCTTTATTGTGAATTTCATACTAATTTTTGCACATGCATAAAAGGGATTAACTCATATCTTATTGCATAATACGTTGACCAATGGCCCATCTTTGATTGGAGGTTTTATTTTGATGACTTATTTTTACTTGGGTGGATTATGTACTTGCTTATGCTCATTTGGTTCCTTATGCTCTCTAGATTTTTTCTCTTATTTGTGTATAACATGCTTGCGAGTGAGATGGAGGCTAGATTTTTTCTCTTATTTGTGTATAACATGCTTGCGAGTGAGATGGAGGATATGATTGTGTACAATCCAATAATTGTTTGTGCCATGTCCATTGATATGATGATAGTTACAAATTTATCGTCATCAATTTCGTATCAAACAATGTTGTGGCCTATATCATGTGCTAGGTACTATAATCAACCTCATATTAAGAAACCTACATAAGATATTGGTAGATGTATGAATATAACAATGGTTGATAATATCATGATTATGCTTTTTATTAAGCTAATATTTATCTTCGTCACAATTTGAATGGCTTATAGTTATTGATATATAAGCATAAGAAAAGGTATTTAATGGATGGGTCTCTTGCATGTATGGGTGCGTATGTGAAAAGACCTCAAAGGTATCATACATAAGGGCCTAAGTTAGCTTAAGATGTTCATATAACAAAGCCTCTTCGTTAAATAATATTTTTTCTGCTAGTTGAGAAATATACTCGATTGATTAAATAAATGATGTGGGAAAAAGAGTTACTAGAAATTGATAAAATATGCAATGTTATTCCTTATAACTTGGATTAAATGTTGGTCGGTGTACTAGAAAAGTTAATTTGGTTGAATGGGAATGAATAGACTCATTAATATGTTGGTGGATTACTTCTAAATGCTCAAAATCATGATGGGTAATAGTATATAACTGAAAATGGCTAAGGAATAAATCTTGTAATACTAGATAGCTATCAATGGAACCACTAGGTAAACTTTAAAACCATAGTAAGGAAAAAAAATGTGAGAATATGTGGTAAAACCTTAAGTAATATCCTATCATTGAGTGTATATAATTGTAAACATCTACAAAAGTGGTCAATTTGTTCACAAGTTTCCTCTTTTCCTATGAATAAGATAAAATTTCATATAAAAAATCCAAATGGGAATGTAGCATTATAATGTATGCCTAGATTTCGATAACCTACAAGATGGATTAGTTGATATAGAAATCTCCAAATAAATGATACTAAAATAAAATGGGCTTGCGTTGCCATTGAGAAGAGGAAAATTATGGGTTCTTTATTGAATAAAGTTGGTAAAACTTTAGAAATCAAAATATAAACTTGCACACAAAAAAATTTGAAAAATATTAGTAGTTTTTGGTGGTTAGGTAACCTACCTCGGTCACATGCCTAACCATTTAAGGAGATAAAAGACATTTTATTGAAGTGAAAATGAAAAAATAATGCATGTAAATGACAAGTATACCTGACTTAGATCGTAAAATAATTGCAATTTCAATTCACTAAAAATCACATGAAGATTGGAAGATAATCACAATTGTGATTCACACATGTGTTAAAATTTTTCCAAAACAGTGATGCAGTAAGTTACATCTATCCTTTGTGACCCGCCTTCACTTCTCTAAAACCTGCAAAACCAAAATATGCGAGCAAAGAAGCAAAAACTCAAGTATGGGCTCAAGTGCACGAAGAGTCAAGGAGTTGGAATGACAGGGGTGAGTGGTGTTTGATAGTATTTGAGTGCATAGGGGAATGGGACACATATGGACGCAATGTGTATAGATGGGTGAGATGATAAGTGCCCATAGTGCATTAGGCATGTAAATGGGTAGGTGTGATGGACATAATTAAATGTGACTGAGCAAGGGTTAGTAAATGAATGATGAGATGTCTTTTATTACCATTTTGCGGGGTTTTATATTTTTTATTTGTTTTTGTGGGATTATTGTGTTTTTATAATGTATTTTTAAAGTAGTGTCTACATTTTTTCCCGTTTTAGGTTGTATGTTGCAGCAAGCAAGATGCAATGCAAAAACTGAAAATGAGATGGGGGCATCTAACCCTATCACCATGATTTACATAGTTTCAGGCTTAGATGGTTGAATGGATAGAAAAGAACCTGGAAATGTAATCGATGGGCCACTTTAGCTAGAGTCTGTGAACAAATTGATAGGTTGATTTCACGAGGTAAAGACTATTGAGTCAATTGACTAAGATGCTTTGATGATGGGATGTCATAGAATTCCCGAGAAGAATTTTGTGTGATTCCCCCCTCAAGTGACATTTTTTTGAGCTGCAAGTTGCCCTAGAGTGATACAGGATAAAAAGTGATAGTTTATAAATAATAAAAAATGAACTGTGACAAAGGCTTGATGAGTAGAGGTGGGGAAAGTGTTGCGCAAACCATGTGTAGGTGAAAATGTGATTATGGGTATGTAAAAAAGTGGATGTAAGGTAGAGGATGTGAGAATGGTGAAGAGATTTATATTGATTCATCGGAAAGAGGAAAAGCTGAGTTGACAACAATATGGGTGGGGTAAGTAGTGAGAAAAGAAAGTTGGGAGATCTAAGAAATGAGTTAGGTGAACAACATGGTGAGTTGGTTCAGTTACATGGAAAGTTGAGTGAGTGACATGGCGAGTTGAGTGAGTGACACAGTGAGATGGGTGAGTTGCATGGTGATATGGGTGAGTTTTGCAGTGAGATAGGTGAGTTGTGTGGTAAGTTAAGTGAGATGTGTGGTGAGCTAGGTGAGTTGTGTGATGAGATAGGTGACTAGTGTGGTGAGATGGACGATCTGGGTGAAATGGATGGTAAGCTCAAGGGTGAGTTGGATGAGTTGGGTGGTGAGCTAGGTGAGTTACGTGGTAAGCTAGGTGAGCTGGGTGAGAAACACAGAGAGCTGGGGGAGCTGCATGATGAGCTGGGTGAGTGTCATGGTGAACTGGGTGAATGACGCGACGAGTTGGGAAAATAGAGTGACAAGTTTGGGGGTCATATGTGTGACAACTTTAGGGGCTAACTAAGGGACAAATTTTGGAGGCAAGCTAGGTGGTGAGGGGAAAGGGATTAGTGAGGTTATGAGGTCGAGTCATTAGTGTGACTCAACAAGCGGGAGGGTAGGGTTGATGGGTCAAGGTGGGTGAGTTACTCATATAAGGTAAGTCAGGGTGGGGTTAAATTTGGTAGAGTCACGACTGGAATCAGTGGGGTGGGCTTAACAGAGGAATATGGCAAGGGTTTTTGACAAGGCAATTTCGAGTCACAGGGGTGACTTGGTAGGTTGGGTAGGGTTCATGGAGCATGGTGGGTAAAGTCGCAGGGAAGAGTGGAGTTGAGTTGGCATATGACAAGTCACGAGTGTGACTCGCCACGAAGGGAGGGGTTGAGTGGAGGAGGTAGGTTTAGGGGAAGGGAAGGTCATGATGCGAGATGGGTGACTCAATCGGGGCATGTGGGGTGTAGGGCCAAGTTGGGTCGAGTATGGAAAAAAGTGTAAAAAATTATGGATAAGGATCTCAAGATCCCACTCACACAATCCACATTACAGCACAAGTCTAAATCACTTATCGAGTATGATCTCACAATGACCATTGATATTGGAGCCAATATCATTGTTGATAAGTAAAAACTCCTAGTCTCCCTCATCAAATAAATTATAAATATCATTTTTTGATCCTATCACAAGGAGTGACACTATTGGTCCTAAATCCAGTCCATCATATCCTATTCTTCCCACTACATCCTCAATTTTTTTCCTCCATTCCTTTTTTACTCATATGTATCCCCATTTCATCTTTTTTCATCATCTCCCTTGACGTTAGAACAAGTCCTCTCCCTTTGTAGTTTTCCCTTCACACACCGTCAAAAATATAAAAACATTAAAACACCATCAAAAATCCAAAAAACATTAAAATGTTGTAAAAAAAAAAAAAAAACATCGAAAATTGCAATAAGGCATTTCACACACATGGATGTTATTTCCTTTCTTTCCATCCTTCTGTATCTCACCCATCATTTTCATCCCTTTGATGATATTTTGGTTGGTTTATTCACACTCATTGTGAGGCAATGCTCTCTATTGTATCTATTTGACCTTGGTATTTCATTACCTTAATAAATTAAAGAACGAATGTCCTCTTAGAGATCCTATCAGTATCATACATTTAATAAACTTGTTGTAAGACCTTTTGGTGTATCCTTTGACACTAGCCAATGCTATCAACACCATCATTTCCACGTCCTTCCACCAGGCCATTAGTGGTTCTTAAGCCCTTATCAAAATTATTGGATAGCTGAAATACTTTTTAGAAATTAAAATAAAATTGATCCAAAAATCATAAGGAAAAAGTAAAACAATAGTAAAATAAAGAAAAAAACAAAACTCTCTCTCCATGTTTTTCTAATATCTCTATCGGGTTATGGATGTTTGGCTGGCAGTACAATAATGTTGCGATTAGAATCAGATACATCTCTGTCAAGGCTATAGATGCTTGACTGATAATGGAGAAATGTATGACTCTCCTTCCACCCTCCATTCATCAATAAAATATCCAAATTAGTCATTCCTACACATTTTACTAGTTTGTCTTCATTTATTGACTATTAAATATTCACTTCAAGAAGCAATTAATTTTCACATGCACACACTAGATCTCGATGAGAAAAAGGAATAATATGTTACGAGGTGTTTTTTAGACCTTGTTCACACTCTTTCTTTAGTCCATAATTTGTCTCACAATATTTACCTTTGGTTCATCACTTTTTCATCACCAATATTCTAGTTACATTTTCCATAGCCATCCATAAAATTTTCAAAATATTTACCTTTGATTCATCACTTTTTCATCACCAATATTCTAGTTACATTTTCTATATCCATCCATAACATTCACACTTTTCTTCTTTGTGTTTCACCTGATTCTTAGAGTGTTTCTTGGAATGTGACGAAACAAATAAGGGTAAAAGGGCTAGGAGGAATACCTGTTAAAAAGCTGGTTGAAGGTTGTTGCGCGTGTATGACTTCTTGATCCATAGCTGATCATGAGAGCTTCCTTTTGGCTAGGAGGAACTACCTGAAATAAACAACAAGACCACCAAATAGAAGTTAAATAGTATATGCAGTGGACTGCCTAGCATATGCTAGTTCCGGGAAGTGTGATACTCCCTAGAAGGCTGTCAATCCACTATTGTAAACAAATTAATGCGAGAAATAAGGTAAATATTGTCCTACTATAGTCAATATGATTTAGGCATCTCATATAAACACAATAAGCAAAAATCTAATCTAACAGGCTAGGTTAGGATCAAATCCGGAGGTCGGGTAAATGGTTTTGGGTTTCTACAGGTCTGACAAAGATCTGATGAAGGTCAAAGGTGATTATAGGTAACTTGGAAGTAAGTAGGTAGGTCAACTGGTTTATACTATGTTGACAGACATAGAGACCGATGTTGGTCTAGTCCCGATCTGATGCTGGTTAGTTGTGACTGATTGTCGGTCACTGAAGATAATGATAGGGGGTCAAGAACAGGGGTCTGGGTCTGTTTTCCAGGTTGATGGGGAACTGGGTGAGGTGTCTAGGAGGTGTGGGTAGGGATGCAGGTTAGTGGGCAGGTCTGGTGGGGTTTTGGTGAAGTTGGGAGGAGTTGATGGGTTAAGTTGGTGAATGGTAGCAAAGAGACAATATCAGGTAGGTAGACCGACGTCGGTAGAGGCTCGACCAATGGTGGTTTAGGGAGACCGGTGTTGGTGATTGTGGGAAGACAAGAGATGTTGCAGAATGGATTTTGGATCTTCTTTGTGATTGCACAAAGGGTTGGGTAGGTTGGAATGGGGTGTTGGATTGCTAGGATGAGGTTTTGAGGGGTTTTGGAAGCGGTATTAGGGGATAGTTATCAGAAGGGAAGCAGTGAGTGGTTAGGAAAAGCAATAACACACAGAAGAATGTAAATACTGGAGAGTATTCAAACAAAATTGGATTGAATAGAGAAGTATACTTACTTGGAATTTGCTACCAGTCGACTGTGGATGTAGAGTGGAGATGGTGGTGAGAGATTTCTTCTTGTGAAGGTCCACCAGTTGATGGGAAACTCTTGCTTGAGCTGCCTTGGATCTTTCCTCCTTGCTTGGTTGAATCAGATCTTGACTTGGATGGATGTGGATGTCTGGGTGTGAATGGATGATTCGCTCTGATTGCATACAAATGTGATTATTCTCTCTTACTCTCAGAAATGTGCCAACCTCAAAATAAGGTTACCAAAGGGAATAAAAGGTAACCGACGATGGTTTTGGGTTGACCGGAGTCAGTTTAGGGGTGACCAACATCGGTTAGGGTGGGATTTCCTAGGTTTACTAAAATGGGCAGATCTGGCTTGATTTCTTGGATCCAGTTAGTTTCTTTTCTCCGGATTAGAAATGGAAGATTCTTTTCTAACGGGCGGGAATGTGGTTAGAGGGAATGTAGGCTTTGATTTTTAGGGTTTAGTTAGGTCTTAGTTAGTTATGGCAACATACTAAGAATAGACTTAGGGTGAGGTGGCTAGGTGAGGTGGTGGTGTGGGAATTATTTTAATTAGGATAATTAAATAATAAATATTGTGAGGACATGGATTTAATTAAATTAATTAAATTGATATTAGTGTGGGGTGTAAGGGGCCATGGTTAGGTGAGTGTGTTCAAGTTGGTTATTTGACGAGGGACCAAGGGGAGTGTGACCCAATTTTGGTGTCTACATTTTGCCCCTTTTTGTTGTGTAGCTTGTATTGGTAAGTGACGCTGACAAAAATAAGATGTGGTTTCCCCATGTGTGGGTGAAGGTGATCCCCCTCAAACCAGGAACTGATGAGGTGCCGAAGACAGAATCGGTGAGTGGTTTGATAAAAGGTGAATGTGATGAAGAGGAAGGTGGACAATGGGGGTAAAGGGGTAAAGGTCCAATCAGGTAATCTAGGTAATGGGTCATGGTCAAAGGTATTAATAGTCAAATGGACACACACATATAAATACAGAATGGTACCAGGTTGAAGAGCATGCAAACTCACTACATTGTCTAAGGTCGATAGGTTTATCCAAACAAGGTTGAGGTGATTCTGGTATCCAAGGTATAGGATATGGTCAGGAAACATGATGCAGGTCAGGTGCAGGAACATTTAGGTATGTTCTGGTACACCAAAGGTTGGGTCAAGATAAATGGTCATGGCAAGAGGAAAGGTAAGGTCATTAGGTCAAACACCATGAGTAACAATGTCACAAGGTATAGCAAACACATGGGGTCACAGGTCACTAGCAATGTTCCAGGTCCAAGTAGCTAGGTCATGGCACGGGTAGGGCCGAGGTATGGGTAAAATAATGAGTCCCAAATGAGTGAAGAGGTTAGGTGGTAAATGATGAGGTCAGGAGGGTAAAGTGAAGTGTCCAAGTCAGGTGTGGGTGAGGTAGAAAGGATTTAGGCCAGAAAATTAGGGGTAATGGGTAGTAATAAGACTGAGCTAGGATAACTGATAATGGTCATAATTAACCAATGTCAGCTGCCATGAACTGACCATGGTAGGCTAGGGCACAGGACCGATGTCGTTCGAGGTGAAACCGTCATCTGGTCAAGTCGGGAAGGTTATAAAAAGAAAAAGTTCCATGGTTTTAGAAAATCATTTGTCATTTTCCACATAGGAGAAAATGACAAGAGAGAGAGAAAGAGGTGGAAAGTGACCAAGTACACACAGAGAGATGAGTTGGCGAGCCACAAAGTGAGTGATCATTGGTCGATAGGTGGGTCTACGAGCGTGGTGTGATTGATTTGATTGGGTGGAGAGCCAGAGGGTGGTCGGTGATGGCAGAGGCAGGAGAGGGATCAGGTGGACCTGTGTAGCGGCCTGAGGTGCCACCATCGTAGATGACAGTGTGATGAGGTAAGAGTCAATTCCTATCTTTTTTTTTTGAGTAGGTGGAGAGTAGAAATTCAGGTAGGAGGAAAATGGGTTTTGGGGGGAAAATATTAAAATTTGAATGTGGGGAATTTAATGAAAAAAGGGAAACAAGGGAGGGTAGATTTAAGTAAATGAGGGGTGGGAATAGGTATTGGGTAGGCATTGGTGGGGGAAATGGGTATAAAGGAGAAGTGTGGGTAGAAATAGGGCAGGGCATCGTGGGTTTTTTTGGCGACAGTGACCGATGTTGGTTTGCTCTTAGCCGACGTTGGTGGGTAAGGATAGTATCGGTCATAGATATGGTGACCGATGTTGGTTATTGTTGGACCATGGTTGGTCGATGATGACCAATGCCGGTCAGCAAGCTAGAGAGGTAATGCCCATAAGTAGCTAAAATAGATGGGTTACAGACAAATAGGTAGGGGTAGGGAGAGTTAGATATGGGGGAAGAGTTATGGGTATGGGTAGGTGGGTGAATAAGGAAGATCGGTAAGAGGGTAAAAATAGGGAGGAAAATGAAAATAGGTGAGGGTCTGAGGTGTGGGTAGAGAGGTGGTGTTGATTTAGGGTATAGATATAGGTGAAAGGTTGATTTAGTTAGGGTAAGTGGTATAGTGGGGGTGGACAAGGTTGCATGCAGGTATGGTCAAGTTTTAATAATATGATTAGTTGTATGCAGGACAGAGACCAGCTACGGATGAGGGATAGGGTACCTCCCTTACTAATGGAGATATGGGGGAGCATGAACACGTGAGGAGTGGAGCCATGTTGCAGATGTGGGCCTGATTGGGGTCAGATGCTACCAGCACATAGTCTGGGAGGTGAGTTTGATGGTTACCCTCATTGATAGATGGGATTCGGTGACCAATACATTCCATTTGTTGATGGGTGAGATCACGATCACCCTAGAGGATGTTTACAGGATCCTGTGACTACCTATAGTAGGTACACATGTTTACTCGATATCCTCATAGGCATTTGAGGAGTTACTATTACTAGTGTTTGGAGAGGGGCTGGCATTGTTAGGATTCCATAGTGCCAATATGAGCTACCTAAATCTACGAGCCTACCCTAAGGAGATGAGGCTGGTAGTGCTTCTGATGGAGGTAGTCTACTATTTTTCACTACCAGATGCAGAGGGTGGGAGATTCCCATGGTCACTGATGGGGGTTCTACATGACATGGTGGAGAGAAGGACTTGGTTTGCATGGGCACATGTGTTCTTGGTATAGCTATACAGGGATTTGTGGGCTTATGGGTGACTATGGTGATTTAGCTTGTGTTACACATTCATATTACATTGTTGGGCCTATGAGCACATTGTGTGTGTGCGCCCAGTTGGTATGTCTTGGGATGATGCATTTGAGCCAGGTTTTGTTCGAGTGGGCTATAGGCGATGGGTACCGGTTATGGGAGAGCACCGAGCGGTGAGAGCTACACATGATGTAGCCTATTACAAGGTGATTACTGGAGGGGTTGTCCAGCATGGACATCATTTGGAGGCCATATGTGGGCTTCCCTTCATACAGGTAGATGGTGGTGGAGCTGGATGGGTTACAGATTTACAGGTGGATAGAGGGGTGGCGGGTAGGGGAGCATAAGATGATACCCATAGACCGGGTCAGATGGTAGTTCAGGTTTCAGCAGGATATACCCCCACCCTTCCCACACTATAGGAGAGATGATGTGGAGAGGCCTATGTCTCCACCATGACCTACAATGTTTCGACTGGGTAGGAGGAGGAGCCAGTCGATTGAAAGATAGATGATGTTGGGGTGATAGACAAGGTATAGATAGTGGTGGGCTACACAACTACAAGCAGTACTTTGCCAAGGTTGGGGTAGACAGATTTAGCCACCATCACGGTTTAGAGAGATGCCCTACAGGGGCAGGTGGCTACCCTGGTGACCCAGTTAGGCATAGTACAGGGACATCTGATAGGGGTCGAGGCACAGGTTGGGACTCTGTAGGCACAGGTGGCTACTTTTTAGGCACAGGGAGTACATGGACCAGTACCCGCACTGGGAGGGGAGAGGGAGAGGGTGGAGATGGAGATGGGGTACAGGTAGCTGCCCTACATGTGCAAGTGATAGGTTTACAGGGCCAGTTGTCCACTATGTAGGGAGAGGTTACAGGTTTGTCAGGGCCATCTGCAGCTACACAGGCACAGATAGTGGCCCTTTAGGCCTAGGTATAGGTGTAGGTTCTAGGGCCGATGGCACCACCACAGGGGCAGGGACATGGTCCCATTATTCAGGAAGGAGTAGGGCAGGGTCAGAGGCTAATGACACCACAATGCAGATAGTACCTGTAGCTAGATTGAGAGATGCCATGGGTGAGGTGAGATACTACTAGGATCATTTGATGATAGCGGGGATATATGTCTTATCATATGCTGAGCACAAAGCACATAGCAGGCCTCAAGTGAGAGGAGAAGATCCCACACACATAGTGTGGAGAGTACAGGGGGCCAGAAAGCCCAGGGGTCAGGTCAGGGTGAGGCCACTAGTGCATATAGGCTAGCTCTAGAGGTAGGACCATCAGGAGCCACAGACCAGGGTGAGGTGGAGAGAGGTCAGCTAGACACTGGGCTAGAGGAGCGGAGGAGGAGACAAATGAGATAGGCTTGGATATCAGATGGGGAGATGATTGAGCTCCATGTATGATTAGTTTATTTTTGACATCATATTTTTGACATATATACGTACTGCATGCCAAAGATAGTGAGGATGTACATGAGAGTTTTTGAGATTTTGTTATATACACCATGGCCTACGTGCCAAAGATATTTGAGAGTTGTGTATATGGATACACATGTTTGGATGATTTATTTATAGAGATGATGGTGATTATGGCATGATGTATATATGGTTGTGTGTAACTTGCTATTTTGATTTGTATATGTGATGGAAACCAAGTAGTGTAGGCATGATAGAGTCAGGTCATAGGCATGGATCGAGTCAGGTTTTGAGTTTAGGCATGGATAGAGTCAAGGTCATAGGCATGGATTGAGTCGGGTTAGGCATGGATGAGTCAGGTTAGGCATGGATTGAGTGGGGTTTTGGTGTAGGCATGGATGGAGTCAAGTTAGGCATGGATGAAGTCAGGTCATAGGCATGGATTGAGTTAGGTTTTAGTGTAGATGACAAGTAATTAGTGATACAGATAACAAATGGTAGTAGATATACGTGATGATGTAGTTTTCCAAATTTTTGTTGTGTGTGGAAATATGAAATGATGAATGGGTGAATGTTATGATGATGTTTGAAACATGGATGGTAGATATTGGTATTTTTTATTGTGTGTTGAGATCATACTTCCAGTTGTCGATATACAAAAGGAAAAATTAGGTATACTGGGAATAGGAAAATAGGGGAAAATTGGTAAGGGTAAAGAGTGGCCGAGCTAACCTCCAAGGGCCCCATGCCCTCGGAGTGTTGCCTACATAGTCTTAGCAAAAGGGGACCTCAGGCTGATGTAGTTCTCCCATAAGCTAGGGAAAAATGTGAGGAGGTAGGAGAATGGGTCGGTAGGTTATAGGCATGATTGAGTCTAGGTTTTGGTTAGGCTTGGTTGAATTGTGGGAAAATTGGTATGGGTGATTTTAAGTTGATTGTGGTGAAAGAGGAAAATTTCCCAAAGATAAGCGTGTCGAGGGTCTAGTCTTGTAGAGGATGATCAATACGTAATGAAGAAGTTAAAAGATAAGATAAGGTAAGAGAGCCACCTGATTGGTGAGGATCATAATGGTTTGACATGCCTTAGGTAGGTTGGTGAACGTAATACCCTAAAGACATTGCATGATTGATTATTCTAAAGGTGAAGAATAGTCACATGAGCACCAAATGTCATCAGTTTCAGCAGGTCCCTTGAGGTGGTATGAAATGAAGGTGCAAAGGGTGAGAAGGTGAAAAAATGGTTAGGTTATATGGTATGAGATAGCATGCCTTTTGGCAAGAGATCCAAGATCACAATGAGCAATTCCATGACAAAAAAACTTTTTTGTTTGACTTGTATTTGAGATAGACTGATCGATGTGGGAAGTCTATATGGGATGAGGAAATTATCTCCTTGAGGTCTTCGAAGCTGATTGATGCAGAAGCTTCAGATATTTTTTATTTTTATTTTTTTTGAAGTAGGCTTTACATAGTTGTCCTTCGAGGGAGCAGTCTATTTATAGTAGCGATATAGAGAGAAAGATGTCCTTTTTGAGGGAGTCATCTTTTTATTGGAAGATTTTGACTCAAGGAGTTGGATCCCATGTGAGGGATTTTAAGTCATGGACAAGACTAAGGTGAAGAATCGGATTCTTGTTTAGAAAGCAAGGTGAAACGACCATGGGATCTCATCTGAAAGAAGATGAAAATTATCCATGAGAATCATGCCATGTGCAGAGTTATGGTACACATATTTAAGAGAGGGTAAAAGAGTGATGGGTATGCACATGATTCTTGTTTAATCATTGGGGATGGCATAGTGAAAGGAGGGAAGTGAATGACACTCAAGGGATGAGCATGAAAAGAGGCAGAAGGTGAGGTAGGACTGAAAGTCAACAATAGAATGGTCGAAGATGCAAGGCATTAAGGGGCTCAGGTTCAGGTTTACCATCGAGTGAAGATAAATGATAAGCACCTGATCCATAAGCATGAGTCACGATGTATGGTCCAAGCAATTAGGAGTAAATTTTCCATGTTTACTTTTTTCTTCTTTGGTTACATGTTGATTTTCCTTCAGGACAAGATCACCAACTTGGAAGGTTCATTCATGAACACGTTTTTCATAGGCACATTTGATACATTTTTGGTAAACTTGAAGATGGTCAAGAGCATTAAGATGACGTTCTTATCTAATAACTCAAGTTGTGCTAAACGGTCCTGGAGAAAGTCATCATCATTGAGCATGTCATGGAGAGAAATACAAAGAGATGGAATCTGGACTTCGAGAGGAAGAACAACCTTTGTACCGTAGACCAGAGAAAAAGGAGTGGTAGTAGTGGAAGTGTGAATACTAGTATGGTACGCCCAAAGGGCAAAAGGAATGTGCGTATGCTAGTCCTTCCCAGTATCATTAACCACTTTCATGAGAATTTTGTTTAGGGTTTTATTAGTGGATTCAACTTGGCCATTGGTTTGTGGGTAATATGGTGACGAGAAACTTAGTTGAATACCGAAGGTGTCACAAAGTTTTTCGCAAGGTTTTATTTTTGAATTATTTTCCATTATCAGTGATGAGGCGATGTGGGATGCCAAAGCAACAGATAATGTGATGATTGATGAACTCACATATTTTCTCAGCTTTCATGGAGATGAGAGGTATGACCTCAACCCATTTGGTGTAGTATTTGGTAGCGGTGATGATCCATTGATGTCTCTAGGAAGAATGGGGATTGATCTCTCTGACGAGATCCAAACCCCATTGAGAGAAGGGCCAAAGGTCATGGGTGACCCGTAAGGCATGACTGGGTGTATGATGAAGATTGGCATGTTGTTGGAATTTTACACAATGCTTAACGTAGTTGCAACAATCATGGTTAAGGGTTGGCCAATAATAGCCTAGGTGAAGAATACATTTAGCAACCGCGAGACCACTGAAGTGACCTCCACATATGCCATCATGAACTTCCTTAATGGTATAGGGAATTTCAGAACTCATAAGGCACTGTAAGAGAATACCATCAAAGCCATGCTTATAGAGGAGGCCACCCATGATGACGTAATGGGAGGCCCTTTTGAGAAAGGTGTTTTCCATTACGAGTGAGGTCGGGAGGTAAGATGGAGAGGGAAAGATAGTCTGAGTATTTTTTATACCAAAGGTCACTTGGGTCAGGAGAAGTGGTTATGATAGAGTAAAATTCATGAGGTAAATAAGAGGGTGATTGGAGTCTTTGTATGGTGACAAAGATTTTAGAGTCAGCAGGTGAAGCGGGTATCTGAGAAGCCAAGCAGGCCATGGTATCTGCAAATTTGTTGGTAGAACGTGGGATGGTTTGAAGGGTGTAATGGTCGAAGGTTGTCTAAAATTATGTCCACATGATGCTTATACTTTTGAAGTATCTCATTACGAACACTAGTATATACCATTGACTTGGTTTATGACCAATTGAGAATCAACAATTATGTTGATGGACTTAACATCTAAGGCATAAGGCAGCCTGGAGACCCAATACGAGTGCTTCATATTCAGCAATATTGTTTGTACAATCAAAATTGAGTTTGAAAGACAAAGGCATGGGTCTCACCATCAAGTGGAATGAGGATAACACCAGCCCCACCCCCACGCTGACACTTGGAACCATCGAAGTAAGAGTGTCATTTGGTAAGTGGGTTCGTCCAGGGAAAGAGTAACAATAGACTCATCTGGAAAGTCAAAGTTAGAGGGTTGATCCCCAAAAATAGGTGCGTCGGCCAATTGGTAGATGATATCTTGGCCCTTGATGGAATTTTTATGGATGAATTCGAGGTCAAGGTCGGCCAGAAGCATAAGCCAACGTGCAGCCGTTGGTTTTGATAAGGTTTGGCATACATGAAGTGTAAGGGGTTGGTGTTGGTCACAACATAGGTTTTGTGGTTGAGTAAGTAATGGTGGAGTTTAGTGGAAAAAAAAACTAAGGCTAAGAAAAGTTTTTTGGCATGGGTGTATCAGGTTTTATAGTCCAGAAGAGTATGACTTATGTAATAAATCCACCTGCTCCCTATGTTGTTCATCGCGATGAGTGAGCATGGCCCCTAAGGAGTGATCGGTAGCAGAGATGTATAGGTAGAAGGGTTGATCGTATTTAGGTGGAATGAGTATGGGTGGTTGGAGAAGGTATTGCTTTTAAGGCCTCAAAATCTTTGTGGCAGTCATCATCCCATTTAAAGGAGACATCCTTTTTGAGAAGATGATGAAATGGATGACATCGATGAAAGTTGTGAAATGAAATGGTGAATAGACTGCAACTTACCTTGTCAGGCTACAGAGTTGCCACAGCTTAGTGGGTGGAGGAATTTCAAGAATGGCCTTGACTTTAGCAGGGTCAACCTCTATACCATGTAAGGAAATGATAAATCCCAGGAGCTTTCCTGAGAGAACCGTGAAGACACACTTCTTGGGATGAAGGCGAACACAATACTTAATGAGGCGGTAAAAGATGGTCTTTAGGATGACGAGGTGCTTGGAGTGGCATTTAGATTTGGAAAGGAGATCATCTACATAATCTTCCAATATATGGTGCATGATGTCATGGAAGATGTAAGTCATAGCCCGCTGATATGTGGCACCAGTGTTTTTAAGGCCAAAAGGCATGACTCGATAGTAGAAGGTCCCCAAGGGGTGATGAATGTAGTTTTGTGTTGATCCTCTGGGGCAAGCAAGATTTGGTTATAACCCAAGAAACCATCCATGAGTGATAGCATCTCGTGACCAGCAGTAAGGTCAACCAGCTGGTCAATACCGAGTAGAGGAAAGTCATCTTTTGGGAAAGCTAGGTTGAGGTCATGGAAATATGTGCAAATGCAAAGTCCCCTATCGCCTTAGTGATAGGTACAATGTTAGAAATCCATTGGGGATAATCAATGGGTAAGATGAAGGAAACAGAAAGAAGGCATGTTGAAGTTATTCTTTAACCAGAAGAGCAATGCGAGGGTGTATTTTCCTCATCTTTTTTTTACGGGTTTGGCATCAGGAATGGTTACGATATTATGGACCACTATAGTGGGGTCAATACCGGGCATGTCAGCGTAAGACCAAGTGAAAGCATGGTTATGATTTTTGAGAAAAGAAGTGAGGACTTCCTGTTCAGCAGTATCTAAAGATTGGTCGATCTTTAGAATGTGCGGGTTGTCCTGAGTATGGATGTTGACTTTGATAGTCAATTCATTCAACATGGTTTGCATCTCAGATGGTAACGAACTGATGAATATAAGAGTCTTCTGCACCAAGATAAATGAGTATAGATTCATCATCCTGACATTGAATGACATTAATAGAAGGTGTATCGTCAACGATCATTTTAGGATACAAGAAGGGAAGAGAAGATGGAGCCTCACCCTCATGTTGATAAGTCAGAGGCCCCAAGGAAATGGTGTTTATGAAAAAAAAAAGTTAGGAGGAATGGATTCTTGGATCCATCGACTCTGTCAGTGAAGGTGGTGAAGAAGGTGGAGTAGGTGAAGAAGGTGGAGAAGGGTCTGATATCCTCAATGAGTTCAATGCGGGCCTTCTTGGTAGGTAGGTTAGCAAAGCCGATACCACTACGGTCGTTATGTTTGTGGGTAGTACATGGAATAATAATGTGATGGCCTTACTCATAAAATCCAAAACCAAAACCTTTCCATGCACATCATTGTAGGAAGGTGTGGCGAAGAAACGATGACTGGTGAGTGACTGGAGGTCAGCAGAAAAGGGGTGGGTTTGTGATGGTGGTTCAGGTGTATAAGTGGAAGTATCAAGTCCCCCATAAGTGATATTTGTGTGAAGGTGGGGAGGACCGTAAAGGAGACGCTCTCTTATGCGTGATCATAATGAGGGTGTTGGTGAAGGCTTCCATACTCTTGTGGAGTGAGGAATGTGTTGACATTATATAGGCGATACTCCCCCAGATTGAGGCATTGAAAAATTACCTTCCAAGGGATTGGTGTTCGATATGTGGGTAGCTAGGATAGATGATGTGTTAGAGGTTGGATCGGAGGTGGAGCCAGCTGATTGGGAGGCTGACGGGTCAGCCATGGATGCAGTGGTAGGAATGGAGGATTTAGGTGCGGTTGAGGTAGTGGAAACACTGGTGAGTGGAGGTGTAGGTGAAGAGGAAGTGGTCATGGAGGTAGACGCCTTAATGGGTACAAGCATGTCATTGGGTTGGTAAAGCATGTTGTAGGTTTTGAAAGGTGATGGGTCAGATGAGAATGGTATAGGTGTGTCCTTCATGCTCAAACTTCACACAACGATGCAAAGTGGAAGGAACACGCAACCCATTACACGAATCCAGGTTCTACCAAGCAACAGGTTATATTGAAATTCTCCATCGAAGATGTAAAATAAATCTAGAATAGTACGAGCACCCACGTGAACATGGAGGATGACAGTGCCAAGTGTAGAAGTGATAGTGTCTTTAAATGAACACAATATGATGAGATGTTTATGCATGTAATTGTCGAGTATGCGACATTTTGTCAGAATGCATGGGAGGAGATTTGATGTTAATGCTAGTTCACCTCCATCGATCATAACATGTTGTACATGTATATTATCAATATGAATGGAGATGAAAAGCAGATGGATCAGGGTCATCCAGTTTGGTGTGTTGTGATTTCTTCATCTGAGAAGATGAGGGTGGATACTTGGTGAGTAGGTGGAGGTGTAGAAGAAGGTGGTAATTTGGTGAGAGAGGTTACATGATGAGGTGTAATAATGGAGGCTACAAGTGTAAGTGTCATTGGGTAAAACCTCAATAGACTGAAGAAACTCCATTTGAGAGCTTGGAGGTGGGATTCAGACGTTTGGATGAGGTCATATAGGGAAATTTTTAGGGAGGATTGGTGAAATTGTTTCTAGCATTGTGTGATGTGTAACCCCATTATAAATATGATATGTGAGGCCGTGGATAGTGACTTTAGGTGTGGGTGCAGATGGTATGTTGGATATAGGGTTGGTTGGTGGGTCGGTTGCGTTTTCCTTGCCTTTGTCCTTCTGAGCGTGGGTAGAAATGTGGAACATGTTGATTTGAGGTAGGGAAGTAGATGAAGTAGGTGAAACATGAAAGGGGTAATAATAGGAAGGGCAGAAGCCAAGAGGTGGGATGGAACCTTGTGCAATGAGTTGGGCACACCAACATTTGGGTGCAGGTTTGGTGAGTTATTTGATATGAACCAAGTTAATTTTGAGTCTTGGGGATGGATCTAAGAGTTGTGGTGTGTGGATATTTTGGTCGCTGAGTAGGCAATGAGGGAATAAATATAGAAATTGGTCCTAGAAAAATGGGGTCCTCATCAAGATATATCATCATGGTCAAATTTTTCTTCAGGAGGACACAACTGGACAATAGCAGGCTTTGAAATCCTTACAGTTCTCTACATCATGACCTGGCACATGATGGTAGGCACGCAAATTTTGGTTTTGTTAAACCCTTTTGGTTTGGGTTTGAGTGGGTCATAAGGTCTAAGAGGCGGTAATGTGATGATGGAGGCTTCGAGGAGATTGGTTAATATTTTGGCATAGGATCCCGCTAGTGGATCACAATGGGAGGTGAATGTGGGTTTGGGTGCAGGTGTGGCTGACTTTATAGGAAGATTATTTGCAAGAGGGGGAGAGGTTTGGGATACTAACTGGTATGTGTGGTGTAGGTCTTAGGTGTTGGTTCTGTCTTCTTGGGTAGGCGCGTGGTAGATAAAATGGCAATAGAGTGTGTGGTTGGTTTCACTAAATTATTGTAGGGTAGTACGGATTTTTTCCTTTAGGTTGCACCTTCTTCGGTAAAGGTGATATGGGCACACAAGATGTAGAGGGAAAAGCGGATGGTGGAAGAGGTTGGGTTACCCATGGGGGTAACCGAGGTGCTGTGGAGGTAGATGGCCTAGGTTGGGTAGGAGGTGTGAGGGAAAGGGAAGGAAGTGTCGTGGGTAGTGAAGAAGTTATTGATGGTATTGGAGGTATGGGTGGTAAAAAGGTTATAGGTGTGGGCGGAGGTTTTGTGAGGCGCTTGGGAAGATTAGAGGTCTACGATGGGGAAATGGGTTGTTGTGTCCTTGGTTTACTGGTGGATGGGGGTTTCTTAACCAGGGTCAAGGGGTGAGGTCCTAGGATGGACTGGAAGAGTTGAAGGTGATAAGGGGTGTGGTTGACGAGTTTGGGGTATGAGGTCTAGGAGATTGGTTCTTGTGTTTAGGGGTCGGGTTAAGTTTAGTGTTTTTTTTGGAAGACGTGGCTAAATCTAATTTGATGGGTGGATGAGTAAGGCTAGTTGTTGGTATGACCCTTAAAGTAGTAATAGGTTTAGGCAAAGAAGATAATATAGGTGTGGGTTTGGATGTAGATACATGTTGGTTTATGGGTAGAGGTGTGAGTTGAGCCATGAGTGGTATCATGGGAGAATTTGTGATAGTTGTGGTTGTGTTTGGTTCAGTTGACCGAAAACACTTTTGGATAGATAGTGGAGGTGTCAGCGAGTGACATCTGCATTTGTGTTGAGACAAGAAGTAGAATACGCCCCTAAAGTAAGGCTCTATCAACATAATCTAGGCGATCAGCTACGTGTGAGAACGACACTGCTATGGGTGAGGTTAATGTGGATCTAATGGTGATTCCCATAAAATGTGTTTTAGAAACAGGGAAATCGTTAAATTCAGCCTCTGTGGGTAAGAGAGCCGAAAGTAAGTCAGCAGGATCTTGGGTGGCTGATGAAGAATGGTCACCTAGAGGTAACGACATTTCTATTGGATCTTTGATAGGTGGAGGAGATGATGGGTACTCCTCTGTGGGTGGAGGAGATGAACAAACATCTCCCATGGGTCGAAGAAGTACTGCTGGTGATGGCTCTCTAGGTGGAGAAGCCAAAGGAGAAGTGGCCTCGATGTTAACATAAGGCTCCTTCACATGCGAGGGAGGATATTAAGGATGTTCCTCTGTGGATGGAGGAATAGGTGAAGTAGGTTCATGTATAGGTGGAGGACTTCGGGCTAGGATTTCTTCTATGGAAGGAATATGAGGCAATTGGGAAGCAACTGGTGCATCATTGAAAATGGCATGGACCTCGCGGGTATTCGGAAAAGTGACAGGCGAGCGTGAGAATCGACAAGTAACTCTTCTGCGTACCCGACCTCCCGAGGTCGTGCCGAGACAGCCGGTGGGG
Source organism: Taxus chinensis (assembly GCA_019776745.2). Classification (NCBI taxonomy): domain Eukaryota; kingdom Viridiplantae; phylum Streptophyta; class Pinopsida; order Cupressales; family Taxaceae; genus Taxus; species Taxus chinensis. The sequence goes on from CM034146.1 coordinate 676,616,215, forward strand.
GTAGAATATGCTGACAAGCTAGTTAGGCAATCTAATGTCTTCGACACGCACTAATGGTATTTGCGAATCTAAGGCAAAGAAGGCCCTTCTTACTTGGACTGGTGTGATAGATCGATCAGCGAGGATGACTGCTCGAAGGCTCCAATCAATATCGAGCTCTGGCGTGATTCGATCTATGGGCTGCGGAATACGTGGGAAGTGACCTGGGATTGTTTCGTATATATCTCCTGATAAGGTCATATGGCGGACAATGAAAATAGTCGACTCTATGGACGATTTTCTGGCCTAGTCCAGAATTCCCTAGCTTCGTTAGCCGCTATATCTAGTAAGGACAGTTGTTCGACGATGATAGGTGGAAGTGGGGTAGACTGAAATACTAATGTGCGTAGGCCAGTGTCTATATCTAACTGACTTGTGGATTCGTTGGGCTGTGGGATCTGGGGATCACAACCATAGACTCTTGGTTGTTGCGGTCCCGTTATGGTCATACGGGAGATCAAGTTCTGATCCCTAGTATCCAGTAGTCGTAAGCCTTTTCAGCTTCTACGTTTAGAATCAGCAATTGTGCGATTTTCTCAGAATACCTCACAGGTGTTCTAGCGACTTGGATTCTTAAGCTGGTATCTATATCTACTAGGGTGTCTCCAGCGTCTGGCTGTGGAACTAAAGGATCGCACCCGAATATTTGTTCTTTTTCAAATCCTTCTACAGTCATGCGGATGTTTTCTAGGATAACCTGTAGTTTGGCTGATTTGACCAAAACAGATGTGCTTGGTCGTCTTCGATATTTAACCCTCTCAACTGTGACCTGATCTGTTGGAAGTCTGTTGTTGTTTGGAAGACTTGTATCCTAAGGTTTTGGTCAATATCAGTTATTGCCACTACGGTATTGGGCTGGGGCACAATTGGCTCGAAAATGTATTCCCTGGGCTCCCTGGGTCCCGTAATTGTCATACAAAAGCAATAATGAAACAAACTATGATAAAGTAAAAACTAAGTGTACTTCTAACATATATAATTTCTTTTTGTATTTTCTGGCAATTTATAAGAAAGCAGCTATTTAAAATATTTAGAATTGACAACTAAACTAACAACGTAAAACAAACAAAATAGCCGAGTGTAGCTATTTGTCTGTGCAATTTCGTATATCTATCCTAAACAATGAAATAACTAATCTATCTGCAAGATTCTCGATCCTACCTCAGAAGTGAGGAATGAATCATAGTTTCTCAGAAACTATCAATCCCCACAACCTCCCTGGCAATATCGAGAATGGAAATAACTGAAATAAAACGATTAACTACTTTATTTGATAAGTTCTAATTATAACTTTGAAAGATGGAACCTGGATTTCGCAGAACAGTGGCGAATCCGACGGTGTGTATGTTCTTGTCCCCTCAGTATGATCTCCACGTTCTTTGTGCTCACGTGAATCCAGAAAAGCGTGAAATGCTTGCATCAACAGGAATAAGTATTTGGATCAATGGACAGCCTTCGAAATGCAGACAGAATAGAATGCGGATAGGAGAGGGATAGCACAAGAGTACAGAGCTTGGCCTATGCAATTCCTAGCGGGGTCTACTGCGAATCATGCAACAAAGAGCGTCCAGAACCTGAGACTAGCCTGTATGAAGAGCAAAACCTGCAACTTTAATGGCTACCTAGACCGTTCTACTCCAAAACAATAATGCTGTCTGCACAAGTTGGGTCTGTGGCTTACCAACAGTAACATAAAGCTAAAACAAACCTGTAATAAACTGTTCTACCAATCCTGAGCAAACTAAAACGACCATGGTACTGAAAACATGAAGATTGGATTGAAAATGGTGGCCCAAATGATGTTTGCACTTGCACAAGTTGGATATGTGGCTTACCAGCTGCAATACAAAACTAACCAAGGCACTCAATGGAAAACTAGAAACCTAAGCAAAGGAAAACTAAATCTACTGCAACAAGAAATTTAAAACAAACTTTGGAGCAAAATTCAGAACTAAGATCAGGGGCCATTTGCATGTGCACAAACCATGCATTTATAGGAATCCAAACATGCAAAGATCAAATCCAAACTGAACTCCTAAACATTAAACAAAAGAAAAACACTATTCCAGGGGACCAAAAACATTAATGCAAGCTTAAGTCGGCAAGAAAAGCTGGTGAGTCGTTGATCTTTGCGTGCGTTCCGTCAAAAGCACGTTCTGGAAAACGCGCACGGGACCGCCGCCCTGCTCAGGGCGGCGGTTACAGGACCGCCGCCCTGTTCAGGGAGGCGGTCACGAGACCGCCGCCCAGGCAGGGCGGCGGTTTCGTCACTGAAGACCAAAAGGCCAAGAAAAGAGGAAAAATAGGGAAAACAAAGCACGCAGGGGCTAAGCGGGATGTTAACGCATATCCGTAAGGCTTTTCTGGATCCCGAACACCTTGCGAAGAGACCTGTATCATCATTGGGGCACTTATTACACCGTTCCGCAGTACAGTACCTTACAATTTTGGGTACGTACATATTGCCCCCTCGGAGAAGCGTTTTAGCCATGAAGAGGCATAAAACGGTGGGTCCGAGCATGGCCGTCCCGAAATGGGAAGTGAGAAATTATACCTTACACGCCCGTGTGTTGAAATGACGCCGCCCTAAAATTCCCGCTACCTGCAAAATGAAAAGAGCACTCAAATGCAGATAGATACAATAATTTGAAAAATAAACGTTAAAATAATAGAGAAAGAGGACGTACCGTTTGTGCGAGGATAGAAACTTACCTCCGTCGGCGCTCCGAACCTGCGAAAAGGTCATTTTAAAACGAAACAGAACGATATATATATGAAAGTGGGCCCATTTTCCTATTCATTTGCGCGAGTCGATTTGATTGATTTTGAGCTCTGGGACCCACGGTGACGGTTTCTTACGCGAGTAGAGTCAAAACATCCGTAGTGAGATAGAGATCATGCCTCCACGAGCGGAACACCGACCTCAGCGATCACAGGTTGGTTTTCTTCCATTTTGTGTTTTTCCCCTTTCAAATTTGAAATGGCAAATTCTTTGCAATGGGGGGATTATTTTTGAAATTGTTAGGTTCAAAAGGTCCATCTAGGGGGGGCGCCTACTGGGTAGGCTTTGTTTTTAGTTGAAATGGTTATTTTTCGCTTTTTTGGGACTTTTTAGGTTTAAAAACCCGCGCGGGTTTTCGGACCGCGACCGCCGCCCCAGACAGGGCGGCGGTTACACGACCGCCGCCTTGTACAGGGCGGCGGTCACGAGACCGCCGCCCTTAAGGCGGCGGTTACAAAACCGCCCCCCTGCTCAGGGCGGCGGTTTTGCACAGAATGCACAAGAACCTTACTTAAAAGCTTTTACTTGTATTTTTAGCATTTGTACGTGTTTTTACGCTTCTCTTGATGTTGTTTAGATACTAACTTACTCTTCCTTGTGTGTTTTTGGGTGTATGCAGGCAAAAGAGGAGTACATTAGATGGAGCCGGGAGAGAGAGTGTGACTGGCTGCCCGGGGTTTTGGATGCCCTCTCAGCAGATGAGGAGGACACATTGCAGAGGGCCGGTATATTACGTTTGTCGCGTGTGCCCCACGTTGCTCCATCCAGTCAGATTCTTTGTGACCTATTTTCATATTGGGACGCAGATCGGAACACCTTCCGACTGCCAGGGGTCCGTGGTGAGTGGACCATTACTTTGGAGGATGTTTATCGCATCCTGGGGGTCCCGATCATCGGGAGGAGACTCACACTGGAGACAGCTGGGTCCAGAGCACAGATTGCACAGTGGGCAGGTTATATGGGGGACGCAGCTATTTCCACGGGGCCAAAGAAGGGAGTGAGAGTTAGATCCATTCCTTCTTTGCCCATCCCCGTATTTCGTCAGGCCATCATGGGGATCCTTGCCTCGAGACTGATCGGGGACAAGGGAGGGGATACATTGTTATACTGCTGGGGCCCCATCATTGCACAGATAGAGGGACATGGCCGGAAATACGCCTGGGGCGCAGACATTTTGGGGACCACCTACCATGACTTATACAGGGTGGTCCGATTGCAGGGACAGTCTTTGAGCCACCCCACTCTAGTCATGAGTTGGGTGTATGAGCGTTTCATTCCGTATGGCAGAGGCGTGGCGGTGGCAGATCCCGGGGCGGTGAGGGCAGCCCGATGGTCAGGTATGTCAGTGCTCAGAGCACCTCACCAGCCAGTAGCCACCCTTACCACGGCAGACATGGAGGCTACACCGTACCAGCTTATGGCCGGTATATGGGGAGAGGAGACTACGACATTGATCTCCTGCTCCATCACAGGGCAGGTTATTGATCGTGTGGGCCGGGTAGAGGTACATCCCTTCAGCAGGGTTCCTCAGCAGTTTGGCCTCCCCTACGCGGCTATGCTTCCTCCAGTAGCACCCGTTTATAGATCAGTCCGAGAGGCTAGAGGGGGGCCTAGAGGCCGTGGTTGGACAGTGATTACCCCTGGCATTCCTATTGCAGCCAGAGGGATAGTTCGGGCCAGAGGGAGAGCTGGTGCGCCTCGGGCACCATTACTTCAGATTGCTGCAGGTCCTGCTCATAGCAGTGACGACCCTATAGATATTGACTCCGATTCTGAGGAGCACACAGAGGGAGGGTCAGAGGAGCAGACGGACGAGAGCGATCCTGAGTGGCATGATACTCAGGATATTTTGCGAGCAGAGAGAGAGGAGGAGAGTGCAGAGAGAGAGACCGTGGCCTCTGAGGAGCCACTCTCCCGAGGTCATGGTGGAGACGATGAGTCCGTTGCGGGGCGCCATGTTGCCCCAACTACAGGAGTAGCTCCTCAGTCGGCAGCGGCATCAGCAGCAGGTGCTGGCCCTGGCGACCCATCTTGGAGGCCCGGCGATCCGAGTAAGTTATCTTCTCCTCCTTTCAATGCTTGTTTTGTTTTAGGATTTGTTTTCGAATGTTAACTCTCCTTATATTTGCATTGTGTATACTTTAATCTTTTGCCTAGTTTCTAATTTGTTTTTCTTTCTTTGCTTTGCAGAGACTGTTGATGAGTGGCGGGATCTAATCCGTAGGGTTTGCGTCGATTCTTTGATGATCCCTATGGATAAGACCCGTACGGAGTTATCCGTGGATGCCGGAGAGCCCTCAGCAGCCGGCAGGCACACTGACGTCTTCGCTCCCGTTTGGCATGTGGCCAAGATGGTGTCAACTCTCCGTACAGAGTTGGCAGGCTATAGGACAGCCGAGCGTCTTATGAGGAGCCGCTCTCATGGCGAGACCACGACTGCCCCTAGGGACCCCGAGCCCTCCGTCCATTCAGAGCGCCAGCGTAGCCGGAGTCCTAGGCGAGGGCGCGCACCTTCAGCGGGATCGCGCAGGGGTTGAGAGGCCACTTGGCTTTCTGTATCTGTAGTTACATTCTTTTGTGTATTACGGGCTCTTTGAGCGTTTTGACCATGCCTAGCGCATGATGGCATTGTATATAAACTTGATTTATTTATATATATGCGTCGGTTTTGGATCAAAACTTGTCATTTGTATTCTACTTTCTTTATTTCCAACTGTTTTGTGTATACTACGATGTATGTTTTATATGCTTTCTAGAATGTATGCAATGGAAAACAGATGGTGCAAATGTTTGTTTTCTTTTTGTGTTTCATGATGCTGATACATGATATTGTAGATATATTGTGATCTTAAATCTTAGCTTCTGTGAGCAATTTTGGATATCTCATGATTTGTTTTGGCAAAGTGATGAAAATAACCAGTATGATGAACAGATTAACTTGCCCCACTCCTAACTCCACGCAACTAGTAAGATGCGAGGGCTCATCACCAAGAGCCAAGAAGGGCGCAAGTTATGAAATATGGTGAAATGATAGTGATAAAAGACAGGCGAAGCTTTGGTGGAATCAAGTTAAGAACTACAAGCTTACTCTACCTGAATGACTTCATAGTTTTGGGTGCGACTTGCTTTGCGGTTTATCCAGACTTAGACCCGTAGATGGCCACATAGTAGACAAAATCTGGTTTTTTAGGATTTTTAACTCTCTTGGAATTTTGAACATCTGATTCATTCATTTATTGACTCAAAGTTTGAATTGATTGTTTTATGACTTTTTAACATTCACTTTGTTTAAAGGACCCCCTACACTTTGCCCCATGCTACCTGTAAGAAGCATGGGTTTATCACCGTGGGCAAGGCATAGGCGAGTAAGGGCATTTCCATCCTTTCCCAACCCTACGTCACTAGTAAGAGACGCAAGCTCATCACCGAAGGTTGGTGGGGCAAGGAAATGTGTAAAATAAAATTTTCTGTTTCAATCACTTCTTGACTTGTCTATCTGAGTAAACTGTCAGTATATGCTTATTTCCAAAGAGATGCGTATATGGGATAGATGTGACACCATGAAGCTTCTAGAACAGACCATAGGCAAGACACCTATCCTAAGAAGAAATCAAAGCGAGAACAAACTTGCAGATCTTGGTATGGTTACCATTAGGACTTCGTCATGTCTGAAATTGTTTGATAAAAGATTCTGAAGTGATTTGATAATGTTAAAGATGGAGAGATATGATTAAAGAACTTTATGCCAGAAACATCACGAGTTTGAAATAAATTGCTTTTGAGAATAGATTCCTTGATCACAATTTGTGTAAGAACAAGTGGACAAAATGATCCTAATTTGTATGAAAATGCAATGTAGATAGTTATATAGGCAGCGTTAGCTGCTTACGCGTAGAAACGCTTGAGGTGGAGAGAATTGACTGTTTCGCCAAACTCCTCACCTTCTAGCGTACATAAGAGGTATGCACCATTTCCGTAGTCTTTTGTGACTCGGTATGGGCCCAACCATTTGGGCCGGAATTTCCTTCCTTCGCCAGTCTTCTTGTCGATCCGGCTGTCTAACCTTAGAACTAGGTCTCCTTCGTATATGTCACGTTCATAGACCTTCTTGTTGTACTGCCGGCACATCCGGTCGGCATAGACTCTATGTCGTTGTTCAGCATTTAACCTAGTTTCATCGAGGCTTTCTAATTGAGAAAGACGCGCTTCTCTGTAAGCATCCTCATCCAGAATCCCTTGTAGCGAAATGCGGAGACTGGGGATTTCAACTTCGAGTGGGAGAACTGCTTCTGACCCAAATACCAGTGAGAAAGGAGTTGCTCCTGTCGGAGTTCTTATTGAAGTTCGATGGGCCCACAAGGCCGGATATAACTTTAAATGCCAATCCCGCTTGTTTTCTTTCACTGTTTTAAGGAGAATGGCTTTCAGTGTTTTATTTGTTGCTTCAGCCTGCCCATTGGCTTGGGGATAGTACAAGGAGGCCGTATGATGGCTGATTTTAAATTTGTTGCATAATTCACGAACCTCTTCATTTTTAAAAGAAGTTCCATTATCTGAGATAATGATTTGCGGGATACCGTACCTGCAAATGATTTGGTTCAAAATGAACTTAGCGATTACAGAACCAGGTACAGTTGTAAGAGGCATGGCCTCTACCCATTTAGTGAAATATTCAGTGGCCGTGATTATAAAATTGTGGCCGTCTGTGGACGAGGGAGAGAATTTCCCTATCAAATCTAGGCCCCATGTAGAAAAGGGCCATGGGGTAACGATTGGTTGCAAAGCTTGTGCCGGCATGTGGATCTCATGAGAGAACTCCTGACATTTATGACACCTGCGTACAAACTCTATTGTGTCATGTTCTAGAGTGGGCCAGAAATAGCCCATTCGATGTATTTTTCGAGCGGTGGCATGGCCACCGAAGTGGCCTCCACATATACCGCTATGGGATTCATGGAGAATCTTCTTGGATTCTTCTGTGTCGACACACCTTAAGAGCATCCCATCGAATGCTTTCCGATAGAGGACTTGCTCTATAATGACGTATTTAGTTACGACAATACGTAACCGTCTTCTTTGTTGAGGTGTAGCTCCTTCTGGGTACTTATGGTCCATGATATAACTAATAATATCAGCGTACCAAGGGCACTCAGATATAGCAGGTCGGGTTTCGACGTAGTAAACACATTCATCTGGAAAGTCTAAGTCTACTAAATCGCCTCCGTCTAGCGGGTTATCAGCTAACCAATCTGCAATGATTTGTCCTTTAACTGACTTCTGGTTTACAAAAGTTAATTCGAACTCTCCCATTAAGGTTATAAAACGTCCAGCTTTTTTGGACAAGGACCCTTGTGTGAGAAAAGTCCGTAAATGGTCCGTCTTTACTATGACCCTTGTCTCTTGATTTAGCATGTAGTGTCTTAGGCGTTTAGTAGCAAAGACTATGGCAAGACATTCTCGTTCCGCTTGTGTATAGCGCGTTTCGTAGTCAAGCAATGTTCGGCTAATGAAATAAATTGCACGTTCTCTCTTGTCATCGTCTTCTTGGGCTAGCATACAAGCTAACGAAACATCGGTAGCCCGTGAGTACAAAATTAAAGGGCGATCTAGCTTTGGTGGCATTAGCGTAGGCGGTGATAACAAGAAACGCTTGACAGCATCAAAAGCTTCATTGCAATCTTCAGTCCAATTAATGCTATAGTCCTTCTTGAGTAAATTGTTGATTGGATGAACGGCGAAGCTTAGATCTGGGATAAATCTCCGGATTGCACCCAACTTCCCGAGAAATGATCTGATTCCAGATTCACTCGAGGGTGGGACCATTTCGAGGACAGCCCGAATTTTGGCTGGATCAACATCAATCCCTCGTGACGAAATGATGTAACCTAGGAGCTTTCCTGCCGTTACACCGAAGACGCATTTCTCTGGGTTTAGGGTAACCCCGTATTCTATTAGGCGTGAAAGGATGATGCGGAGCACTTCAGGATGGTCACAACGCTTCTTGGCCTTAGCCAACAAGTCATCTACATAGGATTCCACAATTTTATGGATTAAATCATGAAATATGTATGTCATGGCCCGCTGGTACGTAGCACCAGCGTTCTTGAGACCGAATGGCATAACAGCGTAGCAATAGGTTCCCCAAGGAGTTATAAACGTGGTTTTAGCTTGATCTTGCTCGGATATTTTGATTTGATTGTATCCCGAGAATCCATCCATGAGAGACAAGAGTTCAAAACCTGCTGTTGCATCAACAATAACGTCTATGGATGGTAATGGGAAGTCGTCCTTAGGGCAAGCTTTGTTGATATCTCGAAAATCTATGCAGATGCGTATCTTTCCATTCTTCTTGAGAACGGGAACGATGTTGGATACCCATTGGGAGTAGTCAACTGGCTTGATGAATCCTACTTGAAGGAGTTTCATCACCTCCTCTTTTACCATGAGAGCTACTTTGGGTTTCATGGGTCTTGATTTCTGTTTAATAGGCTTTGCATCTGATCTAGTGACAAGGTTGTGCACCGCAATGTGGGGTGCGACTCCGGTCATCTCTTTGTAATTAAATGCAAACGCCTTCTGATGTTCTCTGAGAACCTGAGTATGTATCTCTACTTCCTCTGGGGTTAATGAAGAACCTAGCTTTAAAACTCTTGGTTCATCTTCCGTTCCGATGTTGACATCGATTGTTTCTTCAATTAAAGAGGCATTACCCTCTTCGAACTCTGGTGGTGCCGGAGGTAGATCTATATCATCCCCGTTTTCCACCATGTATATATTAGGTTCCTTTTGCGAGGGAAGATTCGTTACGGGATTTCCGAAGTAGGAAGATGAATGCGGGATCAGGGATAAATCCAGCGTGTGATAGGAGAGATGTAATGCTGCAAGGGCATTTAAGTAATCCAAAGTAGCCGCATCATTTCCAACATGGTCTAGGATGGTAGATTCACTTCCGTTTGAAAGAGGATCCATCATCGTTTTTATTAATGGTTCGTTACGAATGGATACCGTGAAATGAGTATCTTCTAGCTCATTGCTTGGAGTGAAGCGTGATGCCGAAGTTGCTATCGAATCGGCGAGAAGATTCTTCTCTCGTGGAATTGCTTCAATGGATATGAAGTTGAACGCTTTGCTTAAATCTAATACAGCGTTTTTGTAAAGTTGCAAATGTTCGGCTTTAGTTTCATATACCTCTGAAACTTGGTTTGCAACTAATTGCGAGTCTCCTAAAACTCTGATATTATCAATACCAATTCTTTTGGCTAAGGTAAGGCCAAGGAGGAGGGCTTCGTATTCAGCGCCGTTGTTTGTACATTCAAAGTTTAATTTAAAAGAGAATGGGAGGACCTTCTCTTCGGGCGAGGTAAGAATTATACCTGCCCCCGCTCCATAACGGCATTTAGCTCCATCGAAATGGAGAGTCCAATACTTAGCTGGGAGTATGGATGTAGGTGTATCTGCTGTGTTTGCACACTCTACCTCTACCATACAGAGATCTTCTGCTGGCAAGGAACCAACACCTAAGGAAAATCCTATGCCTACTGAATCGAATGGTAAGAATATTGGTGAATCTTGTTCTATTAATTCAACGATCTTCGCAGTAGTCTCTAATGATACTGTCTCTTTAGTTTTACCTTTTGGAATTGTTTGGACTATGTTGGTAGTTTCAAGATCCGTCGTAGGTATCAACTTTTCCTCTGGCTTTGAGTCGGAGGGTTTGTTAAGTTGGTTTGTTGGCAGTTCGAATTCTGAGTGTACACCTGGTCTCTTCTTTAAATCAGCTAGGTGTACGTCAAATGGCTTTGGATCGCCTTTGGCTACAAATACCCTTCCTAGATGCAGGAATCTTACTTCTTGAAATAGCGTGGAAGGGATTGCTTTCATGCGGTGAATCCATGGTCGGCCGAGGATCATATTATAATTGGTTTCCCGATCTATAATATAAAACTCAGTTAGGATTGTTTTAGGTCCTAAGGTGACTGGTAATATTATAGTTCCTATCGATGTGGCTTTAAGGCTATCGTAGCCTCTCAAGGTATTTCGTGTAGTAGAACAGTTTGTTTCTCCATATCCCAGTTTTTGGAGAAAAGAGAAAGGGACTATGTTAACTGCAGCCCCGTCATCAACCATTGCCCGTTTTACATAGTTATTATAAACTTGTACTTGCAAGTGTAGGGCTGGATCGCCTCGGCGCGCGATCTCAGCATCTGTAGGCATTTTACTTATTTCGAATATGAATTCGACATCCCTCTCTGCTTGTCCCGGAGGATAAACATCAAAATCTATATGATTTACTTGTGCTTCTGGTGGTGGAGTGATACTAATTAAATGACCCAAACCTAACGCCTCTAAAAGAGCAGCCCTATGAGCAGGGGAATTCTTTAGTAAATCAAGGAATGAAATATGCGAGAAGGTTTTTGTTAGATCATTAATTAGATCGTAAGCACCCATAGGTTTTGCTATGGTTTGTTGGACATTATCTGCTTCCGGCAGATGGCTAGGACTTGATTGAGAGAAATATTCTCGTGTCCTTGTAATTGCTTCAACGGGTAAATCGGAATCTAACTCTACTAATCCAACTACCTTAGGTCGTGGTTGACTTCCTAGTTGTGGCGCGACCAACGGATTTAGCGAGGTTGAGGCCTCGTGATCGTTATTTCCTGTTATTACACCTTTGTTTGTTCCAGTTGGTTTTAACCTATCGCTATCATGATTTGGGAGTGGATCATTAAAGATCTTGAGAGGGGCATTCTGAGGGGAAACTGCCCCTGCGAAGGTATTTGTCGTTGGCGACGTAGGATCTGCTAAGAACATATCCATAAAAAATTGTTTTTGTTCATTTGGCAAGCGTTGCATGAATTTGTTGTAATCACGACACGTTCTAGTGTCATGCCCTTGAATTTTATGGAAACCACAATAAGAATTGGGATTATAATTCCCGTTTTGTTGGTTTGGTGTGTATTGTGGCCTAAAATTCCGGTCAAACTGTTGCCTATTAGGACCAAAGTTTTGGAATTGTTGTTTTTGGTTTTGACTTTGGTTTTGGTAACCAAATGAGTTTTGGCTTGGTCCTTGCATGGGATTTCGCCGTTGTTGTTGTGGATTATTAAAATCCACCGTATTGATCGTCGGGGTAAAATTGTTGTTTTTTTGGTTGTTTGTTTGCGACGGAGTATTAATGACATTTACCCTCTTGGGCTGGTCAGTTACCCCATCCGTTGTTACCCCACGATTTTTGTTGAGGATTTTGGGTCCTTGATTGACGTTTGTGGTGGTTGTAATATTTTGAGTAGAGGTGATTAACCTCCCGTTTGTTCCATACGTCTTACGGCCACTATCTATCGCTGCTTGATCAATTCGCAGAGCACTCTCAAGTACTTCGTCATAAGTCCTTAGTGGGAACTTCTGGACTTCTTCCTTCACCTCTCTGCTAAGAGAATGAAGGAATAAATCGCATAGTTCCATCTGATCCATGTTTGGAGCGCTTGCCGAGGAATAAAGGACTGTGCGCCACCTTTGGATGAAATGGGCGACAGATTCGTTATGTTCTTGCTTGATGTGCAAGAACTCCCTGATTCCTGTCCTTAGTAGTTTGTTCATGTCGAAGGCTTTGATGAACTCAGACACAAGTTGTTTGAACGAGTGTATGGAAGCTTCAGGTATCCTATAATACCAATCAAGAGCAATGCCCTCCAATGTCTTAGGGAATATTTTAGCAACAACCCCATCCCATGGGAGTAATTCACGAATGGCTGTAGCGTAAGCTTTGATATGCGCATTCGGATCTCCTTCTCCTTTGTATTTAGGCAAATCGGGAAGAGGCCTTGGAAGCATAACGCTTCGTATGGCGAAATCTAAGGGCTCTTTTAAATATTCCGAATAAGTCCCTATTGCATACGTCTCAACCATTGATGGTGCCTGTTGAGGAGGTGGTGGCGGAACGGGTTGTTGATATGGCGTAACGTACGCGTTAGCAGGGGCATAAGGCAATCCTTGTATTTGAGTAAACATGCCGGGGGATGAGTACAAATCCCCTTGTGGTGATTTGGAGTACATGTTTAAGTACGAAGGGGTACTATCCAGGAATGGATTGCTTTGCACTGGACCTAGAGGAACAGTATTGGCGATAGTGGGTCTAGTTGGTACTTGTTGTGAATATTGAGGAGTCATACCCAGTGTACCTACTCCTGTGAGGAGATCTACTTGGCTAGGATGGTGCGGAGGATTGGAATTCCCTGTTTGTATGATTCTTGAATTTTGACTTGCTTGGGCAAGTTCTAATCCTCTAACCTTTTCCATTAGATTTGAAATGACTTCGTTTGGTGAAGCCATGATATCGTGCCTTGGTGGCGTTTGTTGTATATCCCGGTGTTGTATAGGCATGTGATAGCCTGTCATGAATTGATTGCTATCTTGCCAAGTTTCTCCAAGAATATTTCCTGTAGAGGTATTTTCTTGAAAATGGGTCTCAGGTTGTACTTGTAAACCTCCTATAGGTGGGTACATACCCCGGGAGCGTTGTTCACTCCTAGGATAAGGTATTGATTGTCCATCATCCAAGACCAGGTATGGATCCGATTGTCTACTAATATGTGGTCTGAGTAACACCTGAGGAGATGAAGCAGATTCTCCAGTCAATGTCATATTGTTTGAGCCTGAAGGCTCTGTTTGTGTTTGAGCAATTTGCTCCAACCCCTCTGTTTGAAAGGACGAGTTATATCTAGTCCTTGGTGTTTGTGTTGACAATTGGTTAGTTGAATAGTTGTCGCCCCACATTGAGAGTGAGGGTGATGATTGCCTATTCTGTTGGGCGTAGTATGCCTCAAGACCCAAGAGGGGTCTGCCGTATGCATCGAATCCCGACATATTCGGGGGGTATATGAATACCCGCAGAATAATGGGAAGGAGCGAAGGTGATTTGGAGAAGATAAAACTTCTCAAAGAGAAGGTGAAAGAATTGCTTGTTTCACGTCGGGTTCACCAATTTTGTACGTCGGAAAAGTGACAGGCGAGCGTGAGAATCGACAAGTAACTCTTCTGCGTACCCGACCTCCCGAGGTCGTGCCGAGACAGCCGGTGGGGGTAGAATATGCTGACAAGCTAGTTAGGCAATCTAATGTCTTCGACACGCACTAATGGTATTTGCGAATCTAAGGCAAAGAAGGCCCTTCTTACTTGGACTGGTGTGATAGATCGATCAGCGAGGATGACTGCTCGAAGGCTCCAATCAATATCGAGCTCTGGCGTGATTCGATCTATGGGCTGCGGAATACGTGGGAAGTGACCTGGGATTGTTTCGTATATATCTCCTGATAAGGTCATATGGCGGACAATGAAAATAGTCGACTCTATGGACGATTTTCTGGCCTAGTCCAGAATTCCCTAGCTTCGTTAGCCGCTATATCTAGTAAGGACAGTTGTTCGACGATGATAGGTGGAAGTGGGGTAGACTGAAATACTAATGTGCGTAGGCCAGTGTCTATATCTAACTGACTTGTGGATTCGTTGGGCTGTGGGATCTGGGGATCACAACCATAGACTCTTGGTTGTTGCGGTCCCGTTATGGTCATACGGGAGATCAAGTTCTGATCCCTAGTATCCAGTAGTCGTAAGCCTTTTCAGCTTCTACGTTTAGAATCAGCAATTGTGCGATTTTCTCAGAATACCTCACAGGTGTTCTAGCGACTTGGATTCTTAAGCTGGTATCTATATCTACTAGGGTGTCTCCAGCGTCTGGCTGTGGAACTAAAGGATCGCACCCGAATATTTGTTCTTTTTCAAATCCTTCTACAGTCATGCGGATGTTTTCTAGGATAACCTGTAGTTTGGCTGATTTGACCAAAACAGATGTGCTTGGTCGTCTTCGATATTTAACCCTCTCAACTGTGACCTGATCTGTTGGAAGTCTGTTGTTGTTTGGAAGACTTGTATCCTAAGGTTTTGGTCAATATCAGTTATTGCCACTACGGTATTGGGCTGGGGCACAATTGGCTCGAAAATGTATTCCCTGGGCTCCCTGGGTCCCGTAATTGTCATACAAAAGCAATAATGAAACAAACTATGATAAAGTAAAAACTAAGTGTACTTCTAACATATATAATTTCTTTTTGTATTTTCTGGCAATTTATAAGAAAGCAGCTATTTAAAATATTTAGAATTGACAACTAAACTAACAACGTAAAACAAACAAAATAGCCGAGTGTAGCTATTTGTCTGTGCAATTTCGTATATCTATCCTAAACAATGAAATAACTAATCTATCTGCAAGATTCTCGATCCTACCTCAGAAGTGAGGAATGAATCATAGTTTCTCAGAAACTATCAATCCCCACAACCTCCCTGGCAATATCGAGAATGGAAATAACTGAAATAAAACGATTAACTACTTTATTTGATAAGTTCTAATTATAACTTTGAAAGATGGAACCTGGATTTCGCAGAACAGTGGCGAATCCGACGGTGTGTATGTTCTTGTCCCCTCAGTATGATCTCCACGTTCTTTGTGCTCACGTGAATCCAGAAAAGCGTGAAATGCTTGCATCAACAGGAATAAGTATTTGGATCAATGGACAGCCTTCGAAATGCAGACAGAATAGAATGCGGATAGGAGAGGGATAGCACAAGAGTACAGAGCTTGGCCTATGCAATTCCTAGCGGGGTCTACTGCGAATCATGCAACAAAGAGCGTCCAGAACCTGAGACTAGCCTGTATGAAGAGCAAAACCTGCAACTTTAATGGCTACCTAGACCGTTCTACTCCAAAACAATAATGCTGTCTGCACAAGTTGGGTCTGTGGCTTACCAACAGTAACATAAAGCTAAAACAAACCTGCAATAAACTGTTCTACCAATCCTGAGCAAACTAAAACGACCATGGTACTGAAAACATGAAGATTGGATTGAAAATGGTGGCCCAAATGATGTTTGCACTTGCACAAGTTGGATATGTGGCTTACCAGCTGCAATACAAAACTAACCAAGGCACTCAATGGAAAACTAGAAACCTAAGCAAAGGAAAACTAAATCTACTGCAACAAGAAATTTAAAACAAACTTTGGAGCAAAATTCAGAACTAAGATCAGGGGCCATTTGCATGTGCACAAACCATGCATTTATAGGAATCCAAACATGCAAAGATCAAATCCAAACTGAACTCCTAAACATTAAACAAAAGAAAAACACTATTCCAGGGGACCAAAAACATTAATGCAAGCTTAAGTCGGCAAGAAAAGCTGGTGAGTCGTTGATCTTTGCGTGCGTTCCGTCAAAAGCACGTTCTGGAAAACGCGCACGGGACCGCCGCCCTGCTCAGGGCGGCGGTTACAGGACCGCCGCCCTGTTCAGGGAGGCGGTCACGAGACCGCCGCCCAGGCAGGGCGGCGGTTTCGTCACTGAAGACCAAAAGGCCAAGAAAAGAGGAAAAATAGGGAAAACAAAGCACGCAGGGGCTAAGCGGGATGTTAACGCATATCCGTAAGGCTTTTCTGGATCCCGAACACCTTGCGAAGAGACCTGTATCATCATTGGGGCACTTATTACACCGTTCCGCAGTACAGTACCTGTGGTTCCCTTGGATTTTGAATAATTATTTTGTGGTTTTGAAGAAGAAGAGGTATCATTTGACTTAAATGTTGCGTTCTTATTTCGTATTTGGATTTTCTTTTCTTCAATGGCCCAAATCTCTAGCTTTCGTGCCATGGTGAATGCCTCATCAAAGGTTCGGAAAATTTGCACCTGTAGGGTCAAGTGAAATATGTATATCACAAGCCCGTGTGAAGAGCTCTATGAGTTCGGTTTGTGGTAATTGGAATGTGAGTTGATTGATCAAACTATGCCAACGAGCGACAAAATCTGCGATAGAATCATCATCATATTGACGCGTAGAGTATAGGTCAGTCATGGTAACCTTCTTAACAACGTTGATGGAGAAGTGATCCAAGAAGGCTTAGGCTACTTGATTAAATGAGGAGATAGAATGTCTAGGTAATCCACTATACCAGTCTAACGCGGGACAAGTCATAGACATGGGAAAGGTCCTCAGAAGTAAAGTGTCATCATGGTCGATCAGATAACACCCATGTTTGAAAGACCACAAATGTTGTTGCGGGTCCTCTTTGTTGTTGAAGCGGTTAAATTTAGGCATCTCCCAATGTACGGGATATGGATGGATAGGAATAGATGGGTGTATGGGCTCATTACAAATTTCATTGTAGGTGAGAGAGTTGACGTGAGCCGGAAACCGATGCATCCAGTGTTTGCATCTTGTCCATCATTAACTTGATGAGGTCATTGGTAGGTGGTGATGGATGGGTACCTCTTGTAGCGTAAGAGGGTTGATGTTGGATATATGATGGAGGTGGCATTCCAGTATATGGTGATGCCGAATAGGTAGTTTGAGAATGAGGGAGTGAAATAGGGGGCACGTACCCAGAATGAATGATAGATGAAATAGGAGGCTGCTGATAGTATGTATATGAAGGTGGAAGGGTCGAAGTGACTCTAGTAGCTATGGGGGCTAAGGATGTGGAATAGAAAGGAAAATGTTTTGAAATGGAGTAGGGGTCATCGACACCAGGGGTGGTTGTGTTGCTATGGGTATATGTGAGACAATAGGCATGGATGAGGTTATGTTCTGAGTGGTTGACAAAGTTATAGTGGATGTTGCAGGTGCAATAGATGTGGCAGATGTGGGTGGTCATAGTAGGTATAGGGCCTAACTGTGAAATGACTGGGGGCAAGGCAGGTATGGGTAGTGCGGGGCTAGATGGGGCTGATGCAGAAGTAGGAACGAGTGTCGGGGGGATAGATACGGGCATGCCGTATATCAACTGACCCGAGGCATCTCGAGTGGATGAGTGGGAAAGATAGAACTGTAAGGCGGACAGGGTTCTGGTCAAGGAGTTGTGTGAAACTCCTCGTCACCTGTGGCGATGGTGATAGGTTGGGTAGGATCCATGGGTGATAGAATGGAAGGTGGTGAAGGACTAGGTGGGAGTGGTTGACAACTAGCGTGGAATATGAGGGTGTTTTCTTGGCTATGAGTCAGCACCATGTGAACAAGTGTTGATTTGGTAGGATTACTTTCTATAAATGACACAAAAACACAAAAAAATAGGAAAAATAGGCAGTGGTAGGTGGATTGGGTCAATATGTTAGCTAGAAAACTGCACAAGATAATCGATGCCAGTTAGGGTAAACTGATGTCGGTGAGAGGTAACCATGGTTGGTCATTGTGAAAAAAGCACAGTTTTCCAAGCAAGGAAAAAAAACACTGATGATCTACCAGGTAGATAGGCTTGTAGGATGGATTTTATCAGGACAGAGAAGATACTGAGAGTTACAGAGACTCTGAACAACAAAGAAGATGAAATAGGTGTCCTTTGGGTAGGTTAACCAAAAGAACAGTAAACCGATGCTAGTTGGATAAAACTGGTGATGGTCAGAGGGTAACTGATGATGGTCGTTGGACCGACACCGGTTACTATGAAATTGAAATAGAGATGAAGAAAAAGGTGGTTGTGATTTAAAATCAAGTGTGGAATCAAACCCAAAACTCTAAGAATGATAAAAATGGGGTCCAGGCACACTCAGATGAAGTTGGAATACACCAACTATGATGAGGAGTGTGCAAGGAGAAATAAAAATATGAAGAATGTGTCCTCTCACCTTAAAACACAAGCAGAGCAGAAACACTAAGAAAAATATGATCCTAAAAGTGCTTTTTCCTTTATGTTTGTTCAGCTTATGCTATTTAGAAGACTGACTCATGAACTTTAGAATAGATTTTTTGGTGAGGAAGGCTTCTTACGAAGAAGGAGATCTACAAGGAGATGTTTCAGGTTATGTTATGGCGGGGGCAGGCCGTCCTCTGAGATAATGACTCGACAGAAGTAATAAGCAAAGTGCCCACTATACCGCGATCGTGTGATCACCTACAACTTCTTCCGGGTGAGATGTTGTTTAAGAATGTGTGTATTTTTCAATTTTGTGATGTTTGGTAAGACTCAGAGAGAGAGAAAGAGAAAGAAAGTGCTTTTTTACGATTCGTTTTTCAACCATCAACTGGGCATGACTTCCAGCATATAGGTTTCCCTCATTTAATGTGAGCTAATGCAGTAAAGTAGAATGAAATGCAGTTGATTTTAAGCCCAAATCAAAATATTGAATTCGATGACACAAAAAGATGAACATGAGAGAATATGATCTTTCACTAATGCAGTACAAATGAAAGAGAAGAAGAGTTCTTTTTATAGCACCATAACATGATTGCTTTGAGACAATAGAAAGAAGAGAAGATTCCTAGGGAAGAAATTTAATGTGAGAACCTTTCAGAAAGGAAACAAACATACAAATTTCACCTAGAAATGAAAAAAAATGCAAGGAACCCCGAATGGGTCCCACCGGGCATGCCAAAATGTTTCACCTTATTCTTAGAAGTGTTTCTTGGAATGTGACGAAACAGATAAGGGTAAAAGGGTTAGGAGGAATACATGTTACAAAGTTGGTTGAAGGTTGTTGCATGTGTATGACTTCTTGATCCACAGCTGATCGTGAGAGCTTCCTTTTGGCTAGGAGGAACTACCTGAAATAAACAACAAGACCACTAAATAGAAGTTAAATAGTATATGCAGTGGACTGCCTAGCGTATGCTAGTTCTAGGAAGTGCGGGTACTCCCTAGAAGGCTGTCAATCCACTGTTGT
Organism: Taxus chinensis; assembly: GCA_019776745.2. Lineage (NCBI taxonomy): Eukaryota > Viridiplantae > Streptophyta > Pinopsida > Cupressales > Taxaceae > Taxus > Taxus chinensis. The sequence continues at coordinate 676,635,734 of CM034146.1, forward strand.
AAACAAATTAATGCAAGGAATAAGGTAAATATTGTCCTATTGTAGTCAATATGATTTAGGCATCTCATATAAACACAATAAGCAAAAATATAATCTAATAGGCTAGGTTAAGATCATATCCAGAGGTCGGTAAATGGTTCTAGGTTGCTACAGGTCTGACAGAGTTCTGATGAAGGTCACAGGTGATTATAGGTAACTTGGAAGTAAGTAGGTAGGTTGCTGATCTATACTATGTTGACAAACACAGAGACTGATGCCAGTCTAGTCCCAACCAATGCCAGTTAGTTATGACCACTGTCAGTCGCTAAAATAATGACAGGGGGTCAAGAACAGGGGTTTGGGTCTGTTTTCCAGGTTGATGGGGAACTGAGTGAGGTGTCGAGGAGGTGTGAGTAGGAATGTAGGTCAGTGGGCAGAGTCTGGTGGGGTTTTGGTGAAGTTGGGAGGAGTTATGGGTTAAGTTGGTGAATGGTAAAAAAGAGACATTATCAGGTAGGTAGACCGACGCCGGTAGAGGCTCGACCGATGGTGGTTTAGGGAGACCGATGTCGGTGACTGTGGGAAGACGGGAGATGTTGCATAATGGATTTTGGATCTTCTTTGTGATTGCACAAAGGGCTTGGTAGGTCGGAATGGGGTGTTGGATTACTAGGACAGGGTTTTGAGGGGTTTTGGAAGTAGGTATTAGGGGATAGTTATTAGAGAGAAGCAGTGAATGGCTGGAAAAGCAAAAGCACATAGAAGAATCTAAATACTAAGAGTATTCAAACAAAAGAGGACTGAATAAAGCAGTATACTTACTTGGAATTTTCTACCAGTCGACTGTGGGTGCAGAGTGGAGATGGTGGTGAGATATTTCTTCTGTGAAGGTCCACTGGTTGATGGGAGACTCTTGCTTGATCTACCTGGGCTTTTCTCTTTGCTTGGTTGAATTGGATCTTGACTTGGATGGCTGTGGATGTTTGAGTGTGAATGGATGCTCGCTCTGATTGCATGCAGATGTGATTATTCTCTATTGCTCTCAGAAATGTTCAACCTCAAAAAATAAGGTTACCAAAGGGGATAAAAAGTAACTGACGATAGTTCTGGGCTGACCGACATCAGTTTAGGGGTGACCAACGTCGGTTAGGGTGGGATTTCCTAGGTTTACTAAAATGGGCAGATCTCCTTGATTTCTTAGATCCAGTTAGTTTCTTTTCGCAGATTAGAACGAAAGCTTCTTTTCTAATGGTCAGGAATGTGGTTAGAGGGAATGCAGGCTTTGAGTTTTAGGGTTTAGTTGGGTCTTAGTTAGTTATGGAAACATACTAAGAATAGACTTAGGGTGAGGTGGCTAGGTGAGGTGTATAGGTGAGGTGGTGGTGTGGGAATTATTTTAATTAGGATAATGAAAATAAATATTGTGAGGACATGGATTAATTTAATTACATTAATTAAATTAATATTAGTGTGGGGTGTAAGGGGCCATGGTTAGGTGAGTGTGTTCAAGTTGGTTATTTGACGAGGGACCGAGGGGAGTGTGACCCAATTTCGGTGTCTACACTTCGTTCAAAACATTCATGTGTATAGATTGCTTTTTTACCATGTATGAAGGAAAATTTGTCCCCATAATAATAGATAGTATTGTACCTCTTTCTATAAAATGTTATTGGCCATTTTTTTTGTGTCGTGCATTATGCTAGGACACCCTACTCCAAAAACAACATGTTACTTGTACCACACAAATGTGGCACAATGGGTATGTCCTTTGGTGAAAAGTGGTTTCTAGTGCCATGAGAGAATTTTGTTTTCAATAAACATCTTATACATGGGGGCATGTTCACTCATTCCTAGCTTTTTCATGGCTTGAATTCGTAATCTTGTTAAAATTATTCCCTTTTGGCCTTGATTTGACTTTTCCTATTATTATATATTCTTGCGATAATTCGGCCTTCTATATTCTCACCTTTCATTGAGGGAATCTTGGAGTGTTGTTCTTTTGTACATAGTTTTTGAAAAACCTAAAAAATCTAAAAACATTTGGAAACCTAGAAAATCCAAAAACATTTGAAAAACCTAGAAAATCTTAAACTTTGCAAAATGCAGCACAAAACCCAAAAATAGTGTCTAACGTAAAAACACTAAAAAATTGGAAGTTATACTACAAAACATCCTACTTAAGCACTCACTAGTTCTAGAATATGACATGTGGATCTTGTGATCTTCTTTCATCAACAAGCTTGTGTGCTTGCTATGTTTGTGTTACCGACATATATTGTTACTTGAAGCAGTTTCATAGTGCACACTTACTTTTTCTCGTGACTTCTACATCCTCCATGTTTTCCCTTGTGTGTATTCTTTATTGGGGCATCATCATAACCCTTGTCTTATAACTACAACATTTCGGTATTAAATTCGGATAACAAAAACATTGGTATAATTGTCTTAAGCATCGATTGTTTGAGTGTATTTGTTTGTACTTGTTTGTTTATTTGTGTTCTTGTATTACATTGCTTATGTATCTTGTTTTGAGTTAGTCATGTAACATCTTAAAAATCTCAATATTATGACTTCACATGTCATTCTACCTTTTATTGTATGTTTACATCAAATAAAAGTCATTTCCAAGTTGTAACAGTACGTAAGGTACACTACGATATTTCCATCCCTCATCACATCCACCCATCAAATACAATCATCTATCTAGCTTTCCATTCTAACTAACAATCCCTCTAACTAATATTTTCCATTTCTTATATCTTATTGAGTCACATTAGTAATAATGATTTATTTTTACCCCTCCCTCCCTATATATAGCCCTTGCCATGATGGTTTCGATCGCCGCAATGGCCTACCGGATGCCACCATGGGATTTTCTTCCGTCATGATCAATTTTCTATTCTTTTCGAGTGTCAATCACCCTCTTCTATCACCCCATCGACACTCGAGGGGGCATCATCCATCCTAATAATTTTTCTTCTACCCATAAAAAATAAAATTGTTTATTATCTTTGAAATGGTATTGCTCGCGCTACATTGCATCAAAGAGGGGAAAATGTAAACACATAATTTCCACCATATAAATTTAATACTAAAATTGCACTAATTGTTTTCTTCCCTTCGTCGCACTATAATTAGCAACCTTTCACTAATTAGCTAATTTTCCCTCATCCTGGATGTCAAGTAAAGTCGTTTAGTTAGTTGAAATCCACTTTTAATCAATCAATTACCCATTATTAATTGATTACTCTTTCACGCCGATGGGGTCTAGGTGAAGTGGTTAAGATAGATGGTTGTATCCGGACCCACCCAGGTTCAAATCCCACTTATGCATGATCCCCGTTTGGGGTGGTAATGTTTGAGGGGGTGTGATTGGTAGGAAAATTTTACAGAAATGGATTTTGGTTTGAGATAGCCTGCACTAGAAATGTGTTCAAGTGTGGTGGATCCGGTTCGCTCATAGTTGAGCTTAAATGCTATATCTTGGCTGAATGTACTTCGATTCATAGCTCTGGTCAAAAACATTTATCTATCTAAAAATAATAATTTCCCTTTCACAATATTTTATTTAATTAATAAACCATCTTATTAATCAAATCTCACTCTCAAACCCCTCTAAGTCTACTAATTTCCCTTTACATCTCCTTTAAATAAATTCTACAAGTTAACCATGACTTATTAATCAATCCCATCTAATTAATTAAACCTTCCCAAACTCCCATGGGTCATTAAGTCCTAATTAATCTCTTCTAAACATGATTATCTAATCCTAATTCTACATCTCTATTATCCCACATTCACTAGGATGTAAGCTTCTCACAAATTGGAAAGTTATATAAGCAACCTAGTACCTTCTTACTAATCTACACCATGTCCTTGTAAGACATTTGATACCTATTAATCAAGAGAGAATTTCTATTATAGGAAGGCTTTCCAAATTGAGAAACCCCCTTACTTGCTAAAAGTAGTAAGAGAAGATTCAAATATGGCCTTTGGGCCATTTTGAGGAGACCTCTTCCTTTTAACAAGCATCATTGATCGTGTGTGGCTTGTGTTTAGCTTAAAAGGAAACATTTACATATCAAAATTACATCCAATTATGAAAGGACTTATGCATTCTTTGTTTTTAATATTTTGTGCAAGTTTATTGGCTTATTTTCATGTTTTATCTCGATGTATTTGTTTAAAGAACTAGGCTAGGATTTACTTGGTGTTAATTCCTTTACTAATTAGCTTAGATTATTTAGAATGAATACACGAGTTACAATTATTCTAATTATGTAAATGATATAGATGATAATCATGAGCTACATTAGGATGAGGATCATCTTAATGAGAAAGAAACAATGCCTTGTATATAACTAAAATCTAATGTTATTTTGGAAGCTTATTCACTAGCTGTTAATTTCATAAAAGGAAAGTTCATGATGTAGAATTTCCAGATACCTATGTTTTTTTTCAGATTTAAAGGATCCTTTTGTGAATAAATATAAAGAAGAGATTGAAAAGGAAGAACATAAACTAGTTGTTTAATAACCCATGATAGAAAAGATGGTGGAGTCCATGATTTCGTTGAGAAGTTTGGAGTTCAAGAAGAAGAATATCTCATGTCACAATTAACAGTCATAGAGAAAGAGTGGATGAAGATACTCCATGAAAATGATAGAAAGATAGAGGAAATACAAAATGCAACAATTTTTTAGATAGAGATAAATCAAAAGAACCTCCAAATGAGTTCATCCCAATAGAACCCACATTCCCACACATTACTAAGTTTGAGGTAAAAGAGTTTAATGCATCTCGATGGTATGATTTTGATGTAACTTTTCTTCAACCTAGTGTGTTTGTTGATTTTACAGTTTTTTAGAATTAATGAAAAGAAATTAACAACGCTTTTCTTTGAAATGTTTGTGTTGGCGAATTTTTGAAAGAAATACAAAAATGTAGATACACTCTTGAGAACTATTAAAATTGAAAATATGATGCTACGTAACAATATGAAGTGTGTCATTCAAAATTTTCAAGTTCACCTCCCTTCTTAATTTCTAATTGTTAGTTTTAGTCATATAATAGTTTTATGCTTTCATAAAGTAGCTTCATATTTTCCTATATTAGTTTTCATGCTTTCAATAAATTAGAGAGGGTTATTATGAGTTTTAATTTCCCATTAAAAAATTGACACAAATGGAGATAAATTAAAATATATATTTCAAAAGAGTGAATAGGATTTCTTGAATTTTGAAATAACTTGGAAAAATATTGCCTGTGTTGAAATTTCAAAAGTGTTATTATAAATGCTACTAGTTTATGAAAGTCATTTAACCTAAAAAAGTCACAAAACGCTTCTTTAACTTAAAAGTTTTTATAAAATGGATGATCATGCTTCTTATATCTTGTAGTATCATGGAGGTGCAAACTAGTTTCCAACCCCTCAAATTGTTTAAAATAAGGAGAAATAAATAAGCTGAAAAATTAAATGTGGAACTTCTCTTGAATACAAATATAGGTAAAATATCCTTAAAGGGGTGATTCAAGTAATCTTCATCAGAGCTATAGATGCCTAGATGGCACTGGAAAAATACTTTGAGTCGATCCAAGAATATCTATATCGGGGCTATAGAAGTCTCACTAACAATAAAGCAATGTTTAAAACGTTTATGAACATAATAGAGTAGGAGATTTAACAAGTTATTGGTTATTCAATTTAAAATTTTAAAAACGGATGGATTAATGCACATGTCCACACATATTGACTCTTGCAAGTATGTTAACTCAGTACATCATAAGTAAGAGTAACAATAGTTTTTAAATAATATGCATAAGTAAAACAATTTTTTTCTTGTTATAACACTCTCTCCTTGAGAAACTAATAAACTTGAGATTCTAGATTCTAAACACTTTTAGATTGTTTTCCCCACAATAGTCATCATTTTTTATAGCCAACACTCCTCACTCCCTGCTAACAATAAAACAGAGCCCCCTTTTAAATGAGTTGTAAAATTAGATATTTAAACTCCAAACTATTTTTTGAAAGTCACACCAAGGCTTGAAAATGTTTTCTAGTTTTTAAAACAAATGACAACCACTCAAACATGATTGAAAGGTCTCTAATCTTGCACTCAAATAAATCATGAAAAAACAACATAGTTAAACCAATTTTATACTTGTTTATATTTTCAAAGTTTAATGCTTGATTTGTTTCACGATTAAATCCTTGCCCTTATCTCAAAATGAGATTCCACGGTTTTTTTTAATGATTAAACATGTGTGTAGGGTAAAACAAAGAGAAACCCAAAACTTTACCATTTTTTAGAGAGAAAATGGGTTGGGGATGCTCACTTGATGACCAAAACCTTGACGTTGCACTAAAACTTGAAACCTTCAAATTTAACTTCCTAAAAGGCTCAGTGTCATGTTTAAGCTTCATCGATTAGTAATAAGTGTCACTCATCAAAATTGTGACACACAGAGATTTGAATGACAAATTTTTTTCTACGACATGAAAGAGTGTAAAGCACCAATGAACAATATGTGTCATTCATCGGCACTATGTGAGGAGTCAAAAAAGGCTTAGAGATAGACGAAACTTTATGTCTTCCAAGTGCTACTCATCGAAACTTGTGGAGGGTTAAAACTTAGAGGTACTATAAGACACTGATATGTGCCACACAAAAAACATCTATCAAGATTTCAAGCTAAGATCTCTGATGGAAGACACATGCCAAGGATCGACATGTTGCATTTATGGGAGTTAAAGCCAAAGTTTTAAGATCTTGTGGAGGGAGGTACCACCAATTCAAGCCACATGTTAATGATCAGTGCATTTTAGGATAAAAAGGTGGAAGCTAAACTCAAATCTCATGGTGAATGGTGAGACCAATTCTCTTCACGTGTCACAAATCAATGGGAGATAGGAATTGCAAGCGTGGTCAAGTTAGAGTCAAAAAAATCATACACTGAGTCACCAAAACTAAATGCTTATGTGTTTTTACTAAGACAAAGGAGATAAATAGAGAAATACATGGTGTTTGTTAAAGTTGATTCATAAAAAAATTGAAGCACTTGTGCACTACATGACTGAGACAAAATGTGAACTAGAGAAGATTAAAATGGGAGATTTTGGGCTATTCTTGACATAGATAGTGTTGGACATAAGTAAAATATAGATAAAGATAAACAAAGGTTAAATAAAACTAATTTTAGTTTAATTTGAGCCCATGATCTTCAAACTTAGTGAGATGACACAAAATAAATAAAAGAGTATAGTTAGTGTTGTCCAATCGTGCAAAAGATAGAGTGGAGGTTAATTTTTGAGTGGTTTTTTTAGGGAAGATTTTTTTTAATGAAGTTAGAGAACTACCAATTGTGCTTAAATTTAAAAGGGCCTATTTTGAGGGAATCATTGACTTGATTATAGGAGCATGTTCACAAAACCAATTTTTCCAGTTGTTAATTTTAGTTTTTCCTATCTTTAGTTTTAGAATATGTTTTTTTTTGTAAAAAATCTAAAATCATGCAGATGTGGTGGGTGAGTCCCATTTCTCTATAATAAACTCAATTTTATTGTAAAAGGACTCTTGAATTTGAACTCAATACAAATGAAGTATTTAGAAGTGTTCACATGTTGTGAGTTGCATTGTTGTTTTCAATTGAGAATTCATGTTTAGAGGTTGTTGGTGAAATAATTTATCATAGTGTAAATTATTGGTTTCCACCAATGGTCACTGGGCTAAGCCCCTCCTTCTTGTGTATGGGGAGGCTCCCGATATTGGATATAAACTAAATAAAGTTGTGAGTGGTTGTTAGGCCGAGGATCACACATGAATAATCTACTAAACCTGTGGAAAAATTCTTGTACAAAGTACAAGGGAGGAATTTGTTATGAAGGGAGGTAAAGGGGAGTTGGAAAAATCAGAATGGAGAGGGTTGATGTTGTGAGTAGGCTGATAGAATTCACAATTTTCATACATCAACCAGAGTAGGTACAATACCACAACAATGCTAACAATACCACAACAATGGTAACAATGATAATACTAACAAATCCTAGACACATAATTCCATTGATTCATTAATCAAAGGCACCGACACCTTTCTTGGTTTTAAAATATCATCATGTTTACAAAGTTGGAAATTAGAGGGAGAGATAGTAGAGGAACATCGACAAATAAATAGAGGAAATTTAGATTTTATTGTTTGATGTAGTAGTGGTAAATCTCAACAACATACAATCAATCAACAATTTCCAACCCTTTGGAATGGAGAATCTATTCCAATTTACAGCATTACAAATTTTCCATTCATCTCCCCACTACATGACTTTTCATCTTTCCTCATCACTTGTGACCTTCCAAATTCCTAGGAAATGAAAATGAGCCTTTTTTTTATTGAAGAAAAAGGACTCTTAAAATACTAAATTAAAGGTCACTTAAGTGAATAAGACAAAAAGGGAAAAAGTGCATTTTTAATGAGGAATTAGATTATAGAGAGAGAATGAAGGGAGATAGAGAGAGAAGGGTTGACCAATCTGATGAAGATGAATCCTTCTAATGTACCTTTGAGGAAATGTTTCATGAATAAGAATCATGACCTATGACCACCTATTTCACTAAAACATTGTGATTACATATGCTTCCTCCTTCTATGAGATGCAAGGACACTCCAAAGTACTGAATGAGTGTTTAGAAACACTGTTGCAAGACATTACAATGTGAACCTTAAATGACTGTTGGCATTACTCACGGTGATCCTCTCCTATCATGATTTTCGTGACCATTTCCTTAATGAATTAAATTTTGATATTTCAACACCCTCATAAGCTTCATGGTATTCTTGACTTCACATGTTGCCTAAGTGACCATCTCTAGAATTGGAACACCATGGTTACAAAATCTTCCTTTGATGAGATGTAGACACATTTCAAGGCATTAAAAAACTATTTAATAACATTGTTATGATATATGCATTGTGATGGGAACATGATGATCTCCTTATGATCACTCAGTAGGAGTGAGGATCAATTTCTTACTTCTTAGGATTTTATAATTATCTTCTATGATCAAAGAATGAAATCCATGATGCTCAAACCACTTGATGTTGTGTTTTCATTCACTGAAATAAATCGTCACTTTGTAGATGATCACACTACAAGGTATTAAATGAGTGTTTAAGAACATTGCCAAGTGAATGATACCAAGGATCATCATCTTACCCTTAATGGCTCCAAAACCTTCTTTGAATGGAATCATCCTTAGAATGTTTATGCACTTTATTACTCATATGCCTCTCGTGGGAATAAGTGACTTCTTGATCCTTCACACAAGAAGATCATGGATGCCTTGGTATCCTGACTATCTCCTCTTGACTAGTTCCTCAAAGAGATTTTGGACACGATAGTAGAGTCAGGATATGGTGTTAATTTCCTCGCTCTTTGAGCCTCACACTTCACCTATGAGAATGATGACCTCTTCACTACTCACTTTCCTGGCCATGAGTGGAAACATCCTTATATTGTTTGAACACCCTTTTACTCAATTTATCCTCATGGAGATAGGTTTCCTCCTTTTAGATAGTAGGATTGATGATTGAATGGAACTTGAAGGAATATATTAGAATGAGTTCCATTTTCTTAACCTCCACATTGCACTAAAACACTTGAGAATTGTACCTCCCTGATTTACAAGATGTGAGCTCATTATACAACATGGATCAAGTGTTTAGAATCACTTCATGAGGTATGAGTTGGAGCTCAAAATTTCACCATTCCCCAAGTCATAGACAACTCAAGATTTTGAGGTAACATGGGACTGTCTCTCAATAGTGGGAACTGCAAACTGAGATAGACCTCCGAAGAAGGCCGACTTCCTCTACCTATTTCTAATGCTAACACTACTTCTAGTACTAAAATAAAATCCTAACCTAAATGTACCAGGGAACTAGGGATAGAAGGAGATGCATAAAAAGGGAAATCCTAAGCTAAGAGGGGCAATGATAGCACTAGGACAAGGGTCGATCACTCTCCACAAGGGTGAAAGAAAGAAGGAAAACACGGGAGGGAGGTCAACAAGTGTGCCACATTCAAGAACCACGTAGACCATGAAATCCCTCTCGCGAACAACACATGAAATGAATCCTGCAAGTAAGGAGAACACCCAACATGCCAAGAAATGAAAACAGAGAGATGAGGGGAAATAAAACACGAGACCAGGGCAGAGAGATAGCCACAAAATCTGAGTTTATTGCTTAAGGGATGAAAAATTGATTACATTCATGGAAGAAGGTGTAAATACATTGCAGAGACCAAGCTCAAGGTCTGAAACCCATGGGAAGCTGGCCACCATTTTGGCATGGTGTCGTTACAACATAGAGGGATCCATTTTAATGGGTAGAGAGCTCTTACATTTATAGAAAAATAAGGAGAGAAGAAGAGGAGAAAGAGAGGAAAACTAGAACTAAAATTTCCAAGCACCAATAGCAGCCATTAAATTATTTGAAAAATTCATGCACCTCTGGTTATCCACTGCAACAACACCTTCTACCTTGTTTGGTTCCCATACTGCATTAAATTTTGGTAGTTGTGCTGCCTGGAACTGCACCTTTTGCGTGTTAGATAAGTCTTCCACCTTTACACATATATATCATCAACAAAATATATAAATCCAATTTCCATTGCATAGAGGACATTTAGACCTTTCCATTGAAATAAATTTTGTGAAGATCGGATCACCCGATCAAAAGTTATGGCGATTTTAGTCTCTCGTGGAAAACTACCATTTTTGTTTGATACGCGGCTTTCTTCTTTCAGTCTTGCATGGATTTTGACTTCCGCGGTTGTTCCTTATGTTCCACGGTTCTAATAACTTTTTTTTTCACTCAACGGTCTCTAGATTTTTTTCTTTGTGTTACTCGCTTTTTATTTGTATCTGTGGTTTTCTCAAGCTCTATGCAACATTTCTTTATGATGCAGCTTGCACTTTTGATGTCGCGGCTTTGCTAGCTCCTCTGCTTTGACCCACGGCCTCATCCATCATAGTGTGAATTTTACATAACATCTGTGGTTCCTTTTTCCTTAATACATGACTTTCCTAACCTTTAGGACATGCTCCAATTATTCCGTGGATATTTTCTGACTTCAGAAAATTTATCTCCTTAGCCGCGACTTTATTCTTTCATCTGCGGAAACCTGAAATGCTTATGCGGTCTTCATTCCTAGTCCGCGACAATCCAAGTTGTTCTACTTTTGCAAGGGGTACAAAAATAAAAAATATTATGCGTTGCTTGAGGTGACTACCATCATCACTCATAGTGAGATCCTCCCATCATGGTCATTATGATCATTACATTGATGAATTTGAATTCTTATGAAGATCTTGATGTTTCAGATCCTTCACGCACCTCAAGATGTTCCTGATTTCGCTCGTTGTCTAAGTGACCATATTTGACTTATTCCTTGATAAAATATGATCTGTGTGATGTAATCTTCATGAATAGATTCAATTAGCATGACTCCCTTCTACCAAAATTAGAAAGAGTTAGATCATTCAACTTCTTTCATCAGACGATGTTATGCAGAGATATCTCCAGAACTGGCGCTTTAGGAGCCTACGGAGTGTTATCTGACCTTGTTCAGACCACGATACAAATTCATGGCCTTGAGATGGTGGAAAAAATTAGTGAAATCATAAGAATGGGAGTTGCCACAACATTCTGGGATCAATTCCAAGAATTACTATTTTTAGTAGGTCCTATCCACAACTATTATTTTTAGCAAATTTTCATAGTTTTCACTCTCTGATGTTTCATGTTCAATCGGAGTGTCACTAATTCCAAAAAATTACTTGATTATAAATTTAATATTTTTAGAAACTCATGGCTCTAAGTACTTGATATTTTTAGGAATGAGAACTATAGGTGTTGGATTGAGATGAAATTAGTCTCAAATGTTTCTTGATTTTTCGAAGATGGCCTGCTCTGATTTTTAGATGGTTTTATTATGTGGATTGTTAATAAAATGAGAATTTAATTGAAGGGGATAGAATAATTAGAAAAACTAAGTCCTCCATATCTCCAAAAAATCAGCCACCTCATCATGCAAAAAATGGCTCAGATGAAAGTAGATTTTTCAATGAACATTCACTCCAAGTTTCAGATGATTTGGCTCACTGGATCACCGGGAAAATGAAAAATTATTCAAAGAGGGAAGAATGTTGAGATAAAACTCATTTCTATATATCCCTAAAAACCATCTACCTCATCATGCAAAAAATGGCTTTGATGAAGATAGATTTTTCGACGAACATTTGCTCCAAGTTTCATATGATTTTGCCCGTCGGATCTCTGTATAAACAAAAACCAACTTATTTTCATTTTGTTGTTGTGGCATGGCAGAAATTAATGGAGGTTGGAGGATTTTAAAAACAACACTTTGTATTTTTAACATATTTTTGTTTGCGAGGGATGGAATTAATCTTGTTTTCATGTGTTTTTTTAGCTCAATTTTCATCCTGATAGCTGCATACAAGACCTAGGTTAAAATGGAGTGAGTGAGAGTTTGAAAATTGTGCATTGGGGACATAAGGGACATTAGGGATATAAAATAGTGACTTGGAGCATGATGGCGACAAGTGGCAACTTGTGGTGAGAGGCGGATGTGATGTGGGGGTTGGGAAATTACAACAACGAAGCTAGAGATGGTCACATGGATTCCATGGGCTACATGATGTCTTGGTCACTATTTTTTGTCCCCCTTTTCCCTTGAGGGATAGAGGGGATAAAAGGGAATTTTTTTTGACTTGGATCAAAGAGTGAGGTTGCACTTTGTTGTCCCCTTTCCACCATGGGGACATAAGGGACAATAGGGACAACACGACCAACACGGGAGAAAAAACTGCAACCTGGGGAGGAGAAGGAGGTCACACTTTTCTATCCCACTTTTCACTCTTGTATCTTAGGGGGAAAAGGGGACACAAGGGACAAAAAAGTGTGACTCAGAGCATTTAGAACGTTAGTTTTTGCCTTTGATGTCTAAAAATAAACACCAAACTTGATTGTTTCACCCAGAGAGCTTAGGAAAATGGTTTGGGGTCAAATATTATATTATTTTGACTCCAAATAACATTTAAAGATTAATGAAAGAATTTTAAAAATCTAGTTATTCCTAAAACTCAAAATTTAGGGACTATTCCTTCTTGATCAAGAGGGGCAACTCTAGAAGTTTGAAATATCTCAGGAAACACTTAAGCTTTAGTTAAAATTTGACGATTTCATCTTGTAGAGGATTCTAATAGATTTTAAATTCCTATTTTATTTCCTTCTTACTCCTTTGGGAACTCATGGAATCATCCAGAGAAGTTAGGTTTCACTGAGGAGCCTTCATTTGCCACATCCTGAAAACCTGGTCTCGAACAAATTATCCATTAAGGAAATTTTCTTTCCTAAATATTCCTAAAATACCTTGAACACCATAAATTTTCTCTGACATCATCTCTAAATGATTTATATTTTCCCTTAACATTCTTGGAGGGTATTTAATTAGTCCATAATGGCAAAAAATGGCATTTTTAGGCCTCTGGAGGAAGTTTTCTTCCATCAAGTCACACTGAACTCATCAATCATCTTATTCAATCATCCTTACACACTAAAAAAAACTTTAAAACCTTGTTAGGACTTTCCTATGAGCTGGGGTGAGATTGGTATTGAAGGTAGGCTGGCTAGAGGAAGAATGCACAATGACTGAGAAGGAAAAGATTCAACTGTGGGCTTAGTTGTCATGCTAAAAGTTTCACTTTTTCATGCCATACATTTTATATGAAAAAACTTGGCTCTAGCTCGAGGACCTTGGAATGTAAGGGGTAATAGAGAACCTTAAAATTCTCTTGGGTAGCAGACCAATGCTTTGGTTATTGGGCCATAGAGTCATTTCTTCACTACAACACAAGTGACAGGCACCCACAAAGGGAATAGGAAGAACACACACAACGAAAGGGGAAACATGACAAAATATCCTAAATTACATGTGTACATGTGGGGGATAGCCTACTTTCATTGAAGCATCAATTCTTACTAGATACTTACCTATACATGGGTATCATTGAATGCTTTTCTTCCGCAAATCCGTTAATAGGCTCACTGAAATATGAACCCTTTCTCAATTTCTTGAGAAAGCTTGCATGATGGTTATTAGACTTGAGGTTCCACTTAGTGAGTTAATTTTAATGTTTCTTGCATTTGGTTTCTTAGATGTGCTTTGTGATCTAGTTATTAAGTGGTTTAGAGTGTTTTGCCGACAAGTTGTGTGCGTATGAGCAAAATAGATAGGGAAAGGGTGAGGATGAATACCTATGAATGAAGGTGGAAGGTAGAGTGTGCACGTTCTGATTTCCCAATCCAGTGCTGATTATGAGAAGTTTCTTTTTTCTAGGAGGAACTACCTACGAATACAAAATAAGACCACAAAAAGAATATTAAACAATATATGTCAATGGACTGCCTAGCGTATGCTAGATCCGGAAAGTGTGATACTTCTTAGATGGTTGTCAATCCACTGTTTAAAACAACTTGATGTAAGAAATAATGTAAACCAATAATATCCTACTATAGTTGATATGATTTAGGTGTATCATTCAAGTACAATAAGCAAATCTAATCTAACAGGCTAGGTTATGATCAGATCTAGAAGTCAGATAGGTAAATAAGGTGGTTGGGACAAGTCAGGGTCAAGTTTTGAGTGGTTTAGAATATTAGGGTGAATGTTATGAGGTTTTTTTTACAAGAAGATTTACCAAATACAGAGACTGACGTCGGTTTGGTATAACTGATGCCAGTTGAGAGGAAACTAACGACGGTTTAGGCTAACCAACATCGGTAGGTTCGGGCTAATAGAGACTCAATAAGGTTTGGTTTTGATGATTCTTTGTGATTTCACAGAGAATACTGAGGTTGATAACCGTGCTGGGAATACTCAAAGATGTCTGGAGTTGGGTATGGAGGGATGAGAGGTTGTAGGTGGTTAGGTGGAGGGATTGGCAGGAAGGTGAGAGGTGATGAGATGCAAAGGAGAATAGGACTCCCAAATAGAGATAAAGAAACTAATCTAAGTAAGTATGGAAAGATGCAGATCCAAATACACTTACTTGTGCTTGTGGACCTGGTGGTTAGAAGAAGGTGATGGTTAATCCATGGAACTAGTGGTCAGTGCCGTGGCCATGCTTTCTAGAACGTTACCATAAATGCTTGCCCTTCAGATTAGTGCTTGATGTTGATTCAAGATGTCTGGATGTCCAAGAGTGCTTGGTGCATGCTTACATGCAGATCTCTCTTCTCCAAAACTTGAATAATTCTTCCAACTTTTGGAACAAGGTTACCAAAATGAATATATGTTAACCGACGATGGTTTAGGGTGGCCGACATCAGTTTCAGGTTGACCGACGTCGATTAAAGAAGGATATCCTAGGTTGCCAAAATAGTAGATATTGGTTATCCTTTGGCTAGTTCTGTCTGTTGTTGCGGATCCAAAATTACATTTTCCACGTAAGTAAGTGTGCATGTGGTTAGAGGAAGAGTAGGCATCTAGTGTTAGGTTTGAATAAGTCTTAGTTAGTTATGGTAAGTGGAGATTGAGTCCTAGTTAAAAGGAAACATGCTAAGAATAGGTCTATGATGAGGTGTCTGGGTGATATGGTGGGGTGAGGTGTGTAGGTGAGGTGGAAATTAATTAATTAAGGTATTTATTAATGCATATTGTGAGAATGGGCATTAATTTGATTGTAGGTAATTAAATTAATATACATGTGGGGTAAAGGGGGAGTGTGACCCAAATTCGGTGTCTATATTTTACCCCTTTTTGTCGCGTAGCTTGTATTGGTAAGCGATGTTGACAAAAATAGGAAGTGATTGCCCCATGTGTGGGTGAAGGTGATCCCCCTCTAACCAGGCACTGATGAGGTGTAATACGAAATCAATGAGTGGTTTTATAAATGTGTAGTTGGTGGAATTAAAGGTAGGTGGGGAAGGGTATGAGTATTATGGGAAAGTGTGATGGTCAACTTGGGTAATAGGTAATAGGCTAGGGTCAAATCAGGTAATGGGAAATGGCAATCAAATGCACACTCACATATAGATTGCAATGCGGTACCAGGTTGAAGAACTTGCAAACTCTACATCATCTAAATTTGATAGATTTATCCAAATAAGGGTGAAGTGATTCAGGTATTCAAGGCATAGGATATGGTCCAGAAACACAACGTAGGTCAGGTGCATGAACATTTAGGTATGTTCTGGTACACCAAAGGTTTGGTCGGGAAAAAACAACATGACAATAGGCAAGGTAAGGTTGTTAGGCTTATCAACACAAGTAAGGGAATTGTAAGGTATAGCGAGCACACAAGTTCAAAGGTCCCAAAAGGTGGTTCAACTTAGGGTATATAGGTCAGGGCACAGGTAAGTCCAAGGTGTAGGGAAAATAACAAGTCCCTAAATGCAATAAGTAAATATGCGGGTAGTGTAGGCTAGTGGGTAAGGTTCAATAGGTGTTTGTAATGATAAAAATGTGTTTGAGAAATAATGGTTGTAAGCAAAAGAATCCTAACATTAACAAACAACTATAAGGGGTGACCGATGCTGGTTATGTGGTGATAGGAAATGAGATATAAAGGTAGGTTTATTGAGAATGGGTAGGGTAATAGGTCTAAATAGGTATGAGTTGATGGATGTGAAATTGGGATGGGGGGTAAAGGGGTAGTCGTTAGGGGTGGGATGTGGTTACGAGGTGGTAAGTAGTAAGGGTCTTGGGAATATATTGGTTGGTTCAGAGATATGGTGGGTATGGTAAAGAGATATGGTGGGTATGGTCAAGGCTTAACAATGTTGTGGTTTGTTGGATGTAGGCTAGGGACCAGCTGCGGATGTGGGATAAAGTTCCACCTCTATTACTAGTGATATGGTCAAGCATGACCGTAGAGGAGTGGAGGCACGTGATCGACGTTGGCCTGATTGGGATCCTACACTATAGGCATATAGTTCGAGAGATGAGCTTGATGGTTACATTCATCAATAGATGGGATTCAGAGACCAATACATTCCGCCTACTGACGGGTGAGAACACTGTCACCCTGGAGGATTTATATAGGATCCTGCAGCTACATATAGTGGGAGAGCAGGTTTATTTTTATTTTGTCAGAGGCATCAGAGGAGCTGATGTTGGTGGTTTTTGGAGAGGGGATGACAGAGATGAGGCACCATAGTGTGAGCTTGAGCTATGGGGACTTGTACACAGCCCATCCTCCGGAGATGAGGTTGGTTGTCCTGATCATGGAGGCAGTGTGTTGCTTCACATTACCAGATGCGGAGGTTAGGAGATTCCCATGAGTACTAATGGGGGTTATCCATGACATGATGGAGGATAGGACCCATTTTGCTTGGGCACCAGCATTCTTGGTGCAGTTATACAAGGATCTATGGTCCTATGAGAGGTTATGGAGGTTCAGTTTGTGGTGTACCTTTCTTCTTCACTACTGAGCATACGAGCACATCATATGTGTGTGTCTAGTTGGTATGCCCCAACCTGATGCATTCGATGCGGGCTTGGTTCTATTTAGCTACATGTGTTGGGTGCCTGCTAGTGGAGAGCACAGGGCCGTCAGGGCTAGACATGATGTAGCATACTACAGGTGCGTACTAGAGGGGTTATCATAAGTTGACATCATTTAGAGGCCGTATGTTGGCTTCGCTTCATACAGGGAGATGATAGTGGAGTTAGATGAGCTAAAACTACTCAGATGGATAGAGGGATGTCATGCTGGTGAGCATGTGATGATACTCGTTGATAGGGTTAGACAACAGTTTGGGATGCCTCAGGATGTGCCTCCACCATTCCCATCGTACATGAGAGACAACATGGAGAGGCCTATGCCTCTATCACATTCGACAGTATCGACAGGGTAGGAAGGAGCAGGCGGTGGATCAGTGGATTGATGATGTCAAGATTATGAACACATACAAGTAGTGGTGGGCAACGTAGCTATGGGTAGCACCACCGAGGCCTAGGGCAGCTTGACTTATCCACTGTTATAGTTTAGAGGGACACATTACAGGGGCAGGTGGCTACCCTTTTGACACAAATGGGAATAATTCAAGGGTAGCTGACAGGATTAGAGGCATAGGTTGCCACGTTATAGGCACAAGTACTATCCCTTCATGCCCAGGTTGCATAAGGGAAGGAACCTGCACAAGGTGGGGATGGTGATGGGGGACAGTTGGACACCTTACAGATGCAAATAGTAGGTTTGCAAGGTTAGTTGGCCACTTCACATGCTCATATTATGGCCCTATAGGCCCAGGTCACAGCACAAGCACCCTCACCAGGCCTAAGGATAGGGTCTCATTTTACAGGTAGTAACGGGATAGGGTCCCACGGTATATGGAGGAGGGAAAGGTTCACAGGTATAGGGAGCTGATGCAATCAATAGTAGGACAGAGCTCACAAGATACTGCGAGACCTATGGCACCAACAATGCTGATGGTGAGATTTAGGGATGCCCTGAATGACGCTAGATACTATCAGGTTCATTTGACTATTATTGGGATAGATGTCCCCCTCCTATGCAGAGTATAGGCTACAACAAGCCTTGAGTGAAAGGACAAGATCTCGTACGCATAGCGTAGAGAGTACACGGTGTTGACGAGCCTAAAGACAGGGTCAGGGTGAGGCTACTAGTTCACAGAGGCTTGACCCAGCTCCAGGCTAGGTAGAGGAAAGACCTAGACCCATAGAGGGTGGAGAGATGATGGTAGGGCGCCATGCTAGAGGAGAGGAGGAGGAGACATATGAGATCGGCTTGGACATCAGATGGGCCAACGATTGATGTCTCTATACATCATCATTTTGATTCTTATTTTTGATAAATACTGGCCTACGTGCTGATAATAGCAAGGTTTTACCTAAGAGTTATTGATATTTTGATTATTATACTGACTTGCATGTTGAAGATTTTGAGGTTGTACTTGAGAGATACTTGTATTATTTTGTATCAGTTTATAATTAATGGATACACATAATTTTAATTATAGATGGTGAGATCGATGGTTTATGGATGATGTACTTTTGTTTTAAAAGTTCTATTATTATTTTTGTATGGATGGAAATTAGGTGAATTAGGCATGGTGGAGTTAGGTCAGTTAGGCATGATGGAGTCAGGTCATTTAGGCATGATGGAGTCAGGTCGGTTTAGGCATGATGGAGTTAGGTCGGTTTAGGAATGATGGAGTTAGGTCATTTAGGCATGATGGAGTCATGTTGGTTTAGGCATGATGGATTCAGGTTGTTTTAGGCATGATGGAGTCTTGTATTTAATTTTGAGTTAATTTCCAAGTTATTGGTAACATGGGAAATAAATGATGAGGTATATGTATGTTATGGTATAAATTTCCAAAATATTTGATATCATGGAAATGTGAAATGATTGATTCGATGTTTTTTATGATGTGATAAAATGATGGATATGTATGTGTAGTAAGTTCCCAAGTGTTATAAAAAATGAAAATTAATTACGGTTGAATATTAATAGAAAATATGTGGGGAAAATAGTTTAGGGTAAGAGTGGCCGAGCTAACCTACAAGGGCCCTATGCCCTAGGAGTGCTGCTTACATAGCCTCGGCGACAAGGGGCCCCATGCCGATGTAGTTCTCCCATAAGCTAGGGAAGAATATGATGAGGTAGAGGAATGGGTTGGTAAGTTTCAGACATGATTGAGTCTAAGTCATAGGCATGGTTGAATTAGGTCATTTAGGCATGGTTAAGTCTTAGGTGATATTGGAAATCTTTTAAAATGTAGGTGTCGATGGTTTGGTCATGTATAAGGTAATAAACAAGTAATGAAGAAGGTGAATGGTAAGAGGTGGTAGAAGAGCCATGCCTAATTAATAACAAACCTAATGATTCTATCATACCAAAGATTGGCTTATGAATGTGAGATCCTAAAGGCGTTGCATAATGGACTATTTTAAGGGTGAAGAAAGTCACACAATCATGAAATGTCACAGTGACGACGAGTCCCTTGAGCAGATAAAAAATTAGGTTGAAAAGGTAATGAGGTGAAAAATGGGTGGTTTAACATAACTTAGCGTACGACAACATGTTTACCTGGAAAGAAACTAATGATAAAAAATAGGCAAGTCCATGACAAAAAAATTTGCTTCTTATCATTTTGTTTTTGATAGACTGATCGATGTGGGAAGCCTATTTGGGATGAGTATATTATCTCCTTGAGGTATTTGTGAAGCTGATCAATGTGGGAAGCTTTTGAATATTTTATTTTGTTGTTACAACAACTTTATACAACTATCCTTTGAGGGAGTAGTCTATTTATAGTGGTGAGATAGTTTTTTGAGAAGAGACTATTCCCTTGAGAACAAAAGAGGGAGTAAAATCTGGAAGTTTGAGAATCAAGGAGGATTGAATCCCATTTTTCTTTTGGACATTTAAGTCCATGGACGTAGACTATAGAGGAAGCAGCTAGGTTCTATTTCAGAAGACAAAACCATAGTACAAACAAAGCAGTTAACTATGAACAGATATAGGTTTCAAGTTATGAATGACCATGGGATTCCATCTTTGAAAAAGATGAAAAGTATCCATGAGAATCATGCCATGAGTAGAGTTCTTGGTACTCATTTGATCAATACTGAAAGGTGATGGGTAATCACATAGTTCTGTTTAGTCGTTGAACATCTTCAAAATAGGTAACATGGAAGGGAATGAGTCAAAGGATGAGTAGTCCAATAGACAAATGGTGATATTTGACTTTCATTATCAGTGCAATAAAAGTCTAAGATCGGAACCCCATTGAGATTGGGCTCAGGTTTGCGGACATGTTACCTTCAAGTGAACTCTGCAAATGCACTAAGCACATGATCCATAGGTATGAGTCATGACGAGTATAGGGTCTGAGCCTAATTACGGGAGTCTAAAGAATTTCCCTAGTTTACTTGTATATATCTTCCATCTGGCTATTATCCATAGTTGATTCTTCCTCTTAGGATTGTGTTTTGCTAAGTTGGAAGGTTCGTCCTGTGGAAAAAAGCTTCATGTTATGCCTCTAAGGATATGCATTTTGTAGATTTGGAGATGATCTGTGTATCCTGAGATGATGTTTACTGCTAATATGCAAGAGGTTGTGGCCAATTTCAAGCTCCTAGGGACCCTTCATCGTCATTAGGCATGGGGTAGTGAGATGTGAAAATATGGAGTCCATACTTCGAAGACCTGGCAAAATAGTCCTTGGTACCATAGACCATAGAGAAAGGTGTGGGAGCAGCGGAAGTGTAAATGGACTAGATGGTAAGCCCGACAAGACTGTCAGAGGGGTAATGTGTTGTATAGCCAATCCTTTGAGGGAGTAGTCTATTTATAGTAGTTTCATAGAGAGGAGTAGATGTTCAACCTTTTGAGGGATTCATTCTTTTGGCCTGGAATTTTGACTCAAGGAGTTGAATCCCATTTTGTTTTTAGATGTTTAAGTCATGGACAAGACTATAGAGGAAAATTAGGTTCTTGTTTAGAAGAAAAATTCTTAGCACACAGAGGTTAACTATGAAAGTGATGGTTTCAAGTGATGAATGACCACGAGATTCTATCTTTGAAAAAGACAAAAAAATATTCATGAGAATCATGTCATGAGAAGAGCCATGGTACTCATATTAAAGATAAGGCTAAAAGGTGACAGGTAATCACATGATTCTTGTTTAGTCGTTGATCCTCCAAAAAAGGTAACATGAGAGGAAGGTGAATGGTGCTCAAGGGACTGTAAGCATGACAATAGATAGAAGGTGATATATGACTGGAATTCAATAATAAAATGGTATAACATGCAAGGCATTGAGGGACTCAGGTTTGGGTTTACCTTTGAGTGAAGACAAACAATAAGCACCTGATCCATAGGTATGAGTAACGATATAGGGTCCAAGCTAATTAAGAACAAATTTTCCCCGATTACTTTTCTCTTCTTTGGTTACATGTTTATTTTCCTTCAGGATGATGTCACTGACCTAGAAGGTTTGTTTCGTGGACATGTTTATCATAGGCACGGGACTTGAAATATTTTTGGTAGATTTGGAGATAATCAAGAGCATTGAGATGACTATTCATCTAACAACGTTGACAAGTTATGTTAAACAGTCCCGGTGAAAGTCATTGTCGTTGAGCATGTCTTGTAGTGAGATGCAAAGAGATGGAATATGGACTTTGAGAGGCAGGATTAACCTCAGTACCGTAGACCAAAGAGAAAGGTGTGGCTACAGTTGAAGTGTGAATACTAGTGTGGTAAGCCCACAAGGTGAAAGGAATGTGTGTATGCCAATATTTCCCAGTATCGTCAACTACTTTCATAAGAATTTTTTTCAACCAGTTTTATTGGTTGATTCTACTTAGACCATTTTTTTGTGGGTAATAAGGTGAAGAGAAACTGAGTTGAATGGTAAAAAGTGTCGCAAATATTTTGTAGGGTTTTGTTTTTGAATTGCTTGTCATTATCAGTGATGAGGCAGTGAGGGACACCAAAGCGACAAATGATGTGATGGTTGATGAATTCACATATTTTCTCATCTTTTGTAGAAATGAGGGGAATGGCTTCTACCCATTTAGTGTAGTATTTAGTAGCTGTTATAATCCATTGATGGTGTTGTGAAGAATGAGGATTGATCTCTCCGACAAGATCCAAACCCCATTGAGAGAAAGGTGAAAGGTCTCCTGCGACATGTAAGGCATGACTAGGTGTGTGATGAAGATTAACATGTTGTTGGAATTTCACACAATGTTTGACATAGTCACAACAGTCATGGTTTAGGTTTGGCCAATAATAGCCAAGGTGAAGAATGCGTTTAGCGACAACTAAGCCACTAAAGTGACCTCCAAAAATTCCGTTGTGAACTTCCTTGATGGTGTAGGGAATTTTAGAACTTGTAAGGCATTGTAAGAGAATAGCCATCGAAGCTAGCATTTATAAATAAGACCACCAATGATGACATAGTGAGAGACACCTTTAAGAAATGCGTTGTCCATTATGAGTGAGATCAGGAGGCAGAATGGAAAGGGAAAGGTAGTCTGCAAACTTCTTATACCAAAGGTCATGTGGGTCAAGGCACAACAGTTCTTATGGAGTTGACACCTCAAGATAAATAAGAGGGTGATTACAACCTTTGTATTGTGACAAATATTTTGGAGTCGGCAAGTGAAGTAGGTATCTAAGAAGCAAGGCAGGCCATGGTATCTGCAAATTTATTAGTAGAAACGTGGGGTGGTTTAAAGTTCGTAATAGTCAAAGGTAGTTAAAAGTATGTCGACATGACATTTGTACTTTTGGAGTATTTTGTTACGGACACTGGTATATACCATTAACTTGGTTTACAAGCAGTTGGGAATCACCAAAGATATTAATTGATTTAACATCTAGGGAGATGGTGGTTTGAAGGCCTAATATGAGTGCTTCATATTCGGCGATGTTGTTAGTGCAATCAAAATCTAGTTTAAAAGATAAAGGCATATGTTCACCATCAAGAGGAATGAGGATAACACTTGCACTGCCTCCACGCTGACATTTGGAACCATCAAAGAATAAGTTCATCTGGTAAGTGGTATCATCCAAAGAGAGGGTAACAATGGATTCATTTAGGAAATTGAAGTTAGAGGGTTGATCTCCAGAAAAAGGTGCATCTGCTAGTTGGTCAGTGATGGCTTGGCCTTTGATAGATTTTTGATGGATGAATTTGAGGTCAAGGTCTACAAGAAGCATGAGCCAACGTGCAACACATTGATGTTGGTAGGGTTTGGCATACATGTAATGTAGGGGATCAGTGTTAGTGACGAAAAAGGTTTTGTGGTTGAGTAGGTAATGAAGAAGTTTAGTGGTGACAAAAACTAAGGCTAAGCAAATCTTTTTAGCATGGGTGTACCTAGTTTCATAGTCCAAAAGGGTACGACTTATGTAATAAACCACTTGTTCTCTATGTTGCTCATTGGAATGAGCGAGCATGACACCTAAGGAATGGTCAGTAGTAGAAATGTATAGGTAAAAGGGTTGGTCATATTTAGGGGAATGAGCACCAGTGGTTGAAGAAGGTATTGTTTTAAGGCATCAAAGGCTTTGTGGCATTCATCATCCCATTTGAAGGAGACATCTTTTTTGAAGGAGATGATGAAATGGTTGACAGTGGTTCGAAAAGTTGTGAAATAAACTGACGGATAGATTGAAACTTACCTTGTCAAACTTTGAAGTTGACAAAGATTAGTAGGTGGAGGCATTTTGAGAATAGCCTTTACTTTAGCAGGATCAACTTCGTATGCCACACAAAGAAACAATGAAACCAAGGAGTTTTCCTAAAAGCACCATGAAGACACACTTCTTAGGTTGAAGGCAAACACAATACTTGATGAGGTGGTCAAATATGACCTTAAGGACTGTCAGGTGTTCGGCCCGATGTTTGGATTTGGCAAGAAGGTCATCTACATAATCTTCCAATATGCGATGCATTATGTCATGGAAGATATAAGTCATGGCTCACTGATATGTAGCACCAACATTTTTAAGGCCAAAAGGCATGACTCGATAGCAAAAGGTCCCCCAAGGAGTGATGAAGGAAGTTTTGTGTTGATCTTCTGGAGTAAGTAATATTTGATTATAACCTAAGAAACCGTCCATGAGTGATAACATCTCATGGCCGGTGGTGAGATCAACCAGTTGGTCAATACCTGGTAGAGGAAAGTCATCTTTGGGGCAAGCTAAGTTGAGGTCGTGGAAATCTATGCAAATGTTGAGTCCCCCTGTCACTTTTGTGACAGGAATGATATTAGAAATCCATTGGGGATAGTCAATGGGTAGGATGAAGGAAACTAAGAGAAGGCGTTGAAGTTCTTCTTTGACAAGAAGAGCAATGCGAGGATGCATTTTCCGCAACTTTTGTTTTATGGGTTTGGCATCAGGAATGGTTACGATATTGTGGACCACAATGTTTGTGGTCAATACCGGGCATATCAGCATAGGACCAAGCAAAAGCATTGTTATGGTCCCAGAGGAAAGAAGTAAAAGCTTCTATTTCAGCAACATCTAAAGATTGGCCTATCTTTAGAATGTGTGGGTCATCCTGAGTGTTAATGTTGATTTCAATGGTCGATTCATTCAACATGGTTTGCATCTCAGAAGGTAACGAACTGGTGAATATAAGAATCTTCCACACCAAGGTAGGTGAGTATAGACTCATCATCCTAACATTGAACGATGTTAATAGAAGGTGTATCATCATCAATCATGTCAGGATATAGGAAGGGAAAAGAAGAAGGAGCCTTGCCATCACATTGATAAGTCAGAGGTCCCAGGGAAATCATGTTCATGAAAAAAAAAGTTAGGAGGAATAGATTCGGGATCTATGGACTCTGTGGGTGAAGGTGGTGATGTTGGTGAATGGGGTGGAGAAGGTTTGTCTTCCTCAATGAGGTCGATGTGGGCCTTCTTGGAAGATGGTGTGGAAAAGCCAATGCCACTGTGATCTTTGTGTTTATGGGTGGTACATGGAATGACGGTATGATGGCCTTGTTCGTAAAAACCAAAGCCAAATCCTTTCCATGTGCAGTGGTGAAGGAAAGTGTGGGAAAAGCGGCGGTTAGTGAGGGATTGGAGGTCAGATGAAAATGGTCATGTTTGGGATGGAGGTTCAGGGTGAATAAGTGGAAGTATCAAGTCCCCCATACGTTAAGTTGGTGTGAAGGTGGGGAGGACCATAAGGGAAAACCTCTCCTATGTGATAGTCATAACGAGGGTGCTGGCGCAGGTTTCCATACTCTTGTGGAGTGAGGAATGTGTTAATATTGTAGAGGTGGTACTCCCCCAGAGTGAGGCATTGAAAAACACCTTCTAAGGGGGTAGTCGATATTTGGGTAGTGGGGATAGATGAATCACTAGATGATTGGGTAGGAGGGGTATCGATTGGTTGGGAAGTAGATGGGTCAGCTGCAGAGGATGCGGTAGCAGTAGGAATAGAAGAGTTAGGTGTGGGAGAGGTGGTGGAAGCATTGGTGGATGGGGTCATGGGTGAAGGAGAAGTGGGGGTAGTGGTAGATGCCTTGACTAGTACAAGGACATCGTTAGGTTGGTACAACATGTTACAAGTTTTGAAGGGTGACGGGTCAGCTGGGATGGTATAGTTATGCCCCTCATGTTCAAATTTTACACAATGGTGTAAAGTTGAAGGGACACAACCCATGACGTGAATCCAAGGTCTGTCGAGTAATAGGTTATACTAGAACTCTCCCTCTAAAACGTAGAATAATTCAGGGATAGTGTGAGGGCCCACACGAACGTGGAGAATAATGGTGCCAAGGGTGGAGGTGATGGTGTCGTTGAAGGAGTGCAACATAACTGGGTTATTATGCATATAATTGGAAGGGATGCACATTTTATTGTATGCATGGGAGGATATGATGTTAATGCTAGCACCACCATCGATCATGATGCATCATATGTGTATGTTATCGATATAGATGGAAATGAAAAGGGCGGGATCAGGGTCATCTGATTGGAGAGGTACAATCTCCTCATCAGAGAAACTGAGGGTGGTGACTTGATGAGTGGGCATGGGGGTAGAAGAAGGAGATGATTTGGTAAGCGAGGCCACATGGTGAGGGGTGATAATGGAGGCCACTGGTGTGGGGTCATTGGGTAAAACTTTGATGGATTACAAAACCTCCATAAGGGCTTGTCTATGAGATTCAGAAGTTTGGACGAGATCGTACAAAGACATCTTTAGAGGGGATTGATGTAATTGTTTTATCATTTTACGATGGGTGACCCCATCAGAGATAGGGTATGTGGGTCCTCGAATGGTGATTTTGGGTGTGGGTGCAGATGGTATATTGGGCATGGGGTTGGTTGATGGGCTAGTTGTCTTTTTCTTTTCCTTTGTCCTTCTGGGCGCGGGTGACAACTTGGACCATGTTAATCTGAGGGGAGGTGGTAAATGGAGAAGGTGTAGGATGAGTAGTGTAATGGACATGATGGGAAAAAACCTAATGGGGGGAAATCCTTGTGAAGTGAGTAGGGCACACTAGCATTTGGGTGGTGGTTTGGCCAACTCTCTGATACAGACCATGTTGATCTCGAATTTTGGAGGTGGAAAAAGGGTTGTGGGGGTGGAGATGTAGGTCGTTGAAGAAGCAAGGGATGATGATGTGTGGTGACAGGTGAAGGTGGAACATGGTCCTCATCAAGAAGGTCATCATCGTCGAAATTTTGTTCAGGAGGAAAAAGTTGGAGAAGAACGGTTTTTAGAGCCTTACAATTTTCTACATCATGTCCTGACACATGATGATAGGCATAAATATTAGTTTCATCAAACCCTTTTGGTTTGGGTTTGAGAGGGTCGTAAGGTCGAAAGTGGTAATGTGATGACGGAAGTCTCTAAGAGGTTGGTTAGAATGTTGGTGTAGGACCCTACCAACGGATCACAATGGGAAGTGAGTGTGGGTTTGGGTAAAGGTGTGATGATTGGGAGGGAAGAGGCATTATAGGAGGAGGAATAGGTTGGACCAATAGTTTGGTAAGTGGTACTCTCTTAGGTTTTGATGACATCTGCTTGGGTAAAGGTGTGGTAGAAGAACTAGCAATGGAAGGTTTTGTTGGTTTAACTACCTTATTGGAGGGTAGTGGGTTCTTATCTTTGGGTTGCACCTTCTTGGGTAAAGGTGACATGGGAGTACGTGATGCAGAAGGGAAAGCAGATGGTGGAAGAGGATGGGTTACCCATGGGGACAATAGAGTTGTGGTGGAAGTGGTTGGTAGAGGTTGGGTGGACGGTATGGGTTGAAGTCGTATAGGAAAAGTTGGAGTTATAGTAACTGGTGGAGGTATAGGTGGTAAGAAATGTACGGGTGAGGGTGAGGGTGTTTGTTTTGCAGGTAAATGAGGTGTAACAAAGGCTTCATGATGAAGCAGTAGGTTGCTTAGCTTTTGATTGGCCTTGGGTAGGAGTTGTTTGGCCAGGGTTGATGGGTGAGGCCCTAGGATGGATGGAAGGGGTGAAGGTGACAAAGGTGTGGTAGGTGAGACTGGTGTATGTGGCCTAGAAGGTTGGGTCTTCCTTTTAGGTGGAGGAATAACTTTGGTGTGGGTTTGGGAAGATGTGGCTAAGTCCAATTTGACAGGTGGATGAGTAAGGCTTGACGTCAGCATGACACCCAAGGTAGTGATGGGTCTAGATACAGACAAAGATATAGGTGTGGGTAGGTTCTTAGGTATTGGAATGGTTTTAGTCATGGGTAAAGGTTCGGATGTAGGTAGATGGGATGAGGAAGAAGCCATTTTGATAGGCATGATCAGGGTTGATCTAGTTGCTGGAAATACCTTTGGGTAGATTGTGGAAGTATCTTCAGGAAAATATTTGCATTTGAGTCAAAAAGGGGAGCCGAAGATGTCCCCAGAGCATGGAATTATCAACGTAATCCAAGTGATCAGCTAGCCATGAAAATGGACTTCTGTAGGAGGAGATGTAGTTGGTTTGGTGGCAATCCCTGTAAAATATGTCTGTGAGACAGGGAATTGGCTAGCCTCAGACTCTGTGGGTAAAAGAGCTGAGATCATGTCAATGGGGTCCTTAGGATGCTGAGGGAGAATTTCCCCCAACAGGTAGTGGCATGTCTGAAGAATCTCCCATGGGTAGGAGAGATGGTAGGTGGGGTGAGGTAGACTTCTCCCTTGGTGGAGGAGAAGGTGATGATGATTCTCCTGTGGATGGGAGAATTAATATTTGTTGACTGTTTGGTAGGTTGTGAGGTAGATGGTGGAATGACATCAGTAGAAAATGTGGGTTCCTCCATGAGAGCAGGGGGAGATGAAGGGGACTCCTCTGTGGGTGAAGGAGTAGAAGAGGTATGCTCCTTTGTGGGTAGAGGAGCTCGTGCTAGAATTTCTTCAATAGATGAAATAGGTGAAATTTGAGGAATGACCGGTACGATATCAAAAACCATGTGGACTTCACAGACATTGTTTGTCGCTAGATGAAGGTTCACTATTTTGATTAGATGATGGTTTATGGTTAGGGAATGACTTCTTAAAGATGTGAAAATTTTGATTTTTCGTGTTTGGGTTGTCCACGATGAGGTCTCCATTATCTATCATCTCTTGGACAATGTTCTTAAAGTTATGCAGTTACCATCACTATGGCCTTTGACATGATGATAATTATAGTAGTCGTGTTCCTTATACCATGCAGGCATAGGACAAGTGGGATCAAAACCAGTATGAGGTTTTATGGGAGGAAGTGTAATGGCTCCAGCTTTAAGAAGATTTTCCAAGACTGAAGAATAGGGCTCTCTAATTGAAGTGTACTTCCACTGCTCCCACCAGAACTGAAAGGTCTGGATAGGGGAAAGATTGGAAGAAGGTTGGGCTTGATTAGAGGGATGAGATGGACCCGCTTTGAGAACTACCGCGTTGGCAGATCCTTTAGCTTTTGAATAATTATTTTGGGGTTTTGAAGATGAAGAAGAATTGTTTGGTTTGAATGGGGCATTCTTGTTTCGTAATTGGATTTTCTTTTCTTCAATGGCACAAATTTCCATCTTTCATGCCATGGTGAATGCTTCGTCAAAGGTTCGGAAGGTTTGTACCTACAGAGTTGGTGAGATGTGTCTAGCACAAGCTCTAGTGAACAACTCAATAAGTTCAGTTTGAGGTAACTGGAATGTTAATTGGTTGATAAGACTTCGCCAGCGAGCAATGAAATCTGTGATAGATTCATCGTCATACTGTTGTGTCGAATATAGGTCAGTCATGGTGACTTTTTTGACTACATTGATCGAGAAGTGGTCCAAGAATGCTTGAGCCACTTGGTTGAAGGAGTAGATGGAATGTCTAGGTAAATTATTGTACCAATCTAAGGTAGGGTCCTGTTAGGGACATGGGAAATGTTTGTAAGAGCAAAGCATCATCATGGGAAATTAGGTAGCACCCATGTTTGAATGACCACAAGTGTTGTTGTGGGTCCTCTTTACTATTGAAACGGTTGAACTTGGGCATTTCCCAATGCACAGGGTATGGGTGAATAGGAATGGATGGATGAATAGGCTCATTATAGATTTCATCATAGGTCAAGGAGTTACGAGAGCCAGAAACTGATGCTTCTAATGTCTACATCTTTTCCATCATCATCCTAATGAGGTCATTGGTGGGTTGTGAGGAATGGGTGCCTCCTACAGTAAAGGGAGGTTGATGATGGGTGTATGATGTGGATGGCATCCCAGTACATGAGGGGTGCCGAATATGAAAAATGTGAAGGGGGAATAGATACAGGTGGAATGTACCCTGAATAAGTGATAGACAAGATTGGGGGTTGTTGGTGATGTGTGTAAATAGGTGGGGTGGTCGCAATGACTCTCGTGGTAATGGGTGGTAGAGACTGAGGGATGGAAAGAACCAAGTTTTGGAATGGGGTGTGGGTTGCTGACACTAGAGGTGGTTGTGATGCAACTGGTATATACGAGGAAAAGGGGGTAGATGGGGCCATGTTCAAAGTGGTTGGTGAAGGAATAGATTGACACCACGGGTGTAATAGATGTCGTTGGGGTAACAATTATGGTAGAGGTGGGACCTAACTGAGAGACCACAGGGGGTAATGTGGATGAGGGCAGCACCGAGCTAGTGGTAGCTGACGTGGAAGTGGGTGCGAGGGCAGGAGGAATAGATACAGGCATGTCGCATACACTAGCTGTCCTGAGGAGTCTCGGGTAGATGAGTGGGAAAGATAGTATTGTAAGGCAACGGGATTCTGATCAAGGAGTCTTGTGAACTCCTCATCACCGGTAGAAATGGTGATAGGCTGAGTTGGATCCATAGGTGACAGGATGGATGGGTGGTGATGGACTAGGTGGGAGTGGCTGACGGCTGGCATGAAATACAAGGGCGTTAGTTTGGCTGCGAGTCAACACCATGTGAATTAGTGTTGACCTGGTAAAACTGTATTCTGTAAATGACACAAAAAACAACAAAAGCAGAGAAGGATGAAGTCTGGGGGGTAAATCTGGTCAGTATTTTGATTAAAAATCAAACACAACAACTGACGATGGTCACAGTTGATGACTCGATGACGGTTACAGGGGAACCGATGATGGTTATGATAACTGATACCGGTCACTATGGGAAATACCAGTTTCAGCAAATGAAATAGAATTGATGAAATTGAAATGGGGAAACTGTATCTGACAGAGATATCAGAATGTTGGGGATATGATGGTGTCCTGAGGACCAAAAATAGAAAAAAAAGGTGATGAAGGTTGTTTCAGGTAAAATAACCAAAAGAGCTAGAAGCTGACACCGGTTAGGTAAACCGATGACGGTCAGATGTAAACCGATGATGGTCACTGGACCACGCTGGTTACTATGAAATTAGAAGAAATGAAGAAAAATGGATTTTTGGTGAATTAAACTAGATGAAGGATCAACCCAAAAATCTGAGAATGATAAGATGAGGTCCTGACACACTCAGAAACAGTCAGAATACTCCAACTATGATGGGGAGTGTGAAAGGAAGAAGAAAATGAAGAAACGTAATCCTCACAACTCAAAATGTAAGTCAAGAACAAAGCTAAGAAAAACACGTAATCCTAAAAGTGAATTTATGTTTGTTTTAGCTTATGCTATTTAAGACTGACTTGTGAATTTAGAACAAATTTTTTGGTTGGGAAGGCATCCTATGAAGAAGGAAATCTAAAGGTGAGGTTTTAGGTTATGTTATGGTGGGGGCGGTCCTTTCTCTGAGGTGATGACTGGATAGAGATAACTAGTTGGGTGCCCATTGTCAATCCTCTGATCGTGTGATCATTGACAATCTTCTTCCTGGGTGGGATGTTGTTTAAGAAAATGTGTAAATTCAAATTTGTGCAGTTTGGCAAAGAGAGAGAAGAGAGAAAGTGCTTTCTACAGTTCAATTGTGTCAACCATCAGCTGGGCATGACTTCCAACATATAGGTTGCCCTCATTTTTAAATGTGAGCTAATAATGCAACATACAAGGATGAAATGCAACAAATTTTATAACCCAAATCGACAATTATATTCGATGAAGCAAATGATGAATAGGTCAAGAACATGTTCTTTCACTACTATGCAAATGCAAGAAGAAAGAATTGGTTTGTTTTAAGCACCAAATGAAAAATGTCATTTAGAAAATTAGAAGAAAAGAATATTACCAGGGAGAAGATTAAATGTGTATTTTTCAAAAGGAAAGAAACACACAAAAAGTTTCCCTATATGAAGAAAATGCAATGAACCCAAGAGAGGGTCCCACCGAGGCATGCCAAAATGTTTCGCCAACAAGTTGCGTATGTATGAGAAAAACAGATAGGGTAAGGGTGAGGAGGAATACCTGTGAATGAAGGTGGAAGGTAGAGTGCACACATTCTGATTTCCTGATCCAGTGCTGATTGTGAGAACTTCCTTTTTGCTAGGAGGAACTACCTGAAATACAAAACAAGACCACAAGAAGAATATTAAACAATATATGTCAGTGGACTGCCTAGTGCATATGCTAGATCCAGGAAGTGTGATACTTCCTAGATGGTTGTCAATCCACTGTTTAACACAACTTAATGCAAGAAATAATGTAAACCAATAATATCCTACTGTAGTTGATATGATTTAGGTGTCTCATTCAAGTACAATAAGAAAATCTAATCTAACAGGCTAGGTTATGATCATATTTGGAAGTCAGACAGGTAAATAAGGTGGTTGGGATAGGTCAGGGTCAAGTTTTGAGTGGTTTGGGTTATTTAGGTGAATGTTATGAGGTTGTTGTTACAGGTAGATTTACCAGATACAGAGACTGACGTCGGATTCTGGTATGACCGATGCTGGTTGAGAGGAAACCGACGATGGTTTAGGTTAACCAGCATCGGTAGGGTCAAGGTTGATAGATGACTCAATAAGGTTTGGTTTTGATGATTCTTATGTGATTGCACAAAGAATAGACAGAGAATGGTGAGGTTGATGACAATGTTGGGAATACTCAGAGATGTTTGGAGTCAGGTATGGAGGGCTGGGAGGTTGTAGGTGGTTAGGTGGAGGGATTGGCAGGAAGGTGAGAGGTGATGAGATGCAAAGGAGACTAGGACTCCCAAACAGAGATAAAGAAACTAATCTAAGTAAGTATGGAAAGATGTAGATCCAAATGTACTTACTTGTACTTGTAGACCTAGTGGTTGGATGGAGGTGATGGTTGATCATGGAACTAGTGGTCAGTGATGCGGCCATGCTTCCCTTAGAACGTTACCGTGAATTCTTTCCCTTCAGATCAGTGCTTGGTGCTGGTTCAGGATGTTCTGGATGTGCAAGAGTGCTCTGGTGTGTGCTTGCATATAGATCTCTCTTCTCCTAAAACTTGAATAATTCTTCCAACCTTTTAGAACAAGGTTACCAAAATGAATATATGGTAACCAATGATGGTTTAGGGTGACCGACGTCAGTTTAGGGTTGACCGGCGTCGGTTAAGGCGGGAAATCCTAGGTTTGCTAAAATAGACAGATCTTGGCTATCTTTTTGGGCCAGTTCTATCCATTGTTGCGGATCAAAATGGATATTTTCCACGTAAGTAAGTGTGCATGCGGTTAGAGGAAGAATAGGCATGTGAGTTTTAGGGTTAAACCAAGTCTTAGTTAGATTAAGTAAGTAGGTAAGTGGAGATTGAGTCCTAGTTAAAAGGAAACATGCTAAGAATAGGTCTATGATGAAGTGTCTAGGTGATGTGGTGAGGTGTCTAGGTGAGGTGGAAATTAATTTAATTAAGGTATTTAATTAATGGATATTGTGAGAATGGGCATTAATTTAATTGTAGGTAATTAAATTAACATACATGTGGGGTAAAGGGGGAGTGTGACCCAAATTTGGTGTATGATGGTTCTTGGACTTGAGGTTCCACTTAGTCAGTTAATGTTAATGTTTGTTGCATTTGGTTTGTTAGATGTTCTTTGTGATCTAGTTATTAAGTGGTTTAGAGATGTTGGTAAATGGGCAATTGATGTGTTTTCTTATTAAATTTGGTTAGCTTAAAAAATTTGTTATGTTGAATAACCTCTATCATGAATTTAGTGAATGAAAAACGATTTTTTACTTAGACTAGGTAGAGCTATGATTCTCAATGTTTAAATTTCCTTTAAATTATTGCCTAGAGTTTATGCAAAAATGAGTTGAGATGATTTCTTGTATTCTTTGATTTGTGTGTGGTTTGATTAAGATCAAGGTGTTTATTATGCGTAGAAATTGAGAGAGGGTCTATTTTATTTTCTTCCTTAGCCTTTCCTCCTTTTAAGATTTTTCTAATGAGATGCAAACCACTTACAACTATTGTAAATATCAGTAGGTTGAGCTTATTTCAGATCAAGATAATTCAAATCCACAATCTAAGGTTTTAATAAGTGGTTTGCCTAAACACACCAGCCCCTCTATAGGATAAAACTTGGTCATATAGTCTCCCGACCGAAGTTATGAGTCCAGAATATTCCATACCTTAAATCCTATTTTCGGTTAGGGTTCTAAAACGAGTAGGGTTAATTCCCTGTCTTCCTTTTAAGCCCGAGTGACAAGCTTGCATCAACACATTTATTTATTGTATTGATTAAAGGATTGAAAAAATAAGGGTTGGGACACTTACATTACATGGACTGTTTAGTGAACTCATAATACTTGGTGTGTTGTTTCCCAAACTATTAAAAATCCTAGGGACCTAATAATAAAGGGATAATAATGCCCCCATTAATTCCCTCCAATTTTATGGTTTTTGAAAGGTCAAACTATGATTTCCAGGGAGGAAAACAATTTCCCAATGGCTCACAATGAATCATGGAACAACAATTGAGGTGTTTGGAGCCTCAAAGCATATGAACATGACCGTCAAATTAGTTTCGTCTTATCTAAGAATTTCTTGAATCGTTTTGGTATAGTTATGGTCATGCCTTTTAAATAATTGTACGATTATCGATGAATGTTCTTTATTTTCACTAATTTTTCTAGATCTAATTCACTTCGTTGTTGTGACATGTTCTCAACTTTGTCCCTGATGACTTGTCTTCTAAATTACGATAAAATTTATCACTATAAAACCTTTAAGTCTTTAAAACATTCCAATTATTCTAATTTCACACACTCCTAGAATAATTAGGTCCAAAGGCGTGTTTCTACCCTGCACTCGACCTTCACGACGACGCCCAACTGCTTGAGGTGTTTGTCATAGTTTCACCGCCACCGACCTCCTTCCCGCTTGCATGTTTTTAGTCGGCCATAGACTGGCACGCATGTAGGCTTCAGAAACTTAGTTCGTTAACAAATCTGTTTCGTAGGATTTTTTCTGAAATGATCTGCTCATAGTAGTAAGAAATCACGGCTATTACTCAGTTTTAAAAAAATTGACATATATCTGGTGAAAAAATGCTTATGCAGAACTCTGAACAAACAACTATGTTTCAGTGTTTGGGAATATGTGTGAAGAATCAGCGTTTGGGCATACGAGCGAAGAAAATAACTGGAAAGAGAGATACATGTAAAGCAATATGCCTTTTTTACTCAATATTTATATTAAACAAGCAAAACAGCAACAATGTTCCTTTTGTAGGATCCTTCTTTACCCTTTAAACTTTAAAGTCTGTTTTGTGAACTCTATCAAATAAGATCTTTTTCTTTAGCCAAGAAATCTCTTCCTATTTAACGAGACTCTAGAGTTTATTGATGCATCATAATGTTTGATCCCAAATACTTAAAATAAAGCAATCAAAATTAGCTAGCTACACTTTCGAGGTTTAGATGTTAAGGTATTTGTTTCAAAAAAATTCTACTTTTCTTAGTCCTTCCATAAAGGATGGTATCGTTGAAAGGTAGAATTCCAATCTGTCTATCGATCTTCCATATGTTGCTTCGAAAATCATATTAGGTCTTCCATAAATATCATGTTCAAAAGGCTATAAAAGAAGATATGAAACAAGCGTTTGGTGTTCATATTTTATTTAGTTGTCTGCAACCTTCTAGCTGTCTCGCATTCAAAGCTTGACATTCTGTCCAGTTGCTATCCATGACAGAATCAAACATCTCAAAATGGTTCGTAAATGCATAAAATTTAAATGGTCTTTCTATTTAGCATAGGCACTCTGATATCTTCAATCATTTCAATAGCTTATCTGCTCACAAATAAAGTGATGTTATGAGATGCAGAAAATTCAGATAGCCTATTTTCAGGCTATGTCACCTAATAGTTAATATTGAAAACGTAGTTTGAATTATCTTACAGATCGTACTAAATGAATTAGGTTATTTCGAATTGAAAATAACAATATCTCTTAGTGAAGTTCATGAAAAACAAAAGAACTTAACCATATTGTATGATGGCTTGAAGAAAGTCATGAAGTCAACTTTAAAAGTTGTAGACACGAATAAGAGGAGAAGCATAAGGTTGATATAGGTAGGAGATTGAGTAAAGAATGTGCCGCAATGAATTTCAATGCATTCTGTAATTGTGATCTTTTATGTGACTCTGTAGAGAATTATCCTTTTTCACCACATATATGATATGTTAGTCTAATATAATACTTATACTGTCAATGTATCAAATATAAACAGAGTTCATACACGTGATGTATATCAGTGAGTGATGTTTTTCCAGCTTTAAGGTTCCGATTCATGCCATGAAAATATGTTTCAAAAGGACCCATCAGATGACTGTGACTTCATTTACTAATCATTTCATTGATCCTGAATTATAGGATTTTTTACAATTAAGCACCCTCACAAGCAAGATCAAAAAATAAAGCATTGCCTTTTACTCAGAATTAACTATTGGCTGAGAACTCAAAAAATTCTTAAGATTGAAATAGAACGTGTACAAATATTAAGGTGCATGGATCACATTGTATGGCCTATTCATGAGGTATTTCAAACTGTTTTGATTAAGAAAAGTATTAAAATCTAAACTAATTTATAATCATGCAATGTATGTTTCGGATCAAGGTAGCATTGACGGATTTGATTTTGCTCAGCCATTCGAATCCTTCTACCCTATGCAGAGGTAAGAGGCGTATTGCAGCCTCATAGAAAAAATGAGCGAGATAAAAATATCTTGAATAATATCCCATATTCGTGGTGGAATCAACTATGAAGGATTTACCAGTACCAATATAAACCATACCGGGATTGCGCATCACTTGTAAAGCCACGAAGCAGGAGCAGGTTAAAACAACTAGCATTCCAAAAAGGCACCATATATTAAACAAGACCCAGATATAGTAAACATCATAAAAGGTGGTGCTTTATGGGATGTTGATCTTGATTGAAATCCAATTAGGTTTTAGGAAGAAGTCGTGTAGACAACACCGTAAAAATGATGATTGATGTATAATAGAAATCAAATCACAATAAAATAACTTCTCCAATTGATCGGATGAGGTTCCATCGTAAATTCCCAAATGCCGTATTGAAAAGCGTGAAAGTATCGATTTATCTTTTCTGAGGAATTTTTATGTTTCAGATTAAGGTCTTATATCTAATTTGTCCCAGCATTCAATCCTTCTACCCTATAAGTAAATTTGAACAAAAACATATTTTGAATCTTCACCCCTATATCCATTGTTGTCTTCATTGCAAAGGCATCAA
This sequence comes from Taxus chinensis, assembly GCA_019776745.2. Lineage (NCBI taxonomy): Eukaryota > Viridiplantae > Streptophyta > Pinopsida > Cupressales > Taxaceae > Taxus > Taxus chinensis. The sequence goes on from CM034146.1 coordinate 676,673,377, forward strand.
AGTTTTTATGGCACTTGTTCTTTCTCCCTTTTATTCTATGAAATATAAATTTATAATGATTGATGTCTAATAGAAATCAAATCACAATAAAATAACTTCTCCATATTTCACCATTCCCAAATTCGTGTAAAGTGTGAAAGTATCCTTATCTTTTCTAATTATCTCTTATACTTGTGACATAAAATTTGAACAAACACATGAATCTTCTATATCCATTGTTGTCTCATCGAAGTTTTGATGGATTAAGCATCACACACATTTCAATTGTTTCTCCCTTTTATTCTATGAATATAAATTATAATCCTGTATGCCCAAATCCCTATTTCACCATTCAAATTCCGCCTCATTCAAATCCACCCATGACACAAATTCACACAAATTCTTGTCATTGTGGTAATTAAATCATTTACACTACATTAAATTAATAATAAAAAAATCCATATGCATGGAAACATATGGATTTATCACTGACCACAATCTAGATTTAGCCACTCAAATATGCAAGCCAAAATTTAAAACATTTATTATTGTTTCCACATAACAAACAAAAACATTCAACAAACAGTTCACCTCTCGGCATACACATGTAGGTTGCGTACATATAGTAATTATCTTGTGTGTATATCCTTGCATGAATTTGTTTCTTCCTGCCGTTGGTTTGTTCTTCCACTTCTCCATCTGATTTTTTATACTGCATTTTATTTAGGCTTTGCAGACTATTTCGTTTATATGCGGTGTTTTCCAAATTGTTTCACTTGGGAAGAGGTTTCAGCTAGCTGTTTTTGTTGAACATGTAGAATTGTGTCAAATTAGAATCATGTTTGTGCCTCAATGCAATTGTCTAAGGGCAGTATATTATGGAGGGTAAACAAGAGGAAGTCTTCCAACACTTTCCATGCACTCTTATCATATCATTTGCCTTAGTCTTAGTCTTGGGCGCACATTCCCCGCTCTTGAGTATGCACAACTTATTCACGCACCCACCTGCAACATATCCTACTTTTATTGTCAACTCTTGACACTGTTCAAAGAAATACCTTTTAAAAAGATGATATTTCTCATACGTACAAAATATGTATGCGTACTGAGGTCATGCGAACTGTTTGCAAAAAATGTAACCAAATTCACTCTGTCATTACTTGCCAATCAATTTCTAACTGGCGTCTTAATCCAGAAATTCAAAACATTCAAATTTAAACTATCTATGTCAACAATGTGTGCAATTTTGAAGCAACACACATGCTATTTGAGGTCTCCAACCCCTTGTAAGTTTCTTACAAAGCTGAATCTGACCAGAGTTGATAAGAGCAAACAAATACTTAGTTTTTTAGGGCATTCCCCATTTTTCAAATAAATATATAAAACCCTCAGAAATAAGCAAATTTATATTTGGCCATTAGATTTTCCTGGAGCTGATGCGAGCAAAACATGTTTGGTGTTATGCATGTTTTTAGTGTATTCAATAAAAAAATAGTTCCAAGCAATCCTTGTCTTCTTTGTTGTTGAACTTTTCATTTCTGCATGCCTTATACATTGAAAAAAAAATAAGTCCTGGAATTTCAAATTATCAGTGAAGGTAAAATCAAAATTTATTGATGACTTAGCTATGCAAAAGTACAAGGCATGTGGACTGGTTGCAGGATAAGTAATTTTCTTCACATCTTGACATTGTTCAAAGAAATGCCTTTTCCATATGCCTCCTCAAACTGACAACTTTACAACAGGGTATGGACATCCATCAAACAATAATAGAAAGTGTAGATTTCTCACACATACAAAATATGTACGCATACTAAACACATGTGAATGACTTACAAAAAATGTAAACAAATGCACTTAGTCATTACTTGGAAATCAATTTTTAACTAGCATGCCTGTGCACAAATTCAAGACATTCAAATTTAAATATCCCATGTCAACAATTTATATAATATTGAAGAAGCACACATGCTATTTGAGGTCTCCAAGCCCTAGCAAGTTTCACCCAATGCCGAATCTGAGTTGAGTTGATGAGAGCAAACAAATACTTAGTTTCTCACAACATTCCCTATTTCTGTAATAAATATGAAACACCCTAAGAAATAACCAAATTTATATTTGATCATAACATTTTCATCGAGCTGATGAGAGAAAAATATGTTTGGTGTTACGAATGTTTTTAGTCTATTGTATATAAAATTGCTTCAAGCAATCCTTGTCTTCTTTGCTCCTAAACGTTTCATGTCTGCATGGCTTATACACCACGTCTTACCTCTTTCTCATGCCTGCAAATTCCCAATTTTTAATAAGATTTGTTTACATAAGATAACTACATTTTATATTTTAACTACATATACATATAGATATATATACATAAAAAACATACCACCACATGTTAGTCAGAATCATAAAGAGCACAACACCTGAAAAACTTGTAAGCACAACGTACAAAAAATTGCTTTCAGAAACAATTGCTGACCGAGATATTGGTGCACAAGAAACCTGCCACATGCTACTAAAACTATCGTTGACCGTATGTAGCTGAAACTTTTGTCACCCTATATGTGGGCAACACAATGAAAATTAGAACAATCAAAACAAGCACTACAACAAGCAGCCATTGCAAGTGAAGATAACACCCACATCCTTGGCGACCAATTCTACACAACATACTATAACCCCACCCCCTTGGATAACGAGAACCACCAATGTAAACCACTCCCCCCTTCACATGTACGTAGCCAAAATTGTACAGAGTGCACACAAAAATGTATACGGTTTTCCAACTCTTTTTGATTTCTAAACTAACAAAAACCTACCCCACTAAAGCATCATCTTACCTAAACATGTTCAGTTCATTCAAAGAAATACCTAAAATATGAGGGTTTGTATTTGTTTACTTTACCTTTACTACATCGCTACACCTCTATGTATGATTCCAACATTTACCACAACCACCTATGTTTTCTACTAAACCCCACCCACAAACAACCTGCCTCAACAAATCACAAAAGAAAAGTGCTGTAAAGCACCCCTCATACCAATGTACGCCAACATAAATTACCATCCTCAAGTCATACACTATGCCACTTACCCTTATTTACATGACTACTCATACGTAACCCTGCCCATTTCCTTTACGAACACAAAAAGCTCTCAACCTTCATTATTAAATGCCATTTTAGTCCCCCCCATCTCAATTACAAACTTCGTGAAATAAATACGACTCATCAAACCAACTTACATATACTCAGCACAACCAAACTTAAATAACTGGACAACCCATTCCCATATTCCTTTTTTAAAATAAAATAACCCAATAAACATGATAAAAAAACCTCAATCACCTCTTGTATAAAAAACCTTGTACGCGTAAAATAAGTAACCCTCCTCATCGATAAATAACGTAAGCCCCACTGTACAAACTGCCCCTATTCAGGCCTATAACTATAAATAGTCATTCACCTACTCATGTTCATAAGTGAATATAAAAAATTATGCTCTTAAAGCAACAATAATGTACCTACAAAACCTAGAAAGAACATATGGACATGCATGTGTCTCTAAAATAGGAAATTGTGAAAAAAATGTAGTTGTATTTCATTTATTATTTTGTGTAGACACCTAAATTTAGTCATTCGGCATTTGATAATACGTTCCGCCCACAACCACCATCATCTTGCCCACTCGACATTTTATGTAACTTTACAAAATTCACTAGTTATTAAATACCGTTGTATTAGATGTGATTGCAAAGTGATATTACTCGTAGTTGTGGTACTCTAAAAGCCCTTTCCAGTTCCACCCCTACATAGGGTAGGTACAAATCCCAAATTTATTGTTGGAACATGTACCCCATGGGGAGCATTGTGAACACCTTCCTAAGTTATTTGCACCAACTCATAATTAGCATAAAAAATAATGTTTATTATTGAAAAAAAGTTAAAAAAAGAAGGTCATCATCAGATTTTCCGCGTGATCTTTAAAAATAAAAAAGGCAACCTGACACGTCCACGGAGGATTCCCGTGCCGGCCCCACCAACATGAAACAAGTTCCCTGTTTAGGTGGAAGCAAAGGTTGACCGGCAGCTGTCCGTTTGTTAATAAAGTAACCCGCTGTGCCACCGATTACCTTTCCTTTTCAACATTATTATTGCCCGGGGCCCCGCAGCCCCCTTCGCAAATTCAGCAGGTGGTCATATTATTCAGCGAACCGTGCCGCAACTCTCGCCGGCAAACCTTCCCCGCTTAATTTTAATGTTTTTAAAAGCCTGTTTTTTCCCATTTCTGTTTTTTAATCGAAAATAATAATCCCCGAGCCAGAGTACCTAGTGGCTAGTACCTACGCCTATAGGGACTCGAATCGGCGACCACCCGCAATACGAATTAAGCATATTCTCCGAGGCATATTCCACGTGGACAGTTAAAGCACCAATGGTGCAAACACCCGTGGAACAAACCGCAACAGCCCACGTTCTGTTTCTGTATCACGTTTTGCTTTAATTCTCTCTCCGCGAGATCTAACTCATGACAGAAACTTTTTTCCGTCCGTTGTCGTAGCTGGAATACGTTACGGAGCTCGGTTGCAGTGCAAAAAGCTTAAACAAAGATAATTTTTTCACATACATAGAGTCTATTGTCTTTCCGTTTATCAACAGATCTCATCGCGTTCTCCTTCAGAGCGAAGCATTGTTGCAGGCGTCCCTGTTAGTTGACGGGAAATCTTCGGCCTTTGCAAATGTGAGCAGCAGTTGCAGCAGCAGCAACAGCGGCAGCAGAAGAAGAAAAATGGTTCGGTAGACAATATTTTTTTTCAAAAAAGCCTTGCATATGTGTGTTTCTATGATATTATTTTTCATTTTTCGATCTTCAAATTTTTTTAAAGCATTGGTCCGGCTCACAAAAAATCAAAGGTGTCTGTGTCTGTGTCTTTAATTTTTTCCTGCTCAAATTTCATCCGCCTTTACGCTTTACAAAAGTTCGATCAGTTCATTTTTTTTTGGCTGTTTAGGTCCCATCTCTGTGAAGCTTTATTGACATTGGTAAAAGATAGCTGCACAAATTTTAGATAGCCGAAAGGGATTTTCTCATATAATTTGTGTGTTTTTGGATGTGTATACTTCCAAAGTTTGGTAGCTAAGCATTTTCTTTTCCGTGTCTGCTGGACTTTTTCGCCCTGTCATTTTACGGCCATTTTTTTCTTTGCTGTCTTTTCGTGTTGATTTTCCTTTCTGTGATGATGGAGCGGGGAATGTTAGGTTTCAAAGCTGGGTCAAAGTGGGAAAAAAAAACCGCATTTTTCTGCAAATTTAGGTTGATTAAGTTAGTAAATGTAAATTTTGAAAAGATACTGTAAGGTACTTTAAGTGTGCTCACATGTATGTTTTTCTGTTCATGGCTTGGCTTTATCCCCCAAACATTGACTGAGAAAATATTTTTGTTTTTTATCCTGATGGGATTGGTCTCTCACATCGATTGTTGTGTAACAGTATTAAAATGCATAAAATATCTGTAATTTGTCCATTCTAACCGTATTATTAATGTATATTGGTCATTTTTGTTTATTTTTATATATATTTTATTTATTTTTAATAATAAAATTGGAAAATAAATCAACTGTGCAATGTTGCGCAGTTTTAAGTTTTTAAAAAATAAACAAAGTATTTATTTTATCAAATTTATGTAAGATTAAAATTGATTTTTTATTTTTGTAGAAGTTTAAATTAATTATAATGTTTTAAATATTTATTATTATTATTATTTTTGATTTCAATTTTTTTGAATACTGCACCACATTTGTAATCTATTATTATCTCCATCAATAAAACTTCAACCTTAAAAACAATTTACAAACACACTATAACCCATTTTGTAGTAGTATTAATTTTAATTAAATTTAGTAAATATGTTTATTTTGGATTTATATATATATATCATAAATATATTTATTTGAAATATGTTGATATAATTTTAAGTTTTTAATATCATAATAATTAAAAAATTAGTTATATATATATATATATTTGTTAAAATTCTATTGTTTAGTGATATATGACATTAATTTAATTATATTATTGTATTGGTTTAAAAAATGTTGTTTTTATAAATAAATAGGTCACAAATTTTACCATATGGTTAAGTTATTACTATTTTCATTTTTTAATTAATTTTTTCAAGTGAGAAAAAACATATTTTAAATAATATTATTGAAATTACCCTTTAGAATTAAATGAACATCAAATTTAATGCTCAAAATAAAACTTACACTATCACACCATCTCATTCCATTATTTGTTATCAATATAAAATACATATTTCAATAATTCTTAAGAATATAAAATTTAATCTATTTAATACTTTTTATATTTAAATACCTTACAATTATTAAATAATTAATTTTTAAAATATTATTAAACTAATTATGTATTAAAATCATCTTTAAATAACTTAAATATATAATTAAAAATTCATAAAAATTAAGAAAATAAATAATCTGATTAGATTGAACTTTTATTCTTATTAAATATTTATAATTTAATTAACTTAAATTACTAAACTGATAACTTCTTTTGTTTACTTACTATTTCATTTTTATATATTTCTGTTTTACCTTGTTTTTCCCAACCAAAAAATAAAAATTCAAAATTCCGCCTTAGGAAATTTAATTTATATATATTCAAAAGCTAACCACAAGCTTTTTAACCAGCTATCCTCTCTTAGTTTTACTGTGTCACGAAGATTGATTGTATATTTGCAGGGGGTAGGGTATATGCGCTTACACCTAGCATTATCAAATGAATAGTTTCCCACAGGCCGTCAAATCAGATTTTGGTATTTGATGGAAATTATTAAAGTAATCCTCCTACCTAGAAGTCGGGAAAAAAAAAGTAGGAAGAGTTTTAATACCTTGGCTCTTTTATTTTTTTTCTTAAAATACTATAAAATTAGATGATAATGAGATTTTGATCCTCCTCATTTAACCATCAACACATATAGCATGCTGTCCCGTACACGAGACCAAGTTACACCTGTCACCGCTGCACTCCAAGAATTTGTCCTCGTCTATTTGGTGGCATAAAAACAATTATAACATGTCTCTTTACAGCATCATTTCAATTATCCAAAAAAGTCCACAATTCTTCGCAAAAGCCAACTAATATTCAACAATAATACACTAAATGCCATGTCCCACCAAGATTGCTCATATTTAAAACAAGATTAATGCCTTTTACGGAGTCGACCGCCAATAAACTTGTATTAATAAAATGACAACGGACGCCCCCACCAAGGAGTGTGTTCGGTTGTGTCTTCCATGGGCCGTTGTTTATCGTCTGAACTGGCTTTTTTTGATTTTGACTGGTTGGATGGCAATTTGTGTTTTGTCTGTGGCATACCAATTTATATGACAATGCTTTTGAACTGTCTAGTCTCAAGCTGCTTTGTTGACTCCACGGTGTTAGATTCCTTGCTCCTGTTCCAATTCTTTCCCCTGCTCAGTATCCCAATCACATATCTATATACAACTCATTTCCTGCATATACATAGATGTGGGGCCGTGGGCCTTATACCCATCAACTGCTTTGATGAAATTTTAGCATTGTAAGACGTGGGGCTTATACCCATTAGTTCAATTGATGAAAATTTAGCAGTATAAAACATTTAACTATAAAAAATAAAATTGTTTGTCTGTTCCATAAATGGGTATCCATCAGATTACTGTGTAGGGATTCTGAGATCAAGTATATATAATTGTTCCAGAGAAATGGCAAGTCCTGAGGAGACCATGGATTCGTCATCATGTATACCCATGAGAGGCAGCCTGAGCACAAGCAGCATGGACATGAGTAACAAGAACAGCCTCAGCAGCAGCACACTCACAGGTACAAACAGTGTCAAGAACAGCAATGACATGACTGATACCACAACCACAACTCTGAAGCTGGGTGAGTCCAACAGCAACAAAATAATCGAGAATCTCAAGAATGAGAAGGTGGAACATGGAAGCATGAGTGGGAAGAGCAGCATCAGCAGGGCCAGTTACAGCAGTGGTTTGAGTGACAGCAATGATAGCATATGCAGCAGTTTAAGCAGTGCAATCAACAAGCCTCACAAGGCAAATGATGCAAGATGGGAGGCAATTCAGCTTGTCAAAAGTAGAGATGCAGCAGTGGGTCTAAGTCATTTTAGGCTTCTCAAGCGTTTGGGATGTGGAGATATTGGCAGTGTGTATCTTGCAGAGTTGAGAGCTACTAATTGTTACTTTGCAATGAAGGTAATGGATAAGGGGTCTCTGGCAAGCAGAAAAAAATTGTTAAGGGCACAGACAGAGCGGGAGATTCTGGCTTCTCTAGATCATCCATTCCTGCCAACTCTGTATACCCATTTTGAAACTGATAAGTTTTCTTGCTTGGTTATGGAATTTTGCAGCGGGGGCGATCTCCATACTCTTAGACAGAAGCAGCCGAACAAGCATTTTTCTGAATCTGCTGCAAGGTAATTGTCACGCCCTCATTCTGTTCTGGGTATTAATCGTTAGCATAATAACATCGCAATAGTCGCTTTCATGTTTATTGGAGCTTAACATTGAACTTCTATTATGACCGAAACTAGGCTGTATATATCAAGTTCAACGCATTGTGCGCATTGTGTAATGAATAGTATATACTTTGATTTTTTCTGTTTTGTCAGGTTTTAAGGGTACCTATCTGATCTCATTACCCCTTTTTGATTAGTCGTTCGGTTTTTATTGAAATAGAATTTTCCTGTCAATCAAATAGCACTTAGTTTGTAGATAGGAACTTGTGGATGAAGTATATTAACCCCTCAAATTTAGCCTTTTGCCTGCCATTAATACGCCTTTCACCTTCCGTCCTGGGAAGGTCTTTGATGGCGTCCTTCAGGGCAATGCAATAATAACTTTCTCAGCAACAAAGCCCACGAAGCCAAACCAAAGGAACAAGCAGAATATATAGGTTTATAGCTTTTGGATGACGATAAATTCTGCAAACAATACCTGTAATGTTTGAAACTAGAGGTGTATAACCAAATTTCATGCTAAGGCAATTTGAGATAGGTTTACTTTTGTTTTATAAGAGACATCGGAGAGGGTCCTCTTCTATCTGACACAATTTTTTTTGCATTGATACTCGTGCCATGTGCTTCGCAATAAACGCTGAGAAGCTGGACTCAGAGGTGGTTGACAATGGATAATGAACAAAAAAACAATTGGCCTACACCTTCTGCCATTAAGCACACAACATCTAGATCCGACTCGTCGCATGCTTATGCGTGCAGCGAGGATCTAAGACATATCTTCTGGGGCTGTATGTTTGCAGGCAGTTTCTACTTAGTAAAGGTTAATGGTTCCAAGAAAGTCCATCCATTGGAGGTGAATCTTGGTTTTGGTGACAATCTGCTTGGTTATGGTGAGATATAATTATGACATATAAAGATTCTAGAAAATAAGGTTGTAGCATGGACTTCCATGGATTTTTGGATGGGTTGACTACTCAACTCAGTGCCAAGCTATTCTTTAGAAAAAGTTTAATGCCGATTTTGGCTATGGAGCCCGATCATAATTCTTGACCTTCTTACTCGTGTAGGAAGGGCCTATGATGCTTTCTTGTTAATGATATACAATACCTTCTTTTGTATAAATATAAGATTGTTTTCTTCCAAAAATAACGTACTGCCTGAGAGTATTGGGATGGGTGCTTGTTCATCGCCACAACACTTCGCTTTCTTAGATATAGGGCCTGTGAAAGCTATATTGGACTCCAAGGACTCATAGATGTGTGGCTTGATTATTGATATGTTTACTGGAAAAGGTCCAAAATTGAATGAATATTTTATAAACTGTCCAATTTTGGCCGGTATCAATTTATTGAATGAATGTCGACTATGGAGTAATTAAAAAGGTTAGGGTGTAAAAACAATCAAGAAAAATTCAAACTCACATTTGTAGATGAAGGCCGGGATATTGTCCTGGACAAATTTGGCGGAATGGAAATTCCCATCCTTGACAACTAAACCTAAGAATTCTGTATAGCTTTTACAATTTCAAATATCCCCAACTTATTGAAGTGGACATGTATAACCATCCTTAATACATACCAAGAGTCATGGCTAGTAAGAAAAAGTTCTACCAGACTCCAAGAACTAATAGATGCATTATTTGATATTTTTGGTGAAACCGGCAAGCAAGAAAAAAGCAAAAAAACAGTATGGACTTGTTGAAGATAATTCAAAGTTATGTGATATTATGGCTATTTTGCTCCAATCTATGTCAACATTGGAGATATTAAAAATACTAGTGCCCAAAAACAGGCAACGAAAAATCAAATTAGCTTCCAACTATAATGATCCTAATCAATTCGGACATATGTATGTCCTTCCTTACTGTGCCCTGTAGGACATGGCCAAGGGAAATCAATCCATCCTGCATTAGGTTGCAAGGCTAAAAGTCCAAGCGTCAGTAAAGGAAGATAAGGCCTAGCTGATATTGTTATAATCTTAGACACAATAGATTGCACTACTGAAACAAATCAAGGCCTTCTATTTATGATATGTATTTTACTATTTTTATGGTTAGTTAAAATGGCCTTTTTGTCCTGTAATTATGTGAAGTGGTGTTTTTATAATGACATCAGGGAAGGTAGTGGAAGATTGTAATGTCGTGAGTGTGTTCATTTTTTAATAATCAACATAATAAAAATATATTATAAAATAATATAAAATAGAGCCAATAAAATGTAGAGAAAAATTAGACATATAAATATAAATAACAAATGAAATCAAATAAATATAAGGAAAAAAAAGCAAAAAGAAACAAAAAAAAATAGAGAAGAAGAAATGCTGAAAAAATAAGAAGTGGTAAAGAAATAAGAAGTAAGAACCAAAACCCTAAGTTTTAAAATTTCTTATTACTAAAATAAAAAATCTTAAATCTTTAAAATTAGATGAATATATTAGATATTGGATTTCACAATTGAAATGAATATGTTAAAAATAGTTTAATAAATAAATATTCCACCTATAAATGTTTTTCTTCCTTATATTCTATAACATGGAGATAAGATTATGGATATATATAAAATATCTGTACTAGTTTTATAAAGGATGCAATATTGTTTAGTCAGTATATTTTAAGGAGGGTTGAGACTCTCGAGAGGCATTTACCTCGTTTTGAATGGATGAACAGCATACTTTTTGTTCTTTTGGTCAGCAAGGAAACATTGTATTTCATTTCTGATGTCATTAGCTGCTGTAGTCAAGGTGGGGGTCCAATGAAGGACTGCCTGCTGCAACCTTCCCACACACATCCCCAAATATAACAGCTTATGCAGTAAAATCAGTCTACAACAGAGGAAAGGAAGCATTTGGACACACCAAAATCACACAATTTTTCTTCTTATTAACAACAATCTTTTTTTACAACCAGCAGGATTATGCTCCCAGCTGTTACAACTCAGTCAGAACTCTTGCTTTCACTCTCTTATGCTGTCTTCTCTTACACACACCTCTTCTGCCGTCTCTTTCACTCATTCTTCTAATCTGTTCCTCTTTCATGAGGATTCCTCCTCCACACTTGGCCTGATTCATTTCAAGCTTGAGCCTATCAAGTCTTCTTTCATTCACACTTTTTCTGCTCACAATGGTATCTGGTTGCCCACAAAGTAAATCCTCCTCCTCACCAACTTCTACGTATTTCTCCAAGGAAAGATTTCCTCCTCCTTCGTTCCATACTTCCCCAATGGAAGTCTTATCAAGATTAAAATAAAATACTGTACATATTCTCCTTCTTCAGGCTCATTCACCATCTGTAGATTTCCTAGCTTACACCAGCTATTCCATATCTTCTTCGAGGAGAAGATGATCTTCCCCTGCGTCCTCTTCAATGAGGATCTCTATGGGCTGAGCACAACCTCCATTCCCCTCTCTGTTTCTCCTTAGAAGAATCATGGGTTGCTCTTCTGGAAACAACTTCTCTCCATTTCCTTTCAAGGCAATTTACTTCTCCTCGAGCCTCAGACACAAGCTTCTTCAACCATTTAGCATGGTCTCTTGCTTGCACTACTCTTTCCATCATATTGGTGACCATCTGGTCCCAACTTATTACTTTCTCTTGACCTTTCTTTTTCTTCTCTGTCGGAGTTCCCTCCAAGCTTCAGCTGCACCACTACCTAACTTTGTGCAGGCGTATTTAACCCGTTTGGGGTCTTCTATTCTCCTCTCCGTGAAGCACTGTTCCATCTTCAGCACCCAACTCCTCAACCACTCCGGATTTTCTCTTCTTGAGAACATAGGTGTCTCTGCTTCGTGCTTTTCTTCTCTATGATATAGAGAATATTCTCAAAACCATTTCCTTCAAGTCTCATGACCTCCATAAGCTTTTTCATTTGCTTTTTCATTCTTTGTTGCTCCATCTCTCCTTCCTTCTACATGTCCCTAAACCTCAAGGCTGAAACTCTCTTACTTTGAAGATATTTGATCTGCCATCTATCAATTTCTTCAATCATTCTGAGCTATTCTATACTCTCCTCAATAACAGCTAAGGCTGTCCCACAAGGTCTCTATGATACCAAGTGATGCAGACACTCCTTTACCTCATACTTGCAACTTGTTGTATCTCACAGATAGCACAAATACACATACAACAGACAAAAAGCTCAGAAGCACCGAAACATCCCTGGGGGTCCCGTATCCATGGGGAAACGTTTCTGAAACGTGAAATGCATACGAAATGTGTCAAACGTTTCCGGAAACGTCCCAGCCGTTTCCGCTGATTTTTTCCAATTTTTAAGCATCAAAACTTAAAAAAAAATAAAAAATAACAACATTTAATACACCTGACTCTAATCTACCTACCTAGACTTGGTAAAGACACTTCCTAAAAGCTATATAATGACCTCTTGGGTCCATTCTAAATCACACTCTCATTTTTTCTTTTGCTAAATTCAGTTTTCACTAAATTAACATTTAGCATTGTGAAGAGCAAAGAGACATCAAGGAGCAGCTTGAAGGAAGAGACAAAATATTTTGAGTGCTTTATCATTTATCTCTTATGGTCTACAAATTTACAATTATAAAATGAGTATTATGCACATATATATATATATATATATATTTTTTTTTTAATTTTTTTTTTTTTTAATAATATATTGTACGGACATTTCCGGTAACGTTTCGCATCCAAGGTTTTTTGAAAATTGCCGTTTCCGTTTCCGTTTCCGTTTCCGTGCAACATAGACAAAAAGTATATGGCATGAATAACTTACAGCAGAGAAAAAATTATACTTTAGCAAAACACAGCCGAAAACTAAAAGGAAAAGAAAATGACACTAAACAGCTAATCAGAATGATTCACAGCGAGTCTCTTCATCATTTTCTAGAACCACCATTTTACATGGTTTGTTCATTCGCCTCTAATCTCCCAAAACTAACCTAACACGAGTTTCTATTAACAACCTAAAAGGTAACAACAAGCAAAAACTCCCATCTTGACTTTCCAATTCTAAAAATATTTAATCAACTATAGTTGTTCCCCAAATTCCACAAAAACTCAGATCGGTTAGAGAAAACTACTATTATTAGAAATACAGACTCCTAAATAACCCGCCTGATACGGTCAAGGTAGAGGGTCTTGAGCTATCAAGAGCCCCACCTTGCAATCCTAAGTTAACGCAACAGAAATCAACACACAACAAAATTATTAATTGATCCTCAAGCCTCAACTGGGCGTTACAATACAATTGATAACCTCAAAGGGCTGTACATACTTATGTGCAGACTCTGCACTTACAAATGTGCTCAAATAGAGCTTCTTTTCTCTCCCTAAAACCTTATCACCTGTACTTCTACATCCCCCTTCCACTTCTACTCTCCTGTCCTTTATTTATAGTATTCTACCAAAGGAAGACTATAACAGCTTCTATTAATAGGAGAACAAACTCCTAAAATTCCTCAACTGTTCTTGACTTTCTCTAACATCTATTAGTAGGAGAACAAACTCTTAAAATCTCTCAATTGTTCGACTTTCTCTAACTTCTATCAATAGGAGAACAAACTCTTAAAATCTCTCAACTATTCTTGACTTTCTCACACAACAACCGATGCATATTTTCTAATATGAAAACTAATTCCTTACACTTTCTCAGCTATTTTTAGGGATGCAAGATTGCCTTCAAGGATGAGATGCTCCTGCATCAAACATCCTAGCTGGAAAAACTGTGTTTGATCACCAAGGCTTCCCTTTCCAATGAGCCAAATACCTCTGCATGCTGCAGATCTTATTTCTTCTTTTCCAACTCTTTGTTGGTCTCTGAACTTCTCTCCGTCACTCTGTATCTCTTTCTCCATTTCTTGGTCCTTACTTCGTCATAAACTATCCTGCTCCACCCAATGGGTTCTTACTCGTTAATCTCGGTGTTGTGGGCTTTATTCCACCATAGTTCTTCAAAATATCTATGTTCTTCCCTTCCCATCTTCTTGTGGGGTAAAACCCACCTTCGTCCGATCACCTCCACCAAGATGCTCTTTCTTGCATCTTGCTTTCTCTAGTGGGCTTGTACCCACTACCATCCAACCACCTCCTCCTAAAGCCCTGTCGGCTTTGTTCAATCATTATCCAACTTGTTGGATTTTACGACTCTTCTTTTCTCATGGCTGCTAACTCTTCCTGTTCTCTTGTTGTCCTCATTGCTATGTCAAGAAACTCCTCTATCTCTACCGCAACATCATCTTCTGTGCTATTTACAGCCTTCAATGTGTCTTCAAAAAGATCATCTCCTTGTGGAATGTTGTTGAAACTAGGCTCTTATCATCCTCTTTATCTTCTTCACCATGTGCTTCTAAAGCTTGTAGAAGCATCTCCTCCATCACATCATCTTCAAACTGCATCTTTGCTGCAACCTAATACTCTTCATCGCATACTTGGGCTGGTAACAAACTCAGCTGTTCCATCTCATCCTTGTCCTTTTCTATGCTCAAACTCTTTACATCAACTATGGGTTGACTGCAATCTTCTTTCTTCACCTCATCCATGCCATGTGCAAAGAACCTTGCACTCTTCTTGTCCATATGAGAACAATGCGTACCTTGACCCATAAGAGTTTCTTCACCAATACCTATCTGAGCTGCTCCCACATGTGCAACATTACTTGCATCCTTCAATTTTCTTGGTAGAAACATGTCCACCATCTCTATCTTCTTGTTTGCTTCTATGCCACATGAGTGACTTTCTTTATCTTGCCAATCTCTTCCACTTGCCCTTGTGAGAGTCTTCTCTCCCACCTCTAGCTGCTGCAAATGAACTCCCTCTTGTATGTCCTCTTGAAACATTCTTGTACCATCAAATTCCCACTCTCTCGTCTCCATAATGACTTGAAAACTATCCTCTTCTGCTGCCACATCCGTACCAACCAGCTCTCCAACTGTTTTTGCAACATTCCCATCTTGTTTTACCTCTTCGCTTTGCTTATCATACATACGAGCATGTTGTACTGAACCACACTTTCCTTTTCTTTGCATTCTTTACGTTTGCTGGACCTGCACATTGAACAAACACATTAAGGGAATCAAGAATTCCCACAAACACTTTTTCCAACTATTCATCATGCCTCATAGAAATGATATCCAACTCTTCTCCATTGCTTACATTCTGCTCACAACTTGTGCTCACACGGTGGACTCCAAAAGACCCATTCTCAACCACCTCCATGGCTGTTCTTTCCTCCTTTCTGTTTTCTTCCTCTTCATATGCATGGTCTTCAACCACACTCAACTCATGTGCACTAATGTGCACTTTAGCCACCTCCATTGTTTCCTCCATGGAAACCTGAAACTCTTTTTTGCTGTCCTCAGCGCTTCTTCCCTGCAAAAGAGAAATATGAAATTCTTTATCTTTATCTTCAATGAAAACTTAGCCTCTTCCCACTCATGGGATTCCACAAACTCTTTCCCATCATCAAATAATGGGTCTCCTTCTGGTTCATAATCTATCGCCTCTACATCCTCTTTCATTGAGATCCACCCTTCTTCTATGGGCCGCTTGCAAACCTCTTTCTCTTTGCTGTTCTGCAAATCAGATTTGGGCTACTCACATAAAAATCGCACTCTCTTGTTGTCTTTCAAGACAATCTTCTCCTCACTCATATCCTTCGCCTTGCTATTTCTTGGAATAGCTTTGAGCTGCTCACATGGCAACTTCCCTCTCCTATTACCTTTCACGGCAATCTTCTTCCTTCCTCTCTCAAGTCTCAAGACATGAAACTTCTTCAATCACTCTCCTTCTATTCTTGGGTGCAAAATTAGCCCCATCAACTTGGAAACCGTATGTTCCCAACTTTTCACCTCCGTCTTTCCCTTACTTTGTCTCCTCCCTTGGAGATGTCTCCAATAAATAGTTACAACTCCATATAGTCTCTTACATGCAACCGCTACCCTTTTGGGGTCTTCAATATTCTCCTCCTCAAAAAGAACTTCTAACTCAACTATCCATTTCATGAGCTCATTTGGGCTCTCTTTACCACTAAACAAAACAACACTGCAAGTGGGCTTACCTCTTTCCTTCACCTTGGGGTCTGCTAGTCTCTTTGCTTTGCTAGCTTGTCCTCTCTCCAAGACATGTGACTTTGCTTCTAGGGATAACAACATCTATATCATGTCTTCTTCTTCACTTATTGCTGCAACATCTTCACTTTGCGCATCTCCCATCATGTCCAATCTTTCTTGGACTTCCTTCAACATCTCAGCCAAGACTTCAACTTGTGGTGCTCCTCCCTTCTTGTGTTCCATATCTTCAACAAGAAGACTTCTCTTTCACATCCTGCAATAAACTCAAATAAGAGCCTCTCTTTCGTTTTCTATACTTGTAGGACTTCTCACACACCTACAACAAACCTATCCTCTTTTCCATGTAAGCTTCTTTTTCATAACTTGCAACTATCTCCACCAGACGTCTTTTCCACAGCCTGTAATGGACTCATACAAGAGCCTTGCACACTCAACCCAAAAAGGAAAGACCTTGCTCTGATGCCAATCGATGCAATCAAGGTAGAGGGTCTCGAGCTAACAAGAGCCCCACCTTGCAGCCCTAGGGTTAACACAGCAGAAATCAACACAAAACATAATTATTAATTGATCCTCTAGTCTCAACAAGGTGTTATAATACATTTGATAGACTCTGCACTTATGAATGTGCTCAAACAAAATTTCTTCTCTCCCTCAAACCTTCTCACCTATACTTCTACAATCCCCTTTCCTCTTCTACTTTGCTGTCCTTTAGATATGCTATTCTACCAAAGGAAGACTATAACAACCTCTATTAATAAGAGAGCAAACTCTTAAAATCTCTCAACTGTTCTCGACTTTCTCTAACTTCTATTTATAGGAGAACAAACTCCTAAAATCTCTCAATTACTTTTAACTTTCTCTTATTTCTATCAATAGGAGAACAAACCCCTAAAATCTCTCAACTATTCTTGACTTTTTGACACAACAACCAACACCTATATTCTCTTATCTGAAAACTAATTCCCTACACTTTGTCAACTATTGTTGGGGATGCAAGATTGCCTTCAAGGCTGAGATGCTCCTGCATAACCGCCACAACAATTACAACACCTGTATTCTCTCTTCAGCAAACTAATTCCCTACACTTTTTCAAGTACTTGGAATGATGCAACAATTGACTCTGCCAAATGTCCCTTTGTTTCAGCTCCTGTATCATTCTCCCCTCGCTAAAAAACAAATTGAGCCTTCTAGCTCAATGCCATGCTGTTCTTCTCTTGTGATTCATCTCTACTAAAGTATGCTTATGAGAGTCTGATCTACCACTTCATGCTGCTGCAAATGGGTCTGAACTTGCACTTCCTCCATCATCTTTTCTTTTTTAGATCCCCTAGAAGCCTCTTCATCATGTGCATTCAGATGCACTCTCTCCTCTTTCTCTCCTATGTCCTTTGAAGGACGCACTTCAACTCATGCTCTTCTTCCACACAATTCTCAGCAGGTAGTCCTTCACCAAACCGCCATCTTTGATTGCATCATCACCCTAGGATGCATTCTATGTGGTGTGTTCAAATCTCAAAGAAAACATCTTTCCTCCATTATCAATGGGAAAATTCAATGCTATTTTCAGTGAAAGGGAACACTTATTGGGTTGATGGAGATGGTTGTGTTTCATTCTGGCCTGGGAAAATTAGCAGAAACTTTGAATTCTTGGTCACATATTTTATTTTTATGGTGTTCCCATTCTGAAATGTGCACCTCCATATTGGAAATGTTCTAGCTTAGCTGATCTGTTGGGTAGATAATTAATTAGCTTTATCAATCAATTTGAACCTAGGTGTGTATGCCATCCATTTTGAGTGAATGAATTAAAATGTTCCTCAACATAGTCACAAAATTTGGAATCGGGAAAATTTAGGTGAGCTGATTTTGGACTCCAACTCGGCATTTAAATATATACATATGTATATGTGTGTGTATATATATTATTATATATAAAGAATTGTTTCCTTACGAGAGTTTTTGCAGACGCACAAGTTGAGCCTCCAGACTTGTCCAGGCTGTCGCAAGTCTTATAACTATCCAGGCCCAGACCAATTGGATCGAGGCTGTTGCCGAGTCTTATAACCATGCGAGTCCAGCCTAATTTGTCTATCAATCAATATTCATTCATAATTTGATGAAGAGGCGCTACTTAAAGATGATCTTTTCTTGGGGCAATTGAGGGAGGCAATGGGCCTTTTGTAGGAGTAAGGAAAAAATATATTGTTTATTGAATTCTGATGGACAAAAGGAGAGCTGTGAATTATAACTATGATAAAGCAAGGGCTTGAATTTTCTGGCAAACGGAAAACCAGTATGCACCAAAAATTAATATGAATTAGAGTAGGATGGGATCAAGCCCTCTTAGAGTACGTCCAGAAACCAAGATGTATCTATAGACTTCTTTAGTAAATCCATATTGTTACCATTGATGCGAAGGAAACAGGGAAGTGGACGCTAGGATCAATTGTCATAACTCAGCAGTGACAAACACAAACAATCCACATTGAGAAGAATGTTGAGAAAGCAGAATAAAATTTAACAAAGGAATGTTGGATTGCAATCAGTTTCAGATGACTATAGAAATCGTTATGTTCTATTACCTGGCCATTGATGTTACAGGTTATAACTTGTTTCAATTGAACTGATAAGTGATAAGCATCAGTTTCACATGACAATAGAAAGTGTTATGTTCTATTACCTGGGCATTGATTTTACAGGCTATAACTTGTTACAGTTGCACTGATAAGTGATAACATATAAGCATAGATAACATTATACTACAGGCTTGATTCAACTACACGCTAAAAAGTCAGGAAAATTACTCTTAGGTGGGAGTCATTCTTAAGCTTTTGGTACTGGTTAGGCTCTTTTTATGGGGAAAATTATAGCTCTTATACTGTCTCTTGTTTCTGTTTAGTAAACCCTGTACCGTAAATGAGCTGTAATTTCAAATTATAGATGGAGAACAAATTCTAAAGTTTTCCTACAATTGCATCCTTCACAGCTATAGTTGTAACTAGATGAAATTTGACTTCAATATTCTGGTGCCAAAATTACACCGTTCATTAGGAATCAATCACTCTCTTTGAGCTTGTAAGGAAAGTTTTATATTTCAATTGCTGACATAAACCAGGAGGAATAAAACTGCGCTGCCTGATTTTTATGGGCCTTTAACAAAGTGTCAGATTTTGTACTTTAGGTACCAAAGGCCTCGGAGCTTTCATGGCCACTATCAAAGAGGGAACTTGTAAGAGTTCGTGCAAAACATCAAATTTGAAGAGTTTTAGAAGGTACAGGGCAAAGATTATAAACTTCACAATGCATGAAATAGCCTGCACTATCATTCAACAAAGAGATGCCATGAACTGGCTAGGAACTCCCGAGAAAGGTGCAAAAATACGTTATTTTTTATAGGAGACGTGTGATGTGTGAAAATTATATTTGATGAATAATTACAAGAAACCTGAATGGACACATCTTTTCCTCAACCAGAATTAACTGGTGAAGAACTACCTTCAGACTAGTGAAAAATACTTTCCTGGCAGTTCTTTAGTATTCTTATATTTTAACATTTAAGGCATAGATATCAGGTTGTACCAAAAGACTTAAAGATCACTTTCATATTAGAATAGGGGCGAGGACTTTCAATGCAATGCCTGAGGCAATCTAAGCTTGTTAAAGAGCATTTTGGATAAATCCACCGAAATAGATTTTTTCCAGTGGAAAGAGTGAGCTTTGTTGATTTGCAGTCCGATCTCCTGACACAGGCTTATAAACTTAGGTTCTAATGCTATATGTAAAGGCGAGGCAAGTATATTGACCCCGTCTCTTTTACACAACTTTGCCTAAAAGAGAAAAATTGGACCGCATCCTGAACATCCATATTACATAGTATGGCTCTCCTTGGTACCAGCTTGGACCACAAGATGTTAGTGTTCAAGAATAATGAAAGAAACACGAGCATGTGTCACTGCCCCACACATCACACACTGTGGAGCAGTACTGATTGTGGAGCATGTGTACTGCTCCACTATCAGTAGAAAGGCAAAACCCAAAAATAAACCCTAGTACATATCACAAACCCTAATCCGCCTGTATCTTTGGACTTAACATGAGCAACGTGGATCTAAAAACCAAAGATAGAAATTCAATTACCACTTTTTCTGTTTGTAAAATTGCATAACCATATGTTGGAAGGATATGTCCATTTGCATCGGGTAAAGCAAATAATTTGTCTTGCAGATTCCTATCTTTGATCATATATGAATTTTATTAATTTTGTTTTTGGTATAATTTTTGTTAATGATGCAAATTGTTACAGTACTTGAAAGTATCTGTAGAATATTATTTCGAAGAGTTTCCTTGATGTGTAATTTATCTTTAAGAGCTGTTGCTGCATAGCTAAATAACCTATTTCACCCTGTATTTAAGAGTGCACAGTAAGTAGTGGTCTGTGACACTTTCGGACATTTTCTTTCACAAAGATTGATTCCATTTTCCAGGATGGGAGTCTCACTCTGGATTCCTTGCAGGTTTTATGCATCAGAAGTACTTCTTTCTCTCGAGTACCTGCACATGTTGGGAGTTGTTTACAGAGATTTGAAGCCAGAAAATGTTCTAGTCAGAGAGGAAGGCCATATTATGCTTTCGGACTTTGATCTATCACTGAGGTGTGTTGTCAGTCCGACTCTAGTGAAGTCATCCACAGACTTCGATCCTTCACGCAGAATCCCTGCTTACTGTATTCAACCAGCTTGCATTGAGCCATCATGTGTGACACCTGCTTGCATTCAGCCTTCATGTTTTGTCCCACGGTTTTTACCTCAAAGGTCCAAGAAGAACAGAAAGCCAAAGAACGAGATAGGCCACTCAATCAATCATCCACCAGAATTAATGGCCGAGCCTACCAGTGCCCGGTCAATGTCATTTGTCGGTACTCATGAATATCTAGCTCCTGAGATTATTAAAGGGGAGGGCCATGGGAGTGCTGTTGACTGGTGGACATTTGGGATATTCTTGTATGAGTTGCTTCATGGAAAGACACCATTCAAGGGATCAAGCAATAGGTCCACTTTATACAATGTAGTTGGGAATCCACTCAAGTTCCCTGACATGCCCAGTGTTAGTTTTGCAGCGAAGGATTTGATCAGAGGTTTACTTGTCAAAGATCCACAACACAGGTTAGCTTATAAGAGGGGTGCTACAGAAATCAAACAACATCCATTCTTTGAAGGTGTCAATTGGGCCCTTATTCGCAGTACAACTCCACCTGAAATCCCCAAACCCATTGACTTCGACTTCAATGTAAACAGAACCATGCCTAGCACTAATTCTGCCCAGAAGAAAGTGGTAAATTCAGATGCCAATTCTTCTAGCTCATATCTTGATTTTGATTTTTTCTAATAAGCCGGATATGGATCAAGTCATCTGCTATGTGCATTGCTATTGATTGAATGCACAGTAAATACTTTGGAAAACCCTCTTGAAAAGCTTGGCCTTCTTCCCGGCCACCATTACACTTGTATTTGTGATTACAAATCCAACAGCTATAGCTCCAAATGAAGCAGGCAATGGTTCACCCATCTTATAGAGTGGACATATAGTCACATTATCATAGCCAAGTGTAAATTATATATCCTTCAGACACATTTATCAATAGCTTTTTTTTTGGGAGTGCTGGTAGAAATGTTTCTCATATGTAATCTTATTTGCCCTTAGCAATGGGTGTGCTGGTTTATGAATGGCTATGCATGGAAATATTACGATTTTCTCAATTAAACAGGCAAATGGTTCACCCATCTTATAGAGTGAACATATAGGCAAATTACCATAGCCAAGCGTATTATATACCACAGTAAACAATATCATCTCTGTTTTTTACTTGTGGGGAATGTTGGCAGAAATGTTTTTCATATGTATTCTTATAATTTGCGCTTACCAACAGGTATGCTGGTTTATGAATGCCTATGCATTTAAATATTATAATTTTATCAATGGAAAGAAATGAAAAAGCAAAATGATGTCACTTTACGGGTACATTTGAAGCAAAAGGTATTGAAGGCTTCAGCTCTGAGCTAACGATAGCGCATTCTGTTATTTTTGATAAGCATGAAAAATGTATTTGGGATTTTAGATTTTAGGTCAGAAAAGCAACTTCTTTTCTCTTCTTAAGCATGTCTGTCTTTGTAAAAACTTGTTTTCAGTGGAAGGTATCCAGAAATGATGTTGGCTTTCGGATGGATGTGTCAATGTGAAGGAGTGACTTCCTTCCAAATGAGGGTGTGCTTTATCCATGTGAATATTACTTGATGCACCGAGTGCCAAGTAGATTATTATGTGTCTATGATAGGCGGGTTCTTTTGTGAACCACTATTCATGAAATATGGCACAATGTAAATTGACATGAAATGAAAAAATTCATCACATATTTTGATCATTGGAGAACACCTCTGTAAATAAAACACAACAATATTTTGATTTTGGTCTTCCTTATTGTTTAGATGTGCCATCTATCAAATGCTGCATCCATAAGTCTCTCTTGTGTGGTTCCTTCGGCTTAAAAACTAACAGTTGTCCTCTCCTACAAGTTTTTGAACACCATAATAAGTATTTTTAATAAATCAAGAGAGATTATCACTATCACCAATAGCGAATGATGATGTCAGCTTCTACCCCAATTCTATGACGACTACAAAATACACGTGGTTTTATTATAGAAGGATCATATGACACTAGCATCATACACAATCCATACACAAGAACATATAACATACATAGAATTCCAATACTTAGCTAGTGAAATAATACAACTTACATGATTCATACGATCTTTATTATGCATAAAACAATTCTGGTCATAGGATTGGTTCACATGATGGACTTTCATACATGATTCATACCATCTTTATTGTACATAAGACAATTCCATTCATAGGATTAATTCACATCATGGATTTCCATTGTTTACGAAGCCATCAACAAATAGTAAATACAAAGGTTTCAATCAACTTCACAGAGGTATGTCGTTAAGTTTATCTTGATAAATTCAACCAAAATATATGTTATATAGTAATCACAAAACTTCATTAATTATTTTCTTCTCAACCTACTAGGGTTCATGCTAGGATTCAACTTAGAGAACTATAAAACCACTTAGTAGTACTGTCACTTTCAATTAAGAGCAATAAGTGATAACCAAGTCACATATTCAACTCTTAAATTCATTTTGTTGAATTCATCATTTATGTAAAAGTTAAATTTTTGCACTAGGCCTTACAATCACCAAGCATTTGTAGCATTACAATGACAAATTAAATTTGTTTTTATTTAAAACTGTGATAACTAACTAGACATGATACTAGGTCGCTCTAGAGGTTAACATGTTTACGCTTAATATGTAGGCTAATTAATTCATCCATCTAGATAAGAGTCCTGTATGGTATTTTCTATGCCTCTTATACGGCACTACAAACATGTATATAATGATATAATGTTTTCCCTCCCAAGAATCCCAAGAGGTTTGCGCGTTTACTTGTAACAACAGAATTGTGTAACCTGCTCATATAGATAATTGACTCCACATAGTATTGTCATATACTCGCTTTAGGCTACTTCTAGTTACAATCTCAAAGTGCACTTTCTTGTTACATTTATCAACGCATTTGATAACACAAAATCCACTATGAAGTAGCTAGCTCAACCAACTCATTGGACATATCTCAAGTCAACCTCAACATTGCTATTAAATATTTTATCAAGCATCTCAAGAATAGTCACTAGCACAATATTATTTAGTAATGTTTGCCTATAGACTTACCCTCCTCACATGGTAATGTTCCGCTAGAGACTTACACCCGCCACCGTGGTATTGCTTTTATGGGAGACCTATACTTACCACTTAAATAAAGATATGTGTATCTTTATAGATGGATTATAGGCCTTACATCAGGTTGTACATCTCAAAAAGAGAAATAATTGTACCATTTATTAGATACTAGCTTAGCCTATACCCTTGATGGTCTTTACTCAATCCCTTCGTTACTATTTTATGACAGTTGATCATATAAACTACTTTGTATACTAGACAAATAACTTATGGTTTCCTACTCAAGAGGTCAACTTTACATGTTTTTTTGTTTTATGCATATTGTTTGCTTCCTCATGATACATTTCTAGTTTCCATAACATACTACTCTCACGCTTAAGTCCTCATGCCACTTTTCAAGGTTAAGAGTGGTTAAAATTTAGATGATAAAATTTAGAAATGTAAGAGATTTTGTGTATAGATGGATATTAAATTAAGGATTTATTGCATATGTGATGTTTTGTCATAATTATAGTTAATCTATTTATGATATGAAGGCGTAGAAGAGTCCGTCTTTTTATTCATAATACATTCTCTAGGAGTCGACATTATATTGAGAAGGTCCTCGGTCATAAACTGTGCACAAGACCTATTTTCATCTTGGAGTTACAAATTTGCTTGAAGATTGTTTCCCATAGGAAAACTTGCTACAAAATTGTCATTTCTTGACAAGTTTAAAAAGTACAATTTAAAAACAAATTCTCATAGTTAGATCGTCTTTAAAAATAAATTATATTGAAATTAACAAGTTATTGAAACAATCGATCACATAATGTTCATAGGGTTCATCGATTTTGTATATGAATAGAAGATACCAAAAATATTTAAGAACATATTGGGCATCAATGACATATTCAACAAGTAGAACACAGTATTTTTCTTCATGGACCCATGCAATACCATATGGCGCTTTGCGACAACATCAAAGACTTAGATTGTATAATAGACATGATCAATAGATACGTCTCTTCATAATTGTAATATATGCAATGGTTATTTATACCACAAAGTAAGATATGTTATATAGATAGCTAGTAAGAGATAATATATTTGAGTGTATGCAATATATAAGACTATAATGAGATAAATATTATATGTGGTATAAGAGTTATATCTAATGATGGTAAAAGATGGAAGTGATCCAAGACTTGTGATGTACTTGATTAGGTTTATATGAATAAAAAGACGATAGTTTAGGGAATATATGTGTTATGTTTATATGCTAGATTATAGTACCCAATTCATTTTTTAATAAGAATAATAACAAAATAATCTATCTCCCTCTACATAATATTAGCTCTACCATAGACCCTTCAAATTGCATAAACTAGCAAATTATTACATGGTTTACATCGACATTTGGTGGCGTTGCTTTGGATTTGGTCACTGATATCCAAAGGAGGACATTCTTTATTGTTTTGGAAACCAATGTTGATGGAGATTGAAAATTGGCGAGAAAACAAATTGAAGAAATTTTCTTTTACTATGAAGTAAAAAGAAATATTCACTAGCGAAAGAAGACTTCTTTAAAGCAAAAAATGAAGCATTTTGGTTAAAAAGTTGTGTGGATAGAAAACCCAAATTAGTGGAATTCGGAAAAAATATAAACTCAAAGAATTAGACGAGTCGTTGATAAGAGCAATTGAGTACTAATTGGAAACACAAATAGATTTATTCACAATTATGCGGGAAATTTAAGGTTTGACAATTTTTGACACTAAAAAGGTCGAATGTTTAGAAAGAGCAAGATGAAGATTCATATAAAATGTTTTGCTCCTTCTCCACATTACTCTCCATGGAGAAACCATTGGAAAAAGTGATAGAATATTTTTGTAGGGGCCACGATAGTTTTAGAATGATAGGTGAAAAAAGGGGGGATCAAGTTCACAACAACAATCTATGTCTTTAGGACATGTTGGTAGCCCCAAAAATGAACCACCATGGGACCCCTGACCAAAATTAGGGTTCTCCTTGCAAAAAGAAAAATTGTGACAACATGTGACGATTAGAACTAAGATAGTGCAACAAAAAACATAAGGACATATAGTAAATTTGAAGAAGCTGACACCTATCCAAAATGAACACTTAAGAGACGTATTGCATAGAAGTGCAAGAAAATATTGGATGCAGTGATGTGTCCAACTAGATGAAGCAATGGAGAGAATGATCATGTTGATTATAGAGGCAATTCCACAATATGAACTTGATAATACTTTGCCAATAGAAAAGCAATTGGAGGAGATAATTCAATTTATTCTAGACCAAAAACCCAATGACATATAAAAAATAAATGATAAGAGATAAATTAGTGTAAGATTTCAAAAACACCGAGACAATACCATTAGTGAAGGAGAATAAGGAGTGAAAAGAAAATTTGGAAACACAAATGGAGAAATTAAGGGACGCTAATGGGTATGTTGCAATGTATTTTCCCTATACAATCGAATGGTCAACGACTACACAAGAAGGTAAGAATGCACTTGATGCCATGGAGGAAGGAGAAAAAAAGGAGTTATCATCATATGACATATGAAAATGACCCCACATGGGCAGATTGAAAGACAATACTTAACTTGGGTGAAAAATATAGAAAAAAACATGTAGAAAGATCCAACCAACAAATGATATGAATATGGGACCCTTGTGAGTAAGCACTTGGAACAAATGGAGGTGGTGACCATGGAGCTAGAGAGTTATTGCAAAGGAATCGACATGAAACTTGTGTCATCAACTATTGTAGTGTTAGCCACCAAGAGCGTAGAGTTGCTATAGAAGGAAGATAAGGTGACACAACAACTCGATGTGTGGAAGATCTTCTAAAAAATGTTGACCACTAAGTATATCAAAGTTATTCATTAGGTGACTATTGTGAGCACAAAAAACTAGAGAAGAAGTGGAAAGATAAGTCAGATACAATCATCAAAACTCTCCTTCAAGTTTCTCTTTCAAACCTCAGATAAGATTATGGAAGTTTTTTAAATTTGTAGAATCTTGTAAACAGTTGAATTTTGGGTTCTCTTTAATTGATCTCCAAAATGAGGGATTGGTCAATGTTACGAGCATAATTTGGACACATGGAAGCTTGTAATATGCATATTTTAGCATTTCCCAATATTCTCCAACCATTATTGTGAAGATTATTGCCTATTTTTTATAACAAGAGGAGAGGCCAAGTAATGGTTGAAATTGGTTAAATGAAGTTATCAATGCATATGCTAAAAATAACATCGGAAGAAGTTGAAACAATTCAAGTGAATTCATTTTCCATAAGTAGAAGTAATGAACTTTTTGTTGGCATAAGTTTACATCCGGAAGGTGGTTGTACATGCAACTTTACTGCTTCCACCTTTCTAGGACTTTGGAAGTGGAGTGGGAGTGGAGTTGACTAGGATAGTGAAGTGGAGTCCAAGTGGAGGTTGAATAGGAAAATAGATTTATTTTCCAATTTTAATAACTAATTTAATTAGCTATGAAGTGGAGAATATAATTAACCATTTAATTAAATAAATGTTTAATTAAGTTAGCTAAAGGTTTAGGAATTAATTTAATTAATTCCAAAGGGTTGTCATATCAAATGTGTATGAATTAATTAATTTAATTAGTCAATTCTAATTGATGTGAATAATTGAGGATAAACTGGAAATAAGCATGCATTTTTGGGGTGTCTACATTTTCCCCTCTTTAAAGTGTTATTACAAAGTAATAACATTTTAAAGATAGTAAACACATGCTAGATTAGTGAGACATGGAAGATGAATCATTTAGGGAAGTTGATGGAGCATTGAGATGCCCCAACGAGTGTAGATGCTAAGGGAATGCCCCCTTAAGTGGATGGGTGACGCAACAAAGCGGTGGACAACTACTTGATAGGAAGAAGGGAAAGTGATTTTGAATAAGGATGGGAGGGATTGTGCTCATAGCATGAGCTTCATTTAGAGAGTGAAAGTTAGAGCAACCTTATTTTGTTGTTGCACAATAGAGTTGTCACCGTGATTATGAAAGAATCATGATGTTTAACCCGTTATGTGCGTAAAAAAAAACACACACATATCAAAAAAAGTGAAAAAGGAAAAAAACCCAATATACATAGTAGATGTAGGCACCATGGTTATAAATGAATCAAGATGTTAACATACTACTTGTAATTGGTCCAAAGAAAATAAGAAAAAACAAACCCAATATAAACCATAAAAGTATGCATCTGTGGTTATAAAGGAGCCAAGATGATAATGAAATACATGTAATTGGTCCAGAAATAACAACAATGCAACACAACTTTGAAATCAAGACAATTGGCTTTTCCCCTAATGTGTTTCACAATGATAAGTAAGTAGATTTGAATGCCCCTAAGAAACAATATATAGAAAGGGATTGGATCGGACCAAAGAGTGGAGTGATCTTAGATAATCCAAAGACACTCTTATTGGATCTCATTGAAGTGTAATATGAGATTAAAAAGGATCATTTCTCCCAAGCACAAACTGAAAATAGATTGGAGAGAATGAGATCCAAAATTTCCCCCAAGCAAAGTTATATCGTGAAGGAAATAATCAATTTGACTTGCCCCAAGCTATGATTCTGACATGCAAGGGAAAAGAGTAGTTGTGATAGTCGTAAAATGATTGGAACGACCATGAAGGTAGGATTAAATTGTTTGATTCCATTGATTGTGTTGTTTTGTTGGATTTTTTTAAATATTTTTGTAATTTTTAGGAGTTTTTGATTATTTGATTTTTTGTCTTTTTTTAAGTTGTGAGTTTCACATGTGTGTGTTTGAAATTTTGATATTTTTTGACTCAATTTTATTATGGCATATGTTAATTAACACCATGATTAAAAGCATACACAAAAAAAAGTTTTAAAACAATGACAAGGTTGCAACACAAACCCTTATGCATACAATAATATAAACACACCGAGATTATAGAAAAACCAAGATGCTAACAAGACTACTTACACAAGATTAACATCTAACAACAACAATGTAACACAAATAATAATAAAGACATGTGACTATTCTCCCTAAAGTGTTCCACCATGAAGAATAAGTATATATGAATGCCCCAAGTGATATCTTAGAAACACAAGGGGATTGGATCAGGCCAAAGAGCGGAGTAATCTTAGATACTCCAAAGACAATCTTATCAGATCCCATTGAAGTTTGATATGTATTGGATTTAATCCAAGTGTGTCCCCAAGTAAAGTTATATTGCAAAGGTTAATTGATTGTTTTTCCTTTGAGCATAGATATACGCCATTGGAAAGAAAAGTGATTATTGTAAGATGATTTGGAATGATTAGTAGGATTGATGTCAAATGCATGATATTGTTGAACTGTGTTATGCAGTCACTGAGATTTTGTCAAACATTTTTTGAATGTTTTGCTTTTTGATCTATATGATTTTTTTATTTTGTAGGTTTTATACTATTTTTGGATTTTTGAACATATTTGAATGTTTTTTTTGGATTTTTAAACATATTATGTTTTTGGATTTTTAAACATATTTTAATGACTTTTTCAGGATTTTTGAACATATTTAAACGTTTTTGGATTTTTAAACATATTTGAATGTTTTTGGATTTTTAAACTAAATGGTAACTTGGTAAAAGGGTACATTGTCTGAACTCATGTTCAAACAATTGTAAGCATTTCATTCCATTGGCAGAATGTAGATGATATAGTGATAGGATATCTCACTCTACTCATGACTCCAGACAACTAGGAAGATGTGAGGGCTCACCACCGAGAGCCAAGAAGGATGTGATAATAATGAGAATAGTGATATGAAAATGAAGATGATGGATGCCAAGACACAAGGTGTAACAATGATCCATTCAGGAAAATGTGACTCATCTCCAGTCAAGATTACTTAATTGATTCCAAGATGATTTCAGTTTATAGGTTTTGAATAGAATTAGATCCATTGATGGCCTACTGATTGACAATTTCCGATGAAGGAATTGTTGTCTCTCTTAACATGAACAAATTCTTGGGATGTGTATGATTAAAGAACTTTTGATCAGATTTTCTGAAGAATTTATTTTGTTCGATTTTTTTTTTGAATTGACCCCTACATCTTGCCCCATGCCATTAGTAAGAGGCAAGGGTTCAACACCAAAGAAAAAACATAGTGAGTGAGGATACCTGCCTCCTTTCCTAGTCTCATACTACTAGTAAAAAGTATGGGCTCATCACTGAAGAATGTGAAGGATGAAAGGTGTAATGATTGATATATTTTTTTTGTATTTTAGATTGATTTTTCCTTGTATGTTGATATTGTGCTTATTGGGAAGGAAATGTTTTCCCTCCCAAATCTTAGCCTCATGTGACTAGTAGGACACAAGGGTTTAATACCTTAGACATAGATGGATAGAAAAAGATCAGGGTAAAGAAATTTAGTGCCTTTCTATTAAAGAGAGATCTTGTTTGAAAGGAGGATTTTCCATCAGTAAGCTTCTAGACAAAACTGTAGGTAAAAAAATCTGGAATGGTAGAAACCATAATAGGGATGAGACACACAATGCCTAAGATGAATAATATTATCATGTGTCATATAGGAGAAGAATGTGGAGAGATGATGATGTCATGATTAAGACATCTTTCAATGGATGAAATAATTAAAATTATTTATTAGATAAATTGATCATACAAATGGCCTCCCCTAGTGTGGAGAGTACACGTGGAAGAAGTAACATGTTTATTAATGTTGCATGGTCCTGATTTATGAGACTTAGGCATACAAGATCCAAGTCAATGG
The DNA here is from genome assembly GCA_019776745.2 of Taxus chinensis. Classification (NCBI taxonomy): domain Eukaryota; kingdom Viridiplantae; phylum Streptophyta; class Pinopsida; order Cupressales; family Taxaceae; genus Taxus; species Taxus chinensis. Next base: position 676,704,532 of record CM034146.1, read on the forward strand.
AGTAGCTGAAGGATTTTCAAATCTTAGATCGATGAGTCTTGGTTTATGAGAGTTAGGCATATGAGGTCTAAGTGATTCGAAACATGAGTACCTAAGATTTATGAGTCCTAATGGATTTGGGAGACGAGGTCCAAGTCAACAGAGTGAATCCTAAGATTTAATGAGTCCTGATTTATGAGACTTGGGTGGATGGGGGCCAAGTCAATGAAGTGAATCAAAATATTTGAGGAGTCTTGATTTACGAGACTTGGGCGGATGAGATCCAATTCAACGGGGTGAATCAAAATATTCGATGAGTCCTGATGTTCAAGACTTAAACAGATGAGATCTAAGTCAACAGAGTGAATTAAAATATTCAAGGAGTCATGTTCTATGATACTTAGGCATACGAGGTCCAAGTCAACAAAGTGAATCAAAATATTTGAGGAGTTTTGATTTATGAGACTTGGTTGGACGAGGTCCAAATCAATGGAGTGAATCAAAATATTCAAGGAGTCCTTATTTTTCGATACTTGGGAGGACGAGGTCCAAGTCAATGGAGCGAATCAAAATATTCAAGGAGTCCTAATTTATGAGACTTGGGTGGATGAGATACAAGTCAATGGAGTGAATCGAAATATTTGATGAGTCTTGATTTATGAGACTTGGGTGGATGAGGTCAAATACAATGAAGTGAATCGAAAGATTCAATGAGTCCTGATTTACAAGAATTGGGTGGATGAGGTTCAAGTCAATAGAGTGAATCAAAAGATTCAAGGAGTCCTATTTTATGAAACTTGGGTGGATGACGTCCAAATCAACGGAGTGAATCAAAATATTCAAGGATTCCTGTTGTACAAGACTTGGGCAGATGAGGTCCAATTCAATGGATTGAATCAAAATATTTGATGAGTCTTGTTTTATGAGAATTGGGTAGACAAGGTTCAAATCAACAGAGTGAATCGATAAATTTGATGAGTCCTATTGTATGAGACTTGGGTGGACGTGGTCCAAGTCAACGGAGTGAATCAAAATATTCAAGGATTTTTGATTTACAAGACTTGGGCAAATGAGATCCAAGTCAACGGAATGAATCAAAAGATTCGAGGAGTCCTGATTAAGTCAATGGAGTGAATCAAAAGATTCGAGGAGTCCTAATTTACAAGACTTAGGTGGACAAGGTCCAAGTCAACGGAGTGAATAAAAAGATACAAGGAGTCCTGATTTATGAGACTTGGGCAAACGAGATCCAAGTTAACAAAGTGATTCAAAATATTTGAGGAGTCTTCATTTGCGAGACTTGGGAGGACAAGGTCCAAGTCAACAGAGTGAATCAAAATATTCAAGGATTCTTGATTTATGAGACTTGGGCGGACAAGATCCAAGTCAACGGAGTAAATGGATATGTTTTTGATGAGCTCAAAAAACCTATGTGATGTGAGAGGTAATTTTTCGATGTAGAAAGTACATTGAGATTCATATTCACCCACGAGTGGAAAGATGTGAGGAGTTGCTTTGTGTTTATAAGGTTTATGTCGACCTATAAGGTCCCTTTATGAGATTTATATGGATGAGTAGAGTGTGTTTTATTGTTGTTTATGACCTACCTTAATGGTCTTTTCTAACCTAAGGTGATTTGTGCTATGAATCATGTATATAAGGTATGGTGGAAAGCTCATTTGAGAAAGTATGAAGTATGGAGGTTTGAGTGAGAAGGGAGTGGTGTATAGAGTGTTGTAGAGGCTCTAGAACATAATGAAGAGGAGTATGAGAAGGTAAGCAGGGCATAAAAGAAGGAACTACAAGGCCACTTGACCAAATCAACACTATATGGTGCATTTATGAGTGAAGAATATGGGAGAGATGTTTGAGAGGGTTTTGAGTGGAGAGAGATGACAAAGTGATCATAATTATTTGTTAAAGCAACAAGGACATCAAGTGATCCTCATATTTAGGTGACTAGGTGGGTGCTTAGTCATCTTCGGGGGTTCTAGCCTCCTTGTATACTTGGTGCCTTACTAAATAGGGGTTGATGATCCTTGTGGGGTTGGTGCCTCACTAAAAAAATATCTTGTGATGTGTAATATTCATGAGAGCCCTTTATATTGAGTAATATATGTAGAGGTTTAGTGGGTTTTCTTCCCCTCAAGGGTTTCCCACTTTATATCTTGTGTTTATGTGTACTATCTTGCTTCATGTTCTTGTGAATTGTTGTTTCACACTTAAAGCTCACATTTGTTAATGGATGTTGAATGGATGGTTTGAATGATGTATGAAAGTTAAGTTAAATGAAGTACAAGTTTTTAGATGAATATTTCACCCCTAGTCACTATGCTTCCAACAATTGGTATCAAAGCAAGGTCCTTGTGAAGAAAGTTTAACTACTTAAAGGAGATCATTAAAGTGAAGAAAGTTTAACTACTTAAAGGAGATCATTGAAGCAAAAAAATGGGCAAATCAACTGATGCTAAAAAAATTGATGTGTTAAATAAAGAAGAATGAAATTTTGGAATCCTTAGCCAAGGGATTGGAAGAATAGATCAGTTTCATGAATGTTAAGCATGATCGGGCCATCAAAGAGTTGGAATCTCAAGTTAGGTTAGTGACAGAAGCCCTAAAAACCAAAGAAGAAGATTGCATCAGGTATGAAGATGAGATGAGGTTCTTGAAGACCGAATTGGAGCAAGCATCTAGTATGTTAAAGACCTATATGAGGTTAGATAAGAGCTCTGAGGCTCTAGTTGATATTTTGAACAATCGAAGGCCAACTAGTGACAAAACATGCCTAGGTTTCAAAGGAGACCACATGAAGAGTTATGTAGATAACAAGGAAGGTCCAAACACCTATGAAGACTTGAAGAAGAAAAAGGAGAATACCAATCTAACCAAGAAGACAAATTCCAAGAGGTCTAATCCTGTTAGATAACCAAATATAATAAGGTATGGTTACTCTTTCTGATTAACTAAAATGTGGAATAATAACTAATTCTATAGATAATATAACATTAAGAACAAAAATAAATAATAGATGAATGTATAAATAAAATGACCCAAACAACTTTGACGAGCTTGCTAGATTGTCCCGTAGAGATGGATAGAGAAACAGAAGGAGTAAATGACTCTGGAAAAGTCTAGAAAAGTACAAATCTGGGAAATTTGAGTGGATTGGGACACTTGGGTAGGTACATGGCACTTATAGGTGCCCTAGTCTGAAATATGGGTGCCTTGGTCTATGAAAAAGCTCTGTAACCTTCCTTCGAGGTGTCACTTGATGGTTTCCTAACTTTGCTTCGTCATATGTCACTGGTAATTGGTGATGAAGAAAAGACATATAAAACCCCAAGACAAGCATCAAACCCTAAAAAATAAAGATGCATATGAAGGGGTTAGACTGACCTCAATTGCCACAATGGTGGACTTACTAACTGATCGATGTGTATGCAAGAATTAGTTAGCTATGTAAGTAGAATTGAAACTAACACCTAGTAGCTTCAATATAATGCTAAACTACACCTATGCATCATCATGCTAAGAGCTTAAGCAAAGCTAACTTATCAACATTTATACATTAAACATGAAATGAATACTTCAAGCTAAACATGCGAAACAAATTAACTTCTATCTCTTATTAGAATGATAAATGGAATGAGATGAACCTATGTTTATCTCTAGCAATCAAAGAGTTGATTATATGCTTGAAATCCCAAGCTCTTCAAGAATGGAGTCTTGTCAATCCATGGCTACAAGACCATTTGACACATCTCTATATGACTTTAAAACTTGAGAGGATGAAATGCAAGAAATGAATAAAGCTAGCTCCTCTAATGGAAGAATGCTCCAAGATGATAAATGGCTATAGTGTATGCTTTATGCTCATTTTAGTGTATCAAGGTGAAGGTGTAAAGGTAGGAGGAGGACTCTTTACATAACCCAATGGATAGAAGAATCTCTACATCCTCCTTCATGTGGGATAAATAGATAGGTTGGGTTAGTTGTGGATAAGGAAGGTTTAAAAAAGGTCGAGTCAACCTTAGGAAAGTTTAGTTTTTCCTTTAGTGACTATACGATAGAAAATCAACAAGTGATCTTCAACTGCACCTGACCTCCCAAGGTCGTGTTGAGACAACCGATGTTGAATGTGTGTGGCTAACTATAGGAGGATCAATGATTAAGATCTGGTAGTGTGATCTCCTGGTAGCCAAGTTGACAAAGGGAATATTTAGAGGCTATGAACGGGTAGTGTAAATTCCATATGGTTTGTTTACCTAATCTTGGATCTAAGCGTTGATCTAGTTTGAAGTGTCCAAATTAATTGAATGAAATTAACAATATATGCTAATGCTGGAAAGAAACTAATCTAAACAAATAAAAAAACTGAAATACTACAATCACAAACAACCATTTACTTCTATTCTAAATAATTAAATCTAATTCTACACTAAAAATAAACAAGTGAGATAACCCGGTGTGGTTATTCACATGTGTTGAGTGTATTGAAAATAAACTAACTCAAAACAATAACTTTTCCAAATGATATATGATATGTAGACAACCTCTTACATATATTCTCCCCTTCAGATCCACAGGGATGGGAAGAAGAGGATCCATCACCAGGGATTGCTATGAAAGATTCAAACCCTCTTGGAAATTAACTAACTACTTGCAAATGAAAATAAATTGATTTCTACTCTATTTGATATGCAATTGACAATTTGACAAAGCAAAGCAAACAAAAACACAATTCCAACTTGGAAGAGCAAGAGCTTTGACAAATCCAGTAGGATCAGTATCTGTCCCCTCAGTTCTTTCCTTTCTTTCTCTGAGTGTTCATGTGAGTCCAAAGGATTGGGAATGCAAAGAACAATAGCAAGAGGATGGTGCTTGAGTGATGGCAGCTTGGAAGCAATATGGACGCAATGTAAGTAGAAGAGATATAGCATAAGAGATCTGAGCTTGGCTATGCAATTCCTAGCAAGATTATGGCAACACAACAATGCAAGATACACACAATTCTTAGGCCTTTTGCTTGAATACAAGCATGGAATCTATAGGAATAAAGGATAGAAGGTTACTTCATGCACAAGGAATTGAAGAGGTGGTTCCACTCATTAAATCTATTTAAAAATAGAAGGAACAAGGAGAACTAAGCAAACGAAGCTATTTTTAGCAAATTCAGCTCACGGATGCACTCAAAAAATAAACTTAAGTGAATCATCGCATGCAATATTTCACATGAAGATTCTAGAAAAATTGATCAGGACCGCCGCCCTACGTAGGGTGGCAGTTTCAGGACCGCCGCCCCAAGCAGGGTGGCGGTTTCGAACCACCGCCTAGGCAGGGCGGCGGGGTCCTGGCACTGAAGGCCAAAAAAAGCACAAAAAGAAGGGGGAAGCTGGAAAAATGCAAGGAAAAGATAAGTAAGGCTATCTAGGCTACAAATATATATTGCAAATGGGTTTTTGGAGCTCGAACATCTTCTTGAAAGGATTTGAATCATCACTGGGGACCTTTATAACCGTTTTCCTGCCAATGTAGCACATGTAATTTTGGGTGCATACATATTGTCCCCTCAGAGAAGCGTCTTAGCCCTGAAAGAGGTGTAAAATGTAGAGTCTTAGTATGGCATTCCTAAAATGGGGAGTTAGAAGCTATACCTAACACACCCGTGTGTTGAAATCTCACCGTGCAAACTCCCGCTACCTATAAAAGAAAAGGAAGAATTAAGTGCAGATAGACAAAACATCAAAAAATAAACATTAAATTAAAAACGACAAGAGGAATTACCATTTGTGCAGGGATGTAGAAATATACATGTGCCAATGCTCTAGCCATGTAAACACATACACTCAATAAGAAGTTAGAAATATCATATATATATATATATATATATATATATATATATATATATCAAAACAAATTCATTTTGGAGGGAGCTGATAGCGACCCTGAGTGGCATGACACTCAAGAGATCCTCAGAGAAGCGCATGAGGAGGCGAGCACAAAGAGAGAGACTTTGGTCTTAGAGGAGACACTTGGAGGAGACGATGAGTTCGTGATGGGACAACACCATGCCTTTGGATTTGGGGAGGCTCCACAGCCACTAGCAGCACCTACCGTAGTAGGCATTGATCCCATATGGATGCCCAGAGACCCGAGTATGTTTAATACTCCCTTCTCTATTTTTACTTATTGATTTTCACATATTTAGTTTATAATTCTCTTCTGACTTGCATTCGTGAAGAGATTGCACATCTCTTCTGTGGAGATTTAGAATACATGTGCATATAAGGGGGTTGATTACTTTGATATGGAGCTAAAGGCGCGAAGCCAGGGAATGTTACTTTTTTGGCTGGTACAATATTTAAGAATGCACTTCCGACTGGCACCTGTTGTAGATATCCATATGTAGCTTGAGGAGGCATACCCAAGGTACCCGTACCAGTTAACAAGTCCCCATGATTTGGAGTATTCATGTATACCGACGGATTATGTGCGGTCAGCACTTGCCCATAGTTCTGTGAATAGGAAGGAGCCCATGCTTGCCCAGCATATGAATTTTGTGTATTTTGGGCAAGCTCTAACTCCTTAACTTTATTAACCAAAGCTGAAATGACATCTCCTATTGACGGGGCGATACCTTGCTTGGATACCTTTGGTTGAACCTTTAGAGGTTGTTGAGGAGAATGGTATCCCACTACGAATTGTTAGTGATGTTGCCACCCCTCATTGGTTGTATTGTCAATTAGTGGAGGGGTAACATTGTTTTTCTGAAGTAGGACATCACCTTGTCCTTGCAACCTGTTGAAATATTGGTTCATTTGTTGAAATTGCTGCTCACTCCTAGCATACTGTGCTAAATAATCCTCATCAAGATGGGGGAGTTGATCGGATTGTACGGTAATGGGCTGTCATAACAATACCCAAGGAGATGAACTCGCTTCAACTGTGAATGTCATGTTATTTGAACTTGATTGTTCAAGAGGATAAGTTTGAGTGACTTGATCCAATTCTTCGATGTGTACAAAAGAACCAACATTGGTTCCCTGAAGCAAAGGGTTTTGAATGGATGAGTGGTTGTCTGCCCATGTTGAAGGTGAAGGTGACTGTTGTGGTATGTTTGATTGGTACTGGTACATGTTGAAACCTGAGATGGGTCGACTGTACTCGTCATATCCCGACATATTCAGGGGGTATAAGAATACCCACAGAATAAAGGATGGACGAAAACGGAAACACTTAGAGACTAGCTCTTCACGTCAGGTTCACTAATTTTTACGAATGAAAATGAACACGTGATCTTCAACCACAATCAACCCCCCAAGGTTGTGCTGGAGCGGCCGATGTCGAATGTGTGTGGCTAACTATAGGAGGATCGGTGACTAAGATCTGGTAGTGTGATCTCCTAGTAGCCAAGTTGACAAAGGGAAGATTTAGAGGCTATGATTGGGTAGCGTAAATTCCCTATGGTTTGTTTTCCTAATCTTGGATCTAAGCGTTGATCTAGTTTGAAGTTTCCAAATTAACTGAATGAAATTAACAATCTATGCTATTGCTGGAAAGAAACTAATCTAAACAAATAAAAAAATTGAGATACTACAATCACAAACAACAATTTGCTTCTATTCTAAATAATTAAATCTACTTCTACACTAAAACTAAACAAGAGAGATAACCCGGTGTGGTTATTCACCTGTGTTGAGTGTATTGACACTAAACTAACTCAAAAAAATAACTTTTCCAAATGATCTATGATATGTAGACAACCTCCTACAGATATTCTCTCCTTCAGATCCATAGGGATGGGAAGAAGAAGATCTGTCACCGGGGATTGCTATGAAAGATTCAAACCCTCTTGGAAATTAACTAACTAGTTGCAAATGAAAAGAAATTGATTTCTACTCTATTTGATATGTAATTGACAATTTGACAAACAAAGCAGACAAATACACAATTCCAACCTGGAAGAGCAAGAGATTTGGCAAATATAGTAGTATCAGTATTTGTCCCCTCAGTTCTTTCCTTTCTTTCTCTGAGTATTCATGTGAGTCTAAAGGATTGGGAATGCAAAGAACAACAAAAAAAGGATGGCGCTTGAGCAATGATGGCTTGGAAGCAATCTGGATGCAATGAAAGTAGAATAGAGATAACACAAGAGATCTGAGATTGGCTATGTAATTCCTAGCAAGATTATGGTAGCACAACAATGCAAGATACACAAAATTCTCAGGCCCTTTGCTTGAATACAAGCATGGAATATATAGGAATAAAGGATAGAAGGTTACATCATGAACAAGGAATTGGAGAGTTAGTTCCACTCATTAAATCTATTTAAAAATAGAAGGAACAAGGAGAACCAAGCAAACAAAACTATTTTTAACAAATTCGGCTCACAGATGTGCTCAAAAAGCAAACTTAAGTGAATTGTTACATGCAATCTCTCGCATGAAGATTCTGGAAAAATCGATCAAGACCGCCGCCCTGCATAGGGTGGTGGTTTCAGGACCACCCCCCAGGCAGGGCGGCAGTCCTGACATTGAAGGCCAAAACAAGCACAGAAAGAAGGGGGAAGCTGGAAAAATGCAAGGAAAAGATAAGTAAGGCTATATAGGCTACAAATATATACTACAAATGGGTTTTTGGTGCTCAAACACCTTCTTGAAAGGATTTTGAATCATCACTGGGGACCTTTATAACCGTTTTCTCGCCAATGTAGCCCATGTAATTTTGGGTGCGTACATATGTACGCACCCAACCTCCTGAGGTTGTGCCGAGACAGCCGATGTTGAATGTGTGTGGCTAACTATAGGAGGATCAGTAACTAAGATCTGGTAGTGTGATCTCCTGGTAGCCGAGTTGATAAAGGGAATGTTTAGAGGCTATGAATAAGTAGCATAAATTCCCTATGGTTTGTTTACCTAATCTTGGATCTAAGCGTTGATCTAGTTTGAAGTGTCCAAATTAATTGAATGAAATTCACAATATATGCTAATGCTGGAAAGAAACTAATCTAAACAAATAAAAAAAACTGAAATACTACAATCACAAACAACAATTTACTTCTATTCTAAATAATTAAATCTAATTCTACACTAAAACTAAACAAGTGAGATAACCCGGTGTGGTTATTCACATGTGTTGAGTGTATTGAAAATAAACTAACTCAAAACAATAAATTTTCCAAATGATCTATGGTATGTAGACAACCTCTTACATATATTCTCTCCTTCAGATCCACAGGGATGGGAAGAAGAGGATCTGTCACCAGGGATTGCTATGAAAGATTCAAACCCTCTTGGAAATTAACTAACTACTTGCAAATGAAAATAAATTGATTTCTACTCTATTTGATATGCAATTGACAATTTGACAAAGCAAAGCAAACAAATACACAATTCCAACCTGGAAGAGCAAGAGCTTTGGCAAATCCAGTAGGATCAGTATCTGTCCCCTCAGTTCTTTCCTTTCTTTCTCTAAGTGTTCATGTGAGTCCAAAGGATTGGGAATGCAAATAACAACAACAAGAGGATGGTGCTTGAGTGATGGCAGCTTGGAAACAATTTGGATGCAATGCAAGTAGAAGAGAGATAACACAAGAGAGCTGAGCTTGGCTATGCAATTCCTAGCAAGATTATGGCAACACAACAATGTAAGATACACAAAATTCTCAAACCATTTTCTTGAATACAAGCATGAAATATATAGGAATAAAGGATAGAAGGTTACTTCATGCACAAAGAGTTGAAGAGGCAGTTACACTCATTAAATATATTTAAAAAAAGAAGGAACAAGGAAAACCAAGAAAACAAAGCTATTTTTAGTAAATTCAGCTCGCGAATGCGCTCAAAAAGCAAACTTAAGTGAATCGTCGCATGCAATCTCTCGCATGAAGATTCTAGAAAAATCAATTAGGACTGCCACCCTACATAGGGCAGTAGTTTGCGAACCGCCGCCCAGGCAGGTGGCGGTCCTGGCATTGAAGGCCAAAACAAGCACAGAAAGAAGGGGAAGATGGCAAAATGCAAGGAAAAGATAAGTAAGGCTATCTAGGCTACAAATATATACTGTGAATGGGTTTTTGGAGCTCGAACACCTTCTTGAAAGGATTTTGAATCATCACTAGGGACCTTTATAACCGTTTTCCTGCCAATGTAGCACATGTAATTTTGGGTGCGTACAACGACCCATGAGATTTGAGGAGCTTTATTAATTAATCAAAGTGATTAATTAATAGATGTGCAAGCTTATAGAAGCTTTTTTAGAGGAATAATTAGCATAATTTAGACTATGAGAGGAATTTAATCAAATAAATGATTATTTATTGATTTACTGGAAGAGGAAGCTAATTAATTAATAATAATTAACTAGTCTAGGTAGAAAGGGGGATTAATCAATTAGAAATAATTAATTAATGTAGATAGAAAGGGGAGTTTAACTAATTAGAAATAATTAATTAATCTAGATAAAAAGGGGAGCTTATTAATGGAATGCCTTTAATTGGCATCATTGTTGGATAGAAGGGTTAATTAACTAGCATAATGTAGCTAATTAACGGCGATAAAAGAGGAAATGCGCTATATTGACGATATGTCATCCATTTGCGGGAAAGGGTATAATTAGTGTAATTGAAGTATTTAAATTTCTCAAGATAAATTATAGGGGTCTACATTTGCCCCTCTTTGGGGTGGTGTAAGTGACACCACTTCAAAGATAGTAGATAGATAAATTTTGAAAGTGTAGAAGAAAAATTAGTAGAAGTGAGAGATGCCCCCTCGAGTGTCGATGGGGTGATCAGAGAAGGAGATCTACAATCAAAAAAGGTGAGAGAAAGGAAATAGAAGAATGGGTAGGAGTAGGATGCCCCAGGTGAATAAGAAGAATATTGTTGATAGGAAAATGATGTAGAGGAGGAATGAAGACGGAAAGAAAAGAGCAAGTTTTCATCCAGTGTATTGAAACAACTTTATTATCATCATATTGCCAAAGATTTACGTCATTGGTCCTTATTAAAAATTTTAGCATACGGAAAAAGTAGGATGACATGAAAATCCATACTACGAATAGTTTTCCATTGCTGAAACACCCACTCAATGAAACATACAAAAGCAATGCAATATGAGAAGGAAACAAACTCATTTAACAGGGAAAACAAGTACAAACACACATATTCCAACCAACAATGGTCAAGACGGTTGTACAAATTTTTTGTTATCAAGCTAAAGATCCCCAAATGTTCGTGATTGATGACACGGGTTAAAAATGATGCCCCAAGTAAGGATACATGTAAGGTAAGATGATGAAGGACACTGGGTCCAATAAAAAAGTGTAGTGCACTATGACACAATATCAAGCAACTATATGTGCCCCAGAGTACTGACAAAGAAAACAAGATAACTTTGAAAATGGTTGTAAATATGATGATCCGTGAGTCATTTGATCCGTGAACATGTGAAAATTCCAACAAGATATGGAATGAATACCATACATAAGACACGAGTTTCAACCGCTATGAGTTGGTTTACCTAGTTTTACAAATTTTACATTTTTTAGGATTTTTGAAAAAGTTTTGAATTTTATTTGGATTTTGAATTGATTTTTTTAATTATTTATTTTTAGACTTTTGACAGTTTGAATAGAGAAGAAGGTAGAAGAATCAACAAGAATCTTCTAGGAGCAAAAGAAATGCCCCAAGGAGAAGAAAGAAGCGACAAACGACAAATAATGCTGCAACACAATGGAAAGATTAACAAAATAATTATTTAATAAAAAATAATTATTCGATGGAGTGTGTAGAAGAAGGAATATCGCCTAGGAGCAATAAAATTGTCCCAGTGAGAAGAAATGAGTACCAGATGGCAAATAATGCCCCAGCATGACGAAAAATTAAGTAAAATAATTATTTAAATAAAATAACTATTCACAGTGAGTATAAGAAGAGTTAGAGTGTGATGTGATGTGGTTTTATTTCACACTTTTGAATGTATCATGATGGTATTTGAGATGTTTGTACCACATGTGTTTGATTTTGACATAATAGATTCATAGATGATATCAATTGTAGTGTACATGCGATGCTCTAGATTAGTGGACGGGATGACACGATGATATTGGTACGGGGGGGATATATTTTGATATTTGTGATCCCTCTTGCACCCATTTGATGATATGATATGTGATGATTAGCATAACATACATGTATGATGTACACATAGCATTTTATTTATATATGATGTATATATGATGTTAGATGTGATGATATTGATGGATATATGATGATGTGATAACAAAACTATGTGCATGCGACAAGCAAACACAATAAAATGTTAACAAAATACACAATGCCAACCAGTTATGAATTAACACAACTATGTACAATTATTTACAAGCATGCAAAAACACACTGCATATGTACAAGGAAGAATGAATCTAATATGAGCAAGAAAAGACAAAACTTACCAAAGTATGTCTAAGCAATAAACTATACAAATGTACAAACAAGTAAACACTTTATAAGCAAACAATGTACACAAACATATCAAGAAACAAGATAAAGTAAGTAAACTAAAGTTATGTTTTTGCAAGATTTTTTTGTGAAGCACTTTTCTACTGTTTGTTTTTGTGTTTTTGCGAAACAATTTTCTATTGTTTAGATTTTTGTAAAACAATTTTCTATTGTTTTGATTTTAATGAAACAATTTTCTATTGTTTGATTTTCTAACATTTTTGAATGTTATTGTGTTTTTTGAACATATTCTGAAGCTATGCATAGGTAACCAAGAAAGCGTGGATGCCCCCAACATTAGATGGGGAATATACAAGGGCAGGTGCCACATGCTTAAAAATAGAAAGGTGAAGTCGCAGAAGTGCCCCCAACATGAGATGGGGAATAGACAAAGACCATCCCTTCATAGAATAAAAAAGGACAAAAAGCTGGATCAAGACTTGACAAGACTAGGCTCATAGGGAATCTCGGATGCAGATGCGGAACTAGCCCTAGGTTAAGTAAAAGTATCCTCCAGATGCAAGATGCTTGTGAACAACAAATCCTCCCAAGGCATCGGAAACTGGTTTTCACCCAAGGACCTATCCAAAGTGCCACAATTGCGTGGTTTTCACTTATGGATGACATGTTTTCTCTTTTTTTTTTTCTCTTTTTTTTTTTTGTATTTTGTTCATTTTTACTCTTTTTTTGGTTTGCTTTTCTAATTTTCGCCCCATGTTAAGCATAGAACCGCTTAAGGTGTATGACATTCATGGGCTTGCGGAGCTCATCACCATTGGGGTGGGCAATTTTGTATGCTCTTGTGCCATACTTGGCCACGATGACATAAGGTCCTAACCAATGTGGTTCGAACTTTCCTTTCTTCTCTCTTTCTGCCCTTATGTTGAACTAATTTTCCTTCATGACCAAATCACCAACCTCAAACTGACGAGGTATAATTATTTTGTTGTTATTGTGAGAAACTCTGTTATGATACACTTTAAGATGATTTAGGGTGTGGATGTGCTTCTCATCCAGGAGTTCCAACTTTGTCAGTCTAGCCACTCTATAATCCTCATCATTGTTTAGATAATACCCAAGAGAGATTCGTAAGGAAGGAAGCTCAATTTCTTACGGGATGATAGATTCCATTCCAAATACCAGGGAATATGGTGTCGCACTAGTAGGAGTGTGAATTGAGGTTCTGTAAGCCCAAAGAGCTGGGTGAATTTACAAATGCCAGTTGCGACCTGTCTTACTAACCATATTTTCCATGATTCAAACTAAAGTCTTGTTAGTGGTCTCAACCTATCCATTGCCTTGGGGGTAATACGGTGTAATACATTTTAATCTTATTTAAAACCGATGACAAAGATCTTTCACGGTCTTATTCTTGAATGATTTTCCATTGTCAATAACTATGGCTGCAGGAATTCCATACCGGAAAATAAGATGATTCATGATGAACTTTGAGATCTGAGCACCCATTACATAGGTCAAAGGGATAGCTTCCACCCACTTGGTAAAATATTCAGTAGTTGTAATGATGTGGGTGTGGCCATCAGATGAATTAGGGGTAAGCTTACCTATTATCAAAGCCCCATTTAGAAAAAGGCCATGGGGTTGTGATGGGGCATGGATGAAATTTCCATACTTTTGACAGAGTACACACTTCCTCACATAGTTGCAGAAGTCAGTTTCCATGGTAGGCCAATAGTATCCCACTCTCAACAATTTCTTGGCTAGAACCATCCCGTTTGTGTGGGCTCCACACACCCCTTCATGCACCTCTTTAATCACTTGGACTGACTCTGTCGTATCGAGACAACATAATAGATTGCCAACGTAGCCATGATAATAGAGCGTACCTCCGAAGAGGGTATAACAGGCTATTTGGCGGATAAGGCTTTATTTCTCGACACGGGAGATGTCAGGAGGGAACGTGTTGTATTTAAGGTAAGTGAAGATGGGCTCATACCATGTGGAATTGGGACCAACAACATCACAAGCCAGACATGATTCTGGCATGTCATACACAAGCTGGCATAAATTTTCAACAAAGAAAGGCATATCATTACTTTCCAGTGGAATGCGCAACATAGAACCTACAATTACCATAGCGTCTACAAATTTCTTTTGTGCTCTAGGAATCTTTTCAAATGTGATACACACAAAATAGTCTTTCAAATTTTTGACCAGCTTCTTATAAGGGATGAGCTTCTCATCCTTGACTTTGTACTCATCATTGAATTTTTTGATGATTAACTGTGAGTCACCAATGATTTTAACATGATGGATGTCCCATTTGATTGCAAGCTTCATCCCAACGATGAGCGCCTCATACTCTGTAATATTATTCGTGCAAGGAAAACCAAGGCAAAAATCCTAAGGTATGGGGTCACCAGAAGGAGTAATTAGTACCACACTTGCCCTTGAACCATGAAAAGTAAAAGCTCCATCAAAGTGTACCTACCACATGACGTATTCCTCAATGTACAGTAATGAAACATCTGATAAATCTAGTTTCACAGGTTTTGTTCCTTGTAAAGGTGGTTCTGCTAACTAATCAGCAAGTAACTACCCCTTGACTGACCTTTAGTGCACAAAATAGATGTCAAATTCTCTCAATAGACTGATCCAATCAGCCATTCTATCGGTAAGGGCGAGTTTAGACAAAAGGTATTTGAGCGGGTCAAATTTTGATATAAGCTTGGATTTAGTATTTAAAAGGTAATGGTGAAGCTTTTGAAAGGTAAAAACTATAGCCAAACAAGATTTTCAATTTGAGGGTAATTGAGCTCGTAAGCAATGAGAGTACAACTGAGACAATATACTACTTTTTCTTTGTGGCCGAGGTTGTTCTGGGCAAGCAACGCACCAATAGAAAATTGAGTAGCAGAAATATATAGCAGGAGTGGCTTACCAAGAGTTAGAGGCATGAGGATAGGTGGATTGGCCAAGTAATTCTCAAGTAGGGAGAAGTCTTGCTGTTGCTTTGGTCCCCAAATAAACGCAACATCCTTTTTTAGCCGATGGGTGAATGAATGACATTTATCGACAAGTTGGGAAATGAAGCGACGAATAGCCTGTATCTTCCCCTGCAAGTTATGCAGTTGTTTAATATTTTTTGGGAGGAGGCATTTCAGTAATAACAACAATTTTATCAGGGTCTACCTCAATCCCTCTTCAGGATACAATGAAATAGAGAAAATTTCTTGACAACACGCCAAACACACATTTCTTTGGGTTCAAATGGACCTTGTACTCCCACAGGCATTTGAAGATACATCATAAAATATCAGGGTGTTCTGCCCTTGTCTTGGATTTCCTGAGAATATCATCCACATAGTCTTTCATGATGTCATCGATCATATCATGAAAAATTACCGTCATCTCTCTTTGATAAGTTGCTCCTACGTTTTTAAGGCCAAATGGCATTACCTGATAACAGAAAGTACCCCAGGGAGTTTTGAAGGCCGTCTTGTATTGATCTTTGTCAGCTATCTTGATCTGATTATAGCCTGAAAATCCATCCATAAGAGATAGTATTTCATATCCTGTAGTTGAATCAACAATCATATCGATATTAGGCAACATAAAATCATCCTTTAGGCATGCCTTATTTATGTCTTTGAAATCGGTATAGATTCGGATCCCAACATGCTTCTTCTGTACAGGGATGATATTTTATAACCATTCGGAGTAATCAATGGGACGGATGAATCCTTCCACGAGAAATATTTCTAACTCTTCCTTAACTAGGAGAGCCACCCTTAGGTGCATCTTTCTGAGCTTTTTCTTGATGGGCTTGGCATCTATGTGTATAAATAAGTTGTGCACTACAAAAGTTGGGTCCAAGCCTGTCATATCCTTATAGGACCATGCAAACACATCTATAAATTCCTACAGCAACATGGTGAATGTTTTTTGTTCCCATGCAGAGAGTGAAGCTCCCAACTTGACTATTTTTGGGTCATCTTCCATGCCAATGTTTACATCAATAGTCTCTTCTACCAGTAATTTTGACAAATCCTCCATACGCGTAGGATCAGGAGGAAGGTTGAGATCTTTGTCCAAGGATGTCTCTATGAGATTTTCATCCTTGGGTGGTCACTTTTATCATCCTTTGATTTTTGTACCTGTTTGTCTTCCAACGCCTCAAAGAGGTTTTCACTGTGTAACTTGGACTTTGAATTTTACCGAGGCTTTTCATTGGAACTTTTTCCCTCGCTTTTTCTTAAATTTTGTTAACCATGAAGCTCAAATTCCTCTCTGAAGTAGGCACAGGTATCTTAAGTCAATGTAGAAACCCTTTTTGTGATCTCTAATGGGGATTGTATCCTTGAATGCCCATGAATTCAGCGATGGCTTCATCATTTTCAAAGAGATCTAGTGGTACATGACGTTGTTGGTCCCATTGAACAAGGCAAGGGTAAACAAGGTCAATTTTAGGTTCAGTAGGGGTTATGGTGAGGAAACGTATTCATGAACAAGTTCATGGAGGCAAGATCCTCGTATTGGCTACAGTGGGAATATGTATCACTGTCTAAATAGTTAGAGCTATCTTTGCACTCAGAACATGTGGCATCTTGATCATTGGGGTATGATCCATAGGGTTGAATGCAAATGTTGTACCTTTTGTCTTAAAATGTGGGAGAGGAACTAGTTCTCAATGTCCTTTCTCATTCCTTTCACATCCTAGACCTTTGTAGCCCATGGAATACATCATTCAACTAGACCTCTCATACTCAGGGGTTTGGTAGCAAGTTGGTTGAGTATCTTCCGGGACCAAGTCATAGATGGATCTAACAATTTCTCTTCAGCCAATAACCCTCTAAGTAAAAATGACCCAATAGTTCACTCATCTCTAGGCCATCTGAAATGATAGTTGGGTTGGCCTCTTGTTTTAGGTGACAATGAGAGGTCTGAAACTAAAAGGGCTTGTTGCACATTATACTCCCCACAACCGTATTATAGAAACTTTCATCTCCCATGAATCAAAAGGGAAAGTTGATGTAGAGGCATCACAAGCACAAGAACTGAGGGAATCTGAATCTACTCGGGACTCCATGGCTTTGGATTGAAGAGGAACAACTATATCAGTAGAGGGACACGTATAGGCACCCTTACGTGCATAAAACTATTGATAGCTCTGCAGTGAGTGAAGGGCTCTGGATCTCCTTGTATCGTGACAGTGTGTCCCTCGTGTTTTAGTTTGATGCATTGATGGAACGTTGATGGCATGACCTGCATGGCATGAATCCATGGTTGGCCTAGAAGCATATTGTATGGGAGTTCCAAGTCTAGGACATGAAACTTTGTGTGATGATAAGTGGGTTCGGCTTCCATGGGTAATGTGATTGTGCCAGTTGACTCTCTTTCCACGTTTTCGTAAGCGGTTATGGTAATGATGTGGGACTCAAGGTCTTCTTTGGTATGTCCCAATTGCTTAACTAATTTCAATGTGCATATATTCAATCCTGATCCATTGTCCACAAGCACCCATTTTATCTTTTGGTGGGTAATGAATACCTCAATATACAAGGGGAGATTATGCATTGGATCTTCAATAGGGATCTCCCTATGATTAAAGGAAATGTGCTCAGTTGGTACAATATTGGCTACTGCAGCTTGAAGATGCAAAGGATCTACTTCTAGTGGAACTCCTGACCCCTGAAGAGTTTTGTACAAAATTTCCTTATGTACATTCAATATTTTGAGGAGATCCAAGATTGAAATCTTGGTAGATGTCTTCTCAAGCTGTTCTAAAAGGTTGTACCTACCATTTTATGGGGTTGACAGAGAGGGTTCCAGAATCATGAGGCAGGAACACCTTGTTACCACAACGCAATCCTTTCCCTTGATCTGAATGGTGTTCACATGGTCACTGGGAGAGTGGATACATCTAATGAGTGAATCATAATGATTATTTTCCTTCTTGGTGTATAGATAATTCACCACTTTGTAACTCTGGGATGACTCTCCTCGATCCATCTTTGGCTCCTCTGACTTACCATGTTTAGGGAATGGTTCTTTGTATATCCCCATATTTTCATTAGGCATCTAATTTTTTTCTGGGTTGTCCACTTCTATCTCCCCATTGTCGATGAGGTCTTGGATGTAGTGACGAAGTCATAGACATTTGTCTATTTTGTGTCCCTTGACACGATGTAATTCACAATAGTCATGCTCTTTGTACCATGATGGTTTTGGAGCATTTTCACCAAAGGGTTGTGTCGTGGGGTAAGTCACCATGTGAGCTGCATCCAATTGTTTCAATATGACCGACAAAGGTTCGTTGAGAGGAGTGAACATTCTATGTTTAGGTGGTGGTTGAATAGGTCCTTTGGTTAGTTTAAAAGGTTGACCAGTTTGAACCGTTTGCACATGTTTAGAATCTATGATTCCGTCTCCCACCACGTTCTTGTTTTTGTTGAATATTTTTGGATTTTCCGTAGGTTTAACTCTTTGGTTATCTTTAGAGTGTGATTTAAGAGTTCCTTTGGCAATAAGGGATTTCTCTATTTGAATGCCCTTTTCAATAACCTCCTCGAAAGTGAAAACACAATGCATTTGAAGGTGGAAAGTGATGTCTAGATTTAGATTGGGCACAAATATACTCACAAGATTCTTTTCAGGGAATGTACAGGGGAAGCGACTGGCTATCCCTCTCCATCTTTGTAGGAAGCTAGAAAATGTTTCGTTTGGACATTTTTTAGTGCCACACAAGTCTACCATGGTTATGTCACTTTCTATATTATACGAGAAATGTCATACAAATCTTTCTGCTAGTTTGGGCCATGTAAAGATAGACCCCTGAGGTAAGCGAGTAAACCATTCCAAGGCTTGGCCCCCTAGACTCTTTGGAAAAATTCATATGAGGTAGTTGTCACTGTAGGCCACTTCTTGGCATGCCATATAAAAATATTTTACATGGTCTCGTGGGTCACCCTTCCCTCAGTATTTGTCAAATTTTGGCATGTCAAAATTTTTAGGGAAAGGTTGAAGTGTCATAGTTTTGTCAAATG
The DNA here is from genome assembly GCA_019776745.2 of Taxus chinensis. Classification (NCBI taxonomy): domain Eukaryota; kingdom Viridiplantae; phylum Streptophyta; class Pinopsida; order Cupressales; family Taxaceae; genus Taxus; species Taxus chinensis. Next base: position 676,724,017 of record CM034146.1, read on the forward strand.
GATAGGGACATAGCTCTTCATATTGATATTTTCTGCTATTCCCCACAGTGCTCTCTTGGAGGCTTGTAAGTGTCACTTTCATAGATTGCATATCTTGAGTGAGTAATTGTTCTTTGGTAGGAGAGGTAGGGATATATACATGATGTTCCATATTGTCTTCTCCTTGATTTTCCAGTCGAAGTTCACTAATTTTGACCTTAGGTTTTGCCTTTTGTACATTCTTGTTTGTTTCTTTTTGCACATGAGATGTTAACAAGGCTAATTATTGACTAAGGTTACAAATTTGTTGTTAAATAGTGAATTCTTCTTCAAAAGGTTCCTCTTCTTCTTCATGCTGCAGAAGGTTGTTCAACATTTTTAGGTTCTATCCTGACTTTACGTGGCACTTTAATGAAAGGTATTCTATGTCCCACTACATTATCATTTCCTGCGTTGGAGGTAGAAGCATGTCCGTGTGTTAAAATATCATCCATGTTGATAAGAGGTCGTTCCTTATCATTAACATCATTTGTAGGTGGGATTGTTTATTGTTCAATAGGCATTTTGGCTCCCAATTCTACAACTCGTGCCAGTACCCTATCCTTGTTTCTAAAAAGGAATTCATCTAACAAGGTGGGGTCGAAGTCAAACTCCGCATGTGGGGATTCCAACTCGTCACCACTATGATCTATCATTTCTTCTACCTCTTTTTCTGTAGAAAATAAAGGCCCAAGATCATGGCCAATAAAAGGGTTTGACCCTTGTTTGTTTGAGGCTTCCCAAGTTTGTTCTTGTTTTGCTTCTAATGTTTACTTTTTGAGCCCTAATCTTGTTTTAGGGGCCATGATGTGTAACAATTTCACTAAGGTATCTTGTGAATGTGTTCAAATATTTTCTATTAAACCTAAGTGAAATGTAAAAATAATGTCAAGAATTGAATGAGTATAATGAATGTTAAAGTACCAATGTGATAAAGTGATGGCCTAAAAATGCACAAGTTAACAGTGATGCAATGTTTGGTACCAAGCCTATCAATCGAATGAAGTACTTCCTAGGTTTGTTTCAAAAAGGTAGTCAATGTTGTAAGATAATTAACAAGATGTCCCTACTTATGTCGAGTTCAAAGACATGAACAAGGCATAAGTAATAACAAGAAGTTAATGCGACCTCCTAACAAGGTATACTAGAAGCAAGCCCAAATTCAATCAATACCTATATCTCAAAAAGTGTGAGTTACAATTGTGAGTGACATAACAATGTCACCAAGATATGTTAACCAAAATTTATGAGAAAGTAAGGTATTGATATCAAGATGATATTGATATAACACACACAAGTGGTAACATGTAGCACTTTTCAAAATCGAGGTAGTAATGGAATCAAACTAAAAAGCTTATAGTATAACTAAGAATTGTTAAAATGTGTATAACGTAACCTTACAATACAGATATTTAGGTCAAGTTTACAAGAAATGAGACGTAAATATCAAAATTGTAGTGATACGATATAAACAAGGTAACCTTTCCAAGGAAGTTCAAGATGATGAACCACACCTAACTATGATGATGATCCTGACTTGGTATCAAGATCACAAAGGCTACCAATGATGTGAAAACGTCTCTACACACTTTAGACGTTTAACTAACCCAGCCACAAACATGGATGGACATAAATAGACAAAAAAGTGGCAGAAACAATCAATTGATAACGCAAAGGTAGTCACTCTTCTTTTGATCAACAAAGTATCAAAAGAAAGTGAAGGAAGTAGATCAATTGGTGGTGAAAAATGTTGGCCTTACTTTGGCAGAGTTTCACCTTACCTTAGGGTAAGTGAAAAACTAAGAAAAAGTAACGCTTCCCACGTTTCGTGATGAACAATGGCTCACAACTCAAAACTGTTTTGAAATGGTCAAAGTTGGCTCCTGGTCAAAGATATCTTCCTAGGTGGTTCTCTCAACTAGGTGTTACAAAGTTGTCTTAAGTGAGCTCGATTTACCCAAAAATCACAATGACTAATTTGGGAGTATCTCGGCTTTACTTTACCCCTTCAAGCATAGTGGGCAACTAGTGTGTCCATGTGTACTATCACTGGGGTCACCATACAAACATCCGGTAATGCTAACTCACAAGGAACAACTAGTCAAGTAGGTTGTGTGGAGCACTTCCCATTTCATCCACAAGGTTCCCTCTTGCATGGACTACTTTGGGGTTCCTAGGACCACCCCCATTGTTGTAGCTTAAGGCTTATGCCAAAGGGGTTATGTCCTAGTTTTAAGTGGACGAGACGTACCCTTATCCGAACCTACAAATACAATGTTTTGAATGTGGTGTGCTTTTTATCTTGTTTAATTTGGTGTGGTTTTCTTGAACACCTTTTGGCAACCTACACAAAAACTGTATTAGTAGTTTAATTTTGTTTCGAACTCCTTTCTTTGACAAGCGTTTTTAGGTCCTGCACTCAAGCGTTAGTAGTTCTCCAAGAAAATCACATTATTTAAAAGAGGATTAAGAGTTGATTTTGATTCTCAAGATCATCCAAGGATGCAAGAGAAGAGTATACACAACAAATAATCTAACTAAAAAGTAAAGAAAATCTTTGCAATCAATGAACCATACAAAAATCTTGATAAATGTTCATTCCCTTAAACCAAAAGTGAAAGATGAAGTTTCCAATCTACCAAATGTTATAAAATGAAGACTAAAGTTGCTTTTGATTCTCAAGATCACCCTAAGGTGCAAGAGAAGATCATACACAAACTTTATCCAAACTATATAGAAATGGAAAACTTCAAATAAAGGACCATTGAAAAATGCTTTGTAAAAGGTTCATTCCCTTAAGCAAAATGAATAATCAAATTTCCAAGTTTAATCCCAATGTTAAAAAGATAGAGATCAAAGTTGTTTTTTATTCTCAATATCACCAAAAGGTGCAAGAGAAGAGCATACACACACTTTGGTCTAAATCAAGTAAAGCATGGAAATACAACATTCATCAAAACATTAGACATGTTAGAAAATGACCTGTTTTAAAATAAATTGAAAACCTGAAATTAATGTAAGTATAAATCCCAAATTTATGTTTTCATTTCATAGTTAACTTCAATACCTTTCCAACGCAAAAAAATGGATTCATTTCGAGTTCGGGATCAAAATTTATGGCCTTTGGAAGATGGGTTACACATATGTTCTTATGCTCACGAGTATGCACTTGACATGCACTCAAAAAATGTCAAAAAAAACGTCCCTTAACCTGTAAAATGGTCAAATTTTTCCAACCAAGATTCAATTTTGACAACAAACCATCACACTAATATGTAAATATAAGACTCAATGCTATCAAACATTAACATACATGCTCAAGAATTTAATATTTTCAAGAAATTGGCAAAACTAACATGTAGAATGATGAAAAAGTAAGCTCTAAAAATGAAAACATGATGAAATATTGAAATTTTCTCACCAAGATTTAATTTTGACAGCAACCCACCACATTAATATGTAAATAAAAGACTCAATACTATCAAACACTAACCTAAATGCTCAAGAATTTAAGATTTTCAAGAAATTGACAAAACTAGCATGTAGAATGTTGAAAAAGTAAGATCTAAAAATGAAAACATGGAGAAATCTTGAAATTTTCGTATCAATTCCAATTTTGACATCACTTCACCTCCTTTATACCTACAAGGAAGACTCAACACATTCAAAATAAATAAAACAAGTTAAGAAAAACAAGTTATGTCAATATGTGTAAAAGAGGGTTAGTAACCAAAAATGAAACTTAACTACAAAAACTTGAAATTAAGTGCAAAGGACAATGGAGTAAGTCCCATTGGGCGTGCCATATGTATGCAAGAATTAGTTAGCTATGTAAGTAGAATTGAAACTAACACCTAGTAGCTTCAATACAATGCTAAACTACACCTATGCATCATCATGCTAAGAGCTTAAGCAAAGCTAACTTATCAACATTTCTACATTAAACATGAAATGAATACTTCAAGCTAAACATGCTAAACAAATTAACTTCTATCTCTTATTAGAATGCTAAATGAAATGAGATGAACCTATGTAGATCTCTAGCAATCAAATAGTTGATTATATGCTTGAAATCCCAAGGTCTTCAAGAATGGAGTCTTATCAATCCATGGCTACAAGACCATTTGACATATCTCCATATGACTTCAAAACTTGGGAGGATGAAATGCAAGAAATGAAGAAAGCTAGCTCCTCTAATGGAAGAATGCTCCAAGATGATAAATGGCTATAGTGTATGCTCTATGCTCATTTTAGTTTATCAAGGTGTAGGTGTAAAGGTAGGAGGAGGGCTCTTTATATAGCCCAATGGATAGAAGAATCTCTACATCCTCCTTCATGTGGGATAAATGGAGAGGTTGGGTTAGTTGTGGATAAGGAAGGTTTAGAAAGGGTTGAGTCAACCTTAGGAGAGTTTAGTTTGTCCTTTAGTGACCCATGGGATTTGAGGGGCTTTATTAATTAATCAAAGTGATTAATTAATAGATGTGCAAGCTTATAGAAGCTTTTTTAGAGGAATAATTAGCATGATTTAGACTATGAGAGGGATTTAATCAAATAAATGATGATTTATTGATTTAATGGAAGAGGAAGCTAATTAATTAATAATAATTAACTAGTCTAGGTAGAAAGGGGGATTAATTAATTAGAAATAATTAATTAATGTAGATAGAAAGGGGAGCTTAATTAATTAGAAATAATTAATTAATCTAGATAAAAAGGGGAGCTTATTAACGAAATGTCATTAATTGGCGTCATTGTTGGATAGAAGGGTTAATTAACTAATGTAATGTAGCTAATTAACGGTGATAAAAGAGGAAGTGCACTATATTGACGATATGTCATGTCCATTTGCGGGAAAGGGTATAATTAGTGCAATTTAAGTATTTAAATTGCTCAAGCTAAATTATAGGTGTCTACACGCTACAATACATCTTAGACCCGATGTAGTTTTATGTGTGTGTGTGCAATCATGCCCTATGTGCTCTTGTGTCAGTCACACTTTGTGAAAGTAACAAACAATAACTATGTGTAGAAAATGTAATAGAATGGTGGATGGAATAGAATAAACTTCCCTCTTATGCAGTGTGATGCAGATGAACCAACCTTGTGCCTTGTGATGGAGCTAGATGGATGCAAATGGAGCCTTTGATGGATGAAACCTTAGGTGATGATAGTAGTGCTTAGTGCTTGGTCCCTCATTATGGTCTCATAAATTTATATTTATATGTTTCTCTTGTTCTAATTTCGTAATCAACCCTGAAAAGCACGACCACTAAAAAGATAAGAACCTCAAATGGTCAGAAAGTGCCCAAAAAGTGGAGGGAAAGTGTAGAAAGGCTCATGGCACCCCAAATGGGACTAGGGCACCTAGGCCACCCCAGTATTGGGTTGGACGCCCCTGTCAAAGGTAAAATGACACCAAATGACAAAAACAGATTGGGTAAGTATGTGCTGAAGGTCGGTAGTGACAACAAAAATCAAAGGAAAATGGCCAAAAGACATGGATTATTAGTACTTTCTTCACTGAAAAACCATATGAACAGTAGTATGAGACCGGGACTGTGACTACATTTTCCCCCACTTTATGTTGGTGATCGGATATCTCGGTAACATAAAGTAAAGAGAGATGCGTACTTGATGTGCATGTAGAGTCATGTAGAACGTGTGCTAATGGACTAGACAAAGTGTGGAATGAGAAAATAGTGGAGCATGGAAATTAAATATGTAAAAGCATAAAAAAGTGGTGAGAGTGAACCTATAGAGGACATGTGTGTGTAGTTGTTGATGTGTGTGGTGTAGCTGCATGGTTAGTATCGTGTGTGCTGCCACAAAATGTTGTTGTTTTACCCCCATTGTTGTAGTTGACTATTTTTTTCTCATACAGACAAACCTGCAAGGAGAAAATGATCAAGTAGTCAAATACACATGTATATATGTGTAAAATCACATGTATTTATATGTAAGAGTATGTAAATGTAAAATACACAAGTAAAAATGGAACATGTGCACTTGATCCGTGATGAGATAAAGGGCATAGAAAGAGGATATCCTATCCTGGGTATTTTGGGTGATTTGATGCCATAGGCTGAAGAATTATAGGGAGGAAATTTGTTGTATCCTCCAACCTTTAACTTCTCCCATGAACATGTGTGAAGAGATCTCTGTACTGTCTGGTTTTTCGGCGATCTGACGCCACTGGTTGAAGTAGTGTAGAGAGGAAATTCCGCTGTGTCCTCTAACCTGTAACTACTCCCCAAAATGCTAAGGACAACCATGTCCTATAAAATCCATTGCGTACAGGGTTCGTAGACTAGTCTGAACCCACTCGTTGTATAACCCACAATGCTAAGGGTGGAAACTAAACTTGAACCGGTGTAGAAGCGTTGTGTAGTATGTAAAACCCCAAATGATTCGCCCCTCTTTGGGGGTGCATGTGATGTCATTTGATAGGAGAATGCGGCCCCAAAAGAGGATTAACTGCATGAACTCTGTAACTCTACCCTACAGGGGGAAATGAATGCACTTGGTAGAGACCAAGGCACACAAACATGAGGCTAACCAAAGACAAGTGTTAGTACAAACAAACATGCATGTATAAGACAATATGTAATCTACATAAACAAGTGTATAAGCTACCAAGCAATATAGTAATGTAAACACGCAAGAATACAAAGTAAGCTAACACAAAGTGGGATACAAACATGAGACATCACTCACGATGTTGCAAGAAATGCAAGGCCATCATGGACCACATACAAAAAAAAAGTGTGCACACAAAACAAGGGAAAGGCCCGCATATAATAGCAAACAATAGACAAACAAGTACGAACAATAACAGATAACCATGGAAGCAAGTAATCCTGTGAAACAAATGTCACACATGAAGCACCCATTAGCATGTTAGAAAGATAACCCATATGTCAAAAGTGTGTATAAGCAAAGTGATGTAAAGTGCTAAGTACATAATGAAACAATAACACTTGTAAGAGATGAATGTGGATGCCCCCAGTGAATCAATGTAGGAGTGGTAGAAGGCGATCATCCATGTACATGTAAAAGACATGTATCTGCGATCACAACTAAAAAAATGTGTGAACACACATGTGTGTATGGTATAGATAAATGACATACAAGATATCTAGCTAGCATGTGTAATAAGACAACCATATACAAGAAAATGTAAACGAAGAATACAAGCAATCAAGATATGCAACATATTGTGGATGGATAGAGTGGAATGTAATATGGAATGGTAGGAGCTGCACGTGCCCACCGAGTTGAATGGAGTTGTATACAGTGAGGTTTATTTAGTATGTTCCCCATCAGAAATTAATAATGAAATGTAAACAAGAGTGTGTCATCAGGAAATGGTCGAAATGTGTGTTGTGTCTAATGCGTTGCGATAAGTGTGTATTTGTATTGATGATATGTGACCTAGAGATGATGTGTATGTGACCCTTCTTTTGAAGCGGATATTATGACAAGATGATCGAAAGAGTGATGATGTATCCTAAGGCATATATCACTACAAGATGAATAGTAGGGAGTGGTGATGTGGCCTAAATTGTATACCAATACAAGATGATAGATTAAGTGACCATTTATCCTATAATGTATGTCGCTAACCTAGTAATGTCAAATGATGGAAGGTCAAGTGATGAACATGTGTGAGTATGATAAGTGTCCATTTGATTTGTAAACCCTCAGTAGTTGAGTATGGACCGAGGAACTAAAGTGTGGCATATGGTAGTGAGTGCAACACCTAAAATAAAATGTAGTATGTGTGAAGATAATAGACAACCATATGATGTGTAGAAATTTTTAGTGTATTATGTATAAGATGCAATACAAGGTGTGTAGATAGACTAATAATTTGAGGATGCACTCTATGTAATATGCAATATGAGGAGGATGGAATAATAGACTCATAGAAAATAGGAGTGTGACACATATGATAAAGACTAGTATGGTGTGTAGACAATGTATGATGCAGGAATTCGTAATGCAAGATGTGCATGTAGACTAAAAGTGTAAGGTGCATGGTATGTAAGATGAAAATCATATAATGTAGAACCTAAGAGTTTGATACATGTATAATGATGATTAATATGATGTATGATGTGTAGATGTCAAAATGTAAAAATCATATAGACTAAATTTAGAGTGTATGAGGCAAAGTGTAAGACATGATGAAAAATGTGTGAAGCAACCTAGTGTGCAGTGTGTGGGGTACATGTGTAGTAAGCCCTCAATAGTAAAGTGTTAAATGAATCACAAGAGTGTGTCATTGGGTAATAACATGCTAAAACATGTGATGAATATGCCTATGCAAGGATATGAATGTATGATAATGTAAAGATGAGAGATAAACCTGTGCGAATATGAGGAGGGGGATGTGTTAGATGTTATGCCCCCAAGTTTACGATAGAGAAGGTGACTATGTGCCACTATCAAGGAGATCACCGTTATCATGGTTGAAACCTACTGGAGCAACATCATAAACATGGTAAGGTATAGAGTGAGGAGGGTCGTATAAAGACCCATTGCGACATAGTGTGTACACATTCTTTACATATTCCACACTCAGTAAAGGATATCGGTTGACAACGATGAGCATGCCAATGAGATATATTCATAGCATAAGCGGGTGAAGAGTCATTAGGAATAGAGATATTTCCAAAAGGAATATGAAATATAAACAAAGAGTGGTTAGCGTTTATTGTACCGCCAATATAGTCAAGCTAGGATTGTCCAAGTGTGAGTGGAAAATCATGAGGGGTACATGAAAAAAAGACCGTCAAATGAAAAACAATGCAGGCCATAAGCGGCCATAATGTGAAAATAGCCATGATAAAGATGTGGTGAATAAATAGGTGGTAAGATGTCATTAAGTGTCATACCAAATCTAACCAAACCATCACATGTGCAAATAGTATCTAAGCAAGTAGATTCAATTGAGATGTTATGCCAAAAGGACCTGTTGATAAATAATTTACATGTAAAAATAGGTAGTGGAGCTGCAACCTATGGAGGAGAAGATGAAATAGCATCTATATTATTTACAGACCCTTGGTATAGTACCATAGACATTAGTAAAGGGATGGTTCTTGAAGTTATATTCACCCTGGCCATCGGCCACAAAGATTTCTTCAAAATAAGAGTCATCTACATCTATAGGAGTAAAGTTAAGTTATCATAATGTGTCATCAGTGAGTTTGATTGTGTCAACTTCATCATCAAATTCCTCATAATCATATGTGTGGGAATCATCATGTTGTATTTATTTGTTGAGTATATTATTAGGAGCTACATTAGGGGGAGGAATCAAATATGCCTCAATAGATGTAAAAATAATTGGTCATTGGATCGGGTATGGTGGGTGAGATGATTGTTCATAGTATGAGTAGAAACAATCCAGATTATGCGTAGCAGAAGAAGAAGGTAGCAAAGAACTAGACTAACCAATATCATATGTGTCAAGGATACTATATGGAATACATTGCGAAGGTAGAATGAGAATAGTAATAATAGGGTCTATGCGACAATATTTGAATGGATATGGATATGCGGTGATAGTATTTTCATAGCCATCATGCAAAAAATTTCACACATTGGTGAATAGTAAATGGAACTTCTTCCATTGCATGAATCCAAGGTTTACCTACACAAGATATTGAATTGAAATGAGGCATCTATAACATAGAAATAAATGAGAATATTCTTAGCCCAACTCAGATATGCAATGAAATTGTTCCTAAACATGTATGAGTGGTAGATTCATAGCCTCATATGATAATAGAATTCCTAGAAATAAGAGTATCACTAATATCTAGCTACGTTAGAAGAGAATAAGCACATAAGTTGATGGCTGATCCATTATCAATAAACACTCGTTTAATACAGTGCGATGCTAATGGCATGAAAATAAAGAGAAAAGGCACACATGGATTGCTTTTAGTAAAAGTTGATAGATCCTCATCAGTGAAAAATATGTCATGTGGTAAATTGCGAAGAGACTATATAAGATGTATAGAGGCCATCAAAAAAATATCACTTTCAATATAAATATCAAGAAGGGAAGATGATAATGTGTTATGACGGTCTGGTGCATTAAACAATAAGTTGTAAAGGGAAATCTTAGCGGGTGTATTTTTAAGTTGATCAATAATGTCATAGTGCTTAGAAGCAGTAGGAGGAGCTTCCGAAGCAATGGGTGGAGGGATAGAAGCGGGTAGAGCCATAGGTGGATTAAAGACAAGAGTAGTAACTACATTAATAGATGGAACAGCCCTAGGCGTAACAAAGTGGGGATGATGTTGAGTACACACATGCATAAAATCAGTAGCAATAGTCACTATATTGGAAACCTTAGTAGGAAAAAAAGTAGGATAAGACAATTGAGTCATGACTTGATAAGGTGAATACATGATCAGAAGAAAAGGTTGAATACGTCAGGTTCACCAAAATGATTAACTAAATAAATGTGGAAGAATGTATAGTTAATCTAAACAAGGAACAACAATAAATATTAGTAAATAAATATAAGAAGTGACCCAAGAAACTAAGAAAGTAGATAGGTAAAACCCTAAAGTGCAAAGAGAGTTAGAAAGAACTCAACTGATTTCCACAAGATGATCTGGAATGTGTCGTAAAATAAAATGAATATTCTGGAAGTAGGAATGAACTATGCAGAGGTCCCAAAAAGGATAGATATGAGCTATCTGAGTGGATTGGGATGCCTAGATATGTATAGGGGCACCTGTGGGAACCCTAGTCTAAAATATGGGTTTCCTGGTCTATGAAAAAGATTTGTGACCTTCCTATAAGGTATCGTTTGATGGTTTCTTGCCTTTGCTTCAAGTCACACTAACTTCACTGCACTATGCGACGTATGTCACTGGTAATCAGTGATGAAGAAAAGAACTACAAAACCACAAGATAAACATCAAACCCTAAAAAAGAAAGATGCATAAGAAGGAGTTGGACTGACCTCTGCTGCCACAACAGTGGACTTACTAACTAAGTGTTGCACTACATCTCTGACCCGATGTAGTTTGTGTGTGTGTGTGTGTGTGCAATCATTCCCTAGGTGCTATTGTGTGCCAGTCACACTTTGTGAAAGTAGCGAGCAGTAATTATGTGTAGAAAATGTAATAGAATGGTGGATGGAATAGAATAAGCTTCTTTCTTATGTAGTGTGATGTAGATGAACCAGCCTTGTGCCTTGTGATGGAGCTAGATAGATGCAAATGGATCCTTTGGTGGATGTAACCTTAGGTGATGATAGTAGTTCTTAGTTCTTGGTCCATCATTATGGTCTCATAAATTTATATTTATATGGTTCTCTTCTTCTAATTTTTTAATTAACCCCAAAAAGGATGACCATTACAAAGATAAAAATCTCAAATGGCTAGAAAGTGCCCAAAAAGTGGCGGGAAAGTATAGAAAGGCTCAGGGCACCCCCAAATTGGATAAGGGAACCTAGGGCACCCTAGTATTGGGATGGATGCCCCAGTCAAAGGTAAAATTATGCCAAATGAAAAAAAAGAGACTAGGAAAGTATGTGATGAAGGTTGATAGTGATGACATAAATCAAAGTAAAATGGGAAAAAGACATGGGTTAATTAGTACTTTCTTTACTGAAAAATCATATGAATAGTAGTATGAGACCGGGACTAAATAATGTATAAAGTGCGTGATTTTTGTGACTACAATCTCAATAGGTACTGTTATGCTTGCAATAAATTTGGACATATAGCAAGAGATTGGAGGAGACATGACGAGAGTGATTTCTCATAAAACTATGGAAGGAGTTACAATCATCATTCAAGAGGTATGTATGGTGTTTTTTGCTAAAAATGTCATAAATCACATCACATTGCTATATCTTGCTATAAAAATGAATCTTCAAGGTACAAAATTTGGTCTCAAGTCCCTAGAAGGTAAGATAGAAGAAGAGTGTTCAACTAGAAGATCAATCCTAAAGATGAGCCTAAGAAAACCAAGTCTGATTTGATAAGAAAGAAGAATGATACGAAGCACAAGGTTAAGAAAGTATGGATGTCAAACACAGTCAAAGAGGAACCTAAATTAGTCAAGAATTTTGAATCAGATCAGTCAATAAGTAAAAAAGGTATTTTTTCCATGATTGAAAGCCATTGATTGAGGTGTATCATGAGTGTTTGACAAGATTCCAATCAAAAGAGGAAAAGAAGGTAGAAGCAATCTTCAAGCCTAATGTGCCAAAGAAGGGCAAGAAGACCTCAAAGGCTAACTACAAGCAAGATGAATAAAATATGGATATTTAGGAATCTCTTGAGCAGTTCATATTGCTTTAGTTCCTTAAGAAGCATGAGGTGTATTCAGTAGGCTTCATGAAGACATTCATCAGTTATAGAATCAATAAATGCTTATTACAGAGTTGCAATCTTGTTGAAACTATTGAAAATGTGTATATTGAGTTCCTAGATGGTCTATATGATCTTAATGTTCCATAGAAATGGTTATAGGTGTGTTGCTCATAATAATTTCCTAGAGAAGAGGGTTAAGGTATGATTTGTGACCTAATTTGGTTTAGTTCATGTGTTGTTTTATTCCTAATAATTTTTTAAGGATTGCGAAGCTATAATAGACTATTTGAGTTATGGGGTGGCTTAATCAGTTAAGAAATTATGTATAAGTCCTCATTATGAAGTCATAATATAAGAGTTATGAATCAAAGTGTATGAAGACCAGGTCTTAGGTTAATTAGTCTAATGTTGACAAGCTACGACAAAAAGGCTTCGAAGGTCATCATGATGAGTTTTTTCCAACATGTCTATAGTTATTGTTCCATCAAGACATGAAAAGATTGTTCGAGTATTACAAGGTTGGAATTTTACCATGTTATCATTTGACACTGCTGAGAAGAATATGTTCACCTGATCTGAGTTGTGTTCAAATGTATGTTTATGAATTATTCCACTCATGATATCATTATGAGAGCCTATAAGTGGTGTATGTAGCCTGAAATGCTAGTAGACAACTTGGAGATGAGATAGTATGCATAGTGGTGCCTAGTGTTATGGTGTGACCTTAGTTAGGTCTGTAGATGCTAATAATATTTTTGAGCAAGAGGTATGCCTCAAGAAGCTATGAAGTCTAGACAGGGTACTTTGAGTTTTTTGTGTTCATCATGTTGGAAGATGAGTTTGTTTCTTCTATAAGCCGAGTCAAGTAATATTTGAAGATGAACAAGTACTTAGATTCATGCATAAATTTGTGTTTATAGCCTCAAGTGGAGTTTTTTCCCAAAAAATATGGTACGAGTTAAGAGTAAGATCAATGAAAATAAATCATGAAAATATGGTTACATGAATACTGGACTGTCATGGAAGATGCTTCAAGGTAATTTGAAGATGTTTTAGTCTGATTTTTGGGTATGATAGAGTAACTGATTGCTTCAAAGGGGTCAAAAAAATTTGATGATTAGGGAATTAGGTGACAGGGTTGTAGTTGTAAAGCCATGGGTTTTTTGTCTAGTTCATGGTATGCTTTCATGAGGTATGTGATAAGGGTATTTTTCTTTGAATGATACATCAGGAGTATGTAAGGTGATTCAAGGTCTGTAGCATGAGTATCAGAACTGAAGAATGTGTTTAAGAAATTATCTAGGTTTGTATTAGTCTATATTAGTTAGGCATGATTGAAGAAAGTGTCTCAAGACATCATTCGAGTATGTGATGTTTAAGTTGTAATTTGTGAGTTGTGAAGTAGTTATCAAGAGCAGGAGAATATTGAAGTTGTGCTATCTTAGTCAAACAAGTTTTGGACATTGTTTCAAGGTGTTGTCATTGTGTAAAAGGGTATGTAAATTTCATGAGAGTATCCATGAGGTGTCAGTCAAGGTCAAACATGAAGGTTGATTGACAGTGACCTGTTTTGGTGAAGTCCTATGGTGTTTTGGAGCATAGTCTAGTAGGAAAATTCATAGTGTGAGCTCTCCAAAATTGGTTGAAAGTTGTCATTATGTCAAGCATGATCCATATAATGAGTAAAGGGTGTGTAAGAGTCTACATTGAGTCATCATAATAAGTTCATGGGTTTTCATGGTTGAGTTAGGTCATTCTAGGCCTATTCCTAGACCTAGAGCATGGTGCATGCTATGGTGGTATGAGTTTTAGAGTAAAGAAGTCCTATATAGGAATGAAAAGGTGTTATGACATGTTATATCAGGTGTATGATGAGTTTCATGTTAGTTCTCAGAGGTATGATGATGTTTCATGGTCCTTGAAAAATAAGAAGGTGAAGACAAGGCAAGATAACACATGTAATCATTAATGGATGGAATGTTTCAGACATATTTGAGCATGGATGAGAGTTTTTATGCATATAAGAGGTAGTCATAGTGTTTTAAGAAAAATTTAATGTTAGTATGAAGATATTTATGCAAGTTATGAAGTTTTTGGTAAAACCAAGTTGAGAAAAAGAAAAAACAAGCTTGATATGAGGACTTCTGATGCTCACCCACTCACACTCACTTTGAATGGGACCCAAAAATTTTGGGTCATATTAGTACATGTAAATAACAAGGTTTATAAAAAATAATGAGGTCATTTGATCGTCAATTTTTTAATGGATGAATGTTAAGAAGATAAGATGCTTTGAAACCCTAGAAAAACTTTTCTTCTAGAATGACTTGGAAAAATTACATTATACGGTATCTAGAATTTCTTGGAAATAAAAATTGATGCACCAAGGTTGAAGAGGATTCCTAAGATATCATTTTAGTGGTGGTTTTGTGTTTCAACTATTTTGTGAAGAGAGAGAAAAAAATTAGTTTTGTGGGTTTTTGTAGTTTCAAGGTTGAGATGGAAGTTCAGAAAGAAAACCAAAATGTTCCAGAATCCTTGGGACATGTTATAAAAATACACGAAAATCTTCAGTCATGTTTCTTAGAGAATTATGGAGATACAGGTGCTCAAATTCAGCCAACCAATTTTAACCTTAAGGGCTAAAATGCTTGTCTTCTAGTTTGAAGTGAAGTTGGTCATTTTACTTGTTGTTGATCCATATGATGGTCAAGTTATTTGTTTTATGTGCTGAAGTGGTTTTTATTTGAATACCTATTAGCCTAGAAATCCCTAGTTGTCTTGCTCAAGAAGGTGACTCAAACAAGTGTGTTGGGTTATATTTATCCTTGTGTAATATTATTAATAGTTCTTTTACATGTTTGTACAAGTTTCCTTGATGTTTTCTAGGTGATTGTTGAGTTTGGAAGATGGTTTGGAGGAATTTGTTCTTGTTTCTCTCAAGACTAGTTCTCGAGTCCTTGGAGCCTAAATGAGTAGTTTCAGAGATTGGCTTGGTTGGAGGATTTAAACTAGGAGTTAGAAGATAAAGTAAGTTGTTATGGAAATATGACTCAGAGACATTTCCAATGGTATATGGTTTGTGTTTTGATGAGGTGTTTTTGTAGGTGAACAAGCTCTGTTTTGAAGACCTGGTTTTGGGGTCTTAAAGCCAGTTTGGAGAAGATATAGAGTTTGAGGTATTTGGAGGTCTTACACTATGAGTTGGATGAAAATGTGAGTTGTTCCAGAAATAAGATTCATAAAAATTTCCATTTATATATTACTTGAGTCATGATGACGAGTTTAACTATGTGAACTCATTCATTTTACTAGGACTAAATTTTTGGGCATTGAAGACCTAGTTAGAATAACATGCTTCTTAGAGAGTTTCATGATGAAGATGGATGTTTCATATTTTTATGAGCATATTGGTGATTATTGGAGGTTATTTAAATGTTTCAAGATGATGAAAAATCCTTGAAAGATTTGTTTGAAGACCTTGGAGGTTCTTGAGCATTCATTATATCTTAAAGTTCTAGTTTTGAGCTTTTTTGTGAATCTTGGAACTTGTTGGAGGTGTATTGACCCTTTTTGACGTACTTGGGTCATTTGAGTTGTTTTATATGATGTTATTATTATGTTTTTGAGTTTATATGACCGAAAAACTTGGCCATAG
This sequence comes from Taxus chinensis, assembly GCA_019776745.2. Taxonomy (NCBI): domain Eukaryota; kingdom Viridiplantae; phylum Streptophyta; class Pinopsida; order Cupressales; family Taxaceae; genus Taxus; species Taxus chinensis. Next base: position 676,740,043 of record CM034146.1, read on the forward strand.
CCGACCCAGGGGTGTTGAGAAAGTTTCATGTATAAAAGCAAGTGTTTGTATTCATTTATGGCTAGTTGATGGAGTTGAGTGAGAGAGAAAAAGTGTGACCTAAGTGGAAAAGTTGTTTTAAGTCCTTGGAGGTGCTTAAGCATTCACTAGAGCTTGGAGTGCTTATTTTGATCTTGCTTGTGCATCTTGGATCTTGTTGGAGGTTTCTTGTCCTCTTCCAACCTAATTGGGTCATTTGAGTTGTTTTATATGATTTTATTATTATGTTTTTGCGTTGGTATGACCGACATACTTGGTTATGTCTGACCTATGGGTGCTATGACCAAGTTTCATGTATATGAGAAAGTGTTTTTACTCATTTGTGATTAGTTGTTCGAGTTGAGTGAGAGATAAAAAGTGTGACATAAAGGAGGTGAAGGAGGAGTGTTGAGGGGTCATGGATAGATCCTAGAAGAAATATGAATACTTAAGAAATTTTGAGGATTAGATGTGTAAGGGAGATTGATATATTCAACGCATGAAGAAAATAGATTGAGCGAGTTTGGAGAGACCTTTTATGGATGAGGGTTTGGTGTGTTTAGAGCTAGACTTGAATCACAATTAGGTGTGTGAGAAGAAGATTATATGTGATCATTATTTTCAAAATCTCTTATGATGAGTAATATTCATAAGATTCCCTTTTTGTGAGTCATATCAATAAAGGTTTAGGGGTTGGTGCTCCTTGTTGGGTGGGTTCGTCACTAAAAAAATCTTGTAGGATGTGTAATATTCTTGCAAGTCATTACTTTGTGTAATATAAGTTACAGTTTTAGTGGGTTTTATTTCCCTTTAGGGTTTCCCACTTACATCTAGTGTCTATGTGTACTCTCTCATGCTTTATGTACTTATAAATATTTGTTGCACACCTAATAAGATCATATTGTATATGCATGATTTAATGGGTGATTAATGGATGTTACAATAAATGGTAAATGAAATAATAGATTTGTAGGACTGATTCACCCCCCCAGTCTATTGTGATTCCAAAAATTTGTATCAGATTTGATCCTTGAGAAGCAAGTTTGGAAACTTGAAGGAGTTACTCTTGAAGCACAAACAATGGGTAAATATTCTGATGTTGAAGTAGCCTTAAGAAATAAGTATGAAGTTGTAGAGTCCTTCATTCATAGCTTATAAGATCATATCAATTTCATGAAGATAGAGCATGGTCAAGCGATGAAGGGCTTGGAATCAAAATTCAAGAGTGTGATAAAAGCCCTAAAGGACAAAGAATATGCTTGCCTAAGGTATGAAGATAAGTTGAAAGATTTGGAATTTGATTTATAAGATTAATCCATTAGATTATAGACCTATGAGAGGTTGAAGAAAAGATTTGAAGCCCTAGATGATATGTTTAATAATCAAAGAGCAGAAAATGACAAATCTGGTTTAGGCTAAAAAGGAGAACATTTAAAAAAGCATGAAGATTACAAAGTTGGACCTACCAATCAAGCTGACATAAAGGATACCAAGAGGAAAAATTTAATAAGATTTAACCATGTTAGAAAACCTAATGTAATGAGATACTGTTCTTCTTTATATGGATATTGCTATTCATGTAATGATTTTGGTTATAGAGCTAGATATTGCAGAAGAAGGTCTTCTAGGAATAATGAAAGCTTACTCAAAGGTGAGTGGTACTCATGTTGTGAGTATTGTCATAAGGCTAAGGATTGTGGTTATAATCTAAGTGTATATGATTTAAGAGGAAATAAGAATGGTATTTTGTGCTAGAATTGTCACAAACAAGGCCACATTGGAAGACATTGTCACCAAAGTGAATCTCCAAGGCATAGTAATAGGTTTTAAGCATCCAAAAGGGCAAGAGAAGAAAGTGTTAAAAAGAAACATCTGTCCTAAGAATGTATATGAGACAATCAAGAATATTATAATGGTAAAAAAGGATGTTAACTAAGAAAATTAGGTCAAGATAACTGATTCTTAGTCTGAAATGCATAACATGAAGAATAATTCAATAAAGTTTGTTAAAGAAGGGACAAATTAAAAAAATATGGAAGAAAAGTTCATCAAGCCCAAGTCAAGTCAAGTATGTATGTTTTCTTTGGTTGAAGAAGAAATATATGAGGAAAGTCATATGTGTCTAACTACCATCCAGTCTCCACTTCATGAAAAGATGAAGAAACTAGGCATTTGGGATACTTCAAGAGTGATAAGTTATGAGATGTGATCCATCCACGAGGTATATGTTTATTAGTTATTTTTGTTGGTAGGTGTTTGAGTTTTTAGTTCATTAAAACTTATTTTTCATGTTATCATTCATGAGAATTCTATTGTGTTAAGGTTTGAATATTGTGTTTTGAGCTCTTGATAAAGTATGTCTGAGTCCTATCATGTCCTAGAAGTGTGGTCATAGTCAAAATATGTGTTAGTAACTTTTCCAAGTTGTGAAGGTCCTATTTTAATAACCAAGAAAAGAAAAGTCAAGTCCCTATCAGTGAAAGGAATTCAATGTATGTTGCCAACTGAGTCTAAAGGTTTTGATTGTCTTAGTGTCTTGAGTTAGTGTATCAAGTAAAAAGAAAGTTTCATGATCATGTGCATCACTAGTTGGATTCCTGAGTTATGAATTGAATAAATGGCATGAATTTGTGTTGTCATGATGTTTTAAGTCTTGTAGGTTTCCATGGTCTCATGTAGGTCTAAGATTGCCATAGAAAAATGGATATGGTTTGTATAAGCCTGAAAATGTGCAACTATGAACCAAGTTCATCATGATGGGTTTGGATGTACTAGTTATGTAAGTTGATGTTGCATTTGGTCCAAGTATGAAATAATTATAGTGCTAATGTCCGCCATGTTGTAAGTATTCAGCTGTTGTGAGTCAAGGTTAAAATTTCTGGATAATATTTGATTTAAACAAAGTATATTTTCCTTCATGGATGTTTGTGTTTGTTCCGAGTTACTGATAAGGAGGATCTACAAAGACTTCATGCATCATGAAGATAAGGGTGTGTATAAAAATGAATGTATTTCAAGGCTGGGAAAATAATATGTTTCTTCATTATCATTAAGGATGTATAAGACAAAGCATCAAACGTACTTCAATGAATGAAAGTTGTCAAGACTTGTTCAGGAGGATATGTATGTTGATTTTGAACATCCTATAGCCGTGTTTGAAGGATGATACTTGCATACTAAAAGTGATTCTAAGTAGTGTGACTGTGATTTGACTAAAATATTACATGGTTCTTGTTTCATGTTCAAAGTGTCGCAAATTTGGTTATGCTTCATGGAAGGATGGTTTGATAAACATATGCAATAAATAGAGTTTTAGGACTTCAACAGAGGTATACAGAGGAGTGCACAATGTTCTTGATGGATTCAAGCTAATGTATTGTATGAAGCATGGAAAAGAGGTATGTACATCTTAGGGGAGTAAATATATTTATCATCATCATGCAAGGTATGAATGGTATGTGACATTTGTTTGTAGATATATTTCTCTATTTTGAAGAATTTTAAATGATTTATGAGATCAGAGGTGATAAAGATCAAAAGAAAGACATGGTCAATTTGAATAATCTTGAAAATGACACAAAGGAGGTCTGTAGGTTGATGAAGGTGTCATCATTGATGATGGTGCATGGCTCCATGGGGAGTATTAATGGTTTCAAATCCATTGAAGGAATTTGGTACAGTATCCTAGATGGCCAAAATACATGAAAAATAGAGTTGTGTTGCTCATCTTGTGAAGTCTATTGTGCTCAATGGTCAAAATTGGTTATTTTGAAGCTTGAAAGTACATTTTTTTTAATGAAAAAGGGAGATAGGCCTATATATAGTAAGGTGTTAAAGAATGTATGACTATGTCTTCATTGATATCATTTATATAAAATTCTATATTTAAGGTTGAAGGATTGGTCTAATACTCAAAATGCCTTGGTTTTATTTCATTACTGTAAGTGTATCAAAAGACTGTGTGATGATGGTCCAAGTGTGACCCATAAGGTTTGTTGTGGAAATATGAGTATAATCATGAAATATGAAGTCTTTTTTCTTTTGCAATCAATTTGGGTATCACCATTTGTTGGTGACAGTGAAGTAAGGTCTAAATTGAAGTTGAAATATATTTCATCACACATCATGGGTATGTTCTCTGAGTTTGTCTAATTGTGTTGCATCAAGAAGAGTGATTGTTTCACCTGAGACCAGGAGTGTATTCTTGACAAAGAAGATTGTGCAAGTGGATCTAGCAAGGTTGAAGATGTAGGGTCTGGAGGAAAGATTTATAAAAGATAAAATGAAGTTTGACACAAAGTATGTAGTATTTAAGCATCAAACATGATCACAGAGATAAAGTATGGTCCAAGTTCTCTGTAGTCTAGTGTGCATTAGATTAGGAAGGATTATAATATTTTCAAAGGAATACAAAGAATATTTAAAGACTGTGAAATCAATATTGTATAGGTGTATAATCTCATTTGCAGTTTCTTTGTGTACGAGTGATTGTGTCTTGTAGATACAAGTGGCTCATATACAAAGGTTACAAAAATATATAGTAATTTGTTAAGGTAGAGTATAATATTGACAAGGTAATTATCACAGTTTGAAGGAAGGTAAAAAGTTCAAAGTTTACATTAGAGTTATTAAGCTCCTTGAAGTCTCAAGGCATTACAAGACATAGATCTAGCTATGAAATGTGAAGACCTTATAAGTCATGTAGGGTTGTTAATGATCCTCAAAAGGGCGACCAAGGTGTCAAAAAGGGCTTGTTTGATTGAGTATTGGTTACTTACAAATCTAGTGTAGGGTAAGATAAGTATATGATCATGTATGTTGATATTTAATGAAAAGAAAACTTGAAAACATTGCCTCAGAATTGAGCTATTTTGGTTGATCCATTTCTATGATTCTTGCTTAAGGTATGAGTTATTCGATTTGCTTTATCATTTAGAATGTGACAGAATGGTGACAAGTGGAGCTATAAGATAATTTTTCATGTGTTGTGATTGCATTTTTTACACTAATAAGTTTTTCAAATTGAATTGAAAGTTTGGTTTATGGACTTTGGTCCTAAAGGGGGTTATGCCAATTTTGGAGGAAGAGTTTGTGGATTTGGCTTGATGAGACCTAGGAGAAGGCGAATAAAAAGTATGAAGATAAATTATGGAGAGTATACACTCAGGGGGATTTGTGTGAAAGCTTAGTTCAGGTTCACAGATCTTAATGCTACTGAAGAAGACAAGAAAAAAAAGAAATTATATTCCAAGGGGGAGATAATGAAGCAAGTAAGACATTGTTTTCATTTTGTCTTGTCTCATGTTATATTTTTTCCTATTGTGTCATCATTGTATCCTTTTTCATAGATGTCAAAGGGGAAGAGTAGTGTCATAAACATGAAGAAGAGGTCATGTAGGTCTTTGGTCTTGCTGGTTACCATCAATGTTTCTTAAGATTGTTGACATCAATGATAAAGGGGGAGATTGTTGTGTGTCTAGGTTTTGTCATTAATGTCAAATATATTGATGGAAAATGGTATGTAAATTTCATAAGAGTATCCATGATGTGTTATCTAAGGTCAAACATGAAGGTTGATTGGTAGTGACATGTTTTGGTGAAATCCTATGGTGTTCTAGAGCATGGTATAATAGGCATAGTCATAGTGTGAGCTCTCTAAAGCTGGTTTAAGGTTGTTATGATGTCAATAATGGTCCATATAATATGAAATGGGTGTCTAATAGTTTTTATTGAGTCATCATGTTCACTTCATAGGTTTTCATGGTTGATTTAAGTCATTCTAGGCCTATTCCTAGACTTAGAGTATGGTGCATGTTATGGTGGTATGAGTTTTGGAGCAGGGAAGTCCCATACAAGAATGTGAAATGCAAGGAAAATTTTAAGGGTACCTAAAAAAAAAGCCTTAGAAAATATTTGGCAAATCTGGGAAAATTAGCTTTTGCATGAATGGAGAATATCAATACATCACGACATTACTATTAAATGATACCAAATAGTATATTTTTTATATTCTACTGGTCGATAACATAATTTTATGCCACCGGAAGACAACATATAGTATGATGTCGACCGGTAGCATAAAAATATGCTACCGACTGACATCATTTTAAAAATATGCTACTGACCGACATCATTTTTATGCTACCGGATGACATCATACCAACATAAAAATGATGTCGGTCGGTAGCATACTATATGTTGTCTTCCGGTAGCATAAACATATGCTTTCGACTGACTATATTCAGGAAAATTTCTATTTCATGGGAATGGTGAATTGACCCCTAAAATTAACTTGTACCTAGAAAAATTTGGTGAACTATTCCTAGCTTATACCCTAAATATTCACCAATTTCAAATTTCAAAAACCACAATATTCATGAATTAATGATTATTCACCACTAAATTTTTCCTTAGTGAAAGGTGTTGTGACATGTTATATCAGGTGTATGATGAGTTTTAGGTCAGTTCTAAGAGGTATGATGATGTTTTATGGTCTTTGGGAAGCAATAAGGTGAAGACAAGGCAAGATAACATATGTAAGTATTAATGGATGGAATGTTTTAGAAATATTTGAGAATGCATCAAGGTTTAAAAGGATTCCTCATATCTCATTTTAGTGGTGGTTTTGTGTTTCAGCTTTTTTGGGAAGAGAGAAAAACCCTAGTTTTGTGGATTTTTATAGTTTTAGGGCTAAGATGGAAGTTCCAAGATGAAAAAAAAATGTTAAAGAATACCTGGGATATGTGATATAAATCCATTAAAATTTTCATGCATGTTTCCTGGAGAATTTTTGAGATACAGGTGTTCAAAGTCAGCCTACCAATTTTGGCCTTAAGGGCTAAAATGCATGTCTTCTAGTTTCAAGTGAGTTTGGTCATTTTGATTGTTGTTGATGAATTTGATGGTCATGAATAGTTTATTGACACCCGATATGATGTTCTCAAGTTCTTGGTTTAATGTGGTGAATAGGTTTTCAGTTGAAGACCTTTTGTCCTAGAAAGCCCTAGTTGGATTCCTCAAAAAGGTGAGAGAAAAAAGTGTGATGGGTTGGATTTATCCTTGTGGTATATGCTTCTTAGTGCTTGTAAATATTAGTACAAGTGTTCATGATGTGTTCCAGGTGATGGTTGAGTTTGAATTTTTTTTTGGAGGAGTTTGTGCTTATTTCTCTCAAGACTAGTTCTTGAGTCTTTGGAGCCTAAGTGAGAAGTTTCAGAGATTTGATTGGTAAGAGGACTTGCACTATGATTTGGAAGATAAAGTAAGTTGATATAGAAAGATGACTCATATAAATTTCCAATGGTATATGGTTTGTGTATTGATGATGTGTTTTGATAGGTGAACCAACTCTATTTTGAAGACCTAGTTTTGGGGTATTGAAGCCAGTTTGGGGAAGATGCATAGTTTGAGGTATTTGGAGGTATTCTGATATGAGTTGGACGAAAATGTGAGTTGTTATAGAAAGAGGATTTAGATAAATTTCCATTTATATATTACTTGAGTCATGATGATGAGTTTATATATGTGAACTCATTCATTTTCTAGAACTAAATTTCTGGGAATTGAAGACCTAGTTAGAATACCATGCTTCTTGGAGAGTTTCATGATGAAGATGGATGATTCAATTGTTCTTGAGCCTATTTTTAGTGTAGGTTATTATTTATTAGGATAATTCTTACACTTTTGTTAGCCCTACACTTGTTGGGCTAGCTTGCTTAGGTGTACTAGTTGTGTGGAGTTAGCTTCTCAGTTATGTCGAGTTAGCTTACTAGTATTTTAGAGTTAAATTAACTACCAGTATCAGTTAGTGGGAGTTCTTCACCATTTTTTTAGGTAGTATTTGCACTTCCCTTCTCCTATATGTACATCTTTCTTATTGAATAATTCAAGTCATTCTATTGTAATGTATTGAGCATTATGGATTATGATGGATTTCCATATATGGTATTTTAGCTCTTCTGCTTTGCAAATCTAATGTGGTGTGCTATTATCATCTGAGATCACAGCTTGGAACAATATTTTTATTGTTCCTTTCATGGTATCAAAGCGATAGATGATGTAGACATCCATCTGTAAGTTTTTTCTTTGCAAGCAATGGTTTATTTTTTCATGTATTCAGAATTTGTTAGCAATTTTTTACAGCATGCATTTTTATGTAAAACGGAGTGTGGAATTGGATTTGGAAGGTTCCAAAACCCTAGAATCGACTGTAAACTCGACCATGTTTTGAGACAGTCAAATCTAGGTGCATTCTTTTATCCATTAGATATAAGCGTGTACTTTCTGGGCGCATTCTTTTACCCTCTAGATATTTTGGTTTTGGATGTAATCTTTTATCCACTGGACACAGATCTATACCCTTTGGATGCATTCTTTTATCCATTGGATATAAGCATGTACCTTCCGGATGCATTCTTTTACCCTCTGGGTATTTCGGTTTTGGATGTAGTCTTTTATCCACTAGACGCAGATTTGTACCATATGGGTGCATTCTTTTATCCATTGGATATAAGCATGTACCTTCTGGATGCATTCTTTTACCCTCTGAGTATTTTGGTTTTGGATGTAGTCTTTTATCCACTGGACACAGATCTATACCATATGGGTACATTCTTTTATTCATTGGATATAAATGTGTACCTTCTGGATGCATTCTTTTACCCTCTGGGTATTTCAGTTTTGGATGCAGTATTTTATCCACTGGATGTAGATCTGTACCCTCTGGGTGCATTCTTTTATCCATTGGATATAAGTGTGTACCTTCCAGATGCATTCTTTTACCCTCTGGGTATTTTGGTTTTGGATGTAGTCTTTTATCCACTGGATGCATATCTATACCCTCTTGGTGCATTCTTTTATCTGTTGGATATAAGCGTGTACCTTCTAGATGCATCCTTTTACCCTCTATATATTTTGGTTTTGGATGCAGCCTTTTATCCACTGGATGCATATCTGTACCCTCTTGGTGCATTCTTTTATTTGTTGGATATAAGCGCGTACCTTCTGGATGCATCCTTTTACCCTCTAGATATTTTGGTTTTGGATGCAGTCTTTTATCCATTGGACGTAGATCTATACCCTCTGGGTGCATTCTTTTATCCATTGTATATTAACGTGTACCCTCTGAATGCAATGCTTTACCCTATGGACATTTTAATTTTTGGGCACATGCTTTTATCCTTTGGTTGCAAGCATGTATCGTGTGGATGCACTCTTTTACCCTTTGGACATTTGGGTGTCACGTGTACCTTTTAAAAAATATCAACATTAAAATATTATTTTAATAGCAAAACCTTCTAGAGCTCATAACTTTTGATCTGTAGCTCGGATTAAGGTGATCTTTGTTTTGAAATTGTGTATTTTTCCGAGATCTATGCATTGGTGAAATTTTTATACACATATTTCAAATGTAAAAGGTACTATTACTCATTGTAATATTTACATGCACTCAATTATAGAGTGCCAAATTCGGGAGGGTGTTGTGATCACTTGTGGACACAATTTCAGTTGAGCCCGACGTCCTAAACTTTTGGGTATTACATTATTGTATCTATGGGTGTATACATTAATATCTCTTTTTTTTGTTGAGATATTTTGGATCTGTATTTTTGACACTTTTTTTGACATATTGATAGTCTCTCTTATGGGGAAGCTATTCTGGTGGAGCCCAGTGTTAGTTTGTGAGTGTTTGAGTAGTTGATTTTGGCAACTCATATAGATCTGTGGTATCACTCTACCCATTTTGTAGTATGGGAGGGTGTGGTGTTGATATTGCTTCTTCAGGTTTCGCGTACTTGCCTTGTTACCTTGGATTTTCTTGGATCGTGGCACTCCTATTTATTTGGATCTCATGTCCTTGCCTTGTTGCCTTGGTTGTTCTTGGATTGTGGTACACCTATTTGTAGCAGTTGATCAAATTATGTTTGGTTTTTTTTTTTTCATTTTCGACATCACTCCATTGACTATCTCCTTACATGGAGCTATTCTGGTGGAGCCCAGTGTCAATTGTTTTTGAGTTATATGATCAAGCAATGGATTTAGACCATAATGTGCACCACACTTCTTCAACATTGTACAAGTTTTTGGAGCCGAGCTTATGAGGATATCTTGCAGTAGGATTTTTCTCTCTACTTTGTTATTACTGGTTTTGGGTACCTTGTGGCGTCCAATTTTCCCAGTTATTGTATGTGGGTACCTCATCAGGCCTTGTTGTCGGGACCCACCTTATTTTTCTCCCACCTAAGCTATGATTATAGGAGGGTGTTAGTGTAGATTATTATTTATCCTTTTATTTCTTTATTAGGATAATTCTTACACTTGTGTTAGCCCTACACTTGTTGGGTTAGGTTTCTTAGGTGTACTAGTTGTGTGGAGTTAGCTTCTTAGTTATGTCGAATTAGCTTACTATACTTTTGGAGCTAACTTAACTACCAGTATCAGTTAGTGGGATTTCTTCACCATTGATTTGGGTAGTAGTTGCACTTCCCTTCTCCTATATGTACATATTTCTTATTGAATAATTCATGTCATTCTATTGTAATGTATTGAGCATTATGGATTATGATGGATTTCCATATATGGTATTTTAGCTCTTCTGCTTTGCAAATCTAATGTGGTGTGCTATTATCATCTAAGATCGCAACTTGGAACAATATTCTTATCATTCCTTTCACCTATTGGTGATGCTTGGAGGTTATTTACATGTTTTATGATGATGATGGGGCCTTGGATTTTTTTTTTACATACCTTATAGGTACTTAAGCATTCACTAGAGCTTGGAGTGTTTGGTTTGAGCTTGCTTGTGCATCTTGGAGCTTGTTGGAGGTGTCGTGACGCATTCCAACCTAATTGGGTCATTTGAGTTGTTTTATATGATTTTATTATTATGTTTTTGAGTTGGTATGACTGACCTACTTCGTCATGTATGACCTATGGGTGTTATGAGCAAGTGTTTGTATTCATTTGTGACTAGTTGTTAGATTTGAGTGAGAGAGAAAATGTGTGACCTAAAGGAGGTTAAGGAGGAGTGTTGAGGGGTCATGGACATAGCCTAGAAGAAATATGAATACATGAGAAAGTTTGAGGATCATATGTGCAAGGGAAACAAATATATTTAGCCCATGAAGAAAATAGATTGAGTTTGGAGAGAGCTTATTTGGATAAGGGTTTGGTGTGTTTGGAGCTAAACTTGGATCACAATCAATTATGTGAGAAACTTGTTATATGTGATCATTATTTTCAAAAATATCTGATGATGAGTAATATTCATTGGATTCCTTTATTTTGAGTCATATCAAAAAAGGTTTAGAGGTTTGTGCTCCTTTTGGTTTGGGTGGCTCACTAAAAAAATATTTTAGGATGTGTAATATTCTTGTAAGTCCATGATTTGTGTAATATAAGCTAAGGTTATAGTGGGTTTTCTTCCCCTTGAGATTTTCTTACTTACATATGGTGTCTATGTGTTCTCTCGCATGATTTATGTACTTGTAAATGTATGTTGCACACCTAATAATATCATATTGTATATGTATGATTGAATGGATGTTTAATGAATGTTGCAAGTAATGGTAAATGAAGTAAGAAATTTGTAGGACTGATCCATCACTTGTCTCGCCACTTTTCATTCCTCAGCTTTTGCATGGAATTCATGCCTTTATTATGTAGGTTTTATTTCCTTTAACGTGTGGTTTTGCGTACGGGTCTCATTGTGTGTCACGTGGCTCGACGCACAGACTTACCTTTCTATCACTTATTGCACAGATTCTCTTTCCTTTTATGCACAACATTTTGTATGGGGGTAAGTGCACCAAGTTAGGGGGCCAAAAGGGGGTCTTAAGTGGATGTATTTTTTAGAAAAAAAACTTCAACTTGTACGAGTTTTTTGAAATAGTTACACTCAAAATTGGAAGATGTTGTAGAAATATAAATCATAGCATTTTGAGTCTAGTTTCTAAGCTACAAAATTTTATTGAAAACAAATAAGTTTAAGTGGGTCAAACAACTAAAATACCAACATATGCTCCTGTTTTTGTTAAAAAACATAATAGAGTGAATTTTGTGCCCCCCACCATTTTTTGAGCATCATTTAGTATTTTTGAAAACCCTTTGGTAGAAAGATAGCTAGGAGCATCTAGTTTGGGCTCCATTTTTTTTAGATGTTTTTAGTGAATATTTTTTTATTTATGATTTTTATAGTATAGAAATTTTGTTTTGAAAAATAACGGAGCTTTGACCGTGCCCCCCCTAACTACCTCGAAAAATATCAAAAATTAGATTTTTTTTTTGAATATGTATAGAATTATGCCTAGTTTGGGCTAGTATAATTTTTTACAAATTTTGATCACCCCAAAAAAAAGATACACCATGAAAGATAGACATATTTACACTTCAAAAAATATCTATAAAAATGCATAGTTAGAAAATAAATAATAAGGAAACCTTATATTAGTTAGAAAATTTGAAAAATTATATTTTTAGAAAGAAGAGACTCTGCTCTATGTTGTGGTATAATTTTTTTAAAATGGATCAATTTTTTTATTTTGATTTATCATAGAGGAAGTGGCATTTTACACTTTCTTATAAAAACATGTTGTTTGTTGTGTTTGTGCAAGTCTATGCCTTAGGCTTGGGGATCCAAACCGGATCCCAAGCCTTGAGGCATGGCTTGGGAAGAGAGAAAACACAAAACATGTACGTGTTATGTGTAGTATAAACATAACACATATGCGTTCACTATAGTATAAACATTATGTATGCTTTTGACATGCTTCTATTCACATAAATAAATGTTGAAGTATAAGTTTTTCATTTATTATTATTTATATTTTATTATTTCTTATAATTTAAATTTATTTATGTAAATATAAAAAATTAGGGTCACTCTGCACCTTATGGAATTAGTCTTATAGCTCCATGTGTCATGGTTTAGGTGATATTTTTTTAAAGTATAATCTGGTCAGTACATAGGTAAATTTGTAGGATTTCAGGATTCAGCCTAAATATTTTAGCATTTAACTTCTACAATAGAAACCCTAAACCATAGGCCATAAACCTAAACACTAAATTACAAACCTTGAGCCATAAACCCTAAACCTTAAACCTTAAACCATGATCTCTAGACCCTCAAACCTAAACCCTAAACCCTAAACCTTAAACATTCAGCCCTTACCCGTGATCCCTAAACCCTGAGCCTTAAGCCCTAAACCCTAAGCCACAAGACCTAAACCCTAAACCATGAACCATGAGCCCTAAATGCTAAACCCTAAACCGTAAAAACTAAATCCTAAACCCTAAACCCTGACCCCTAAACCCTAAACCTTAAACACTAAATCCTCCTAAACCCTAAGTCCTTGAACCCTACACCCTTATCCCTAAACCATATACCCTAAGCTCTAAAACCTAAACCCTAAACCCTAAACCCTAAAGCCTAAACCCCGAGCCCTAAACCATAAACCCTAAACCTTAATCCCTAAACATTAAATCCTAAACCCTAAACCCTAAACCTTGAACCATAAACCCTAAACCATAAACCCTAAATCCTTAACCTTGATCCGTAAACCCTAACCATAAACACTAAACCCTAAACCCTAAACCTAAAACCTAAATCATAAACCATAACCCTAAACCTTGAACACTGAACCCTGAACCCTAAACCTTAAACCATGAACCATGAGCCCTAAACCCTAAACCCCAAACCATATTTCATCAATATTTCCTAGTCTCGTGCCTAGAATCATCATTGAGTCTACTTATAGAACTACCTTGTTTATGAGAGGTGGGACAAGTAACTAAATGGATATGACATCTACCATGTGCCTTGTAATGCATATACTACACATCTCTTCCAAACTTGTTTCTCCCCACATATACTTGCGCACTTGAATGTAAATTTATTCACACTTCGAAGGGTATTGTATTTCAAATTTCTCATATTTCCATGTATGGTATTATGCAATCCAAGATCACCCATTTGAAGCTGGAAAAAATAACCATCACAACAAAAAAATGAATCTTAAATGAAACAAAAGAAACATAGAGAATATATCAATGTAGAGGTGTAGGATCATAATTGAATTTCCTGTAGTATCCTCTCCTCCGGAGAAAGATAAAGTTCAAGTGTTCTACTGGAATGGATAGTAAATTTGACAAAACTTCCTAAAGTGTTAAAAATAAGCATAGAAATAAGGGAATGACTAAGAACACTAAGGGGTTATCAATCACCTAGTAAATATTTCTTGTTTAGTTCTAAATGGGAGTTACCTGGCCTATGACTTAGTGACCTTCCATTCATTGATAATTCCTTATATGATAAACCCATGGATGTTTTCAAAATCCCCTGAACAAAAAGATAGGAGTAGTCATCAATCCCAGTGAAGGGTGTCATGTGATTTCCAAGTAACTTGAAATTCATATAGATTTAGAGGTTATAACATGAATTTTCAAATATCTCTATCATTATAAATGGAATCCAAGTAACAATGTCTTCCTGTACATCCAAGGATTGAGGATCACTGGGGTCTTTGGAAGGATTGGAAAATCAGGAATATGACATTTCCCTCCAAAATATCAACAGATGAAAAACATTAAATTTTTATGACTCTCTTTGAATGTTCTGCCTACAAATTCGATGAACCCTGAACTCTGTGACCTAAACCCTTAACCCTCAACCATGAGACCTAAACCCTAAACTATAAACCCTAAACCCTAAAACCAAAATAATAAATCCTAAACCCTAAACACTAAATACTAAACCCTAAAACCTAAACCCTAAACCCTAAACCCTAGACCCTTAACCCTGAGCCCTAAGCCCTAAACCCTAAATACTAAATCCATAGCCCTAAGCTCTAACCCTAAACCTTAAACCAGTAACTCTAAACCCCAAACCTTAAACCATGAATCCTAAACCCTAATCCCTAAACTATAAACCCAAAACCTTAATCCTTGAACCCTACAACCTAATCCTTGAGTCCTAAACCCTAAACCTTAAACCATGAGCCCTAAACCCTAAATCTAGAGCCATGATCTATAACCCCTAAACCTTAAACCTGTAACTAACCCCTAAACCTTAATACCATAACTTTGTACCCCGAACCCTCAGTCGTAAACCTTAAACCATGCACCATAACTCCTAAACCCTAAACTCTAAACCCTAAAAAATAAATCATAAACCCTAAACCCTGAGCCCTAAACCCTAAAGTATAAACCCCAAACATTGAACCCTAAACCCTAAACCCTAAACCCTAAGCCCTAAACACTAAAACCTAAACCCTAAACTTTGTGACCTAAACCCTTAACCCTAAATGTCAAGCCTTAAACCCTAAACCATGAACCCTTTGCCCTAAACCCTAAACCATGACCTTTAAACCTTAAACCCTAACTTCCTAAACCCTACCTCAACCCCCTTAAACACTCCTCTAACCCTAAACCCTAAGCCATAAACCTAAACTCTAAGCCATGAATAAAACCTAAAACCTAAAACCTAAACCTTGACCCCTAAACCCTAAACATTGAGCCCTAAACTCTAAACCCTGAGCCTTGAACCCTAGGCCCTAAGCCATAAGCCCTAAGGCAAAACCCTAAACCTTGAACCCTTAAGCATAAACCCTCAACCCTAAAACCTAAAAACTAAACCCTTAACCCTAAACCCTGAACCCTCAACTCTCAACCCCAAACCCTAAACCCTAAACCTTGATCCGTAAACCCTAAACCGTGAACCTTGAGCCATAAACTCTAAACCCTAAACCCTCAACCTTGAGCCATAAACCCTAAAACTTGAACCTTGCGCCCTAAACCATAAACCCTCAAACCTTAACCCTGAACCATAAAACCTAAACTCAAAACCCTAAACCATAAACCCTAAACCCTAAACCCTAAACCATGAACCCTAAGCCCTGAGCCATAAACCCTAAACCCTAAAATCTGAACTATGAACCTTAAACACTAAAACTTAAAACCTAAACTCTAAACCTTGAGTCCTAAACCCTTAGCCCTAAACCCTAAACCCTGAGCCCTAAACCCTAAACCCTAAATCATAAACCCTCACCCAAAGAAAATTCCTAAAAATATCATTCAACGTGTTTCGGTGTGTAAGGAATAGTGTTTAAGGTGATCAATTGACTGATTTAGTTTTTATGAGAGACTACTTCCTTTGAAGGCCTAAAAAGGCATTTTTGGCCATTTTGTAGTTAATTGAAAACCCTTCAGAACAAGCTAAAATGAGCTAGTCATGTCACCGAGTTATCAAGGAGGTAGAAAAAGCAGAAGAGTACCATTATTTATAAAGTATTAAGGCATCATTTGTCTCCATAAGAGACATATGAGAAAAAGCATGTATGAGGATCATGAATTTGATTCCATAAAAGGATGATTTTAGAGCTAGGAAAGGTGAGGGGATGATCTTTATATGGAGCACCATGTTTCTAAGAATGAGAAATCATTTGAGTTCACTTGATGCAATTCACTTGGTACTATTCGTAATAACTCATTCAACACCTAGTAGTGTTATCACACCTTAAGGAGGAGGCACATTACAATCACCTCATTTTGGCCATAGGACATGAATCCCATTCAGGGAACAATCCTCTATCTACAAAGTGAGGATCTCTTTTTAGTAAGAAGTAGACAAACATCATAGATTTAATTCATGGTCACTAAAGTGAATTATGGACCAAATTTAAAAATTAGTACCAATTCAAGCAGTTGTAGGGCCAAAATCCGTTTTAGAAGGTCACAAAACCTAAAAATGACTATATGCTTTCCCAAAAAAAAGACCAAATATAATATATATGCCCTGAAAGTTTTAGGTCATTTGCTGAAATCCTAAAAATGAGTAAGTACTAACTAGATTAGATTTTGAAAAAATATCTTCTAGATTATAACTATTGTAACTACGAGACCACTTCCATAAGGTGCAGAGTGACCCTAATTTCTTATATTTACTAAAATAAATTTAAAGTATAAGAAATAATAAAATAAATCTTATAAGTATAAAGCACCAAAACACATATGCATGGTCCATACTACACAAAACATGCACGCGTTTTGACTTGTTCGAAACACGTACATGTTATAGGTTTGGTGATTCCCGAGCCAAAGAAATTATAACGTGAGCGCGTTTTGCTTTTTTTTAGATTCTTATCCACTTTTTGGCCCCCCCAACTTTGTGCACTTACCCATGGGTTCTATTTTATTTTTGTTACCTCTGCCAATTTTTCAAGCGTTACTTATTTTGTACTGTGGACTTTTCTTCCTCCATTGCGCATGTTTATGCACAAAATTTGACTTCTATTTTCTCACGTGGATTTTGTGCTACCTTTGTAGCTTTTCATATCTTTTATGTGTGAAATTTCATGCATTTCATTCGTTCCATGGAATTTCATTCCTTTATTTTACTAAAGCATGTTTGAATTTGTATGCGGGTCTCGTTCTTTGTTCCATGGCTTGATGCGGTTATTCATTTTTTACACGAACCTTTACACAAATCTTCCTTTGTTATGCAGACTTATGTGTGAATCTGCCTGTAATTTTCATTTCTTGTGATGCACAGGTTTTTCTTCACTTACTGAAGCACACCAAATATCGTTTCGTCCAGGGTTCATTTTAGGGGCTTATATTCATAAATTGGTGAATATTATGAATTTAGAAGTTTGAAATTGGATTTTGTTTTACTACCATATGGTAGCATGTTCACCAAAATTTTACTGGTCATATAAATAAATTTGACCCTAATTTTTCCTTAGTGTTTCCACTAAGAGGACCAATCAATGTTGGTATATTCGCCATTATGTTATAATACACTATTATATATAGGATTAATTCACCATAATGTAGTAATACAATATAATTTCAAAATTCATTAATTTTGAGATTTGGAGTTGAAGCCAAAGGTAAAAGCAAATAAGCTAGTGAAAAATCTAAAAGTATAAACCAAAAATCCAAAGGAATAAGTGAAAAATACAAAGGTAAGAGAAAAAGTTTGAACTGTTAGTCTCTCAAGGCATTTTTTTTGTAGAAATTTTACCGGACGAAAATATATATACATGATGTCACCTGGTAAGATGATTGCACAATTTTAGATGGTAGAAAACACATGTTACTAGACACGGTAACCTTAATTTGAGTTACCATTCGGTGGTGTACAAGTATACAATCGTGCGGTGGTCCGATAACATGTTTGCATAACCCTGTTCGGTAGCCTAAGTCATGTTACCATGTTATCATGAGCTTTATTTTTCACAATGTGTCGAATTTATTTTTGTACATATATTATTTTTATTTATTTTTAGATATGTAGACTTTATATATATTTTAATATGTTAAATTTATTTTTTTTGTATACATATGTATACTTCAAAATGTTACCCATATTTTTTGATGGCCCCTGTTGCAAATGAGAAAAGAGCTCAAGGAGAAAGAAAACATGACATGGACATTTCAAAATATTATAGTCAGCCCACAATAACAAGTGCCAATAGGTAATTTTGACTCTTATTATGCTAATGTTACTTTATATGTTTATTTACTGAAAGATGCAGTAAGAAACTCAATTTATTTCAAATCCAGAAAACCCTACCAATGACTTTACGCCAGATGAAATTTGTAATCAATAGAGTAATTCAATTCACATTGATAGTAGTGATAATCCCAATTTCCATCAAACTCAAACTTCAGATAAATATTCTAGAAACAGACATCAAAACGTAAGAGTGGGAAGTGGACTTTAGGAAGGACTTATAAATTTGAATGGTTAGCCAAATATCCATTTATTGAACCCGTTGAACTAGAAAACACTATTGATACTCCTACTGAATATAGATGTACTATATGTAGTAGGAAACTAGGAAAAGACCACAAAATGCAATTGAAGTTGGACACAATAGAGAAGCATTGTGGGAAAGTATATGAGTCAAAAGAGAAAGAAGATGGAACGGTAATAAAAACATCTAGATGGAAAATTGAGGAAGATTGTTTACATATGAGATATGCACATAATATGAAAATCATCATAAACATCTTCAAGACCTTTTTGAGAAAGGTGGAACTATAAAGGCTAAATTTGTAAAAACTGTTGATGCAAGTCTTCAGGAAAAACTTATACAATTCCAAACAATTTTTCACATTTAAAAAAAGGGTAGACCTATTTCAGATCTCATTGATTATAATATATTATTTCAATGTAATGGGTTTCCAAACATTCCAACAACACACTGGTCGAATACCAGTGCTTGGGAAATGGAAAAGTGTATGGTAGAAATTGAAATCACTGATTTGAGAGAGAAGCTAAAAAAATGTGAATTCTATCTCATTGTGATTGATGAGGTCACAACAGTAGAAAATACATCTTGGGTTTGTACACACATGTCTACACTTTCAATAAATTTAAATAAACCTTATGAACAAAATTATGGAGAATTGTAATTCCGAAAACCTTTGCAAACTAGTTATTAAAAATTTGAAAGAAATAGCTGGTATGGATGATCATTCAATATCTACGAAGCTGATTTGTGTTGGGGTTGATGGGGCATCTGTCATGTAAGGTCACAAAACTGGGCTTTATATTCACCTTCAAACAACCGTTTCCTCGTACATGATACCTATTCACTGCATGGCTCATACAATGAATCTTCACTTACAAGATTGTAAGTAATTTTGAAAAATTTGCTAAAGTGGAAGAGCTTATACGTGATTTGCATTCATACATGTCAAACAGTCCTAAAATATTTTTGGATTTTCAAATTTTTTCTATTGGAATTAAAAATGGTAAAAAATTTCTAAAATATGTTGACACAAGATGGATATTGTTGTATGATCCAACTCGCAAATTTTTCCAGGAATACAGGTCATTGGTGGGGTATATTTCAAGAATCGTAGAGAAGTTAATAAGGCAAAATATCTTCTATATCACTTGATTGATTTGGAGACGTTATTAACATTATGTGGTATTTTTCCAATGCTGAAGGAAATAAACAAATTGGTGAAACAAGCTCAGGAAAGATCTATATACATTGTTGATTTTATCAAATTAAGGAAACATGTATGTATGATTTTGGATAACTTATATTCCATCCAAGACTAGTTTCAGAAGCCAATATTCAGTAGTTGGAAGGTTTTAATAGATACAATATATCCCAAAAATGATTTAAATTTCAATATCAATGGTTATCTTTGTATCTCACTTGATGGGAAAAATATACCAATGCACACTTTCCAAAGAGATCCTTATGTTCTAGGTTTTGATATTGAGGAAGTACCAGTGAAAAGCCTTCTATTTGATACTACAACGTTTGGTACACAAAAAAAAATGATGAAGATATCTGAAACATTATCTTCTGAGATCAAATAATGATTTAAGAATAGTGATATGCTTGAGGCCATGGGAGTTGTAAATCCCAATTTCTAGAATCCAATGATTGACGAAGAACAAAGAGTTCAACTCTTCACAAAATACATGTCTAGACTAATGGATTAGTTTTATAATTCTTTAGATGTTAATGGAGGAGAATTGAATGGTATATTGAATAGAAAATTACTCATATCACTAGTCAACATGCATTTTGCATTGATAATGAGTGATCAATATAAGAATCTTACTGAACCAATAGAAAAGGGAACTATCACACTATTGCTAAGAAAAATGTATCATAGTAGCATTCCGAGGGAAAATATAAGTGAATACTTAAAACTATATGAACTCATACAGATAATGATTCTGGGGTTAGTTGAAGATGAAAGGGTTTTTAGCGCATTAACATTTGTTAAATCAAAACTTCGCAAAAAATTGGACAAAAATTGTTTGAGACTGTATGTTTCAAGATATGGAGTGGACACATTTCCATATGAAAGAGCATTAACTACTTGGACATCCCTTGCAGAGCGGAGAGATGTTAATCAAATAGAAAACAATGGAGACTCATATTATGGTGAAATTGACTTGGACTTTGGCGGACCAAAAACTGTAAAATATAAAATAAGTGATGAAGGACCATTAAGGATAGGGTTGTTTCAATTACCAGACAGTTGAACATTTTCATTTTCTGAAATGTGTGTGTGTGTGTGTGTGTGTGTGTGTGTGTGTGTGTGTGTGTGTGTGTGTGTGTGTGTGTGTGTGTGTGTGTATTGTGACTCGTCATTTAGTTATTTTTCCTTTACATATATTTTGTATATAATGTTTAGAAATTTAAATCGCTTCTATGTTTTTATAATGTTTGGAAATAACAGATAGTAACTAGTTGTGCAAACTACAAACTGGATGATGTAATTAAATTTAATTACATTACTAGGAAAGTATGTTCAATATTTGATTTCTCAATATCAAATCCACACATGTTCACAAATATATTATAATCCAAATATCCCATCAAGATTCTGGGGATTAATAAAAAAACATAGGAGTCTAGAGATAATGTTTTTTGTATTTAAGTCATCAAATTTGAAGATACACTACAATTATAATCTATCTATACATGAAGAATCAACTATCAAGATTCAAGAGTAAAATGTACATCCAAGTTTTCAATATTGAGTCATACATGTTTCAAACTAAATTGTATAATGTAAATCCATGTATTATTATTCATTAACTGTACAAGCTTGAAAAAAAGATAATGTTTTCATTTGACAACAAACATGAGACAAATACAATGATTGACATCAACATAATGTTGTAGTTTGACAAATACAATGATTCACATCAATAGTTTTTCTTCATTTTGATTCTTGTCCTTGAGCAGTATCTATTAAATCATCATTTGAACTATGTTTTATAACACCATACTAGACTAATTTTTTTGCAGCTACATTAATATTTTCAAGATTTTGTCTATCCTTGCTAGTTGCATTTCTTGCTAAAAGGAGAGGAAGATCCTCATCATTTTTTTCTTCGATAGAATATCAAGAGCCATTTCATGCTCCTTTATAATATTTCACAATGTATTGTTCTGATTTCTTAACAAAACAAGTTTATCTTTGAAGGTAATTGCACCGTGTATACTTTCTCTCACTTTTTTAGGTGCTCATCTAACATCTGCACTTTAGTATTCAATGTATGGTATTTGGAATGCACGTAAAAATATCATAGTTAGAAAGAAGATAAACTATAAAAACATAAAATATAATTTTCAAAATATTATGTACTTACCAACGCATAGTCTTTCTCAACATTTTCAATAGTGACAAGTTTTTTGTCTATATTCCACTTATTGTAATAAAAATATGCCTTGATGTTCAAATTTTTCAATTTGTTAAGCATTGTAGTTAAAGAATTATCATTATTGTAAATATTTTTGGTGATAAAATGATGAGATTGTTCTTGAGAAAGTAAAACATCAATTGTCATCTGTTCATTTTTAATCAATGAAAAACATTTTTCCACGTGTGAAAAATTATGATATATTTCATTAATTTCTTTGATAAGAGATTTTTCTCTGATCTCCCATATCCTTAGTTTCCTAATATTAGGAATGAAATTTTCCATCACAAGGGTTGTAGCATTATTAGCCACAAGAATGTCAACCAATTTTTTTTCCCATCATCATCCAATTTTTCCTTCACAATTGGGGAAGGAGGATCTAAAGTGGATTGTTGTTGTGGTACTGACAACTCCTTTTGTGTAGACTGAATAAGATCTTCACCATGTTTCCCTATTTCTGCCATGTTTTAAAAGCTATAAAAACCAAGATACTCCTAATCCATATCTATAATATTTAAAATAGAAGTTCCTCTGGAACTCTGCATGCTTCCTAATGAAAAGTTGGGGATATCTTAAGCTATATAATAGTGCGTCCTTTGCTCAATCCAGGGAATACTATCCTATTTCCCCTTCTATGAGTCGGAAGGGGAGGTGGGCATGTTGTACTCCTTAAGTGCAGAGTAGTGGGGGTGGTCGTGGGTTGAACATGAGATTAAGGTTTCAAAAATTCTGTAAGTATAATTAATTTAACAATATTAGTATGTTGTATTTATGAATTCAAACAAGAGAACACTAAGAACTTAAAAAGAATGAAATCAATATAGATTTCTTATGCTGTGAATGTTATTGTCCATAATCAAAATATTGTGGTATTGGGTGGAAGGGGGGTGGTGGCCTTACAAGCCCATGCTTTAAGAAAAACCAATTAAATTGAATGATAAAATCCTAAAAGAAAGATTAATATAAATAAAATTTAAATCTACGATTTATTCATACCCAAACTTGAAGGGAGAAGAAATTGTGTAGACTAAATCTCCTTTTGCTTAGGTATGTAAGTAGTGTTTGCAGAAGTAGACACTATGTGTTTGGGTGATGTGCTAGACAAGACTTCACATTAAGAAAATGACATATGTCATTGTGAGGACTCAGATCAACATTAGTCCAATTTTTTTTTTTAATAAAAAATAACACGTGTCACAATTGTGCATTATGGATTAATGAAAACCTAGATTGGCCTCAATACACATTATGTCTTGGCTGTGGGATGATTCAAAAGAACCGCACATCTGTTTGCTTCTACTTCTAGGTTTTTGAGTACTAGTGACAACCATAGGGTCATCGGTCGTGGTGAGATCAACTGTAACATTGTCACTAGACCCCTCAGGCCCAACAAGGTTATGTGCGTGAACTATCGCAAGACATCGAGCCATTATTTCACTTGCTTTGAACTATTGAAAACATATTATATATTTTTCAGAATTTATTTGAAAATGATTATTTTTATGAAAATAATAAAGATATATTACTTTTAAAAAATACTCACCAAATGTCCATCCATAGACATTGCATATTTTCCATCTTCTTTTGCAAAGAAGTTGGAATAACTGTTGATTTCAGTGCATGAAAACCCTCATAATAGAAAGTAAGAATAAAACAAGAAGAAGAAATAACTCCATTAGGATTCACAATGGCTTTATCAGGGTCAGAGCGAATCCTTGTTGAAAGATATGTACAAAAATAAAATCTAACACCAGAAAGGGTTTGGAGAAGGTAATACACTGCCCACTAAGGAAAGTTAGTGTATCTTCCATGTACAATGATGTGGACCTGGAAACATTCAACCATGGCCAAGAGAAGTCAATTTTTGATTAATTGTGTGTTACTCCTTCTTTTGGAGGGATTATTAACCTCAACCTGAACATAAAGCTTGTAATGAGATTGTAAAAATTTCTTTTTATCATCAGGTAGAATGGTTTTTGTGGATACATGCAATGCGTTTTGATGGGGTAGCAATATTAGATGATGAATATCATCAGGGTTTATTCTAATGAAAATTTGGTACGATAGTAATGTAAATGTGAAAGAGCCATCAAAACTATTATACAAATGTATTAATTTGTCTAATAACTTGGTTTCTGTCTCATACTAATGCATGTAAAGAATTCCATGGAGCTCTAAGTTTATAATCCAATCAGATTGAAAATTAATTTCTGGGTCTTCCAGTAGTTGTAGTAACTACGAATACAATAGGTTTATGTAAATAGAGGATAAAGTGTTAATCAAATTTTTATTGGCTTGAATCTTGATATTTTGAAAAAAGGGGTGTTGGAAGATACTTGTATCAGTACTGTGTACTTGTGATGTGAAGAGCTATTCGATTCACGTGTGGCTAATACTGGAAGTGGACGAGGATTGTAGAACAAACCGTTTGTAATAGTGGAGGATGCTCTAAAAAATTGTAGTCCAGAGAAACTTGCAAGTGAAAATGGGACAAAATTAATGGGGATGGGTATATATAGGAAAATAAGGGGCCCATTAGTCAAGGGTAGGAACATGGAACTGAGAGCATCCAATAATAAAGGAATATTACTAGGTGGAAACAAAAACAAGATACTGTGCAACAACATACCTAAATGACATCCAAAAACCCCTTTGTCCTGTCAGAAAATGTTGATATCCCAAGTTGTTACTGGCTAGAATTATGAAGCTGTAGACATCTGACATGGTGTAAAATATCTTGCACGCCAAAAACTCTAGTGATACAAACTGGAAGACAACAGAAAAGTGTTACCTAGGGACATTGTTTAGGACCTTGGTACATGTCAACTTGTCACTGCTACCAGACGACAACTAGTATTTTCTATAGGATGAAAAATAGTTCTCATTACTGATAGACAACCTAGTGTTCTTACCAGTTGACAACCAATATTTTTTACCGTACGATAATATAGTTAAAAAAAATTCATTTGTTGTCATTCCCAAACCCTCCTTTCCAATATTTTCCATCAATGTGAATACCTTTTTCAACACATTCACCACCCATTCTATAATAATTTTTTGGAGGGGGGGTATTAAAATGAGCCATGGTTTCTTCTATAGTTTGACCTTTTTCTAGCAACGCAACCTAAACAAGTGATCTAAATAAGCATAAAAGCTTATTTGGATAACACTAATTTAATATCAAATTAATTAAATAAATCCAAACATGTCCACTTTCTTATAAATAAATTAAAATATCCTCAAATCATATCCACCTCCTCAACTCAAGATCGCTAAAGTGACGAATAAATCTCAAAATCATTATTATAATAGAGAGGAAGTTCTCAAATTGACTCAGATCATGCATTTGAGTTAACTGAAGATAAATCCCAAGTCATGGAAATCCAAAATCAATTCACATTATTCCAAACTACAAACATTCATGACAATTTTTGGGTGGATAAAATAAAATATATAAAATTGAAAGCATCAAATATGTGCATCCCCTTGTCAACTCAACTAAAATACTCCATGTTGGTATAGTGTTTTCATTGATGTCAAAGAGTGAAGTTGTTAGTGTTGTCTGAGGTCATTGATGTTAAAAGAAGAAAAAAACTTGAAGGTTGATTGGTAGTGTTAGTTGAGATTGCTTGGTCCTAGTGATGGTTCATGGTTTTTTGAGTCAGTTTGAGGGCTTACAGAGGAGAAGAAGTGTTTTAGTGATGTTATAGTGATTTCATGAACTATTTTTAAGGTTTTTATAGGTATTAAAGTTTTCCAAGGTGATGAGGAGGTCATATTTGGTGAAACAAGCATGTTTTAGGTACTTGTTTGTGAAGCTTAGTCAACAAGTATGATGTGGTATGATGGAGTACATATATGTATGAGCAATGTGAGATTGGTAACATCATGGGAAGCATGTGGATGAGGTGTAGGGACACTCATAAGTGTCTTAGAGTGCAGTTATGAGGAGAAGTCATGTTTTCTAGATCTACACTAGACTTAATCCTTGAGAGAGCATGCCCTAGTGAAGTGATTTGGACTGTTTTGAGAATGGAAATGGAAATGCGAGCATTGAATAAGGTTGTACCAGGTTTATATTATGGTGTGGTCCAAATTTTAGGTCCTAGAATGTAAGATAAGCAAGTTATGTGATTTTTTCCAATACTGAGTTTCCAAAGGTGAAATTTTAAGCTAAATTTTGACTTTTTTGATGTTTTTTCAAGAGTGTGTACTTTACATGGGGACCCGAGCTCTTGGGCATAGTTGAATATGTCTATTATTATTTTTTTCCAAGTGGAATGAGGTCATTTGATAATCATGTTTTTATGAAAAATTGTTAAGAAGGTAAATGACTTTTAAAGCCTCTCAAAACCACTAGGAAGAACTTGAGTAAAGTGACCCATAATTGATAATTTTTGTAAATTTGATGATTATATGTTGTATATGAATCCTCCATATTTCTTATGATTTAATTTAGAGGTTTTGGTTGTGTGTGGGCCTCACTAAAAAATGCTAGTTTCTAGAAATGTTTAGTTTGTGGAAAATTTCTCCATTGTACTTGATGAATAAATTAGAATTTATCAAATTATGGGAGTTTTTTATGCATTTCCATGATGGTTTAAAATCAGGTTTGAGGTTTTATGAGGTCAATTGTGCCCCATCATGCATGACTGGTTTTTGGGTAGTTTTTGGTTATTTGGATCAGTCTGAGTGCAAAGATGCTTTTGAGGTGTTACTAGAATATTTATGTCATGAAATGAGTTAGGTGATGAACCTGAGCTCATGATATTTCCATTGATATATCACACTTGAGTTTTTGATGATAGTTGAGCAAGTTATGGCTTATTTTCTAAGGACTAGTTTTTGGGGTGCTTGTTTGTGCATGCTCTTGAGAGGCTTCATGAGGTGAGATGATTATTTCAGAGTGTTTCATGGTTGATGGAGGTTGAGGAAGGCTTAGAAAACATGTATAAGTGTTTTCCATGCTTTAGTGAAGCTGGTTTTGGTCTATAAAATTCCTCTTATGATGAGTTGGCTGGTTTTGGTGTTTTAGGACTTCTTGAGTCCTAATGGTGGTTTAGAAGGTTACATGTGATGTTAGTAACCTGTATGGTCCTATGTATGATGTTTTTATAATTTTATTATGATGTGGTGAGTGTTTTTTCTATATTATTTCCAGATTACATGTATTATTATCATGAGAAGGGTATAAAGGCAAGCTAAAAGGATCGTTTTAGCTAGTGGTGAGAGTGGAAGAAAAGTGCGAGCTAGGAGGTTGTTTGAAGGAGGTGAAGAAGGTATTTGTGACCATGTTGAGATGGAAATGAGGATTTTATGCTTTTTAGAGTGAGATCAGGTATGGGAAAGCTAGGGTATATGTGGAAATCATCTTGAAGGAAGAATGTTTAAGCATGGAGGCTAAAGATATATTTTTAGGAAGATATAGGATAAGATTGAGCTTCATTGAGTCATCATCAGTTGTGCGAGAAAAAATTCAGAGATGAAATTCATTTTAGTTGGATTTTTTTTCACTGAGTTCATATAGGGGGTTGTTTCCATCCTTTTAGGGTTGGTACTCTACTAAACTAGGGGTCGGTGCTCTTTGTAGGGTTTTAGTGCTCTACTAAACTAGGGGTTGGTGGTCCTTATGGGGTTGGTGCCTCACTAAATCTAGGGGTCGATGCTCCTTGTTGGGTTGGTGTTCAACTAAATTTGAAACAATGGCTATACATAAAGTTTTGTTTTAGTGGGTTTTCTTCCCCTTGAGGGTTTCCCACTTAAATCTTGTGTCCATGTGTTATTGTGTTCCTCATTGTCAAATGCTCATGATGATTGTGTTAATCATTGATCCTAATCTATATGTTGATGTATGTAAGCTGAATGTATTGAATTATTGATGAATGTTAATGGTCAAAGTGAATGATAATTTCTTATGGCCCACTGATTCACCCCCTCAGTGTTTTTGCTTCCAACAATTGGTATCATAGCAGGACCTGTGAAGCAAGTTTAACAAGTTTGAGGTGATCCTTTGAAGCACAAGATGGCTAAACTGTTGAAGAGAGAGTTTCAAGAGTTAAGATCAATTGTCAATAAGGATGGAGAAATCATTCAAAGGGCTCAGAAGTCAGCTAGAGTTTGTCACACGAACAAGTTTGAGTTCAAAAGAAGATGGGTGCAACCAATTGAAGTCCAAACTATGCCCTTTAGAGGTTAGTTTCAGCAGTGCCTATGATAATCTTGGCAATGAAGAGGTTGAAGTATATTTGTATACTGAATTGGTGCATCAAATATTGGAGAATCTCAAATTGAAGTCAGGACATCAAGGAAATGGAATCTCAAGTTGAAGGATTGTCAGATTGATCTTAAGGTCAAAGGAAGAAGAATCTGTAAAGATTAAGGAAGAGATGAAAACCCTAAAAGGCTAAAGAGGGTGATTACATTGTATATGAATTAGTATTGAGGTATTTGAATGAAGAATTGGAGCAGGCATCCAGAAAGGTGAAGTTCTATGAGAAGTTGGAGAGGAACGCTATGACCCTAGATGATATTTTAAGTAGTTTGAGGTCTATTGATGATAAGATGGGTCTTGGTTTCGATGGAAACCATAAAAGAGCATTAGAGTTGATGATAAGCATGAGTTACCAAGTCATGAAGTTGGTCATACTTCAAATGAAGATCAAAATAAGGATGCAAGTACAAGAAAGGTCAATATCAAGAATTCAAAATCAATGAGACAACATAATGTCATGAGGTATGCAAGTTTTGTTTCATGGTTATTGTTATCCTTGAAATGGTTTTGGTCATAGGGAAAAAGAATGCAAAAGGTTTTTTAGTAGTGTGTATCCATAAAGCAATGGAAGAGATCACAACAATCATCAGGCAAGAAGCATGCATGAATTTTGTTTCCATAATTGTCACCACAAAGGTCACATTGCAAGGTTTTGTTTACATGAATCATCAAGGCATGTCAATAATTTTTAAGTTCGTAAAGATATGGAAGTATGGATGCAAAGGAATGTCAAAGAGAAATAAAGTTAGATCAATGATGTTAAGAATCCTGGTCATGCAAATGAGGTCAAGAAGGTTGAACCAAAGTCAGCAATCCAATAAAATAATGTGTGTTTGACTAGAATCCTATCTATAGAAGAAGTGAAGGAGAATGGAGCGATCATAAAACATAATGTGTCTAAGAAGATATCAATCTTGGATAAGATTTTTTGTTGAAAATATTGGCATGCCTATCATTTTTGGATTTGAATGTTCAACTCATTACTTTTATAAAATGACTGTCATAAAGTATCAATGATTTTTTTAGTTTGGATATGTTGTTAGTGACTGTGAAAAGATTGTTTGGATAAGTTAAAGGAACAAAGTACTGTCAAAAGGTTGGGATTGTTTTCACACAAAGAAGGTATGTGTTTGTATTATCCTCGGGGTTTGTTAAATAACTTTGTATGTGTCATGAAGAATGATGTCTTGTCATAGCTATGTTGTAAGGGTTTAAAAAGAAGCAAGATAACAAAAATCAGTTGCTTGGCATTGTCATGATAGATCATGATGGTATGGTGCTTGATGTTGAGTATTATAAAATGCTGCAAGATGGCCTGTGTCATTTGAGGTGTCTAAAATCAGTTTAGTCATACTTCATCAAAGTATGATTGTGTGCTTGGAAATGATTACCTTGGTAGATGTGTTCATAGTTATTATGTCAAACATATGTATACCCCAAAGGTAGAGGTTTCAAAGACTTGATCTATGTCACTACAGTCATATTGAAGGCATATCAAGGATTACATGAGATTTCTAGATGATGCTATGAAGTGTGTATAGATATGACCAGTATGAGAGTGTATCAAGCATGATTTGAGCATTGAAATGTTTCTTGAGGTGATTAAGACATTATCTAGAATTAGGTAACAGTCTGTGTAGAACCTAATATTGATGATCTATTTAAGGAGATATGTTCAGAGAATTGGAGGGATATACAGTCTGAGGTATGAAGGTTTGACAAAGTCTATCTATGTTCCCTGTGGTCAGGGTAAATATGCAAGTACATGCTGATTAAGGAGTTGTATAACCATGAGGTAAAGGCTTTGAAGGTCTTATTTAAGATCTGTGTTATACAGGTTAAAGAAGTGAAATAATCATGATTTGTGGGATCAGAGATAAGTCAGGGTCCGATTTAGGACAATATTTGAGAAAGACTCCTGTCATTCCATGGAAGACAAGTCAAGTAGTGTGACAATGTTTGTTGGAGTATGCTTGACCATTCAAGGTATGGCTTGATTAGCTTGGAGATCTTTCCAAAGCTTAATTGTACAAATTTATGGACTCATGGTGGATTCAAAGACTATTGTGTTTGATAGAGTTCTAATGATATGAACTTCAAAAGAGTGAAATGCTTGAATCCTAGTTTTCTTGAAGCATTTGTCACGGTCCTGATGTCAAGCTATGGAAGATCAAACAATTATGTGATGTGTATACTATTGTGCCCATAAGTGTCTTGGATATGACTAGTCATTTAGTAAGAATGTTTCAAGGAATATAATAAGAAGATGCATATTCAATGGGATTTTATGATTTAAGATCTAGGAGACATTCACTGTTAAATATGTCATGAGGTCAAGGGCCATCAAGGTAGGTCTAGTCAAGCTTAAAGTTTTCAGGTTTAATATGAGGTACATGTACAAGTGTTCAAGTGATGTATAGTGTACATCATTAGAAGTTCTGACACTATTGTAGCTGGATGACAACTATTGTTAGAGTAGGTTGTATGGTAGTAGTATGGTCATAAAAGAAGCTTATGAACTAAGGATTACTTAGTTGAATCATGTACTAGCTCAGTCACAATCATAAAAAAGTGTGTTACATGAGTCAGTTAGATCTGAGTTTGAGATGTCTAGTACCCATGACTTGGATGCATGGATAAGCATCATGAAGTCTTTTGGATATATCAGTTTTTAGGCCAATATTAGTTTGTATCAGCTAAGAATATGATCACATGATCTAAGAGATGTTCGAAGGTCTAAGAATGAAGAATTGTAGTCATGAAAATCTTAGATGTGTCATCCTTAGGTTAGCTATGACGCTCAATGTTGCTTAGTAGCATTTCATGAATACATGAAGGTTTAATACCAGTTGTGAATCAGGGGTCATAAAGATGTTTGAAGGTATCTGTTATCTGAGAGTATATCAAGCCAGGTGAACTTTGATTAGTGCATGAACTGAGAATAAGGTCTGGTGACTTGATCCATCCCTTGGAGTCATTTAAGCAGTTAGCGTGAAGATCTATAAATGTGTCGCCATTCATGTCTTGAAAGTATGTGTTATTGGTTTATAGACAATTGAAGATCACAAGGTCATGATGATAGGGGAGCATTTAATGACATGTGACTCAAAGTGTTTGCAAGATCTATTCAGTCTTGTCATAGTGTTATACAACCATGTGATGTGGTCCTCGAAGGTTTATGACATATTGCAAGCTCAAAGAGAAGCATGATGACTGTGGTCTCAAGTGAAGTTATGATCAATGAAGATAGGTGCACTAGTCTCAAGGGAGTCTTGAATGTAAATTGCAAGAAGATGGGCGATGAAGAAGGTATACAGTTGAGGTATGTTGTGTTATAGCTCCATGAGCAAGTATTATTGCTCTCAGCAAGGTTGAAGTAAAATAGATGAATGGTTCATTGAGTCCAAGTCTGAGTATGTAGTCATGCAAGTGTGTGGGTTTGAAATGTCTGTTTACTTAAGGAAAAATTTGAAGATCTTTCACAATTATGATTGGTCTTATTGATGGGTTGTGAGATATGAAGATGACTTGTATGAGCATAATCATAAGCAGTAGTTTGATGCCTTGAAATGCATGAAGTTTTAAGTGTGCCTTTTATATTCAAGATCCAGTGCATTGAAAACATGTTAGTTCACATCAAAATAGGTGTATTATCTTAGGGGGAGTTTTCTGCAGTTAATTAGTGTTGGTTCAAGCTTCACTAGTAGGTGAGTTTGAAGGTCTCCTATAATCTTGTTCAAGTAATTTTTTTACATGAGTCGAAGTTTATGGAATCTAGTGGAAGATTTTTTGATCCCAAAATTGGTATGCATATGAGTGCTTGGTTTAATTTCTCATACGAGTATGGTGACTTTGTCTTCAAAGGATTCAATGAGGCCCTTGGATCCATTATAGAAAGTTGAGATGCTATTAGTAGGAGTATGAGAACTGTTTCATGAAGACTGTTGTCATCGAGAAGAGTTGATAAGGCAAGCTTATGATTGAGAAGATGATAGGTGTGTGCTTCAAAGAAGTGAATGTATGACTCGGGGGGAGTCAACCAAGACTACAACTCAACAAACAAGTTAAAGAGGTGAGTGAAGATTATAAGGTATGATAAAAATCTTAAGCCCCTTACTGCAATAAATATTGTCAAGTATTGTTACTGCAAAGAAGTTAGTGGATATCTAGCAAGACCATGTATGGGATCAAGTACTGTTAGTCAAGAAAAGATAAGGTTCAATATGACATGTGTTATCTGTTATGTATGACTCAGGGAGAATCATGGTAAGAGAGTGAATTGTGCTACATAGTCAAGGGCAGAGTGTTGATAGTGAAATCCATTTCAGTAAAATAATTTGTATGAGGGATGTCAAGAAGCTTAGGGAGATATGAGTAGGATATTCAAAGATCAATGAGTAGGTTTGTGGTATACCAAGTGACATGTAAACATGATTGAAAGGTAAAAGGTTGTTTCTTGCATAATTGGTATGATGTGTATTTGTCCATTTGCATCAGTTGTGGTGTAATAAGTTCTTGATCAAGGTTATAATCAAATGTTGAAGTCGTACATTTTCTTAGGGAGGGCTATGTTACTGTTGAGTTGTTCTCGTGAATCAAAAATGATGAAGGAGAAGGTTAAATGGAAATTTTCATGTTTGTTTGATGTTTCCAACCAAGTAAAGAGCCCTTTGTGTTATCAAGAAATATGTGTCACAGATATGTTTTGCTTTTTCATTAATGTCAAAAGGGGGAGAATTAGTTGATGTTATGTTTTCCTTAGGGGGAGAGTTTTTTTTTTTTATGTGTTTTTCCATCAATAGGTTTTCCATCAATGAAAAAGGGGGAGATTGTTGGCATAGTGTTTTCATTGATGTCAAAATAAGAAATAAAATTGAAGGTTGATTGGTAGTGTCAGTTGAGATTATTTGGTCCTAGTGATGGTTCATGGTGTCTTGAGTCAGTTTGAGGGCTTGTAGTGATGAAGGTTTTTGGTGATGATAGAGTGATATCATGGAGTGTTATTAATTTCATTATATATATGAATGTATTACAAGGTGACGAGGAGGTCAAATTTGGTGAAAAAAACATGTTTCAAGTGTTGTTTTATAAAGATTAGTCAACATGCATGATGTGGTATGATAGGTAAGTATGAGCTATGTGAGCATGATAACAACATGGGAAGAATGTGGATGAGGTTTAGGGACACTAAAAAGTGTCTCAGAGTTCAATTATGAGGAGAAGTCACGTTTTCTATGTTTACACTAGACATAATCCTTGATAGAGAATACCCTAGTGAAGTGAGTTGGACTATTTTGAGAATGGAAATAGAAAGGTGAGAATTGAAGAAGGTGGAGAAGGTTGATATGATGTTTTGGTCTAAGTTTCAGGTCCTGGAATGCAAAATTAAGTAAGTTATGTGATTTTTTTGCATACCAAGTTTCCAAAGGTGAGATTTTAAGCTAAATTTTGATTTTCTGATGCTTGTTGGAGAGTGTGTGATTTTCATGGGGTCAAAATCTCCTAGGGATATTTTAATAGGTCTATTATGAAGTATTTATAGGTGTAATGAGGTCATTTTATCATCAAGTTTTATGAATAATTGTTAAGAAGGTAAACAACTTGTAAACCCTCTCAAAACCCTAGCTTGGTAGTGATTTGGAAGAACTTGTGTATGGTGAACCAGAATTGATTACTTTTGGAAATGTGATAATTTTTATGTTGTATATGACTCCTATATATTTATTTGATGTGATTTAGGGATTTTGGTTATGTGTGGGACCTACTCAAAAATGATAGTTTCTGGAAATGCTTAGTTTGTGGAAAAGTTATCCATTATACCTGATAAATAAATTAGAATTTATAAAAGTATGGGGAGTTTTTCTTCATGTCCTTGATGGTTTCAGATAATGGTTTAGGTTTTAAGATGTAAAATGTGCCCTATCTTGCATGACTGGTTTTTGGGAAATTTTTGGCAGTATGAGTGCAAAGATGCTTTGGAGGTGATACATGAAATTTATGGCTTGAAATGAGTTTTTTTGATGACCTTGAGGTCATGATATTTCCATTGATATATAAAACTTGATTTTTTGATGATATTTGAGCAACTCATGGTTTGTTTTCTGAGGACTAGTTTTTGGGGTGCTTGTTTGTGCATGCTCTTGAGAGGCTTCATGAGGTGAGGTGATTGTTTCAAAGTGTTTCATGGTTTCTAGAGGTTGGTGAAGGCTTAGAAAACATGTATAAATGTGTCACATGATATGGTTAAGTTTTTTTTGGTCTATTAAATTTGTCTTACAATGAGTTGGCTTGTTTTGGTGTTTTAGGACTTCTTGAGTCCTAATGGTAGTTTAAAAGGTTCTAGGTGCTGTTAAAAACCTACATGGTCCTATGTATGATGTTTTTTTTTATCATTTTATTATGATGCAGTGAGTTTTTTTTTCTATATTATGGCCAACCTACATGTATTATGATCATGATAAGGGTATAAAGGCAAGCTAGAAGGATCATTTGAGCTAGTGGTGAGAGTGGAAGAAAAGTGTGAGCTACGAGGTTGTTTAAAGGAGGAGAAGAAGGTATTTGTGACCTTATTGAGAGGGAAATGGGGATTTTATGCTGTTTAAAATAGATATTAGGTATGGGTGATCTAGGGTAGATGTAGAAATCAACTTGAAGGATAAAGTTTTGAGCATGGAGGCTAGAAAGTAGGTTTGAGGAAGATAGAGGAGAAGAGTGAGCTTCATTGATTCATCATCAGTTGTGTTAAAAGAAATTAGAGATGAAATTCATTTCAGATGGATTTTGTTGGTGTTGAGTCATCTATGGGGTTGGTTCCTCCTTTTAGGTTTGGTGTTATACTTAAGTAGGGGTTAGTGCTCCTTGTAGAGTTGGTGCTATACTAAACTAGGGGTTGGTTCTCCTTATGGGCTTGGTGCCTCACAAAACATAGGGGTTGGTGCTCCTTTTAAGTTGGTGTTCAACTAAATTTGAAACAATGGATATATAAAGTTTTGTCTCAGTAGGTTTTCTTCCCCACGAGGGTTTCCTACTTAAATCTTGTGTTCATGTGAATTTGTGCTCTCATGATGTATGCTCATGTGTTTGGTTGATCATTTCCTAACATATATGTTGATGTTTTTTTGATGAATGCATTGAATAATTGATGGATGTAAATGTTAAGGGAATAAATTTTTTAATGGCTCACTGATTCATCCCCCCCTCAATCATTGTGCTTCCAATACTCAGTTGCGTTTAGTTGTCTCCAAATCAACTCAATCTAAACATAGCTTGAGGATTCCCTTTCCTCATCTATAAATCAAAGGTATTTCCTTCACAAATCATCTGCCA
The DNA here is from genome assembly GCA_019776745.2 of Taxus chinensis. Taxonomy (NCBI): domain Eukaryota; kingdom Viridiplantae; phylum Streptophyta; class Pinopsida; order Cupressales; family Taxaceae; genus Taxus; species Taxus chinensis. The sequence goes on from CM034146.1 coordinate 676,775,844, forward strand.
AAAATATTGAGATTTAATAGTTTTATTTTGTGTAATTGTTTGGTGAATGAATCATTCATTCATATTGTTATTGTGCCCATATCATGTCAAATCAGTCATCTTCATGTTCATATCTTGATCTATCCTCCATCTAGAGTACTTCTTGGAGCATGTAAAAATCAACAAAATCTGACAAATCAAATGGATCCAACATGAACATCACTCAACCTTTCTCTTACATTAAGATCCAATCTAAGGTGGCTTTGGAATTTTACAGCAGAAGGGTTACTTTGCTTTGTTTTAATTTTCCTTATTTATGTAATTTCCATGGTCTACATTATGCCATGCCCAATGGTACTCCCACACATGTTTAATAATTTTTAGATTGTTTCTCGCTAATCTAATTCTTTCTTTGTGCTATTTTATCTTATAACATCCTGCAGGAAAGTATAAGTGAATATTTCTAATTATATGAATTGTGTCAAACAATGATATTGGGCTCAATGGAAGCTCTTACAAGTTTGTATACCCTTGCGTAAGTAAAATTAACAGTTTGTCTAAGGCTTGATTAATTCATGGGGAACATCAAAATAAATATGTTGACTGTATTATCAGGGCACTTTGTGTCTCAAGTTTGAGTATGGGAGGATTTGTGAAGTCATGAAGGTGAGAAAAACCATTTTTAAATTTATAAGTGTATTATTGAAATATTGGAATAGTTAAAAAGAACAGTCATGTAGCATAACATATGGCTAACAATCAAGTTGACAAGGTTAACTCCAGTATCATGATGATAGTTCAAGGTTTGATCACCATCTAGGAAAGAACACAATGTTTAGAGACATGTTGATGAAGATCTGTAGGAAAATATCTACAATATGAAGGCATGATCAGAAGACTAGAAACAATGGAAAGAGTTTCAGGGTTTTAAGGAGATTCATTTACTGTCATGAAACTTTTTTGACACCTAGCCATGATGAAGGTATGTGAGGATCTTAAGAAATAGATAAAAGTAATGTATCATTAAGGAAGTTGTCATGAAAACCCAATGACAAGATAAGAGGTACAATATGATTCTTTTAGAAGTCTGTAAGTTTTTTTACTCAAAGTTACTCTAAGATAAAGGAACCAAGTAATCATCTGAATATTACTACCATTTACATATTAACACTATGAAAATATTATGAAAGGAAAGATAATTTTATTCAACAAAAGTCTAAGTACACGAGATTGAAGTCATTAAGAATATAAATAATGTCACCTACTTAGTACAAATTTCATTGTATGAATTTTTTATTTTGTGTAATAAACATGAAATATTTTGATTAATATTAAATAATTCTTGATTTTTCATATTATCTTATTTATATTGCACATTTTGATGATTTTTAAATGCTTGTCTTCCTATCATATAATTTCATCTCTATCATTATTAGTATTTATATAAACTCTTATTTTTGAGCTAGATTATCAAAATGGCACCACTTATGTTCTTTTGTCAAACATCTATGCAAAATGGGGTAGATGGGAAAAGTTTCACATGATGAGGTGATTGATGAAAGATGCACAAATTAAAAACATCCCTGGATGTAGTTGGATCGAATACCATAAAATAGTACATGCTTTTTGTGCAGGAAATGGATCACACCCAAAGACAAAGCATATATTTGAAAAGTTACATAATCTAGAAATTATCTTAGAAGATGAAGGCAACAGGGTACATCCACTAAATTTATTCTTTTAAAATCAATAAGGAAAAATTTAATTTAAAATTTTGAGGAAGAGAACCATCAAATGATTTTTTTTCTGAATGAGAACCATAGACTGTTTGGTCTCATGGACGTTATTAAAATCCTTCATTAATTCATTCAACCTTGTTAAAATTAATGACTATGTAGTTTTGAGCCACATGTCACCATTCTGTTAACCTCCCCACCAAATCCTCCTAGCAGATGTGAACCCTGCGGAATGAGCCACAATTTATATGTTTTCAGGTCCGGAGTAGGAGGTCTATACCACACATCGCCATTCCATCTATCTCCAAAGGAAATTCCCTTAGCGGATGCGAAACCCACGGAATGTGCCACATTTTATATATCCTTTGGGTCCGTTGTGGGACAAATCATGGGGCAGTGTTAATGTTTGATATCAATGGTCCAAGGTGGGACAAGTGGAAACATTCTGCCACACTTCATAGAAATGGATTCTGGTGGACATGATGGTTGTGGAATCAACCACAATATATATTGCAAAAGAGATTAAAAAAAGATTCAAAGAAGATACAACAAGGAATATATTTTTATGAATCTTTATATGCTCTTTATATTCCTTGTTGTATCTTCTTTGAATATTTTTGTTATCTCTTTTGCAATATATATATATATATATATATATATATATATATATATATATATGTCTGTGTGCGTGCGTGCGTGCGTGCGTGCGTGCGTGCGTGCGTGCGTGTGTGCGTGTGTGTGTGTGTGTGCGTGCGTGCGTGTGTGTGTGTGTGTGTATCTATCTAAGATGGCAAAACTAGTTATAATTCTCTGCATGCGGAGGACTATTCTAGATGATATAAAAAATTGTAGTGGTTATGAGGATGAGGATTTAAAAAAAATAAAATGGAACATGATTTAGAAACCATATGGAGGATACATTTTATGAAAATTATAGCATTGAAATAAATACTTAGTGCACTATAAGGACAATTTTTGAGTTGGTAGAGCTATGGGATGAAAATTGACTAAGGCATTACAGTGTCATGCCATTCACGATACCGTAAAATAAAAAAATGACATAAATAACTTACAAAGGTAGAATCACAGATAAAGAAATGTGATGAATGAAAATAGGTCTCAAATAGAATCACCTACAGTAAGTTCTAGGATATAAACAATAACACAATAGCTGGGTCCAGATAAGACCTTGATTTATTTTAAATTTTGTAAGAAAATTGTAATATGCTGTTTCACTAAATCTTTTTCTACGCAAATTCACAAATTGGAAAATCATAGGAAAACATGTAATTTGTGTGTGCGCGCTTGTGTGTGTCTATGTTGAATTTAATTACATTCATAAAAAACTCTCATGCATGTCAGCGAATGAGTCCAAAGGAACAATAAGGTTCCATATGTTTCTTTGCAAAACAAGAATGTTTTAAAATCATAGCTCGTCGATCACGTGGCGATTAATATTAAAACATACATTGGGATTGGATATACATTGGCTATTCGCATGGGACAAATTATTGTTTGTGGAATTTTTGAGTGAAACCTGGGCATTGACATGACTATAAAATTTGCCAAAATTGAATTCTAGAAATCCTAATATTTTCCAATCTACGAATATTCACCACTAAAATTTTCCTTGCAATTTTAGCATATTATGTAAAGGATATGAATAATTAAGAATGGATAGAAATAGGTATGTATTTTTAGGGTGTCTACATTTTCCCCTCATTAAATTGTTATTACGAAACAATAATATTTTAAATATAGTAGACACATGTAGACCAATGAGCCTATGATAGGGAAGCATGGTGGATCTGCTTGATATGCTTTGGTGAAGCATTTAGATGCCCCAACGAGTGTGGGGGTGAAAGGGATGCTACCTTAAGCAGATGGGTGATGCAACAAAGTGGCAGTTAGTCTCTTTATAGGAAGAAGGAAAAGGTGAGGGAGTAAGGTAATAAAAGGATGATGGGAGTGATTTTTCTCGTAACATGAGCTTCCATTTAGATAGTGAAAGTTAGAGCAACCTTATTTTTTTGTTGCAAAATAGAGTTGTCACCATGATTATTAATGAATCATGATTTTTAACCCATTATGTGTGTGAAAAAACGCACACACAACAAACAAAAGATACAAATGTAAAACAAACCCAATATACACTGTAGATGTATACACCATGGCTATAAATGAACCAAGTTGTTAACATAATATGTGTAATTGGTCCAAAGGAAAACTAAAAGATAAAGAGAAAAAAAACCCAATATGCATAGTATAAGTATGCATCATGGATATGAATGAGCCAAGATGATAGAGAAATACTTGTAATTGGTCCAAAAATGATAGCGAAAATGCAACACAACTTGAAATAAAGATAATTGAATATGCCCCTAATGTGTTCCACAAAGATAATTAAGTACGTTTTGATTCTCCCAAGAAAGGATACCGACATGCAAGTGAATGGGATCAGACTGATAAAGTGGAGTTAAGTAACTCCTTATGACACTCTTTATTAGATCGAAGATGAAAAATGATATGAGATTAAAAAGCTTCATTGCCCCCAAGTAAGGATACTGACATGCAAAGGAGAGAATGAGAGCCAAGATTACCCCAAGTGTGGATGCATGTGAGGGAAATGATTGATTTTAATTTCCCTAAGTAAGGATACTTACATGTAAGGGGTAAGATGATATGTTGTGATAGTCATAAGATGGTTGGACCGATCAATAAGAGTTAAAATTTTAATTTCATTGAATTTTTTTGGTTTGTTGGGATTTTTAATATTTTTATAAGTTTTTAGGATTTTGTGATTATTTGATTTTTATATATGTGATTTTTTTATTTTGATGTTTTGAATGTTTACGTTTTGGATTTTTGACATGATAAAGAGTGCAGTGTCTGAATAAATGAAAGCTACGTGCTAGTAACGACTTGAGTTGTCCCAATGAAGAATTTGAATGCCCCAGTGGGTCTGAATTAGTTGATTGGAGTGTCATTTCAAGTGGGGGGGCTTCCCGATGAAGCAATGAATAACCACTTGATATGAGAGAGAAGAATTCACAGATAAACATCTAGAGGAATGAAAAATAAATTAGTGTTTTTGGTCATAGAGGCCAAAAATAGGAGAATTAGAGTTAGGAGGGTATAAATAGATGGGTGGGAGGGTTATTAAAGATCATATGTCATTTGTGCTATTAGAATAATTTTTCCATTTGAGTGAGATTTGAGCTTTGATTTCTTAGAGAGATGGCTTGACGATCCTAGTGGAAACATCGTGTAGACCATCTCCAAGAGTTTGGGTGGAGACCAGACGAGGATGATGCAGTAAGTAATGAAAAAAACTTAGTGTTTTTGTGCATTTATTTCTAGTTAGATCTAGGATAAAAATAAAATTTAACGCTAGTGCATGCACTTGAGTGCACTAGTGTACCCTATGAAATGTGATAACATCATCATGTATGTGCTAGCATGCAAGTAAGGGCACAAACATTAAGATTGAAACCTACTATCATGTTAAACATGCTAGCATTAAAGTAAGAACATGAGACTCTATTAACATGCCAGTGTTAAGGTGTGAGATATAACTTAAATGCACTAGCGTTAAAGTGTTCACGCTGACGTATAAGTATACACATTAATGTATCAATGTGTGTGTTAGTATAATTAAGATGAGTTAGAAGAATTTTTTGAAGGGTAACATGGAAGAATGATGATCTAACAATGTTGTTGAATTTTTTTCAAGGGAGATTATTATCATTATACGTTCACGAGCACCATGGATGAATACAATCATTAGAGAGGAGATTTACTCGTAGAAAATAGAGACAGTTGTGCATGATATTGGAGGTGACATGGCTGACTTTTATTGCATAGTTTTCAGCTATTATAACAGACCATTGTTTATTGATTGTGTTAGCTAAGTGATGGTAGACTGAGAGCCATAATTTTAGGTTCCCAATTGGTAAAATGAAGGAAACCTCAGAGGATGTGTATCAGATTCTTCAAGTTCCGAAACAGGATTGGTTAGTATAATGGGATGGAAATGCCACATGGATATGCAAACATATATGAGATTTATTTTTCATGGAGGACATATATGGATAATTCTATAGTGGCACGAATACCTATTTATCTAATGGATCTTATCAATGGCTATATTTTTCCTAATAAGACCGACAATCACTTCTAGTTGGGCATGATAGGCATAGTTATAGAGTTCATGAAGGGTGCAATGTTCACTTGGGGATTGTGTATCTTAGCCCATAATTACAAGGATTTAAACTTAGTGGCCTACAGGGACTAGAGCATGAGTCTAACAACACTATTGCATATATGGTCATGGAACCACATAGCTATTGGAGGGTCAATGGGGATTCTATGTGATAGACAACCGGATGAGCCCTCATCATTTGGATGGGAAACAATGGGTGCTAACATGACAGGACACATGGGGGATATAGGTTTATAACGACATGCATTTGATGACCTTTTGCTTTGTATGGTGACATAGAGATCATAAAAACTATACCAATGGGTCATAAATGGGATAGAGTTGTCCACAATTGAGGAGAATCACTATTTTTTTTTGTATCCCTAGCCACATACTAGAGATGTAATGGGTGGATAGGTTCAGATGGAAATTGGGAGTGGTGCAAGATATACGTAGTGAGGATAAATGGTATGTGTGTGTTGCATGTGAGATAATGGACTTTTTTCCATGGATAAGGGAACAAGCAACCAAGACCAACTTCTTTAGAGTTATAATACAGGCATGGGATGCTCAAGAAAATATTTTGGATAAAGGAATGATGCCAACTTATGCCACCTGGTATGCAGGGATCATGCCGAGGTAGATTACTATCCCACATGCAACTATGAAAATGTGTATAGTTGGACCACAACATAGAGGATATAGGGGTAGACTAGGCCAAGTTGAGGTCAAGGCTATATTACAACGAAAAGGTCTATAGGCTCCACAAGTACATGTATATGCACAGGTGTAGGGTGTGTAAATTTAGGTGGCCTGAGTTCTATTATAGGTGCCACTATAGATTTTAGCACAGGTTCAAGTTCCATTATAAGTTCTTATTTAGAAACATGTACCATTACATGTAATAATGAAAGCCCCATTCTCACCACTAAGGCCACCTAGTCTAGGAGTTAGAGTTGTAGGAGGAGATGGTGACTGAGATGGTTTATAGAGAGGACTAGTACATTTGGCTGAAATATCAATGATAGATTTACAAGAAGAGTGGGATATTGTTATTCTGTAGAGATATATTTCTTGTATTACCATGTAAACCATGTAGAGACATCTATAAGGATTGAAAAGAGAGATGGATTGATACAATGGCTTTAGCAAAGGATTAAGGAGAGAGATCGTCTTGCCATATAGTTACTGCAGGTTATATAGTGACATTTTGTGCACCACGTGATGAAGGTAGGGAGTGTGAGTGATGTGATGTAGGACATTATTACTAGATCACAGGAGGTAAGTTATTACATATCATTATAGGAGGAGGTAGTTCCTGAGGGCCAAAGATTCTGAAAGTATAGTCAGAGGGAAGCCAACCAGTCCACAAGATCATAGAGGTTGTCTAGGTCAGTGAGATCAGTGAAAATGCCACCAGTGAGAGGTGGTAATGATAGATTGGGCATTATTAGCATAGGAGAGAGTTATTGATGACTCATTATTTGATGATATAGTGTATATTTTTGTATATGCCTCATGATAAAGGCATATTTTTGTAGATTTATGCCCCTTGATGGCATCTTGATATGTATATGACATTTTTGGATATAGTGGACATGGACATTTATTAATTTATTTGATGTTTTTTGGTTTACATTCTATGATGTATACATGTTTTATGGGAATTTTACATGGCATAGATAACGATGAGATGTTTTATTTTATGTGATGTAGTTGTAGAGATGATTACATGATGGTATATATTAGAGTAGATGGTGATTTTGATTTGATTTATTATAGATGTATGATTATTTATCATGGATGTATGATGATTACATACTCGTGGCTTAGCTTGCATGTTTGTATCTTATCTTTTATTCTTGTATCTCTTCCTTTCATTCATGATGTATTATTGGAGAAATAATTTATCCCAAGGAAAAATTTGTTGATTTTCACCAATTCTAGGGGACTATGTCCCTCCTACTTGTGGAAGGGGAGGCTCCCTTTATTGAATGCATATAAAAAATATTATGGGTGGATGTTAAGTCGGGGATCACATAGGACTACTCCACTAGACTTGTGGAAAATTTCTCAAACCTAGTACAAGGGAAGAATTTTCTTGGAAGAAAAGATGAGGGAGAGTTAGATCTTAGAAAAGAAGGGGTTAATATTGTATTAATATTGTAAATAGGCACTAGAAAAACTTCACAAGCATTAACCAGAATTGATCCACACTCAATTAGAGGGAAAAAACTTTGCGAACATTGACAAGACACAATAAATCATGGACACATAATTCCATTAATCTATTCATCAAAGGCACTAACACCTTTCTTGGTTGTGCATAGAGATGAAAAGTATAAAGATAGAGGAAACATAGAGAAAAGGAATACAAGAATGTTATCTTTTTCTTGCGTCTTATTAGTGCAATAGATATCTACTTAGATACTCACAATTGATAACCCTTTGGAATGATGGATTTATACAATATATAGCTTTACAAAAAGACTCTTCACTTACCCCCCACATGACTTTTCAATTAGTTTTATAACTTACGACCTTTCATATCCCTAGGAAAGAAAGTGAGTCCCCTTTTATTAATTAAAGGAGTCTCATTATAATTTTTTACCATAGGTCACATTTAAATGAATAAGACAAAAAGTGAAAAGTAAACCCCCTTAATGAATAAATAGAAGATGAGAGAAGAAAAGAAGGGGGAGGGAAAGAAAGAAGGGGAGATAGCTATGATGAAGACTATGTTGCATCTGTTGATAAATATCCACCTACTGAATGACATTGGGAGAGTGCTCTTAGAGAAATATATATTCCCTTGAACTCCTTACTGAAATAAGCCATTGCAGGTGATACGTTCTCTACTCGAGGAATGTGCACAATAGCTCAAATCCTTAAGCTAATTCTCAGAAATTTTTGTTTACGATTTTATATTTCTTGAACAAAAGTTTGGTGCTTCTTAATGCAGTACTAGAAAGGGTACATATGATCTATGACAAGGGATTATAAGGTTTATTCATTAAAGGAGAAGGGGTATCCTTCCTCTTTTATAACCAGTCTCCTCAAATGGATTCAAGAAGATCATTCATTGAAGGAATTTTCATTCACTAAAGGTGCTCTAATATTTTGTAATTACCTTGTTTATACTTGACCTGCATATCTACGAAGTTATCTAATCACGATGAATCCAAGCTCATCAAGAGTATGATTCAATGTCTAAAATTGAGACAACCAATGTCTCATGACCAAATTGGAGATATGTTATTAGTTATGGAGTTGAATGCATTATTCTACCTACCAACACAAAAGAGTCGAGGTTACCCATCTCTGTCACCAGTGGAAACACGCTTGGATATCAATGAATCTTTTTACTTTCTCAATATCATCTTTATTCATCTATCAATTTCATAGTATCAGATGCAATCATGAAGATCAAACAGTGAAAAAATATTTGGAAACAAGGCCTGTACCTTTCTCAAGGATTTTTTTCTACCCACTTATCATTGGCTCTCCCTTGTATTGTGGTAGCCTTGTGTATTATTTATTGATTTTGGGCCAGATAAAACTAATTGGAGTGACTTCCTTCAGTTAGGAGAGATGGTATGAAATTATGCTCCATGAATGATTGTACATATAGGAAGTGAGGGTTCTCACGTGTTCTTCCAATTTTTCAATCCTTCATTCTTATATTCATCGTTTCTCATAAGCAATAAGACGTGGAATAGATTCTTCAAAATAAATGAGCATATCCCTTCATGAGTAGTTGGACCCAATGGGAATTGTTGTCATTTCATAATATCTAATGGGAAATCATCTCATCTATGGTGATTTATTACCTTTGGCTGAGTAAACCTCTACATATTGAGTTTCCCGAAGGCACCACTAAAGAAGTGGGAAGTTGTTTGGGCCTTCTTACCTCATCTTTTCTTTCACCATCCTTCGAAATAGCTTGTAAATAGTCTGGAACCACTTACTTATTTCAATTGTGTGAGTCTCACCTCCTGATAAGATCTTGTACCCATGGGAAGACCTCCATTATTTGTAGGTTGTGGGTTCAGAACTAGGCATGCTTATAGTTTCAGACTCAATACGAGAGAGGTACATCCTATATTTGTTGAGTTGGATCTATGCATTAGAGGGAGAGATTCTTTGAGACTGATACGTGGAAAATTGGAGGTTAAAAAGGGTCCACTTATCTCTAATTTATCAAGATCTTATCTCTAGGGTCCTGAGTGATATTTATATTATGTTGCACAACCTCCTATAGTGGGGGACCTCTTTCAACATCCATTACTTTCCTTATTCACGGGATCTCTTTAGTGAGTTGAGTCTCATAGTCATCTCCAGTTCCTTTAGAGATGAGAGATGAGATGCTTTCCTTGTGATAGTTATGAAAATCCACCCCATTCAATGATAACAATCCTCTTTTTCATGAACCACTCCTTTGACCTCTTAGATCACCACCACTATCCTTTCATTGATATCCCCTGACACATGAACACTCAAAGAGATTAGATGGGAGAGGAAAAACCTTCACTTCCTGGTATGCAGGATTGTACAACTCATGGTTACATCATATTACACTCCTTCCATGAAACCAATCAAATCTAAATTTCCTTATTTGGCCAATTTATCATCCTCATGTGATCTCATTTTCCTTATCTTAAAATCATCTAAACAGTTGAATCCAATGATCTTCAATCTATTGGGGAACATGGAATGCAACTCAGAGAAGATGGAAGGTTTTAATGATTGATTTGAATTTTGAAATCATGCCCTAAAAGTGTATGAATAAATATTTAAGGATGTGAAAATCCATAATTTGAGATTTAAAGCATCAACAACACTTCTTACATGAGTAAATTCTAAGGGAGATGAGGAAAGACACACTTTGTTTCCTATGGTCCCTGAGCTTGTACTATTGACATGAGCAATTTTCCTACATAATTAAAAGAATCAAAATATCATCACTAAGATATCTATGGGAGATTACAATGAGTGAGAAACATCAAATCTTAAAACCATGATTATAGGAAAAGGTTAAAAATTTGAGTGAAGTAGGACACATACTATTTCAATCAAAGTTGTGATCCTAGGAAGATAATATCAACTCTGGGTTGCCTTTAAGTAACTTAGATGACGAACATGGTGAATGCGATCACTTTCACTAGAAAAATGGTGAAGTGATGATTTCTTTGAGAGTGAGTTAAGGGTACCTTTCATAAGCCTATTTCCTTATCATGAAACATTCTGAGAAAGAGTTCGGGCCTTTGAATAGTCTTGTGTATCGCGAGAGCTCATACACCAGATATGATGTCATTGTGAACTTCTATGTGACCTTATAATTAGAGTAATTGATGATGGATGTTATCACTTATGATTTGACCCCAATCAACCATCTGATTTCCCTCTAGTGATAATGAGGATGAATTGTTCCATCCAATCCTGGAAAGTCCTTGGTAGTTTCTTCACCCATTTACTTTGCTCAGCAAAATAATTGCATCATGAGTATCCTTCATGAAACTCACTCCTAGACAAGGTTTTTGGCATACACGAGGGTTTTCTTATTTCAAAAATGATCTCAGTAGTGCAATTCCCTAGAGATACGATTCAATATCTTAACCACTCACTAGATGCAAAAATTCTTCATGATAATGACCATATTACTTGTCATTTGAGAAATATGCATACATTGTGAGATGCCCTTCAGGGTGAGTAATGCAAGTATGGAATTGTCATCTGCCTCTTATAATCCTTAGATTCTATCTCATATTGCCAAGAATCATCCTAGCACTAAATTTAGGTACTTCTAAATTGATAGAGGGTGGCCTCCTATAGTGTATACACCCCACTTGTGAATATCGTTATACTTCAATAGGTTCTCTTACTGGAGCCTCCAAACATCCTGGCTCTCCAGGTCCTTGATAGGTCCATGTGAGTGACATCACAATCACCCAACACCTGGAGAATACTCTATTTCCAGGGTTGAAATATGCTACACAAACTAGATAATTTGAAATTTATGGCTCAAAAAATCAGCAAGATGAAGTAAAAATGAAGCTAACAACAAATTTTTGCACTAGAATCCAAAACTTTTTATTCTTGGGCAAGTGGGATTTAGGAGTTGATATTTTAGGAAAATTTTGATTTTTTGATAAAATTTAATCATCTAAAGCTCCTAGCACAATTATTGGAATACCTCACATTGATGTTTCTTTACTGATTTTTAGAAGAGTTTATATTTTTAGCAGGTTACTTTTTTTGGAAAACTACTATTTTGGGAAAATTGCCAAGTTTTGTCTCATTTACTATTTTACACTATTTTTTAGGATGTTATCAGTAATGGTGAGAGATTGTTATTTTGGGGAGGTTTACTATTTTATGTAAGTGGTACATGTATAGATAAATTTATATTTTTATAATAAGCAATTACCAATGTATGGTTTGTCAATGAAAACACCCTCACCGGATTTGTCTTTGTACATCAGGATCATCGTGCTCTAAATTTTCACATTGAGTCCTTTCGGCTAGAATCTCTTGCAAACTGAAAATGGAACAATTTATAGGAGGTAGAGTTTTATATTTTAATGATGTTAATAATTTAGGTCATCATCAAGTTTACATGCATAAATTGTCTTCTCAAATGTGCGTGGGATGTAGATTCTTCAGTGTGAAAATTTCAATTGCATCAGAGTTTATGGTTGCAACAGATTATGAAGAATTTTCTATTTTTGGAAGATTATGGTTGTGCTAGGAATGAATTTGGAAGCATAAAATATGTGAATGAATTTTTGATGTTATTGGAGATATTACAGATCCAATAATGTATTTCCAATGGATCGAATTATGCAACATAAATTAGGTTTAAAATAAGTTAACTCTTTGGTTTTGTAAATCATCCCTGGCAATTGCAGCTTAACCCTAGGTTGAATGTGAAAGCATGAGTAGGGTTAAAACTTAGAGTTTGAGGGGCTTGAGTATGGGTGACTAATGTGTTTTCCCCCTCTATACCCATAGGAAAAATGGATATAAAAGGGATGAAAAAAATTTCTTTGAGTAGAGATTGATAACAAGTGGTCGAAAGGATGGTGTAATGTGCACATGAGATCGAAAAAGCTAAACTTGAGCACTCTAAGGGCTGACAAAGTGGTCACATGAAGAACCTCTAAGGGGGCTTGACACTTGGGGGATAATTTTTATTCCCATATATCCCATTTGATAAATGGTAGAATAGGGACACAAAAATTACACTTGAGATCAGATATGATGAAAACTTGTCATGATTTGGTGTAGTGTGAGGAAGATGAGGGGTTAAGCTAGTTAAGACACTTTGTCAGGAACTGAGAAAGGGTCACATGAGGGACCATGAAGGGAGCTTGCACTCTCGAGTGGTAATTTTTTTCCACTCTATCCCCGTGGGAAAGGGAAAATATGGAAACAAATGGGTTTCAGGATTGAGAATCATGAAGCTAACATGTGGCAGTTGAAAATATGGTTAAGTATGGGATCATGCACTCTTAGTTACTAGAGACAATTTAAAAATATCGATCCTGGAGCTTAGAATGGTCTTTTGAGATGAAATTTTATATAATTATTGTGGCTCCAAAGGATAAATTATAATATCAATTTAATAGGTTTTAGAACCCAATTATTCCCGAAACTCCAAATAATCATCCTCTTTTTTCTTCGGCGATAGATGGGGTGTGCCTGTAAAGATTGAAATGCTTTCAAGAAGTGTTCAAGCCTTGGATAAAATATGATTTTTCCACCATGTGGAGGATAATTCCTTAAGATTTTACATTTTAATAATTTTATTTCCTCCTATAACTCCTTACGGATCTCCCAAAATCATCCATGTGGAAATTCAAGTTCATGATTTGACTACGTTCATCCCTTTACACCTGAAAACCCCATTTTTACATAGTCTGTCCTTAAACCCAACAAACCTATTCCTAAATTACTTCCTAAATGACATTCCAACACCTTGTTGTGATCTCAAATACCACCTCTTAATTTATTATGAATATTTTATAACCTTTCTGAGAGATGTACACATGCCTTGAAATGGCCAAAATTTTCCTTTCTAAGTCTGTTCCATAGAAGTAGTCCTTGGTTGCACTTTGTTGAATGGAAGAGTTTACCGTATTACATCACTTTGAACACATGTACATGCTTGTATAGTACATAAGAAGGAGCTAAAATGTCAATATGATAATTACACGGAAGATAAATGGTTGGAATGGGGGTTTGAGAAGCATTTTGAAGCATGTTTTCACTTTTTGGCTTGGTTTTCATGGATCAAATTTTACATTTTTGGGCAAGTAATTTCATATGACAACATGTATGATAATTGTATTGATTCTAATTTATTATTGTACATTTAGAATTAACATCATGATTAAAACACACACAAAAGAGACTGTAAAATAATCACAAGATTACAAACAAACCCCTATGCATATAGTAATAAAAACACACCAAGATTATATACAAACCAAGATGCTAACAAAATTACTTGCACTAAGTTAACATATAATAACAAAAATGTAACAAAACTATTAATAATAATATCTAACTATCCCCTAGTGTGTTCCATTGTGAATAATAAGAAGATATGAACACCCCTAAACAATGATACATGCAAGGATATTTGATCAGACACAAGATCGGAGTTAAGTAATTGTTGTCAAAATTTCACCCCCCAGGGTAAAATTTCGATAACATGCATCAAAGGTTGCAGAAAGGCAAATAGGTCAATCCAGAAAAAATCGTGAAAACCGACTAAGTCCTAGTCCTAAGTGTTGCTCGGGACAAGCGGGACAAAAATGCCTGAACTGACCGGTTCGGCCGAAATAAGCACAAGCAGTCCAAAAGAAAATGGGACAAGTGGGACAGAAGTACCCGACGGGCGCGAAAAGCCAATCCAGCCGAGGAGAAAAATTGGCTAACTGCTGAAGAGGATCGCCTTCGGGACAAGCGGGACAAAAATGTGCGAAATGTCTGAACCGGCCGAAATCAGCACAAGGAGCCCAAAAGCAATTGGGACGCGCGGGACAAAAGGACCCGAACCGGCCGAACTGGCCGAAAGGAGTCAAGTCAGTCCGAAAAAAGTGGAACAAGCGGGCCAGAAATACC
This sequence comes from Taxus chinensis, assembly GCA_019776745.2. Lineage (NCBI taxonomy): Eukaryota > Viridiplantae > Streptophyta > Pinopsida > Cupressales > Taxaceae > Taxus > Taxus chinensis. The sequence goes on from CM034146.1 coordinate 676,790,889, forward strand.
CGAACCGGCCGAATCGGCCGAAATTGTCCCAAGAGGTCCAAAATCAAAAGGGACGTCCGGAACGGATGGACGTAAAGTACGCGGAAGACCCGGAAGGCCCGAGAACCATTGAGAAATTGCCACGTGTCCTCATAGAGTAAAGGTCAGAAAAGTCAAAGGGTGAATTTTCGAGCACCGAGCCGAACAAATAGGATCGTGCCACGTGTCCCATTTAAGAACCCACGAGGAAAATTCAAAGGAAAGCCCGCCAAAAAGTAGAGGAGAGAGAATTATTCAGCGAATCAGAGCGTGCCATGTGTCATCCAAGTGGCAGAGCGCGGGAAGAAATTCAAAAATCCGTTTTCGCCTGTTCCGTGTCCTAAATCTTCAGATTGACATATCTTTCGATCCAGAGCTCGGATTTACACGTTCTTGATATCAACGGAAAGCTTGTGAGATTCTCTACACGTTTCTAGGGTCAATCTTGAATTTTGGTTCAGTTTGAAGAAAGAAAATCAGAAGACGCCTCTGGCACGAAATAATAAGTAGAAGTGATGCTCAACTAACAACTTTAATGCAGCAGACAACCCGCCGCTTCTGTTAGGCAAACCGCCGCTTTGCCAGAACCCGCCGCTTTTGCCATGATGGACGAATTAAATGCAACCTAGAGGTGGTTGGGGTAGTTCAATTTCCTCTCTCTTTTCTCTCCCATTCTTCCTATATATTGTAAGGAGGGGTTTCTTTCTGGGTTGGACATTTCTGCTTTGCACCCTCCCTTCTCTCCTGTTCATAAGAAGATTTGTGGAGTTTTCAAACCTCCCATATAGACTGTAACACCGTTTCTTGCTTTTGGCCATTGCAATGTATTGAATCGATCCTTGAGCAATATATATGTGTCTGTGGTTGCTTATAAACCCTCTTACATATTTATTACTGTCATTCTTGATCTTTCATTGCAGTTTTGCTATCTGTGCATGGTGTTGTGTTATATCTACATGGTCTGTGTTTAATGTGGCAAAGCATATGTTCTTCATTCCTCGGTGCATCACCTCTATTAGCTTAGATTTATTTTATGCATCTTCTTACCTTGTCTCCTTGGCAGATTAGATTAGATTTTGAGAAAACCCTCTGCATATTTTGTGTGCACCTGAACAGAGGAATAGGAACCAGCCTTTCTCTGGAGATTCCTTTCTCACTCTTCAAGTCCCACACTTGGAGAAAGGATTCAATGTTATGCTATCACACTGGATATTAATATGATCAACCTGGAAAACTGATCAATATCCAGGGGTGCTGTGATTTTGCATCAACAGTTTTGGCACGCCCGGTGGGACCAGAGGTCTCATTTTTTATTGCAGCAAGGTTGATGTGCATCTGCTGCAATTTTCTTTCTTAAAAAGAGCTATTATTTACATATCTGGCGACTCCAGAGGGAAGAATCAACTAAGTTTCAGCAGTCAGGCCTAAAATCTTATGAGAAGAATCACAAGGTCAAGAGCTAGAGAAGAGGAAGTACCGTTTGAATACCTGCAACTATCTCCAAGAAGAAGGCAAAGAGGAAGAAGGATTCAAAGGTCTCCATCTCCACCAAACATAACTCTCTCAACTCCTCCACCTGACAGGCCTTTCTTTCAATATACAAGGGTTTTAAGACCACTCAGAATGGCGCAACCAGTAAACCCCTATGTCAACTTCACAGGCAGCAGCCCACTTGCTCTCAATGCACAAATCCAATCCCAGTTGCAGCATTGAAGAACATTCCATATTTTACTGGAGAAAACCAGACCACTCCTGGTGATCATGTCAAGGACATTGCTAACATTTGTGCAATCCATGAGATTAATGAGATGCAAGTAGCTGTCAAATTGCTGGCGTCTTCATTCAAGGGAAAAGCATTGCAATGGTTTAGGAGCCTTGAAGCTGCTTCTATCACGAACTGGAATCAGCTGTGTATTGCACTTCATAATCAATTTGGAGAGAAGGGAGACAACTTGTCTCTTTTGGAGCAGCTGACAACCATCAAGAGAGCTTCCAATGAGCAGCTAACTGACTTCAACTTCAGATTTCAAAGATCTTGGGATAGAATTCCAGTAGCAGTTAGACCAACAGCAGAAGGTGCTTTTCTATACTACCTTAAATCTTTAAATTCTGATATTTCTATGTTGATTCAATCCATGGGAGGCACAACTATCCCTGCTGCTTATAGTATTGCCATTAGAGCTGAAAATTGTCTGATTCAAGCTGGCAAGCTAGCTCCTAGGCCTCCAATGCCATTATATCCAAGTTTAGAGAGCCCAAAGTACTAGTCAGGAACCTGTCTTAGCTCCTTCTCCCACTCCTAGAAATTAGAGTTCAAATGAAGCTTCCACTTCATCTCCAAGTGCCCCCAAATGAGCTTCAAGAAGTCATGAAGCAACTGCAAAATTTAGGTAATGAGCTGGTCAAACTCAAGAGACAGCAAACTCAAGGTTTTAGACCTTCGTATCAGCCTCAAGCTCAACCTAATAGGTAGCCATATCAGCCTCAAAGGCCACCTAATCCAGCTGCAAATATGAATCAAACAAGGCCTCCTGTCAATAGACCATTCCAGCCCTATAATCCAAATGTCCTATCTGCCTCTAAGGCATTAGTACCAGCACAAAACAATATTTCCCAGGAGTATGAATGGTGTTTTCCATGTAATGAACCCCATAATCAATCCATGTGCTATAATGGTGCTTTAACCCAAGCTTTAATGGTAACAAGTGCTGGTGTGGAGGGTGAAAGTAGTCAAGAAACAGCCAACAACAAGAAACATTCCAACAGCAACCTGCCCCAAATGACACCACATTGGTAAATTGGCAGGCAGAGGATTTCTGTGGTATGAATCAGGCAGTATCTCAAGGTGTTGCAGCCAACACAAGGTCAAAAAGGAGAATTTGGGTGAGGAACAACCGTTAGCCCCAGCCAATCCACAACCTTCCACAGCTCCACAATGATTGGCAAGCATAACCCAGTTTCAAATGCATGAGGGCAGCCAAGAACAACCCCTTGGCCAAATCAAATGCCAGCTGTTGCTGCCCATATTCAAGGAGCAAATGTGCAAATCAAGGGACAGCAGAGAGATCCTTCATCACCATTCAGTATCATTGATCAGATGAAGAAAAAAAATGTCAATATATCTATGTGGGAATCCCTATCCATCCCAGGCCAAAGAGATCTGCTGCAAGCTGCTATGAAGGACTGGCCAATTTCGAATCAGCAGGTTCAAAGGCAAGACAAAGTGCTTACAAATGCTGCCCAGCCTGAAGGAAATCATGGAGCACAACAAGGTAAAATGCTGAAGCCCCCTCCATTTTATGTTTCATTGATCATAGGAGACAAGTTGGTACATAATTGCATGATTGACTCTGGGGCAAGTAGTTCAGTAATGCCTAAACAGATAGCTGATCAGCTAGGGCTCCAGTATGAAATAACAACTAAGGGAGTAGTGTAATTAGATGGGATAGCAGTAGCCACAGTTGGAATTATAAAAAACTTGAGTCTTACCTTGCATGCATGTCCCAACGTGGTTGTTTTGCAAGACGTCTCAGTCATAGACCTTCCACCACTCTTTGCCCTATGCTTGTCAAGGGACTTTACTGCCAGGATTGGGGGATATTTGTCCGCTGATTGGTCACACATGCTGTTCAGAATGAGGTATGGAACTAAAGCTACAATTAGGTCAGAACCTATTGCAGACTTCCACATTGAACCCTATACTCCAAGTCATATTAATACCAATTGCTTAGCATTTGATGAAGAAGATCACCTCGGCACTGATGAAGCCGACACTAAGGTTGGAAGTATCCCGGATTTGACTCTTGATGAATGGGAAAGCAAGGTGCATGCTTTTGATCCTTATCAAGAAGTAGAAGAATCTAAGCTGGGGGTCTATTGTATACACGAAGAAAGTCAACCTATTCCTAGTATCACCAAGCCAAACCACAAGGATGAGAACGAGGTATGGCAACTGTTTTTTGATGGATCAAGGAGTAGACAAGGCGCAGGAGGAGGAGCCATGCTTATTTCACCACAAGGAGTAAAGTATTATTCAGCTTTTAGATTTCAATTTGCATGCTCCAATAACACTGCTGAATATGAAGCCTTGGTGCAGGGGATGCATTGGGCAATAAAAAGAAAAATAAATAACTTGCAAGTTTTTGGGGACAGTGAGCTGATTGTAAATTAGGTCAAGGGACAGCATGCTGCCAAAAATGATCTACTCAGATGCTACAAGAACAGGGTGTGGGACCTCATGGAGGATTTTGAAGGTTTCGGCATCAAGGCCATTCCCAGAAAAGAGAATCAAGCTGCTGACAGGCTTGCAGCAGTAGGGGGCAGCCTTTGACATCGTAGAAAAACATTCAACAAGACAAGGTACAACCAAACATCCACGTGATTGTGAGGCCTTCAGTGCTGGATAACGATGTCAGTTGGCAGGTATTTGAGAATGATCAACAAATCATCCGCTTCTTGCAGGAAGAAGCTGAGTTCTCAGCTAAGAATCAAGAGAAGTTGGAACAGCAATATGGTGACCAGGTGATACAGCTGAGAACTGACAAGCTGCCCAAGGGACTTGTCACCTTGGAGTCCATTTTTAACCCCAATGATCAGTTTAGAAAGGAGAAAGCAAATATTCAGGTCAAGAGGGAAGATTCGGTATCCATCTTGGTAAAAGAGAACAAGCCATTGCAAATTGGAAAAATGACAACTGAGCAAGAGAGATATGAGTTCATACAGCTTTGTCAAGAATTCCCTGACGTGTTTGCTGGAGCTATGAAGACTTGAAGGGCTTCAATCCTAACTTAGCTCAGCATACCATCGAGTAGGATCCAAATACTAAGCCTGTCAGGCAGAAACAGAGACCAGTCAATCCACACATGGAGCCTCTCATGAGGAAGGAGCTGGACAAGCTGATTGAGTCAGCAATTATATTCCCTATCAAGCACTCAAGCTGGGTTGCGAACTTGGTTCCGGTCAGAAAGGAAAAGTGGAGAGATCAGGCTATGTGTTGACTTCCGAGACCTCAATAGGGCATCTCTCAAGGACCATTATCCACTCCCTTCCATGGAGCAAATATTACAGGTCGTAGCTGGATCAGAAAGGTTTTCGCTACTTGATGGTTACTCAGGCTTCAATCAAATTATGGTGAAGGAGGAAGACCAATTCAAGACAGCCTTCACAACCAAATGGGGCACGTATGCTTACAAGAAGATGCCATTTGGACTGTTGAACGCCGGAGCAACATTCCAGCGAGTTATGGATATGGCATTCAAAGGCTTGATCAACAAGGTAGTACTGATATACTTAGATGACATTACTGTCTTCTCAAAAAATGCTTGCAGACCATCTCTTTCACCTCAGGCAAGTTTTTCAGAGGTGTAGAAAGTTTGGAGTGTCTTTGAATCCTAAGAAATGCATCTTTCTTGCACATGAAGGGAAACTCCTTGGCCACATTGTCTCCAAGGAAGGATTAGCAATTGATCCAGAGAGGGTTGAAGCCATAAGAGCTCTACCATTGCCAAGTCACAGAAAGCCCTTCAGAGTTCCTGGGAAGGATAAACTTTGTTCGAAGGTTTGTCCCAAACTTTGCAGCCCTTGTCAAGCCCATCACCAAAATGTTAAGGAAAATCATGGTTTTCAAATGGACGGCAAAAGGCAAGGAGAGTTTTGAAGCAATCAAAGAAGCCATCTCCCAGGCACCTACTCTCATCACCCTGACTTTTCTAAAGATTTCATCCTCTATGCGTTTGGAGGTGATGACACTATTTCTGCTATTCTGGTACAACAGAACAAATATAATGAGGAGCAGCCGATTGCTTTCTTTAGCCAGAGCCTAATGACTGTGAATTAAGGTACTCTTTTATTGAAAAGCATGTGCTTTTGCAGTAATCAGAAGCTGAAAGAACTTCAAGCATTTGGTCTCAAATAACAAGGTCCGTTATTAGTCTCACTGCTGGGGTTTAAGGACTTCCTCCTCAACAAAGATTTGAATGAGAAAAGGGCAGGATGGATCACCCGTGTCATGGAGTATGACATTGAGATAAGGATCACCAAGCTGGTAAGAGGCAAAGGTCTGTGTGAGCAGCTCGCTTCCAAACAACCAGACAGCCCAAAAGATGAAGAAGACGCTGTCCTGCTATTACAAGAAGATCAAAAAACAGGAAAATGATGATGTGTTCACCCCCTGTTGGACTCAGAATATGATACATTTCCTACAAACATGCATGTGCCCTCCAGAAATGAGCAAAGCGAAAATAAGGTAATTCAGATTACAAGTAATTCCTTATGTGCTTGTTGATAATGTTTTGTTTAAAAGGGACATCAACGGTGTTCTATTGAGATGCATCGGGACAGGTCAGATCGAGAGGATCTTACAAGAGTTCCATGACGGGGAGGCAGGAGGCCATTTCACCCCACGAGTAACAACTCTCAAAATCATGAAAGCTGGTTACTATTAGCCTACTGTATTCAATGATTGCTACTCATGGGTTAAAAAATGCAAGAAATGTGCGTTCTTCACAGGGAAAGGAAGGTTAGCAGCACTTCCCCTTCATCCAATTTCAGTGACCAACAGCAGAAGGTGCTTTTCTATACTACCTTAAAATCTTTAAATTCTGATATTTCTATGTTGATTCAATCCATGGGAGGCACAACTATCCCTGCTGCTTATAGTAATTGCCATTAGAGCTGAAAATTGTCTGATTCAAGCTGGCAAGCTAGCTCCTAGGCCTCCAATGCCATTATATCCAAGTTTAGAGAGCCCAAGTACTAGTCAGGAACCTGTCTTAGCTCCTTCTCCCACTCCTAGAAATTAGAGTTCAAATGAAGCTTCCACTTCATCTCCAAGTGCCCCAAATGAGCTTCAAGAAGTCATGAAGCAACTGCAAAATTTAGGTAATGAGCTGGTCAAACTCAAGAGACAGCAAACTCAAGGTTTTAGACCTTCGTATCAGCCTCAAGCTCACCTAATAGGTAGCCATATCAGCCTCAAAGGCCACCTAATCCAGCTGCAAATATGAATCAAACAAGGCCTCCTGTCAATAGACCATTCCAGCCCTATAATCCAAATGTCATATCTGCCTCTAAGGCATTAGTACCAGCACAAAACAATATTTCCCAGGAGTATGAATGGTGTTTTCCATGTAATGAACCCCATAATCAATCCATGTGCTATAATGGTGCTTTAACCCAAGCTTTAATGGTAACAAGTGCTGGTGTGGAGGGTGAAAGTAGTCAAGAAAACAGCCAACAACAAGAAACATTCCAACAGCAACCTGCCCCAAATGACACCACATTGGTAAATTGGCAGGCAGAGGATTTCTGTGGTATGAATCAGGCAGTATCTCAAGGTGTTGCAGCCAACACAAGGTCAAAAAGGAGAAATTTGGGTGAGGAACAACCGTTAGCCCCAGCCAATCCACAACCTTCCACAGCTCCACAAATGATTGGCAAGCATAACCCAGTTTCAAATGCATGAGGGCAGCCAAGAACAACCCCTTGGCCAAATCAAATGCCAGCTGTTGCTGCCCATATTCAAGGAGCAAATGTGCAAATCAAGGGACAGCAGAGAGATCCTTCATCACCATTCAGTATCATTGATCAGATGAAGAAAAAAAATGTCAATATATCTATGTGGGAATCCCTATCCATCCCAGGCCAAAGAGATCTGCTGCAAGCTGCTATGAAGGACTGGCCAATTTCGAATCAGCAGGTTCAAAGGCAAGACAAAGTGCTTACAAATGCTGCCCAGCCTGAAGGAAATCATGGAGCACAACAAGGTAAAATGCTGAAGCCCCCTCCATTTTATGTTTCATTGATCATAGGAGACAAGTTGGTAACATAATTGCATGATTGACTCTGGGGCAAGTAGTTCAGTAATGCCTAAACAGATAGCTGATCAGCTAGGGCTCCAGTATGAAATAACAACTAAGGGAGTAGTGTAATTAGATGGGATAGCAGTAGCCACAGTTGGAATTATAAAAAACTTGAGTCTTACCTTGCATGCATGTCCCAACGTGGTTGTTTTGCAAGACGTCTCAGTCATAGACCTTCCACCACTCTTTGCCCTATGCTTGTCAAGGGACTTTACTGCCAGGATTGGGGGATATTTGTCCGCTGATTGGTCACACATGCTGTTCAGAATGAGGTATGGAACTAAAGCTACAATTAGGTCAGAACCTATTGCAGACTTCCACATTGAACCCTATACTCCAAGTCATATTAATACCAATTGCTTAGCATTTGATGAAGAAGATCACCTCGGCACTGATGAAGCCGACACTAAGGTTGGAAGTATCCCGGATTTGACTCTTGATGAATGGGAAAGCAAGGTGCATGCTTTTGATCCTTATCAAGAAGTAGAAGAATCTAAGCTGGGGGTCTATTGTATACACGAAGAAAGTCAACCTATTCCTAGTATCACCAAGCCAAACCACAAGGATGAGAACGAGGTATGGCAACTGTTTTTTGATGGATCAAGGAGTAGACAAGGCGCAGGAGGAGGAGCCATGCTTATTTCACCACAAGGAGTAAAGTATTATTCAGCTTTTAGATTTCAATTTGCATGCTCCAATAACACTGCTGAATATGAAGCCTTGGTGCAGGGGATGCATTGGGCAATAAAAAGAAAAATAAATAACTTGCAAGTTTTTGGGGACAGTGAGCTGATTGTAAATTAGGTCAAGGGACAGCATGCTGCCAAAAATGATCTACTCAGATGCTACAAGAACAGGGTGTGGGACCTCATGGAGGATTTTGAAGGTTTCGGCATCAAGGCCATTCCCAGAAAAGAGAATCAAGCTGCTGACAGGCTTGCAGCAGTAGGGGCAGCCTTTGACATCGTAGAAAACATTCAACAAGACAAGGTACAACCAAACATCCACGTGATTGTGAGGCCTTCAGTGCTGGATAACGATGTCAGTTGGCAGGTATTTGAGAATGATCAACAAATCATCCGCTTCTTGCAGGAAGAAGCTGAGTTCTCAGCTAAGAATCAAGAGAAGTTGGAACAGCAATATGGTGACCAGGTGATACAGCTGAGAACTGACAAGCTGCCCAAGGGACTTGTCACCTTGGAGTCCATTTTTAACCCCAATGATCAGTTTAGAAAGGAGAAAGCAAATATTCAGGTCAAGAGGGAAGATTCGGTATCCATCTTGGTAAAAGAGAACAAGCCATTGCAAATTGGAAAAATGACAACTGAGCAAGAGAGATATGAGTTCATACAGCTTTGTCAAGAATTCCCTGACGTGTTTGCTTGGAGCTATGAAGACTTGAAGGGCTTCAATCCTAACTTAGCTCAGCATACCATCGAGTAGGATCCAAATACTAAGCCTGTCAGGCAGAAACAGAGACCAGTCAATCCACACATGGAGCCTCTCATGAGGAAGGAGCTGGACAAGCTGATTGAGTCAGCAATTATATTCCCTATCAAGCACTCAAGCTGGGTTGCGAACTTGGTTCCGGTCAGAAAGAAAAGTGGAGAGATCAGGCTATGTGTTGACTTCCGAGACCTCAATAGGGCATCTCTCAAGGACCATTATCCACTCCCTTCCATGGAGCAAATATTACAGGTCGTAGCTGGATCAGAAAGGTTTTCGCTACTTGATGGTTACTCAGGCTTCAATCAAATTATGGTGAAGGAGGAAGACCAATTCAAGACAGCCTTCACAACCAAATGGGGCACGTATGCTTACAAGAAGATGCCATTTGGACTGTTGAACGCCGGAGCAACATTCCAGCGAGTTATGGATATGGCATTCAAAGGCTTGATCAACAAGGTAGTACTGATATACTTAGATGACATTACTGTCTTCTCAAAAAATGCTGCAGACCATCTCTTTCACCTCAGGCAAGTTTTTCAGAGGTGTAGAAAGTTTGGAGTGTCTTTGAATCCTAAGAAATGCATCTTTCTTGCACATGAAGGGAAACTCCTTGGCCACATTGTCTCCAAGGAAGGATTAGCAATTGATCCAGAGAGGGTTGAAGCCATAAGAGCTCTACCATTGCCAAGTCACAAGAAAGCCCTTCAGAGTTTCCTGGGAAGGATAAACTTTGTTCGAAGGTTTGTCCCAAACTTTGCAGCCCTTGTCAAGCCCATCACCAAAATGTTAAGGAAAATCATGGTTTTCAAATGGACGGCAAAAGGCAAGGAGAGTTTTGAAGCAATCAAAGAAGCCATCTCCCAGGCACCTACTCTCATCAACCCTGACTTTTCTAAAGATTTCATCCTCTATGCGTTTGGAGGTGATGACACTATTTCTGCTATTCTGGTACAACAGAACAAATATAATGAGGAGCAGCCGATTGCTTTCTTTAGCCAGAGCCTAAATGACTGTGAATTAAGGTACTCTTTTATTGAAAAGCATGTGCTTGCAGTAATCAGAAGCTTGAAGAAATTCAAGCATTTGGTCTCAAATAACAAGGTCCAGTTATTAGTCTCACATGCTGGGGTTAAGGACTTCCTCCTCAACAAAGATTTGAATGAGAAAAGGGCAGGATGGATCACCCGTGTCATGGGAGTATGACATTGAGATCAAGGATCACCAAGCTGGTAAGAGGCAAGGGTTTGTGTGAGCAGCTCGCTTCCAAACCAACTAAACAACACAAGAAGATAAAGAAGACGCTGTCCTGCTTTTACAAGATGATCAAAAACAGGAAAATGATGATGAGTCCATTCCCTATTGGACTCAAAATATGATACATTTCCTACAGACGGGCATGTGCCCTCTAGAAATGAGCAAAGCGAAGAAGAAGGTACACTTCAGGTTGCAGGCTAATTCCATATGTGCATCATTGATGGATGTTTTGTTCAAGAAGGGATGTCAATGGAGTGCTGCTGAGATGCATTAACACAGGTCAGATTCGAAAGGGTATTACAAGGAGTTTCATGATGGACCAGGCTGGTGGCCATTTTGCACCCCAAGAGTGACAGCTCTGAAAATCATGAAGGCTGGTTATTATTGGCCTAAATCTATTCAGTGATTGCTACTGCATGGATCAAGAAATGTAAGAATTGTGGCATTCTTCACAGGAAAAGAGAGAGGTTAGCAGCACCTCCCATTGCGTCCAATCTCAGTTGACCAGCCATTCATGCAATGGGGTTTTGGACTTCATTGGAATCATCAATCCCAATTCGAGCCAAGGGCACAAATGGATTCTTGACAGCCACAGACTACTTCACCAGAGTGGATAGAAGCAGGTGGCACTCAAAGAGGCGAAGTGAGTCTAGCATACTTGGACTTTTACGAGGGGATAACTAACCAGATTTGGTGTGCCTGCTACAATCAGTCTCTGATAATGCATTTGCATTCATTGGATCTAAAATTACTGAGTGGGCTGTCAAGAACGGGATCTACCTCAGCACTTCATCAAACTATTACCCCTCAAGGTAATGGCCAGGCCGAGTCTACAAATAAAAACTTGCTGAGGATCATTAGGAGGACTCTTGAATGCGAATCAGAAGAACTTGGCATACCAAGGCTGAAGTCAGCCTTATGGGCTGATAGGATAACTCCCAAAGAGGTCCACAGGTAACTCTCCATTTAGGCTTGGTCTATGGGAAGAGAGGCAAATCTTGCCCCTGTCACTTAGAGTTGCCAACGTTAGAACTCATGAAGTAACTGGAATTATCTAGAGCTTCGGACCCATGAAGGTGAGATATGCAGAATTTATGGAGCTAGCAAGAAATCAGAGATCAGGCAGTTCCAAGACAATGGAAAAGGATCAGGCTTTGAGTCAAGAAGATGGTTTGATAAGAGAGCTAGGCCAAAGATAGATCTTTTTCAAGTAGGAGATCTAGTATCTGAAATGGGATGTTGATCGGAGCAAAACTAGGAAGGCATTCAAAATTTGATGCCATTTGGAGTGGCCCATACATGGTCACAAAGTGCAAGAACAACAATGCTTTCCAATTGGCCTCATTGGATGGTGAAGAACTGCAGATTCCAGTAAATGGAATCTATCTCAAGCGTTGCTTCTAGAGGGAGGTTCACTACATCTGTAAATACTAGATTAGATTTTCTTTCCATCCAAGTGCTTGTGCACATTGTTTTGCTGTAAATTAGTTTTGTTTTCCCTAAGTGCCTTGGCACAGGTTTTGCTGTCTATGGAGATGATGCATGTCTTTGCTAAATCAGGTCACAGTGTCCCATGCTTTCCCTTTGCACATTCTGCAGTATCAGGTTTGGATTCTAACAGAATAATGCTTGATGACTCCATGCCCAATGGATGGCTTCAAGCAACTGGCCACTAATCTTCTATCTAGCAGGCAGAATGATCCTGCTGAGTCATCCAAATTGTTGTCAAAATTTCACCCCCCAGGGTAAAATTTCGATAACATGCATCAAAGGTTGCAGAAAGGCAAATAGGTCAATCCAGAAAAAATCGCAGAAAATCAGGCTAAGTCCTAGTCCTAAGTGTTGCTCGGCCGAACAAGCGGGACAAAAATGCCCGAACTGGCCGGTTCGGCCGAAATGAGCACAAGCAGTCCAAAAGAAAATGGGACAAGTGGGACAGAAGTATGCGACGGGCGACGAAAAGCCGATCCAGCCGAGGAGAAAAATTGGCTAACTGCTGAAGAGGATCGCCTTCGGGACAAGCGGGACAAAAATGCGCGAAATTTCCGAACCGGCCGAAATCAGCACAAGGAGCCCAAAAGCAATTGGGACGCGCGGGACAAAAGGACCCGAACCGGCCGAACTGGCCGAAAGGAGTCAAGTCAGTCCGAAAAAAGTGGAACAAGCGGGCCAGAAATACCCGAACCGCCCGAATCGGCCGAAATTGTCCCAAGAGGTCCAAAATCAAAAGGGACGTCCGGGACGGATGGACGCGAAGTACGCGGAAGACCCGAATCAGGCCCGAGAACCATTGAGAAATTGCCACGTGTCCTCATAGAGTAAAGGTCAGAAAAGTCAAAGGGTGAATTTTCGAGCACCGAGCCGAACAAATAGGATCGTGCCACGTGTCCCATTTAAGAACCCACGAGGAAAATTCAAAGGAAAGCCCACCGAAAAGCAGAGGAGAGAGAATTATTCAGCGAATCAGAGCGCGCCACGTGTCATCCAAGTGGCAGAGCGCGGGAAGAAATTCAAAAATCCGTTTTCGCCTGTTCCGTGTCCTAAATCTTCAGATTGACATATCTTTCGATCCAGAGCTCGGATTTACACGTTCTTGATATCAACGGAAAGCTTGTGAGATTCTCTACACGTTTCCAGGGTCAATCTTGCATTTTGGTTCAGTTTGAAGAAAGAAAATCAGAAGACGCCTCTGGCACGAAATAATAAGCAGAAGTGATGCTCAACTAACAACTTTAATGCAGCAAACAACCCGCCGCTTCTGTTAGGCAAACCGCCGCTTTGCCAGAACCCGCCGCTTCTGCCATGATGGACGAATTAAATGCAACCTAGAGGTGGTTGGGGCAGTTCGATTTCCTCTCTCTTTTCTCTCCCATTCTTCCTATATATTGTAAGGAGGGGTTTCTTTCTGGGTTGGACATTTCTGCTTTGCACCCTCCCTTCTCTCCTGTTCATAAGAAGATTTGTGGAGTTTTCAAACCTCCCATATAGACTGTAACACCGTTTCTTGCTTTTGGCCATTGCAATGTATTGAATCGATCCTTGAGCAATATATATGTGTCTGTGGTTGCTTCTAAACCCTCTTACATATTTATTACTGTCATTCTTGATCTTTCATTGCATTTTTGCTATCTGTGCATGGTGTTGTGTTATATCTACATGGTCTGTGTTTAATGTGGCAAAGCATATGTTCTTCATTCCTCGGTGCATCACCTCTATTAGCTTAGATTTATTTTATGCATCTTCTTACCTTGTCTCCTTGGCAGATTAGATTAGATTTTGAGAAAACCCTCTGCATATTTTGTGTGCACCTGAACAGAGGAATAGGAACCAGCCTTTCTCTGGAGATTCCTTTCTCACTCTTCAAGTCCCACACTTGGAGAAAGGATTCAATGTTATGCTATCACACTGGATATTAATATGATCAACCTGGAAAACTGATCAATATCCAGGGGTGCTGTGATTTTGCATCAACAGTAACTCCTCATGACACTCTTATTAAATCCATTTGAAGTTTGAGGTGAAATTGGATTGGGCTAGCTTTCTAGGAAAGGATACATGCAAGGAAAAAATTGTAAATGTGAATTTACCAGTAAAGTGAGGATACACGCGAAGGGTTGATTGATGGTCTTTCCCACACAGTCGATGATACATGCCAAGGGTAAGAGAAGTAATAATCGTAGGATGATATGGAATAATCATTAGGATTGTAGTCAAATGACTATATTGTTTAATTATGTTGATAGTGGATTTTGATTGTTTGGAACATTTGCATGTTTTATGAATGTTTTTTGATTTTGACATGTTTAGATTTTTTAGGATTTTGACGGATTTTATTGGATTTTTTGGATTTTTTGCATTTTTTAGATTTCTTTATATGATTTTTTTGAATTATACGTGTGCCAATGAAATAGGAAAATTTTTCTTGAATCATATTAATAATGACACAAATGAATAAGCTCAGTGAATATAAGATGATGGAATACAATGGAAGTGGGTGAACATGAATGATGGAGCATGAGATTCACATCCTAAATATGGGGGAACACATGACACAATGTAGTTTGGATGGATGAAATGAATAGAATAGGGTGAGGGTCTGGAACTAGCAGTTTGCACTGACACGCCCCTATCACTAGGGATAATCTTAGAGGATTCAGGAGTAGAAATTATTAATATGAATTACATTTATGGGATCTTTGAGCTATTTTCCATCTTCATCGGATAGTTTATATGATCTGGATCCAAACTTAGATGTTATAAAGTAGGGTCCCAACCAATTAGGTTCAAAATTGTCTTATTTTTTAAGCTATTTTGAAGTTTTCTTCTTATTATCTATAAGCACAAGGTCATCAATATTAAACTATATTGGTTTAATTCATTTATTATAACTGTAATGGAGCCAATTCTGATATACTTTTAGGTGATCTAAGGCATGGACACATATCCCATCTAGGAGCTCTAGTTTAGTAAAAGTGAACTTGGTGGTAATCTTCTTCATGCACCAGGTGTTGTAATGATATGCGAAGGGAAGGGATCTCAACTTATATGGGTAGTATTACTTCAAAACTGTATACAATGGAGAAGGGAGTGGCTCCAGTTGGAGTTTGAAATGAGGTTTGATAAGCCTATAGAGTGAGATACATTTATGTGTGCCAATTTTGTCCATGTTTATCAATGGTATTTTCTAATATTTATTTTATAATTTTATTGGAAGCTTTGGATTGGCCATTGCACTGCGGATAATATAGAGTTTTCCATTGTAGGTGGATATGGAATTTTAAGCTAACTCCTTGACATTATTATTTTTGAAATATGTACCATTGTCT
Organism: Taxus chinensis; assembly: GCA_019776745.2. Lineage (NCBI taxonomy): Eukaryota > Viridiplantae > Streptophyta > Pinopsida > Cupressales > Taxaceae > Taxus > Taxus chinensis. The sequence goes on from CM034146.1 coordinate 676,806,295, forward strand.
ATAAAAATAGAGGCAGGGATCCCAAAATAGAAAATGATGTGGTTAAAGATGAATTTGGAAATATTTGACCCTGTGACATAGGTGAGAGGGATGGCCTATATCCACTTGGTGAAATATTCAGTGGTGGTGATGATGAAGGTGTGACCATCAGAGGATGTAGGCTTTATTTTTCCTACTAAGTCAATCCCCCATCTTGAAAAAGGCTAGGGTGAAGTGATAGGTTGGTGGGCTTGTGAGAGTGCATGAATAAGATTATGATACCGCTGAAATGATTACAATTTCTTAACAAAGGTCTTATGTATCAGATTCCATAGTGGGCCAAAATTAACCCATGCAAAAAATATTTTTAGCTAAGACCATGTCGCTCTTGTGTGCATTATAAATTCCTACATGAAATTCGACTAGAGTTTGATTAACTTGATCCTGATCGAGACATCTTAAGAGAGTCCCATCATACCCTCTTCTGTAAAAGGTTTCGGTGAGGATAATATAGCAAAAATCACATTGTGTTAAGGCTCATTTATTATGGGCATTCATGTGTGGGGGATAGGTTTTGTCTTGGATGAAGGTATAAATGTCTTGATACCAGGGGTTCTCAGGACTAACAATTTCACACACCATGGTGGAATCTGGTAGATTGAATGTAGGAAACAAAATATTTTTGATGAGAAACTCACTACATTTTTTAATTATATCAAATTCAATAAGGTATGCGATAGTCATTGCGACATCCACTAGTTTATTATGTGCACAAGGAAGTTGTTTAAATGTTAATAAAGCCATTTGAAATTACCCTTTGTTTATAAGGAACAAGTTTATCATCCTTACTTGATATTATTCGTTTAATTTCTTGATGATCAAAGTATAATCTCCAAAAAAATTGTGCTCTTTAAGCTTCTAAGATATAGCGAAGCCTAAACCTACTATTAGGGATTCATATTCCATAATGTTGTTAGTGCAAGCGAAACTAATGCCATAAAACTTGGGTATAACATCTCCATCCAGTGTGCATAGAATAATTCCAGCCCTGGATCCATGAATGTTGCAAGAGCCATAGAAAAACAAAATCCAAGAAGGTACTGCATCAACATATAAGAGTTATTTGTCTACGAACTCGAAATGAAGTGGTTTAGAGCCTGACAGTGGCGTTGCGACCATTTTTTCTGCTAGAGTTTTCCCTTTTATGGATTTTTATTGACAAATTCTATGTCAAACTCATTGAGGAGTATAACCCAGCTAGACATTTTATCAGTTAAGATAGGTCTGAAGAGTATATACTTCACAGGATCTACCTTAGCAATAATATTTTTTTATGATTAAGTAGTGTTGCAACTTGTGAAAATCAAACGCTACATCCAAGCATACTTTCTCGACCTGATAATATTGGATTTCATGAATGTTAAGGGTTATAATAAGGTATTAGACTTCTTTTTCCTTCTCATTATCATTGTGTTGAGCAAGCAACACCCCTATGACATATTCTATAGCTGATGTATATATTAGTATAGGATTTCTTCGATAGGTGAAATGAGCACCAATGAATTTGATAGGTATTATTTAAAATTAGTGAAATAATCTTGGCATTACTGTGTCCATTTGAACTAGAAATATTTCTTGATTAAAATTATGACATTTATCCATGAGGTGAGAGATAAAACGTTGAATAAATTGAATTTTTCCTTGGAGTGCTCATAGTTGGTGAATATTCTATGGGGGGCATATCCATGATTTCTTTGAATTTTTTTGGGTCAAGTTCAATCCCCCTCTACGAGACTATGAATCCCAAGATATTTCCTGAAGTGACACCAAAGACACATTTCGTACGGTTAAAGTGAACCTTATACTCCCGTAATTGTTCAAATATACACCATAAGATGGTTAGATGATCGAATCTAGTTTTAGATTTAGAAATAATGTCATCAACATAGTCCTACATGATGTCATGAATTAGATCATATAAAATTACAGTCATTTCATGTTGATAGGTTTCCCCTACATTCTTAAGGACAAAAGGCATGACCTTGTAACAAAAATTACCCCAGGGTGTTGTGAATGTTGTCTTGTGTTGGTCCTCCTCAACAATATGAATCTAGTTGTAACTAGAAAATCCATCCATTAAAGATAAAATTTTGTGTCCTATTATAGAGTCAATAATGATGTCAATTTAGGTAAAGGAAATTCATCCTTTGGAAAAACCTTCTTGATATCCCAGAAGTCATTATAAATCCAGATCCTAGGTTTCTTCTTTGCAACAAGCACCATGTTAGATATCCACTCAAAGTAATATATAGATATGATGAAGTCATATTTGAGAAGTTTCTGAAGTTCTACCTTGACTTGAAATACAACCTTAGGATGTATTTTCCTCAATTTCTGTTTTACAGGTTTCACTTCTGGGTGAACCACAAGATTGTGCATGATAAGAAAAGGATCTAAGCCTTACATGTACTTGTATGACCATGTGAGGACATCCTAAAACTTAATGAGTTATGTGAATATATATATTTCTTATTTAAACAAGTTTGCACCAAGTTTTAACAGTTTGGGGTTATCACTTGTTTCAATGTTGATTGTGATGGTCTTCTCTACCAACATTCTTGATGTGTTAGTATCTTGAAAAGATGTGGTAGGTTTATGTAAGTCATCTAGTTGATCCATAATTGGGTATCCTCTCTAGGGCACCTCATAAAGGTTTTCAAAAGAACATGCATCCTTTTCCTTTTTCTTATTTTTCTCTTTCTTATTTTTTTACTTCACAAATAGTACCTTAGTGAGGTATTCACCATAAGAGATTATATTGTTCTTTTTCTTATTTTTTACTTTTTTATTTTTTGATAGATTAGAGCACTCAAATTCCTCTCTGAAGTAATTTGAAGTATAAATCTCTATATCAAAACCCTTCTTGTGTTCTGAGATGTGAATAGGGTCTCGAGTCTCGAGAAACTTCTTAATGGCCTCATTGTTCTTAAAGAGGTCCATAGTGGTGTGATTTTTATGGCCCTGATGGATAAGATATGTGTAGATGATATCAAATTGAAGAGTATGGATAGATAGGTGTTTGAGGAATAGATTGGTTTCAAAAAGGTCTTTGAAAAGGTTATGTGTGGAACCTGTCTCAACTTTGGAGTTAGAGTCCTCTTCATTAGTCGTTATGTTGAATATTACGGGAAAAGGTTTCATAACCTATGCCATGGAATTATAGATTTTATTCAAATAGAATAGGTTCAAGATGCCCCTTTTCTTGTGGACCAAGTCCTTTTCCCTTTAATTTCATGTTTTTCATAATTTTATGAGCCTTGTTATAGTTTTTGGATTTGTAGCAATTAGCCATCTGATCCTCATATATCCAAGAGCCATCAAATCTGTGAATTTTTTCATTCTCTAAGTATCCATATTATGTCCAATGAGTTTTTCCACTATAGTAAACATGATCTTATTTTAGATGGAGTGCATTGGGTCATTTGTAACTGTGCAAAGACAATGGTGGCTTAGTGACATGAAAATCATTCTCAATATTGTATTCACCAAGACCTTTATGAGTTAGTTTCATTTTAGATGGATTTAAATTCGATGTAAATGGTAGCAATTGGAAAATCATGTCAGGATCAATACATTTATCAGTAACTGGTATGACATGAGGTGCAACTGATCTATCTTCAGATGGATAATAATTTGTGTGGTTAAACATTGCTTCCAAGAGCTTATATTATTCAAAAGGCTTAACATCAACAAGAAAGGTAAAATATTTTTTGCTATGGGGGAACTTGATACATTGGTGGAAAGTGGAAGGTACAACTTGCATTACATATATGTATGTCCGATCCAAAAGGATATTATGCAATGTTTCACCATTGACAACTTGACATAGAGTATCTAGCACACATGGACCAACTTATATGGCTAACGTGACGGTTCTAGAGTATTTACGCTCATTGTTTTCATAAGCATAGATGGTTATTATATTGGATTCCAAGCTCTTTTCATTATCCCCTAGACATCTCAACATCTTCATAGAGTATATATTCAAAGCAGTGCCATTTTTAATAAGAACTCATTTGATCTTATGATTAGTAATGTAGGTTTAAATGTATAATGAGTTATTATTATGAAGAATTGGGATTTAGAATGTCTTGGGGACCAAATGATAATATAGGTATATTTGAAAAAATATGGGCAATGAGTGCCAAATTTTGTGTGTTGAGATTCTTAGGAACACATGCCTCGTGGCGAGCATGAGTAAAAATATCTTGGAAGGCATGCAAAAATTTTAATAACTCCATGAGGGAGATATGTGTGGGTGTTGTTACCAGATGCTTGACTAAATCATAGGGAGAATATGAAGATTTAGCTGTGGTTGTAGGTTTTAGATTGCTTGGAGCAATAGGATTTAACGATTGAGGCTCGGTGGAAGTGGATGGTTACTTTGCTACAAGAACCCAAACCTTGTTTTGTCATGTGGCAACTACATAGTTAGGAGCTTGGAATTTGATGATTGAAATGGAATTGGGTAGTTCTTTGAAAAATGATATGATAGAGTTAAATTAGACATTATTTGAGGATTGGCATTTTTATTGAGCTTTTCCATACATACCATGCTCGGGAAAATGTTTTTAGAACACATTTAAATAATTATTGGGAATTTTATTATGTGATAGGTCTTTAACCGCAATGTCTCTGATATCATTAAGATCTCAAATATAGTGGTGAATTCTCATGCACCAATTTGAAGGGTTTCTGTCAATTTAATGAAAATCACAATACTCATCAGCTATTTACCAATATGGTTTTATTTCTCCTTCTGCAAAATATTTTGTAATGGGGTAGGTGACTATATTGGTACTCACTAGTTGTCATAAGACATTTGAAAGGATTTCTCCCAATGGTGCAAATTATATTTTCTTATTATCACAAGGGGGAGTAAATGTTTTACTTGGCACCATGATGTTTTTTTATTTAGATTATTTTTCTTGATTATTATAACATTATGTACATTACGATTATCAGTTACACCATCATTAACAACATTCTGATTCCAATTGATAAACTTTGGTTTGTCATGTTAATGATTATTGTTAGTGTTTTTTGTGTGGTCATTGGAAGAAATTTTAATAACCCCTTTTTTATAAGATCCTTTTTTATTTAGGTTTCCTTCACAATGAATTATTCAAAATTTATGAGACATCGCTTCTGCATTTGAAATGATAATTCATTATTTAGGTTAGGTATAAATATACTAACTAAGTTTTCTCTCGAGTTGAACAAGGAAATTGACTTATGATCCATTGCCATCGTTATAAGAACTATACAAAGTTTTCATTTATTTGTTGGTTGGTATTTCAAAAGTCCATCATTGTAATCTTGGAATCAAGGCGTAACATCTCCATCCAGTGTGCGTAGAATAATTCTAGCCCTGGATCCATGAATGTTGCAAGAGCCATAGAAAAACAAAATCCAAGAAGGTACTGCATCAACATATAAGAGTTATTTGTCTAGGAACTCGAAATGAACTGGTTTAGAGCCTGATAGTGGCGTTGCGACCATTTTTTCTGCTAGAGTTTTCCCTTTTATGGATTTTTATTGACAAATTCTATGTCAAACTCATTGAGGAGTATAACCCAACTAGACATTTTATCAGTTAAGATAGGTCTGAAGAGTATATACTTCACAGGATCTACCTTAGCAATAATATTTTTTTATGATTAAGTAGTGTTGCAACTTGTGAAAATCAAACGCTACATCCAAGCATACTTTCTCGACTTGATAATATTGGATTTCATGAATGTTAAGGGTTATAATAAGGTATTAGACTTCTTTTTCCTTCTCATTATCATTGTGTTGAGCAAGCAACACCCCTATGACATATTCTATAGCTGATGTATATATTAGTATAGGATTTTCTTCGATAGGCGTAATGAGCACCAATGAATTTGATAGGTATTATTTAAACTTAGTGAAATAATCTTGGCATTACTGTGTCCATTTGAACTAGAAATATTTCTGATTAAAATTATGACATTTATCCATGAGGTGAGAGATAAAACGTTGAATAAATTGGATTTTTCCTTGGAGTGCTCATAGTTGGTGAATATTCTATGGGGGGCATATCCATGATTTCTTTGAATTTTTTTGGGTCAAGTTCAATCCCCTTCTACGAGACTATGAATCCCAAGATATTTCCTGAAGTGACACCAAAGACACATTTCGTACGGTTAAAGTGAACCTTATACTCCCGTAATTGTTCAAATATACACCATAAGATGGTTAGATGATCGAATCTAGTTTTAGATTTAGAAATAATGTCATCAACATAGTCCTACATGATGTCATGAATTAGATCATATAAAATTACAGTCATTTCATGTTGATAGGTTTCCCCTACATTCTTAAGGACAAAAGGCATGACCTTGTAACAAAAATTACCCCAGGGTGTTGTGAATGTTGTCTTGTGTTGGTCCTCCTCAACAATATGAATCTAGTTGTAACGAGAAAATCCATCCATTAAAGATAAAATTTTGTGTCCTATTATAGAGTCAATAATGATGTCAATTTAGGTAAAGGAAATTCATCCTTTGGAAAAACCTTCTTGATATCCCAGAAGTCATTATAAATCCAGATCCTAGGTTTCTTCTTTGCAACAAGCACCATGTTAGATATCCACTCAAAGTAATATATAGATATGATGAAGTCATATTTGAGAAGTTTCTGAAGTTCTACCTTGACTTGAAATACAACCTTAGGATGTATTTTCCTCAATTTCTGTTTTACAGGTTTCACTTCTGGGTGAACCACAAGATTGTGCATGATAAGAAAAGGATCTAAGCCTTACATGTACTTGTATGACCATGTGAGGACATCCTAAAACTTAATGAGTTATGTGAATATATATATTTCTTATTTAAACAAGTTTGCACCAAGTTTTAACAGTTTGGGGTTATCACTTGTTTCAATGTTGATTGTGATGGTCTTCTCTACCAACATTCTTGATGTGTTAGTATCTTGAAAAGATGTGGTAGGTTTATGTAAGTCATCTAGTTGATCCATAATTGGGTATCCTCTCTAGGGCACCTCATAAAGGTTTTCAAAAGAACATGCATCCTTTTCCTTTTTCTTATTTTTCTCTTTCTTATTTTTTTACTTCACAAATAGTACCTTAGTGAGGTATTCACTATAAGAGATTATATTGTTCTTTTTCTTATTTTTTACTTTTTTATTTTTTGATAGATTAGAGCACTCAAATTCCTCTCTGAAGTAATTTGAAGTATAAATCTCTATATCAAAACCCTTCTTGTGTTCTGAGATGTGAATAGGGTCTCGAGTCTCGAGAAACTTCTTAATGGCCTCATTGTTCTTAAAGAGGTCCATAGTGGTGTGATTTTTATGGTCCTGATGGATAAGATATGTGTAGATGATATCAAATTGAAGAGTATGGATAGATAGGTGTTTGAGGAATAGATTGGTTTCAAAAAGGTCTTTGAAAAGGTTATGTGTGGAACCTGTCTCAACTTTGGAGTTAGAGTCCTCTTCATTAGTCGTTATGTTGAATATTACGGGAAAAGGTTTCATAACCTATGCCATGGAATTATAGATTTTATTCAAATAGAATAGGTTCAAGATGCCCCTTTTCTTGTGGACCAAGTCCTTTTCCCTTTAATTTCATGTTTTTCATAATTTTATGAGCCTTGTTATAGTTTTTTGGATTTGTAGCAATTAGCCATCTGATCCTCATATATCCAAGAGCCATCAAATCCGTGAATGTTTTCATTCTCTAAGTATCCATATTATGTCCAATGAGTTTTTCCACTATAGTAAACATGATCTTATTTTAGATGGAGTGCATTGGGTCATTTGTAACTGTGCAAAGACAATGGTGGCTTAGCGACATGAAAATCATTCTCAATATTGTATTCACCAAGACCTTTATGAGTTAGTTTCATTTTAGATGGATTCTTATATGTAGATGGATTTAAATTCGATGTAAATGGTAGCAATTGGAAAATCATGTCAGGATCAATACATTTATCAGTAACTGGTATGACATGAGGTGCAGCTAATCTATCTTCAGATGGATAATAATTTGTGTGGTTAAATATTGCTTCCAAGAGCTTATATTATTCAAAAGGCTTAACATAAAAAAGAAAGGTAAAATATTTTTTTCTATGGGGGAACTTGATACATTGGTGGAAAGTGGAAGGTACAACTTGCATTACATATATGTATGTCCAATCCAAAAGGATATTATGCAATGTTTCACCATTGACAACTTGACATAGAGTATCCAGCACACATGGACCAACTTATACGGCTAACGTGACGGTTCTAGAGGATTTATGCTCATTGTTTTCATAAGCATAGATGGTTATTATATTGGATTCCAAGCTCTTTTAATTATCCCCGAGACATCTCAACATCTTCATAGAGTATATATTCAAAGCAGTGCCATTTTTAATAAGAACTCATTTGATCTTATGATTAGTAATGTAGGTTTCAATGTATAATGAGTTATTATTATGAAGAATTGGGATTTAGGAGGTCTTGGGGACCAAATGATAATATAGATCTATTTGAAAAAAGATGGGCAATGAGTGCCAAATTTTGTGTGTTGAGATTCTTAGGAACACATGCCTCGTGGCGAGCATGAGTAAAAATATCTTGGAAGGCATGCAAAAAATTTGATAACTCCATGAGGGAGATATGTGTGGGTGTTGTTGCTAGATGCTTGACTAAATCATATGGAGAATATGAAGATTTATCCATGGTTGTAGGTTTTAGATTGCTTGGAGCAATAGGATTTAACGATTGAGGCTCGGTGGAAGTGGATGGTTACTTTGCTACAAGAACCCAAACCTTGTTTTGTCATGTGGCAACTACATATTTAGGAGCTTGGAATTTGATGATGGAAATCGAATTGGGTAGTTCTTTGAAAAATGATATGATAGAGTTAAATTAGACATTATTTGAGGATTGGCCTTTTTCTTGAGCTTTTCCATACATACCATGCTTGGGAAAATGTTTTTAGAACACATTTAAATAATTATTGGGAATTTTATTAGGTGATAGGTCTTCAATCGCAATGTCTCTGATATCATTAAGATCTCAAATATAGTGGTGAATTCTCATGCACCAATTTGAAGGGTTTCCGTCAATTTAATGAAAATCACAATACTCATCGGCTATATACCAAGATGGTTTTAATTCTCCTTCTGCAAAAGATTTTGTAATGGGGTAGGTGACTATATCGGTACTCACTAGTTGTCATAAGACATTTGAAAGGATTTCTCCCAATGGTGCAAATTATATTTTCTTATTATCACAAGGGGGAGTAAATGTTTTACTTGGCACCATGATGTTTTTTTATTTAGATTATTTTTCTTGATTATTATAACATTATGTACATTATGGTTATCAGTTACACCATCATTAACAACATTCTGTTTCCAATTGATAAACTTTGGTTTGTCATGTGAATGATTATTGTTAGTGTTTTTTGTGTGGTCATTGGAAGAAATTTTAATAACCCCCTTTTTATAAGATCCTTTTTTATTTAGGTTTCCTTCACAATGAATTATTCAAAATTTATGAGACATCGCTTCTGCATTTGAAATGATAATTCATTATTTAGGTTAGGTATAAGTATACTAACTAAGTTTTCTCTCGAGTTGAACAAGGAAACTGACGTATGATCCCTTGCCATCGTTATAAGAACTATACAAAGTTTTCATTTATTTGTTGGTTGGTATTTCAAAAGTCCATCATTTTAATCTTGGAATCAAGGCTAAACAATAAATGTTTAGCAAAATTATCAGATAAGTTAGCAAAGGTTTTGATAAAACCTTTCAGTAGATGCAAGAACCAATCTAGAGCTTGTCCTCCTAAGATTTTTGGAAATAGACGCAACATATATGCGTCATTATAGGATACCTTCTGACTAGCCATAAATAATTGTTTGACATGTTCATGAGGGATGTGTTTTCCTTTTTACTTATGAAAATTTGGAAGTTTGAAATATTGAGAAAAACGTAAGCAGAAAATGTCCTAATTGAATGGATAAGTGCACATCTCCTTGAAGTTGATTTTTTTTCCATTTTTTTTCTTTCCAAAGATGGTATTCTTCATGGTTTGACATTCCTTTGTGAATGGTGAATCAATTTTGAATATTTGAGACATTGTCAAGTTTGTTTTTTGTTGTTTTTGTTTCTGTTTTAGTCTTTATTTCTTTATTATCCATGTCATCAGTGACCCTTGAGGCCATTAAACCTTATTGTTTAGCCATCTCATTGATTTGGTCTACTTATGTCTGATTTGACGTGGTCATGGAAGCACTAGAATTTCATTTGTTATCATTTTTTGTTTTACTTAATCTGGCCTCATTATTCTTATTGGATTCGGGTTGGGTGTTCTTATTTGATTTGGGTTGGATTCGTATATTCTTCAAATTCTCATTATCAAAATCCAAAGGCAATTTTTCTCCCATTTCAAGGAGACAAAGAAGAAATTGATCTTTATTTTACCGTAAAAATCCATCAAGGTTTACATTTTCTTCTATTAAGGCATCGTTTTGTTTATTTTAAATCCTCTTCATCGGAACTAATGTGGAAAGGATTTCTATCCTTTCTTCTGAAGGGGTCATAATTTCTATGTCTTGTTCCCACCCTTTTGTATGAGAAAAGGGCTAACATTGAATCTCGTTTAATGTGCTTATATGTTGAAAAAGTGAATGCCAAGATATAAGGGGTAGTGATCAAATAGAAGTGTTTAACATTTGGAAAAGTGAATGCCAAAATATATGACTAGGAAATTTTATTCATTGGCCAAGTTATAATGATGAAAAAATGTGCTTAGATTTGTGACAAAGCGAATTTTAAAAATAAAATACTTAGAGATGAAATTACTTGCTCAAAATTTAACCAAGTGAATGCTAAAATGAGAGGCTTAGATATGTGAAAATGGATTTCTCAAATTTCAACAAAGTGAATGTTGAAAATAATATATTTAGAAATGACAAGGGACTAATCAAATATCAACAAAGTGAATATTGAAATAAGAGATTTTGTAAATGATTATGGATGAATTGAATGCCAAAAAAGTGAATTTTGAAATAGGAGGTTTAAAAATGAAGATCAATTATCTAAATATTAACAAAGTGAATGTTAAGATAAGATATGTGAGAAACAAAGGTTGATTACTCAAATCTTAACAAACTGAATGTTAAGAGAAGAGACTTAGGAAATAAGATTTATTTCTCAAAACTTAACGAAGTGAATGCTAAGATAGAAGAGTTTAGAAACGAGAGTGCCTAAATTTAATATTTGAAATGAAATTATGATGTAGGAGCAGCATGTAAATAATAATTTTTGATTTCTTATGTGTTTTATGTGTCTTGGGTCCATTTGGACTCCATGTGCAAAATAAGGAGTTTCCCTCCATTTGTAAATGTTGAATATTTGAATCTTTGTCATAGGTAACATAATGTTAGGTGTTAATTTAAGAGTCATAATTTTTGTAATGAGGGATATAATTCACCTATTCTACCATGTCATGACTCCCTCACCTTACCAAGACTCTAACTCATCTTAGTTAGTTCAATCCTAGCTGAGTTGAAAACCATAACTACCTTCATTTGCTACATTGGGAAGGAGAAATTCAAATTGTAATGTATGTTGGAGAGTAGTAAGGAGTGCGCATGAGAGGAAGATATCTATGACTGATCCTAATGGCTCTTGAATATGAGCATTTCATGTTTTTAAAAAAAATAAAAGCTTCTTGAAATAAGAAAATCTGTGTAATAGTGTTTGTGTTGACATTGTGCAATAAATGATAGAATATTTATGAAATATTCTTATATAAAAATATGAAATGAATGTTGTCTCACACATTGAGATGTTTTATATTATTTAGGAGGTCATGATTGTGGTTAAACTAATTACTTATAACCAATAATATCTCTGAGGATTAAAAGGGAATTCTAACAGGGTAACATAAGGTAAAAAACATGTGTTTGTGATATTAAAAGTATTATTTGTTTAATAAGGAGTATCAAATGTTTGAATTCATATGGAGTAGGATTTGGATGGCTAAGTTAACTCCTAAAATAATTTTCTTCCTTTGGCTGGCTCTCAAAGGTAGGATTCTTACCACTGACAACCTGATGAGAAAAGGTTTCATAATGCCTAATAGATGTCATCTATGTAAAAAAGACTCTGAGGATATCAGTCATGTGTTTATCCATTGTGATTATGCTACCAGAATATGGAGTTTTTCCCTCTCTAAATTTGAATCTGTCTAGGTGGTTTCAAAGGATTTCAATCAGCTACGGACTCAACGGAGACCACCCTATAAACATTGTGTTGTCAGAAGGATCTGGAAGCTGGTTATTCCTCATATTATTTGGAGGATATGAAAAGATAGAAATGATATTATCTTTAGAAATAAAAATAAAAATTATAAGCTCGATATTGGTAAAATTTCTAATGATATTAAAGAGAATATTGCTAGATTTAAATCCCCCAAGAACAAGAGTTATCCAGAAAATGAAGAACATGTCTTATCCCACTGGCAGATAGGAGCTGACAATAGCCATAGTAATTACGGTAATAGTATTGATAAATCTTTGATTCAATGGCATCCTCCTGATTTTAACTGGTATAAGTTGAACTTTGATGGGGCCTCTAAGGGTAACCCTGGGATTGCAGCTGGGGGAGGAGTGATTTGGGATCATAAAGGTAGTTTGATTGCTGCGTATGCTGGAAAAATGGGAATTCAAACCAATCATTTTGCTGAAGCATTATCTGCTTTATGGGGCCTAAGAATTTCTTAGACTCATAATATCCAAAACCTCATTCTTGAAGGGGACTCACTTAATATCATTACTCATCTTAATTAGTTCTCACCTCCAAGTTGGAACATCAAGGATTTCATCTTGGAATCCATAAGTATTTGCCAAACCTTCAATAACATTTGGATCATGCATACTTACCGGGAGGGTAACAAGGTGGTAGATGCATTGGCTAATTATGACATAAATGTTAACCACATTGTTTGGGATAAGAATAACATTCCTGAAAAGCTTCAAAGCAACATTCAAGTGGATATTTATGAACATGCAAATTCAAGATATGGGATATGAGCATTGGGAATGGATTTGTATTAATAAAACTTCCACACGTGCTAACTTTAAAACAACACTCATAAAAATCTTGAAGGACAATCAAGGTTGTATGAAGTATAATGAGAACTTCAAGTGGATTTATATGGAGATGAAAGACATGCATGTAGGCAATATAGAGCTCTCAACAACTTGTATACAAGGCTTTACAGATTCCCAAGTCAGAAATAAAGATAATGATGATATGGAGTGGGCTATTAAAAGGACTGTAGTTCCCACATGTAGATTTTCACAGGTTCATAACAACAGTAACTCAGGTATTCATGGGAAAAGCAACGACTATTCTAATCATCACTCTCACCACGCAGATAATAATAGTGAAAGGTGGACTGATATTTGCGCTCTTAAGGATTCTAAAATTTTTATTTGCAAGTATTTAAGCACGGTGATAATGGGAGGAGCCCCTTGCTAGATTGAGCCCAGTGCGGATCCGGAATGGAAGAATAATGAGGAACTTTGGAATCTTCTTAGCCAGGGAGGCATCACCAACTTTATTGAGAAGATTCAGGGCCACGACCAAAGTATTTCGGTTTATTTTGCGAAGGATTGGAAGGATCGCACTGTGGATTATGGAGGGCCGAAGATTTCAATCAATGAGGAGTCAATTACTGAAGCAACTAGCCTTGGCATGGAGGGGTACCAATTTTTTAATAAAAGAGTTGACAAAGATGCTGAGGAGAGGAAATTTGTTAAGGGTAATGAGAAGCTAGTCTTTTTCACAGTGGACTTGCAGGTTAGTTCGATCCCTTCGAATTTTGACGAGGTTACCCGTATGATGGTGTGTTTCATTTATTTGGAGGGGGAGGTTTGTCACTGTGCCCTCTAAACATCTTGTGTTCCTTAATCACTTCCATAGGATTCGCACGGTATGTTTCCCCCACTATCTACTTAACTCTCTTGAGAGCTCCATTTTGGAGTTTCAAAATCATGCACGTGCGGTTCCATTGCACCAGGGTCTCATTTTATTTTTTACATAAACTGTGTCTTCTTAGGTCTCCCAGTATCCCTTCCTCCACTGGCTCTATTCCTCCTCTGCCCAGCATAGCAGCCGCTAGCCCCATCTCTCCACCTTTTGTCCCCGCCACCGATGCTGTCACCCCTCTGCCAGCCTTCTCGGCTCCATCTTCCATTCCCCCCACCTCTGCTCCCACCCCCTTCGCTTCCACTTCAGCCAGACCTGTTACCAAGTCTTATAGAAGACTGAACCTTGATACCCCTGCTGTGGGGAAGGTCCCTTAGGAGATTGAAATTTCCCATAACCTCCTACATATTAGTAGTGCTAGTTCTCAAGAAGCACACATTGAGAGCTCCACAAAAAGGCTGGAATCCTTAGAAGCTGACATGAAGCTGTTGAAGGAAGAGGTTAAAAACTTGGCAAAGTAAAAAGGTAAGAGGAAGAATGAGGAGGAGGTGGTTATTGATAATAATCAGGTTGAAGATATATACAAGAAGCTGAACTCCTTAGACACCCGTTTAGGGAAGGCCAAGACTCGCCATGATTATAATATGGCCATTTTTAATGCAATTGAAGAGTTTATTGAACAGCATGTCCGTAGCGTCTCTAATCTTAGCGGAGTTCCGGGAAACCCTTTGGGGCACAGATAAGGAAAGTAAAAGGACCATTAAACAGTTGGATGTTACTAACTCAGCCCACATGATGACATTGGCTATGTTCACCTCTTGGCAGAATATCAAATCAAGCATCGACAAAGCCACCAAGAAGTAATTGTGGGTGCTTTTGCTGCACTTCTTTGTAAATATTGCTATTTTTTGCTGTCTTTTTGCTACTTTCCTGCAGGTGTTCATTCTAATTTTGTTTTGTTGGGGTAGCTGCTCTTGGGCTACTTTGGGTTTCTTTGTCCCATTTGGATCTTGATCCTTTTTGTTCTAGTTCTCATTCCTATTCTGGCTTCTAGGCCCTCTTTTGTTCTCAAGGGTATAGTCCCTTTCAAAAAACTATTTGCCAAAAATAAAAATAAAAAAATCAAATGCTTGATTATAAACAGTAAACCTTAGATAAGTTATTGATTCTTGTTTTATAAGACTTAAGTATATTTTTGGTTTATAAGAAGGACAATGACAAACAAACTCATAAAAATACAATATTGAAAGGTATATTTTGATGTTTTAATGGTCTATGCATAGTGATTGTTAATCAAAGGTGGTTATAGAGTCTTGAAATATTGTGGGTAAAATGTTGAGGGAAGTATATAACTTTTCTATGGTTTCAGAGATCAATCAAGATGAACATTTTAGAAATCTTTACCACTGTACTCTGTTTCAGGGGTCTAAAGTCTGTGATCATGTTTTGTTAATGAGAGGAAATCATTATAACCTATCAAGGTGTGGTGACAAGAGATTTTAAGAAGTGAGTAAGGTATGTTAATATTCTAAAAATGGGTCATTGGAAGGTTTTTCCTAGCAAAGTTAAGAAATACAATATTTGTTTGATTATATAGACTGTAGATAGTATTCATGCACAACTTAAGGAGTTAGGAGGAAGTAAATACCTTGTGAAGGAATTTAATATATGATCTAAGAGGTTTGTGGACCCATGGAAGACCTTGAGGAATGTACACAAGTGTTGAGGAGTTATCAATTCATCATACAAGCTTGAATGATTAAAGAAAAAAAGAAGTGCCTGCACAATTTTGACCGTGACAATCTTGAAAACGTAAATGTGACAGTGGGTATTTGTATTTATCTTGAGTGAAGTGGTAATTTTTTTTTTATAAGGTATATAATGTGTTTTTCAAATATATTTTGATGGGTTCACTGGTGACATGGGTGTGAAATGGGTTATAAAATGTCCATCAGGGGTTGACTAGTGAAATGTACAAAAATTTAGTCTCGTTGTGTTGATGCTAAATTTGAGAATTAGAGGAAGGTAAAAATAGAAAATATAGACTCTAGTAAACTTAAAGAGGTTAGTATATTATTTTTAGATCTTTAAAGATACCTAAAAGTGATGGGAATTCATAAGGAGACTATAAAGAATCCTTAAAGATACAAATATGCAAGAAATGCAAGATGAGACTTAAAGGGAGAGAGTCAAGAGGTTAGATGTATGATAGAGTCCTTTATTGAATTAAATGTCGAATAGGATGAAAATATAAGGTTGATGAAAGGTTTATGGAACATGTTAAATCCCTGATGAAGTATCAATAAGTCCTCTATAACTAGTGATAAATGCATAATGATATGTTCTAGGACAGTGAAGAGATAAGGGAAGACGAGGGAGTTATAAAGAGTATTTTGGTAGAGATAAGTAATTTAAAGGAATGAGTAAATTTTATAGGTTAAGGAGAATTTTAAGAAGGTAATTATATCTAAAACAATCCAAAATTTAGAGGAAAGAGTCAAAATAGAGAGGCAAGGAAAATTGTCATACCCAAGACTAGTCAAGAAGCTAGCAGGGAAAAATATTGGAAATTGAGGAGTTGAAGGCTAAGAGTGTAAAAGAAGGTTTGGAATAGATTATTCCAGCTGAAAATAGGTGGCATAGGGGGGATTTTTAAGTGAGGAAGTAGTTGGAAGTTTTAAACCCTAGGAGAGGTTTCTAAACCCTAAGGTTATACTTATTAAAAACCTAGGCCAAAAGATGAAGGATGGGTTGGAAGAGGTTATAGTTAGAATTAGAAGATGAAAATATGCAAAGGAGGATAATAAAGGGTTATCCCTTAACCTATACCAGAGCTAGAACCTAAACCTATACTAGAGTTAGAACCTATCCACATTGTACCCAGTTCCTAACACCTGAACGCGGTCCTTGACCTTTGTTACCAGAGCTGGAACCTAAACCAATATTGGAGCTGGAACTTGTCCACCCTTTACTAGTGTCTATAACCTAAAATGATCCTTGATCCTATAAATCAGCATTTGACTCTACATGTCCCAGTCTTCATCCACCTCTACCCCTTGATATAATGTACCCCCTAGTTGTAGTAGTTATACCTACTGCTATAGCCACCTTTTTGAATAGTAATATGTAAGGGCATAATGCATGCATACCATGGAGTGTGTACTTTTTCGTCATCATTGAATCCTCAATATCAGCTCATGTATCCCAATAATTTCATATCATGTATCTAAAACTATCCCCAGATACCCTCTATTAATACAAGCATTAAAATTCACTATATATCACGCAACTCATGCATACCACTAATATCCTCTTGTTATATCATGTATAACTCCAAAATGCCTCATGAATTTTTCCATCCTATTGATAGAGGTCGTCAATTCTCAACATTAAAGAATGTCAATCCAGGGGGGTGGTGGCCTAAAGGCTGTATGCAAAAGGAGAAAGAAATATTTAACAACGGTCCCTTCTATAAAAAAAACCACACTTGCAAAAATATAAAATCACACTTGCAGGAATTAGAAACACACTTGCATGGATTAAAAATCACACTTTGTAGGAAATTAAAAGCATACTTGTATGGAATGAAAACACCACTTACAGGAAAGTGAATGTCAAACTTTTATGAAATTAAAGAAAATATTACACTAAAGAAAATTGTTGAATTTAAAAAGGAAATATAAATAAACAAAACACCTACAAGTTTACAACAAACTATACATCACAAAAAAATTACATGAGATGAATAATAAATACAACAAAAATATATCTACAAAATAGAAAATAAAAAATAAATATACAGGTCCATCTTCATTGGAATGAGTGGCCAACTCATTCCTCATAAGAGAATTTTAATCTACATTATTTACAGATGGATGAAATGAAATCTCAAATTAAATTTATTAGAAAAATGGAGATTACATTCAAAGGTGTGAGAGGGTGTTGGGGTTGATAATGTCAAGTGGGGATACCATTTGGTGGACCACCACTTACCATCATTTTCTTAAAAGTTTATTTATAAAATTAGGCTGGTCTTTCACGGCTAAAAAGAGTGAGACGGTTATGCCTATTCACCCATGTTATATATATATATATATATATAGTTACTATATTATATATATATACTATATATAGTATATATATATATATATATATAGTATATATATATATATACTATATATATATATATATAATATATATGATGATCCCTCATGGGATTGATACACACACATATAATAGATATATGTATTAGACACTTAATCTAAGCTAATGCTCAATTTTTTTATGTAAGAAAATTATATAGTTTTAAAGACACTGGTCTACAATTATCTTTGTGAGACCAAGGAGCGAAGTGGAAGTGTTGGTTTAAAGATCTAATCAATTCGTAATATAGACAATGCTTTATCAGTGGGGTTTTTTCCTTCAAGTTTCCCCACTTAAATCTGGTGTCTTCTGTCTCTTTTTCTTTCATGTTATTTAAGATTTGTAATCTTCTATATTTAATAAGCTAAATCTGTGATTAATTTAATTGCACAACATAATCTATAATCTTCAACTATCTATCTTTGCATCTATAATTTGTTAATTATATCTTTCCATAATTTCGCCAACATGGTATCAGAGCTTGTGATTATACATGGAGTTTTTTTACGGATTTGTGAAGCCCTAATTGTTCCACATTCATCTTCGAGCTAACCTGGTTTAAAATTCTAATTCCTGCCTAAATATTTATTAAAAATATTGGTTAAATGGCAGTTTAGATCCTGTTTGTAAATTTTATTTCTTATATTTGCTTTTATGCATTTGGTTTAAGTCATTTTTAGTTTAAATTCATTGTCTATGAGATTATTTTAAGTTTTCACATTGTTCATAGCTATTCAAGATGTTCTTGACTATGGATCCGAAAGATTTATTTTGATCCAGCTAGTTCGAAGCATTTAAATATGTACCAATCTTATAAGTTTTTATCTTTCACTAGATCTATTTTTTCGAAGCCCGATCTAATATTTTATTTTCAAGTGGCTTCATTGTGTCAGTTTTTTTAGATCTATGAAGTTATGTTATTGCGAATCTCGGACCAATAATTTTATGCCATCTAGCTTCGCATTATCATTATTTTAATAATATATGTTTTTTTTGCGAATCTCAAGCCAATTAGAAGGCTCCATCTTGCTTCACATTGTCAATCTTATTATTTATCTGAGTTTCGGTCATGAAATGCGAGCCAATAAGGGATATCCATGTTTTTTCACCTTGTCAGAATTGGGTTATCTTTCCTCTGTCATTTGCGAAATCTCTAAGTCACTTTATATTTTGTATTATCAACCTTTTGTTTTTTCTTTCTGTCTCTGAGAAATTTGAGCTAATAGAATTTCTCCAAGTAGCTCCGTATTTTGAATTATGAGTCTCTTATTTTCTTACTTCTGACATATGTGAAGGTTGAGCTAATTAAATTTTTCTAAGTCTCTTTGCATTTTGCAATTGTCAGTTCCCTTTATTTTTGGTAGTGGTTATCTAATAAGAATTAGCCACCTTTTTTACATTTTTTAGTCTTTGTTAGACTTGTGAAAAGTGGGCCATTAAGAAGGCTCCACGCATGTTGAATTTTTATTTAGTCATTTAGGTGGCACTGTAAATTGAAAACCAATTGCATTTGGACACGTATATTATTTTTTTGTTGTGTCAGTCGTCGCATGTGTCATATTTTTTTTTCAGGGGGTTAGTCTTTACTTTATCTTAGCCACTAATATTGTGACACCTGTCGTTTAATTTCAGACCTAGACATTCTTTTAAAATGTTGGCTTATTATGGGGATATAAATTCTGCCCAAAGCAATATATTTGAATTTTGTCAGAAATCCGCCAAGTGTCTATTCTTTAGCCATTATATTTTAGACAAGTGACATTTTCTGATTAAGTCTTTGCTTTCGTATATTGTTTGGTTTTTATTAGAATGTGAAAAGGTGACCCAATTAGTTAACAACACGTATATTTAGTTTTGTTGTCTTTTTTTCTATTAATAATCTTCTGACTTATTAGCTGCACTACGAAGTGCAAGCTAATAGAAAAGCCACACGTGGATTTATATTTTTCACAGTGTCAGATTTATATCTACTGCCAGATGTTTTGTGGCTTTTCCATCGTAGTTTTATAACCTTGTTGCAGACCTGCAAAGGCATTGACTTTAATTTTTAAAGAATTTACATCTATTAGAGGATCTGACCTTTTTTCTTAAGATATCTTTAAGCTCTTAATTAATTAAACTTGTTCAAATCTAGTCATTTTAAAATTTTGAGTTGGTTGCATTCGTATAAATAATAAGAAGATTTGTAGCTAGTTTTTTACCTCCATTTAAATTCCTTGATTTATATTTTTTAACTATATTTT
Source organism: Taxus chinensis (assembly GCA_019776745.2). Classification (NCBI taxonomy): domain Eukaryota; kingdom Viridiplantae; phylum Streptophyta; class Pinopsida; order Cupressales; family Taxaceae; genus Taxus; species Taxus chinensis. Next base: position 676,826,705 of record CM034146.1, read on the forward strand.
TCTCCATTGTTGTCTGAGCATTAAAAATGGCTAGTTCTGTTAGTTTTTCAATGGATAAGTCTCTGTTATTGAATGAAACAAATTATAACATTTGGAGAGTTTGATTGAAATCTTGTTTAATGGAGAGGAAGCTATGGGGTATTAATAACCCACTGGAAGACAAGAAACCCCTGAAAATCTTAGTTCCTTTTCTCAAAGATCACATGAAGCTATGCTCATCTTGTTACAAAGCATAAAAGTTGATTTTTATGCATATAGGTCGTATGGATTCACATGTTATTTCCTGGAAGCAATTAGATACTATACATGAAGGAAGTCATATGTCTAAGTGTTGGCGAGAAAATTTGTCTTGTGGAAAAATTTGTGGATTTCAGGCCAATGCTATGGGAATCTAAGTCCCTCTACATTTGAATGGTGCAGCTCCCATTGTTTAGCATGTAAAACCAAAGTGGATTTATGGTGGTTTTTCAACCAGAGATCCACAGGAACACTCCACTGTCCCTACGGCAATAATAAAACTCCTTGCTATAGCATAAATCGATTTGAGAAAGGCATAGGGAGTGAGAATGAAGGAGGGGGAAATCAATGTTGTGGGTAGAGTGTCAAATGCCCACACACATCAACTGGAAGTTTCATTACATGCATTAATTAATAGAAGAAAGACAAATTTGCAATTTCTGAGCACAAGACAGAATAAAACACGTTGGTTACAAAGCACCAATCGATTTTTCCATCGAGGGGACATAAAATTCCTTCCTTTTTTATTGATCTCAGAGTTGAAACTCGTACAATGAGTGGGAATAGAAGAAAAATGTAAAGGAGGAGAATAGAAGAAGACTAACATTCGTTTTTCTCCTCTGTTCACAAAAACGTGCTTCTAGTTTCCAAATTCAATTGCCAGCCTTCACAAAGACTTCGAAAAACCATTAAAATAATTTGACCCAAAGTCTGTTACAAACAAATTTGATCATTTCCCCTCTTCCAGATTCCTCTGCCACAAATAAAACACTTCTGACAAGCCTAAAAAAGAGTTTCTGTGTGTAAAAATGTGTTTCATATTTCAATTTTCCAGTTCGTATATGAACTGTTCAATCCTTTGAACTAATTTCTTTGAAATCAGGCCATCCACGTGGTAGGAGAACATTGGAGCAAAGTTGGGGGAAACATTTTTGCATTTTTTTCATGCCAGAGATGTTTTCTAAATTTTCTCCCACAAAACTCCATAAAAATTTAAAATTGAAGTGTCCATCATGTGGAAAATTTCACCATCTTTCCATTGATACCAAAAACACAAAAAAATGAGCTCTGTTTTGAAAGATATGGCCTCTTGAAGATTTAGGGAAAAACTGGTAAAGAAATAGAGTCAAAATTAGGGTTGGCGGGGTCAAACTTTAAATTTTTCCCTTTTGGAAAAATTTCCTAAAAAATCTCCATGGCCCCACCACTCCGAGACATGTGGCACCTTCTGATTCATCCACGGGCCGAGGACCTGCCTTTTTTCTTTCTAAATTTCAAATTGGGAAAAATTTCCCAATTTACCTCCGTGCCCCGCCACTCTGGCTCTCTCCACCCTAGCTAAACCTTAAAACTTTTTTTACCTCAAGAGCTAAAAAATTGAAGTCCCACCGAAGGTACACCTCCACGACTTTTCAACCTTTGTCCGCCATTCATTGGCCAGGGACACGGGCCAAATTCATCACTTTGAAACTTTTTAGACCAAAAGGGCTAAGTGCCAAGTTTTCCTTCACGCCTCCACCAATGCACTTCATTCCCCTCCGTAGATCCTACTGGGATGCTTTGTGACTTTTACACTTTTTAACTAAAAGGGATAACTGTTCGAATTTCTCTCTGCGGGCCCGCCCAGGGAAAATTTCTCCTTCAAACTCCGCCGAGCCATAACTTGAAAAATACAAGGAGTTAGGAGGAATTCCTTACCTTTCTTGAAAGGGGAAAGAATTCTCTATCTAATGAAGGTGTTTCTAAGAATCCTTGATCCCTTGAGAAGTGCAAAATTTCAAAATACTCAGATTGGACCATTTTCAAAGGGTAACAACTCAAAAATTTCTAAGTCCAGACTTGGAAAAAGAAGGAAAATTTTGAGGGGACAACAGTGGCTCTAGCTTGGGGACATGGCATGGATTGAACAGGGAGAAAACATGGCATGCGGATATTAGAATCTCAAGTTTTAAAACATATAACGTTGACCAATGCCTTATCCATTGGGCCTTGCAGAGTCATGTACAATCTCTGAGGAAAGAAAGAAGGAAGAAGAGGACACACAAAACCAAAACCACACCAAAGAATAGAAAGGGAAAACCAAAACACACAAAAAAAAAAAGGGGAAACAACAAAAACTATGGTACAGGGTGAGGGAAAACTCACTTTCACTGATGGTATAGCTTCAAATATTTCCCACTTCTAGGCAATCCCAATGGAGTTCCATCCAAGTATGATAAGAGAAAGGCATTCTCACCACAAGCTTCCTGAATTCGAAATGGACCCAACCACAAAGAATCAAACTTCCCATGACTACCCTTTGGGTCTCTCCTCTTGTCCCAAAGTAGGACCAAATACCTCCAACTCTGAACTCCCTTGCTTTGGCTCTTCTGTCAAAGAGCTTCTTCACTTTCAGCTGATGTTCTTTGATTCTATCCACTACCTAGGATCTACTCTCTTCTAGCTTCTCAAGGAAAAGGATCCTCTTGTCAATTGAATCTTTGTATTGGCTGTCTTCCACTGTTTGAAGCAGCTTGAGAGCTATCATTTCAATTGTAATAGGAATCTCTACTTCAACTCCATATAGCAGCTGAAAAGGTGACATGCCTATTATTCTTAGGAGTGATCCTATCAGCCCACAATGCATCATATAATTTTTTGTGCCAATTCTTTTGATTCTCATCAACAAGCTTGTGGATAATGGTCACAATATTTTTGTTGCTTGACTCAGCTTGACCATTCCCTTGAGGATAGTAGTCAAAAGAATGAGCAAGAGAAATCCCGAAGCCATAACATAATTCTATCAATTCCTTCGAAGAGAAATAAGTAGCGTTGTCAACCACAATCTTTTGAGGAACTCCAAAATGAACAATGATATTATTCTTTTATGAAATTGTAGACAACAGAACTAGCTTGTTTGGTTGGAATGGCTTCCACCCATTTGGTGAAGTAGTCCGTGGAAGTGAGCACATAAGTATGCCTGACACTTGAATGGGGATTCAACATGCCAATGAAGTCCAACCCCCATTGTTGAAATGGTTCTTCAATAATCACAGGCCTGAGAGGTAATGCAGCTAATTGTGGTTTTCCAAAAAATTATTGGCATGCTTTGCATTTAGAAACCCAGCTCTGAGTATCAGCAAAAAGAGAAGGCCAATAATATCTACCTCTGAGAATTTTGTGGATAGTTACCATGGCTGAAAAGTGTCCACCACAAGCTTGATCATGATAGGCTTTGAGGAGTTTTTCTTGTTGTTCCTTGTCAACACACTTGAGAAAACAACCATCTATCCCTTTCTTGTAGAGTGCATGATTCCAAATCACATATTTGGCTACTTTCAGCCTGAGAGTTCTTCGCTACTTGTAATCTAAATGAGGAGGGACAGTCCCCATAGGTAAGAAAGAAAGTGATGTCTGCATACCATTCCTCTGTAGTGTTCACAAAGAGAACTTGTGGGAAATCTTCTAAGTAGGTTGGAAAGTGTCATCTCTTTCTCCAAGATGAACTTTGAGAGATTCATCTTCAGCAATCAACTTCCAAAAACCATTTCCTCTAACCAGATTAGAGGGCTTAATCTCCAGGTCATACTCTTGGATCCTTGCAATCCAATTTCCTCTTTTGGCTCTAGGATCTTGTTGTGTCAAAATGGACTTGATTGCACTTCTAGGGACCATCACCACGGTGTGAGAGTTGAGTATGTAAAATCTGAAATTCTTCACGGCCTTGACCACTGCATATGCATGCTTCTCTGAATTGACTGTAATTTAGTTCATGCTTCTTCAAAGGAAAACTCATGAAAGCAATAGGTTCTTCCAATCCTTCATCATTCTTCTGAACTAGGACAATAGAAAGAGTGTGCTCTAAGGCATAACAGTACATGATGAATTCCTTGCTAAAATCTAGAGATACCAGCATTGGAGCTTTGGCAATGGCCTTCTTGATTTCTTTAAATGCTGATTTTCCTTCACTACTCCATTTGAAACTTGTTTGAGGCTTCATCATAGAGGTGATATGCTTTGTTAGTTCAAAAAATTTGGGGACAAAGCGGTGAAGAAAATTTACCTTCCCAAAGAATGAGTGCACTCCTTTCTTACTGGTGGGAAGAGATAGTGCTTGAATAACACTTACCCTCTCAGGGTCAATATGTGCTCCATGCTTATTCATGATGTGTCCCAACAGCTTGCCTTCTGTGACTCCAAAGATACACTTCTAGGGATTTAGAGAAATGTCATGTTTTCTACATCTTTCAAGAATCTACTTCAAGTGGAAGATATGCTCACTTCTCTTCTTTGAAAACACAGTTAAGTCATCAAGTTATATGACAATGCAATACTTGAGATCTTTGAAAGTTAGGTCCATGGCTCTTTGGAAGGTGGCTCCCACATTGATCAGGCCAAAAGGCATCCTTCTATAAGCAAAAGTGCCCCAAGGAGTTGTGAAAGTTGTCTTTCTACAATCTTCTTTGGCCACTTTAATTTGATTATACCCTAAGAAGCCATCGAGCAAAAAGAGCATCTAAAATCTAGTAACTGCTTATATGATATGATCCATGATCGAAAGAGGGTAATTTTCCTTGAGAGATGCCTAATTTAGATTTCTGAAATCTACACATATTCTGATCTCCCCATTTTTCTTTCTGACTAGTACAATGTTGGCCACCCATGTTGAGTGGTGAATGGGGAAAATGATTTTTCCATTCAGTATCTTTTTCACTTCTTCCTTGATAACATCAGCAATATTTGGATTATAGGGTCTTTGCTTTTTCCTCAAGGGATTAGCATCCTGCTTCAGAGGAATGGAATGATGCATTTCCTTCGGTTGAAAATATTTGAGCTCATTGTAAGAGTAGGCCAGCACATTAGATTACTTTTTAAGAAAATCAACAAACTTCCTTTTCTCTTCAGGTGAGCAGCATTTGCCAATGTTGACCATCCTTGGATCTTTAGAAGTCCCAATGTTTTCCTTGTCAAAATCAGATGGATAGCAAGAAGATATATTTTCTTTTTCAAGAATAAATCTGTCGTGCTTGTCAAACAGGTCCTCTAGAGAGACTAGATATTTGGGGATTTTGTTACCTTTTAATCTGATCATGCCTTCATCATCCACTCTTTCAATTTCATCTGATGCATCTTCAGCCACATCTTATCTATGTGGATTAAGACTTCCCTCAAAGAAGAGATTATTGAAGTTGTCTCTTTGATCGAAGAAGGCTAAAATCTTATTGTCGTCATTGAAAACTTGCTAATGATCTGCGTTATCAGGAACACTTGGTCTGAAAACCATCTCAATGGTTATTTTTTCCTTGCTAAAATAAGGATAAGGAGTTAATAGGGATGTTGATACTGCAAGAGAATCAACTCTTTCATTTTTCTATCTTGGGATGGCTTCAATAGAGAATGCATCAAAGAATTCAATGCAATCCCACACTATATTACTCTGTAATGCCTGAGCCTTGGGTTCTTCACCTGGTATTGTTGGTGGATTTACTTCACTATCACTTCTACATCACCAATACATCTCAACTTTTTGATTCCCATGTCTTTCGCTACACTTATGCCCAAAAGGAGAGCTTCATATTATGTTGTATTGTTGGTGTTGTCAAATTGTAGTTTGTATACAAAAGGATGCATCACATTAGAAGGAGAGTACAACTCAACACTAGTCCTTATACCTGCTTTGGAATGGCTTCCATCAAACTCCATAGTCCAAACCTGATCTTTTTTTGATTCTGAGGAAAGTGGAAAGTTTTCTTCTCATTGTGAAGTAAGGAAATAGTTTCCTAATCCACAATCTTGAAAGAGGATATTAGCTCTTGGGTCACTAGAACTTCTTACTGTAAACTTCATTTTTATTACCGGAAGTATCCTCTTCATCTCACCCTTCACTGGAATAGTTACAGAGGTCCAATCTATATTTATCTCTCCACCAAGGTCTATACAAAAACTTCTACTCAAGGGCATGCCAAAATATGTTGAAATGTCTGCCACTAAGATGGTTAGAAGTACTTTCTTATCAGGGTATTCAACGAAAGCAACTTGTGCATCTCTTATCCTTCCTACTAGTGGTACTTTCTTAGATTCCATTGATTAAAAAGCTCCGTTAACTCTTGTTAGTGTCAAGCCAAGAGCATTGGCAACTTTGAGTGGCATTACATTATCAGAAGCTCCAGAGTCGATGATGCAATTGTTGAGCTCAAAACCATTCATGAGAAGAGACAAGTAGAAGGGTTCCACCTTATTTGTTTTGGAAGCACTTAGGGCTAGCATGTTTTGAGCAAGTGGTGTAGATGGTGTTAGGAACATACCTTTATAATTTTAACTTGAAGGTATAAAACTGCTGCTTCGAAAAACATTGATTAGTCTATCAAACTAAGCAGGGTGTGTTTGCAAGTATTCAATCTCTGAGAGCTGCAATTTGGTCTTACTTGCATGTTCCACAAAATCAAATGGAACAATGTTGGATGAGGGGGAAGTTATTGGAGTGAGGGAAGGTTTACATGGTAAGGGTCTTTGAGGAACTTTGGCTGAATTAGGATAGACTTCATTGGAGGGAGGAGTGTTTTTAATAACTTGCGAGCTAGAAGAAGGAAAAGGTGACTTACTAGATATAACAACCTGATCTCTAGCAGCCATTTGGCCTGGTTTCATTTTGTTTGAATCCATTGAGGGTGGTAATGGTGAGCATCTGTTGATGATCTTCTTTTGTGTGGCTGTTGGAGTGGGATCTTCTTTAGTTTTCTTTTCCTCTTGAGCCACAGAGGGTAGAGCATATTTCTTTGATTGAGCTCGAGTGAAGACAACACATGAGAAGCTTGGGGCTTCCTATTCTTCTTCCCCATCATCCACAATCTCAAAAAAACCATTGTGCATATAAACTTCTTCAATTTCGAGGTAGCCTTCGTAATCCTCTGCTATTTCTCCTTCAAGTTCATTAATTTCAGCATCCTCTCTTGATTCTCTGGTGTCACAGATAGCATTGACAAGAGGTGCTTCAAGGGAAATTTGGCGAGGAGTTGGTGCAATTCTTTGTCTATCAGGGAAGTTTGGCCTCCTTGGAGCATTTCTCGTTGTCATTTGGGATAGATGTTTTTTCAAGGCAACCAGATCATTTGCCATTTTCTGGAACATAGGATTTGTAGTCACTGAAGCCAAACTCTGACCCTTCTACTTCCCATTTGGGCCTGTAAGGAAATAAGAGATAAAAAATGTGGAATAATCCCTTACAGAATCACAACAGTAGAAACTAATATGCAGAAAATATTACATATCTCAAATAAAAGTGTAGAATAAATAACACAACACAGAGAGACAAGATTTAACGTGGTTCACCCAATTTGGGCTACGTCCACCAAGAAGCACTTGCTTAGATTTTATTACAAGCCTCCACTCTCTCAATATAATACCCAGATCCATTTGGAGCTATGCTCAACACACTCTACAGAATTCACACCCGAATTCAAAACACATCTGCAATACATTTACTTGTCTATCTATCATATGCATAAGACCATATAAATAGACAACTGCTTAAGCAGTTTTACAAAACTATGGGTATCAAAACCATGGGAAAAACCCGTACCATAAACCTATGGGTCAAAAATCTCACCCATATGAGAAGATCATGTTTCCCGATATGTCGGGTGCATTTTTCTGAGGCCAAAAAAATTTACACCTATTTTTTTTTTTCGGGGGCTGCGCCCCAGAACCCCAGCTCGAGGCCCGGCCCGGCCCCAAACCCCAGTAAGGATACATGAAAAGTGTATAGTACTCTTAGTATACAGTCTTCAACACTTTCACACATGAAAACAAGATCCATAACCTAACACATAGGATTTGTAGTCACTGAAGCCAAACTCTGACCCTTCTACTTCCCATTTGGGCATTTCATCTTTCTAGAGAGGATTAAGTCATCATCAATTTCAATGGAAAATTCTTGATGTTCCCTCAGTGTGTTTGGTTGGGCTCTTCTGAGGAAGAAACTAACTTCTGATGGCAAGGCACTAATGAAGAATCTTCTCAGGTGGTTCTCAGGAGGTAACACATCTTCAAGGACTCTTCTTGTCAATCTGTCAAACCTTGCTACAAAGTCCCTCATGGATTTAGAGCTTTCTTTCTTTATTTGGACTAATAGCACCAACAGCTCTTGACCATCTTCAGTGCTCTTAAATCTATTTTCAAATGCTTTTCTAATATCTTCCCAACTAGTAATAGATCTTGCAGGAAGCATGTAAAACCATTCAGCAGCTTTCTCTTGGAGTGACTCCACAAAAAGTCTAACCGACACATCTTCATCTTCAACACCTAACACACCACAAACAATGATGAAGGCTGCTACATGTTCTTCAGGGAGTTGGGAGCCATATCCTTTGAATTTGGGAAAATTATTTCTCGAACCTCTTGGGAGATCATGGAGTATTCGTGGGAAAGCAAGTGGACCATTATTTCTTCCCCATGGTACATTGGGTGTATGTGCTTCACGTTCATTATCATCTATTCTATTTCTGTTTCTGGCTTCTCCAACAGCTAGGGTTGCTTCTTTTTCCTCTGCTGCAGCTTGGAGTCTTGCAATTTCTTCAAGTTGAGCTCTAATCTCTTCATCTCTATCAAACTGAGCTATAACCTCTGCTTCTTCTCTCTCTAATTCCTCAAAAGTAGGTTCAATCACTCCTTTCCTCAGCTAGTGAGTATACCTTCTATTAGCCAGCTTGAAAGTTTATTGTCTTCTCTTTCACAACCCAAAATTTTGTAGCAATGGGGAGGTGATTTACACTCTGCCAAATATGCGAAGTAACCTATTTCAGGTCTGAAATGATTTCCTTTGGATATGACAAAGCAAAGAAGGTTTTCTAGAAGGTTTTGCAAGAATTTTGAGTTACATCCATGCAGTTCATATGGCTACTCAATCTGCAGAACTCTTTTATTTGAATCTTTTTTTATTTTTGGATCATAAGGGATTTCAAACTTCAAAGGAAAACTTAATGATATTATAAAAACCTTGTGGTCATTTTTGGGTGCAGATGCTGCAACTCTACCCCACGGTGGGCGCAAAAAACTGTTGGTGAGAAATTTTTTCTTGTGGACAAATTTGTGGATTTCAGGCCAACGCTATGGGAATCAAAGTCCCTCTACATTTGAATGGTGTAGCTATCATTGTTTAGCATGTAAAACCAAAGTGGATTTATGGTTTTTTTTCAACCAGAGATCCACAGGAACACTCCACTATCCCTATGGAAATAATAACAACTCCTTGCTATAGCAGAAATCGATTTGAGAAAGGGGAGGGAGTGAGAATGAAGGAGGGGGAAATCAATGTTGTGGGTAGAGTGTCAGATTCCCACACACATCAACTGGAAGTTTCATTACATGCATTAATTAATAGAAGAAAGAAAAATTTACAATTTTTGAGCACAAGATAGAATAAAACATGATGGTCAGAAAGCACCAATTGATTTTTCCATTGGGGGGACATAAAATTCCTTCCTTTTTTATTGATCTCAGAGTTGAAACTTATACAATGAGTGGGAATAAAAGAAAAATGCAAGGGAGGAGAATAGAAGAAGACTAATAATCATTTTTGTCCTCTGTTCACAAAAATGTGCTTTCAGTTTTCAAATTCAATTGTTGGCTCCTCACAAAGACTTCGAAAAACTATTAAATCATTTGACCCAAAGTTGTTACAAACAAATTTGATCATTTCCCCTCTTCCATATTCCTCTGCCACAAAGAAAACGCTTCTGATGAGCCCAAAAAAAAGTTTCTGTGTGCAAAAATGTGTTTCATAATTTAATTTACTAGTTCGCATATGAACCGTTTGATCCTTTTCCCTAATTGCTTTCAAATCGGGCCATCCACGTGGCAGGAGGACATTCGAGCGAAGTCAGGGTAAACTTTTTTGTGTTTTTTGCATTGCAGAGACGTTTTCTCAATTTTCTCCCACAAAACTCCATAGAAATTTAAAATTGAAGTGTTCATCATGTGGAGAATTTCACCAGATTTCCATTGATACCAAAAACATGAAAATCTGAGCTCTACATCGAAAGATATGGCCTTTTGAAGATTTAGGGAAAAACTGGTAAATAACAGAGTCAAAATTAGGGTTGGCAGGGTCAAACTTTAAATTTTTCCCTTTTGGAAAAATTTCCTAAAAATATTTGTGGCCATGCCGCTCCAAGACACATGGCACCTTCTGATTCATCTATGGTCTGAAGACCTTCCATTTTTCTTTCTGATTTCATATTGGGAAAATTTTTCCAAAAATGTCTGCGCCCTGCCACTCCGAGACACGTGGCGCTCTCCGACTGGTCGTGGATATGCGGCTCCATTTTTTGATTTTAAATTTTAAATTGGGAAAATTTCCCAATTTATCTCCATGCCTTGCTGCTCCACCTTGGCACATGGTGCATCCTAATTAGTTGCGGGCCTCAAACCATTTATTTTCCTCTACAGACTTTCAGGCCAAATGTTTCCTTTGAGTTTTTTTTTGCCCAAAAGGGCTAAGTGCCAAGTTTTCCTCTGTTCCTCCACCGATGTACTTCCTTCCCCTCTGTGGGCCTATGGTCTACTTTGTGAATTTTTTGCTTTTTAGCCAAAAGGGCTAAGTGTTGAATTTCTCTCCTCGGGCCTGCCCAGGGAAAATTTCCTCTCCAAACTCCGCCAAGCCATAACTTGCAAAATACAAGGAGTTAGGAGGACTTCCTTACCTTTCTAGAAAGGGGAAAGAATTCTCTATATGATGAAGGTGTTTCTAATAATCCTTGATCCCTTATGAAGTTCTAGATTTCAAAATACTTAGACTAGACCATTTTTAAAGGGTAACAACTCAAAAAATTCTAAGTCCAGACTTGGAAAAAGAAGGAAAATTTTGAGGGGACAACACTAAGATAATTAAGCTAGTTTTAGAGTTGTTTACAACTCCTATGAAAGGGGGTGAGAAAATAGTTGATTATTTAGCTAAAATTAAGAACATTAAAGCTTAATTAGATGGATGCAATTGTGAATTGTTTTAAGATAAGATTATGTATTTCATTATTTAGATAAATATTCATGAAAAGTTTACAAACTATATCTCTATTCTTAACTCAAAATATCATAATGAGAATGATCTGCCTAATTTAGACACTATTTATTCTCTATTAATTCAAAAAGAGCGTGTAATGGATAATTTTGATTCAAAAGATACCGATTCTTAGGAATTGTTCTCTCAAAATCATAATTCTTCTCATAATAAGAAAAATAACAATCCTAATCATAAGTCTAATATCATATCTAGATTTAAAGAAAATCCTAATACTAATTCTGCTAAAAACAGTCAGAACTTTAAAGTCAAATTTAATGGAACTTGCAACAAATTTGGTAAATTTTTTGCATAAAGAATTTGATTGTAGAGTAAAAAATAACAAATCAACTAAGAATGCTAGAAATAGCAAGCCTAATAGTCAAAATAAATATCAGATGAAAAATCATGCTAATGTTGTTGAGCATTATATAGCCTTGTATACTTCTCTCTAAGCTTCAAATGAAAATGAATGGATTATTGATAGTGGTGCCTCTCAGATGTAGTTAAATGTAAGGAGAACATCTATCTAGGAGATAATTCCATCATTAGATTTAAAAGTTGTGGGAATGTTAAATTGGAAAATGGTGTAATTAGGAATGTTTTGTATGTTCCTCAACTAAAAAAGAATATTTTTTATTGTTCTAAGCTAACTAATGAAAAATGTAAAGTAGTTTTTTAGCAAGATAAATGGTATGTAAATGATAAGTTCGGTAATATTATTGCTTTTGGTATTCAGAAAAATGGCTTATATATATTTGATGGTTTTGTGTTTGAATCTTGTTTTTATTCCTCTTATAGGAATAATATTTATCTTTGGCATGAAGTATTAGGTCATGTAAATTTCAAAATCTTGTATGAAATGTCTAGATGGAATCTTGTGGTTGGTCTTCCAAAGATGAAGTCAAATCATAAAACATGTGAAAGTCATCTACATGGTAAGAAACATGTTGAACCATTTCACAATCATTATGATTCTAATTCTTCTCAATTATTAGAATTGATTTATAGTGATGTAAGAGGACTTCTTGAAGTTCCTTCTCTCAATGGTTGCTTATATGTTATTTTTTTCATTGAAGACTTCTCTAGAATGACTTGGTCTGATTTCATTAAGAAGAAGTCGGATGTCTTGTCTAAGTTTTAGGAATATTAAGCTTTAGTTGATGATGCTTCCAATCTAAAAATTAAAAGAATTAAGAATTATAATGGAGCTAAATATGTCAGCAAACAATTTGATGAGTTTTGTGTGTCAAGTGGGATTAAGAGAGAGTTGACTACTCTCTATTCCCCTCAACAAAATGACATTGCAGAAAGAAAGAACATGATTGTCTTATAAATGGCTAGGACTATGATTCATGCTTCTAATGTGCCTAAGTTTTTATGGGAAGAAAAAATGAACATTGTTTTCCATATTCTTAATATATTTCCTACAAAATATCTTCATCAAACTACTCCTCATGAAGTATGGACATAGCAAAAAAAAAAAATTCTCAATTAAGAATATTTGGTAGTCCAGCTTCTATCTTTATTCCAAAAGAAAAAAGGAAGAAGCTTGATCCAACATCCTTCTCTTATTTTTGTTGGATATGGCTATATAAATAAAGGAATAAGAATCTATGATCCTTTCAAACATGACATAGTAGAAAAAATGAATGTTCTTATCTCAGAAAAGACATTATGTGATGCTTCTCATGAAGCCTCCTTTGGTTCTCCTAAGATAGAGCTTGATAATCCTTCTCCTAAAACTATTAAAATAGAAGTTCAAGGGATGATTATCCTGATCTAGATATGATGGAGATTGAGGGGGATCCATCCCAAAATGTGTTGCATCCCAAGATTCCTAAATGAGATCAAAATCTTGTTAAGGATTATAATCATGTTAGTCTTAAAAAGGTAACTCATAGTAAACATTCTTACCATGCCTTGATGACCCTCTATTAAGTAGAACCAAAATATTTTGAAGAATCCTGTCATGATGATAGATGGATTCAAGCTATGAAATATGAATACAATACTTTGATTAAAAATAACACTTGGGAACTAATCCCTCGTCCTTAATTATTGGTAAAAGGTTTTGGTGGGACCTTACCCAGGATTACAAAAAAAGGCTCAACAACCAAGAAAATAAATGTAAAATAATGTGGTTTTTTTATCTGTGGGGTCCACACCCCAACCAAAAGAGGAAAGAATAGGAAAAAACAAAGGAAGGGCCATCTACCTACAATGAGCCCAACACAAAACATCGACAACAAAACTACAGCTAGAAAACAACACAAAAACAACTGCACCAAGAACAAGGAGCCAACAACCTACCCAACAGATTTACTAAAAAATTTAACAACCACCCTAAAATCCTGATAGATTTTCAGGGAAATGGTGATAGTGGGGTCCCAGTTTGAGGCTTTAAAATTTCTTGTAATCTTTCATTCTTCCAAGTCATGTCAGGAATGCCGCTAGAGTCACAAATTTGGCAGATATGAACTTGCATAAGATCCATAATGGCACTGTGCATAGCCAAGTAATTGTTGTGTTTTTCCTCCAGAGCTTTAATCTTAGTTTCCAGAGAAACAATTTCTTCTTTGAGGTCAGTGTTAGGGTCCGAGGCTTGATCTTTAACAATAGACTTAAGCAGGAAGTCTACATTTTCCTCAAGGGTTTTAACCACATTAGCTTGCATGTTGAATTTATTTATTAAATTGGAACCATCTTCCATGACAGGGAGGACAGAGGGAGGGATATCTTCCACCATAATTTCTTTGCCCTGTCTGGCTAGAGCCCACAACTTCCTTTCCCTTCCTACTACTATGGAGAACCCTTTTTGGGGGTGGCTTCTGAGACAGAGTCCTAGTACATGGGGTTTTTGGATCGAATGTGAGTTTTTTTGGGAAGGGGAGAAGCCACAAAGGGCAGGGGTCATTGGAAACAACACTAGTCAAGTACTGATTAATGAGATAAATGACACCCTGGTGTAGAGGGATAGTCCTCTTATGACCCTGAACTTCAAGAATAGACTTTTCCATTGACTACAAAATGTAGTAGGAGAGACTCACCTTCACCTCATGTCTAAGTGATTAAGCAAGACCAAGTGATACTACAGGATTATGGAGAATATTCCTTCAAGTGTGACATAACACACCATCATATGAGCCACCTCATCATAAGGTGTCGGGATAGAAGAAACCAGAATGCCTTCCTTTTTGATGTCGAGCTTTTCTCCATCGTCCAGAAAAAATCTTTTCTTTTGCTTCCTTATCAATCTTGTTCCTGAAGAATTTATTCCCCTCCATGTTGAGACCGGTGATAAAAGAGATGAATTCCTCAGTGATTTGGAAGTCCCTTTCACCAAAAGAGACATTACGGTCTTTCCAATTCGCCATGAATTGTAAAGAGATATACTGGTCATGCCATTTTATGCATTGGATGAATTCGGTGAAGCCCTCCATATTTATGGTCTCCCAAAGCTCAATCTGTTCCTTCCATTGGGGATTGAAGATAGGTTCCACACGACAGGGGCACCACCCATTCTGAAAACCCTCTGAGAATTCATTGAGTCTGAACTGAAAGCTATGGACAATATACTTCCTAACAACCCTTTGACATCATGTATGCTTGTGTATTGCAGGAATAAAATCCACTTCTTTCTCCCTTAAATTGTCAGTATGAAAAAAACACTCAATTTTTGTAAGCATGGAAGAATAAATTTGGGCATGCTCAAATTTCCATGGAGATCTAGCTTTGGGATCACACACATGCTGGCACCACCGACTGAGAAGTACTAATGAGTGTGTTCATTTCATTTGAAATGATATTTCTAACTTTGGTAGGAGTGTCATTGAATTCATGCCATTCTTTGTAATCATTAATACAAACTCCAATGTTTGTAAGTGAATCTGCAGATTTGTTCCCTTCTCTATACACATGCTTGAAAATGATGTTAAGACCATTGCATAAATTGTGAGATTCATTAATGAAATCCCTAATGGTCCAACTAGGAGTTAGGGATTTAGTAAGAGTATTGACAATATTCATTGAGTCACCTTCGATAATGATGTTTCCCATGTTGAGTTTCTTAGCAATTTTGATCCCCCAGAGAGCTGTTAGGGCCTCAGAGTAGTGGTTAGTTTGCTTACCCATGGGACCAACATATGCTACAATAAGATGACCCTTGTGATTTCTGATTAGACCACCTCCTCCAGCTGGACTAGGGTTTCCTTTGGAGGCACCATCAAAGTTCAGCTTATACCAGCCTTCAGAATGGGGAATCCATTGTACAATAGACCTGTCAATGATTTGAATGGGGGTGATACATTTCTATAAATAAATATTCCATGCCTTAAGATATTTGACCTCCTCCTATGGATATGTGGATTTTTTAGAAGGTTTGAATTTCAAGATGTTTTCTTTTGCAATTACCAGTAATGATTTCATTGAGAATACTTTTAATGCTCCTGTTGATATCTCTGAAAATGATCAAATTTCGGGCTTTCCAGATTCTCCAGATGGTGTGAGGGAATATGATTTTCCACATCCTACAAAGAAAAGCATGTTTAAAAGGAGGTTTCCATTACAGCCAGGCTTGTGTGATATCCTCAGGAAAAGACCATTTGACTTCAAACATGTTAAAGATGAGCTTCCAAAGAGAACTAGCAATTGGGCAATGAAGAAAAAGATGTTGGATTGTTTCATTATCCATCTTACAGTGATAACATCTGTTCGACATGGTAGACCCTCTTTTGATGAGGTTGTCTATGGTAAGTATTCCTTGTTGAGAATGAACAAGAGGAATTGATTGATTTTTGGGGTAAGCTCTTTGAACCAAATCTTGTTCCAAGGGAAGTTGCTGATAGGTTCATTGGAAAATAGTTGATATCCTGATCTCACCGAATAGTTTCCATCGAATGAAGAAACCCAAGTTAAACTCATCCTGATTTTGGGTTTGACTAATGGGGATGAGGTTCAATGTGGTTTGAAGTTCACCAAGAAGCTCCTTGTGAACTAATGTAAAGGCCTCAAGGTTTTTCCAATGTAATTTTCCATCAGTGTTTTGAATGTAGTTACAAACCTGTTATCCCAACACTGCAGAAAGGTTGTCTTTTAGCTTCTCCCAGTGTTCATTATTTGAAAGAGCATGCTAAAGTCAGCCCAGCTGTCTTTCTAGAAATGTATGCTCTCACCCATGCCCAGTGTCCATTTGCATCCAGAGGCTAGCTCTTTTCTGATCTTGATGATGTTGTTCCAAAAAATAGATCCCAACGGGTGACTGGCATTATTAAAGTAGTCCATAGTACTTCCTTGATTAAGATATTTGGCTTTGATGAGGTTGGTCCAAGGTTTTTCCTCCTTCACAAGTTACCATCCCATTTTAGAGATGAGAGCAACATTCATGGTGAAATTTTTTTGATGCCTACGCCTCCCACTTTTTTGTTGTTACATGCTTTATCCCAAGCCACCAAGTGCATCCTATTCTTATCTTCAGTGCCTTATCCAAAGAAATTTTTTTTGGATTCTTTCAATTTTTTCAACAACAACCACTGGAATAAAGAATAAGGACATGATGTAAATCAGAAAAGTTTTGAAGCATGCTCTTGATAAGAAGGCATTTCCCAACACTTGAAAGGATAGAGCCCTTCCAACCAGAAATATTTCTCTGAAACCTATCCAACAAGGTGTTCCACACACTCATTTGGATCTTATTTTGTGCCAAGAGGAAGACCTAGGTAGGTAGTAGGTAAAGAGTTAATTTCACAGCCCATGATTTGTGCAATTTTCTTTGTCTTGCAGGAGGAGTATTGAAGAAGTATAAAGATATTTTATCAAAATTGATTTGTTGTCCCGAAGCTTCTTCATATAGCTGCAGAATATGTTTCATAGTTCTGGCTTCAAGGATAGAGGCAAGAAGGAGCAGGATAGTGTCATCAATGAACTGCTGATGTGAGACTGTGATGTCAAAGGAAGAGGGTCTGAATCCTTTGAGGTAGCCCAAATAAATAGCTCTATTGATTGTATGACTGAGACTATCCGCCATGATGATGAAAAGTATGGGAGAGATAGGGCCTCCTTGTTGGATACCACAACTACTCAGGAAGAATCCCACCGGGATGCCATTAACAATCACCAAGAATCTTGGCGATGAAATATAGGTCCATATGATTTTTCTAAACCACCCGTCAAAGCCAAAAAATTTCAGCACTTGATCAAGAAAAGACCAGGAAACTCTGTCAAAATTTTGTTCATGTCAAGTTTTAGCACCATACCTACTTTTTTCTTTTCTCCATCGAGTGTATGGTTTCATGAACCATAATTACTCCATCTTGGATAAGTCTTCCTTTTACAAATCCTCCATGTTGGCTTGAGATTATATTCAGAAGAAGTGGATTGTATCCTTGAGGTGAGGATTTTGGTGAATATTTTATAGAGAACATTAGAGAGGCTTATGGGTCTGAAGTGCTTGAATTCCTTCACCCCATTTTTTAGGGATTAGGACAATAAAAGTGTTGTTTATTTCCTTGATAATTCTTCATGTCCTGAAGAATTCATTTACAACTTTGAGTAGGTCATCCGCATAAGTCTCCCAAAATTTTTGATAGAAGAAAGCAAAGAACCCATCTGGGCCTAGGGCTTTGTCTCCTTCCATGGAGAAGATTGCTTTATGAAGTTCTTCTAAAGTAGCAGGTTTAGCAAGAGCACCAAACTCTTTGGGTCTAACCAAGTTGCTAGGAATAGAGTCTAGCAACTTGTTAGCAACTTCTTGAGACAATGGAGGACTGTCATTCAACAGGTTTTTGTAAAAATTAACGGCTTCTTCTTTGATGGAGTTGGGATTCGACGTCGTAACTCCAGCTTGATTTGTAACTTCAGAGATTTTATTGTGTGCCCTATGTTTTAAGGTTGTCATATGAAATAACTTTGTGTTCTTATCTCCATCTTTGAGCCAGATAGCTCTGGATTTAAGCCTCCAATAGGATTCTTCCCTTGCATAAATGGTGTGGAAATCTGCTAAGAGTTTTTTATGATTATAATCCTCTTGACTCATGCCATAGGAACCCACTTTATTTTCCAATTCTTAAATGTCTTCTTTGAGATTTTTTTTATGGTTGAAGATATTGCCGAAAACTTCTTTGTTCCAAACCTTACTTTTCTTTTGAAATTTTTAAGTTTCTAGACAATTCTGTATTGAGTTGTTCCTTCAACTTGAATCCCCCACCACTCTTTGATTTTTTCTAGAAGATTGGATGGTCGAACCACATTTTTTTGAATTTTAATGAGGACTGAGTAGGTCTCTCATTATTTACCAATTTCACGACAATGGGATTGTGGTCAGAGGTGATTCTGGGAAGAGATGAGAGATGAAAGTATTGACTAAGGAGCCAATCAGGGATATGAGTGCTCTATAAATCCATACCTATATGATGTTATTACCAATTATCTTGTTGGACTAGGTGAAGGGATTTCCATTGAGTTTGAGATCTAACAGTTTGGCTTGATCAATGAAATCAGCAAGATCATCAATCCTAGCAGTATGTTCCTGTGTTCCCCCTCTTTTTTGAGCAATGGAGAGAGGGGAGTTGAAGTATCCCATGAGCAATGAGTTACAAATATAGAAATAATTTTGGAAAGTTAAAAAATCCTTCCAAAGTTGTCTTCTACCATGGAGAGTGTTAGGCATATAGATCACTGAGAATATCCAATGACTTTTGTTATCAGAAGTATGGAAAGAGAGTGCTAGATGGGAATGAGAGGAGAGGATAAGCTTACTAGTAACCTTGGAAGGGTCCCAGAGAATCACTATACCTCCTGAAGCACCTTTTGAATCAACTACAGCCCATTCAACCTTTTTCCAAATTTTCTTACTGCAAACTTTTTAGTTCTCAGAACTCATTTTAGTTTCTTGAACAACCATAATAGAAGGGTTGCAACTTCTTCTCAAATATTTGAGCGTACATTGTTTTCCACTTCCATTAAGGCCTCTAATGTTCCAATAAACAATATTCATTAAAAAATGTGAGGAGAGGAGTGGCCCAGATGGTCTAGAGAAGATTGAGTTCCATCAGCCAGAGCTTTGTCATCAATGACTAGTATGTTGATGATATCTTAATTACTAGCAATGATAGAATATTTTTTGTTAGAATCAAAGAAAGGTTGAAACAACATTTTAAAATTACCGATTTAGGTTTACTAAATCATTTTCTTGGCATGGATATATTTCAAGATCATAAGTCTATTGTTGCATCTCAATCTTAGTATATTGTGAATTTGCTTAGAAGATTTAACATGATTGACTATAAGCCTATTTTCATTCCTATTGAAGTTGGTGTTAAGTTAGATGCTAAACCATCTTGTGCTAAATATTATCCTACTCTATATAAATAGCTAGTTGGTAGTTTAATTTATTTGACTATTACTAGACTTGATTTTTCTTATGCAGTAGGATTAGTTTCAAGATTTATGTAGGAACCTTAAGAGGATAATTGGAAAATGGAAAAAAGAATTTTGAAATATATTAAAGGAATAGTTAATTATGGTCTATTTTATTCTTATTGTAATGATACACATTTTTTTGGCTATTGTGATTTTGATCATGCTGGTGATGTTGCAGATAGAAAGTCTACTTATGGATATGTTTTCAAGTTGGGTGTAGGTGTCATCACTTAGAGTAGTAAGAAACAACCAACAATATCTATCTCTTCTACTGAAGCAAAGTATATAAGTGTTATGGAAGTTGCAAAGGAAGTTGTGTGGCTAAAAATACTATTGGATGAACTACACATGGGCATGAAAGGGAACACTACTCTTCTATGTGACAACCATAGTTTCATTTATCTTGCAAAAAATCCAGTTCATCATCAAATGACCAAGAATATTGAATTTCATATGCACTTTATTAGAGAAAAAGTCTTGAATGGTGATATTGATCTCAAGTTTTTTTCTATTGAAGATCAAGTTGCAAATATCTTCATCAAGCCACTGTGTGCTATGAAGTTTTGTAAATGTCATGCCTTGTTGGGCCTAACAGAGTTTTCATTCAGGGGGAGTGTGCATGCCAATGCCACCTCTTAATGATTGTTGTAAACTTATGATACTTCCTCCATTTTGTAATAAGAAAACGTGTTCACATTATGTGAAGTTACTTGTAAATCCCAATGAAGATTTAGTTATGGGTATGTCTTAATTTATAAAAGGATCCATAATATGATGTAAGTATTCATATGTAAAGCACTTGTCTTAAGAATTTTTGTATGGGAATATCTGTATGATTTCCCTTGTCTACATGCTAGCCAGAGTCACTGCTGTTAATTCTTGGATCTGTAAATCTTTTTGTAGAGAAAGGTAAATTTGGCATGTCTTGTTTTTTTCCCCACTTAAATTTAAGGGGGAGTGTTGGGGTTGATAATGTCAAGTGGGGATACTATTTGGTGGATCACCACTTATGGCCCTTTTATTAAAAGTTTATTTATAAACTTAGGCTAGTCTTTCACAACTATAAAGAGTGAGATGGTATGACCATTCACCCATCCTATATATATAGGATGATCCCTCACATGATTGATACACACACACTATAGACATATTAATTAGACACTAACTCTGAGCTAATGCTCAAGATTTTTATGTAAGAAAATTATATAATTGCAAATACACTGGTATGAAATCATCTCTTTTAGACCCAGGAGTGAAGTGGAAGTGTTGGGTTAAAAATCTGATCAATTCTCAAAATAAACAATGTTTTATCAGTGGGTTTTTTTCCTTTGGGTTTCCCCACTTGAATCTAGTGTCTTTTATCTCTTTTACTTTCATTTTATTTACTTTAGCTCATGTTATTTAAGCTTTGTAATCTTCTATATTTAACAAGTTAAATATGTGATTAATTTAACTGCATAACATAATCTATAATCTTCATAAATTTATTTATGGATCTATAATTTGTTAATTATATATTCCCATAATTTCCCCACTAGGAGGTTGCATTTATAATTCCATGCTTCCAACAACCTCCTTATTTGAAGGAATACATCTTTATCAACCAAGATTATAATTTATCTAAAAAAACATCAATCTCCAAAAAATATGGAGAGAGATTATCTAACTCTAACCAACAATCCGACTCTCATATTTTATTGTTGAGAATCAAAATGAATAGTGATTCTTCTTTATTTTATAAATAATAAAACATAGAAATATGTACTTTTAGAATGACTTCCAAAAATAGATAAAAATGCCACCCTTGTAGTCATGCTCATCTTTGAAACTCTAGTATTCATACTTAGAGCTCTAATATCCAACTTTGAAGCTATAATAATCAACTCCGAAGTGATCCCAAAGAGACTTTGAATCATTCCAAAGAGACTCCTAAGTGAGATGAGACACTCCGAAGTGAGATAAGATACTTCGAAGTGAGATGAAAAAAAAACTTTGAAGCGATCTGAGATACTCCGAAGAGAGACGAGACACTCAAAATTGAGAAAAGATACTCTGAAGAAAGCTGAGACAGAACACTCTGAAGTGAGCTGAGATACTCCGAAGCGAGTTGCGATACTCTGAAGCAAGCTGGGACACTCTTAAGGTAGATAAGATACTCCAAAGTGAGCTGAGACATAACACTCCAAGTGATCTGAGATACTCTGAAGTGAGATGAGACACTTTGAAGAGATCTGAGACACTTCAAAGAGAGCTGGGCATTCTAGGAAGACTCCTATGCATTCTTAAAATGGATATAACTTTTGCATATGAACTCAAATGAATATTTTATTTATTTGAACTTACATAATTTTTTGAGAGGAATCTGAATATGAAATTTCATTTGGCTTTGGGTTTATTCTTGATGATTTTTTTTCACTTTTCCCCAAATCGGTGCTTAATGAGCCACGCATAGAATTGTTAAAAATTTCCGGAGCTAGTGAAAGAACCTATGGAGATAATACAATGATGAAATAAAAAATATCTACAGATGATATAAATGATTTTGAAGATATTATAAGGCTGGTTGTAGCTGATGCTTAAAGCTCAAAATGCCTTATTCAACAATGATAGAAAAGTGTGGACTGCATATTCACAAATTGACATCTTTTTTCTCAATAATCATTATAAATAGCTAATAGACAAATAGCAATAAATTATAAAGAAATAACCATGATATATACTCTCTATTTCATCCTAAATAAACCATTATTTTATAAATTACACTTCTATCCACTTTATATACGCAAAGAAAAAGAATGTCAAATAGTGTATGAAATGCGAAATTTCTTGGGCTCATCACCTATATCTCTCTATAATGTGCTCACGAATCCTGATCATGAAATGGTCAACCTCCATTGTAACCAAATTGGTATCATTTTTACTCCATATGTACTGCATATATGGTCTCCATGTGATCATGTATAGTTATATATCATCTATGACACACATGTAAAAATCCATATCCCCCTGGTGGCCCTTGTGACCAACGCTTACTATTTCTCATCTAAATGTTGATGGCTCCTATAGATTCATGTTTTTAAAAATAACCAATGGTTGACTGATGGAAATATGGTCCCATGACCAAATCTGAAGTAAGGTAGCTGAACCAAGGATCCTCTAACCTTTGTATACAACCAAATGTAAATGACTATACAAATGAGGTAGAATGCAAGGCCCCATGTAAACAGTATCACAAACTCCATCAAATCTAATACTATGCTAATCAATCCTAGATATAAATGTTTGTCAATCTTATCAGGAAGCAAGTAGCCACTGATAAGATCCATCAAGTCTTCTTTAGTATAGCCATGGTATCATCCTCCATACACTCATACAAGTGAACAACCATGCCCTCCTTATGGATGTATTCTAATCTAAACAATCACCACAATGGGCCATGATCCATGTTGCACTACTCCCATTATATAAGTCTCCCCAGTATTGGAACTTGTAAAATCTTATACACATCCTCCAATGTCACTGTCATTTCTCGTGTTGGTAATATGAAATTTTGGCTCTCACTATACCATCACTCATCTAGTGTGGTAAATAAATCGTGATCTGATCTGATGTGTGGAAGATGCACTATGTATGTAAGGTCTATCATCTCTAGCAGTGCACATAAAACTATCCTCTCTCTCTCTCTCTATCATGTATCGCTCAAATGTATTATGTCATCCATGATGCTCTTGCACGTATAACACATATAATCCTTGTTGTAAGACACAAAACTACATTGTTAGACCCTTAAAACATTCTCATTTCTTCAATTTCAACCCCTAATTTTCTTCTACATATTCCTAGTTATGTTAGCACGCATACATCTATGCTATCACATGTCATGTTTACATGTGCACTATGTCATGCTCATGCACCTACTTATACGCTAACACATTCAACACACTAGCACATTTCTTGCTTCATGTTTATACAGATACATGTACGTTAGTGCATACACTGCTACGCTAGCGCACATCATAGGTTACATTAGTGCACCTAAGTGCATGTGCTAACATCATTTTCCAATTTTCTCTTAGGCCTAAAAAGTAATAAATGCACTCAAAAGTAATTTTTTTGGGTTGCATATTACACCATCATCTGCCACCCATCTAAAATTTTGAAAACGGTGCACACGGTGAATACATTAAGGATGAAAAGTCATCTCTCCAAATGCAGAGCAAAAATCTCACTCAAGGGCAAAATAAACTCTAAGAGAAAAAATTACTAATTATTTTTGCCACCCCTTCCACGCTTCTCTTAACCCTGATTCCTCCATTTTGGCCTCAACGACAAATTAAATTTCTCAGTCATTTCTTGAAATCTTTGTTCATGAATTCTTCTCTCTTTTCTATAAAGAGGTTTTCTAGTTATTTTTCGCGGCACCCACCTACTTGAGGCCAAAATCCCTCATTACTAATCCATACGTGATGGGGAATCCAAATTCTTCACCGAGGAAAATCAAGCAACCCATCATACTTATTCATCACTTGGTCTTAATTTTACACATATCTACTATATTTAAAGTGTTATTACTCTGTAATAATACTTTAAAGAGGGGAAAATGTAGACACCCCAAAATAACCACTATGCATTATAAACGTTCAAACTCTTCTTAAATCCATTTTCCCTCTCTATAATTAATTTATTTAATTCTATCATACCCTATCACCTCCCTTAGCTAATTTTATTAGCTAATTTAATATAAAATTAATTAAATAAATCCACACATGTCCACTTTCATATTTAAATAAATTAAATATCTTGAAATCTTATCCACCTCCTCAACTCAAGTTGACCAAAGTCATTACTAAAGCTAAAAAATATTATTATAATCAAGAGGATGTGTTTAAATTGAATCGAATCATGTGTTTGAGTTAACTGAAGATATCTCATAAGTCCTGAAAATCCAAAATCAATTCACATTCTTCCAAAATCCAACCATTCACAACACTTTTTTGGTGAAAAAAATAAAATATATGAAATTAAAAGCCAAAAACATGTGTAACCCATTACCAACTCAATTATGACTTATCCATGAAAATCTAGATAACAGTCTAAATCTCCAATCAATCTAGAAACTCATCTAAACTTCTAAGTTATGTTTATTTATCTCCGAATCAAATCAATATAAAATTGGCTTGAGGATTCACCTTCCTTAGATATAAATCAATGTTATTTCCTTCACAAATCATCCACCAAATATCTTGAGATTTCACATTTTTATTCTGTGTAATTTTTGGTAAATTAATCAATCATTCATATTGTTATTCTAGCCATATCATGTCGAATTGGTCATCTTCATGCTCATAGCTTGATATATTCTCCATTTGGAATACTTCTTTGACCATCCACAAATCAACAAAAGCTTACAAATTAAATAGATCCAACATGACCATCACTCAACCCTACTCTTATATTCAAATCCAATATGATGTGGCTTTGGGATTTTACAATAGAAGGTTTTCTTTGCTTTGATTTAATTTTCCTAATTTATGTGATTTCCTTAGTCTACATAAATAAAAAATAAGACAAATATTAGTTTTATCTAATGGGTAATATTTAAGTCCATGTTTATCCCTGCATCTAAGATAGTATATGAATAATGGCTCGGTGTTTTTGGCTTTCTCCCTATCTACCGTTGTATTGAGTTGTTCCTAAATATTTGTTCTTAAGTTTACAATTTATTCTCTTTGCTTGCATATATATCCATTGAATTTTTTTTTCAATATGTTTGCACAGATTTGGGTGAGTTCAAGAATAATTCCTACATAGATCAATAATGTCTGTATACTCGATTTTGTTCATATCTCCTTTTCCCATTAAGTTAAAAGCCTCTTGATTTCCTTCATACAATTCTTTGATATATAGTGTTTTCAAAAGGGTAATATCTAGACCTATGCCACACCTCATATGAAGGAAAAGAAATTGATCGAGATAATCATCTACACTTTTATCTTCCTTATGTTGTATCCTAAAGATTTCCTCCCCGTGGTCTCTAACCCTACAATAATCTTGCTACTTGTCCAAAAACAATCCATCTATTTCTAAGTATGGATAGACTTGGGGGTTATTCCCATGTACTATCTCATTATTGTATATTTAGAGGTTGGGGGAAACAAATTTAGTTTCTTAGTATCATAGGTATAATCATAGGTTTGGCATAATATTTTGCATTCAAATAAAAATTGACCAGGATCTTCCAAGACTAAACCCCTAAAATTTAGTAGGATTAAAGGGGATATTATTTTCATACAGACTTGGTCATTATGATCCAATTTTACGGGATAAGTGAATGTCCTTCTTATTGGTGGATCACAATTGTTTCCTCCATTAGAATTTTCTACTCCATCTGCCATCCTCTCTTGTTGCTCAACTAGCTCCACTGGTAAATTTTTAGGAGGGTTATATAGGTTTATTCTTACAAACCTACCTCTATGATCTCTAGGTATAAACATAAAGTTATAACATGCAGAATAACAATTCCCTAAATATAAGTGCTTATTTTATTACCTTATTCCACATACTCCAAAAGCCCAAAAAATATACTTTTTGTCACTACCGGACCTTTTGTATTCAAAATAAATAGTATGGAAAAATAAATTCTAAATGGAAACTTACTAGATAATCAGAAAACATGGAATCTAGTACCTTAATATTTGATAACAACTTTAGAAATCCCCAGCAACGGTGCTAAAAAGTAATGAGATTCATTGATCCTCACACTTTAATAATTAAATATTTGTCAATGTCAGGGTAGTGTCAAAATTTATTTATAACAAAGAATGGTTGAAACTGTATTAAGCATGCAACTAAATTAAATGAATAATAAACAACTATTATAACTAAGAATATGTCCTATCTTATTAAAACTTGACGAGAGAAAAATAAATAAAAAATACTCCTAACTCTTTAAATTAAGGAACTACAACATGTAGACGTGAATTAACATTTTAAATAATGTAAACACTATAATGCTTGAAAATAAACAAAATAACTGAATAAATAAGAAATAAATAACACTTCCCTTCACATTGGGGAGGAGTATCCCTTGCTCCTTCCCTCTTATCTGATTAGATCATATTACTCATATAAACATAATTGAATTCAGAATCATGCACTTTTTATTTATCATTGATGTTTTAATAAATTTCTTTACTTCCCAGAATGATAATGATTATTCCATGATGAGGATGCCATATATATTAGGTGAATTCAAGATCTTGTTTCAAGAGAACTTGTTATTCTAATATACATGCAAGATTTTCATGTAGGAGTTAACTGAATAGATCTATATCAGAACAATAATATAACAATTAATCATTAAGTTGAAGTGTCATCCTACATGTGAGTTTTTGACCATACTCATATTTTGAATGATAGTGGAATTCTTTTAATCACCACTCAACCGATTTTGGATATCACTAGAATTTATAAGAACTCAAGTAATCACATTCCTCGTATAGTAGAGTATTTAACAAAATAAGGACTGATTGCTACTAGTTATACTTTTAATAAAAATCATAACACATGTTAGCTTAAATGATCCCTAAAGAAGTGATTGCCACCTAAGCAGACAAATTTCCCTAATGGAATTGATGACTAGGTGGTTCCACGAGTTATGCAAACCTTGTGTTGGTTGGGTAAATCTTGCATCCCGTAATACGAGTCCTGCATCTGTTGTGTGAGTCTTGCACTAGGATTATGATATTTATTCCATTCACATTTGTTATCACAAAAAACAAATTATATCAATCAATTTAATAAATCATATGAAAGCGAAATGATAGCCAATATTTATGCACAAAACTTCTCTTTAAGTCAATGAAATTATTATTTATAATAATGCTAATATCAGTTCAATACAAGGTAATAATGAAAAAATTAGGGTTTAGAATGGGAATTAAAAAGTATAATCACATGCCATAATATCACAAAAATAAGTCATTTTGGAGAGGAGGAGGTGGGAAACATTAAAGAATTTTTGTTTGCGGGAGCTCAATATATGAGCAAAACAAGATTTTACAAATCTAGGGCACGAAGGTGGTTTTAAAGGTAAAAATGGTTTTACTCATAAATCATAAATTTCTTCACCTTAACATGTGAGTAAGATCTAAAAATTAATGGTTTTTTCAAGGATTGATCATTGGAAAATTTTCATCCAATGTGTAGTTTGCAAGCAACAATCGAAATAAGGTTTGGGTGGCTTTACAAAACACTAGTTTAACAATTGTATTTCTAAAATGTACATATAAAATAATATAATACATCACATGCCATGATTTTTATATCATATTCAATAATTTTTCAATAGGAGGATGTGCTCAAAATTTGAGAGTGATTTGACGAAGGGATCATTAGATACGAGAAAAATGAGTTCTGGACAAGCTAGGACACAAAGGCGGTTTAAGTGGGCATGAGAAGTTGAAAAGAAAATTTTCAAGTGGTTTCACATGATGTAATTCACTTTTTTTGTTTTATGTTTTTATATGGAATTGGATATTCAAATGTGTTTTGTACATGGAGGGGGAGATTTGAATGGCTTTTGCACATGGAGGTGGAGATTTGACTTTATAAATACAAAATGAGATTTCCACCAACTTTTCAATCTCCACCTCAAAAATGCACCTCATAAATATTGGATGAATTTTTTTGGTGAAATTTCACCTCCAAATTCCACCAAGTGCAAATGAGGTTTAAAAATGTGTATAGGGTGAGGAGTGGGACCCATAAAATGCACAAACTTGACATTTTTTTCATTACTTTTTGACTTTTCATGACCAACCAATGAGAGTAAGGCACAATTTTTGAAGGTGGAGTTTTAAATTGGATAATGAAAATTTCATTACACCTCCAAAATTCCTCCAAGATCTTAAATTGCGTCAGGTGCACTTGATGATATCATCAACACAATACGAAATTAGAACATCAAGTGCACTTTTTACCCCGGGGTCCAAACTTAACCATTCTGGGCCGTATAATGTATGATTTTGATTGGAAATGGGACAAGTAATCCAATGAGAAAATTTATAAATTCTCAAAGTAATTCATTCATGAATTTTTACTCATATCACCACTTTTACCTAAGAAGGCCCATCAGTGAGTTGAACTGCCGAAAGAGCTTGGAACACATATGAACTAAACCATCTCTTGGGTCATGAAGATGGATTCAATATGATTAAAATTGTCCCTTTTTTAGCAACTAAAAACTTATTGATGTTCTTGAAACCTTCAGTGCAAATTTCTTGTCTAGAAAGGCCACTATGCTTCAGTGTTAGGAAGGTTTCTTCTTTTTATGCTCCCAAAAATTTGTCTTACCTCTTCCATCATATAGTAAATAATGTAATATTTGAAATGAATGGGATATGAGCTCTTAAAACACAAAAATTTCTTGAAACCTTTACCAGAAGTTGAACCATCTATAGTGCTCACATGCTTACTTTCCCCAAAAATTGCCTGGAGAGAAATCTTTCCCAAGATCACTCTGAAGCTCACAAACTCACTTATAAATAATACTTTCATGGATAAAAATATGAGATATTTCCATTAACTGAATTTTGGGCTCCTGAAACAACCCAAGGCTCTTGAAACCTTTCCCAGAATTTGACTGTTGAAAATAGGCAATATGGCAATTTTGACTTGTTTTTACAACTTTGACCAAAAAGGGGTAAATTTTCAATAGGGTTGTCAAGTAAAATTCTTAAACATTTTACATTCCAACACAACACTATGGATCCATAAAAAAATTTTTGGATGTCTTCAAAAACGCTTTACCATCACACACATCTTTAGCTAATAGAGTTATCCATGACACATTGTCTTCATCTTATTAAGATTTTATTGGCATGATCCACATTGTCGCAAGAAATCAAGCCACCAATTTAAATTCCAGACCAATATCCAAAACCAAATTTGTGCCAACATCATAAAAAAATGTAGCTTCATACTCACACCTAATCATCACACTCATAAATAAAATCATTAACCAATTAAAGGGTACACTAGCTAAAATATCACTATACGATCTCGTTGTTCAATCCTACAATCACCATGAGGCCCTTACTGAACCCCTAAAATCAATTGAGTTATCCACTTAAAACCCTGAGGGCTTTTTCAAATTTTATGGGAAACCTTCATACTTCAGCTTCCTTGTCTATTACATTTTATGATTTTGATATCAAGTATGAATCCACTATCATAACACTCATTAGATGAGGGGGAATTGAAACACACAATCCACCATTATTTATCATTACTGACACTGAAAAAAATTGAAACATGTGTTGATTAACAATGGATCTAGTATCAACATTATATCATCAGCAGCTCTACTTCATCTCAATATACCATTATCTTATTTTTTGGCATGTGTGCTATAATTACAAGCATTCAACGATGCTTCTTGTGCCTCTTTGGGAGCCATTATCTTACCATTAAAATTTGGATCCAAAACACTCCATACTATTCTATATGTCATAGAATGCGAACTAAAATATACAATCCTATAGGTATTTCCTTGGATTCATGAGATGAAATATATTTTGTCCACTCTCCATTAATGCCTCAACTATTAATAAGATAGAATTACACATTTTATTACCGTTTATTTTAAACCATTCAAATAGTGCAACAAAATTTCATTTTCATTTAGAATGTTTGTACCTATTACTTAGTTACACTAATTTCTCTAACTCCTATAAACATATCTAGTACTTCCATTCATATTCCTACTATGATGCATGTTGAATCTTGATGCATTGGTGTTGCCATTGATTTCAGGATGCATTGATGGAAAAGGTGTGAGTGGTGAAGTGATGATTAGTTTAGGGACATGAGGGTTGATTGGTAGTGCCCTATCAAGTTCATTCAACATTTAGGATGGTTTTAGGATGAATTCAAGGATGTTCAATGAAGTAGGAGACCATTGGAGGTATGGAGGTGGTTGATAATATTTTCTTAGGTGTTTTAAAAGTCATTTATGATGATTATAGAAGGTAAAATATCTTTTGGAATGAGCAACAAACCAAATATTGGGATTCACAATTGTAATTGGCTCATCTAGGCATCGTTCTAGAGCCTAATGAGGTCTAATAGCTCAATGCAGGTCATAAAAAGACTTGGTAATTATGGGAGGAGCATAGTAACATTTTCTATGGAATTTATGAGCATCTAAAATTTTTAATTTGGCTTTTGGAACCAAAATTCATGTTCTCACCAAAACTGCCTTTGAGAACTAGCAGTGGAAGTTGAGGTAAATGAGATTGGTATAAGTTTTACATGAATATTTATGAGAAATAATCCCATTGATCATGTATAGGGGCATGTTTTAGTGCTTCATGTCAAATTTCGTCAAATTTTTAAGAATATTGTGGAAGTTATGTAAGTTTTACTAAAACTGATTTATTGAGGAATGCAATCTGAGCACCCTAGCATCTTAGCATCCAAAAAAAATTATCGATCCTCCTTCAAATAAATCATATAATTAATTTTTCATTAGCACTCCAATCCTAAACTTTTGCAATTTTTTCTTATGGAATTTGGGCAAGAAACAAATAATTTATGATCATTTTACTAGCAAAGTTTTTCCTCTCCACGAGTCCTTTTGAAGCGATCGACATAAAATAACTTATTTGGTCTCCAAATCAAGTGGGAATGTCATGAAAAATCCCAAAAATTTTAGAAAGTATCTTCTAAGTCAAAATTATGTAATTTGTGTTTCTCATGGGTGGTTGTTCCATACAGGTATGTCTTGGTTTTGAAGAATTTGAGTTATGTAGTGCAAATTTGAAGGCGTCAAAATGTGTTTCATGCTGCTAAGAAGGTATGAAAAGTATTCTTAGGTTATATGAATAATCTTGAGCAATATCAGTGCATGAATAGTTTGAATTCATTTAAATGCTCTCCTATCTCCAAAAGGACATTTAAACCATATATGAAATGGCGCTTGAAGATAGGATGTGTGAATGAGCATGGTATAAAGTTAAGAGATGAAGGTGAACTTATTGTAAAGGTTCTATAAAATGTGTTGATGTTGTAAGTTGACTTGGGTAAGCAATGTGAAAGTGTAATTTATGTTTCTTCTAAACTTCTTTGTATGATCTTATTAAAATGATTGTGTTATGTGTTATGGTTGTAAGCTTTCTCATTGAAAAAATACATTAAAGACGTCAAAGGCGGTGATAAATTTCTTCTTGAAGTTCCTCTACATTGGCTAGTCAAAATAATCAGGCCTTGACTATAAGAAACCTTCAGATGCCAAGGAAAATATTTTCCGTATACTAGTTGGGTCAACTTTAAGATTGTGTTTGCATTCTTTTGACAATCAAAGAAGGATTGTATGTTGTGTTTGAAATCATGAAAACTTGAAAATATCAAATGAAATGAAGGTTTGAACATGTATTATGAAGCTATAGTTACATCCAATGCAAGTATAGTGCCACAACAGTGAAGGATAAGTTTTTTAAAGGTCCTTAAATAAAGATCTAGGGTTTGGTGGGTAAAAACCCTAACTATGCATCGCTTGAAGATCAAACCATTTGATCTAGGGAGCTTGATATCAAATAAATATTAACGTTGATAGATATGTCTCATCCTCAATGTTCTTGCAAGATGTTTTTTGAAGTTGTGCTTGACTGGGAAAGTATGAATATTTCTTGAAACCTTGAAAGTTGTATCTCTGTGTTAGAAAATCAGCACTTCCTCTGTTTCAAAAAATTCACATGAAGTTTTCTACAACACTAACATCCTGATGGAAAGATTACATGAGCACAAATGTATATCCACTCATCATGAACAAATATGTGTTAATCAGTGCATGCTTCTTATACAGCTCTATAAGAATCTAATGACTTTTAGGAATGCATGGCGAAGTATGGAGTGAGTTAAGGGTTGTAAGAGCTTACTAGAGGTATATGTAAAGTTGTATCTCTCTAAGTACATATGGAAACAATCTTCTCAAACTACGAAATGACAATGAATCGGTAAGGAATATGATCAGTGAAGTTTGCATGCTACAAAACATAATTTTTAGAGCTAAATAGAAGATTGACTGATATGTCAGGGTATCAGGGAGCTCAAGAGACTCAACCTATCATTATTTTTCCTTCAGAGAATATTAAACAAGCATGCAGGTAGTGGAAATTAAATTGACATATGATAGATGTTATCGTGACCAATAAAAGTTGTTTCATTTGACATCTATTATTTAATTAGCACGAGTGAGTATCTGAGTCATGCGAATTATTCCTAAAAAATTGAAAATTATGAAGTTCTTTTGATGATAAATATAGACAATCACAAATATTGTGTGGTGCTCTCTTCTTGCTAATGTGATAAAAAGGAGAAATATGAAGAGTCTTGGATGAAAAAGTCAATAGGCCAAGAATAGGAAGAGACAATATATACAATAGGATACATCTTGTACTTGAGGGTGTGATGAAGGAAGGAACGATGAAAGTAGTTGAAAATATTTGAGAATACAGTAGACGGAAATGGCCTTTTGAATGAAGAATATGATAAAATATGATGATTGATAATTAATGCAGTATGAAAAATAAGATCTTTGTGAAGATATAAATACCAATTAGAGTGTGCAATGCAGTAGTACAACCAAGAGACATTTGATTAATGAAGATAAACTAGGGGGTATGCTTTGAAACCTTTCAAATCTTAATACATGAAGATTTTGCAAATATTGGTGCCTTGAAGATGAAGGAGGTGAGATGAAGTTTGATAAAGGGTCAGCTAGAAGTATGAATGTGTGAGTCTCATATAGAAGAGTGTTTGAGAGGACAATTCAAAGGGGGAATTAGGTCAAAATCTTATGAATGTTAAAAGCCTTGTACTAGAATAATTGCAGCCGATTGAAGAGTGCAATGTAACTCAGAAATGTGGATCACTTGAACTTTGTATGAAAAAACATTGTTGCATCAAAGACCAAGTAGAGAATGAAGATGAAAAGAGAAGGAAAATAAGAAAATTTAGAGGTCACTATCAATTTTATAAGATAACAAACTAAGTGTGATCATAACTCTGAAAAATTTTAAGTTTAAAATTAGCATGTGGGGAGTTGTTTTTTCCTTGTAAGTTGAAGATTACTAAAGGTTAGTTGTTGTTGGAATAAATTTGGGAGTTGAATCTTCCAAAAAAATTGAATCTTGTAAAATAATGAGTAGTTGCTTGGATAAATTCTAGAGTTTCAACTTCAGTTTGATTTGAGTCTCAACCATGAAATCATGTAACATTTACAGGACATTATTTTCCTAAGCTAGTTCTTGGTTTTAGTGGGTTTTTTTCCAATTTGGGTTTCCCGCATTAAATTTTGTCTCTATGTGTTACCTCTTTTTTTTAGCTGTTTGTGGACGTTGATTTGATTTTGATGATACAAATTAATTGAACTGATTTGTGAGGTAAAAATTGAACAGATGCTAATTCACCCCCCTCTTAGTGTCCTAATTTCCAACAATGCATCCATCTTCTTCAAAACCACATTCTGACTCACCAAAATCATAAGATCCATACTCTTTATCGCCACCATCTTGTGAGAAACCATCATCATCATTCCTTGAGGTAAACATGCCTCTTTTTTATTGGTGTGTGTGACTTTCCTCATCATCCTAAGGGTCTCATCCAAATCACATGGTGATTAATCTCGCTTAGCGATTTCAAAGGTCTTAGGAGTTATATGACAAGTGGAAGATTCCTTCATAGATTTTTTCATTGTCATATGCATCATAGGGGTTACTTTGAAATCGTAACTCCTATTTCCCTCTTACAGGGAATGATTGTCTAGGCATGAGAGTTACACAATACTCCCATATGTACCCTCATTTTTTTGATGTATGATAATGAGTAGACTTGTTTACCTTATGCATGATTTTCCATTGTTGCTCGATTCTTGCTGATTACCTAGAGCATTATCATCACCATTGAAGCATAACCTATTATATTTGCACAGGGTTATGGATTGATCCTCATTAAACACTCTTGCACATTTAATTGGCCATCATCATCATCTTCACCACAATTTAACTCAAGGTCCACTCTTAGTAGCAAACCCACAGCTAACAAAACACCAAAATATTACGGTAAATATCCTATGACCAGTAATGTACAATCTATGTGAGTTGGGAAATATAAACTCCCTTACATAATTGTATCTATAAAAAATATAAAAACTATTAAATAATTGAGTATAACATTTTCTACTAAATGTAATAAGGGGTCATTAGTTTCATTTGACACCCCTATTAATAATTTTTTCATATATGGGGGATAATAAATTGTGGCCTCCCCTCCAGTTAATATAATTTCCATATAAAAATCTAAGTTTGATGCTAACATATCATATATTTCCCAACCCAACTATGCAATGCATTTCCTACTTTATCAAGCATGGGAATGTTATGGTTCAGGAAATCTTGAACAATGTATTACTATTCCAACAATGTATCACTATTCCAATTCAACCTCATTTTAAGGAATCTTATAATAAATTTGGGTTGAGTTCAACAAAATTAGATAATGATATTGAAAATATAATGGCCACATGTTAGAAGCACAATGGACTGGGGGGGCGAATCAGTCCTTATAAAAACCTCAAATCATGTTTTATATTTGAATAATCAAAAAATCGTAACCATTCAATCAAAATATCCACTGAATCAACATTTAATGTGTGCACACCATAAATCATCATAGAATAAAGCAACCATGAAACAAAGAATCAACACAAGAACACGATATGTAAGTGGGAAACCCTCAAGGGGAATAAAACCCACTGAAACACAATCTTGTATTGATTTCCTTATGAATTTAGTGAGGCACCAACCCCACTAGGAGCACCAACCCTACAAGGAGCACTGACACCTAATTTTGTGAAGCACCAACTCCAAAAGGAGGCTATAACCCCCCAAGATGATCAAGCACCCACTAAACCACTTTACGATGATCTGATATCTGATTTTTTTCTGCCAAAACTAATGGAGACCTCTTATTCATCTTGTACTTCTTCAATCAAACCCTAAGTGATCACACTTCACAAAACAAGCTCTTCAATCACTCTAAAATTCATCAAACTCCTTATCTCATGTCCTTTGATTTTTATCCACCTAAAACAATCTTGAATCATTCTCAATTCATTATGAAACACTTGCAAAAAACTTTCACCTAGGTCGTTCCACTTGCACACACTTTACTAACTCCAAAAAACACCCAAAAACATGTTTTTATAAACTTATCTTCATTTCAAACTTAGGAACAACATTTTTTCCTCTTTTTTTTTGACCCATACATAAAAGAAACATTTAAAATTTTAAAAATAATAGTCACAAGTGACCCAACTAGGTTGACCTAACTAAAACCCTCATTACAAGTGTCAAAAATGGCTCAAAACCCCATGGGAACTAAGATAAAAATTCCCTTACATCAAATGTATACATATTCATGACCCAAAACCCGTTACATATGATTAAAATATCATTTTAAAATCATACATGGTCGTACATTTTATTAACAAATAAAATTATTTCATTTAATGGGCCCTGTTCAGTTTGTAATTCTCAAAACAGATGTTTCCTAAATCTTTTAACATAATAAAAACTTCATTTGATAACCAAGTCACTTCATCATGAGAAATATAGGCCGTGTAATGAATTTCTTGAAATGGAAAAACCTGTAGAACACTTCTAATCAAGTTAGAGGCCTTGAATCAACCACTTGCTCAAAACATAACCACTTTTGTCTTCACCAAATCAACCTACCAAAAATGTTGTTTCCAAAGGTTATCTCATAAAAACATTTCTACATACAGTAAAGACATACAAATGGATTCGTTGGATTCAAAATTCATTCATATTCACATTTTATGTGATATTAAGTATTACCCAATCCAAATCATGCTTCAAACAACATCACCAGAACACATCATGTCTTGAATTGCCAAAAAACTTCCTATCCAAAGAATGACCTATAAACCTTATCAAATAACCTCATCATGATAAAAACCTCATATCAATGGAAATATATCTAAATGTTGTTTCCAAAAAACTTGAATCATCTTCAAAATCCACCTATATATCAAGTTATGCTCAATTTATTGAACCCTACTTTTCAAGTTCCCAAAATTGCCCTTTGAACAGTCGACCTGTATCAACCTCAAAACACCATATACCTGTATGAAAATTTCCTTAAACCTTCATTAAAATCAAGGTAAAATGCATACATCATGCACCATCAATTTTTCATGCTACTCCTTTGGACCACCTTATCCCAAATCCTTCTTCTTTAGAAACTGCCATTTTTAGGTGGGGCCCACTCATCATCAACACCTCAACCATACATTTATGGAAATATAAAAAATTCTTATACATCGTAAAATTATAAATTTTTATGAACCAATAAAAATGGGTCATTATATTTCTTTTTGCAAACTACTCCTAGCTAGGGTTTAACTAGGGTTTTAGACCAATTTACCTTCTTCACATTTGTTCATAAAATCCTGATAATAAAAAAACCTCATTATTTTTTTATAACCTTATAAACTTACCATATAATATTCCATAAAATCCACAAATTCCCATGCAAATCAAACTATTCACAACAAACATCAAAAGTGCAACTTCGAGCTGAAAATTCACTTGATTTTCACCTTGTTTCACATAAATTGTTATAACTTACAAAATTATCATCATGGGAACCTGAAATTTTTCTCAAAGCACTATGACACATTCCTCTATCATCTCAAATCATCATAATGTCAATTCCATACTTCAATATCTCCAGTCATTGAGACTTACCTTTGTTTGCATGTGTGATCCTCACTATAGAAGCTAGGTTCAACTGAAATAATGGAATAAATCATCAAGAAACCTCTAAAAATAACCTAAAAATACATAATATTCCATTATATACCTAAATTCATGCTTCTATGGACTCATATAGCTCCAAACCACATTGTCACACCTCCAAGTTGTCATCACTGCTCCCAATAAGCACCTGTAACATAGTGAACCATGTATACCTGCACCATGCCACTACTATGAGTTCTAAATAATTATAAAAACATGTTATACATAATTTCAAAATTCTTCCCAAGCATCCAAGAATCTCATACTATCAATCTGCATCTTCTAGGCACCTGTATGGGCTTGTTAGAGCAAGCACACCTCATTGAATCTCACTGTATCAACTCAAACACATCTAAACCATCATGTTAGCACTATATAAATCATCATAATATCATAATACAACATCCAATTTTTCATTAATGTAATTTTTCATCAATGACAACACCTATTAGGACCACATGCCAACAATCTCCCCCTTTGTCATTGATGGAATACACCCTGAACTTCTCCCCCTTTTTACATTAATGACAAAGGCATACCTATAGCTCACATTATTTACCTTATTTATCTTCATACCATCATGCTTTGGTTATAAACATCAACCAAAGGTCTCAAACAAGCTCCATCTCTTGATTTTTGCACAAAAATTTGATTCTTGCCTTCATTTTAGGCACGCAAACACTATGCTCCCCTTGGAACAAGCACATACATAATCAAGGAACAAAAATAAATCATTTTAATACCTTTCTCTGGAGTCAAAATATCATCTTCACCATCTAGTAAGTAGGCATTATTTCTCCTCAACCATATTTTTCTCTTTTTGGAAACACTGTAGCAGGCCTGTAACAGAACCATATACCTCTTGAACATGCAAACAATGTTAGTTTCAAGCTTCATAAAGCATTATATAACCTTTCTTGTCTAAAAACCATCTTTTCTAAGCCTAAGACAAGCTATAACAAGCACAATCTTTCTTTTCATACCATACATGATCCTAATAGCCTTGAATAGTCTTTTTAGTGCAATTTCTATCAATTTTGATGCTCTCCCAAACTTTACCTAGCTCATGAATCAATAAAAAACACTCCCCCTGAGCTTAAGAACACTATATCTATCTCTCAAGTAAAAAATCATGCATCCTACCTTGATCACTTGGCTAGAATTTACTCTTGACACTTTTGCAAGGTTCCAAACCATTTTCTCAATCCTAATAGTCATATTTGACTGAGAAATGACAACTTTTGATCTTGAAGTTCATATACTTGAGAAACATACCTCATACTACCTTGTATATAATAAATACACCTTATTTATGTATATGCAACCACTCCCCCTATCATAAACACTCTTAAACATACCTGAGTAATACTTGTACACATGTAGGAGCAATATTTAGACAATTGTATCACTGTGGGATACCTCAAGATACCAATAATCATAAATTTACCTTGTCCATGTCTTGTGAACCAAATTTTTGATTCTCTTCAATCATATATCATTTCAAAACCTTCAGGGGAATTCTAAACATAGTATGTATCACCACCACAGCTCAATGGACACCTACAGGCATGTAGGGTTCACTCTTAAAACCAACATAATTTGTCTCTTTCTAGGATTATACTTGTATCCAACTAGTATTTTTTATGATTAAAAAAATTACTACAAAAACCATTTTACATGATTTCTAGACATCAT
Organism: Taxus chinensis; assembly: GCA_019776745.2. Classification (NCBI taxonomy): domain Eukaryota; kingdom Viridiplantae; phylum Streptophyta; class Pinopsida; order Cupressales; family Taxaceae; genus Taxus; species Taxus chinensis. Next base: position 676,865,969 of record CM034146.1, read on the forward strand.
AGCATCATAGAGCAAGAGCACATTAGATTCACAAGATTTCTAACTCATAAAAATTACAAGGACACTATTCATACTTGTAGGCAGTCACTTTTACATATGATTCAACTAGGATCCACCATCACACTTTAAACCCTGAAAAGTTCATATTAGGGGCATCAAGACTTATTCATCACATTCCAAGACTACATAGGCCATCATTTGAGCTTTAGGCCTCTGTAGGACTGACAAGAACAACTTCTCTAATTTGTAGAAGCTCATTTTACACAAGAAACTCCTTCGAGCTCACAACTCTATGATCACAGTCAATATTTCTTCAAAGAGATAACTTTTCCAATATTTAAACATAGATCTACCTTATATAATAATCACAAAAATATTTAACAATAACACCCATACCTGAAGGCTACCATGGTCTACCTCTAAGGAAAAGGATTTTTGTGTCTTCCATACATGTAGCAACCTTATCTTATCTCAACTCATAAGATACATGGAAAACACCTTTACACAGTGATATATCATCTTAAAAACTTCAAAATCATGCACCACACAATGAATACACCTTCCTCCATTATTTGTGTTGGATCTTTGAGCACATGAAACTTAAATTGTAGTAGCATATCTTAGAATTAGGTCTCCTCAAATCTCAATACTGTAAGTAGCTCCTAAAAAATGTATGCATTCAAATGACTTAAAAATAATTTTATCCTTTAGTCAACTCTATCTAGAAGATATGCACAAACTATTATCTTCATGTTGCACCATTTAAGCCTCCAAAAGTGATTTTCCATCCAAACTATTCACTTTCACTGTGAAAACATAGTAAAAAACAAGATAACCATACAATCTTGTCTAATTCATCTTTCATATCTTCAAAAGGATATTTAGAGACTGATTTTGATCCTTAAATCTATTTGGAGTCAACTTTCATGATTAAGATGCATAAAAACACTGGAACATACTTGTAGTGATCCATGATTTGGTCTAGGCACACCTAATTTTTTCATACCTGGCCACAAATGACTTCATGAACCATTGTACTAATCAATTTGTCATTTGATCACACCATTTAACTTCACAAAGATTCTTCAACTTGTTGAGAGAGGTATGAACACTTGTAGGATTCATGATACAAGCCATAAGCACCTTTTTAGACTGAGACAAAATCCTAGACAACTTATACCACCTTATATGGACTCATGATGATTTTTGACAACCTTTGAAAAGCTTTTACATGTCAAGGAATCTTGATACACTTTAACGTAAGTCGTGAAAACTCTTGACAATGCATGAGACACCAACAACAACTCGGACTTGAACCCATAATTTTCATAGTTCACACTAACCTTCAATATTTCCAAAAATTGACACAAAGACTTATAAAACATACTTCATAGGCTCAAATAATATTATATCATGACTAAAAGACTCAATAACATATTTAACCAACTCACACCATGAGATTACAGACCTCAAGAACTTACAACTTAGAGACTCTAGACTGATATCAAGATTTGTACACAAGACTCACCACCAAGAACAAATACAAGACTATGAATATTATGAACACACATACCTTAACCATGTGGAGGAGTCACACAATGATATATACAGCTCCCCCTAACCTAGATGATTCATATGCAATGATATACCTTCAAGAAGCATAGTGAAGGCATATATGTTCCTATAGACCTAAAATAAGGTCTTGAAGAGGTCCCAAGCCTTCTTGGGCACCTGTAAAACACCTTCATATTATATTCTCTGATATGAGCACTGTGAAACACTTCTCCTTTCACCAACATCTGCACTAAAAGGCACACCAATGTTTCCTCTAGGTTCCCAAGTCTTTCTAGGACCATTGTCATACACTCTAGTTCTTTGAATATCATGGTCTTGCACTCTAGGACCTGAATAACTTCACATTTGACTTGAGTAAGCTTGAAAGTAGTTATTTTCCATATGACCAACCTTGTTATAGTTGTAACATATCACTGTATTTCTCTTGATTATCTCATGTGAATGCCTAGATGAGTCATTCATATAATCACTAACAATATGACCTATCTTGTTGCACTTGAAGCATACAACTTTCTTATCATAATCATTTCTAATATTGATAAGGTATGGAAGAGATTTTAACTAGTAATAACACCAAATAATAATATTATAATTTAATACATTCACGATTTCTTACATATGAGAGCTATTACATATATATAGGAATATGCATTCTTAAAAATAAGGAGGTTGTTCAACAACACTCCCAAAAATCTCTCCCTCAAATCCTATATATGTAATATGTTTTATGACAATATTACATTGATCTAATACATTTTTTACTCACGTAACAAACATATATATGCATACCCACAAATATATTTCCAACTAATGTTCATAATAAATAATTCATTTCCTAACATTTCCCCCCTTAGTGTGAACATGGGAAGAAATCACATCTTAGGAAATGGAAACAAAATCATATGCCTCTACATACTTTTAGGTCTGCATACTGCTGGCTTAAATCTTGTTGTATGGATCTTGCTGCACATGACCAATCCACTTCATCACAGTGAATCCCATACATGATTATTACACTTCCACCAATTCACCTACATACGTGAACTCAACAGTTCTCACTTTCACTTCTAGTGAAAACTAGATTTCACCGGCCAATCGATGTTAGAAGTACGTCAGTCGAAGAATCTCCATAGTTAGAGGATCACTCTATTTCAGCTACCCTCCTAAACAATTGTTCTCAGGTTCCAAAATGCACGTCCTCCTCTTTCCAATCTTTGGCAAGGGAATAAAAAACATGTTTTATTTCTACACACGCCACTCAAAGCAAACTATAATAATATAATAATGTGTCACCAATTCTATATGCGACCCCATCGTTGGTGACTGACGAGATGCATTGATCGCCCTCCATCCTCTATTTCCTTCGACCTCCAGTGATGTTTATACTTAGTTAGGAAATGTATCTTTTAGGCTCAAATACATAAACCCCTCACAAAATTGACTTGGACGTCAGTTTCAACCGATATTGCGTCTAATTACAATTTTTTTTAAAAGTGTTTTTCTAGCTAAATTTAGCTAGTTATAACTAAATTAAAAAATTACACTAAATTTACTGAATACACTAAAATTTATGCCAAAGGTTATGTGGAGGGGGATTTAACCCCTTGAAATATTCTTATTGAAGAGTCTTACAAAAATTTGGGTAACCACTTATCCTTGTAAGCTAAACATTTATATGAAGAAGTGACTCATTATTTAAACACTACAAATCAATCAATCTTAAGCCATACCTTCTTTTCAAAACCATAGGTTTTCTTAGTATTGGTTTTATGAAAATTTGCAACAAAGAAATAAAAGAACGAGGTTTTGGACATGTTGAAGGTAATTTTTCCCCTTCCTTCACTGCAGATATGAGATATTTCTCTCGAAAAAAAACCAAATGATATTTAATCAATGCATATCCACTTAGACTTTAATTCCAGCATGAAATATTTCTTTTGAAATTTAAATGGTAGGAAATAAATTTCTACGTGATCCTCAATACCATACAGAGGAATTCAAATAATGTAATTCTTAGTTCGGATTTCCATGTAGTATTGCATTTTATTTTTGACAGGAAAACTTCAACACTCTCACAAAAATGATGAATAAATCTAATGTTGGATCATGGGGATACTGCGCACATGGAATAAGATTAGGAAAATGACCGAGATCTCACTGACTAAATGATCTATATACAAATAAGGTAGAGTTCAAACATGGTTCCATAGGTAGAATGAGAGAAATGAACCAGATATTAGAATCTCATCATTCTTAACAAATCAACTCATTTATAATTACATGCAGGTTTAGATGATGTCAAAATTCACCAGAAAAATGAGATCACTAATTTATTTAATATGTTGATCTTGGGAGATCCAATATTGGCCAAGGTGATGCAAATAATATTCAAACAGAAACAAATGTTGAGAACATCCATACACAATTGTAGACAACTATAATTATGCCCAAGCAATTTAAATATTTAAATTGCGCTAATTATCCCCTTTCTCACAAATCAACGACATATCGTCAAAAGCACTCATTTTCCCTCATATCATCATTAATTAATTACACTAAGCTAATTAATTAAGTTGCCTATCCAACAAATACCCTAATTAACGACCTTTCGTTAATAAATCACCCTTTCTACCTAGACTAATTAATTATTATTAATTAATTAGCTTTCCCTTCCATTTAACCAATAAATCAATATTTAATTGATTTAATCCCCTTAGAATAGCCTAAATCGTACTAATATTCCTCTAATTATATTCTATAAGCTTACATCTACCTATTAGTTAATCACCTTTGATTAATTAAAACACTCCCCAACTCCCATGACTTGCTAAGCATAAATTAAACCCTTCTAAAGTAAGGTTGCCTTTAATAAAACAACCTTCTCCATTCCTAATCATGTTTTACCTTTATCCCACATTCATGGGAATGTGTTGAATCCTTTATCCTTTGGGCTATATAAAGAGCCCTCCACCTACCTTTTTACTTACACCTAAACTCCTAAGAGAGCAAATGCAAAGCATATAGCAAAGAGATTAAGAGCTTGCACATTGTTTTTTTGAGAGTTCATCATTTTGAAGAGTTAAGCCTCTTTCTTAAAGTGCTTGGGTCATATGGGAGGTTTCAAAAGGGTCTTGTAGCCCAACTTTGATTAGCCCCCATTCCTAGGTTCTTGGAACATTAAAGATAACTGTTTTTGATAGCCATGGAACCTACATAGGTTCCTTCATTTATATGTTGTTAGAGAATATAGGATATTTAGGTGCTTAACATAGTTGATTTCATAGTTTTGTATTGATAAAATGTTAGCATCTAACCCTTGATTAATTCTTATCATGATGGTGTTTATAATGTTGTTTAATTCTTGCTAATTAAGACTATTTAGGTGTTAGTATTTGTTTACATTAGCATTAGTTTAAAAACAACACTTGCAAAAATTTGGCATGCTCGGTGGGACTTACTCTATTGTCCTTTGCACTTAATTTCAAGTTTTTGTAGTTAAGTTTCATTTTTGGTTACTAACCCTCTTTTACACATGTTGATCTAACTTGTTTTTCTTAACTTGTTTTGTTGAGTGTGCATGTGTTGAGTCTTCCTTGTAGGTATAAAAGAGGTGAAGTGCTGTCAAAATTGGAATTGATGGAAAAATTTCAAAATTTCTCCATGTTTTCATTTTTAGAGCTTACTTTTTCAACATTCTACATGCTAGTTTTGTCAATTTCTTGAAAAATTTAAATTCTTGAGAATGTAGGTTAGTGTTTGATAGTGTTGAGTCTTCTATTTACATATTAATGTGGTGGGTTACTGTAAAAATTTAATCTTGGTGAGAAAATTTCAAGATTTTATCATGTTTTAATTTTTAGAGCTTACTTTTTCATCATTCTACATGTTAGTTTTGTCAATTTCCTGAAAATTTTAAATTCTTGAGCATGTATGTTAATGTTTGGTAGCGTTGAGTCTTCTATTCATATATTAATGTGATGGGTTGTTGTGAAAATTGAATCTTGGTTGGAAAAATTTGTCCATTTTGCAGATTAAGAGATGTTTTTTTTGACATTTTTTGAGTGCATGTCAAGTACATACTATTGAGCATAAGAGCATATGTGTAACCCATCTTCCGAAGGCCATAAATTTTGCTCCCAAACTCGAAATGACTCTATTTTTTTTGTGTTGGAAAGGTATTGAAGTTAACTATGCAATGAAAACATAAATTTGGGATTTATACTTACAAAAATTGTAGGTTTTTCTGTTAGTTTAAAACTGGTCATTTTCTAACATGTCTAATGTTTTGATGAATGTTGTATTTCCATGCTTCCTCGATTTAGACCAAAGCATGTGTATGATATTCTCTTACACCTTTTGGTGATCTTGATAATCAAAAAAAAATTTGATCTATATCTTTTTAACATTGGGATTAAACTTGGAAATTTGATTATTCATTTTGCTTAAGGGAATGAACCTTTTACAAAGCATTTTTCAATGGTCCTTTGATTTGAAGTTTTCCATTTCTATATAGTTGGGATAAAATTTGTGTATGATCTTCTCTTGCACCTTAGGGTGATCTTGAAAATAAAAAGCAACTTTATTATTCATTTTATAACATTTGGTAAATTGGAAACTTCATCTTTCACTTTTGGTTTAGGGGAATGAACATTTATCAAGAATTTTGTATAGTTCATTGATTGAAAAGATTTTATTTAATTTTTAGTTAGATTATTTGTTATGTATGCTCTTCTCTTACATCCTTGGATGATCGTGAGAATCCAAAGCATCTCTTAATCCTCTTTTAAATAATGTTATTTTCTTGGAGAACTACTAACGCTTGAGTGCAGGACCTAAAAACGCTTGTTAAAGAAATGAGGAATCAAAATGAAATCAAAAACTATTAATACAGTTGTTATACAGGTTGCCAAAAGGTGTTCAAGAAAACCACACCTAATTAAATAAGATAAAAAGAATAACATATTCAAAACACTGTATTGTAGGTTTCGAAAAAGGGTACGTCCCTCTCCGCTTAACTGGAACATAACCCCTTTGGCATAATGCCTTAAGCTACAACAATGGGGGTGGTTCCAGGAACCCCAAAGTAGTCCACGCAAGAGGGAACCTTGTGGATGAAACGGGAAGTGCTCCGCACTACCTACTTGACTAGTGATTCCTTTGTGAGATAGCATTACAGGTTGTCCGTTGTGGCGACCCCAGTGATAGTACACATAAATGCACTAGTTTCCTACTGTTCTTAAAGGGAGTAAAGAAAATTCGAGATACTCCAAAACTAGTCAGTGTGACTTTTTAGGTAAATCATGCTTTCTCGTGGCAACTTTGTGACACCTAGGGTGAGAAAACCACCTAGGAGAATATACTTTGGCCAGGAGCCCACTTTGACCATTTTAAAACAATGTTGAGTTGTGAACCTTCTTTTTGAGAAACGTGTGAGGTAGGACTTTCGCCTAGTTTTTACTTGCCTTAGGGCAAGGCTAAACTCTGCCAAAGTGAGGCTAGCATTTTTCGTCATTTTTCTTGATTTATTTCCTTCATATTATTTTGACACTTTGTTGATCAAAAGAGGTACGATTACCTTTGTGTTGCCATTCAACTGTTTCTCTAACTTTTATGTCCATTTACGCCCATCCATGTTTGTGGCTGGGTTAGTTAAACATCTAAAGTGAGCGGAGGTGTTTTCACGTCATTTGGTAGCCATTGTGATCTTGATACCCACGTCAAGATTGTCATTGTAGTTAGGAGTGGTTCATCACCGTGGACTTCCATAGAGGAGTTAGCTTGTTTGTCTCGTATCATTACAATTTCGATATTTACGTCTTGTTCCTTGTAAACTCAACATAAATACCTATATTGTAGGGTTACGCTGCACACATTTTTAACTATTCTAATCTATACTTTGAGATTTTTAGTTTGGTTCCATTATTACCTTGATTTCAAAGAGTGCTAGGTGTTACCATTTGTGCGTGTTATATCAATAACACCTTGATATCAATACTTCACTTTCTAGCAAAGTGGGTTAACATATCTTGGTGATATTGTTGTGTCATTCGAGAATTGTAATTGGCACTTTTTGAGATATAGGTCTTAATCGAGTTTGAGCTCGCTCATCATATATCTTGATTGGGAGATTGCATTGAATTCTTGTATTTACTTACATTTTTTTTGTTTCCTTGAACTTGGCATAAGTGAAAACATCTTGTTGATCATCTTGCGATGCAAACTACTTTTTGAAACGTAGTCTAGGAAGTACTTCCTTTCATCAAGTTTTAATACCAAATACTTGTATCATGGGTGATTTATCACTCTATCATATTGGTATTCTCACATTGTTGACATATTCATACTCTTAGCAATTTCATTTTGTATTTCACTTAGGGGTAGTCACTAAGCTTTGCACATATCTACAACTCACCCTAGTGAAACTATCATGAAAACAGGGCTGCCAAAACACGTCTAGGGTTGAAGAAACAAACATATGAGGAACAAAAAATGCATGCTTGGGAGACCTCTAACAGACAAGGGTCAAAACCCTTCATTGGACATGACTTAGGGCCACTGTTTTTTGCAGAAAAGCAAACTGAAGAGTCGGTCGATCATAGTGGAAATGAATTAGAATCACCACACGTAGAATTTGATTTCAACCCCATTCTAATAGATGAGTTTCTCCTTAGAAAAAAAGATAGATTTTTGGCATGGGTCATGGAATTAGGGGCCAAATTGCCCACCAAGAATGAACCAATATTACCTACAAATGACACTACTAAGGAAGAACGCCCCCTTATCAATATTGAAGATATTTTAACAGGCGGGCATGCTTCCACTTCTTACACAAAAAATGGCATAGAATACCCCTCATCAAAGTGCCATGAAGAAACAAGATAGAACATGAGACAGGGGAAGAACCTCCAGAATACGAAGAGGAAGAACCTTTAGAAGAATAAGACACAAACCAAGTCACAATCCAACAACAACTCAGTAACCTAAGCTGACAACTAGCTTTGCTTACTTTCCAGGTATAGAAAGACACAAACAAGAACTTCCAAAAGTCAAGGCCTAAGTTTAGGATCCACGAACTCCATCGATAAAACCAAGGAGAAGAAGACATGAGGTATCATTGTGTACACATCCCCGCTTCTCCCACTAGAGAACAATTGCTTGCACAAGAAGTGCAATCTATGAAAGCAACGATTGCAAGCATACAAGAAAGCAATATAGGGAGTATTAGGAAATACCAATACAAAGAACTATACCCCTATCCTTTTGACAAGACAATGACCCTTCAACCCTTTCTAAAGAAATTTGATATGCCAAAGTTTGACGAATAAAAAGGAAAGGGAGACCCAAGGGATCATGTTAAAGATTTCTATATGGCATGTCAAGAGGTGTCTTATAGTGATAATTACCTCATCAGACTTTTTCCTAAGAGTCTCAGAGGTCAAGCATTGGAATGGTTTACGCGCTTACCACAAGGATCAATTTTCACCTGGTCAGAATTGGTGGAAAGATTCATGTGTCATTTCTCATATGACATAGAGAGTGATGTCACCATGGCAAACTTGTGTGGCGCAAAACAATGTCCAAATGAGACCTTCGCCAGCTTCCTCCAATGATGGAGAGGGATAGCTAGTCACTTCCCTTGCGCTTTCCCTGAGAAGCAGCTGGTCAGTATTTTTGTCCCTAATCTCAACCCAGATATAGCTTTCCACCTCCAAATGCATTGTGTTCGCACCTTTGAGGAGGTTATCGAGAAAGGGATTCAAATAGAAAAGGCTCTCATTGCTAAAGGAACCCTCAAAGGCCAATCTAAAGAAAACCAAAGTGTCAAACCTGCTGAAAAGTTGAATATCTTTAACAAAAACAAAAATGTGGTGGGAGACAGAATCATTGATTCCAAACATGTTCAAACGGTCCAAACCAGTCAACCTTTTAAACTGACCAAAGGCCCAATTCAACCACCACCAAAGTGACGAACATTCACCTCCCTCAATGAACCGTTGTCCGTCATACTAAAATAGTTGGATGTGGCCCACATGACGACCTATCCTACAATGTAATCGTTTGATGACAACACTCCTAAACCTTCATGGTATAAGGAGCATGAATACTGCAAAATGGATCACGTTAAAGGTCATAAGACAAACAAATGCCTGTGGCTTCACCACTATATTTAGGACCTCATTGATAATGGGGAGATAGAGGTGGATAACCCTGTTAAAACACAAACACCTAATGAGAAAATGTGGATTTCTAAGGAACCATTCCCTAAGCATGATAAGTCAGAAAAGACAAAGCCAGATCGGGGAGACTCATTCCAAACCTATAAAGCCACAAATTACTTGTATACCAAAAGAGATAAAAATCATTATGATTCACTTATCGGATGTATTCACTCCCCTACTAACCGTGTCAATACCATCTGGATCAAGGGAAAGGACTGCGCTGCGGTAACAAGGCTTTCCCACCTCGTGATTCTAGAATCCTCTCTGTTGACCCCACAAATTGGTAAATATAACCTTTTAGAACAACTTGAGAGGACACCTACTAAGATCTCAATCTTAGATCTTCTCAAGATATCCAATGTGCATAAGGACATTTTGTATCAAACTCTTCAGGGGTCGGGAGTTCCTTTAGAAGTCGATCCTATGTACCTTCAAGCTGTGGTGGAAAATATTGCACCAAGTGAGCATCTCACTTTTAACCATAGGGAGGTCCCTACCGAGAATCCTAAATATAATCTTCTCTTATACATTGAGGTAGTTGTCATCCACAGGAAAATCAAACGGGTGCTTGTGGATAACGGATCTAAATTGAACATCTGCATGCTTAAATTAGTCAAACAATTGGGACATACAGAGGCATATCTTGAGTCCCATATCATCACTATCACCGCATACAACAACGCGGAAAGAGATTCAGTAGACACCATTACGCTGCCCATGGAGGTGGGCCCCACTTTCCATCAGATAAAGTTTCACATCCTAGACTTAGAACTTCCATATAATATGCTTCTAGGCTGACCATGGATCCATGCCATGCAGGCCGTGCCATCAACATTTCATCAATGCCTCAAACTGAAGCATGAGGGACATACGGTAACAATACCAGGAGACTCAGAGCCCTTTGCTCATTATAGAGCTCTTAATAGCTTTACACGAAATGGTAAATACTCATGTCCCTCTGTGGATATGGCCATTCCTTTTCAGTCTGAGGCTATGGAATGCCAGCTGGATTTAGATTCTCTTAGGTCTTGCGCTCATGGGGCATCCACTTCCACATCTCCATTTGATTCATGGGAGATGAAAATTCTAGAATATGGCTGTGGGGAGTATAATGTACAACAAGCACTCTTGGTTTCTGACCTCTCTTTGTCACCCAAGACTAGAGGTCGACCCAACTACCGCTTCAGGAGACCTAGAGAGGAACACACTATTGGGTCATTCCTACATGGAGGCTTGTTAGCTGAGGAAAAATTACTTGATCCACCTACTACTTGGGTCCCTGAGGACACTCAACCATCTTGTTATCAAACCCTGGAATATGAAAAATATAGCAGAATGAGGTACTCCATGGGCTACAAAGGCCTAGGATGTGGGAGGAATGAACAAGGACAAAGAGAACCAGTCCCTCTTTCACATTTCAAAACAAAAATATATGGCATTGGGATTCACCCTTATGGAGAACACCCCAACGATCAAGATGTGAATTATTCTGAGCATGAGGATAGCTCCGAGTACCTAGACAGCGATACGGATTCCCATTGTAGCCTATATGAGGATCTAGCCTCCATGAACCTTTTCATGAACAATGTTGTCCTGACCATAACCCTCACCGAACTGACCCTTGACCTTGTGTACCATTCCCTTGTTGAATGGGACCAACAATTTCATGTGCCACTAGATTTATTCGAGAACGACGAGGCTATTGCAGAGTTCAAGGGCATAAGGGATACAATTCCCATTGGAGATCACAAGAAGGGTTTCTTTATCTACTTAGACACCTGCGCCTACTTCAGCGAGGAGGCTGAACTTCGTGGTCAGCAAAATTTAAAGAAAAGCGAGGGTAAGAGTTCTAAAGAAAAGCCTCAGCAAAAATCGAAGTCCAAGTCACACAGTGAAAACCTCTTTGAGGCACTGGTTGACAAACAAATAAGAAAATCAAAGGACAAACAAAGTGACCATGCCAAGGATGAAAATCTCATAGATACATCCTTGGATGAAGATCTCAACCTACCTCCTGATCCTACGCGTATGGAGGATTTATCAAAATTGTTAGTCAAAGAAACCATTGATGTTAACATTGGTACTGAAGAAGATCCCAAGATAGTAAAATTGGGGGCATCACTCTCAGCTAGAGAACAAAATACGTTCACTATGTTGTTGCGAGAGTTCATTGATGTGTTTGCATGGTCTTACCAAGACATGGTCGGCCTAGATTTGACTTTGGTTGTGCATAAACTGGTCGTGCACGTAGATGCCAAGCCTATCAAATAGAAACTCCGAAAGATGCATCCAAGAGTGGCCTTGTTGGTCAAGGAACAGTTGTAAAAGTTGTTTGCAGCAGGATTCATATGACCAATTGACTATTCTTAATGGATATCGAACATTGTTCCTGTCCAAAAGAAACTTGCTGGTATCTGAATCTGTACGGATTTTAGAGACATCAATAAGGCTTGCCCTAAAGATGACTTTTCGTTACCCAAGATTGATATGATTGTTGACTCAATAGCAGGATATGAAATGCTATCACTCATGGATAGATTTTCGGGTTATAATCAGATTAAAATTGCTAAGGAGGAACAACACAAAACAAATTTCACAACTCCTTGGGGCACCTTCTACTATCAGGTGATGCCATTTGTCCCTATGAATGTGGGAGAAACTTATCAGTGGGCCATGACAGTAATATTTCATGATATGATTCATGACATCATGGAAGACTACGTAGACAACATCTTGGGAAAGTCCAAAACAAGAGAGGATCATCCTATCATTTTGTGGCGTATCTTTGAATGCCTACTTGAATACAAAGTCAGGCTGAATCCAAACAAGTGTGTCTTTGGTGTGCTATCTGGGAAACTATTAGGCTTCATCGTGTCAAGACAAGGTATTGAGGTAGACCCTACTAAAGTGTCTGCCATCACAGAAATGCCTCCACCTGAGAATATCAAGCAACTGCGTAGCTTACAAGGGAAAATTCAAGCCATTCACCGCTTTATCTCCCAGCTTGCAAATAAATGTCACTCATTCACTCATTTTCTTAAGAAGGACGTTGCTTTCATCTGGGGACCCGAGCAACAACAAGCCTTTGCTTTACTTAAATAGTACCTGGCTAATCCACCTGTCCTCATGCCTCCCACTCTGGGAGAACCACTTTTGCCCTATATTTCCACTACGCAATACGTTATTGGTGCACTGCTCACCCAATATGACCTTAGCCATAAAGAGAAAGCAGTGTACTATCTGAGTCGCACCCTCATCGCCTATGAACTTAATTATCCTCATATTGAAAAGGCTTGCTTGGCCATTGTTTTTACCTTTCAGAAACTTCACCATTACCTGCTAAATACTAAGACCAAGCTCATATCCAAGTTCGACCCACTCAAGTATTTGTTGTCCAAACCTACCCTCACAGGTAGAATGGCTAATTGGATCATTCTACTCAGTGAGTTTGATATAGAATTTGTCCATCAAAAATCAGTTAAAGGACAAGTACTTGTCGACCAGCTAGCGGAAGCACCTTTGCAAAGCATAGAACCTTTGAGTCTGGATCTACCAGATGCATCTTTGCTCTACGTTGAAGAATATATCATATGGTAGATACATTTTGATGGATCTTTTACGTTTCATGGTTCAGGTGCAGGAGTGGTCCTTATTACTCCTTCGGGTGATCCTATACTACAAGCTTTCCACCTAGCCTTCCCTTACACAAACAACATTATGGAATATGAAGCACTCATTGCAGGGATGAAGCTAGCCATCAAGTGGAATATTCAACATGTTAAGGTTGTAGGTGATTCGTAGCTAATCATCAAATAGGTTAATGATGAGTATAAAGTTAAGGATGAAAAGCTCATACCTTACAAGAAGTTGGTGGAAACTTTGAAGGAGTATTTTTTGTACATTACCTTTGAGCAGATCCCAAGAGCGCAGAATAGATCGGCAACTGCCATGGAAACGGTGGGATTTATGCTTTGTATTCTTCCAGGGAACAATGATATGCCATTTTTCATAGAAAATCTACACCAAACCACGTATGACGTGCTGGAATCTTTCTTGGCTTATGAGGTTGTTGGTCCTTATTTCCCATGGTATGAACCCATTTTCACCTATCTTAAGGAAAGTACTTTCCCTCCCAATATCTCCCATTCTGAAAAGTAAAGCCTGATTCACCAAATAGCCCATTACACCCTTTTAGGAGGTACATTTTATCATCATGGCTACGATGGGAATCTGTTATGTTGTCTAGATGTGATGGAGTCAATCCAGGTAATTAAAGAAGTACACGAAGGAGTATGCAGAGCACATACAAACGGAATGGTCTTGGCTAAGAAACTGTTAAGAGTAGGTTACTATTGGCCCACCATAGAAACTAATTGTTGTAATTATGTTAGAAAATGTGTGCTTTGCCAAAAGTATGGAAATTTCATCCATGCTCCATCACAACCATTACAAACAATCACTACCCCATGGCCATTCTCCAAGTGGGGACTTGATCTAATAGGGAAGCTTACTCCTACCTCATCTGATGGTCATACACATATCATCACAGCTACATAATACTTTTAAAAATGGGTGGAGGTTGTCCCTTTAACCTATATCACAGGAGCACATATTTCTAAATTCATCATGAATCACATTATTTTCCAATATGGTATCCCTGCAGCCATTGTCACAGATAATGGGAATTCATTTAAGAACAAAACTGTGAAAGGTCTTTGTCAACAGTTCCAAATAATATTTAAATGGTCCACACCATATTACCCTCAGGGTAATGGACAAGTTGAGGCAACAAACAAGACTTCGGTAAGGATAATGGAGAAGATGGTTAGCAAAACCGGTCGAAACTGGCACCTACAAATCCACCTAGCCCTCTGGGCCTACCAAACATCAATTCACACTCCTATGGGTGTGACGCCATATTCTATAGTGTTCGGAACAAAATCTATCATCCCTTTAGAGATCGAACTCCCATCCCTGTAAATTTCTCTTCGGGAATATTTGGATAAGGATGAAGATTATCGAGTGGTAAGATTGGCTGAGTTAGAGCTCCTGGATGAGAGGTGCATTTGCGCTCTTAATCATTTGAAGGTATATCAATACAGAATCTCCCGCAACTACAGCTCACTAGTTTGAGGTGGCTGATTGAGTTATGAAGGAGAACCAGTTCAACACCAGAGCAGAGAGAGAAAAGAAAGGGAAGTTCGAACCACACTAGTTAGGACCTTATGTCATAGTTACCAAGTACGCCACCGAGGCATACAAACTGGCTCACCCCAATGGTGATGAGCTCCAAGAGCCAATGAACGCCATGCATCTTAAGAAGTTCTATGCTTGAACATGGTATAAAAATAAAAAAAATACAAAAACATCAAAAAAAAAATCAGAAAAAGAAAAAGAGAAAACAAGTCGTCCACTAGTGAAAGCCACGTAATTGTGGCACTTTAGACAAGTCCTTGGGTGAAAACTGGTTCCCGGCGCCTTAGGAGGATTCGTTGTTCACAAGCATTCTGTATTAGAAGGGTAGTTTTCTTTGGCCTAGACCTATTTTTTCCTTTGAGTTTCCTTGTGCACACCACCTTGTCTAGCCTTGATCCAGCTTTTCCTTCTTCTATTTGTCTATAACGGACATGGTCTTTTGTTATTTCCCATCTTACGCTGGGGGCAACTCAATGACTTCACCTTCTTGTCCATAAGCGCATGGCTTCTACCCTTATATATTCTCCACCTAACGCTGGGGGCATCCATGCTTTCTTGGTTACCTACACATAGCTTTGGAAACCGTCAGAAAACATAAAAACAATAGAAAATTGTTTTGAGAAAACATAAAAATGATAGAAAATTGTTTCGAGAAAAAACAAAAATGATAGAAAATTGTTTCAAGAAAACACAAAAACAATAGAAAATTGTTTCGAGAAAACACAAAAACAATAGACAATTGTTTCACAAAAACCTAAACAATAGAAAATCGGTGCATGAAAACATATCTTACAAAAACATTTACTTGCATTGCCTTGTTTCCTTGCTTTGCTTGTTGCTTGTATAGTGTTTTGCGGGCTTACCTTTGAGTTGTTTGTTTATTGGGTGTACTTTTTCATAGTTTATCTTTTCTTGCTTAGAATAGATTCATTCTTGCTTGTGCATATTGTAGTGGGTTTTGACATGCTAGTGTGTTAATTATTTATTTCTTTCTTAATGCATTTGGTTGTGTTTTGTTACTTGTTAATAAGGCATGGTGATTCATGGTGTATTGCATTAATTCCTGGTGTTCTTTGTAGCATTTGGCTGTGTTTCTTGCATGTGCTCTGTTTTGTTATCATTCACATCACATTACCATCACATTTAACATCATCTATACATCATATATAAACAAAAATGCTAAGTTTTACATCATGCATGTATGCTAAGCTAATCATCACATATCATATCATCAATGGGGGCAAGAGGGGTTGCGCATCATAAAAAATCTATCCCCCCCCCCATACCAATATCATCATATCATCCCATCCATATACATCAAAATAACACTTGAAAACAACATTTGATATTGTCTACACATCTATCATCTACAATCTACAACACGCCTCAAACGATCACGTGCGATCACCATCTCTCCTAAGTGTCAGAGCCTCATGGTAAGTTTTCTAAACTGAGCGGTTAAAATGAACTGATTGTGATGTTTTTACCCCCCCTGGGGGGGTATATTAACCTTTTTTTCACCGATCAGATGGCCAGGACACCCGTTTAGCTCACCGTTTTCTCCTCTGCTCGCTGTGGAATAATTATTTTTAATTAAATAATTATTTTTCTCTTATTTTTCACCGTATTGGGGCATTTTTTGTCCAATACCCCTTTCTTCTCCCCCAGACAATTTTATTGCTCCATGGCAATTTTTATTCTTCTTTACACTCTCGTAAATAATTATTTTTCAAATAATTATTTTTTCTTAATTTTTCCACTAAACAAGGACATTATTTGTCGTTTGTTTCTCCTTTTTTCCACCTAGGGCACTTTTTGTTGCTCCTAGGCCATTCTTTTTCTTCTTCTCCTTTCTTCTATTGCTTATCACAGTTCAGAAAGCCAAAACAATACGAACATTTACTATATAAAAAAATCCCAAAAACAAGGCAAATTTTTTCAAAAAATTCCTAAAAAGTAAAACACCCTACAAAATGGTAACTTGCTTCTTACAGCTGAAACTTGTGTCTTGTGCATGGTATCTTCTCCATATCCTGTTGGTTTTTCTCACATCTTCCCCAATTAATATGACTTGCGGATCACCGGATTCACAACCATTCACAAAAGCTAGTTACTTGCTTCGTCTGTACTCTGGGGCACTTTTGGTTGCCTGGTGTTGTTTCATTGCGCACAAACACTTTTCATGGACCCCGTGTTCATTTTCATTTCCCCTTGCATGTATCCTTGCTTGGGGCATCATTTTTTAACCTTTTTCATCAACCATGAACCTATGGATCTCTCCAGCACTGATAACAAAACATTTGTACAACTGTATTGACCGTTGTTGGGTTGGATATGTGCGTTCGTACTTGTTTTCCCTGTTAGATGAACTTGTTTCCTTCTTGTATTGCATTGCATTTTTATATGTTGCGTGGAGTTGGTTTTTTCAGCAATGGACAATTGTTCATATTATGGCTTTTCATGTCATTCTACCTTTGTCGTATGCTTATATTTTTCATAAGGACCGATGACGTAGTTCCTATGGCAATATGATGACATCCAAATTATTTCAAACAAATACACGGCTAGAGGCTAAGCTCTTCTCCCACCTCATCCATATTTCTTCTACACCACTTCCCTTTCACCCCTAATTCTGCCTCTCATCGAGGCATCCTGCCTCGTACCCCTTCTTCTGCCTATATCTCACCTTTTTCGATTATCGATTGGCTTCTTCCATCACCCCATCGACACTCGAGGGGGCATCTCTCCCTCCTACTAATTTTTCTGTCTACTATCTTTGAAGTGGCATCACTTACGCCACCCCAAAGAGGGGCAAATGTAGACACCTATAATTACGCCCAAGCAATTTAAATACTTAAATTGCGCTAATTATCCCCTTTCTCGCAAATCAACGACATATCGTCAATAACACTCATTTTCCCTTATATCATCATTAATTAATTACACCAAGCTAATTAATTAAGTTGCCTATCCAGCAAATACCCTAATTAACGACCTTCTGTTAATAAATCACCCCTTCTACCTAGACTAATTAATTATTATTAATTAATTAGCTTTCCCTTCCATTTAACCAATAAATCAATATTTAATTGATTTAATCCCCTTATAATAGCCTAAATTCTACTAATATTCCTCTAATTATCTTCTATAAGCTTACATCTACCTATTAGTTAATCACCTTTGATTAATTAAAATATCCCCAACTCCCATGACTTTCTAAGCATAAATTAAACCCTTCTAAAGTAAGGTTACCTTTAATAAAGCAACCTTATCCATTCCTAATCATGTTTTACCTTTATCCCACATTCATGAGAATGTGTTGAATCCTTTATCCTTTGGGTTATATAAAGAGCCCTCCACCTACTTTTTTACTTACACCTAAACTCCTAAGAGAGCAAATGCAAAGCATATAGCAAAGAGACTAAGAACTTGCACCTTGTTTTCTTGAGAGTTCATCATCTTGAAGAGTTAAGCCTCTTTCTTAAAGTGCTTAGGTCATATGGGAGGTTTCAAAAGGGTCTTGTAGCCCAAATTTGATTATCCCCCATTCCTAGGTTCTTGGAACATTAAGGACAACTGTTTTTGATAGCCATGGAACCTACCTAGGTTCCTTCATTTATATGTTGTTAGAGAATATAGGATATTTAGGTGCTTAACATAGTTGATTTCATA
The DNA here is from genome assembly GCA_019776745.2 of Taxus chinensis. Classification (NCBI taxonomy): domain Eukaryota; kingdom Viridiplantae; phylum Streptophyta; class Pinopsida; order Cupressales; family Taxaceae; genus Taxus; species Taxus chinensis. The sequence goes on from CM034146.1 coordinate 676,884,631, forward strand.
GTTTTGTATTGATAAATGTTAGCATCTAACCCTTGATTAATTCTTATCATGATGGTGTTTATAATGTTGTTTAATTCTTGCTAATTAAGACTATTTAGGTGTTAGTCTTTGTTTACATTAGCATTAGTTTAAAAACAACACTTACACACAACAACTAGCTCAAAATTGATCCTTCACTATTGAGAAAGCCATAGAGATGATGACAGAGTATTGTACACAGAACCTCCAGTTCTCACAAGATAGAATATGTGCATGTCATTGCTTCAAAATGTTAATGCAACCATATCTGTAGATCTGACATGCTACCTACATTGTTCGTTGACCTGCTCTGATACCACCAATAAGTTATGAAAGAGATTAAACTAGTAATAACACTGACTAATAATATTATAATTCAATACATTTGATATTTCATACATATGAGAGCTATTACATATATATAGGAAAATGCATTCCTAAAAAAAAGGAGGTTGTTCAACAACACTCCCACAAATCTCTCCCTCAACTCCTATATACATAATATGGTTTATAACAATATTATGTTGATCTAATACATTTTTACTTACGTAAAAAACATATATATGTGTACCCACAAATATATTTCCAACTAATGTTCACAATAAATAATTCATTTCCTAACAAATATTTCCCCATGACTGAGTGTCTCTAGGATCTATTCTACACTCCTTGGCCCTATGACCAATTGCATTACATGTATAACAAAAACCATTAAAGTACCTTTCATACCTTGAGGCATTAGGTTGCCTAATGTTCTTGCTTTTATCCATGCCCTTGACTTGAGGCTCCTTTTTTCCTTTCTTAGTGCTTGATTCTCACACTTCCTTACATGAAACCAAATATTCTCTCTTCCTTGTTGTTATTGAATTCAGATTTGAAGCCTAAACTATTCTTATCAATAGCAACCTTTTGATTGCTCAAGATATCATCAAGAACTCTACTAATTTATTTAAACTTTTAATAGGTCTTATCCTTTCTTGTAGCATCTGTGAGTTCCTACTTGAGAGCCTTCACTTCCTTTTCTTTAGATTTAAGAATAAGAGTCATGTTACTCATCTACAATTATAACCTTCTTACCAATTCTTCAAGTTTTTCATAGATTTCCCAATGTTTTCCCTCAAGCTCTTGTATTTTTGTCTCATATTCCTTGACTTGAGCTATTAAATTTTTTTTGTTCTTATCAACATGTTCAAGTTCAGATTTCACACATGTCAATTCAATCCTTAAAACATCATCTTCTCCTTCTTATACATTGCAAGAATAAGATGAAATATCACCCCAAGGATTAGACCCACCACTAGAGGATCTCATGACTTATTTTTTCATGACGAGAACTTCATCACTAACATCATTGTGATGAGATTCTTCCTCTGACTTAGATCTTTCTTCTTCACTATCAGATTCCTCCTTCTTAGTGTAGAGTCTCTTCTTGTTATTTTTCATGGATTCATTCTTCTTGAACCCTTTCTTCTTCTAATAAAATTTCTGATTTTTCTTCTCATCATAACTATCATGATCATCATTTATTTTATTATCATGTTTATGAGGACATTTGGTAGAATAATGACCAAATTTACCACATGAAAGACATTTGAAAGGAAGTTTACCTTTGTAATTACTAGTCCCAAGTGTCAATATCCTAGCAACCATAGCAAATAGCTCCTCATCTTCAAGCTCCAAAGCAATATCTTCATATTTTCCCTTCTTTGCCTTAGTCATATTCTCCATCTTGAATGTTATATCCTTCTTGTAGGATTTGAATCTATTACCCTCATTTCATAGGCTATTAGGGTACCATGTAGCTCATCCATATTCAACTTAGTAACATCCTTTGCTTCATATATAGCTGATACTTTTGATTCAAATTTTGGAGCTAAGGATCTTAACACTTTTTAAACAAAAACTTATTGTTTTAGATCTTCTCCTAACCCTTTCACGCTAGTTACAATCTTGTCAACTCTATGGAGATAGACTGCAATGGATTCATCATCATTCATCTTAAGAGATTCAAATTGTTTTCTAAAATTTTGGAGCTTATAAATCTTTACCTTTGAGTCTCTTTCATAGAGTACTTGGAATTTGTCCCATGCTTCTTATGCATATTTGCAATGCATCACTTTTCCCATTTCAGATTCTCTAAGACCACTTATGATTGCATTGAAGGATTTTGAGTTGTTGGTATATTTTTTCTTTTGGTCCTCAGTGAGCGGAGAGGTGGTAGGATGAGTATAACCACTCACAAAAATATTTTAGAGATTAAACCCTTGAGCCATGATATAGGAATTCATTCTCATTATCCAGAAACTATACTTCACACCATCAAACATTGGTGCCTTTCCAATCATAGTGTTACTCGCCATATTGTGCTTCAAGGATATCCTTTCAAGTTGTCAAACTTCTACAAAAAGAACCAAATCTGATACCAATTGTTAGAAGTACAATAGAATGAGATGCAGGGTAAATAATTCCTTATAAAAAAATTCAAATTATGTTTCACATATGAATAATCATAAACTCATAACCATTCAATCAAACTATCCACTTAATCAACATTTAATGTGTGCACACCATAAATCATAAAACAAGAAAGCAACCATGAAACAAAGAATCAACACAAGAACACAAGATTTATGTGGAAAACCCTCAAGGGGAAGAAAACCCACTGAAATAAAATCTTATACTAATTTTTTTTTCTTAATTTAGTGAGACACCAACCCCACAAGGAGCACCAATCCTACAAGGAGCACCAATCCTATAAGGAGAACTAACCCCTAATTTTGTGAAGCACAAACTCCAAAAGGAGGCTACAAGCCCATAAGATGATAAAGAACCCACTAAACCACATTATGATGATCTCATCTCTTTTTTTTTTTTGCCACAACTGATGAAGACCTCTTATTCAGCTCACACTTCTTTAATTAAACCCTTGGTGATCACACTTCACAAAACAAGTTCTTCAATCACTCTTAAATTCATCAAACTCTTGCTCTCATGTCCTCTAATTTTTATCCACCTAAAAAACACTTGAATCAGCCTAAATTCATTCTCAAACATCTACAAACAAATTTCACCTAGGTCTCTCCACTTGCACACACTTCACTAGGTCCAAAAAGCACCCAAAAACATGCCTTTATATGATTCTCTTCATTTCAAACTTAGGAAAAACCTTTTTACCTATTTTGGTTCTACCAATACATCAAGGAAAAATTTAAATTTTAAATATAAGAGTAATAAGTGACCGAATTAGATCGGCCTAACTAAAACCCTCATTACAAGTGCCAAAAATGGCTCAAAACCCCATGGGCACAAAGATAAAAATGCTCTTACATCAAATGTATACATATTCATGACCCAAAACTACTTACATATGATCAAAATATCATTTTAAAATCATATATGGCCATAAATTTGATCAACCAATCAAATTATTTCATTTAATGGGCCCAGTTCAATTTGTAATTCTCAAAACAGTTGTTTCCTAAACCCTTTAAAACCCTGGAAATTTCATTTGATAAAAAAATCAATTAATCATGATAAAACCATGCCATGTAGAAAATTTATAGAAATAAAATATCTTGTATAAAACTTATAAGAAATTTATAGGCCTTGAATCAACTACCTTCTCAAACCACAACCACTTTTGTCTTCACCAAATCAACCTACCAAAAAATTTGTTTCCAATGGTCAGCCATAACAACATTTCTACATACATTAAATACCTACAAATGGATTCATTATATGATAAATTAATTCCTTTTCACATTACAAGTAATATCAAGTATCACTAAATCCATCTCATGCTTCAAACCACATGAAACTTATACCATAACACATCCTTTCCTGAATTGCCAAAAATGTTTATGTCTAAAGAATGGCCTAGAAATCCTGTCAAATGACCTCATAATGAGGAAAAAATAATATCAATGGAAATATGTATAAATTATATTTATAAGGAAACTTTAATTATCTTCAAACTCTACCTTTATCTCAAGTTATGCTCAATTTACTGAACCCTGCTATTTGAGATCGCAAAACTACCCTTTCACCAGTCAACCTGTATGGACCTGAAAACACCATATACCTATATTAAAATGTCCTAAAAACTCCATGAACATTATGATAAACTCCCATAAATCATGAAACATCAATTTTTCATGTTACTCCTATGGACCACCTTGTCCCAAAACCTTCTTCTTTAGAAACTACCATTTTAGGTGGGGCCCACTAATCATCATGACCTCAACCATACACTTCTAGAAATATAATAGAGTTCTCTACAAAATATAATCATCACTATTGATGAAATAATAAAAATGGGTCATTATACTTCACTTTATGAAAACTGATCCTAGCTAGGGTTTAACTAGGGTTTTAGACCACTTTACCTTCTTAACATTTGTTCATAAAATCCTGATGGTAAAACAACCTTTTTATTCTTTTAAAACATTATAAAATCACCATGTAATATTACCTAAAATCCAAAAGGTCCCATGAAAATAAAACTATTCACAACAAGGATCAGAAGTGTTACTTCGAGTTCGAAATTCGCTTGATTTTCACCCAGTTTCACATAAACTATCATAACTTGCAAAATTATCACCATGGGAACCTGAAATTTTTCTCAAAGAACTATGACATATCCCTATATCATCTCTAATCATCATAATTTCAATTCCATACCTTAATATCTACAGTCATTAAGACTTACCTTTGCTTACATGCATGATCTTCACTGTAGAATCTAGGGTCAATTGAAATAATGTAATAAATCATCAAGAAACCTCTAAAAATGAACCAAACATACATGATATTCCATGATATACCTGAATTAATTCTTCTATGAGCTCATATAGCTCCAAACGACATATTTTCTCCCAATGAGCATTTGTAACATAGTGAACCACCTTTACCTGCACTATGCCACTGTTGTTAGTGCCAAAGAACCCTCAAAACATGCTATAAATCATTTCAACATGTTTCCCAAGCATCCAAGAATCTCGTATTGTCAAGTTGCATCTCATAAGCACCTGTATGGTCTTGCTAAAGTAAGCACACCTCACTGAATCTCACTATATCAGCTCAAACACATATGGACCATTATGTTAGTACTATATACATCATCATAAGATCATAATACAACATGAAATTTGTAATTAATGTGGTTTTTCATCAATGACAACACCCATTAGGACCACATGCCAACACCACCTTCACTAATACAAGTTACCATCCCAAGTGAAAATATTCAATCATACACGTTCATGTCATCTTTAGTTGTTCATTCATTCTAGAAAATTCCCATATATTTCATGATGAAGCTATGTGGTCCCAATTTTCTAAGTTATTCCATGAGTTCAGGACTATATTTTATTGGTCTGTTAATAATCCTACCTCATATACATTTCACACACTATGATAACATAGCTTAATCGACTTGTTTTTTTCCTACATTTAGCCTTATTATGAGCAATAATTTCACCATCAATCTCTTGGAGAATTTGTCTATTGATTAACATATCATAGATAGGTACATACCTCTTGATTTATTCTCTTAGGAAGAGGCCATATTGTGCCTCTTAGGTTCTAAATACAAAGTGTCTTACAAATCTACCATACAAGATAGACAGCTTCATAATGAGGCTTACTTTGGGGATACCAAAGATATGCCCCTAGATGAGACTAACAAGATCCAAACCATTTAAAACCTTGAAAATGTATCACATATGCTCATTAAGGAAGATATTGAGGTAAATATCAGCACACTCAAAGAATTTTACATATAGTTACTTAAAAAATCCTATCCAATGAAAACCAAATTGAATATACAATGCTTTTACAATAATTCATAAATATTTTGCATGGACTTGTGCTAGCATACCAATAATGTATTCAAATATGATTGTACATGATCTAGTGCTCAGACCCATTACAAAACCCATCAAGAAAAATCTAGGCAAAATGTACTTTAACATCACACTACTTGTCAAATATGAATTAAAAAATCTTCTTGATATTGTAATAACTTTCGGGATTTCAAAAAGGATTCTCCCAAAGATAATTTCCCTTTACCCAATATTGACAATATCATTGACAAAATGGATAGTCATGATATGTTTTTATTCACGGATGGTATTTTCGGGTACAATCAATTCAAAATAACAATATATGATCAATAGAAAATTACATTTAATATACCTTGGGGACATTTTGCTACAAGGTCATGCCCTTTGGTTTAAAAAATTTCAGTGCTACCTATCAATACTTCATGACATATGTGTTCCACAATTACATCCATGACATCATATAAGACTATGTTAATGATCTTCTTGTAAAATCCAAACCGTTCGCTAACCACATAAGTGTACTCCATAAAATATTTTTGTGGGATACAAAATTTGACTGAATCTTAAGAAATGTGTCTTTGGGGTTACACTAGGAAATTTTGTTGGCTTCATAGTCTCATGTCATATTATAGAGGTAGATTTGGAAAAATTTAATGCCATTATATACTTTCCTCCACCTAAGAACATTAAATAGTTACATAGCATCCAAGGTAGAATATAATCCATTCGACACTTCATCATACAATTTTTTTTTTATCATTTTCAACCATTTAATTAACTCCTCAAGAAAGGTGTCACATTCAAATGGGAGGAGGAGTTTTTCATCGCATTTGAAAAAATTAAACAACATCTCCTCATACCCCTCATGTTTTCACCACCGTAATTGATTTTTCCTTTCAAATTATACATATCCGCTACTAAAGTCACTTTGTTACTCAATGAAACATAGCCAATCCTAAATTTTCCATATATTATATCAGTTATACACTTGTTACCTACAAGCTCAACTATGTACATATTAATTAGATTTGTTTTTCCATCGTGTTCTCTACACAAAATCTACAACACTACATGCATAATTATACAACTTACATTATGGAAAAATCCAAACCACTTATTTACATGATGAGAAATACATATCATAATATTCATATATACAAATGGATTATGTTTCTCACTTATTTTTTATCTAAAATTTGTCTCCCAAAAATCCATAAAAGGAAAAGTAATCATCAATCAGCGTACCAAAGTACCACTTTTAGATTCACAACCACTCAATCTCAACCTTTTAGATGATTCTATATTTATTGTATCTAAAACTGAAGATTGTATCAACATCAATAATAATTTCAACATGACCTTACATTTTTATGGCTCAAAGACAAACCAAGGGAATGGTGTGGTATTTCTCTTTGTCACACCCTAGGGTACTTCTATTCCACTCTCATTCAAAATTGATGTCCCATGCATTAACAACATGGTCACCTATGAATCACTCATCGTAGGCATCCACTAAGCTATTTCTCTCAAAATTAAGTGCTTGGAAATATTTGGTGACTCGTTATTTGTTGTCAATAACATTATAGGTTTGTACTAATGTCATAATGACACATTTCAGCAATATAAGACCCTTGTGGATTCGTGTCTTACCTAATTCACACATTTCAAAATTGATTCTACCCCATAATATTTTAATAGATTCATAGATATTATGGCTTCCTTAGGATCTTATATACTTCAAGAAAAATATATTTATATGATCAACATACCCATTCTCATCCTATCACAACCAACTTTTTATCGTAGCAACAAGCTCAAAAACTTTCATATCGAGACCACCTCCTCCTATTTGGTATGAATATTTTGTCATCTACTTGAAATTTAATACAATACCACATGGTCTCACTAAAGCAAGAGGACATACTTTCTATCAAAAATCTACTTGATTTGTCTTGTAGGGTACATCCTTTATAAATATGGATATTATTATATACTTCTACATAAAATACTACCCCAACAAATGGTCATTGTGATCATGAAAGCATGCGATGGTACCCATGGGGGTAATTTTAGTGGCATGTATATGGAATTATGTATTTTTTGCATTGAATATGTTTGTCCTACCCTAGAACTATGATATTTTACATATGTCAAGTGCTATGAGAAATGTCAATGGTTTACTAATCTCTTTCATATTCCTATGTAATAATTACAACCTCTCTAATCTATTTTGACATTATCTCAATGGGAACTTGATCTTATTGGAAATGTTTCTCCCCTATATTATGGTAGTCATTCATTTATCATCACTAATAAAAAAATATGTTAAAAAATGGGTTGAGGTTGTAACTCTTACATTCTCTACAGGTACGCATATAGTTATGTTTATCATACCAAACATTATTTGTCGGTTTGGTATCCCAACCAAGATAATTTCTGATAATGGTAGCTCATTCAAAAATAAAGATGTTAAATATAAGATTCAACATAGTTTTTCCACACCATAATATCAAAAATCCAATTTAACAGTAAATTCCTCCAATAAAACTATTAATAAGATCCTCTGGAAAATTAGTGTTTCCCACATATATTGGCACGCAAAATTTCCCTATGCCCTTTGGGCATATTGTACTATAATCTATACACCTACTAGGGTCACACCTTTCTCACTAATTTACGGGGATAATGTTTTCAAACCCCTCGAGGTGATATCCCTTCACTAAGAGTCACACTCTAAAGAGTTCATCACTAACAATGACTATCAAGGTGAATTCCTTGCAAAAATTTATCTTCTTGATGAGATGCACATTAACACTCTAGATCACCTCCAAGTATATCTTGATCATATCACATGAGATTATAATAAAAAAATGTTCACATTCATGAATTTGATTCAAATGATCTTTTACTCATAAAAAACCAACAAAATTGTTCCCAATTACCTAACAAACATGATGAACTCACTCCTAACTAGTTTGGACCCTTTGTCATTATTCAAAAATAAGGGTCAATGGCTTATATTCTAACTAAGATTGATCGCAATGAATAACTATAGCCTATCAAATCTATGCATTTATGATAATTTTATGATTAAAAACTCCAAAAAACAATACAAAATTTCTCAAAAATACAAAAAATCTTCAAAAGACAAAAAAAAGTACAAAATATTCAAAACAAAAAATTGAGTCTATGGCTTTCCATGTGCATTATTAGTTCCATTCACATCTAATGTACATATTCATTCCTCCATAGTAAAATTTATCCACATCCACTTACATAGATGTTTCAATGCTTGTAGGCATCTTACACTCGGTTTGGTAACATGCATGTTGGTATAGACATGGATAACTTTGGCCTTTTTGAACATATTCTTCATTACTTGGCATGTTGACTTTAATCCTCAACAATATCATAAGGGTTAATTAGTTCATTTTGTTGTCAGATATATACAGGATATTAAATATTAAGGATAAATCATAACAATAATTAGGACATAAGCATGAGAATATGCAATATTGGAACAAGTCACTATCTTTATATAAACTTCAAAATAGATTACAATTCATAGTTTAGTTCTTCTTCTCACACACTCTTTCTAATCTATCATCTAGTCCTTATTCATCAATCCTTTTCCTTAGCTATCTCTCTATCTTTCCTTACACATATTTATTCTTCTCTTTCTTTTCATATGTTATATATACTTTTATTACAATAAATTGTAATAAGTATGTATCTCATGTAGTTATCCAATAGTCACTTTTTTTTATAGTGAATTTGTGTCTTTGATTCTGGTCTCTATCTTCATTGTGCGGATTTTCCTTCATTCTAAAATTTTTCCAATCTTAGGTGGTTGTTTTAGTGTTTGGTGGATTCTCAATGTTCTATAACTTCTATGATATTTTGGTATACCACTAGTGATATGTGGCTTTCTTCAATGTTTGGTGGACCTTTTTAGTGTCTTGTAGAATTTTGACCCTTTTCACAGTGTGAATATCCTTATAGATTCTCCTCTATCTAATCCTTAATGTACAATATAATGAAGAGCCTTGTAAACATCATCCCTATAATTCAAACATTGTCCCTATAATGCCTTCTTAGACTTTGTGGAAAAAGATGCATTAAGAAGACATCACTATAGGCCACCTCTTGGAAAGCCATATAAAACTCCCTGATATGCTCTCTAGAGTCACTCTTTCCCCCTATATTTGTCAAAATTGGGCATCTCAAAATATTTTGGAAAAGGAACACGCAAAATGTCCTTATCGAATGGATAAGGACACAATTCTTCAAAGCTAAATTTTTTTTCTTGATGTTTTATACTAGAGATGGTATCCTTCGTCATTTTCCATTCTTGGGAAAATGATGAGTTGTCCTGTAAGAAAGATAAGGAGCCATTACTTGTAGAGTTGTTGTTATCTTTGACATGTGTGGTATGACTCTTAAATGAAGCATCACTAGATTTCTTTGGTGCCTCCTTCTCATGGGATTCATTGGTGATTTTGGAATTCAAAATAGCAAGTTATTTAGCCATGTCATTAATTTGATTCATGAGGGATTGAGTAGGATCAGTGGCCGAATCTGAAAGGAATGATAACCAGATTGTACCAAGCCAAGAACACAGATGGTAATCAAACACCACAATCAATAAGATGAAAGTAATTCACCAAAATAGCTTTACATAAAACCTTTGCAAACAAATGAGTAGCAATATCATATATTATAATGGAACTCAATGCAATACATTGAGAATGGGCCTTGCTTAAATAGGAAAGGAATAACAATCTAAGAACCAGTCAAGGTCGTAGATCAAGCCATAAATCAAGGAAATAACTAGTCATCAAATAACTAGTCAAGACCATAGATTTAGGAGAGAACTCGACATTAAGGATCTATTCAATACCATAGATCAAGGAAAGAACTATACCTAACAACTATATAATATCTCATAATATCTAAATAAGAAAAAAGAAATATCCATACACATAAGTGGGTGAGGATAAATATAATAAAGGTAAATAAAGTACCTAGTGTGAACATGAGCTAAGGTAAATACCTACTCTAACATAATCAGTTGATTTTCCTTTGTTCCTTTTGTCAGATTTTTCTTTGTTTGATTCATTACCTTTGATATTGTTCGAGGTGAACTTGTTTCGATCATCATTATTCCTGTGACTAGGTCCTTCCTCATCGTCATTGTTTGTCGAAATGAAAGGTTCACCCTCTCAGAGAAGTTTGTAAAACATTTTAGAGAAGTTTGTAAAACATTTCTCGTTTGACATAGAGTCTTAAATTACAATGATGGACTTGTGTAATGCCAAACAACGAACAAATGAAAGCTTCACACAATTCCTACAAAGATGGCGTGGGATTACTAGCCGTTTCCTATACTCCATGCCTAAGAAGTAGCTCGGTGAGCATATTTTTACCCAATCTCAAAAGTGATCTATCCTTTCACATGTAAATGCATTTCCTTAATACTTTCAAAGTAGTTATTAAGAAAGGATTACAGATTAAGAAAGCCCTTATTTCAAAAGGTTTGATTAAAACTCATTCAAAAGACAATGGCCAACATAGTAACCATTCTAATAGCTCTCACCAATACAAATCTAAACATGTTAACCACAATTGTAATATGGTCTATGATGGTATTACAGATAACCGGAATGTCCACAACATCCAAAACACTCAGACTAGACCAAACAAAGGTAAACAACCGTTTGTTGTTTCTAGCAAAGAGGTTTCATCCTCTCTTGATTCTAAACAAAGTCATTTCACTCCTTTGGGAGAACCTCTATCAAATGTCCTTCAACCACTCATTAATGCAAAAATGGTTACTTATCCCATCACCAGACCTTGGTTTGAGGAAGAAACCAAGCCTACTTGGTATAAGGTTGATACTTATTGTGATTTTCATTGAATGGACAGTCACCTGACTAATCGATGCTTTTTCTTATGCCACTTTTTCCAATATATCATTGATAGTGGAGATATCATTGTTGAAGAATCATCACCAAATAAGACACCCAATAAAAATATTAAGGTGTTCTCAAACCCATTTCCTAAACATGGCAGTGGCAATAAAAATTCTGATAAAGGTACTTCTGCCAATAAATCTGATTTTAGTTTAATTTTCTCATTTATTGAGGAAGTTTACACCTTTGAGTAATGTCGTGACCACATGCCAACAAAAGATATGGGTTCCTATGGTAAACCAACCTTCTACATCTTCTGTAGAACCTCAAACATCCAAAACAACAACTCCTTCAAATGAAAAGTCAAATTCTAATGCCAAATCTTCCACTTCAGGTCAGTATGACTTCATTAACAAATTATCAACCACGCCAGTGCATATCTCTCTCATGGAACTACTATATTCACCTAGTCTTATAAATATATGCCCGGTCTTGAACCTTCTCTCATGGTTCATCACCTTGTGGTGAGCAAAAACTGCGTAAAATGCATCCCCTTATTGGATGTAGGCTTCATACGGTTCATTGATTACTCAAAGTGGATATCTAATATGGTACCAGTTGCTAGGAAGACCCCCATAATCTCTATTTGTACATATTTTTGTGACATTAACAAGGCATGTCCTAAGGATGATTTTTGATTCTACTGTGGGCCATGAGATGTTATCCCTTATGGATGGATTTTCTGGGTATAAGAAAATTCAAATTGATGAAGAAGACTAGCATAAAACAACTTTTACAACCCCATGGGGGACATTTTGTTACAAGGTCATGTATTTTGGCCTTTAAAATGTTGGTGCAACTTATCAATGTGCCATGACTGTTATTTTCTATGACCTTATTCACAACATAATGGAAGATTATGTCGATGATATTCTTGCTAAATCAAAGACTAGGGTAGATCATCTAGTAGTTCTTAGGTTTATATTTGAGTGGTTAAGGGAGTACAAGGTTTTCCTTAATCCAAAAAAATGTATCTTTGGTGTCATTTCAGGGAAACTTCTGGGATTCATTATCTCACAAAGAGGAATTGAAGTGGACCCTACCAAGGTCAAAGCTATAATAGATATTCCACCTCCGTAGAACCTTCGACAATTAAGGGGCCTACAAGGAAAAATAAAGTCTATTCGTCGCTTCATCTCCCAATTGGCAGATAAGTGCCATCATTTCAACTAATTGCTTAAAAAGGATGTCCAGTTCAAATGGGTACAAGACTTTCAAGACGCCTTTGCAAAATTAAAGAATACCTACAATCTCTTCTAGTACTCATGTCACCTATACAAGATAAGCCTATGTTTTTGTATACATCTGCAATAGAACATGCCATTGGGGAATTATTGGTGCAACACAATGATAAAGGTTAGGAAAAAACTATGTATTACTTGAGTAGAACTCTCCTTGAAAATGAGACCAATAACTCCTAGGTTGAAAAGGATTGTTTAACATTTGCTTATAATTTTGGAAAGTTGCGACATTATCTCATAAATCATACCACCAAGATAATTTCATGGGTTGATCCTATTAAGTACCTACTTTCAAGACCAGTCATAACATGACGCATGTCTAGCTGGATTGCATTACTTAGTGAATTTGACATTGAAATTGTCAATCAAAAGGCTATCAACGGTCAAGCACTGGCATATCAATTGGCCACAACACCATTACCAGGTTCAAAACCACTAAATTTTGAATTTCCAGATGAAGACTTGTTGTACATAGAAACAACAACCGTATAGACATTATTCTTTGATGGATCTTGCAATATCCATAGTTCTTGAGAAAGAATTGTCTTACGTACACCGGATGGATACCTCATACATAAATCTTATCGTATCAACTTCCCTTGCACAAATAACATAGCAAAGTATGAAGCAGTGATAACAAACTTAGTCTTTGCTATCTCATGGCACCTGCAATAATTGACAGTTCTTGGTGATTCTCTTCTAGTCATTAATCAAGTTAACTAAGAATATCAGGTAAAAGATGAAAAGATCTTACCTTATAAAATAATGGTTGATAACCTTAGAGGGTATTTCCATATTATCAATTTTGAACAAATTCCTCATGTAAAAAACAAAGAAACAAATGCCATGATAACTATCGCTTCCCTTCTTTCATTCGACACTAATTAAACTCACAACGAGTTCCTTTTTGAACATATTTTGGTGTTCGCATACGAATTTCCAAATTCCACCATGTTTTGTGATATTATTGGTCCTGATCACCCCTGGTACCACAATATATAAACCTTCATTCAAACTAAAGCCTATCCTCCTAATTTTAATTCAGCTAATAAAAGAGCCTTAGCACAACGTGCTTCACGCTACACCCTTCTTATTGACACCTTGTATCGAAGAGTCTATGATGGGACTCTCTTAAGATTTCTCAATCAGGATGAAGCTAATCAGATGCTAGCTGAAGTACATGTAGGTACTTGTGGTGCCCATACCAGTGGAATAGTCCTTGTAAAGAAGATTTTACACATTGGATACTACTTTCCCATAATGGAGGAAGATGCATGAAACTTTGTGAAGAAATCTAAGGCTTGCCAAAAATGCGGTAATCTCATTCATGCACCATCCCAAGCCTTGCAGCCTATTACTTCACCTTGGCCTTTTTCAAAATGGGGACTTGATTTAATTGGAAAAATAAAGCCCACATCTTCTGATGGCCACACTTTTATTATAACTACAACTGAGTATTTCACCAAGTGGGTTGAGGCTATGCCTCTTACTAACGTTACTGGGTGCAATATTTCTAAATTCATCTTCAACCATATTATCTATTGTTTTGGCATCCCCGTTGATATTGTCATTGACAATGGTGGTTCTTTCAAAAATAAGGATCTTAAGTCCCTAGCTAAGAAATATAATATCTACCTAAAATGGGCTACACCCTATTATCCACAATGCAATGGCCAATCCGAAGCATCAAACAAGACTATCAAGTCTATTCTAGAAAATATTGTCAATAAACATGGTCGTAATTGGCATACATAGTTATATCCTACCCTTTGGGCCTACTGCACTTCCTTCCGTACACCTACAAGAGCTACTCCTTTTTCCCTAGTACATGGCTCTGAATCCATATTACCTATCGAAGTTGAGCTTCCTTTACTTCACATATCCCTCCAACATCTCATTCATGAAGAGGATTACCATGTTGCACACCTTATAGAGATGGAATTACTGGACGAGAGATGACTTCGTGCCTTAGACCATATGCAGGTATATCATAATAGACTGTTCCATAATTATAATTGTAAGATCAAACCTTGATAGTTTTAAATTGGTGATTTTGTCCTAAAGGAAAATCAAAAGAATACAACAAAACCACGAGAAAAATAGGGAAAATTTGAGCCTAATTGGTTGGGTCCTTATGTTATAACTAATAAATTTGGATATGGTGCATACAAATTGTCTACCAAGGAGGGAAAAATATTTACAGGATCCTATGAATTCCATTCATCTGAAGAATTTCTACTCCTGAGCCTCTAAAGAGTAACCCTTGTACTAGGGGAATGTTAGTGTATCCACCTGTTTTGTCATTTCACTTTGTTTCTCACTTGTAAACTTTTACCTTGTTGTGTGTCGCATGTTCTCCTTGGCAGGTTGATGTGCCCATTTTCTACCACCATTTTTCACATTCCATTTAGAATGTCGGTTTTGACTTGGGAATTTCTTTTCCCTCTTCTTTGGCATGTAGTTTAAAATTACAAAAAAACCAAAAAAAATTCAAAAAATGTCTCGAAAAAACTATAAAAACAATATAAAATTGTTTAGACAATACAAAAAACATACATATAATCACCATTTCGTTCACCATTTTCTTCACCTGATTGTTCCCAATCATCTTTTCCAATCAATCAAGCCACTCTTTGCAATGTAACTTTACATATGGATATCACTTAGCTTTGGCTTTCTCTTGGGGGCAACTTGATATTTGTATACATTCACTTCTTTATTCATTTTTTTTACATTGGTGTGTTTTTGTTCACTAGCTTGTTTGCTTGTTTAACATTTATACATATGGAATTTTGTATTGTCTATTCTTAGCTTAGTTTATTATGCATGATAGTTTGAATAACTATTACTCTGTGTATTTGGAATGCGCTTATGGACCAATTGCAAGAAATTTATTCACATCCTAGTTCACATATAAGTTTGGTGTGGTTCTTTCTTGTTCATATGGGGTTTATTTCTACTACTTATTTTATATCTTTTTTTCATTTGTAGGTGTTGTGTTTTCCTCGTGGTTTATTTAATCCATGGAATGTCTTCATTTTTTGTTTGTATTTGTATTTCAAAACTTATGAAAATCCAAAAAAAAAAAAAAAATTTATTACAAAAATTTTGAACAAACATTCACTTATCACAAGAATCCTAAAATTAAAAAACCATTTAAAGTGAATTATTCAACATTTCAATACAATATTGTTAAACTTCATACTTTTATCTATTACTCTAGTGCTCGTGCCAAGCTTACAACTATCACTTTCTTCCCTTTGCATGATATGCTAACTCTGCTTGGGGCAAGTCACACAGATTGTTTTTCCTTCGTGATATAACTCCACCTGGGGAAATTTCAACTTTGATCATTTTCACAACATATTCAACAAGAGTTTCATAAGGATTCACTTTAACTTCACTCCTCCAGTCTGATCCTATTTCCATTTGGGATCATTCTTATCTACTTAATCATCATTGTGGCAGGCATTAGGGGCATAACTGACTGTCTTCTTTTTTTGACTTTGTGTTGCATTGTTGATGTCTACTCTTTTTGGACCACTTACAAGTAGTGTGATCACATCTTGGTTCCTTTATAACCCTGATTCGGACACCTAATTTGTATATTGGGTTTGTTTTCCTTTTATATTTTCTTTCCTATGTGTGTTTGTTTACACACATCTGGGTTAAGCATCTTGATTCTTTCATAATCATGGTGATAACTCTATTGTGTAACAACAAAAATTACGTTGATCTAAAAATACTACTCTCCAAATAATGCTCATGCTATTAACACATTCCTTTCCCATCCTTGTTTTAATCCCTTACTTTCTTCCTATCAAGCGGTTTTCCACCGCCTTGCTGCATCATCCATCCCCTTAAGGGGGCATTCCTCTACCATTCTGCTTGCTGGGGCATCCCAACGCTTCACAATTTTATGCTCACCAATCCACACAGGTCTACTATCTTTAAATCACTATTATTTTGCAATAGCACTTTAAAGAGGGGAAAAATGTAGACACCCCCTAAATTTACATTCATGTTTCCACTTGTTCCCAGTATTATGCTAATACACCCTGTTATTCACCCATTTGTAATTAATTAATTAAATTGATTAATTAATACACATTGTACCCCTTTGGATTAATTAAATTAATCCCATGTACCCTTTGTACCCCTTTGGCTAAATTAATTATTATTTATTAATTAAATAATTAATTAATTAAGTGTGTGCACATCCTAGTCATCTGCCACTTAATCAAACTCCACTTAGACTCCACTTAGACTACCCTAGTTAACTACACTTCTTGAATCCTAGAAAGGCTGGGGCAATTAAAATACATTGACAACCACCTTTCCGGATGCAAATTTTTGTAATTAATTTCATTATTTCCCTTGACACTATTGCAACTACCCATAATGCTATTTTTAGCATGTTCATTTATCTTGGTAACCAATTCAAACTACCTTCTGCTTCTATAAATTACAGGCTTACCTTCCTTTCAAATCCTCTTGAATCTGAAGCACAAAAATTCTATTGAAATGCATCTATATAATTTTCCTTCAAAGCTTGGAGAGAGCTCAAGAGAACCCACAAAAAACTTCTGACATTCTTTCTGCAAGGTTTCACAGGAGACCCTGATCTGAGGTTTGCATGTTTTTTTGTTTGTTTCTTTCATTTACAGTAATTTTCTCTATTTATAGCTAGAGATTATATAATATTTGTTAATAATGTATTTCTATGGAGCAATGGTAGGAGTGATCATTCAAATCAACCAAAATATGTTGCATGTGATAGTTGTAACAAGAAGGGTCATATTGTAAAATTTTGTCATTATGAGTCTCCTAATCAAACTAGTAAGAATGATAAGAAGCATGAAGTTGTGTGATATGGTTGCAATTAGTTTGGGCATATAACTAAATATTGTTATCAAAAGGGTTCTAAGCAAAGGAATGATGCTTCTAGAGATAAGAGTGCTAATTTTTTCTTTAAGTGTAACAAATTAGGTCACATTGTAAGATATTGTAGAGTTGAAATGAACAACTGCAAGAGGAAGGATGATGTTAAGACTATACCAGTTGAGAAGGTGAAAGGAGAACTCAAAAGGACTAAATATGATTCCAAAGTTGTTGATACTAAACATGGTGATCCTATTGCTCATGAAGGCTTGTTTGATCTCATTGAACCTTAAGAATTTTTGTTGTCTACTCATGAAGTCTCCAAGAAGAGTGAGAGATAAGAGAAGGTGGAGAAGTTGAAAAGGTTGATGGAAGACCTTGGTGTCAAACCCTATGAGTACATGGATATTTTACCTTACTAGACATACTGCAGATGTGTTGGATGTCTCCACTAGGCTTCATGGAGCCATCATCCATATTTTGAAGCATATGAAGGTATGTGATACATACTCATGAGTATCTGAGTCCTTTTTGATAGGTGTTTAACATGTTATGGTATGTATTTTGAGTCCTTATGTTCTTGAAATGATAGTCAAAGGTCAAAATGAGGTATGTGTTCTTTATGTATGTGTTAAGTTAAGGTATGTGTTTTTGTTCTATGGTATCATAGTCTATATGATCTGTATCATATCATGAAAAAGGGAAAGGTTACTGATAATTGTTAAAGAAGGTTTTGGTTGTGCCATTGAGAAGTATCTTAAGTTGGCTTAAAGCTTTTCATGAGTCTAAAAGTTACAAGGAGTCTATTATAACTGATTCCTATTTTTCAAAGTGTATTTCAAAGTCTAGATTCCTTCACATTGTTATAGGTATGTGGTCATGTTTATCAAGTTGATGTAAATCTAGGCTGGTGTCCTCTCAGTTGTGGTATTAATCTAAAGAAAGTTAGCCATGAAAATGTCAATATAGAGGTTGAATCTCTAGCATGCTTTCCATCAAAAGTGTTGTGTCTCTGAGGTCTATATTGAAGGTGTCAAATATGGTGTGCCACATTCATGTAAAGGAAGTCCTCTGTTTTGAGTCTGAGTGTTAAGGTCTAAGCCATCCATTACAGAGTCAAGGTGTAAGAGTAGTTACTGGTCTATGGATTAATGCCACCATTTTGGCCTATATAATGAAGTTATGATAGTCCTTATGGCTATTAACCTTCAGTTAGTCAAAGGTTGATTCTCAGTCATTAACATATGGTTTGACTTGCTAATGTTTAAGCACTTGACTATGTGGTAACGTGACATCAAAATTCTTCTCTCATGGTTTTTCTAAGTGACCATGTGCATTTTCCCAGGGGGAGTTGGGATTCATGTAAGTATTGAAGATGTTGTAAGTTCTAAGGCATTTACATACATTCAAGAAGGAATGAATTCAAGTTTTTAGCTAAAAGGGATTAAGGAAAAAAAAATTATGTTCTCAAAAGTTTGTAAAGCATTGAAGTTAATATCTCAAGGTCAAGAAAGTGTTCATTGTGATAAATCTTGTGGTCACAAATTGTCCCAGACCCATGTACCAGATGTAAGATGGAAAAGTAACATCTAGGAGTAGTCCTTGTAGAAGTTAATGGTCAAAATGTAATAAAGCTTCATGATTTCAAGAGAATAGGTAGAAAGTGCTAAATGAGTTTCTATAATCTTGGTTGAAACATATGTAACCTGGTATGTATCATGAAACGATGAAAAGTGGTTTGGTGGTCTCTCCAAAGACTTGTGTAGTGTCACATAAGTTATGAAAGGTTATGAGTCATGCCCTCGAGAACATAGAAGGTATAAGTCAAGGGTAGTATAAGTAAATTAAAGTCTACAAAAGATTAGTAATGGTACTCTTAGAAGCATCTAGTCTAGGAAGTAAAGAAGCATCAAAACAGAGCACCATAAAACTATTATTCTCTATCAAAATCCACCTGTAAGAGTTGTGAAAGGTATTTCAAGAAGGAATTTGTTTATTGAAAGCTTTTATTAACTGATGCAAATATATTGATGTCATCAATGTCAAGAAAGGTAATAAAATCATTAAGAAAGATTGAATTTTCCCTCTCGGGCTTATATAGAGGACAAACCCCTCATCTAGGTTTTGAAGAGTGAAAATCCATTTTTCTTGAAAAATGAATCATGTAAATTGATTGAAACTTAAAATATGTCTCTGCCTTTTGTTTTTTAAAAATATTTTTGAAGGAATTAGAGCCGTCTACTCAGTATCAGAGATGTTCTCTTTACTAGTTCCTATTGACAAATTTGGAGACCTTAAGGTAACAGGAATGTTGTATGAGAAGTATATATCTTACCTACTGTGAAAACCTAAAACTTTTTTAATAGTATGAGAAGGATATTGGATAGTTTAAAATAACCTTGAGTGGGTTATTAGTTTCTTGGCATAAAAAATAAGTCTAAAAATGTATATTTGTTGGCCTACTAATAATGTGATAGCTATACAATGATAACTAAGTCTGGAATTAATCCTTGAATTTTCTCTGACATATCTCAATGGATATAGAAGGATTAAGTCTCTTCAAAGGTTTCTTTGAGTATGATAAATCATTTTAATTCTTGAAAATTTATGCTAAGGATAAAGAGTTAAGGATTTAGTACATCATTATGAAGACCTACAGGTTGGTCAGACGTATGTAAACGTTTTCTATAGGTCTTATGAGGGTTTAAGAAAAGTTTTAAGTTGAAGATCTCTCAAAATCAAAGCTATAGGAATTATGAATTGAGTCTCCTCTAGAAAAACATACTTCTAGATAGTATGGTGAGATATATCATTGTGCTACAAGAATGTGAATGATTGAGGTATGTTTGTTGAAGATGTTTTGAGTTAAGAATGAATTTTATAACATTCTAAGCTATTTCTATACTTTTTTTCAGTATAGTACACTCAGGGAAGGAAGATGCACAGTGTGATCATCCTTGAAAGACAAATGATAATAAGTTTTTTGAGAGGTATGTATACTGTGGAATATAATATTGATGTGTGCTTAAGAAAAAAATGATGCTCTAAGACCTGAATATTCTTTTATGACTTCAAGCTAAGTATGTATCTAAAGCTCACTCAGGGTTACAAATTGAGATGCTTAAAGTAACCATAAGTATAATACATGGAGATTGATAAAGTATAAATTCTTATAGGTTTGAGTATGGATTGAATAAGTTTATTGCTCTTATTTGGGTCATGAGCCAAACTAGTTCCTACAGGTGCAAGGTGTCTACATTGAGAAGAGCTTGTGTCATCTACAGGTATATGGTGTGATAAAATGATAAAAAAACTTGATCATGTGTTCTTGAAAGTATGTAATATCCAAGAAATATATATTGTATATCTTGTTGTCTATGTTATGACCAAGGTTGGTCATCTTCTTCAAATTGTCTCTTACAAACCTATAGGTGTTAATGGTTTCATTTTTTAAGAGTTACAAGGATTGAAATGGTTTTCAAAGTCTTATAAGATGTATTGTGAATTTATCAAATTGGTTTGAAATTTTATCATTGATGGTCAATTGAATGTAGTAATATTTGGGTCAAATGGTCAATTCAAGGATTTATATTTGTTTGATATGATATTGTACAAATCTCAGTAGTATGATACGAGTTGGATTGTTGTGTATGAGCCTACCAAGATAGGGGGAGTACATAGGCTTACTTCTTTAAGGTACTCCAAGAGATTTATTATGGTAGAAAGGAAAATATCTTGACAAAGTTGAAGCTAGACATGAAGGTAAGTTGTATCTTGTTAAAATCCTTGTTTAAATGGTGTGAAAGATGTGGTTCCAGGTGCCTTTAGTGTGTATGGTTCGTATTAGTTAAGGGTTGTGTGTGTGTGTGTGTGTGTGTGTGTACCTCTAGAAGGTGTTTTGGAGGTCATCTAGCTTAAGAGGTATGTTTTTAAGGTTTCTCTCCAAATTCATACTGTTCAAGGTCAGATTTACATTAGATCATCTCAATATGATTGTGATATAATGAGAAGATGGATTAGGGCAGGGCCAAAGTGACTATGTTGGTTTCTTATCAAGATACCAGGGTAAGTTTGAAAAATTATGTGCTTTCTCTCAAAGGAGGATGTCTTGAATCTAGGGGGAGTGATAGAGATTTGTGCCAAAAAATTAATTTCTCTTTGTAGCATGTAAAATTTAGTTTCAAAATCATTGTAAGGTTCATTCAAGGATTTGTGTTCTCAAGATTTGATGTTGACAAGAATTGGGTGACTAAACAAGGTTGTGTGCCTTCTCAAGAAAGGATAACTCAAGAGTGAAGGTAATAATGATATTTTTGGCCCTAAATCAGCATTGTTGGTATCCTCATGAAAAATATGGTCCATGTATAGGTCTGCTACAGTGGCATTTTGAAGGTCAAAACATAGTTTGAGGTGAAATGGGAAGTTTTTGCATGCTTGAGAGGTAAATGATGATGTTATATCCATAATAAGAGGTAATTTTTTGAATTATTCATGAGTATTGGCATGTTCAAATGATATATGTACTTTTACCAAGGGAAGCATGGTGGTTTTATTCATGCAAAGAAGGCAAAATCAGTTTTTGTGAAGAATTTCAAGTCTTTGAGCTTGTTTAAGACCTTTGGTTGATGTTTATAACCAAGAGGTGATCCTATGAAGTTGAGAAAAGTGAAGATCATCCATGTACATGTATCATTTGTCATTAATTTAAAAATGGGGAGATGTTTAGGTGGTTTTCCATCAATGACAAAGGAGAGGATTGTTGGCATGTTGTTACATAGGTGTTGTCATTGGTGAAAAAACTCATTAATGACAAAGTGGATGATGGAGTAGGGTCATAGCATGCTAAGGATGATGATTCATAGATATTAATGGTTGCACAGGTTTATTTAGTGAGGATGACTTGCTCTAACAAGCCTATTCAGATGACCTAGCTATCTTAGGTGACAGTGCATGGTTGTATGAGCTTATTGGTGACTTGATAAGAATTTTTGCATGATGGAGAACATGTTTTGAGAGTTCTTGGGAACTCACATGAGTCTCAGGATGTAGATACAGGCTGGTGACCATGTTTCAAGTGTTCATTTGGACCAGGTATGACTGTTAGATTACATGAGGATGAGTTATGGAGATATATGAGCCCATGGGTGCATGTATTCATCTTTATTATGATTTATCATGTATGTTAGGACCATATTTAGTGTTTTCATGATGATTTATAGTGTTCTTTCAATTGACCCCAACATTTATAGTGTAAAACACTAAGGGCTAGCTATGCAAATGAGATATGCTAGAAATATTGAGAGTTGTTTATGACATGGTGATGATTGGAGATATTAGTAGGGTGTGTTCTTGTGTTGTGGGAAACAATTCATAAAAGAACCGATAACTAGATCGTATCAAGACAAGAAATCAGATGTTAATCAAACACCATGATCAATAAGATAAAAGTAATTCACCAGAATAAATTTAATAAAACCTTTGCAAACAAATGAGAAACAATATCATATATTATTATGGAACTCAGTGAAATACAATGAGAATGGGCCTTTCTTATATAGGAAAGGAATAAAAATCTAAGAACCAGTCAAGGTCGTAGATCAAGCCATAAATCAAGGAAATAACTAGTTAAGACCATAGACTTAGAAAAGAACTAGATATCAAGGATCTAGTCAATACCATATATCAAGGAAAGAACTAGTCAATATCATAGATCAAGGAAAGAACTATACCTAACAACTAGATAATATCCCACTAATATCTAAATAAATAAAAATAAATATCCACACACATAAGTGGGTGAGGATACATATAATAAAGGTAAATAAAGTACCTATGTGAACATGAGCTAAGGTAAATACCTACTCTAACATTTTAGGTTTCCATGATGAGTATTTTTCAAAAAATTATTTTTTTGGTGAAACATGGTCAAGAACAATGTTATTTCTAGCTTGTATAGAGTCTTCCAATGCTCACCATAAATTGTGTGCTTTGCATGGGACCTTGTGGATTTAAGGGATGTTTATACATTGAGTTTAGAAGTTTTCACAAAAATAATGAGGTTATTTAATTGTTAAGGTTTTATGAATGAATGTTAAGAAGGTGAACAACTCATTATCTGTTTGAAACCCTAGCTTGAAATCAGTTTGAGATATTTCCTTCCTAAGTGGCCAGAATTGCTTCTTAGTGCATAGGTGATGATTGGAACACGTAGAGGAATCCTTTAGCTTTCTAGATAGGTATGGTATAGGTTATGACGATGAGTGGACCCCACTCAAACAAATCATTTTCTGAATAAGTTTAGTTTTGGACAAGGTTGTCTAAGGGACATACAAACTAAATGGCTATTATGTGGTGTATGTGAGTTGTCCTTGATGTCCATGATGGTTTTAGTTCTTGGTGGTTCTAATAGATGGTCTAGTTTCAATTTTTTTGGAAATAAAATTCAAATATATTTTTATTGATATAAATTTTGTCTCATTATGATGAGTTTTGATAGGGTTTCTAGGTAAGTTTGTGG
Source organism: Taxus chinensis (assembly GCA_019776745.2). Taxonomy (NCBI): domain Eukaryota; kingdom Viridiplantae; phylum Streptophyta; class Pinopsida; order Cupressales; family Taxaceae; genus Taxus; species Taxus chinensis. Next base: position 676,909,103 of record CM034146.1, read on the forward strand.
ACAACAAGATTTTTGGCTTTTTCGGGCATGAAAACGTTTACTAAAAGATCAAGTTGTCTAGTGCATGTAATGGATTTTTTTTATTTTTTCTATCACCTAGAATGTGAATATGGGTGAATTTGGCATCCAATGAATCCATTTATATGTCTTGAATGTATTAGGAAGGGTAGAAACCAGTTGTATTTGTAAAACTACTTTTTGGGCAGCTTGATTTGGTGAAGGAAAAAGTTGATATGGTTTGAACCAATGATTGTTCATGAGCTATAAATTGTTTATAAGTTTTATAAAGGTTATTTAATTTCTATTTCATTGTCACATGCCATATTTAAGGTGTTCTTAAGTTCTCTAGAAGCCAAAAGGTGAAGACATGGTACTAGAAACAAGTGTTTTGTGAAAGAAATGAGCCACTGGATTCATTAGAAATAATATGATTGGTTCATGATAATTGCAACCATGGATGATGTTTAAATGTAATTATAAACATGTTTGGGTATTTTTGGAGTTTTAATCAAAATAGTTTTTATGTTAGGATATTTTTCTTATTCCAATGATGGGGATTTGAGGTTTTTTGGTGAATGGATGAAGGGTTTTGGCTTGGCCGGCCTACTTGGGTCAATTGTGACTATTATGATAAATTTTATGGGATGTTTTTAAGTTTTTGGGTTTGAGATAAAAGAGTGAAACTGACCTCATTTGAATTTAAATCAAGAAGAAGCTATTAAAGCATAGTTTTGGGGTGCTTTTGTGAGCGAGTGGTGTGTGTGAAAGAAGTGTGACCTACGTGTGAGAGTTTTACAGGTGTGTGAGCATGAATTGGTATTTGATCAAGTGTGTGACAGGTTTAGGAAGTTTCTATAAGCATGTGTTCAAGAGTTTTATGCTTTTAGAAGTGGAGAAAGTGCTAGTTTAAGAGAGATTGAAGACATAGGGTTTGAACAAGGGTTTGAAGATGTTGTGAGCTGAATTTTTTATCTCTATCAGTTGTGGTAGAAACAATACATCATATATCTTCTTAATAAATTAGTTGAGTGGGTACGTTATAATCTTGGGGGGTTGTAGCCTCCTTTTGAAGTTGGTGCTTCACAAAATTAGGGGTTAGTTCTCCTTGTAGGATTGTAGTGTTGATCGGGGTTTCTTGTTTCCTATCTAGATTAGTGTACGAGGAATCAATAAACACAAAACAATGTCGAATATGTAAGGTTTTAGTACCTTAGAGATGGTGATGACTGATATGGGCACAAAGTAAATGATGATCTCCTTGTTGTAATCGCAGTAAACCTGCAACTTAAAGACACTAGAGAAAAATTGTTTAGACATTTTATGCGGGGGCTACCTAATAAAGCGGACCCAAGAAGAGTTCACTTTCTCGATGGCTGTCAACCCCCGTGTGATAAAGAATAATGATAAAATGGAAGATAAATGGATAAAATGCAACTTGATAAACAAAGAAATATGAATATGCTTGTAAATAGATGGAGCTACTGATCTGATCCAAACACAACATACAACATGAACCATGCTAAGTGAACCACCAAATCATGAGAAGATTAGTGTGGGGATTCAAATGTCATTACAAGGAAATTATGAGGATATTATGGTAAACAAGAGGCTAAAAATTAAAAACAACACTTTCCCAAATTTTTCAAATTGTTTACACGAGGGGGGAAGGTCCATATTTATAGCCTAGGGGTGAGGTTAGACTGTGGGTTATTAGGTAATCCAGGTTGGGTAAAGTATCCTTGGTTAAGAGACATGATGTGATCAAGCGAGGCTCACTATTTGAATTATGAGGTAGATAAGGATAGAGTGGGGATCATGATTGACATGGTTAGGTACAATAATTCATCTCATTTTGGAATTTAGGAGTGGTATGTCGGATGTGTGTATTACTGGCCATGAATTGAATAAATTTGGGATATGAGAGATAATGCCAAATTTTAATTATTAAATGATTTTACATGGATCCCATTAATTAATTAAAATTTGGGTGAGTAAATGGATGGAATTTACTCAAATTTAGGAAAAGAAAAGTGAGAAGGAAAGTTTCATGAAGGAGAATAAATGTGGGATGAAGGAGAGGAGTTACACCAAAAACGGGTGTCTACATTTACCCCTTGTTTGGAGAGGTTTGTGATAGCAAGCCATGAGACAAAAAAAAAAAGGATTAGATGAAGTTATGTGTCTAAGGATTGATAAAGACATGACCAAAGGCAAGTTTCCCCCAGAAAAAAAGGATCGCAATAAAAATTAAAAATATGGCGGTGACTCCAATATCACATCGGTAGAGGAAAATTGTTGTCTTAATGGAGATGGGCAACAATGCTCTACAGACCAGTGAGTGGGTGGAGAGCACACGCAATATGGATGTAAACCGCGATGACCAATGGGTCATAGGAAAACATCAAAATATGCACAACTAAATGCTAATAGTATGAAAAATCCTTCGTACGTGAGGAATTGAGTGAAAAATCATGCGTCCTCAAAAGGGACGAGAATGAAAATAATGATGTCCAAAAACAAGGCACGATATAGAAGGTGGATATGTAAGTAAAAATGCCCCAAGGGGAATAATCATAAATTTGGACATGATGAGTAGATAAGATAGAAGGGTGAGATAGAATGCCCTAAAAGGGTGATAAATATGATGGTAATAATGTTTCATAGGAAATATGCATAAGTGACGGAAAATTAGTAGGCGAAAAAGAAAAAGTAGTCCCACTTCTTCGATAATTAGGATAATAAGTCAAGATACTTTTGTGACAAAACAAAAGTAGAGAAAACATTCATGGAAGAGAATAAGATCAAATAGGTGGTGGCTATTATGGTATCTGCCAAGAAAAAAATTCCATAGGAACATGTGATGAGGGATATATATGATGATATCTCCTTGAGAGGGTTGACAAGAATGGAAGATACGACACTGCTCCTGAATGGAGAAGAGATAAAATTCATAGAGAAGAGGAAGAGGAAATTAAATGGAGTCGAGCGGACATGGTGGAAGAGGAGAAAAAATGAAAAAGGATAAAGGGGATGAGGTGTAATAGGACAAATAAACCATTGTCTACAGATAATGAGGAGTGTGAACTGTACTTGATTGTGATGGAAAGAAGAGGAAGAGAATAATAGAGAAGGACGATAAGAGAGGAGAGAAAATATATGAAAGCACAAAAGAAAGAGAAAGATAGTTAATATGAAGGTGGTGGGAAAATATAAGGGGAAAAGAAATAGAGAAGGCGTGATAGGCCCGAAGAAAAAGAAAATAGATAAACATAATAGGAGAAGAAGGGAAGGTGGAAGAACAAACAATAAGAAGATGAGAAGAGAAGAGGGAAGAGATTAGAAGAGATAGTGACTGTACATAGATGTTCCATAGTAAATAAGAAACATATATAATAAAGAGGGGAGATGGTGGAAGAAAGAAATGATGAAGGAAAAAGAAGAAGAAGACAATAAAATGATAGAAGAGAGGGTGAAAGGGAGATGGAGATCAAAAATAAAGGGAGAGAAAGAATGGATCACGAAAGAGATTACAGAGCTGAGAAAAATAAGAGGTGAAGAATATTAGAGAAGGATGATAGGAGAGATGAATAATAAGATGTGATGAGGGTAGGGGATAACATCTTGAAAAAGGAAGAGAAGGATGCAAAGATGAAGCGGATTAAGAAGTTAAAGACGATGAAAGAGGAGGTAGAATAGAGAAGAGAAAGAAAGGAACAATGAGGATCTAGGAGGATGTAGAAAAGATGAGAGAACAAAAAAGAAACTAATGTATATTGATGGAATAAGGTAGGGGTGGTAGAGAAAGAGGTTTGGTAATGGGAAGGTGGAAATAAGAGGGAAAGAAGAGATGATAGAGTAGAAATAGGAAGGGAATTGAACCAAGGTGTTAGGAGTAATACCCGGGTAAAGAAATTGAAATAGACCACATTGAAATGCATGTGGAGAATGGAACGATAAAAAATATGGGACAATGTTGGTGAGCTCTGTTATCAATGGGGAAGTAAGATGAAAGTGTGTGGGGAAGAGGGGATGAAGATGCTATAGAGGAAGTGAAAGAAAACTAGGAGTAGAAAGGAGGAGATGACAACCAAGAAAATGATGCAAAAGGGAGGAAACCAAAATGGGAGATAAGAAGTGAAGAGTGAGCATTATAAGGTATGTAAAGATAATGTTAGGAAATAAGAGATAAAATATGCGGAATAATCCCTTACAGAATCGCAACAGTAGAAACTAATATGTAGAAAATATTACAGATCTCAAATAAAAGTGTAGAATAAATAACACAACACAGAGAGACAAGATTTAATGTGGTTCACCCAATTTGGGCTACATCCACAAAGAATCACTTGCTCAGATTTTATTACAAGCCTCCACTCTCTCAATACAATACCTACATCCGTTTGGAGCTATGCTCAACAACTCTACAGAACTCACATCTGAATTCAAAGCACATCTGCAATACATTTGCTTGTCTATCTATCATATGCATAAGACCATATAAATAGACAACTGCTTAAGTAGTTTTACAAAACCGTGGGTATCAAACAATGGGAAAAAAACAAAACTGTCCCATAAACCTATGGGTAGCCGAAGAGGTAGTTTTACAAAACAATGGGTACCGAAAGAACCATGGGCCCCAAAAACAACCCATAACAGATTACCCATTACCCATGGGTTAATAAACCACCCATGAAAATTTTCTTCAGGGGCTTCACCCCCGAACCCCCCTGACCTGCTCACCGGCAAGTGGGACCACCGTAAAAATACCTGAGTGTAACACATAGAAGGTGTACCACACTCTAAAATGAAAATAGGCTCCACAAACATAATAATCTCCCACTTGGAGATTGATTTCCATTGAGCAAGCTTCTTAACCCTTCACTGTCATCCTTGAAGACCAACCAAAGTTGAACACAGCTTCTGTTTCTCCCTTATGACCACCTTGGTCATTATATTTGCAGGATTTTGACTGGTATGAATCTTCTTCAGCTTCAACTTCTTTTCCTCCAAAGCTGTCCTGATGAAATGGTACCTAAGCCGTATATGCTTCGTCCTAGAGTGGAAAGCAAAGTTCTTAGCTAGGTGTATAACACTCTGACTATCACTATGCAGCTTCCCTTCCTCCTGCTTATGCCCCAACTCCTCAAGCAATTGTTGTAACCAAATCATCTCTTTGCTTACCTCGTGGCAGCAACATACTCAGCCTCCATGGTTGACTAAGCCACAAGCTTCTGTAGTTGTGAAATCCAACTCACTGCTGTCCCACCTACAGTAAAAATATATCTTGTCGTGCTCTTCCTGCAGTCTACATCTCCAACCATATCTGGATCTACATAACCACACAAAGTGGTGTCTGATCCACTGTAGCACAAAATTGTCCCCATGGTTTCTCTCAAGTACCAAAGGATCCACGTTACTGCTTTTCAGTGATCTTTTTCTGGATCGCTCATAAATCTACTCATTGCTCCTACTGCATGTGCAATATCAGGACTAGTGCACACCATGGCATACATCAAACTACCAACCGCTGATGAGTAAGGTACCTTGGACATCTGGATTCTCTCCTGCTCTGGCTTAGGACATAGATTCTTTGATAACTTGAAATGGTCTGCCAAAGGAGTCCTAACCGGTTTAGTATCCTGCATATTAAACCTCTCCAAGACCTTAATATACTCTTCCTGAGATAAAGTGAGCTTCCGTTCCTTCCTATCACGAGATATCCTCATACCAAGGATTTGTTTGGCTGCTCCCAAATCCTTCATAGCAAAGGAGTTACTTAGCTGTTTTTTGAGTACTTTTATTTTCTGCATGTTTTTGCCAACAACCAACATGTCATCCACATACAAACACATGATAATATAACTGCCACCTTCAAATTTCTTTGTATGCACGCAATGGTCAGAATGACATCTAATATAACCTTGCTCCATCATGAAGCTATCAAATGTCTTATACCATTGACGTGTAGCTTGTTTCAGGGCATACAAACTCTTCTTCAGTTTGCACACCATCTCCTCTTTACCTTTGACCTCATAGCCCTCTGGCTGCTGTATATATAGATCCTCCTCCAAATCACTATGGAGAAATGCAGTCTTTACATTTAGTTGCTCTAAGTGCAAGTCTTCTGCTGCCATTATTCCAAGAACAATTCTAATAGAAGTCATTTTTACTACAGGAGAAAAAATCTTATCAAAATCTATACCTTTTTTCTATGCAAACCCCTTGACCACGAATCGGGCCTTGTATCTTTTCTTTCCTCTTTCCTCTTTAACTTTGTATACCCACTTGTTCTGCAATGCTCTTTTGCCTTTGGGTAGCTTCACTAAATCCCAAGTTTGGTTCTCCACGAGAGCCTGATGCGAGGGCTTGCTCCCACTTCTTCCTGACATCTATCTGCATTGCTTCATCAAAGCTCTCTAGCTCTCCACTGTCAGTGAGTAATAAATAATAAAGCGAAGGAGAGAAACGTTCAGGTTCTCTTCTTACCCTAGAAGTCTTCCTTAATATAGGAGCTTGGGGTTCCTGTTGAGTAGGTTCCTGAATTGATTCATGTGTCATTTTCCATCTGGAAGATCCTCTACCATTGCATATTCTTTCTTGGATTCTTCCTTGTTTTCTTGCATGTAATATCCCACTTCCGGGATTAATAGAAAATATGCAAACAATCAACTCTCTGACACTCTAATCAATTGAAAATAGCAAAAGCTCAGTCAACTCTACTTGGACCAGTTGAGTAGTATGTCCATTTAGGTCATGGGAACATGTACTCTTCCCTTCCAGTCATTCAGTATTTCACCTCAAACAAACACATTCAGATCGCTGCCCTAGATGGCTCAAAACATCATAAAAATAACAGCTAGGATCAAATAAATAGTGCCATACAGTCCACTGATCTTTGGAGGTTCAAAACATACACTCAAACATTCAATACCTTCCCCAATGAAGTTGCTGCTCCAAGAAAAAACACAGCAGCTTCATTCATACTCAACCTCAGATCACAATCATGTCAAATACTATCACTGTATTGCCCTGAAAGAGATCGCTGCAACATGGGTCTGTTAACATGTATAGGATAGTCGAATTACTTAGAAGAATGCCACAAATCAGACATTAAAACCCTTATGCAGTTGTTGACATCCAATGTACATTCCAAAGCATTCAGGAGAAATCGCTGTAGCCTAGCAATTAATACTAACCAGTCCGCTAAATAAAACATGCATTAAACTATTCAATATTCATTCCCAAATGGCGTTCCTGTTTAGGAAGGAAGATAGATCTATTAATCAACAAAATGAATATCTAGAAGAGATCGCTGGACAAGGGAATAACAGCAGTCAAACTAGATAATATTCAGATTTCCCAAACACGTGGATCTCATACCAAATCTTCCCAATCAATTCGCTGTGACTAGAAGACAGAACCACACAAACAGCCAGTCGATTTGTACTAGCAAATGTATTCAAATCAACCCCTAAACATCACAAGAGCAAGTCGCTAATTCTGGAATATACTTCATACATCCAATACACCAAATTATGCATAGATCTCAGTCGATTTATTTCAAAGAGCAATATAAATTCCAGCTGATCGATTTCATACAATATATGGCATATAAAATAGCTCACAAACATCAATGACAAGACGCCAAGGCTAGGAGCTACAAACCGCTATCACAAGGAATGTTAAATCAGCCAAATCGATATGCAAGGAACAAAAACCTAGCTCCTACAGTGATGTCGCTACAGTAAAAGGGCAGATTTCCACTTGCAAAGTTGACCAAATATTTGCCAAAGCCAAAAACATAGATCTCTCATATAACTCCTTCATTTGATCTTTGATAACTAGCTCAAAACAACCTCCCACGCAAAAGAGAGAGAGAGAGAGAGAGAGAGAGAGAACATCAATGGGCATGCATCCCAACTCCAAGCATGGAGTATCAAAATAAGTTCATCATAACATAATAATACATTACCCGATGACCACATTAGCTCCTTTTTTTCTTAAGTAAGGAGACACAAAATTTCTAAAACCCTAGGAGCTCCCAACAATCCTTAAATAAAAGCCCAGTTTGTTCTCCCTAGGTGTCCAACGTACAATCTTGCTCAAAGGGTGATTTTAACAATAAAAACCACCTAAATGTTTATTTAATTAATTCCCCATTTAATTTCCTCTATATCTTCTGGAAATCTAAATCTAGTTTCCATCTGTTATAGCATTAAATGAATTAAATAATTATTGCTCCAGGCAATAATATTTAATTATCCTTAATAAAATGTTCCCCTTGCAACATCCCGAAGCTTCCACTGGGGACGTATAGGCTAAGGGTCTTAAAAAATGAGGACATTACACTGCCATTACTAGTTGCTTATACATAACTTTCTCATTAAAGACCACAGAATTAATAATGATAACTTCTTCATAAAATCCAATATTGTAACCAAAGCTAGCATATTCACAACCGTATTAAAATCATTTAAATGATCTGCTACTAAACTATTCTCATACATCTTGTATATATAAACAACTTTTTCATTAAAAATATCTTATTAGAGGCAGAGGGTTTTTCATACAACTTCCCTAATGCATCCATTAGATCTTTTGTATGTCTTTTCCTTTGAAACATTAAATAATACGGAAGAAGCAAGTAAACAGATTGTTCCAAGTGCCTTCCAATCCAACAAATCCCATTCCGCATCTGTCATACTCGAGGGTTTGTTCACCTTCTCAGACAATTGAGTATAAAGATCCTTTCTGATAAAGGTAATCTTCCATCTGCATCTTCCAAAGACCGAAATTTTGCCCGGATTGAATTTATCAACCCTAATTTTCCATCATCTGCCATAGCTCCCACTCAAGATAAAACTTTCCCTGTGATTCAACACTTCAGCAAACCAAACCAGGCTATGATACCAATTGTTAGGAAATAAGAGATAAAATATGTGGAATATTATCCCTTACAAAATCGCAACAGTAGAAACTAATATGCATAAAATATTACAGATCTCAAATAAAAGTGTAAGAATAAATAAAACAACATAGAGAGACAATATTTAAGGTGGTTCACCCAATTTGGGCTATTGTCCACCAAGAATCACTTGCTCAGATTTTATTACAAGCCTCCACTCTCTCAATACAATACCCAGATCCGTTTGGAGCTATCCTCAACAAACTCTACAGAATTCACATCCGAATTCAAAGCACATCTTGCAATACATTTGCTTGTCTATCTATCATATGCATAAGACCATATAAATAGACAACTTCTTAAGAATTTTTACAAAACCGTTGGGTATGTAAACAATGGGCAAAAAACAAAACCGTCCCATAAACCTATGGGTAGCCGAAGAGGCTGGTTTTAGATTTATTTGAAGTATTTATTTGTGAGATCCAAAATGTCTTTGGCTTGGGCAAAAGCAGCCCATTGATTTACCCATTACCCATGGGTGAATAATCTGCCCATGAAAATTTACTGTCGGCGACGTCACCCCTGTACCCGCTCACCTGTAGCAGCGGGATTGGTGATAAAAATACCTAAGTGTAACACTTTGGAGTTCTTTTGCACAGTCTAACTTTGGTGTATGGGGTTTCTATTCCAGCGATAACCTCTAAGCTAGATTTGAGGAATGACATGTATTAGAAATGCCATTCTGAGTGTGATTTGACCAGCATTTAGTCTATTTTTGTGTCCATGATGATGACAGTAGAGATCCCTCTGAAGATGGCTGAAGGCACTGATTTGGAAATGCAATTTCAGTGAAGTGAATCGTCCAGGAGAAATCCATTGATAATGTTTAGTGGTCACAAAAGCTCAAGGAAGGAAGCAAACATGTAGGAGGTAACAAGTTTGAGTGCCAAATCATGGTATGTTTTTGAATGGGGATTTCTGACTGCTAGCAGAAGTCCTGTGACTTATTATTGGCGTGCATATTGAATGATGACGATGCAAGAATTAAAGTGATAATATTATCAATAATGGCAGGTAAGTGAGGTGCTACTACATGTGGGATAACTCCAGCGACTTCAAGTGGAGTGTGTATGAGTCTGAATTTTAGGGATAAACTATTCTGCTGTTGCCTCCCTGGCGAAATCAGCGACCCAGTTTGTAGTGAGTTTTAATTATTTCCATGCACAGACGAAGGGTTTATGGTCTCTCTATAACAGAGACATTCTAGGATATATGTGGAGTCGATTTAAATGTATTATGTTGAGCTGGCTGTTGGATTACTGTTTAGGAGAATTCCACCTATCAGTGACTAAGTTTCGGCAAGTTTGGAATATTACGAAGATCCAGAATGTTTAGAAGAATACTGAACTTCATGGCGGGTAATTGAGGTGCTAGATCCATCCTGGTATAACTTGAGCAAGGTGGAGTGGAAAGAGTAAAGAAAGCATTTGATATTTTGATGTATGTCTTGAGAGGTCTATGAGGACAGCATGTAACTAGTATCAGGATGTGGATGAATCATTGGAGTTATATGACATGATTTAAGAAATCATATAGCAGTGGATAAGTTATGTCTTCTAAATGAGTGACTGATGGGGATGCCCTAGCTTGCAGATGGACTGTAGTTTCATGTTATGTAAGGAAGAATACAGTGAGGGAATAGGATTTGTTTATAGGGAATGAACGAGAAATTCATGAGATGGTGAGAATTCTAGACTTGAAGGGGAAAGTTAAGGCCATTAAACCCCGATCCCTAAGAGAGAATCTTATTGAGTCATATTACTCATGCCGATAGGAATGGTTAAGTTTTGATTGAGTAAGCCGAATATTCAGTTGATTGATGAAATTGAAGCGGTTGGTTGTTTGCATATTTCGCATTGATTCTGGTAAGTGGGATATTACATACACCCCTCCACTTAATCTGAACCCTGAGGTACATTTTCCATACTGTGAAGACCTGTGTAAGTAAAATGATCGAGGAGAAAATGGACTATTACCATGATAATAACAAAAGAAGTCAAATGCATCATATTTGTTTCGTAACATAAATGGATGGACCCAAATGTATGTGTTGTAGGATGGAGAGTGTGAGGGGAATCCTTAACTTGGATGCCCATGTTGATGATGATCTGATGACGACAGAGCATTAAGCAGAAGTTATGGAGCGGTAAGAAATTTACTAGTGATGATTGTAGGTTCAACCTTGAGAAAATGGTGGAGGATTTTCTATAGTGGCAGGATCTTAGGAAAGACCCGATATATTGCATATTAAGAATCCTACTTTATGAAATAGGTGATTAAGTAAGAGCGTCAAGCCGAAAGAAGAATGAAAGGGAAACGAAATGATAAAACAGATGCCAGTAAAAGGGTATTAGGGGAAAAACACAAAAATAATTATCTGGGTGGAGGACGGGTGAAGGAGTGAAGAAACAATGGAGAAGGACGAAGTGGGTGAGAAGAGTAGCGGAGAATGAGATGGGGTGAATTTTAGGAGAAAATTGGGTTGACAAAGGAGACTAGGAGGAAGGAATGGTCAATAGACGCACGATTACGAATGAGACCTTGTCCAGAATGATAGGTCTACTTCGAGTAGGATTTTCATGTTGCATGGGTAGTTACGTAGACGTGCCAAGCTGGGGATGAAAATCCTAGAATGGTGAAGAAGATGATGTCTGCTCTAAGTGATAGATAGGAATAAGAGCGATGAGAAGGGTAATGGGTGGATAATTGGCGAGAAGAGGAGGACGATGCGAGAGGATGGATGGAGAGAATGGTCACATTGGTCATGGTGGGGGATAAGGAGTTGTTGGATAATGAATGCTACTTGAGAGATATTCTCAAGTAGAATTCAAAAACTGCAACAGAGATCAAGTAGAATTCCCAAACTAAATAGTGCATTAAAGAGAGTGTGTAGAAATAGTAGCTGATTTCATGATTTTATGGATGACGCTAATAGGGGACATCCTTAGGAGTAAATATATGGATGCAAATTTATGATTTGAAATTTTATTTTGAAGAATGTGATTATGATAAAAGATGAATTTGGTGAGATAAGTGTCACATGACCGTAACAAGGGGCATGCAAGAAAACCATTCTTCGAACTAGATAGGAGGTAAACAAAAATAAGGTACTACTCAAGGCATTGCACTTGCATCCAATAGCAGGTGATAACACATAACCAATGATAGTTGATTATACCAAAATACCATGAGGGATATATGGATGAAAGATTCTCATAAACCCAATGTTGACATGACAAGGGATTTGAGATGTATCTTGTATGCAGGAAGAGGGTTCTCCAAAGGTGGTGTTCCTTAAGTCTATGCCCCAGATCTTGGAAAGGGGAAGAACAATAAAAGAAAGCTGATCAATGCGGGAAGCTTTCTGGGATTGCTGACAAAGGAAGGCTGATCAAAGTGGGAAGTCTTCCAAATCCTATAATAAAATAGTAGCCATCCTTCTAGGGTATGGTCTACTATATACATAATATGGATAACAAGAATAATATATATGATAGTCTTCCTTCGAGGGATCTGTCTATTTCTTATGATTTTTCTTTTGACTTTGATTTGCATGCTTTTCTTTTTATTTTCCTTTTTTTCTTTTTTTTTTACATGAACAACTGTCCTTCAAGGGATCAGTCTATTTTTAATAACTTTGATTTTTCTTTTTGCATGCATGAATTTTAGCTTTATATGGGGGAGAGCTGGGAATGGGTAACTTAGGAGGGGATGATGACTGTACAAGAAACACCCCTGGACCCTTTGCATGACTGCAATAGGAGAATGAGAGCATGATGGATGTAATGATTATGGGGTTCTCACCAAATGGGAGATTTTATACATAATGAATATGCTATGAGTAGATCCATGATACTCATATTCAAGGTCATATCAAAGTAGTGACGGTAGACCACATAATTCATATCATTACCATGATATATGGAAGGGGCTAATGGTGGAGAAATTGTCTAAAGATATGACTATGCCCATAAGTGCATGTACTAACAATAGAATGGCTGTAAGTGCAATGCATTAAGAGGTTCAATCTCCGGTTTACCATCAAGGGAAGCCAAGAGATAAGCCCCAGACCCATACTTATGCATGATAATATATGGTCCGATCTAGTTGGGAGAAAAATTTCCCCGTTGGCTCCTTTCTAAGGTAGTGATGTTCTGATTTTCCTTTAAAACAAGGTCACCTATTTTAAAATCATGTTCTTTGATATGTTTTTTATAAGCACAATGGATATGCTCATGATAAACATGATGGTGTTCAAGAGTGAGAAGGTGACACTCGTCTAATAACTCAAGTTGCATTAGATGTTCCTGGCGATAATCTTCATCAGAAATGAAGTTGCGAAGAGACACGTAAGGATGGAATTTGAACTTTGAGGGGGAGAATGGATTCAAATCTGTACACAAGAGAAAATGGAGTGGCCCCTATGGAAGTGCGAATGCTAGTGCAATAGGCCCATAGAGAAAAGGGAAGTTGGAGATGCCAATTTTGACCTGCTTGGTTGATAGTCTTGGCCAAGATATTTTTAAGAGTTTTTATTAGTAGCCTCGGCTTGGCCGTTAGCTTGAGGATAATATGGGGAAGAAAAGCTAAGTTGGATATTGAATGCATTGCTGATTTTTTTAAGATCCTTATTTTTAAAGGACTTCCCATTGTCCATAATAAGTTTATGTGGAACACCAAAATAACAGATGATGTGTTGATATATAAAATTAATGATTGGGCCAGATTTAGTTGAGGTGAGTGGGATTGCTTCCACCCATTTAGTGAAATATTATGTAGCAGTGATGATAGAATGATTTTGTTGTGATGAACGGGGATTTATTAGAACAATAAGATCAAGACCCCATTGTGAAAAGGGCCATAGGTCTTGGGCAGGTTGTAAAGCTTGGCTAGGAATATGGATAAGATTAGAGTGTTGTTGACATCTTACGCACTTCTTGACATACTCACAACAATCGTGGTTAAGAGAAGGCCAATAATAGCCGAGGCGAAGAACACACTTGGCAATAGATAACCCACTAAAGTGTCCACCACAGATACCGTCGTGGACTTCTTGGATAGCTCGAGAGGCTTCATGGTATTTAAGGCACCGGAGAAGGATACCATCAAACCCGTGCTTATAAAGAATACCGCCAAGGATCACATAACGAGTAGCACGTTGGATAAAATACCTCCTAGCATTTTTAGAAAGACCAAGAGGAGTGATGGATTTGGATAAATAATCAAAGATTTGAGAATACTAGAGATCTGATGAATTAGGTTTGACAAGATGAATCTAAGGTATGTCATGGAATGGTTGTTTAGAATGGTGTATAATGACTGAAAGCTTGGGCTCTTGCATTGTCCAAGGGATAAGGGCCGCGAAGGATGCCATTGTATTAGTGAAATGATTGGTTGATTGAGGGACATGTTGAATAGTGTAAGAATCGAAGGTTTTAAGAAAATGATGAGAAATGTCATGATATTGTTTTAGAATATCACTTTTACATTGATATTCACCATGACTTTCTTTATTACTAGTTCAGAATCACCATAGATGTCAGGAATATGGACGTCTAGAAAGACAATCAGTTTCTAGTCTTAGTATAAGGGCCTTGTATTCTGCCATATTGTTCATACATTCAAAATCTAGTTTGAATGCTAAGGAGATAGGGGCATCTCCTAGGGGAATGAGAACAACACCTGCTCCTCCCCCTTGCTGGCATTTAGAACCATCAAAGAAAAGAGTCATTTTAAGGGGATCATGATGAAACTGATTGATTGATTCATCTGGGAAGTGATCATGAGGAGGCTGCGTATTGGGAAGAGGGGCTTCTGTTAATTGGTCGGCTGATAGCTTGACCCTTAATTTATTTTTGAGGAATGAATTATAGGTCAAACTCAATCATGAGAAGAAGCCATCGAGTGATACGATTATTGTGATATGGCTTAGAATGCATTACTTTGAGAGGTTGGAAGTTAGTAACAATATAGGTTTTGTGATTAAGAAGATAGTGTCAAACTTTTGATGTAACAAAGAAAATAGCGTAACACAATTTTTCAGCTTCAGTGTATCATGTTTCACAGTCGTGAAGAGTATGAATGATATAATAAATGACATGTTTTTGTCCTTGGCCATCACGATGTGCTAACATAGCTCCTAGATCATGATCAGTTACAGAGATATATAAATAAAAGGGCTCCCCCTCGCATGGAGGTGTGAGTACCGGTGGAGATAAAAGGTATCATTTAAGATACTCAAAATCCTTTTGACAGTTGTGGTCCCAATAAAAATTTGTGTCTTTTCGAAGAAGGTGATGAAAGGGTTGACATCGATTAGAAAGTTGTGATATGAAACAATGAACATATTGGAGTCGGCCTTGAAGACTGTGAAGTTCTTTGAGATTGGAAGGAGGGGACATTTTGAGGATTGCTTTGATTTTTGTGGGGTCAACCTCAATGCCCCTGATAGACACGATGAAGCCAAGGAGTTTCCTAGTAAGAACTCCAAAAACACACTTTGTTGGATTGAGGTGAAAGAAGAAATGAATGAGACGTTTGAAAAGGATTTCAAGGACCGAGAGATGATCACATCAATGTCTAGATTTTGCCAAGAGGTCATCAACATAGTCTTCTACAGTTTGATGTAGGAGGTCAAAGAAATATATATGTCATGTTTCGTTGATATGTGGCCCCAACATTCTTTAAACCAAAGGGCATGACATGATAACAAAAGGTACCCCATGGGGTGATAAAGGATGTCTTGTGTTGATCTTCCAGTGCAATTAGAATTTGATTATAGCCACAAAAAACCATCCATTAGAGAAAGCATCTCATGTCCTACAGTAAGATCTACAAGTTGATAAATATTTGGAAGTGGAAAATCATCTTTAGGGAAAGTGAGGTTAAGATCTCAAAACTCAGTACATATACAAAGCTTTCTAGATGCTTTAGCGATGGGTACGATGTTAGAAACCCATTGGGGATAATCAATGGGGATGATGAAGTTGGTAGAAAGAAGACGTTGGATTTCTTCTTTCAAAAGAAGAGCAATTCAAGGATGCATGCGGCGAAGCTTCTGCCTAACCAGTTTAGCATTGGGGATGACAAAGATGTTATGAACAATGATGGAGGGATCAAGACCATGCATGTTTGAGTATGACCATGCAAAATCCTGGATATGTTTGGATAAGAATGAGGTGAAGGCTTTGAGTTCTTGAGGTTTCAAAGACTGGCCTACTTTAAGGATGCGGGGCTCTTGAGGAGTTCCAATAGTAATGTCGATAGTGGATTCATTTAGGATATTGGACATGTCAGGAGGAAGGGTTTTCTGGATATGAGAACCTTCGGCCCCCATGTAGGAAGGAATGGAAGTATCATCATCACATTGAATAATGTCAATGATAGGGGAATCTTCCTCTACCATCTCAAGATGCTTAAGGGGAAAAGACCTGGGTTTCATTTTCAACTTGGTAAGTAACTGGATCCAAGAGAAATGGTGGAAATAAAAAAAAATGTTAGGGGGAATAGGGACAGTGTCATCTAGATCTCAATCTGTAAGATAGTTTGATGGAGAGGTACTATCTAAACTTGTACGATAGTTGGATGGAGATGAGATATTATCTGAATTAGTAGGATAGTCAGATGGAGAAGAAGTGTCCTCAGAATTAGTAAGGTAGATGAATGAAGAAGAGGTGGGTTGATCACGGTGGATGGGAGAAGATGCAGATGTGTCAGAAGGAGGGATGGATGAATCTTTATATCCCAATCCAAATTTTTGACATGATTCATGGGTTTGGGTAAAGATATTACCGTGAGGTCCTTGTTCATAATGTCCAAAGCCAAACCCCTTCCATGCACAATGATAGAGGTATGTATGAGTGAAGGATGGTTTACTAAGAAATCGAAAATCACATGTATATCATTTGGCATGAATTCGATCCTCAACATGAGAAGAAGGTTGATCAAGGCCACCATAGACTAAGTTGTTTTTGAGAGAAGAAGGGCCAAATGAGACAATTTCCCCAACATTTGATTGATACATAGGGGCCTTATTAGGGCAGCCAAGGTGGTTGGGATAAGGAAGGGAATTCAGAGTGAGGAGTTGATATTCCTCTAAAGTAAGATTTTGCATTATAGTATCAAAGGATCTATTATGGGGTAATGTGGATGGAGGTATAGAAGAAATGGTGGACTCATGAGAAGGAAAATTAGTTTTGGGGACAATGACATTCTTAGGTCTATAGATCATGCGACATGTATTGGAAGGAGGGACTTCAGTCGGAAGAGCATAAATGGTCCCTTTATGTTCATATTTTATACATTGATGGAGAGTACATGGGACACAATGCATGGCGTGAATCTAAGGACGTCCAAGTAAAATATTATATTGGAATTCGCCTTCGATGATGTAGAAGAGCTAGTGGAGGATTTATGGCCAACACAGATGGGAAGGACAATTGATCCTAATGGGGGAGTCACAAGCATCATTAAAGCCATGAAGAATGGTGGGAGAATTAGAAACAATGGTATTAGGTAGTTTGAGCTGATTGAAGGTATGAGAAGAAATGATATTGATACTGACACCATTGTCAATCATGGTTCGTTGGATGCATGTGTCGTTGATGTGGACTATGATGAATAGACGTAGATCATGCTCTTCCTGTGGTATCTTGGGGATTTTTGAACTCTCAAATGACACAATGGCAGACACTGCAAAGGCATGAGCTAAAGCTGCGAAAGGTTGGGGCTCATCAAATGATACCAAGACATGTTGCAGAATTTCCATAAGATCATGTTTGTGGTGTGGAGAGATTTGAATGAGCTCATAAAGTCAACATTTTGAATTGAGCCTGATGAATTTGTTTAATAATGATTTGTTTGATGGAAGCAGGATTTGGAGTGCAGCCAAAATAGATACCTTAGCTTTAGAAGAAGATGAAGATACTGATGTGGGATGAGTGGTAGGAGCTGCAATGAAAACCTTTGGTCATGGAGGGGCTGTGGAGGCAGCAAGTTCCTTAGGAGGAGGGATAAAAACAAAATTATTTGGAGTGGGTGGTGAGGTGGAGTCAGGATTATATAGTCTCAAACGAGGTGGTTATCCGAAGAATGTTGATTAAAAGGGGAGGACAGGTCCTTAGGATCACCCTCCTTTGGTAGTAATTTTTTGGTATCGTTGGTTGTATCTTCTTTTGGTGGTGGAGTAGTGACAAGATTTCCTAATGAAAGGGGTGATCTAGATGTTTCAACATATGCATGTTGGGATGTGGGTACTGGTTGGGTTGGTGAAAGAGTTGGTTTTTTGTCATTAAGAATTTTATTAAAAAGTGATGTACAATGTCTTAGAGAGATTTATAGTGTTTAGTGTCATGTCCAGGGGCATGGTGAAATGTGCATAGACAATATTATAATTAAACCATGATGGCCTTGGCGCACTTGGGTCAAAATATTTAATTGGTGGTAAGGTGATTGCTGAGGCTTGGAGTAGCTAATGAAACATGGTGGTATAATACCCTGGGGTCATCGACAGAGGATTTGGGATGATGCATGGATATGTTGTGGTGTAATGATAGCCTTTGACATTGTCTTAGATTTGGGAAGGGGAGATGAATGTGTTTGATGTGGGATATTGGTGGAGGAAGCAGATGCCTTTGACTCACTTTTAAGATATTGGTTGGGAAAGGGTCATTGTGTTGCTCTATTAGTAGCATGGGTTATTGATGAAGGGGATGCTCCTAGAATGGAAGAGGATTACAAGGGGTGTGGTCCTAAAATAAAATAAAATGGTGTGGCTTCAAGGGAATTTGTATTGGGGATAGTGAGGTCCACTTTTCGACGAGGATGGGAAGGAGGACGTTTGGGAAATGGGGGTCTAAATATTATCTGTGAATTGGGATTATTGGAAGGAATGAAAATAATTTCTATAGGAGGAACTGAAGATGATATTGTTGTGGATATGAGCGGGGAGTAATTACATGTGGGAGTATCTGATTATATAGATGAAATGGGATGATAATTTAAATTTAGGGAAAGTTGGAATGCTTTGCTAAAATTTGTCAAGTAATGACATGGCCGTGGAAGAGGAAGGTGAGATAGATGAATGTACAGTATTAGATGTAGTAGGTTTTGGTAAAAGTGTGGAAAGACGGGACTAGAAGTGATGCTAAGAATGGGATAATGGGTAAAGGTGGAATGATTTCTAGTAAGGTTATCGGATTTGATGGAGTAGGTGTAAGTGAAGAAACGAGAATAATATTTGTTAAATGGGGAAAGGGTGGTAGGTGTGAAAATACGCGTGGGTGTAGGAAGAGGCATTGAAGTGGACATAGACAGTGACTGATGTTGGTATGGAGATGAGTGTTGATGAGTTTTTGGATGTAAGGAGAGTGTTTAAGGGGACATGTATGTAATGGTTGATGAAGAAGGTAACTTTGTGTATGAAGCTAGATCTTTATCACCAACGTGCATAATGTTTATGGTGTGGGTACGGGGGGTTTGAGATATAGAAGCAGTGGCGGTTTGACTTGTTGATGTGGTTGTATTGATTTGGAAATGGTTGTTTAAAAATATCTAATGGCTGATTAGGTGAAGCATTTGGATTATCTACTTGAAGATCTCCTTGATCGATGAGTCTTTGGACTGAATCCTTTAAAGTATGACATCTCTCTATGTCGTTTCCTCATGGACTTGATGGTATTTGTAGTAATGGTCCTCATGATACCACATAGGTCTTGGTCTAGATTCTGATCAACTGGTTGGATAGGTGGCAACATGATAAAATATGTTGTTATTAATTTGTTAAAGATGGTGCTGTATAATTCTCCCAGAGGAGTATACTTGGGTGTTGGTCATGTGAATCATTGTTGGGATATTGTAGTAGATATAGATGTAGGCGATGATTTGACAATGACAGCATTGGACATTGTCTTTGACTTCTCATTTGATGTGGAT
Source organism: Taxus chinensis (assembly GCA_019776745.2). Taxonomy (NCBI): domain Eukaryota; kingdom Viridiplantae; phylum Streptophyta; class Pinopsida; order Cupressales; family Taxaceae; genus Taxus; species Taxus chinensis. The sequence goes on from CM034146.1 coordinate 676,929,000, forward strand.
GGTCTAAAAAATTCTGTTTTTAGCTTATTTGACTTTAATTTTAAATTCCCTTGTTCGAGGGAACAATGTCTCAAGCTTGTGAGCCATGGTGAAATCTTCTTCAAAAGTGCGAAATGATTAAATTTGCAAATTTGATGAAATATACATCACACAAGAGCGTGTGAAGAGATCGATTAGGTCGTTTTGAGGAAGAGGAAAAGATATTTTATTTATAATATTATGACATCGTGCGAAAAAATCTATGATAGATTCATATTTGAATTGGCAGATGGTATATAGATCGTTGATGGTTACCTCACACGCAATATTAATTGAGAAATGTTCAAGAAATAATTGCACAAGTTGAAAGAAAGAAAATATGGAATATTGGGGAATATTATTATACCAATCTAAGACAGGGCCAGCCAAAGACATGGGGAATGTATGGAGCATCAAATCTTGGTCATGTTCGATAAGATAACACACATGTTTGAATTCACAGAGATGTTTTTGAGGGTCCTCTTTGTTGTTAAATTTGGAAAACTTTGGCAATTCCCAAGTGTGGAGGATATGGTTTCATTGGCACAGATGGATGAATGGGTTCGTTATATATTTGTTTCATAATATAATGTGAACTTTGGACCCTAACATAGTGACCTCTAGGTTGGCTAACCAACTTACTAAGATCGGCATGGGATCATTAGGAATTCCTTGTTGAGAAATGAGAGGTGGTGGTTGAACTCGTGGATGCAGTGGGTGTTTGAGGAACTTGATATGGGTGACTGTAAATTATGGGTTTTGGGTGAGGTGGAGTTTGATAGAATTTTTTTTGGTGAGATATAGAAGCATGGTATGATTATTGGGACTGGGAAGATTGTTTTGGCAATTGTTGAGTTGGGATATGGGTATAGATGGGTTGATATATTGGAAGTGACATTGCATATTGCAAAGGGATTGTCAGAGGAAGTTGAGAAGTAATGGCATAAACTTGTGGTGTGAGAGGAATTTGTTGTTTAGATAAAGGATATGACACATGGGGAGGTTGGATAAGAGTACTGGTGATAGCTATGGCTACAGTAGTGATGGGGACAGTAGTTACAATGGTTGTGTTGATTTTGGGAAGATTAGGTGGAATGGGTGTGACTATTTGAGTAATCTGGTGTCTGGTTGATAGAGGATGAAGCCAAATCGCATATGGCTATGGATGGAATAATTTCAGAACTAGTATTGTAAGGGTAAACTTGTTGAAGCAGTGGGCCATCTAGAGGAATTTGTATGTATATTTTCAGAAGATAGTCTTGAAGAGCCATAGGATTTATGTCAAGAATTTGTTGGAATTATGGATCACCGAGAGGGAAGATGAGAGTACCAACAAGATTTGATCTAACATAAGGTGGAGTGGCTGGCCTAGATGGGATGGAATGATGGTCTAAGACCGAAGTATGACCAAAATATATTGGATGAGGTATATTGGTGAGATAATGGGTGTTTGTGAGGGATGTAGGGATAGGCATGGAGGATGAAGTTGTTGAGGTGGTAATTGGTTGGGATGAAACACTATGAGAGGTGAAGTTGTGTTCTATTTTTCTTAGTGGTGGATTACAGTAATTAAGGGGATAAAAAAATTAAATTATTGTTATATTAAAAACAAAGGAAAATAAATTTTTATTTATTTTTTCTTTTTGATTAAGAACACGTGTGTGAAGAAAAATAAAATGGTTGGAAGAGGACCTAGAATAAGGTAGCCTATGTTTGGTTTCGGGTAATTTATGGTTGGGAAATGTCTGAAAATGATTTCCTGTTGGGTGATCAAATCCTAATAAGTGAACCAAGTGAAAGGAATGTTTTCAGTGTATTGATTAATATGTGAGGTTTTAGGCAGTGTGTGGTAAGATGTGTGATGCAAATATTTCAACCCCTAATTAAGCTATACGAGTAGGTAGGATACATGGGATTCTTTTTAGACCAAATTTGAAATATGATGTTCAATAAATAAAATCACCCACGAAAGTGAAATTACAATGTCGAAAGGAGAAAATATGGAAAAAAATGAGGAATACCTAGACAACGATTTTCCCCATTATTTGATTTTACTTGATAACATTGTATTTGAAAGTGCCATGGTCAATGAATGTCTAGTGTACCCAGGAATGTCACCACGCATAATTGTAAAAGAGGTCAGTGAAAGGGATATTTTGGCATGTTCTCTGTTTCAATAATGGTCTTTGACAGTGTGATGTTGTGGTCGCAACGTTGTGGAATTCACTTGCAAAAAGAAAATAAGACAATTAGTGGACGTGTTGTCAACAAAATAAGAAAAAACAATTTCAAATTTCTGATGTTGTTATGTGTTAACAACAAATCTTAATTACGGAAATAATAACAAAATAATTATTCTATAACCATAACAAAAATAAAAAACAACAAAATAATTATTCTAGGAATATAATTATCCTACACTATGAATTTTAATTAACTAAATACAGTTTAACTAATAACAAAATAACTGAATTTGAATATAATTATCTTACCTATAATTATCAAATAGCTAAAAATAATTATCCTAATATAATTAACCTAGGTAAATGAATTATCTGATTAACATATCTTTAAAGCAATAAACTACTAACAAAATAATTATCCTAATATGAACTTCGTGAATGTGATGCATTGAAAAAATGTGGTGTTGTGATATAAGATGTTTGTGCCAAAATTCAACTTGTGTGTGGTCAAGCTATGTGGAGCTCACATGGGTTGGTGTGTATCAAAGTGGAACTTAAAATGAAACATATGGTGGGATGAAGCGTGACAGACTCAAGACAATTGGAGGTAGAGATGGTGAGCTGGGAGATGCCATTTAGAGCTCTGTGGCGCCATGGGAGCTTCCAAAGGGATGACTCGAATAGAAGAGATAGCTCAGCTTGAGCCTTGTAGTGTGTAATACAATGTTGAAGATTGTGGTAGGGGAAACTTAGTGAGAAGTCGTTTATGTAATGGCGAGGAGCTTTGAAAATGGAGAATATATGTGGGATGGGATCACGACGAGGTAAGTTTAGGGAAATATGTGTAGAGCTAAATCTTAGGTTGAGGGTTGAATTGGTGTTGGAGGAGAACAGGTTCTAACAGAGGGCTGGGGAGAAAGAAATGGATTGGCATTCATTAGAAGAGGAAGACGAGAGCTCGGTGTGGGTAGGTGGTTGGGAGGTGTAGAGGATGGCTCAGTGTAAGCTGATTTGGGGGAGGCACATGATAGAGTAGTTTGGGATGTGAGGGGAATGAGGATGGCTCAAGTGGGTCGTGGAATGAGTAGGCAGCATGCACAAAGTAGCGAGGTGTGTTGGATGTGGATGGCTTGGCTGTAGGAGGGTGAATCAGGGGGGATAAAGGGGGTCTATGTGGATGTGGATGAATTAGGTGTAATGGAGCTCGATTGAGGGGCTATGGCTCAGCTGTGGTGTGGAAGGGAGAGGTGAGTGGAGTTAGATTGGAGTGGTGAGCAGAGGGGTGTTTAGGATAGAGCTCGAGTAGAGAACATAGTTAGCGCAGCTTGGGCCGAGGGGAGTTGGGATCTCAGTGAAGATGGGATGAGGCTCAGGCATGGTGTAGACTATGAATTCAGAGCATTGGGGTGCGATAAATGTGAAGGGTTGAAGGAAGGGGAGATAAATTGTGAATGGATCAGTGTATGATGGAATGCAGTGGGGTCAATTAGAAGTTGGCTTATCCGAGGAGACGAGGTAGGGGAGGGCACGTTGGGAGTTGGATTTGGTCGGGTAGGTGGAGTTGGGATCAATCGGGCTAGGGGAGTGAGTTGAATGGGGAGTCGTGTGAGTGGTAGCTCGATGAGGAAGAGATTGAGTCATAGAGTGTTTTATGAGGGTAGAAGGTTCAAATTGGGTGGAGGTAGATAGGGAATTGGCCGAGTGGCTCGCAGAGTTGGGCAGTGGAGTTGGATTGGGCTTGGCATAGGGGAAGTGGAGATCTCGGTGTAGGTGAAGTGGAGAACTCGGTGTTAGTGAAGTGGAGAACTTGGTGTGGGTGAGGTATGGTGAGCTTGAATGGAGTGGAATGGAGATTGGGGTGTTTGAGGACACTAATAATAATTGTGTTTTTCTTTTGTTTTTTTTGTATTATTTTAAAATATTATTTATTTTTTAATAACAATACAATTTTACACCCATTATAAACAACTCATTAATAGGCTCTTTCAAACAATAAATGTACTTACCCAATGACAACGGAATTGACTAAACAGATGGACCATTCCACATGGATGGAGACAATACCAAATATCCTCCAAACAGATGAGTCTACAAATGAAATATTTGCAACATATATATATAGATTGACAAGAACTATGAAACACAATAACTATATTACATACGACACCTATACAAGGTGAGAAAATAGAGAAGTGACTAGAACTTGGGTCTAGTCCCACTGGGTGTGCCAAATGTTGAATGGAGTTTCTTGCTTCCTATCCATATTAGTATACGAGAAACTAATAAACAAAAAACAACTTCGAATATGCAAGGGCTTAGTACCTTGGATATGGTGATGACTGATATTGGCACCAAATAGATGGTGAGTTCCTCTTTGTGATCCCAACAAACTTGCAACTCAATCAACACTAGAGGAAACTGCTTAGATATTTTATGTGGGGGATTCCTAAAAAAGCGAGATCCAAGAAGCGTTAACTTCCTCGGTCACTATCAACCCCCGTGTGATAAATAATAATGATAAAATACAAGATAAATAGATAAATGCAAGCTGATGAACAAAGGAACCTTATGATGCTTGTATGTATATGGTGCTACTGATCTGATCCAAACACAACGTGCAACATAAACAACACTACGTGAATCAAAAAATCATGAGCAGAGTATTGTGGGGATTCTAGTGTCATTACAAGGACATCATGAGGATACTATGATAAATAAGAGGCTTAAAATTAAAAACAACATTTTCCCAAATTTCCCAACTTATCCTTTTGAGGGGGGTAGGCTCATATTTATACCCTAAGGGTGAGGTTATACTGTGGGCTATTAGGTAATCCAAGGTTGGGTAAAGTAACCCTGATTAAAAGAGGTGATGTGATTCAATGGGGCTCACAATTTGACTTATGAGGTTAAAGATAAAAATTTGATATGGAGTGGGGAGTATGATTGACATAGTTAAGTGAAATAATACATACCATTTTTGAATTTAAGAGTGGGATGTCAGATGTGGGTACATTATTGCTCATGGAATGAAAAAATTTGAGATATGTGCGATAATGCAAAATTTTAATTATTATATGGGTTTATATGGATCCCATTAATTAATTGGAATTTGAGTGAGTAAATGGATGGAATTTATTCAAATTTAGGAAAAATAATAGTGAGAGGGAAAGTTGCATGTAGGAGAATAAATTTGGGATGAAGGAGAGGAGTTACACCAAAATCTGGTGTCTACATTTTCCCCTTTTTGTTAAGTGGTTTATGATAGCAAGCCACGAGACAAAAACAAAAAGGGTTGGATGAAATATGTGTTCATAAAAGGAATGGGGATGAATAAAAACATGACCAAAGGCAAGATGCCCCAGGTGAAAAAGGATCACAATGAAAATGAAAAATATGGTGGTGACTCCAATATCACATCGGTAGAGGACAATTGTAGTCTCAATGGAGATAGCCAACAATGTTCTAAAGACCAGTGAGTGGGTGAAGACCACTATAGTATGGATGTAAACTGTGATGACCAATGGGTCATAGGAAAATATCAAAATATGCATAGCTGAATGTGAAGAGTATGCAAAATCCTTCATACGCAAGGAATCGAGAGAAAAATCATGTGTTTGCAAAAGGGACAAGGATGAAAATAATGATGCTCTAGCACAAGGCACAATATAGAAGATGGATATGTAAGTAAAAATACCCCAAGGGGAATAATCATAAATGTGGACATGATGAGCAAATAGGATATAAGGGTGAGATAGAATTCCCTAAAAGGGTGATAAATATGATGGTAATAATTTTTCATAGGAAATATGCATAAGTGATGGAAAATTAGTAGGTGAAAAAGAAAAAGCAATCCCACTTCTTCGGTAAGTAGGATAATAAGTCAAGAAAATTTTGCGACAAAACAAAAGTAGAGAAAACATTCATGGAAGAGAACAAGATTAGATAGGTGGTGGCCATTATGGTATCTGAAAAGACAAAAATTCCATAGCAATATGTGATGAGGGATATATATGATGATATTTCCTTGAGAGGGTTGATAAGAATGGAAGATATGACACTACTCCTAAAAGGAGAAGAGATAAACTTCATAGAGAAGAGGAAGAGGACATTAAATGGAGTAGAGTAGACATGGTGGAGGAGGAAAAAAATTAAAGAGGATAAAGGGGATGAGGTGTATTAGGATGGAGAAACCATCATCCGTAGATAATGAGGAGTGTGAACTATGCTTGATTGTGATGGAAAGAAGAGGAAGAGAATAATAGAGAAGGATGATAAGAGAGGAGAGAAGATAGATGAAAGTACAAAAGGGAGAGAAAGATAGTTAATATGAAGGAAGTGGTAAAAGATAAGGGGAAAAGAAATAGAGAAGACGTGATAGGCTTGGAGAAAAATAAAATAGATAAACAGAATAGGAGAAGAAGGGAAAGTGGAAGAACAAACAAGAAGAAGATGAGAAGAGAAGAGAGAAGAGATTAGAGGAGATAGTGAACGTATAGAGATGTTCCATAGTAAAGAATCAATAGATATAATAAAGAGGGGAGATGGTGGAAGAAATAAATGATGAAGGACAAAGAAAAAGACAAGAAAATTATAGAAGAGAGGGTGAAAGGGAGATGGAGATCAAAAATAAAGGGAGAGAAAGAATGGATCTTGAAAGAGATGACAGAGCTGAGAAAAAGAAGAGGTGAAGAATATTAGATAAGGGCGATAGGAGAGATGAATAATAACGTGTGATGAGGGTAGGAGATAACATCAGGAAAAAGGAAGAGGATGATGGAAAGATGAAGGGGATGAAGAGGATGAAGAAGATGAAGAAGTTAAAGATGATGAAAGAGGAGGTAGAATAGAGAAGAGAAAGAAAGGAATAATGAGGAGCCATGAGGTTATAGAGGAGATGAGAGAATGGAAAATAAACTGATGTATAGTGATGGAATTAGTGTTGATTAGAGAATACTTGTTAGAGATCACACAAGAATTCTGCGTGGGAGAGAAGGCCAGGATCAAGGTCACAAAGGGATGGGAAGAATCCACGTGCGGAGGGCAAGTTCAGCTTTTGGGATTTAGCCAATTTTGAGCATGAAGACCTATTTTTAGAAGATGGCATGCAGAGAACATAAATGAGGTAGAGACATGTGCGTCACGCATTTTCTATCTTTAGAAGATCATATTGAAGCATTTTTCATGGAGACAAGCTAAGAATAGGATTGTCACTTCAATTAACTATAAGAGTTCCATAAATGGCACACTTGCATGTATGGCTATGCTTGTAAATAGCGCGTGGCTATTAGTAGCATACAGCCTATTTTTGGAATAGATAAGCGGTGAAGGGAAAGTCCCCTCCCTATATATATGATGTGAATCACATAGTATTTGTATATATATATATATATATATATATATATATATATGCAGAGAGTAAGAGGTAATCATAAAGAGATATGTGTATATGACTAGATTACTGTATCAGATCCATGTGCACATTAGTATAGATTGCCATTATTGTAAGGAGCTTATGTGTTTATTAATAGATGGAAGATATTGGCTGAATCTAAGTTTCATTCCTATGTGTAATTGAGTAGTGCATGTTCTTGATTTAATCATGATTATTGTTTAAGCTTGTTATTTTCTAGAGCTGAATATGGCATGCATTGTAAAATGATGGATTATTTATAGATCTATATGTTTCTTCCTTCATCACGCTAACATCCTGCTACAACAACCCTAAAGAGGGTCCTGGTACCTATTCATGCTTTAGGTGAGCGCTCATTCTAGGTTGAGTGATGTGCCAGTGCATCTATGCTGTTATCTGGTAAATTCCAGGCTGCATCATTTGTTCTATTATTGGGACCTATTTTTTAGTTGTTTTTAGGATGGTTCGCGATGAAGACGTACCAGTTAACTCTAGCAAGTATTGAGGAGTGGATACACGATTTGGAGGAAGAATATGCATGGCCGTTCAGCATTAGATCTGAGTTTAACATACGCACTTGGGTAGAATAAAATCTGTATGACATCAAGTATATGAGAGTTTTTTTGCCATCTTTCCAGTAGAATTATACGAGTGGCTGATTGCTTATGTATCTAAGTGGAATTAGAGGTATCGCACACTTGTCTGGACATAGGAATAATTTTAGGCCCTTTATGAGGCTGATCTAATCTGGGATCATGTTGTGGATACGTGGTTTTGTGGTGTTCTAAACAGTTATATTCTGGAATATTCAATTTTGACATATTCTTTCCCAGAGGTATCTAAATTCTAGTTTTTGCGGTATCCTAGAGGAGCATATCTACGAGGCATTCCACTGGTGATCAAGATCTTGATGGTAACTTTAAACCTGGAGAGTAAAATGATGGCTAACTAAACCTCACCACGCATGAGGGCAAGAACAGGTTTGGTGAAAGATTGCAGACCTAGTGGTAGAAAGGCAGAGAGAGGAAAGGTGACTTAAGTATAATGAGGTGCACGAGACGGAGATAGAGAAGCAATGTACCATTGTAGAAAGTATGGCGTTGAGGAGAGAGATGGCTCGTGAATTATTTAAAGCTCACATAGAAGACGTGGAGCCAGAGAAATAGGAAGTCCCCCATCCTAGAAAGCATGATAGAGATCCCCATTGGCTTCACAAAGAAGTCCACCAGTAAAGACTACCTGGGTCGTGGGCACGCATCTTAATGCACCTGGTGACCTAGCCCTTGCAATTGGTTTTCTAGTATCTAGTATGAAAAATTAATCAGCAAGTGAATTTTGGAAATAGGAGAACCGGAGTAAGTCAGTGAGCAAGTACATTAATGGCAGGATAGACAAATTCACTGTTATTTGGAGGAACATTTTCAGGTGCATCATCTGCCTAGAATGTAAGTGCGTAGAATGTTGGCTTCACCTCTGGAAGTGGAACTACCACATAGACTATAGGAGTTTCAGTATATTACTACTGTTAGAGCACAGGGGAGTACATCTACAGGTCCTATTCCAACTACAGGTGGAGGGTCAGGAGGTATAGGTGGTTCTAATTCCGGTGGATCTAGTGGTTCTGAGAGGTAGAGGAAACACAGGAGGTTCTGGATCAGGCGGTCAAGGCCCACAGACAACTACAAAATATCTATATAGATATGTCTCTTTGTCTCCTCGGAGTATATAGGCATAGAGGATGTTGCCGAACATGTGCATATGTGTGAAATATTATGGCACTTGAAAGGAATCACGGCTTCTAAGCATAAGGAAAGTTAATTCACTACTACCTTGCAGGAATGAGCACACAGCTGGTATAGGAAGTTTGACCCTGATCAAACTTGCGTGGATTATGCAGCATTGAAGGATGCTTTCTTAAAAGAGTTCTATATATCATAGTTTTAGCAAAAGATAATCAGTACGCTCAAGGATATCAATTAAGGAACTACTGAGAGTGCACGTGAGTATGATGCCCATTTTAAAACACTCATGTCTAAGTTTTCTTATGATATTCATGCAATCCAACATGTACAATGGTTCGTTGGTGGATTGATTACACCATTCAGAAGAGCACTGTCACATAAGACATACACTCATCCGTGCAAAGCATTGGAGGCAGCCCTATGTGCTAAGGTAGTTGGGATCATTGATATTGGTGTTAGTCCATTCTTAGAGGCATAGATTGCAGCCATGTCAAAGTAGCTAGAAAATTTATCAACAAATTCAGCTCATGAAACACGCTCGGGGATTTGGTGTACCAATTGTGAAGTGGAAGGTCACACCAAGGATAGTTACCCTCACAGATCTATACGTTCATTTCCATTAGACTGTGAAATATGTCATTTGAATCATGATACTAGCCACTGTCCTTTGTTACAGTGCGCGATAAGGAAGAATATATCCTTCTTTTGCAAGATTTGCAGGTCCATGAACCATGATGCTGAGGATTGTCAATTGATTGGTTAGATCCATGATGCTATAGACATTGGGGTATGACAGATAAGTGTAATGGATAACTCTAAGAACAATAATGAGCACCAGGATCAGGATCATAATCAACCACACTATGAAAAGAATGAGGGCCGTTTTGAAGGAGGTCATGGAAGAGGACGTGGATATTGAGGTGGATATGGAGGACAAGGCTGTGGTGGAGGAAGAATTAAGTTTCCTAGTGGAACGTGCTATACATGCAGATCCCCTTATCATTATAGGCACAAATGTCCCCAGAATGTTACATGTTCTTTCTATGGAAAGAATCATAGCTATGAGGAATGCCCAAACTTATATGAGCATCTCAATAAATAGCATAAGCAGGAAAACAAAGGTGCATGGATGGTTAGGATCCAACGCGCAGAGGAAAATGAGTGGATGCCTAAGATAGCACCAGAACCTGAGGCATTAACAGTGAAGATTACTACACGAGCTGAAGCGGCACGTGCAAGAAATGCATTACACCAAAAGCCTACAATCACTAAGGAGGAGGTTCTACATGTAATGTACCCAGATCCTACCCATCAAAAGGAAGCTTATCAAGAGACCATGGAGGTCCTCAGAAATCTTCAAGGTGAAATACAATGTTTAAAAGAGCAGTCCAAAAAGATGGAACAGAAGAAAGAAGCAGGGAAGTTCCCCTCTGATATTGATGACATCAGAGAGGTGTGTAAAATACTGCACCAGGAGAATATTATTCCATTATTATGGAATTGGTTGAAGGGGAACACTCCACATGAAAGCACTGAGAATGAATGACATATCCTACATGTCAATCTTCCCCCCGATAGCATTAACTATGAAAAAGAGATCACTCAGAATGCTGTTGTGGATAGATGGATGCTAAGCAACATATTGATTGATGTAGGTGTGGAAGTGAATGTGCTTACATTAGATGCATGGGTACAAATGGGGAGGCCTCCATTGCAGCCATCATCTAATGTGTTTTTTATGGCAAACCGGACTAAGGCCACTCCCATAAGCGTTTTTAAGGATGCATATATAACCATACAAGGATCCAAATTCACCGGGGATTTTGAGGTATTAGCACTTGCAGAAGCAGATAGTTTTCCAGCATTTCTTGGACACCCTTGGTGCTATGTGAATAATGTTGACTTGAGATTCAATAAGGGGTATATCAGATTTGAGAACAAGGAGGAAAAGGGTTGTGATACCTTTAACAAATGGGAAGTCTACACGATATGTTGATTGAGCCTCTAAGTGAGGAGGAATTAAATAGAATCTATGTACACGTTATTCAGAACCCAGAGGTCAATGAGCCATCAAAGGAAGGCATCCTACAGTGGGAGGATTCTCACTCTATTAGTGATACTATTACTATGGATTGTGACAATTGGGCTCATGGTACATATGAACTAGTAGGGCACGAGCTAAAAAGCACGGTTGCATGCAAGAATGGACTTCATTTTTTTTTAAGGATAGGTAGCGCAATACCTTGGTATATAGGAGAAAAATCTCTTCTTGTATTCTTACAAGCCATGGAGGCACATTGGATAGAACAAGTCAGGAGAAGATACATGTTATCATATATCTTATGCGGGACAGTAGTGCATTGGTGGGTAGTTCATAGAGATAATCTTATGGAGTGGAAGGAGATCAGAATTGCCCTATCTACCAAGTTTGTAGGAAGCAATGCACCTATGCAAATTTTCACTTATAATGGTGATCAACCTGTTCAACACCACATTTAGTAATGTGAGAGACTTCTGACACCAAGACAAGAAGCATTACCACCTTCACTCTGGGTGCATAAATTGTATTTGACTCTACAAGGGTGGGCATGTGCTTGGTATGTATATGCAGAACTACATCAAGAGACTGGAAACTAGAAAAATTTGACTGCAGGAATGATATAGACCTTTGACTACTTTCCTTCCCAACCTCCAATAGAAGAAGCATTAAAATTTGTCAAGTGCTTAACTATGGGAGATAGTGCAAAGGAAGAAGAGCATATTCAGGGATTATTTGGTGAGACAAAGTCAGGAGTGAATTTTGAAAAGGAAGAAGAAATGGACTCCATATTACTTGAATGCACTTGCCTTGAGAAAGAGAAAGGAAAGATGGTTTACATTGTGGATGATGAGGAAGTTGAGAACCTCGATATTGAACATTCATAAGGGGTGTGCGAGGTCTTGGACAGTACAAACAAGGATACGTGCACCTATCATGAACCCATGAAGACAAAGAAGGTGAATATAGGTTCGGACGCTGAGCCAAAGGAGGTCATAATTGGAGACTATTGGTCAAAATCGGAAGTGGAAAAGATCATTGAGTTACTCAAGGATTATCAGGACTTATTCCCTCGAGGGTATCATGAACTTAAAGGCATGCATGAATCACTTGGGGAAATGAAGATACAACTTAAGGAAGGCGTGCGTCCAATGTGAAAGTGACCTTATAGAATGAATCCTAATTTGCGTGAAAAGGTAAAAGAAGAAATTGATAAAATGTTGAAGTATGGAATCATTCGACCTTTGGATGAGTCAAAATGGGTTATTCCTATGGTGATTAGTATAAAAAAGGATGGTAGAATTTAAATTTGTGTTGATTATAGGGAGCTAAATGTAGCATGTGTCATCGATCCCTTTCCTACACCATTCACTGAAGAAATACGGGAAGTAGTAGTAGGGCACAAAATCTATTCCTCTACAGACAGGTTTTCCAGGTATCATCAGGTTTGAATTTCCCAAGAGGATCAAGAAAAGAAAAATTTTACTACTGAATTGGGCAGCTTTACTTATACTGTGATGCCTTTTGGATTGAAAAATGTGCCTATTGTATTCTCACGCATAGTTGTTCAGGCATTCAAAGATTTTATTCATAACTTCTTACAGGTCTACCTCGATGATTGGATAGTATATGGGCTTGTTAAGGATCATTGTGACAATTTGTGCTTAATGTTTAAATGAGGTAGGTAGTTGAGTCTCTCTCTGAACATTAAGAAGTGCATATTTGCCACACATTTTGGAATACTGTTGGGACACATAATCTACAAGGAAGGTTTGTTGGTTGATCCAGCTAAGGTTGTAGTCATTCTAGGCCTGGAAGTGGCTACCAATCAAAGTGAGGTGCGTGGATTTTTGGGTCACATAGGATATTATTGGAAGTTCATCAAAGGGTATGCCAAAGTTGCTACGACCTTAGAAGAATTACTAAAAGGGAAAGGTACATTTTATTGGGGAGAACCCCAGTAGTGTGCATTTAAGATATTAAAGGAGAAACTTACTACCATGACCATTATGCACTTTCCCTCATGGGATAAACCATTTCATGTGCATGTGGACACCTTTGGCATGGCCATTGGCATTGTGTTAGCTCAACCTAGCAGAAGGTATTGTAGATTATCCAATTTGTTTACTAGTAGGAAGTTGACTCCTGCTAAACAGAATTATACAACTACAGAGTGCGAAGATTTGTCAATTATTTATGCTATGCACAAGTTTCAATGGTACGTTTTAGCAACACCATTCATTTTTATACAGATCACATGGAATTTAAGTATTTGGTGAACAAACCACTCTTACAAGGGCACATATGTAGATGAGTACTCCTATTTTAAGAGTTTAATTGAACTAGACCACCTATCTAGAATTAACTCAAGAGAGGAAGCAAATACAATTGAAGAAACCATGCCAGATGCATAGTTATATAGGGTACAACGTGTGCCATCAGAATTAGAAGACATTGTTGTATTTCTACGGACTGGTGTGGCACCAAAAGGAATGAAGGCATTAGAAAAGAAATAGTTTGCTATACGTGCAACACCATTTATGTTAATTAATGGTGACCTCTACAAGCTAGACAAAGATGAAGTATTACATCGTTATGTATTAGAGCATGAGCCCAAGGATATTATGGAAGAATCCCATTGTGGCATTACAGGAGGCCATTATGCAGGTGATGTAACTACCTGAAAGATCCTACTTACTGGATTATGGTGGGAGACACTGTATAAATATTATAAAATGTATTACAAAGTGTGTGACCATTGTCAGCGTCCAGGTAAACCAGGGAAAAGAGATGAAATGCCACTGATACCTATTATCAATTTAGAACTATTTGAGAAATGGGCCATTGATTTTGTAGGACCTATTTCGTCAGCTGCGCGTAGGATTGGATCACACTATATCATTACTTGTACAGATTATCTCACAATGTGGATAGAAGCAGCACCTATGAAGGACTATACAGTGGCTACAACAGCTAGGTTTATATGGGAGAATGTTCTTACAAGATATGTATGCCCTTTAAGCTTGACAAGTGATAGGGGTACACACTTTTTGAATGAGACGATCAGGATCCTATTAGATGAGTTTATGGTTGCACACCATAAAACTACGCCCTATCATCCTTAGGAAAATGGAACTACTGAGGCTCTCAACAAGATTTTGAGCCAGAATTTGACAAAAATTTATGATGTTGGAAGAAAGGATTGGGATGATAAAGTGTCATTTGTTCTTTGAGCATATAGAACAAATTATAAGAGATTAAATAAAGCCACACCATTTTAGTTGGTGTTTGGTGTAGAAGTCATTCTCCCTATAGAATTTATGTTACTTTCTTTATGCATTGCACACGCTGGAGGTCTAGCTGATAAGCAGGATTTAGAAGAGCGTATTGAGAAGATGATTTAACTAGATGAGCGACGAGCCATAACACGATGGAGTCAGAAGCAAGAAAAGGCCAGGCAGAAAGCATGGCATGACAGAAACATAAGGGATAAGAAGTTTGAGATTGGAAAAATGGTGCTTCTCTATGACTCTAATTTCTTGCGCCATCCAGGTAAACTCAAAGTACATTGGTTGGGGATGTATGTCATCAATTACATACTTGAATAAGGTGTTTTTCAGTTAGAAACACTTAATGGAACACGGATACCTGGTTACTTTAACAGGAGTAGGCTAAAGCCCTACTATAAATAAGTCTTCTTGGTGTTTGTAATAAAGCAGTATTGCCATCTAGATTAGGTTTTCAATTATGTATTTCCTTAATGTCTTTCCTTCATTGTCATTATGCTTTGTCAATTTAGTTTTTGTTCTTATGTAATAAGTGCGCTTGCGCGCATGAAGCTAATTACTATGTGAAGAATGTTTATGTGCAGAGGAATGCACATACTTTTAGTGTGGGGTATTTGTAGTTATCCAAGTAAAAAACTGTGGGAATTTAAAGGTGAAAGGAATAAGCTGCTACGGGTGTGCTTTAAGTCAAAAGAGGGTTGCTTCTCAAAAGTGACCAAGGATGGAGATGAATGAAATAACAATATAACGTGAGGTAAGAAGAGGCCATGATAACTACCAGGAGAAGGTACAGTGATGAGGTACTCAGGTGAAAGGGCATGCGCTAAAGAGAATTTTATGACTAGAGGGTAGGAAGGTGTGCTAGAGGGTTATAGCTGGGGTGTAAAGATGTACCGCGTGGAACAAACAAATTTGGTCAATGAATGAGAGGATATTTATTAGGTGAAGGAGTAATAAATGCATCAAAACTTGGAAAACTATACAAGGATGGGATGCAAATTCATTTTTACTATTGCAATTAAGAGCATTTGAGGTAAGAGCTAAGTGTGAAGAGCTGAGTGATTGGGTTAAGGTCTGAAGGGTGTGAAACCAAGTGTGACAAATAGATCTGTGCAAAAAGAATCTTGCGTCCCCAGTGGTGAAGGTTTTGAGAAAAACAAGGTGACAGAGAGGAGTTAGGGCATAAAGTTTCCACCTAGGGCATGATTGAATCGATCCAGGGTTTGATTCACAAATTGTAGAGTTAAAGAGGAGATGATTGTAAGGTAAAAATGGCACCCAAGAAGGCAGCTGCAACAGGAGAAAAAGGAAAGAAGAAGGTGGTCATCAAGGAGGAAGAGATGGCACCTGAAAGTAATTTTTTAGAAATGTAATATCTAGAAGGAGTCATCGTTGGCCAGGAACGAGATTCACACATCCGAAAAGAGAAAAGTAAGTGAATACAATCACAGAACCTCAGAGAACAAGAAGGAGCTTGATTCCTTTCTCACTATGAGGATGAACAAATGTATGGTAGATGACATGTCAGTTTATGATGATGTAGGCAAGAAGCTTATGAAGAAAATTGGGGTCTACCAATTATATGAGCTTTCATATTTCAAGAAGTATGAGCCCTTGTACCAATGGCTCATGAGTAGAGTGTATGAGGACTTATTCTACTTTGCAAGACACAGAGTTAGAATCTCATCCATGCTTATCTCAACGGTGACAGGTTTGAAGGCCACAGGAGAGGATATAAAGAATGATCTCATATATAAACCTGTGATCTTAAAGACCAGACAGGAGTTGGGGTACCAGAATGGTCCACGTGGTATGGATATAGAAAAATTGAAGAAATTTCTGGTTGTGCAAGTAGCAACACACCTTGTTACAAATTTGATTGATCAGGAGAGTTAGTCATAGGTAAATACTATGTGGTTACACGTTGTGCGCAAGATGTTAGGAGGAGTAGTCTACAATAATGCAGGCTACATTATAGAGAAAATAGTAAAGGAAGAGTGCACCGAAGGGAAGATCAACTTTGGGGCTGTTCTATTATCACCGGTATTCATGGAAATTGGAGTACCATATGGGTTAAAGGAAAAGGTATGGGAATACCCCATCGAGAATAAGTCACCAGCTGAAAGGTTCAGCAAGTACCTATGTAAAGGTTCTATGACAGATGAAATCTAGAAAAGGATGAAGAAATGGTTCGATAGGCTCCATGTGGCATTTAGAGAAGAGTGGCGCATCCCGAAGGACCTACCATTAGTAGTTGGGAAACAAGTCCAATTTTCTATATATCAGCATTTCTGCATTACACGCTTCCTAATGAGAGATGGAGTTCGGAGCCCTTAGTGTAAATTTCCTTACACATTCACTACAAGGCATTTCCAAGCATATGTTCATAGATTCACAGACATGTACTGACTGGTATTCAATGTAGATAAGGTAGACTGCAAATACCACATGTTGAGGAAAAGGTACGTGTATCTAGGAAGAAGTTCATGTGTCGAGAGGCTCATTTCAGAGGTGTTGAATATTAAGCTAATAAGTCTAGTTGTAGTAGATATATGGGCAGCATTAGTGTATGTTTAGCTGAAGCCCAAGATGGAGAACAATAAGTATGTGGAGAATGAATTCATGCTCCCAGGGCCATTGAATGGTAAGCACACAATGGAAAACATACCGTTGTAATGGCCCACAGAAACTATTGAAGTAGACGATGAAGAAGAGGAGTGTGAAGATAGTGGAGGCTTGGAGCACACAAGAAAGCAACCATATGAAAAAGAAGAGTCACAACGTGTGACCACTCCACCACAGGGATAGGATGAAGAGGAAGATACAAAGGTTGAGCAGGGGGAGAAAATATTTAAGAAAGTATTCAGATGCACAAGGACTCAAGTTGGAATCCCACAAATGGTAAGAAAAACCCCTCATCTCTCTCCACACAAGGAGACCATTGAGCCAAAGATAAGAATAAATTTAAAGTTGGATGAATAAGCGGAGGAATCATGGGAGAGTGAGCATGTATCTCCTACCCCACTCGAGGAAAAAAATGAGCCAGAGAATGAGGAAGAGCAAAAAGATGAAGAGATGAAGGAGAGAGAAGAAAGAGGGAAGGAAACCTCTGGATCCACACATGTGACTGCTCAAGGTGTAACAGGACAAACTCCTAACCTTGAAGCTATAATTCCCAAGGGTCCTAGATTGAAGAGGATGAGTGGGGAAAACAATGCACCACTCATGGGCTATGTAGAGGACACCAAAAAAATCATCTGTGCCTGTTTCCAAAGCACTGTAGAACAAAACGATTTATTTGGATGGAAATTAATGGATGGGGATATGGTGACCATTCACACTAGAAAGAAACTCTCATGTTCAATGCAAACCCACATGGATGAGCCTAATTTTGATGTATGTGAGGAGTCATGCGTGTCAAGACGGATGAAGAAGAAACCTCAAGCCATGCACATAACAGTTAAACCTACTGTTATGTCATATGAACAAGTTAGCCATACACTGGTAAAGGTTTCTATTGAGGTTGCAAGAAGAAACATGGACAAGGCCACAAAAATCAAAGTGCTATGTGAGGAGTTGAAGACAAAGGATACAGTGATAACATGCCTAACCCATGAGAAGGACTTGGAGCAGAAAAATAATAGTGTGTTAATTGGCATGGCAGAGGCCATTTGAGATCATGTGATGAAAGCACGCCCGCATCTAAAATCTAAGGTACCAGAACAATTCCCCTCGGCAATGCATTATGTTAGAGCTTTGGTGGACTTGGTATTGGAAGAGGACATAATTAGAATGCTAAAACCAAAGAATCCTAAAGAAGAGGCAGAAAGAGCTAAGGTTGCAGTAGTCAGAAAGATTGCATCATACTAAGGCCTACTACAAGTGGTCCAAGAAGAATTGAAAAAGGTGGATCATGCCTTAAATATATGCACAGCTCTAGAGGCACTGATCAAGATAAAGACTCTGGAATAAGATAATGTAGTCCAAAAGGCTATGAAAGATGATACCTTGGGCCGCGTAAAATGGTTAACACTCGTAAAGTAAAAGCACAAGGCCCTAGTAGTAGCACAAGAGCCACACAAAGAAAGATTATATGAGCTTAGGAAACTCATCGCACAAAAGATGGATGCTCTGGAAGGAAAACATAGTACAATGCCCAACATTATGTTGATATTGCATAATGAAAAAGGTGAAGTTACCCAAGATGAACTAGAGTCTATTATTGTGGAAACACCAGAGCAGGCAGAAAAATCATTCACCGAGTGGCAGGCCTTGGAGGTAGAAATAAAGGAGTATCTAGAATTGATCCTTCAAACTAATACAGAGGAGGTTACCTCATAAAACATTCTTTCTTATTCTTTCCATTCAACATGCCTTACTTCAGTTTTAGAGATACCCATTATCGAGACAACAATGAGATTAATGTGGGGTAATGTTGATAAGAGAATACTTGTTAGAGATCACACAAGAAGTCCACGTGGGAGAGAAGACTAGGATCAAGGGCGCAGAGTGACAGGAAGAATCCATGCACGGAGGGAAAATTCAGCTTTTGGGACTTAGCCAATTTTGAGCATGAAGACCTATTTTTAAAAGATGGCGTGCAGAGCACATAAACAAGGTAGATATGTGCACACCACACATTTTCTATCTTTAGAAGATCGGATCAAATTATTTTACATGGAGATGAGCTAAGAATAGGATTATCACTTCAGTTAATTGTAAAAGGTATATAGATAGCACACTTGCATGTGTGGCTATGCCTGTAAATGGTGCATGGCTATTGGTAGCATGCAGCCTATTTTTGGAATAGATAAGTGGTGAAGGGAAATTCCCCACCCTATATATATATGATGTGAATCACATAGTAGTTGATATATATAAAGGTATATGCAGAGCGTAGGAGGTAAGCATAAAGAGATATGTGTATATGACTGGATTACTTTATCAGATCCATGCGTGCATCGATATAGATTTTCATTATTATAAGGAGCTTTTGAGTTTATTGGCTAAATCTAAGTGTCATTCCTATGTGTAATTGAGTAGTGCATGTTCTTGATTCAATCATGATTATTGTTTAAGATTTTTATTTTCTAGATCTAAATATGGCATGCATTGTAGAATGATGGATTAGTCATGGATCTATATGTTTCTTCCTTCATCACGCTAACATCTTGCTACAGCAACCCTAAAGAGGGACTTAGTACCTTTGCGTGCTTCGAGTGAGTGCTCAGTCTAGGCTGAGTGATGTGCCAGTGCATCTAGGGTGTTATCTGGTAAATTCTAGGCTGCATCAATAAGGTAGGGGTGGTAGAGAAATAGGTTTGGTAATGGGAAGGTGGAAATAAGAGGGAAGGAAGAGATGATAGAGAAAAAATGAGAAGGGAATTGAACCAAGGTGTTAGGAGTAATACATGAGTAAAGAATATGAAATAGACCACATGGAAATGCATGTGGATAATGGGATGATAAAAAATATGGTACAACGCTGGTGAGCTAGGTTATCAATGGGGAAGTAAGATGAAAGTGTGAGGGGAAGAGGGGATGAAGATGATATAGAGGAAGTGAAAGAAATCTAGGAGTAGAAAGGAGGAGAGGACAACTGAGAAAATGATGTAAAGGGAGGAAACAAAAATGGGAGATAAGAATTAAAGAGTGAGCATTATAAGGTATGTAAAGAGAATCTAGAGGGGAGCAATGAGACAGCGAAAAAATAGGGAGAGGGTGTATGATGAAGACAATAGAGATATTGAAGAAGGTGAAGGGAAGATGTAAAGTCAATGCCAACAAATGGATGTTAGGATTAATCCATTGATAATGATCAGTGGACACAAAAGAAAAAAGGAAGGAAGAGAAAATGGAGGAGGTAAAAAGGAGTGAACATGGACATGTAGAATGGGGATGAATGAATTTTAGGAGAATTCCAATCATAAATATTAGCACGAAAATGGAAGATGATGATGAAAGAATTTAAGAAGAATATTAACAATAATGGTAGGTAAACAAGGTGTAAACATGTGGGAGAACTTGAGAAGGTGGAGTGGAAAGAGTAAGAAAAGGAGGGACAACGATTTATGTGAAGATGGTGATGAGGATAAGATGTAATGGATGAGGATGTGGATGAAGACGAAGGAACAATACATAGTAAAAAATGGTATGAAGTGGTTAAGTTAGATTTCTAAACGAGGGATGCTGGGGATGATATTTGGGTAAGTTTGATATATTTTGTGTGAGGAAGAAAGAGGAGGGAAGAGGATGTGTTTATGGGGAATGTAGAGAAAATGCGGATGGTGGGGATGTGGAGGAAATGGGAAAGGCAAGAAGGACATATCATCCCTAAGAGAGACTCTTAAGTAAGATCGGCATGTCGTAGGAATGGTTAAGTAGGATCACGAAGCTGAAGAAGAAGAATGATGAAAATAAGCAGATGGTCAGAAAGATTGATGGTAAGAGTTTATGAAAGAGAGGAGTTACACCAAAAATTGGTCTCTACATGTAGCTCTACTAAACTAAGGATTGGTTCTCCTTGTGGGGTTGGTGCCTCGGTAAATTTGAAACATATTAATATAAATATTGTGTTCCAGTGGTTTTTCTTTGCCTTTAGGTTTTCCCACTTATATTTTGTGTCTTTGTGTTGATTCTCTTGTTCATGGTTTATAACATATATGATATTTGATGTTGTGCACACATTAATGCTTTGATAAGTGAATTTGTGGTTTGGTTGTGTAATCTGAAATCTGATTTGAATTTTATAAGTACTAATTTACCCCCCCTCTCAGTCCATTGTGCTTCCAACATGTTTTGAGGAGGCGGAATTTGTAGTATTGTTGTTTTTTCTTCTGTTGCTTCATGTTATTTCTTCTTCCTATCCTCCTTTTTTTCTCCTATTTATTTTTCTTGATCATATTTTTTATTATGATACTAATCTTGTTTTAATTATGTTTCTTCGTATTTCCTCCTTACTTCATCTTTGTCATTTTCCTCCCTTTCCTTCTTTTCTTCTTCCTTCTCCTTTTTCTCCTTTTTATTTTTTCTTCTTCCTTCTTCTTCTTCTCCTCTTCCTCCTCCTTCTTCTCTTTTTCCTTTCAATTCTTCTACTTTATTCTTTTCTTCTTCATACTCCTTATTTTCCTCTTCCCTCTTCTTCCTCTATTCTTCTTCTTTTTTCTTCTGATCTTCCTCTTTGAGTCTTCCTTCTCATTTTATTCTTTTTTCTTCTTTTCTTCTTCCCCCTTTTTTGTTCTTCTTCCCTGACCTTCTTTCCTTCTTCCTTAATTTTTTCTTATGATTTTTCCTTCTTCTCCATCTCTATTTTCTTGTTATCGACAGTGGTCATGTCAATTAGCTCCTAAATTTATGTAATATCTTCCTTGTCCTTGGTAGGTTTTTTCTTTTTCTTCCTCAATTCCTTAAGTTCTTATTCAAATTATTCCAACAAAATTTCACCCTCCAATATTATTTGGGTTTCTAACTCTTTAAGAATTGATTTTTGTAACAAGTGAACTATATGTACTATCACTAAAGACAACATTTCAAGGTAGTACAGTAGTGCTTCTACTATATAAATTTTTTTGATGCAATCACTTACCTCAAATTATTGTGTTGTGAGATAATGTGAGTATGAGGATCAAGTGGGAAGGTACACACATAAACAAAGTTACACTCAAACGGAACCATGACGTAGCTCTAAGTAGTAAACAAGTAATCAACCACCATGAAATTGTTCACAAGAAAAAGGTATGCTAATTATCATATATCAAAAAATAAGGTATAAATAGGAGTGTTTTTTAACTCCCAATGCAAGAGCCATCATTCCTCCACAAGGGATAAAGGATAAGTCCACCCAAGTTTGATGGCACCACATTAGGAGATGGAGGTGAGAATTGGCTCAATGAAATGGAGAAGTACTTTGCAATAAGGAATTTCTCAGAAGAAACAAAGGTGAAATGGGGAGCATATCAGCTTTCCCATGAGGCATCTTCATGGTGGGACAGCCGTAAGGCTGAGTTAAATATTGATGAAACTAATATCACATGGGATCAATTTAAAGGTTTCTTTACGCAATGTTGGCTGCTGCAACTTTATTATGATCAGAAAATGACTAAATTCTATAACTTAGCTCAAGGAAAGCTAACGGTAACTGAGTATTGGGAGTGGTTTACAAAACTCCTTAAGTATGTACCTCAGTATCAAGTTGACGAGAAGTTTAGAATACAGAAATTGATCATGGGATTGAATCCCGTTATAGGAGGAGAGCTGGATGTTCACAACCGAACCATAATGGAAGGGGTTGTTGAAAAATCCATAAGGCAGGAACAGAAATTGAAGGCAATTTCTGCTCATAAGGAGGAAGTAAGGAAGAAAATCCCCAACTCCTCTTCATCATCTCTTGCACCTAAGAAAGGACCATGGAATAAATTTGGAATGAAAAGTAAGTTTTTCATCTAACAATAGTAAGAAAGCAACAACAAATAAGACTGTTGGTAATGCACAAAACAACTTTTTCAAGAATAATGATAACGAACAGAAGTCCTATGGATGTCAGAATGATAATTCTAAGGCTGGAAATAAATCTGAGCCTAGAAAGGGACCTGTAAGAGGCTGTTATAACTGTGGAAAATATCATTACACAAATCAATGTCCTTTGAAAAAGGATGATCGTAATTAGCAGCACAAGATACATGCTGCAGTAGCTAACAAGCAGGCTGAAAAATAGGCCAAGCCCATAGAGGTTCTAGGTAAGCTACTGAATGTTTTATTTCTAGTAAATTAGCTTCAAAACTAAAAAGAAAAGCTGGAAACATGGATAAAACATGGACTGTACATTATGGAAACAATGTTATTCATATAGTTAGTATGTGTCTTTTTGGAGCAGTCCTTTATTTACCTGGTTTTTCCACTGAAGTTGATCTTTATGTTGCACCTTTGGGGTCCTATGATGTAATCATAGGTGTTAATTGGTTAGCTGAATATAAGGAAAAAGTGGACTGTTTTGAAAAACATATTAGTTGTTTAGATTACCTGTAGAAAACAACAGAGATTCAGGGTGTGAAACATGAGATTTATGTTAGGAAACTGTCAGCTATGCAACTTAAAAAGGCCAAAAATAAAGGTTGTACCTTATATGCAGTAAAGATTGTAGAAACTGGTAAAGAGAATAGTGATGTCATGGAATGATATCTATTGTCATGGAATGAAACTTCAGTGACATATTTCCAGAAGAGTTACCAGGTCTTCCACCCAAAAGGGAATTTTACTTCACAATTGAAATCATGCCTGGAACCGAGCCTATTTCTAAGGCACCATATCGAATGACTACTATACAATTAGTAGAGCTTAAGGCTCAATTGCAAGAAATTTTGTCTAAAGATTTTATTAGACTGAGTGTTTCACCTTAGGGAGCACCTATAATTTTTGTGAAAAAGAAGGATGGAACACTTAGATTGTGCATTGATTACAGAATGTTAAACAAAGCAACAATCAGGAATAGATACCCACTCCCTAGAATTAATGATCTATTTGATCAGATGTGTGGAGTATCGGTATATTCTAAGATATATCTTTGATCTAGATATCATCAATTATGGATTAAGGATGAGGACATTCATAAAACAACTTTCAGAACAAGGTATGGACATTATGAGTTCACGGTTTTACCTTTTGGATTAACAAATGCACCTATAACTTTTATGAATCTAATGAATAATACCTTTCAAGAATACTTGGAAAAAAAATTTCCCGTATTGTTGGACAACATTCTCGTATATTCTAAAAGTATTGAGGAACATCATGAACATTTAAGGATAGTTTTGGAAATTTTGAGAAAGATTTGGTTATTTGGTAAGCTATCTAAATGTTCTTTTTATGACACAGAAGTGCACTATTTGGGTCATGTTATAAGTAAGGATGGAATTGTTGTGGATTCTTCTAAAATTGTAGCTATAACTGAGTGGCCTACACCAAAGAATGTACATGAAGTTAGGAGCTTCATGGGTCTTGTTGGTTACTATATAAAATTTGTAAAAGACTTTTCTAAAGTGGCTGCACCAATAACTTCATTACAGAAAAAGGATAAGAAGTTTTTTTGGAATAATAAATGTGAATCTGCATTCAGAACCTTGAACGATTGATTAACATCAGCACCTATTCTAGTTGTACCAGACACTAATGGAGACTTTACTGTTGTAATGGATGCATCTAGGGAAGGTCTAGGAGGTATTTTGTTACAAAATGATCATGTCATAGCTTACAAAAGTAGAAAACTAAAGTTACATGAGTTGAATTATGCTCAACATGATTTAGAGCTTGTTTATATTCTTCATGCACTATAAGTTTGGAGGCATTATCTACTTGGTAAACCTTTAGAATTAAAAAATGATCATCTTGGGCTGAAGTATATTTTCACTCAGTTGAATCTAAATGCAAGACATCGAAGATGGTTAGAGTTTTTGTCTCAATATGATTTTGACATAAATTACATCAAAGGTAAGGAAAATAGAGTGGTTGACACTCTAAGTCATAGGAAGCACACTTATGCTCTTATAACATTGAGAACTCAGTTTAAGGATGAAGTAAAAAGTGTTATGGAATCTTATTCTTATTGTCGGCAAGTAAAAACAACGTTTGCTGCATGTCCAAATGATGTGAGGTATAAAGGTTTTCACTTTGACAATGAAGGAATCTTAAGATTTGAAAACAGAGTATACATACCTTCACTAAATGCTTTAAGAAAGAAATTGTTAGCATAATTTCACAATTCACCTTTTTCTGGACACCCTGGTATTACAAAGATGCTTGCCGATATAAGACAACAATATTTCTGGAAGGGGATGAAAAAGGACGTTATTGATTTTGTGACACATTACTTAGAATGTCAACATGTTAAAGCTGAACATATGCACCTATCCAGTTTTTTGTATCCTCATAGCATACCGCAGTACAAATGGTAAGTAATAAGCATGGATTTTGTACAAAGGTTTCCTATGTCGAGAAATAAACATGACGTTATTTTGGTAGTTGTTGATAAACTAACAAAAGTAGCACATTTTATTGCTGGTAATCTGAAGGATGATTTTCCTGTATTGGCTAAGAGATTTGAACATGAAATTTTTAGATTACATGGAGTACTTAAATTAATCATATATGATAGAGATCCTAGAATGACGTCAAAGTTTTGGCAAACACTTAATGTAGCTCTAGGAACTAAGCTAAATTTCAGTTCTGTGTATCATTAAGAAACAGATTGATAGACTGAAAGAGTTAATCAATTTTTAGAGGATATGTTACGAATGTACTGTATGGATCAGTAGTATAAGTGGAAAGAGTACCTTCCACTAGTTGAGTTTGTTTATAATAACACATATCATGCCTCTCTTAAGATGGCACCTTTCGAAGCACTATACAGAAGAAAATGTAGAACCCCCATTAGTTAGGATAGCTTTGAGGATAGAGAGGTCATTGGACCTAAAATCCTTAAGGAAATGGAACAACAAGTTAAAATGATTCGTGAACGCTTGAAAGAAGAAACAGATAGGCATAAGAGTTATGTGGATTTAAATCATGTTGATAGGAAATTTGAACTTGGTGAGAAGATATTTCTTTGGGTTAAACCGAAAAAGAGCTCTATAACTTTTGGCAAGGATGCCAAGTTATCACCTCGTTATGTGGGACCCTTTGAGATAGTTGAAGTAATCAACCCAATAGCTTACCGTTTAGCATTACCTCCTTCTTTGTCACGAATGCATGATGTTTTCCATATTTCTTTGCTTAAGAAATACGTTTTAGATTTATCACATGTGTTAAATTAGAATTTCTTATAAGGTCCAAGACCCAGGAATAATCGTGGATAAACCCATACGAGTGCTAGAAACTCGCCAATGGCATTTAAGAAATCGTGAAATAAGTCAATGTAAAGTCCAGTGGGACTAGTTTAATCAAGAGAGTGCAACCTAGGAAAATATGAAAGATATGAAAACTACTTTTCCATATTTATTTGATCAGAATTGACTATGATGACTGATAAAAATTTGTGATTTTATCTTTATATCTCAATAAGTCTGCTAGTTTCAGGTAGATAACTAATTATTTTCAAATAAACAACTATGTGAATGTTGATTTCTAGAACATTAAATTCTGATATTGTTGCAAACTTATGTTAAGAAAGTGAATAAATTGATTATCCTTAATGCAATGGTCAAAATAAGATAATCATTGGGACGATGTTTCTTATTACGAGGGAAGTATGTAACACCTTTGACAAACTGTTATATTTCTCTTTTGCATTGCAAGCGTTGGCATGTGATTTTCTTGAATGAGGTGTGTTCCATTGATTGTTGAAAATCATGCTTGTTATAGATAAATCATTTCTGCTCTTGGATTCATTAGATTTAAATGATATGGCTTGCAAGATTCCATTTTCACTTCTTATAGGTGAGTTGCAATCTAGTTTGGAGGGTTGCAAACTTATCTCTTTTAACTAACTCATCCTTGGATCAATTCTAGTGATCCAAGGAATGTTTTAAATATCCTCAACGGACTGAATGGTAAATTGACATTCATAAGCTTAAGAGACATAGCGGACTGAACTTTTGTATGTTACAAATTCTTTGGTCTTGTAAGAACGTGCCTTCATTCGATTATATGTTTGTGCTTGGATCTTTGGGATTGATCTCTTCAGGACATTTAATGGTGTAAGAGAAATGAATCCTACTTCATGACTATGAAGGGAATATAAATCCTAAACCTACGAGACTATCCTAACGGTATTCTAAACTAGGTGGATGCACCTACTTCCTAGCTATGTCTACTTATTCAAGTTACAATCTAACCTAAACTTCATATTCTATTTTGTTGGGATGTTGTCCTAACCTAAGTTTTTTTGCTAAATGGAATATGGGAGAAACAACTAAGGTTATGCCAGGCTATTTTTAACCTATTACCTAATACTATTTGGTTGTGAATTTGATCTAGTATAATGTGGAAATTACCTATGGCAATGTTTTTAGACCTAAGGTAATTACTTAAGAAATGATTTTTGACTAACCTAAGTTATGGAAATCTATCCTAAACTATTGAGAGGGACCTAGGGTCACATGGCATTTTGGCAACGGTTCCTATGGCATTTATTTGATTTGATTTGATGAATAAATGGGAATTACTTCCATTTTTGGCAGAGGAAAATAAACTTAGTGGAAGCATACGTGGAGTCTTCACTAAAGTTGGAAATGCATGCTGAAGTGGAAATAGCATTCGCCAGTTTTAGGAGGTGGTGGTAAGGAGAGATAGGTGGGAGATTGGGGAGTAATTGCATTAATGAACCTCAAATTCTGTGTGTAAACCGTCTTGGAAATAAGGAAGGAGGATTTTTAGAGGTTGTTTGGTCTTACATGCTTTGTGATTTTTTCTCTGCATGGAGCTATTTGGTTCTTCAAACCAGTAGTTTGAATTTTACTTTGTGGTCATTTTAGGTTTCTCTGGTCTATTTTCAATCCAAGGAAAGTATATGAGGCATTGGAAGAAAAGATGTTTGGTTGTTGATCTTTCGTGGAAGAGAAAAAGATTTGGTAGCTCGGATGGAAGTCTCCTTTGAATTGGCAGAAGCACTATCAGGCATGATAGGCTCTACCCATTAAGATTTCATACTTTCTTCTAAATGATTCATTAAAACAATTCTTCTCTCGTGAGATAAATGTTTGCATGTTTGGTTTGGTTATTTACTTTCTTGGTTGTAATAATCTATGTGGTTTTTGGATATAAATCCATTGCATTATAATGTTAGCCTTTGGAAACTCTCTCTATGCAAGTTCAGTGGTGATATGTATGTGGAACTTGTATTCAAAGCCTTGTGTTTGGTTTTGAACTTGTACTCGAGGCTAGTGTCTACTTTGAACTCATCTTCATGGCTTTGTGTTTAACACTAAACTCATATTCAATGCTTGTGTGTTCTGAACTTGTATTCGAATCATTGTGTTTGGTTCTATACTTGTATTCTAAGCTTTGTGTTTTACTCATATTCAAGGTTTTGTGTTTCTTAGAACTCATATAAGGGACTCTCTGCTCGAAAAATCTTGAGAGAATATTTTTGGTTTGAGTTTATCTGGTAATCTCTTTTGAGATTTTCTCCTTGATACTTCTTGAATTTGGAATGGTTGTGGTACTTCTGTCCTAGACTGTACTACTTTCTTCAAACTTGTAATGGCGTGTAAATGTTGAGGATCTTCTACTCTCCTCTACTCTGGTAACCCACGTCTTATTTAAAAGTCTTGACTGTCTTGATACCTAGACCTTGTGTGGAAATGTATCTGGTTCAATATTGTACTGTTACTTACTCTTTGGTTTAAATTAGAGCTCATTTGAAAAAATTGATATTAGTTTTTGAAGTTTATGGAAATAAAGTATGCATACTTCTTGTGATTAGTTAATTGAAAAGAATACCTTCTCTATCGCAATCTTTATAGATGGAGTCGTGCAAGTCTTTTTGTTGTGATTTCTATTTTATTCAAGTTCAAGGTAATGTTGAGACCATTGCTAGACTTAAACGCATGTTGTGTTTTCATACTCTCATTCGGACCCTTTTTAATTGATTTCTAGGTTTTTAAAAAGAAAGAAGAGTTGAACACTCTCGTATACTGAATCTTTTTGGTAGGATTTAATACCTCTGGTTCGGGATTTTTTTACATAATTTGTTCTTCATTATGAATGCGAACTATATGTCTCTTTTGTATGGAGTTGTGTAAGATCTTGTAGTTTGGATTTCAATTTCTATTGAGTTTGTGAGTATTATATAAACTTGTTTAGCTTATACTGATTTGGGTTTTGTATTCTTTGTTAGATTCATTGAATGAATCTCTGGGTCTTTAAAAGGAAAAAACTATATATGTTTCTCTTGTGGACAATATTCTATTTTTGGGACTATACTATGTACTCCTTTATGTGAAACAAATTTGAACTTGTGTTTAAATAAAGTGGAATAGATGAACCAAGTTGTATTGATTTTGTTTGAAATCATAAGGGAAACTAGAAGTGTTGCTTTCTAAGTTGTGTGTTTGATTTTGTGTTCTCTTTTGGGAACTAGTAAAATAACTTTTGAGTTTGAAATAGAAATGGGGATTCATTTGATAGTACAAAAGAAATGAATTCTTGATTGGATCTTTTCTATTTGAGATCTTTTAACCTTTGTTAAGATAAGTTCATTTGATCATACTTATCTAAAGCATGACTCTCTTCTTGGCTATAGAATGATTATTCTCTTAGGCATGCTTGACTTCTTGGGTTCGGCTTTTCTATCCTTTTTGTCTTGTAAGAAATAGTGGGAAACCACTCTTCAGAGATGGAAAATTCCTTGTGGATTGTTTAGCCTTTGTTTGTGTATTAAGTCGATTGTTGTATTGATGTGGAAAGTAAACAGTTGAGTCTGTGCTGTTGATGAGAAAATGTAATCGTGTTTAGACCAACTACTTTTTTTGACTAAGGCATGCTCCATTCAATTTTTTTTATTGGAAGGAATCCTATTTTAGCACTCTTGCATGTTATGAATCTTCCCTTGATGGACACATAAGAGACTATCCTTGTGTAAGTCTTGCCTTGATTTTGGAACGAATGGTTTCAAATCTATGGATGATATCTTCTATAATGTAGAATTTATTTAAGGCTTACAAGTAGACTGTTTGATTCTCTATCCCTTCTCGGATTGATTTAGGATTCTTGTTTTAGATGTTGTCTCTTTAATGTTGAATCCTTATATTGGTTTCCTTGAACTGAAGCAGTTTTGTGGGTAATGAGTTGAGTACTTTCTGAACCTATTTCTATCTTTCAAATGATTAGTGAATGGTAGATAGTATGTATTGATTCTTCTTCTTTTTGTTTAAGTTATATGATGAATCATCCTACTATAAAATATGCTGTAAATAACTTCTTTTGCTACATAGTAAAGATAAATATTGTATTTCTATTCAGATAGAATTATGAAAGAATTGGACGACGAGATCTGTTGTTTGTTTAAAAATTAATTGGTTGGGTTAATTAAACTATATGTTATAATGCAGATGTTGCTGATTATACTATGCATTTTTCTTAAAAGTGAATCCATAGTCATTATTGTATTTATTTTCTGGTTGTTATTACTTATGCTTATTTGTATGATATATTAATTGTTTCATTAAAGAAAAGTTGTTTTAATGGAACAATTAGTGGAATGAACTTCATTTTAATGCTTAGTGATTATCATGCTCAATTCAATGAACTGACCCATGCTAGCAATTTTTGCAGATGGACTTCGTACGTGATAAAAGAAGGCAAAAACTTTTATGATGTATTGGATTGCTTAAGTCTGGATCTTTTGCAGAGAATTTCGATTCATTTTTGAGTTGTATTGAAAAAGAAAAGTTATGTTCATTTATGATCTTAATAATGATCGACATGCAGTATGCTTGAAATGCATAGTCTTGTAAATGTATATTTTCTCATGATGAATTAAAAGGTTTGGAGGCTAACTCCAACTTATGGTATAAATTCTCTTGTACTTTGCATGAAGGAAATAGTAACGCTACCTTGTCAATATTCTTTATATTTGTTTTTATACTATTACTGTTATCAATTAATAAGTTGGATTAAGGGGATGTTACAATCTCTCTTACTATAGTGAAACTTATTAAGTTGCAAAAGATGTTGATCTCTATCTAGACAAATATAGTCTAATAATAAAATATGTATTGGTTATACAATTAAACCATATGAGGTATGAATGATAAGAAGGTTACATAAACCCTAACATCTAACCATGAGGTGGAAGATGCTTCCTCTCTCAAAAGAATGAAATATAAAAGGAATGGTGGTTATAATATTTAATCTTTGTACTTCATTTATAAAGAGTAAACACTAGCTTAATCTAGGTGGATGACACACCTACTTTGGACAGCTAGGTCGCATTAAAAATTAAACATTGATG
The DNA here is from genome assembly GCA_019776745.2 of Taxus chinensis. Taxonomy (NCBI): domain Eukaryota; kingdom Viridiplantae; phylum Streptophyta; class Pinopsida; order Cupressales; family Taxaceae; genus Taxus; species Taxus chinensis. Next base: position 676,960,620 of record CM034146.1, read on the forward strand.
TTTGTTGTCCTGTTTTTGGGATAACTACATGTTATGCCACGTTAATGAACATCAATGCAAACACGAGTTAATAAAGTTCTCAATATCAAATCAGATTAATTTTGGATAAATAACTTAATGAATGTTGGAATTAGGTTTAGGCATGGTTGTAATTTAAATCTTAATCCAATTTAATTAGGAATTAATGACCACTAAGGGGTATGTACATCATGATGAATCAGTCCTAATGGATGTTGGCACATGTCAACTACAATGTTGTACCTTCAAGATTTCCAAGGGCTTCTCAAGGATACAGTGTTGCAGTTGACATGTGGCAACACCCTTTCATATTTGTTCATCTAGATTTACACACATTTGGACTTACTTAGTTTCTCTCTATGTCAATTTAGTAGCATGTTTAGAATAGGGAGTAGCTTTCTATGACTTAGGGTACCTTAGCACATTCGATTGACTTAGGTCAATCGAGTATGCCCATATACCCTAAGTCATCGTGACTGTCTTCCTATAACAATTATGTTACTAACCTTGGCTAGGGTCAAACCTTGGGTAGGAGGACTGGCAGAAGTCAATAAATACCATTCTAGATAACAGAAGAGTGAGGTGAAGGATGTATTCCAGATTGACGAGTATGTCGTCTAGGAATAGTAACATGAACAGTATGTTGAAAATCTTTAGCCAAAGTATCGTAAGTTGTTGGTTGTGTTGTCCCATGTCACCTAGTTTAAAGAAATGTGATGTCAGATAGGTTATTTAAACAGATCACTCAGTACCCAGAATAGGGTAGGAAAACTAAGTATACGTAGTATACATAAAGTATTCTATACTTTAAGACAAACATGAGAGATCGGTTGGTAACCAAGTCATGAAATGAGAGATCAGTAAATTACAAAGTCATTATAGCTGCATATGGTTATCTGTTATGAGATTGATTCACATGGAATGTGTGTTCTAAATTATTTTTTATTTAGAACAGAGAACATTGTGTTTCAAAAAAAAATCCCTTGTTTCTAAAGTCTTAAAATGGGAACCTTACAAAGGGGTTATAATCTAAAAATGAAATTTAACACATGTATGACGTACTAATGCACACTAATGCGTATGAAATATTTTATAACATAATTAGTTATAGCTCCTAAAGACACCTAAGACATATGGCATCACCTAAGATGATATGATTTACCATGTGCGAGGGAACAACCTAAGAAGAGGTAAATGAAATTCCTCACACCAACATGTGCTACTTGTAAAACTCTATCATGTTTGAGGCATAAATTGTAGAATCTATAGGAAAATTTGTGAGTTAAGATTGCTCCAGTGATTTGGTCTCGCCTATGAATTTTTGTCTAGTACCCTCTTCCTCTTATGGCTTTTCTTCTAGGTGATAAGTTTGTTTATTCTCTTTTGTGGGTTCTTTTCTATCTGACTCTATTAGATCCATATAATATTCTCCTAAGATTTATGCAGCCTATAATTCACAGTAAAAGCCCAGGCATGCTGACACATCACTCAGCCTAGACTGAGTGCTCACTCGAAGCACGCAAATGTACTAGACCCCTCTTTATGGTTGATGTTGAAGGGTGTTAGTACGATGAAGAATTAATGAATTCAGATCCATAACTAAAATATCATTCTAGAGTGCAGGTTTAGATCTAGATCTAGAGAATAACAGACTTAAAATATAGCCATGATGAAATCAAGTGTGCAAGAACCAATTATACTCAGGATTTTATACTCTGATTCAGCCAATAAACTCCATTGCATTAAACATGATCAATACACAGAAGCTTATTACAATAAATAATACCATAGTTTATGCATGCATCATATTTGGCAGCATAACCTCACAATAACTTAGTTCTCACATACCACTCTCTACTACATAGTTCACTACATATTTATAAGGGTGGAGACTTTCCCTTCACCACTTATCTAATCCCAAAATAGGTTGCATCCTATTATTAGCCACATGTTGTTACAATAATAGCCAAACATGTAAGTGCGCTAACAATAGACTTCTTCTAGTTAACTGTCAGTAGTAAATCTATTCTCAGCCTTTACCCATGCAAAGTGATTTGTAGCCAATTCTCCAAAAATAGCCAATGTGTGTCACGTAATTCTTTAACTGGTTTGTGTGTTCGGCACACTATCTCCAAAAATAACTCATACACGTGAAAATGGCTAAGTCCCAAATCTATCTCTCTCCTTTGTGTGTGATTCTTTCCTAACCCTACCATGCCTTTGAACGTGCTTTGTTCTTCCCCGTAAACCTTCTATATGTTTTTCACTAAGTTCCATATTTTGACTGAACAACATTACCCCACACTAATTGCATTGCTGCCCCCGGCAATGGGTGTCTCCAAAATGAATCAAAGAATATGAATAGAAGAATAGAAATAATTTTTAGCAATAAAATAATTACTTTTATCCTGCAACATCTTCTGCTTGAAACGGAAGAATCAATTCTAGATATTCTTCTTTTATTTCCACCTGTAAAGTATGCCAATCATTGAGCGCAACTTCTGCCTTTTCTAGGATATCCACTGTAATTGACTCTAGCTCATCTTTTGTAATCTCCCCTTCTCATTCTACAAGACCAAAATAATGTTGGACATTGCAGTCATTCTTCCTTCTAATAAGTCCATCTTTTGTGTGATGAGTTTCCCAAGCTCAACTAGCCTTTCCTTGTGTGGATCTTGTGTTATTATAAGGGCCTCATGCTTATATTTGACAAGTGCTAATAGTTCTTCGTGGCCCAAGGTCTCATCCTTCATGGATTTTAGGACTTCATTGTCCTCTACCATGGTCTTAGTTCTTATAACGGCTTCTAGGGATGTACAAATATTCAGCACTTGATCTGCTTTCTTTAGTTCTTCCTGCAAGCTTTGGAGAAATGCCTCTTATGATGTAATCTTCCTCATCACTAAAGCCTTTTCTCTCTCTTCTTCCTGTTCAGGATTCTTTGGTGATAGCATGCATAGAGGTCCATCTTCAAGCACCAATTCTACCAAGGTACATACATAATGCATCGCTAAAGGAAACTTTTTCTATACCTTGGATTCCTCCAATTTCCTCTGCCATTGGACTATTATTCTTTGAATTCTATGCAAATCCTATCATACCACTTCTCTACCCTATGCTTGAATGGTCCACTCATTGATCCTTCTCATAAGTACTTTCCAAATCTTTCCACAAGTGACTTGTTCTCCATAGGGTATTCCCAAATTTTCTCCTTTAGCCCATTGGAAACCCCAATTTCCATAAACACCAGAGACAATAGAACAACCCTGAAACTAATTTTCTCTCCTCTGTGCACTTCTTCAATGACATTTTCTGCAATGTAACTGGAGATGTTGTAAGTCACTCCCTATGACATCTTCTTCACAATGTGTAGCCACATTGTGTTTACTTGTGACCATCTTTCTTGGTCATTCGACTTTTTTACTAAGTGTACATCTTGTATGATTGGGTACTTCTTTATTTTATCAATGTCCATGTCACACAGACCCTTGGTATACCCCAACTCCTTATTTGTCTCCAAGATTGTGACCTTATAAGTTATATCACCATTTAAATCTACCCCTATGTCTTTCAACCCTGTTACTGTTGAGATCAATGTGGATGTGATCCTTACTCTACGCCTTGAAAAGTAGAAGAAATCTTCATGTACCCTACTCATCAACCACTGGTACAAGGTTTCATATTTACTAAAGTAGGGGAGCTTATATAACTGGTAAACTCCAATCTGCTTCAACAAATTCTCCCCAGTTTCATCATACACTGGCATGTCTTCTGTTGTGCTCTTATTTGTCTTTTTGTTTAATAACACATCCAACGCCTTAATTTTAGGTGTACGATAGTTGTAATCACTGATCTTTCTCTTTTGGATGTGGGAATCCCATTCCTGACCCATAATCACACCCTCTGTATACTACATTTCTGAGAAATTACTCTTAGGAGTCATTTCAACCTCTACTTCCACTTGCTCCTGTTAGGTTGTGGAGTTAGATTGCTTCACAGTTAGCACGCAATGGAAGTGTGGTGGGCCCATAACCCATTGGCCTGACTTTGGTCAGAGCAAGTGGGAACCGTGACCCGTCATTGGTCAAAACGGATAGACATCAGTTAGAGCAAGTGGGAACCGGCCGCAGTTAGGTCTAACCAGTGTTGGTTACCTGTGCGATGTTTTTTAGTTTTAGTCACGGGATTTAAATATAGATTTTGTTTTAAAGCAAATCTATTTGGATGTAATTGCATAGCTAAGGTGCCCTAAGTTTATATATTTATATATAATCGTGAAAGTTAGGGCTTAGTAGGAATAATGAGAGGGATCGGATTAGATCCTTGATTCTCTGAGAATGAGAGGATGAAGACGAAGAAGAAGAAGAGGGGAAAAGGTACAGGTTACATGAAGACAAAGACTCCATGGAGAGGAGATGGACAAAAGGAAATAACAGGTGACTATATTTCCTTGGTATATTTATTGTCTCATTGTAATGGCTTACATAGTATGCAAAGCACATAGCATTTCTTCTTGTAGATCCACATGTTGGTGAGATCTTGTATTATAGATCTATGTAGATCTAGTCTTGTATTGTAGATCCATGAGATCATATTGTATTGTTTATCCATGTAGATCTAGATATTGTAGAGGTCTTGTTTACAGATTCACAATACAGTGAGAGCTAGGTTGCATAGTGGCAGATGCAGGGTAGCTTCAGGTATGTGAGATTTGGTTATGTTTGAGAGGCATAGTTGTAGTGCACTCAGGCAGATCTAGTTAGAGATCTGGAGAAGACACAAGTGGTGGTATGGAGGCACGGTTTAGTGTACTTAGGTAGATATGGTTGGAGATCTGGGAGGAGGAGATACTCTTGTGGAGATACATGTACTCTTGTGTAGAAGAGTTATTTTGTAATCTCTTGTTATTATATATATATGAGATTGTTGGTGTGTATTATTTTCCACATCATTAGGTGAGTCATCTCACTTAGGTGAGATCGTAGGTCCATGTGTCATTTAGGGGTCATTATGAGATTCTCTTACGCGTCAGTGCATCATATGCATCATTGGGAGTTACACTTCTATTCTGGGAATGTAACTCCCCCTCTCCACTCGAGTTGTCATGATTGCAGCACTAGGGGTTACTCAGCACCTCCTATATGTACACCCCATTTGATCTATGAGATAGAGGAGAGTTTTATGGCTTAACCAGGTTCTACCTGTGTTTCAAATATTTTCATGCACATTCGGTTGATGCTCAATCCTCTCGAGATCTCTTCACACTACCATTCACACGTCCATTGATGTGCACATCATCCCTCGTGATCCTCGCTTGTGGGTTTTAAACCCTCTTTCAGAGATTTCTATCTTTGGTGGACGTATCCCACATTAGGTTAACCACGATACATGTTTGTTATGTGTGTGTACTTTTGTGTGATTTGGATTATCTAGTTTATGCTCCCACTACTATAGATTTTGTCGGTAATGTTTAGATCCTATGTGCATGATTTTGTTTCCTATTAAATCATAGCACTATTCCGCTGCCCCTTAAATCCCAACAACTAGTATCAGAGCAGCATTTGTTTTTCCTAATGAGAATATCACAAGAAGAGATTTAATCTCAAGTGGGAGCTGGAAGAGTAAGGTTGTTGGAGAACACAGTGGTAACTGTGGTCAGTTACAGGGTAACCATGGTCAGTTACAGGGTAACCGTGGTCAGTTACTGAGTAGCTTGGTTTTTTAAACAGAAAATCACATATCTGAAGAAATGGAAATATGCATAGAATGTATCTTGTTTGCTGAGGTGTCCCCAGTTCTTGGAGGCACAAGCATGTTGGTCAGATTATAGATCCAGTTATTAAGGTATGGTTTTACCTTGGTATTGTAGTGCTTATATTATTTTGGTTGCACATGCATGTTTGGGACTGCGGATCTAGATTTGAGAATGAGAGAGAAAAAGGAGAAGTTATGCATCCTTTGATGCAGTTAGATGCACGGGCTTCGGTAGAGAGGCAATAGCACAGAAAAAATATGGGGCTTCCATCAGAGAAGCATGTACTTCAATTGAAGATGCGGTTGAGTGTCTTGGTGCTGGTAAGGTGATGTGTTTCATCTTGATGCAATTTACTGCATGGATTTGCTATTAATTTTTTGTACGAGATTTGGATGCTTCTTGAAATGACTGGCTCAGCTCAACTATCAACTTCGGTTGAAGTAGGCACCTGGTGTGGTGTGCTATGCTAAGTTGTGTGGCATTGGGTTTGTTCCAGTAGCATTGACATCAGTCTGAGAATCGAGGTCAGTCACAGAGGAACCATTACTGGTCAGCTAACCATGGTTGGTTAGGGGATGACCATGGTTGGTCTTTATGGCAACTAAACTGTACAAGGTTTTTTACAGCAAGAGAGGGTAGTTTGTTCTGTGTCCTATTTTGGAGGATCTGGTTTCTGGCACAATGTGTATAGGCAGAAATAGTGTTGATCACTTCAATGGTTTGGATCAGAAAGAGGACGGAGTTGGCTCAGTTAGTCCTTTGAGACTTTGAGTCAGGTATCTCTATATGGTTCATGTTTTATTTCTTTCATTTGGAGAAACTGATATTATGTTTGGACTGTGTGTGCAAAAATTTACACCATGTTTCTTGGTGTTGTTTGACTTTTATTTCCCGGTTGTGTGGAATCTTGAGGAAAAAGGTTTCTAGTCTAAGGATGAGATCCTCAATGAAAAGTCATAGTTAAACACAATTATAGGTAACAAGAGATGTTGAGTACATACGGATGGAAAGAAGGTGATTCACCTACTTCACAAGAAGTCAAAAATTCTGTGATGTAGAAGTATTCTCAGAGAAAAAAGGGAATAAATTTTATAGTTCTTTCATCTAGTTTTATTTCTCACTGACGTATTTGCAGGAAGTGCAGGGGATTTCATGTTCAATGGGATCAAGCCATGGTTATTGGCATTGCAAGATTGGATACATGATGCGCATGTAGAGTGAAAGGAGATTGTTACTATTCAAAGTGGTAGAGGCACTAGTTGGTTTTGGAGGACAGTCACGGATTTGCAGGTATATTGAGTTTATGGATTTGTGACATCACTTCTAGTTTATTTTGTGGTGCCTAGATATCCCTATGGGATTATAGTTGATGGTAAGAATTAGCTGGGTGAAGATGATGGAGCAATTTTTTAGGGTTTTAAGGGTTAAAAGGGAAAATCTTCTAGTTACAAAGACCAGTGTCGGTTAGGATTAACCTTGGTCAGTCATCTGGTAATCGTGGTTGGTCAGGTAGTGACTGGGGTTGGTTAGGAAAGCATGAGCAATTTGGTTAACAGGTTTGACAGCAGTGTTTATTTACCATTTTAAGATGGTGCCCTTAACTTGCTTTCATCTTGGTTGATTGTGTTGAGTATGTTGATGACATGTATGTTGATATTTGCACTTGGTATTAGTGGTGTAGACACCTATAATTACGCCCAAGCAATTTAAATACTTAAATTGCGCTAATTATCTCCTTTTCTGCAAATAGATGATATATCGTCAAAAGCGCTCATATTCCCTCTAATTGTCATCAATTAATTACAATATGCTAATTGATTAAGTCACCTACCCAGCTAATAGCGTAATTAACGACCTTTCGTTAATTATCACTTCCTCTATCTTGATTAATTAATTATTATTAATTAATTAGTCTTCCCCTTCATTTAAACTAGTAAATCGATATTAAATTGATTTAATCCCTTTCTAATAGCCTGAATCGCACTAATATTCTTCTAAATGACTTCTATAAGCTTACACCTACCTATTAATTAATCACCTTTGATTAATTAAAATACCCCCCAACTCCCATGACTTGCTAAACATGTATTAAACCCTTCTAAAGTAAGGTTACCTTTAATAAAGCAACCTTATCCATTCCTAATCATGTTTTACCTTTATCCCACATTCATGAGAATATATTGAATCCTTTATCCTTTGGGCTATATAAAGAGCCCTCCACCTACCTTTTTACTTACACCTAAACTCCTTAAGAGAGAAAATGCAAAGCATATAGCAAAGAGACTAAGATTTTGCACCTTGTTTTCTTAAGAGTTCATCATCTTGAAGAGTTAAACCTCTTTCTTAAAGTGATTGGGTCATATGGGAGGTGTCAAAAGGGTCTTGTAGCCCAACTTTGATTAGCCCCCCATTCCTAGGTTCTTGGAACATTAAGGACAACTATTTTTGATAGCCATGGTACCTACCTAGGTTCCTTCATTTATATGTTGTTAGAGAATAGAGAATATTTAGGTGTTTAACATAGTTGATTTCATAGTTTTGTATTGATAATTGTTAGCATCTAATCCTTGATTCATTCTTATCATGATGGTGTTTATAATGTTGTTTAATTCTTGTTAATTAAGACTATTTAGGTGTTAGTATTTGTTTACATTAGCATTAGTTTAAAAACAACACTTGCACACATTTGACACGCCCGGTGGGACTTACTCCATTGTCCTTTACACTTAATTTCAAGTTTTTGTAGTTAAGTTTCATTTTTGGTTACTAACCCTCTTTTACACATGTTGATCTAACTTGTTTTGTTGAGTTTACATGTGTTGAGTCTTCTTTGTAGGTATAAAGGAGGTGAAGTGCTTTCAAAATTGGAATTGATGGAAAAATTTCAAGATTTCTCCATGTTTTCATTTTTAGAGCTTACTTTTTTAACATTCTACATGCTAGTTTTGTCAATTTCTTGAAAATTTTAAATTCTTGAGCATGTAGGTTAGTGTTTGATAGTGTTGAGTCTTCTATTTACATATTAATGTGGTGGGTTACTGTCAAAATTTAATCTTGGTGAGAAAATTTCAAGATTTCATCATGTTTTCATTTTTAGAACTTACTTTTTCATCATTCTACATGCTAGTTTTGTCAATTGCTTGAAAATTTTAAATTCTTGAGCATGTATGTTAATGTTTGATAGCATTGAGTCTTCCATTCATATATTGATGTGATGGGTTGTTGTTAAAATTGAATCTCGGTTGGAAATTTTTTCCCATTTTACAGATTAAGAGATGTTTTTTTGGACATTTTTTGAGTGTATATTAAGTGCATACCCGTGAGCATAAGAGCATATACGTAACCCATCTTCCGAAGGCCATAACTTTTGCTCACGAACTCTAAATGACTCCATTTTTTTACGTTGGAAAGGTATTGAAGTTAACTATGCAATGAAAACATAAATTTAGGATTTATACTTACAAAAATTGTAGGTTTTTCTATTAGTTTAAAACTGGTCATTTTCTAACATGTCTAATGTTTTGATGAATGTTGTATTTCCATGCTTACTCGATTTAGACCAAAGCGTGTGTATGCTCTTCTCTTACACCTTTTGGTGATCTTGATAATTAAAAACAACTTTTATCTATATCTTTTTAACATTGGGATTAAACTTAGAAATTTGATTATTCATTTTGCTTAAGGGAATGAACCTTTTACAAAGCATTTTTCAATAGTCCTTTGATTTGAAGTTTTCCATTTCTATGTAGTTGGGATAAAGTTTGTGTATGTTCTTCTCTTGCACCTTAGGGTGATCTTGAGAATCAAAAGTAACTTTAGTCTTCATTTTATAGCATTTGGTAAATTGGAAACTTCATCTTTCACTTTTGGTTTAAGGGAATGAACCTTTTACAAAGCATTTTTCAATAGTCCTTTGATTTGAAGTTTTCCATTTCTATTTAGTTGGGATAAAGTTTGTGTATACTCTTCTCTTACACCTTAGGGTGATCTTGAGAATCAAAAACAACTTTAGTCTTCATTTTATAACATTTGGTAAATTGGAAACTTCATCTTTGACTTTTGGTTTAGGGGAATGAACATTTATCAAGAATTTTGTATGGTTCATTGATTGAAAAGATTTCTTTACTTTTTAGTTGGATTATTTGTTGTGTATGCTCTTCTCTTACATCCTTGGATGATCTTGAGAATCAAAAGCAAATCTTAATCCTCTTTTAAATAATGTGATTTTCTTGGAGAACTACTAACACTTGAGTGTAGGACCTAAAAATGCTTGTCAAAGAAAGGAGGAATCAAAACGAAATCAAAAAATACTAATACATTTGTTATACAAGTTGCCAAAAGGTGTTCAAGCAAACCACACCTAATTAAACAAGATAAAAAGAACAACATATTCAAAACACTGTATTACAAGTTTTGGAAAAGGGTACATCCCTCTCCGCTCAAATGAAACATAACCCCTTTGGCATAACGCCTTAAGCTACAACAATGGGGGTGGTTCTAGGAACCCCAAAGTAGTCCATGCAAGAGGGAACCTTGTGGATGAAATGGGAAGTGCTCTGCACTACCTACTTGACTAGTGATTCCTTTGTGAGATAGCGTTACAGGTTGTCTGTTGTGGCAACTCTAGTGATAGTACACGTAGACGCACTAGTTACCTACTATTCTTGAAGGGGGTAAAGTAAAGCTGAGATACTCCCAAACTAGTTAGTGTGACTTTTTGGGTAAATCGCGCTCACTCGTGGTAACTTTCTAACACCTAGGGTGAGAGAACCACCTAGGAGAATATACTTTGGCCAGGAGCCCACTTTGACCATTTTAAAATAGTGTTGAGTCGTGAACCTTCTTTTTGAGAAACATGTGACGTATTACTTTTGCCTAGTTTTTACTTGTCTTAGGGCAAGGTGAAACTTTGCCAAAGTGAGGCTAGCATTTTTCATCATTTTTCTTGATTTATTTCCTTCATATTCTTTTGACATTTTGTTGATCAAAAGAGGTGTGATTACCTTTGTGTTTCCATTCAACTATTTCTCTCACTTTTATGTCTGTTTACGCCCATCCATGTTTGCGGCTAGGTTAGTTAAAATTCTAAAGTGAGTGGAGGCATTTTCATGTCATTTGGTAGCCATTGTGATCTTGATACCCACGTCAAGATCGTCATTTTAGTTAGGCATGGTTCATGACTATGGACTTCCATAGATGAGTTAGCTTGTTTGTCTCGTATCATTACAATTTTGATATTTACGTCTTGTTTCTTGTAAACTCAACATAAATACCTATATTGTACGGTTACGCTACACACCTTCTTAACTATTCCTAGCTATACTTTGAGCTTTTTTTTTGTTCGGTTTTATTATTACCTCGATTTCAAAAGGTGCTAGGCACTACCATTTGTGCGTGTTATATCAATAACACCTCAATATCAATACTTCACTTTCTTGCAAAGTGGGTTAACATATCTTGGTGATATTGTTGTGTCATTCACAAATCGTAATTGGCACTTTTTGAGATATAGGTCTTAATCAGACTTGAGCTTGCTCATCGTATATCTCTATTGGGAGATCGCATTTAACTTCATGTATTTACTTACGTCTTGTTCATTTCTTTGAACTTGGCATAAGTGGAGACATCTTGTTAATCATCTGGCATCGCAAATTACTTTGAAACGTAATCTAGGAAGTACTTCATTTGATTAAGTTTTGGTACCAAATGATTGTTTCATTGGTGACTTTATCACTCTATCACATTGGTATTCTCACACTGTTAATTTACTCTTAACATGTACATCTTGTGTTTCACTTAGGGGTAGTAATTGAATTTTGAACAAATCTACAACTTACCTTAGTGAAACTTATCACGAACACATGTCTCCTAAGATGCGTCTAGGGTTAAAGAAATAAACATATGAGGAACAACAGGCGCAAGCTTGGGAAACCTCTAACAGAAAAGGGTCAAACCCATTTATCGGACATGATCTAGGACAACTATTTTATGCAGAAAAGGAAACAGAAGAAATGGTCGACCATAGTGGAAATGAATTAGAGTCACCACACACGGACTTTGATTTTGACCCTACTCTACTAGATGAATTTCTTCTTAAAAACAAAGATAGAGTGTTGGCCCGGGTCATCGAATTAGGGGCCAAATTTCCCATTGAGAAGGAACCAATACTACAAACATATGACACTATTGAGGAAAATTTCCCCCTTATCAATATGGAAGATATTTTAACAGGTGAGCATGCTTCCACTTCTTATGCAGAAAATGATAAAGTGGTAGGGCATAGAATACCCCTCCTCAAAGTGCCACGAAGAAAAAAAATAGAACTTGAGACAAAAGAAGAACCTCCACAGTACGAAGAGGACGAACCTTTAGAAGAAGAGGCTATAAACCAAGCCACAATCCAACAATAAATCAGCAACCTAAGCTGACAACTTGCTTTGCTTACTTCCCATGTACAGAAAGATGCAAACAGGAACATTCAAAAGGTAAGGCCTAAGGTTAAGATCAACGAACTCCATCGGGAAAAACAAGGAGAAGAAGACATAGGGTACCATTATGTTTACATCCCTACTTCTCCCACTAAAGAACAATTGCTCGCACAGGAAGTGCAGTCTATGAAAGTGACGCTTGCGAGCTTACAAGAGAACAATATAGGGAGCATTAGGAAATATCAATATGAAGAGCTGTGCCCCTATCCTTTTGATAAGACAATGACCCTTCAACCCTTTCCAAAGAAATTTGATATGCCAAAGTTCAACAAATACAAAGGAAAGGGAGACCCAAGAGATCATGTTAAAGATTTTTACATGGCATGTCAAGAGGTGTCTTATAGAGATAATTACCTTATCAGACTTTTTCCCAATAGTCTTAGAGGTCAAGCATTGGAATGGTTTACACTCTTACCATGGGGATCAATTTCCACCTAGCCAGAATTAGTAGAAAGATTTGTGTGTCACTTCTCGTATAACATAGAGAGTGATGTCACCATGACAGACTTGTGCGGTGCCAAAAAATGCCCAAATGAGACCTTCGCTAGCTTCCTCCAATGATGGAGAGGGATAGCCAGTCACTTCCCTTGTGCTTTCCTTGAAAAGCAGCTGGTCAGTATCTTCATTCCCAATCTCAACCCAGATATCACCTTCCACCTCCAAATGCATTGTGTTCGTACTTTTGAGGAGGTTATTGAGAAAGGGATTCAAATAGAAAAGGCTCTCATTGCTAAAGGAACCCTTAAAAACCAATCTAAAAACAACCAAAGTGTCAAACCTGCTGAAAAGCCCAAGATCTTCAACAAAAACCAAAATGTGGTGGGAGATGGAATCACTGATTCCAAACGCGTTCAAACATTCCAAACTGGTCAACCTTTTAAACTGACCAAGGGCCTAATTCAACCACCACCAAAACAACGAACATTCACCTCTCTCAATGAACCGTTGTCAGTCATACTAAAACAGTTGGATGTGGCCCACATGATGACCTATCCTACAACACAACCATTTGATGAAAACACTCCCAAACCTTCATGGTATAAGGAGCATGAATATTGTGAAATGCATCACGTTAAAGGTCATAAAATAGACAAATGTTTGCGACTTCTGCACTATATTCAAGACCTCATTGACAATGGGGAGATAGAGGTGGATAACCCTGGCCACATGCAAACACCTAATGAGAAAATGGGGATTTATAAGGAACCATTCCCAAATCATGATAAGTCATCTCAAACCTATAAATCCACGAATTACTTTTATACCAAGAGAGATAACAATCATTACTATTCACTTATTGGATATATTCACTCCCCTGCTGACTGTGTCAACACTATCCAGATTAAGGGAAAGGATTATGTTGTGGTAACAAGGCGCACCCGCCTCATAATTCCAGACCCCTCTCCATCGACCCCGCATACTGGTAAGTATAACCTTTTAGAACAACTTGAGAAGACGTCCGCCAAGATTTCGATCTTAGACCTTCTCAAGATTTCCAATGTGCATAAGGACATCCTGTATCAAACTCTTCAGGGGTCGGGAGTGCCTTTAGAAGTCAATCCTGCACACCTTCAAGCTATGGTGGAAACCATTGCCCCAAGTGAGCATCTTACTTTCAACCATAGGGAGGTACCTACCAAGAATCCTAAACATAATCTTCCCTTATACATTGAGGTAGTTGTCACCCACAAGAAAATCAAACGGGTGCTTGTGGATAACGGATCTAGATTGAACATCTGCATGCTTAAATTAGTCAAACAATTGGGACATACGGAGGCAGATCTTGAGTCCCATATCATCACTATCACCACATATGACAACGTAGAAAGAGAGTCAGCAAGCACCATTACGCTACCCATGGAGGTGGGCCCCACTTTCCATCAGACAAAGTTTCACGTCCTAGACTTGGAACTTCCATATAATATGCTTCTAGGCTGACCATGGATCCATGCCATGTAGGCTGTGCCATCAACATTTCATCAATGCCTCAAGCTTAAGCATGAGGGACATACGGTAACAATACCATGAGACTTAGAGCCCTTTTCTCATTGTAGAGCTCTCAATAGCTTTGCACGAAATGGTACATATGCATGTCCCTCTGCGGATATGGCCATTTCTTTTCAGTCTGAGGCTATGGAATCCCAGCTAGATTCAAATTCTCTTAGGTCTTGTGCTCATGGGGCGTCCACTTCCACATCTCCATTTGATTCATGGGAGATGAAAATTCTGGAATATGGCTATGTGGAGTATAATGTACAACAAGCACTCTTGGTTTCTGACCTCTCCTTATCGCCCAAGACTAGAAGTTAACCCAACTACCACTTCAGGAAACCTAGAGAGGAACACACTATTGGGTCCTTCCTACATGGAGGGTTGTTAGCTAAGGAAAAATTGCTTGATCCACCTACTACTTGGGTCCCTGAGGACACTCAGCCATCTTGTTATCAAACCCCAGAATATGAAAAATCTAGCAAAATGATGTACTCCATGGGCTACAAAGGCCTAGGATGTGGGAGGAATGAACAAGGACAAAGATAACCAGTCCCTCTTCCACATTTCAAAATAGAAAGATATGGCATTGGGATTCACCCTTATGGAGCACACCCCAACGATCAAGATGTGACATGTTCTGAGCATGAGGATAGCTCTGAGTACCTAGACAGTGATGTGGATTCCCATTGTAGCCTATATGAGGATCTGGCCTCCACGAACCTTTTCATGAACAATGTTGTCCTGACCATAACCCTCACTGAACCGACCCTTGACCTTGTGTACCCTTCCCTTGTTGAATGGGACCAACAACGTCACATGCCACTAGATTTTTTTGAGAATGACGAGGCTATTGCAGAGTTCATGGGCAATTAGGGATAATATTCCCATTAGCGATCACAAGAAGGGTTTCTTTATCGGCTTAGACACCTGCCCCTACTTCAAAGAGGAGGCTGAACTTCATGGTCAGCAAAATTTTAAGAAAAGCGAGGGCAAGAGTTCTAAAGAAAAGCCTCAGCAAAAATCAAAGTCCAAGTCACACAGTGAAAACCTCTTTGAGGCACTGGCTGACAAACAAATAAGAAAATCAAAGGACAAACAAAGTGACAATGCCAAGGATGAAGATCTCAACCTACCTCCAGATCCTACTCGTATGGAGGATTTATCAAAATTGTTAATTGAAGAAACCATTGATGTCAACATTGGTACTGAAGAAGATCCCAAGATAGTAAAATTGGGGGCATCACTCTCAGCTAGAGAACAAAATATGTTCACTATGTTGTTGTGAGAATTCATTGATGTGTTTGCATGGTCTTACCAAGACATGCCCAGCCTAGATCCGACTTTGGTCGTGCACAACCTGGTCATGCACATAGACGCCAAGCCTATCAAATAGAAACTCCAAAATATGCATCCAATAGTGGCCTTGTTGGTCAAGGAAGAGTTGGAAAGGTTGCTTGCAGTAGGATTCATCCAACCAATTGACTATTCTGAATGGATATTAAACATTGTTCTTGTCCAAAAGAAACCCATCGGTATCTGAATCTGTACGGATTTTAGAGACATCAATAAGGATTTCCCTAAAGATGACTTTCCGTTACCCAATATTGATATGATTGTTGACTCAACAGCAAGATATGAAATGCTATCGCCCATGGATGGCTTTTCAGGTTATAATCAGATTAAAATTGTTTAGGAGGACCAACACAAAATAGCTTTCACAACTCCTTGGGGCACCTTCTGCTATCAGGTGATGCCATTTGGCCTTAAGAATGTGGGAGCAACTTATCAGCAGGCCATGATAGTAATATTTCACGATATGATTCATGACATCATGGAAGACTACGTAGACGACATCCTAGGAAAGTCCAAAACAAGAGACGATCATCCTATCATTTTACGGCATATCTTTGAACGCCTGCATGAATACAAAGTCAGGATGAATCGAAAGAAGTGTGTCTTCAGTGTGCTATCTGGGAAACTATTAGGCTTCATCATGTCAAGATGAGGTATTGAGGTAGACCCTGTTAAAGTTTCTGCCATCACAGAAATGCCTCCACCTAAGAATATCAAGCAACTATGTAGCTTGCAAGGGAAAATTCAAGCCATTCACCACTTTATCTCCCAGCTTGTAGATAAATGTCACTCATTCACTCATTTTCTTAAGAAGGACGTTCATTTCATCTGGGGACCCGAGCAATAACAATCCTTTGCTTTTCTTAAACAGTACTTGGCTAATCCACCTGTCCTCATGCATCCCACTCTTGGAGAACAACTTTTGCTCTATATTTCCACTACGCAATATGCTATTGGTGCATTGCTTTCCCAATACAACCTTAGCCATAAAGAGAAAGTAGTGTACTATCTGAGTCACACCCTCATCGCCTATGAACTTAATTATCCTCAGATTGAAAAGGCTTGCTTGGCCATTGTTTTTACCTTTCAGAAACTTTGCCATTACCTGCTAAATACCAAGACCAAGCTCATATCCAAGTTCGACCCACTCAAGTATTTTTTGTCCAAACCCACCCTCACACATAGAATGGCTAATTGGATCATTCTACTTAGTGAGTTTGATATAGAATTTGTCCATCAAAAATCAGTTAAAGGATAAGTACTTTCCGACCAGCTAGCAGAAGCACCTTTACAAAGCACAGAACCTTTGAGTCTGGATCTTCCAGATGCATCTTTGCTCTACATTGAATAATTTTTCGTATGGTAGATACATTTTCATGGATCTTTTACGTTTCATGGTTCAAGTGTAGGAGTGGTCCTTATTACTCCTTCGGGTGATCCTATACCGCAAGTTTTCCGCCTGACCTTCCTTTGCACGAACAACATTACGGAATATGAAGCACTCATTGTAGGGATGAAGCTAGCCATCAAGTGGAATATTCAACATATTAAGGTTGTAGGTGATTCGCAGCTAATAATCAAACAAGTTAATGATGAGTATAAATTTAAGGATGACAAGCTCATACCTTACAAGAAGTTGGTGGAAACTCTGAAGGAGTATTTTGTGTGCATTACCTTTGAGCAGATCCCAAGAGCACAGAACAGATCGACAGATGCCATGGCAACGGTGGGATCTATGCTTCGTATTCTGCTAGGGAATAATGATATGCCATTTTTAATAGAAAATATACACCAACCCGCATATGACATGTCGGAATCTTGCCTGGCTTGTGAGGTTGTTGGTCCCTATTCCCCATGGTACGAACCCATTTTCACCTATCTTAAGGACAGTACTTTCCCTCCCAATATCTCCCATTTTAAAAAGCAAAGCCCAATTCACCAGATATCCCGTTACACCCTTTTAGGAGGTACACTTTATCATCATGGCTATGATGGGAATCTATTACGTTGTCTAGATGTGACGGAGTCAATCCAGGAAATTAAAGAAGTACACGAAGGAGTATGTAGAGCACATACAAATGGAATGGTCTTGGCTAAGAAACTATTAAGAGTAGGTTACTATTGGCCCACCATGGAAACTGATTGTTGTAATTATGTTAGAAAATGTGTGCTTTGCCAAAAGTATAGAAATTTCATCCATGCTCCATCACAACCATTGTAACCAATCACTACCCCGTGGCCATTCTCCAAGTGGGGACTTGATCTAATAGGGAAGCTTACTCCTACCTCATCTAATGGTCATACACATATCATCACAGCTACAAAATACTTTACAAAATGGGTGGAGGTTGTCCCTTTAACCTATGTCACAGGAGCACATATTTCTAAATTTAACATGAATCACATTATTTTCCGATATGGTATCCCTACAGCCATTGTCACAGATAATGGGAAGTCATTTAAGAACAAAACTGTGAAAGGTATTTGCCAGCGGTTCCAAATCATATTGAAATGGTCCACGCCATATTACCCTCAGCGTAATGGACAAGCTGAGGTAAAAAACAAGACTTCGGTAAGTATAATGGAGAAGATGGTTAGCAAAACCGGTCGAAACTAGCACCTATAAATCCACCCAGCCCTCTGGGGCCTACCGAACATCAATTCGCACTCCTATGGGTGTGACGCCATATTCCCTAGTGTTCGGGATAGAATCTATCATCCCTTTAGAGATCGAACTCCCATCCCTGCGAATTTATCTTTGAGACTATTTGGATAAGGATGAAGATTATCGAGTGGCAAGATTGGCTGACTTAGAGCTCTTAGATGAGAGGCGCATTCGCGCTCTTAATCACCTGAAGGTATATA
Organism: Taxus chinensis; assembly: GCA_019776745.2. Taxonomy (NCBI): domain Eukaryota; kingdom Viridiplantae; phylum Streptophyta; class Pinopsida; order Cupressales; family Taxaceae; genus Taxus; species Taxus chinensis. Next base: position 676,979,091 of record CM034146.1, read on the forward strand.
AACATAGAATCTCTCGTAACAACAACAAGAGAATCATCCCTCACCAATTTGAGGTGGGTGATTTATTTATGAAGGAGAACCAGTTCAACACCAGAGCAGAGCGAGAAAAGAAAGGGAAGTTCGAACCACACTGGTTAGGACCCTATGTCATAGTTTCCAAGTATGGCACCGAGGCATACAAACTAGCTTACCCCAATGGTGATGAGCTCCGAGAGCCAATGAATGCCATGCATCTTAAGAATTTCTATGCTTGAACATGGCACAGAAAAAAAAATACAAAAACATCAAAAAAGATCAGAAAAAGAAAAAGAGAAAACAAGTCATCCACTAGTGAAAACCACGCAATTGTGGCACTTTGAATAAGTCCTTGTGTAAAAACTGGTTTCCGGCACCTCAGGGGGATTTTTTGTTCACAAGCATTTTTTATTAGAAGGTGTTATGTTTGTGGAGCCTATTTTCATGTTAGAGTGTGGTACACCTTCTATGTGTTACACTCGGGTATTTTCATGGGTGGTTTATTAACCCATGGGTAATGGGTAACCGTTATGGGTTGGTTTTTGGGCCCATGGTTTTTTCGGTCTTTTGCCCATTGTTTTGATACCCACAGTTTTTGCCCTTGGTTTTGATACCCACGGTTTTGTATCAAACTACTTAAGCAGTTGTCTATTTATATGGTCTTATGCATATGATAGATGTATAAGCAAATGTATTGCAGATGTGTTTTGAATTCGGCTGTGAATTTTGTAGAGTTTGTTGAGCATAGCTCCAAACGGATCTGGGTATTGTATTGAGAGAGCGATGTCTTGTAATAAAATCTGAGCAAGTGATTCTTGGTGGACGTAGCCCAAATTAGGTGAACCACGTTAAATACTATCTCTTTGTGTTGTGTTATTTTATTCTGTAATTTTATTTGAGATCTGTAATAATTTCTGCATATTATTTTCTACTATTACGATTATGTGAGGGATTATTCCGCATATTTTATCCCTTATTTCCTAACATAAGGGTAGTTGTCTTTGGCCTGGACCTAGTTCTACCTTTGAGTTTCCTTGTGCACACCATCTTGTCCAGCCTTGATCTGGCTTTGCCTTCTTCTATTCGTCTGTAAGGGACATGGTCTTTCGTTATTTCCCATCTTACGCTATGGGAAACTCAATGAATTCACCTTCTTTTCCATAAGCGCGTGGCTTCTACTCTTGTATATTCCCCACCTAACACTGGGGGAATCCATGCTTTCTTGGTTACCTGCACATCGCTTTGGAAAATTGTTAAAACCACAAAAACAATAGAACATTGTTTTGAGAAAACACAAAAACAATAGAAAATTGTTTCACAAAACACAAAAACAATATAAAATTGTTTCACAAAAACCTAAACAATAGAAAATCGGTTTATGAATACATATCTTACAAAAACATTTACTTGCATTGTCTTGTTTTCTTGCTTTGCTTGTTGCTTGTATAGTGTTTTGCGTGCTTGCTTTTGAGTTGTTTGTTGTTTGGGTTTACTTTGTCTTAGTTTATCTTTTCTTACTTAGAATAGATCCATTCTTTCTTGTGCATATTGTAGTGGGTTTTGACATGCTAGCGTGTTAATTCATTATTTCTTTCTTAGTGCATTTGGTTGTGTTTTATTACTTGTTAATAAGGCATGGTGATTCATGGTGTATTGCATTAATTCCTGGTATTCTTTGTAGCATTTGGCTATGTTTCTTGCATGTGCTCTATTTTTTTATCATTCACATCACATTACCATCACTATCATCACATCTAACATCATCTATACATTATATATAAACAAAAATGCTAAGTTTTACATCATGCATGTATGCTAAGCTAATCATCACATATCATATCATCAATGGGGGCAAGAGGGGTTGCGCATAATAAAAAATCTATCCCCCCCCCCACACCAATATCATCATAACATCCCATCCATATACATAAAAATAACACTTGAAAACAACATTTGATATTCTCTACAGATCTATCATCTACAATCTACAACATGCCTCAAACGACCACGTGTAATCACCATCTCTCCTGATTGTCAGATCCTCACGGTAAGTTTTCTAAACTGAGCGGTTAAAATGAACTGATTGCGATATTTTTACCCCCCCTGGGGGGTATATTAACCTGTTTTTCACCGATCGGATGGCCGGGACACCCGTTTAGCTCACCGTTTTCTCCTTTGTTCGTTGTGGAATAATTATTTTTAATTAAATAATTATTTTTCTCTTATTTTTCATCGTATTGGGGCATTTTTTGTCTAATACCCCTTTCTTCTCCCCAGGACAATTTTATTGCTCCCTGGCAATTTTTATTCTTCTTCACACCTGTTGTCCGCTCAAAATTCCCTGCTCTGATAAAAGTAAAAAATTTCAAAATTTTGAGTTTAAGTGTTTTTCTCTAAAGTGCATAAGTCGTGAAATTGAGAAAATCTGTGTTTTGGGTCATTTTGTTCCTTTTTCGGGCCTGTCGGACATTTTTGTCCCGCGTGTCCCAAGTTCCGAAGTGCGTTCTGTTCCCCGATCGGCCGAAATCCCCGAAGTTGTTCCATTTTCGGGCCCGTCGGAAGTTTTCGTCCCAACTGTCCCAAAGTCAAAAAGTGCAAGTTGGAACCTTTTCGGCCGAAACTCCCGAACCGCGTACTTTGCTCTTGCATGTCCCAAATAGTCCCAAGTAAAAAAGTGCAAGTTGTTCCATTTTCGGCCTATTCACCCGAACCGCGTACTCGCGAAACTTTTTGTTCCAAATGTCCCAAGTTCAAATGGGCCTTTTGTTCCATTTTCGGCCGGTCCACCCGAACCACGTACTTCGCACTTTCCTGTCCCATCTGTCCCAAGTTAAAAGGTGTGCTCTGTTCCATTTTCGGCCGAACCGCCCGAGTCGCGCACTTCGCACATTTTTGTTCCAACTGTCCGTGAAGTCAAAAAGTGCGCCTCTGTTCCATTTTCGGCCGAAACGCCCGAGTCGCGCACTTCGCACATTTTTGTTCCAAGTGTCCCGAAGCCAAAAGTGCGAGTTGTTCCATTTTCGGCCGATTCACCCGAACCGCGTCTTTCGCACATTTTTCGTCCCGAGTGTCCCAAAATGCATTTGTGCGTCTTCTCCCTGTTTCACCCGAACCGGCCGAGCCGCGTGTTTCGCGCATTCGCGTCTCACATGTCCCTAGCGAACCAAAAGCCATTCATACTTAGTTTTTCCCGCTCTACCCGAATATGCTGTATGGACATTTAAAACTGGTATGAAGATCAAGTTTCAGGAACAGGAACAAATTTTGAAAGATCAGAGTCTTGGGGGGGCTCGAGTCTGCCATTGAAGAAGCCAATAATGATTATCATACTCACGCCGAGTTTGATAAAGAGATCAGAGGAACGTCTTGGATTTTGGACGCAGCCTTCGGCCAGCACGTCAGACCTCGTGGCAAAGACATAGCTGAGGCGTTAGAGAAATTCTGACAGCGGTTTCTGAAGTCAGTGGGTCCCTCTCAGCGACTGGCCACCTGTCTTCTTCTCCTTGTTCTTTTCTCCTCTTCCCTTTCTTTTCCGTTTTCTTTGTAATAGGTTGAGGTATTGCGGTTGGCAGTCCTTAACGGTTCTTGATTAAAGAAACGGTTACGAAGGGTAACTGATTTGTAATCTATATAACGGCATTTCTACGCCACAGGTAAAAGGAAGAACTTGGCGTATTTTCTGAAAGTGTAAATAGATCATAAAGAAATCAATACATAAGGGCTTTCTTTCTTTGTCTATCTGATCTCCTGTTTTTCTCTAAGCTTTCATTTATTTTCTGGTGAAGATCATTTGTCTCCAAGTTTGTTAGTCTTGCCGATTGGTGATCTTGTATAACCAAGAAGGAACTTTGTGTCCTTGATTAATGAATCTGTGTTACGTTAAGAAACTTTGTGTTCTGGCAGATGTTATTTACAGAACTTTGTGTCTTTAAATTCCATCTTATTTTTTCGATACGAATGATCTTGTTTTCAATTCACTGTGACTTCACATACATAAAGAATTACTCTGATATCTATAATTCTGCATGTTGCCTTTCTGCTCTTTCCCGCACTCTCATTTCCTCAGTCCTTTTGTAATTGATGATCCTTCATAGAAAACACTTTCGTGGTATCCAAGTTTAACCAACAAATCATGTCCTGTACATTTGTAAATAAGTTTGTTTCTGAATAAGGGAACCTCTCCCATTAAAGAGGAGGGACTTCTTGTCCCCTGACTGTTGCTCTTCTTAAAAGTCCTATTTGACGACCAACAGTTTTTGGTGACTCCGCTGGGGAAAATCACATTCCAGTTCTGTAATTTTCGATCATCTTTTGATCTGGCGACTCCGCGTTTTACTCGAGGGAGAAGGACCCTTGGTATTGAAGACTCTCAGTTTCAGCTTTTGGAGCAGCAGGGTTTTCCTCTTCCTTCCACAAGAAATAGAAGGACTCGTTCGACAAGCACACCACCTGTTCAAGAAAGAAGTCCTGCGGGTGGTATTCCTTCAGAGCCAGCTAGCCCTAATCTTCAAGCTTTGATTCTTGCTGGTGTTACAGTTCCTCTCCAAGCCGTTTTTCAAAGAATGGCGGCACCATTACCATGGGGTCATCGTGTCGGGCCCCTGGCCCTTGCTCAGCCTCTGCATGAGTTACCCAGAGGTAACCGGAAGAACTTCCCCAAATTCAAAGGCGATGGCAAAGTGCATCCTGACGAACACATCGCAGCCTTCATTGTTGCATGTGGAGTTCTGGGAGTCGAACATGAAGACGTCTCCGTAAGGCTGTTCGTTGAGACGTTACAAGACAATGCTGCTGATTGGTTCTACCACCTTCCGGCTAACGCTATCACCGACTGGACCACAATGAGAACTCAGTTCGAAAACCGTTTCAAGCCGGCAGAAGATGTGCATGCTTTGCTTGCCCAAATTTCTCAGATAAAGAAAGATTCGCAAGAACCTATGAGAGATTTTGTGGCCCGATTCAACAGACTGATCAACAAAATTCCTGCAAATACTCAGCCTGTTGATCAAATTCAAAAGTGTTTCTTCCTGAATGCTCAATCGCCCAAAGTTAGTTATGCACTAAGAAGGGCTAATCTCGCAACATTAGTCGAGGATCAAACTCTTGCTGTTAGTATCGAGGATGACTTAATCATGTCAGGGAAGTTGAGAAGAGACCCTCCCAAATCCAAGTCTGCTGCTTCTTCCTCCTCCACTCCTGGACCTAACACTGATCCATTAGTTCAGAAACTTGCAAATGATCTTATTGCTATAAAGAAACAACTGGCTCAGCATGCTCCTTATGCAGACGTTCCGAGGAGAAATTTCCAGCCCAGGAATCGTTTGCCTGCTTCTCAAACAAGATTAGCACTTGAAGGACCTCCTGTTAGAGTCCCTGTCAATGCGACCTGTGAGGTGGAAGAACCAGATGATGATGAAGATAACGAAGCTTGCGAAGAGTTTGCGAGAGAATTTGATGATGAGGCAGAGGAACTTGAGGGATCTCGAGTGAATTTCTTTACCACTGAGGGCATTGATGATTATGATGAAGTGGTAGCAGACATGAACAGCGAATCTTTTGCTGTCATGACTCGAGAACAGACAAAGCAGAGGGAGAAGGTGACCCAACCACCTAAGAAATCCAAGGAGCAGTCGGCAACTATCCCTGTAATTGCAAGAAGAGGATCTCCTATCCCTACTTCGTCTACACCAAAGGTGAGTCCTATCAATCCAGTTACCAAAGTTGCTTCTTCTTTTTCTCCTAAAGTTGATAAGCCTAGAATTCCAAATGATGATGGCCCGTCCACTTCTGGATCCTTTGATATTGTTGATCACCTGAAAAAGACCAAGGTACAAATCTCAGAAGCTGAATACTATCAAACCCATCCCAAAGCTTTTTCCAAGATGATTCAATTTGTTAATTCCCATTCCAAGACCACCTCTAAAGGTCTTTTGCCTACTCCTTCTTCTGCACCACAGCCTAGCCTGGTAGCTGCTGTCACCTCTCCTGGTGACAAAATTAAACCTTTTTATGTAACACTTCTTATAGCTGGCCATAGGCTCAGTAATTGTGTCATTGACTCAGGAGCCTCAGATAATGTAATGCCTGCTAAAGTAGCTCATGCTTTAGGCCTGACCCTCACTCGCACTTATGGATCCTGTTACTCCATGGAAAGCAAAGAAGTGCCCCTGGTCGGGAGGATTAAAGATGCACAAGTGGCTTTTGCTGCCTTGCCTGAAAAGAAAGTGTTGGCTACTATCTTAGTAGCAGATATCCCTCCTTCATACGGGATGTTGCTAAGTAGGAACTTCTGCAAAGATGTGGGTGGAGAAATCCAAATGGACTGGTCGCATGCACTCGTGCCTGTCAATGGACAAATGAAGAAGTTGTTGCCCGAGAAGCAGTCTGAGTATATTGTGTAGAAAACAGATGATCCTAGAGCACAAATACTCTATGAGGATATGGGTCATGGCAATTACATGATTATGTCCCCTGATGAAATCCAACTTCCCAGAATGTCACCTAAAGATCCTAATGGTATTTGGATTTTAGAATTTGATGGAAGTTGTTCCTCGGCTGGTTCTAGAGCTGGTGTTCTGCTGGTGTCACCGGAAGGTGTCCTTCATCCTTTTTCATTTAAGTTGCAGTTCGAAAACACTAATAACACAGCAGAATACGAGGCTCTCATTCTCGGATTGCAGGTGGCCAAAGAACAAGGTATAAAGAATCTTCTGGCTCGTGGTGATGCAGAATTGATTGTAAAGCAGGTCAGAAACCTTTTTCAAGTAAAAAATGGAAGGTTAAGGCATTACCGGAATCAGGTTTGGGATTCTATTGAATTCCTGGATGCTTTCTCCATTGAAGCAGTGCCTAGGGAGATGAACAGCAGGGCTGACTCACTAGCTGTCTTAGGATCTCTACTAATTCCTCATCCTGATTTCTCTCAGGATAAGTTCACTATTGAAATGGTCCATCGGCCTAGTGTACCTGACAATACCAATAACTGGCAGGTTTTCAATGATGATCAACATTTTCTTTCCTTCCTGGAACTCAAGGGCAATTTCAAACAACTGTATTTTGAGGGAAGTGACAACCTACCTCGTGAGAGTGTGCCCTTTGACAAAGCAGTCACCCAAGGGGAAGAAACAGGTCAAGATGGATGCATCAATCTCAAAGGAAACAAGATTCCTAAAGGGTTGGTAAGTTTGGAGGAACTATTTGATAAGCATGACAGGTATGTGAAATCTAGAGCTTCTTCTGGGCCTCAGCAATCAGCTGAGTATGATAAGATTGATATTGGGAGTTCTACTGACCCCAAGCTCGTGAACATTGGAAAATGTTGCACAGCAGATGAGAGGAGAAAAGCAATTGATCTTTTGAAGAGGTATAAGGATGTTCTCGCTTACTCTTATGAAGATTTGAAAGCTTTCAAACCAAAAGATATGCAGCACTCTATTCCTCTCAAGCCTGGAATTAAGCCTTTCAAGCAGAAACAGAGACAATACAACCCCAAAGTAGCTGACACCATCTTTCAGGAGATACAGAAGTTGTTGAAGGCTAAAATTATTTTTCCCATTCACCATTCAACATGGATTGCAAATATTGTGCCTGTTAGGAAGAAAAATGGTGAGATCCGCATCTGTGTTGATTTCAGAAACCTGAATCAGGCTTCTCTGAAGGATAATTACCCTTTGCCTATGATGGATCAAGTATTGCAAGTAGTAACATGATCTGAAATGTTATCTATGCTTGATGGGTTTTCTGGATATAATCAGGTAGAGGTGGATACTGTAGATCAACATAAAACAGCTTTCACTACTCCTTGGGGTACCTTTGCCTACAAGAGAATGCCTTTTGGGCTTATTAATGCTGGTGCAACTTTCCAGAGAGCTATGGATCTGGCCTTTGGGAGTTTGAAAGGGAAATGTATTGTCATATATCTTGATGACCTGACAGTGTTTTCAAAGACAAGAGCGGATCATTTTGATCACCTAGAAGCAGTTCTGTTGAGATGCAGAGAGCATGGAATCTCTCTGAACCCTAAAAAATTTGTCTTTTGTGTCACTGAGGGAAAACTACTAGGGCACATTGTCTCCAAGGATGGTATTAAGATTGACCCTGAACGAGTACAAGCTATCCAACAAATTCCTCTCCCAACCAGCAAGAAGGGCGTGCACTCCTTCTTTGGTAAGATAAATTTCTTGAGAAGATTCATCCCTGATTTTGCAGAGTTAACTTTGAATATTTCTCAGATGATGAAAGGGAAGCAAACATTCGGTTGGTCCTCTGAGGGAAATGAATCCTTTGAAGGTATTAAGAGAGCTATCGCTAAAACTCCTGTTTTAGCCTGTCCTGATTTCAGCAAAGATTTCATCATCTATTGCTATGCTACAGATAATACCTTGGCTGCTGTGTTAACTCAAGAAGACTCTGATGAGCATGAGCTACCAATTGCGTTCATGAGCTATATTCTGAAGGATCATGAGTTAAAATACACCATGATGGAGAAGCATGCTTTTGCAGTGGTCAAAGCTGTCAAGCAGTTTCACTTTTACATCCTCAACTCTCACTCCATGGTGTTGGTTCCAGATACCACTGTTAAGTCAATTCTCACACAACAAGAATTTGGATCCAAGAGAGGGAATTGGGTTGCTAAGGTCCAAGAGTATGACATTGACATTAAGCCGACCAAGCTGGTTCGTGGAAAAGGTCTTTGTGAGCTCATTGCTGAAGGAGCTAAACATGAGTTGCTAGAAAAGAAAGTTGACCTTCCTACTGTTCTGTTCCTTAGTTCAGTTGACGAATGGTATGCTGACATCGCCCATTTTCTCACCTATGGGGAATGCCCCTCTCATTTAACTGCCAAAGAAAAGAGGACTGTTAAATTGAGATCAGTACAATATGTATTATGGGAAAATGCTTTGTTCAAGCGTGGCTTAGATGGGAGATTTTTGAAGTGTGTGGACAAGGAACAACAGAGAAAATTGCTCTCAGCTTTTCATGATCAAGCATGTGGAGGGCACTATTCATCAACGGTCACAGCACATAAGATACTCCGTGGAGGGTACTACTGGCCTTCTTTGTTCAGAGATGCATCCAAGTGGGTGGAGAAATGTGAGGCTTGTCAGACCTTTGTGGGAAGACCTAAATTGGCTTCTTTGCCTCTCAAGCCAGTTGTGATTGAGGAACCATTTCAACAGTGGGGTTTGGACTTCATTGGTACACTTAATCCTGCTTCTAGTGCTGGTCACACTCATGTGCTAACTGCCACTGACTACTTCACCAAATGGGTGGAAGCTATTCCAGTTAAGAGCACTACTTCTGAAGTGGTATGCAGCTTCATCAAAGAGAACATCTTGGTAAGGTATGGTGTACCTAATAAGATCGTAACAGATAATGCCTCGAACTTCTCTTCAGCTGAGATAATGGACTTCTGCTATGGGTATGGCATCTCTTTGTCTCACTCTTCAGATTACTACCCTCAGGGCAATGGACAAGCAGAATCTACTAACAAAAATTTGGTGACTATTATCAGAAAGTTAGTAAATGAGTCTCAACGAAACTGGCACAAGAAGCTCTATGACGCTCTTTGGGCAGACAGGGTTACACCAAAGAGAGCTATTGGGATGTCTCCTTTTCAAGTGGTATATGGAGTAGAAGCTCAATTGCCAGTGACAGTGGAACTGCCGGCCTTGCACCTAATGAAGGCCATTGAAGATACTAGTTTCAGAGATGCCCTGGACAAGAGAATTATGTACCTGCACAAGCTGAATGAAGACAGATTGGAGGTTGCTGATAGGATATCTGTTCACCAGCAGAAGGTAAAGGTCCTGTTTGACAAGAAAGCTAGGTTCAGAGATTTCCAAGTTGGAGACACTGTATTGCTATGGGATAAAAGGCATGAACCTCGTGGCAGCCATGGAAAGTTCGATTCCCTGTGGCTCGGACCTTTCAAGATCAGGCACTTTGCTGGTGAGAACTCCTTTTATCTTGATTACATGGATGGTTCTTCTCTCCCACTTCCTTATAGTGGGCAGTATCTCAAGTTGTTCAAGTCCTAGGTGATTAGGGAGCCCCTTGTATATTCTGTACAGTGTTTTGCTTTCTGCATTTTTGCGTGTTTCCCTTCCTCCTTTTGTTTTGGTGTGTTGCCCTCTGTATTGGTCTGTTCTTGACTCCGTTGCCCAATGGATAAGGCACTGGTCTACTTCCACTGAGTTTGTCTAAGTTCTTGCCTTGCCTCATTCCTTGAATTATGCCAAGTCATCCCCAGAAGGAGCCAGCTGTTGTCCACTCAAAATTCCCTGCTCTGATAAAAGTAAAAAATTTCAAAATTTTGAGTTTAAGTGTTTTTCTCTAAAGTGCATAAGTCGTGAAATTGAGAAAATCTGTGTTTTGGGTCATTTTGTTCCTTTTTCGGGCCTGTCGGACATTTTTGTCCTGCGTGTCCCAAGTTCCGAAGTGCGTTCTGTTCCCCGATCGGCCGAAATCCCCGAAGTTGTTCCATTTTCGGGCCCGTCGGAACTTTTCGTCCCAACTGTCCCAAAGTCAAAAAGTGCAAGTTGGAACCTTTTCGGCCGAAACTCCCGAACCGCGTACTTCGCTCTTGCATGTCCCAAATAGCCCAAGTAAAAAAGTGCAAGTCGTTCCATTTTCGGCCGAACCGGCCGAACCGCGTACTCCGGAACTTTTTGTCCCAAATGTCCCAAGTTCAAATTGGGCCTTTTGTTCCATTTTCGGCCAGTCTGCCCGAAACCGCGTACTTCACGCTTTCCTGTTCCCATACTGTCCCAAGTTCAAAAGGTGTGCTCGTGTGAGCTGTTCCATTTTCAGCCGAACCGCCGAGTCGCGCACTTCGCAACATTTTTTGTTCCAACTGTCCCAAAGTCAAAAAGTGCGCTCTGTTCCATTTTCGGCCGAAACACCCGAGTCGCGCACTTCGCACATTTTTGTTCCATGTGTCCCGAAGCCAAAAGTGCGAGTTGTTCCAATTATCGGCCGAAACACCCGAATCGCGTCCTTCACACATTTTTCGTCCCAAATGTCCCAAAATGCATTTGTGCATCTTCTCCCTGTTTCACCCGAATCGGCCGAGCCGCGTGTTTCGCGCATTCGCGTCTCACATGTCCCAAGCGAACCAAAATGCCATTCATACTTAGTTTTTCCCGCTCTACCCGAATATGCTGTTTTCCAAACTGATGACATGAATTAATGCGCATTTGAAATTCTGGCTATATAACGAGCAAGCCCCCTTTGCAATTCTTACATTGTTTCCATGCTATCCTTGCTCGATCAAATTTCATATATCCCCTTTTCTGTAATTCCTTCCCGAGTTCAGGTTGCAGCTCTGTTGCATCAATGTGAAGATCCAAGAACAGGAACAAATTTCGCCGCTCGAATTGAAGAAGCCGAACGAAGATTATCATACCCACGCCGAGTTATGATAAAGTTTTCAAGGAACGTCTTGGATTTTGGACGCAGTCTTCGGCCAACACGTCAGTTCCTCGTGGCAGAGACATAGCTGAGGTGTTAAAGAAATTCTGGGCAGCGGTTTCTGAAGTCAGTGGGTCCCTCTCAGGGACTGGCCACCTGTCTTCTTCTCCTTATTCTTTTCTCTTCTTCCCTTTCTTTTTCCGTTTTCTTTGTAAGAGGTTGAGGTATTGCGATTGGCGGTCCTTAACTGTTCTTGATTAAAGAAGCGGTTACGAAGGGTAACTGATTTGTAAGCTATATAATGGCCTTTCTACGCCATTCCAAGGGGAGGAAGAACTTGGCGTATTTTCTGAAAGTGTAAATAGATCATAAAGAAATCAATACAGAAGGGCTTTCTTTTCTTTGTCTATCTGATCTCTGTTATCTCTGAGCTTTCATTTATTTTCCTTGTGAAGATCATTTGTCTCCAGTTTGTTAGTCTTGCCGATTGGTGATCTTGTATAACCAAGAAGGAACTTTGTGTCCTTGATTAATGAATCTGTGTTACGTTAAGAAACTTTGTGTTCTGGCAGATGTTATTTACAGAACTTTGTGTCTTTAAATTCCATCTTATTTTTCCGATACGAATGATCTTGTTTTCAATTCACTGTGACTTCGCATACATAAAGAATTACTCTGATATCTATAATTCTGCATGTTGCCTTTCTGCTCTGTCCCGCACTCTCATTTCCTCAGTCCTTTTGTAATTGATGATCTTCATAGAAAAAACTTTCGTGATATCCAAGTTTAACCAACAAATCATGTCCTGTACATTTGTAAATAAGTTTGTTTCTGAATAAGGGAACCTCTCCCATTAAAGAGGAGAGGCTTCTTGTCCCCTGACTGTTGCTCTTCTTAAAATTCCTTTTTGATGACCAACAACACCCTCATAAATAATTATTTTTCAAATAATTATTTTTTCTTAATTTTTCCACTAAACAAGGACATTATTTATCGTTTGTTTCTCTTTTCTTCCACCTAGGGCACTTTCTGTTGCACCTAGGCCCTTCTTTTTCTTCTTCTCCTTTCTTCTATTGTTTATCATGGTTTAAAAAGCCAAAACAATACAAACATTTACTATATCAAAAAAATCCAAAACAAGGCAAAAATTTTCAAAAAATTCCTAAAAAGTAAAACACCCTACAAAATGGTAACTTGCTTCTTACGGCTGAAACTTGTGTCTTACGCATGGTATTTTCTCCATATCTTATTGATTTGTCTCACATCTTCCCCAATTAATACGACCCTCAGATCACCGGATTCACAACCATTCACAAAAGCTAGTTGCTTGCTTCGTTTGTACTCTGGGGCACTTTTGGTTGCCTAGTGCTGTTTCGTTGCACACAAACACTTTTCATGGACCTTGTGTCCATTTTCATTTCCCCTTGCATGTATCCTTGCTTGGGGCATCATTTTTTGACCCTTTTCATCAATCATGAACTTGTGGATCTCTCCAGCACTAATAACAAAACACGTGTACAACTGTCTTGATGGTTGTTGGGTTGGATATGTTCATTCGTACTTGTTTTCCCTATTAGATGAGCTTGTTTCCTTCTCGTATTGCATTGCATTTTTGTATGTTGCATGGGGTTGGTACTTTCAGCAATGGACAATTGTTCACAGTATGGCTTTTCATGTCATTCTACCTTTGTCGTATGATTTTTTTTTAATAAGGGCCAATGATGTAGTTCCTATGGCAATATGATGACATCAAATTTGTTCCACATAAACAATAGTTAGAGGCTAAGCTCTTATCTCCCCTATTCCTTATTTCTTCTACACCACTTCCCTTTTCACCCCTTCTTTTCTCTCTCATCGAAGCATGTTGCCTCCTCCCATCCTTCTACCTATATCTCACATTTTTTTATTGTCGATCGACTTCTTTCATCACCCCATCGACACTCGAGGGGGCATTTCTCTCTCCTACTAATTTTTCTCCTATCGCTTCAAAAAATTTCTTCCGTCTACTATCTTTGAAGTGGCATCACTTACGCCACCCCAAAGAGGGGCAAATGTAGACACCTATAATTACGCCCAAGCAATTTAAATACTTAAATTGTGCTAATTATCTCTTTTTCTACAAATAGATGACATATCGTCAAAAGTGTTCATATTCCCTCTAATTTTTGTCAATTAATTACAATACACTAATTGATTAATTCACCTACCCAGCTAATAGCCTAATTAACGACCTTCCATTAATTATCACTTCCTCTATCTTGATTAATTAATTATTATTAATTAATTAGTCTTCCCCTTCATTTAAACTAGTAAATCGATATTAAATTGATTTAATCCCTTTCTAATAGCCTGAATCGCTCTAATATTCTTCTAAATGGATTCTATAAGCTTACACCTACCTATTAATTAATCACATTTGATTAATTAAAATACCCCCCAACTCTCATGACTTGCTAAACATGTATTAAACCCTTTTAAAGTAAGGTTACCTTTAATAAAGCAACCTTATCCATTCCTAATCATGTTTTACCTTTATCCCACATTCATGAGAATATGTTGAATCCTTTATCCTTTAAGCTATATAAAGATCCCTCCACCTACCTTTTTACTTACACCTAAACTCCTTAAGAGAGCAAATGCAAAGCATATAGCAAAGAGACTAAGAGCTTGCACCTTGTTTTCTTGAGAGTTCATCATCTTGAAGAGTTAAGCCTCTTTCTTAAAGTGATTGGGTCATATGGGAGGTGTCAAAAGGGTCTTGTAGCCCAACTTTGACTAGCCCCCCATTCTTAGGTTCTTGGAACATTAAGGACAGCTATTTTTGGCAGCCATTGTACCTACCTAGGTTCCTTCATTTATATGTTGTTAGAGAATAGACGATATTTAAGTGCTTAACATAGTTGATTTCATAGTTTTGTATTAATAATTGTTAGCATCTAACCCTTGATTATTATTATCATTATGGTGTTTATAATGTTGTTTAATTCTTGTTAATTAAGACTATTTAGGTGTTAGTCTTTGTTTACATTAGCATTAGTTTAAAAACAACATTTGCACACATGTGGCATGGTTTAGCATGGATGCTTGTTATTAACATTGATGAGCACAGGATTCATATTTGGCCTTAGAGTTAGTCGGTGGCAGACTTCTAGAGAGCTGGTGATATGGATGGATGTACATGGTGAGTTTGTACATGTTGGATAGATCCAGTTTTGTGAGTCTATGATGATGCAAATGTTTGATTTGCACATGGATACCTATGAGAATGGTTCAGTTTCCTTGACCATGAGTAGGGGGTGTTTGTATTTCCTCTTGTTACTATGTTACTCCTTCAGAGATGTTATCTACGGATGGTTGTCTTGGACATGCTAGTTGTCTATGTAGAGTTGGATTTGTAGATTATAGTTTTTTGGATTGATCACCCACTGTTGCAGGTAGAACTCATGTGGATTGTCTTTACCCAGGATCTTGTTTTGGTTTCACATATTCCAGTTTAACCTGTCTTGGTCAGTTGCATTGGAAGTTGTATGGAGACATGGATAGATGGATGGAGAACATGGTTGGTTTTGTAGATATGGCTACGGATGTGATTGAGGCTCAGTACTTTAGTTTGAGTGGGAGCTCTTGCAAGTGTGTTAGTCATGATGGCTTGTTGCATGAGGAGCTTGGTTGGCTTATTTTTCTGATACCAACAATTGGTATGATGTTATGATTCAGTGGGAGCTTGAGGCTTAGTGTCATGGATTAGTTGTAGCTTCATGTAGGTTTGGTAAGTCATGGTTTCATCTTCTTGGTTTGAGAAGATGGTTTGATCTTCCTGGTTTTATTTTATTTTTGAGAGAATTGTTGAAGGAAATAATAGATGGTCTTCACGATGTGTAGAGGATAGTGATGTACAGGTACAGGTACAGAGGTTCAATAATTTATCTCCAAGTGGGAGATTGTTAGGTTATGGAGCTAGATTACTTCACAATTAGCACGCAGTGGAAGCGTGGTGGGCCCATAACCCATAGACCTGACTTCAGTCAGAGAAAATGGGAACCGCGACCCGTCATCGGTCAGACAAATAGACATTGGTCAGAGCAAGTGGGAACCAACCACGGTTAGGTCTAACTGGCATCGGTTACCTATGCGATGTGTTTTAGTTTTAGTCATGGGCTTTAAATATATATATTTTTTAAAGAAAATATATTTGGATGTAATTACATAGCTAAGGTGCCCTAATTTTATATATTTATATATAAGCATGAAAGTTAGGGCTTAGTAGGAATAATGAGAGGGATCGGATTAGATCCTTGATTCTCTGAGATTGAGAGGATGAAGATGAAGAAGAAGAAGAGAAAAAAAGGTACAGGTTTTATGAAGACAGAGACTCCATGGAGAGAAGCTGGAGAGAAGGAAATAACAGGTGACTATATTTCCTTTGTATATTTATTGTCTCATTGTAATGGCTTGTATAGTATACAAAGCACATAGCGTTTCTTCTTATAGATCCACATGTTGGTGAGATCTTGTATTATATATCTATGTAGATCTAGTCTTGTATTATAGATCCATGAGATCATATTGTATTGTTGATCCATATAGATCTAGATATTGTAGAGGTCTTGTTTGTATATTCACAATACAGTGAGAGCCTGGCTGCACAGTGGTAGATGTAGGGTAGCTTCAGGTATGTGAGATCTGGCTATGTTTTAGAGGCATGGTTATAGTACATTCAGGCAGATCTGGTTAGAGATCTAGAGAAGACACAAGTGGTGGTATGGAGGCACGGTTTAGTGTACTTAGGAAGATCCGATTGGAGATCTAGGAGGAGGAGAGACTCTTATAGAGATACATGTACTATTATGCAGAAGATTTGTTTTGTAATCTCTTGTTATTATATATATATATGAGATCTCTATCTTTGGTGGACGTAGCTCACATTGGGTGAACCATGGTACATGTTTTTTATGTGTGTGTACTTTTGTGTGATTTGGATTATCTAGTTTATGCTCCCACTACTGTAGATTTTATGGGCAATGTTTAGATCCTGTGTGTATGATTTTGTTTGTTATTAAATCATAGCACTATTCCACTGCCCCTTAAATCCCAACAGCTTCTTCCCCTTAGCTCCTGCACTAGGTTCTTTCCTTGGTGCCATCTGTAACCTGCAATATTCTCACTTCAAATACTCATCCTTTATCTCCTGCAACATGTAAACCCAAACCCTAGCTTGATTCAATGTGCCCTATTTGAAATTACGTGCCCTAGATCTTTTGCAACACCTTGCTTCACTTAAACCCTTCACAACTAGGGATGCAAGCTTCCTCTGTGCACAAATCTTCTCTTCACATCTCAATTCACACTCTTTATACCTGAATACTCTTCTCGTAGCTCAGTTGCACTTGGATCTTTCAAATTATCATGATTGCAATGGTAAGAATGATTGTGCATCCCCTCCTTTTATATATTTTCAAAAATTTGGTGCATTTATTGCTCCTTTACCTACCAACAATCCTCTCATTAATCAACCATTTCCGTTCTTTTAGTGTGGTACATATTCACGACCAAGTTATAACCTTCTAGCATGCCTTCCTACCTTTTAGCCACAAACTTCTCTTTAGCATGCCTCTATGCAACCGAGTACCTCATCCATGTGCCTTCCACTGGTAGTCTTCATGGCCTCCACTTACCTCGCGTTACATTTTTCATCATTTATCTCCATCTATGGTCACCTTATATAGAAGCAATCTCTTTTCTAACAATTCTCCAACTTTTAATAGCACCCGTAGTAGTTTGTTCCTTTCATGTGTACTTATTTTCAACAGTGCTATACTTGGATATCAATAACCACCCCACACTAAGGGTATGTGCAGTCCTCTGTGCATAGAAATTATTTAAATAGTAATTAGCTTCTAGCACTCAAAAGCACTTATTACACACAAACATCACCTAAATTGACAAAGCATAGCGATAAATGATGAAATACATTAAGGAAAATACAAAATTGAAAACCTAATCTAAATGGAAATATTTCATTATTGTAAACACCAAGAAGACGTAATTATAGTAGGGCTTCAGCCTACTCTCGTTTAAGCATCCAGGTAACTGTATTCCATCAAACACCTCTAATTGACGAGCTCTTGTTTCAAGTATGTGAGTGATAACATATGGCCCCAACTAATGTACCTTGAGTTTTCCTAGATGGCACAAAAATTTAGAATCATAAAGGAGCACCATCTGTCCAATCTCAAACTTTTTATCCCTAATGTACCTATCATGCCATGCTTTATACCTAGCCTTTTATTGTTTTTGACTCCAACGTGTTATGGCTCGTCGCTCATCCAACTTAATTAAATTTTCAATCCGTTATTCTAATGCTTTCTCATCAGCTAGACCTCCAGCACACGTAATACGCAAAGATGGTAACATGAATTCCATAGGAAGAATTTTTTCTACTCTAAACACTAACTGAAATGGTGTGGATTTGTTCAACCTTTTATATGTTATTTGATATGCCCAAAGCACTGCAGACACTTTATTATCCCAATCCTTCCTTCCAACATCATAGATTTTTGTTAATGTCTGGCTCAAAATTTTGTTGAAAGCCTTAGCAGTTCCATTAGCCTAAGGATGATAGGGTTTTGTCTTATGGTGTGCAATCATGAGTTCATCCAATAAAATTTTGATTGTCTCATTAATAAAATGTGTGCCCCTATCACTGGTCAAACTCAACGGACATCTATACCTTGTAATAATATTTTCCCATAGAAACCTTGCTATTGTAGCCATTGTACAATCCTTTGTAGGTGTTTCTTCTACCCACCTTGTCAGATAATCTATATAAGTAATGATATAGTGTGATCCAGTCCTGCATGTGGCTAATGAAATAGGACCCACAAAATCTATAGCCCATTTCTCAAATGGTTATGCGCTAGTAGTGGGTCTTAGAGGCATTTCATCTCATTAACCTAGTTTCCCAAGACGTTGAGAGTGATCACAAGTCTTGTAATATGCTTTACAATATTTATACAGGGTCTCCCACCATAATCCAGTGAGTAAAATCTTGTGAGCAATGGCGTCACCTGTATAGTGGCCACCTACAATACCACCACGAGCTTCTTTCATAACATTTGTGTGCTCATGTTCCAGTACACAATAACACAATACTTCATCCCATCCTAATTTGTACAGGTCACCACTAATCAACATATATGGTGCCACACATATAGCAAGTTTTTTCTTATCTAAGGATTTCATTCCTTCTAGTGCCATACTTGTTCGTAGAAAAACAACAATGTCCTCTAATTCTTATGGTGTGCATTGTAACCTGTATAACTATGCATTGGGCATGGTGTCTTCAATGGCCTGTGCTTCTTCTCCTGAGTGTATTATGGATAAATGGTCTTGTCCAGAATTAATTTTCCCTAGTTTTACCATAACTGAAATCAAATTCCTGAAATAAGAGTACCCATCTGCATATGCACCCCTGTAAAATGGGCTTGTTTACTAAATACTTCAATGTCATGTGATATGTATAAAAGACAAATGGTTTAGCTAGCATGTACTGTCTAAATTTATGTAGTGTATAGATCATTGACAAATCTTCGCGCTCTGTAGTGGTGTAATTCTACTCTGCATGAGTTAGACTTTCTACTAGTAAAATAGATAGGATGATCTATAATACCTTCTCCAGGCTGAGCCAATACCATGCCAATGGTCATGTACTAGAGGCATCCACATGTACATGAAATGTTTGGTCCCATGAAGGAAAGCGTACAGAATAGGCACCGTAGTAAGTTTCTCTTTTAATGTCTCGAATGCGCATGCTACTACGGTTATCCCCAGTAGAACATACATTTTCCTTTTACTAACTCCTCCAAAGGTACAGTATCCTTGTGCATATCCTTTAATAAACTTCCTACAATATCCTGTATGATGCAAAAATCCATGCACCTCAATCTAACCTGGTAGGTCTCTTTTAGGACTATAATGACTACAACCTTACTTGGATCAACCAACAAACCTTCTTTACAGATTATGTGTCCTAATAGTATTCCAAATGGTGTAGCAAATATGCACTGTATTGATGTTTAAATAGATACTTCAACTATCTACATCTTTCAAACATTAAGCACAGATTGTCACAATGATCCTCAACAAGTCCATACACCTATTCAATCATCTAAATAAACCTATAATAAATTATGAATAAAATATTTAAATTCCTGAATAACTATACGTGCAGAAATACAGTACATGCACATTTTTCAATCCAAAAGGCATCACAGTATAGGTAAAGCTACCCCATTCCATGGTAAAATTAGTCTCTTCCTGATCCTCCTGGGCAATCCGAACCTGATGATACCCAGAGAACCAATCTATAAATGAATATATTTCATGCCCTGCAACACCTTCTAGTATTTCCTCAGTGAATGGCAGTAGGAAAGGGATATGTCACACATGTAGCATTCAGCTCCCTATAGTCCACATATATCCTAATCCTATCCATCCTTCTTGATACTGATCACCGTTGGACTAACCCATTCTGACTCATCCAAGGGCTTGATGATTCCAGACTTCAACATTTTTTCAATATCTTCCTTGAAATTTTCATGTAATTTGGGGTTCATTCTATAGGGTCTCTTTCTAAATGGGCATGTGCACCCTTTTTAAGCTTTATCTTCATCTCTCCTAATTATTCATGTACACACCTTTAAGTTCATGGTACCCTCGAGGGAATAAGTCCTTATAATCCCATAGTAACTCTATGATTTTTTCCACTTTCAGATTCTAACCTAATAGTCTCCAATTATGGCCTCCTTAGGCTCAACATCTGATCCAATATTCACTTTCTTTGTCTTCATAGGTTCATGATAGGTGTGCATGTGGTCTTATCTACACTGTCCAACACCTCACACCTACATGTTGAATGGTTTACATCCATATTTTCTACTTCTTCATCATCCACTAAGAAGACTATTTTTCCTTTTTATTTCTCAAGGAAAACATGCATTGAAATAGTTTGGCATCAGCCTCTGTTTCTTCTAGCAAAATGATGCTCCTAAATCTCCCTCATCTAATAACTCCTAAATGAGCTCTTCAGCCTTGGCACTATCTCCCATAGTTAAGCACTTTATGAATTTTAATGTTTCTTCCACCGAAGGCTTGGTAGAGAAGAATTCAAACATGTCTGGGTCATTCCTGTAATTAAATCCTAGCCAATTGTCATAGTCTATCTATGGAGGTCTACATACACATGCCAAGCACGCATGCATAGCCTTGTAAATTGGAATAAAACATGTGCACCTAGAGCGAAGGTGGTAAAGCTTCCTGCCCCTCTACCCAGTGTCTCTCACACTTCTAAACGTGGTACTGAACAGGCTGATTACCATGATAAGTATATATTTGAGTAGGTGCATTGCTCCTGAATAACCAAGTAGCAAGAGCAATCCTAATTTAATTTCATCCTACAAGATTATCCTTATAAACCACCCACCAGCACGTTGTTGTACCACATACAGGGTATATGCTAGCATATTCCTTCTCTCCAATTGGTCTACCCACTGTTCCTCCATGGCGTGTAGGAACACCATAGGGTATCCTTCTCTAGTGTAACGAGACACTGAGTTATTACCTATTCTCCTTATATAATGCAGGTCAGTACAATCCCTAGCGACATAGACTCTTTACCTTGCGCCCCATCAACTCATAAGTTTTATGAGTCGAGTTATCACAAGCAAAACTTGTAGTATCATTAATAGACTGTGCATCCTCCCACTGAATGATTCCTTCTTTAGATGGATCAAGCACATTTGGATCCTGGATGGCGTGTACATAAATTTGATTCAAGTCTTCTTCACTCAAGAGCTCAACATAGGGCATGATATTTTCCATTTGTTAAAGGGATAATAACTCTTTCCTCCTTGTTTTCAAATCTGATATAACCCTTATTAAACCAAATATCAACATTATTTTCATAAAACCAAGGATACCCCAATAGAGTTGGGAAGCTATCTGACTCTGTCCAGTGAAAAAACCTCAAAATCTTGAGTGAACTTGGCTCCTTGTATGGTAATGGATGCATCTTTCAAAACTCTGATGGGAGTGGCCTTAGTCTCGGTTAGCCATGAACAATACATTATAGGATGGTTGTAATTGATATCTCCCCATTTGTACCCATGCATCTAAAGTAATAATATTGACTTCCGTCACCTGTATCAATCAATATATTTCTCAATGGCCACCCATCAACAACATCATTCAGAATTCATTTCCTTGTCATAATATAGGCTATGAGGGGGAAGATTTGCATACAGGATCTGTCCGTCCAGTATCATTACTTGGCACGTGGATTGTTTCCTTATAACCAATTCCCTAGATAGTGGAATGATATTCTCCTGGTGCAATAATTTACACACTTCTCTCAAGGCATCCATATCAGTTTGGATAGTCTCTTATGCTTTCTTTGGCTCCATCTTCCTTGATTATTCCTTGTAAATATTGTATTTCACCCTAAAGATTCCTGAGTACCTCCATGGTTTCTTGGTAGACCTCCTTCTGATGGGTGGGATCTGGGTATTGTGCATGTAGAACCTCCTCCTTAGTGATGGTAGGCTTCTATTGCAATGGTTCTTTGGCATGCATCCACTTAAACGTCGGGTAGTGATCCTTACTTGCTAATTCCTTAGAATTCTAGTTCCAACTTGGGCATCTGTTGATTTTTGATAGCATGCGTTGTATCCTAACCATCCATGTGCCTTTGTTTTCTTGTTTATGTTTCTTACTAAGATGCTCATACAACTCTCATGCATTCCTCATAACTATGATTCTTTCCACATAAATAATATGTAATGTTCTGAGGACATTCACATCTGTAGTGGTCAGGATATCCTTATGTATAACATGTTCTGCAAGGGAAATCACCTCTTCCACCACCACGATCCATTGTCCTCTAAATCCACCATGGTATCCTTGTCCTCTACCATGACTTCCTTCAAAAATCCCTTCATTATGATCATAGTGCATGCCTGATTGTGATCCCATTCCCATGATTCTTATTCTTTCCTTTAGAGTTATCTAAAACTCCTATGTCTATCGTACACCAATATCTATAGTATCATGGATCTGACCAATCAACTCGACAGTCTTCCATGTCATGAGTCGTGGACCTACAAACTCTTACAGTAACAAGAGACGTTCTTCCTTATCACACGTTGTAGTAATGGGCAATGCGACTAGCATCATGGTTTAAATGGCATATCTCACAATTTAACAATAATGAGCTGCATTTATCTATGTAAGGACAACTATCCTTTGTGTGACCTTCCACTTTGCAATCTATGCACAAAATCCCCATGTGCACATCTCATGTGCTGAATTTGTCTGATAGCTTCTCCAACTTATTTGTCCATAGATATGATTTGTGCCTCTAAAAACAAGCTTACGCTAGTGTCTATACTTCTAACTACCTCAACGCGTAAAGTTGCTTCAAGTTCTTCATGCATGGATCAGTGTATGTCTTTTGTGATAGATGCCCTTCTAAAAGGTGTAATCAGGCCTCCAACAAACCATTATGCATGTTGGCTTGCATGAATATCATAAGAAAGCTTAGATAATAGTGTTTTGAAGTGAGCATCATACTCTCTAACACTCTCAATAGTATCTTGATTAATATCCTTTAGCACACTTATACTCTTCTACTCAAACTCAAGGATGTGAAACTCTTCAAGGAATGCATATTTTAAAGTTGTATAGTCTACGAAAGTCTGATCAGGGTCAAACTTTCTATACCAGATGTGTGCGCACCTTTGTAACATAGTAGAAAATTAGCTTTTCCCTACACTCAGAATTCATGATTCCTTTTGCGTGCCACAATATTTCACACATGTGTACATGTTCAGCATCATCCTTTATACCCCTATACTCTGGGAGATGAAGAGACATCTCCATGTAAATATGTTAGGGTTGGTGTGGACCTTGCACACCGTGTAATCCATAAGCCTCATGTGTCTCCTCTACCTCTAGAACCACCAGATCCACCGGGAGCTAGAGCCACCTATACCTCTTGATTCCTAGAACTTATAGCTAGGGTTCAGACCAGAAGATATGTACTTCCCTATGTCCCAATAGTAGTATTGAACTATACACTCGAACTAGTTTTTGAAGTGTTACTACTCCCAGAAGAGAGTCCAAAAATCCATGCGCCAGAATTCTGTGCAAATGATACACCTAAAAAGGTACTCCCATATAACAACGAATCCATTATGTGCATTTCCGTCGTGGTTCTTTTTATATGACTCACTCCTACTCTCCCACTAGCTTGAATTAGCTTGTTGACTATCTGTTAGTACTAGATACTGGAAGACCAAGCGTAAGGGCAAAGTTACCAGGTGGATTCAGATGTACACTTGTGGCCCAGGTCCTTTCTACTTGTGCACGCTTCTACATGAGTTTGAGGATGTTTCCCTATCATGATTTCCCAAATGGGGGAGTTCCTAATGCTTTGGTTCCACGTCTTTTCCGTGAACTTCAAATCCTTACTAAACTATCTCTCTTCACAACATCCATTCACTCTGTAACGTCCCGATACTTCTCTACCTCCCTCTCGTGTGCCTCATTATACTTAAACCACATTTCCTCTCTCTTCCTCTCTTCCGCTAGGTCTTCCATCTTTCACCAAGCCTACTCCTACCCCTGTACATGTAGTGGGGTTTAGTTAGCCATCAATTTACTCTCCAAGTTCAAGGTTACCATCAAAATTTTGTTTGCCAGTGGAATGCCTTGCAGGTAACTTCCCCTTGTATATCGTAAAAACTAGAACTCAGCTACCTCTAGGCATGAATAATTGTAAATTGAGTACTCCAAGATATAAATGTTTAGAACACACCATGGAACCACATATCCACAGTGCGAGTCCAAATCAGATCAGCATTATACAGCGTCTGAAATTATTCTTATGCATCCAGATAAGTGTGTGATACCTATAATTCTATTTAGACACATAAGTAAGCCAACCACTCGTATAATTCTACTAGAAAAATAGTGAATAAGCTATTTCATACAAATAGTTATACATATTCTACTCCACCCACATGTGTGCGTCAAACTCAGATCCAGTGTTGAACCTCCCTGCGTATTCTTCTTCTAGTTCATGTATCCACTCTTCAACACTTGCTAGGGTCAACTGATATGTCTTCATCAAGAACTCATCCTGAAAACAACTGAAAAAGAGGTCCCAGCCAATAGAACCAATGATGTAGCCTAGAATTGATCAGTAAAATCCTAAGGTGGGCTAGAACATCACTTAGCCTAGACTGAGCGCTCACCCAAAGCACACAAAGGGACTAGGTCCCTCTTTAGGGTTGTTGTTGCAAGGTGTTAGCACGATGAATACTTAATGCATTCAGATCCATAACTAATATATCATTCTACAATGCAAGTTTAGATCTAGATCTAGAGAATAACATACTTACAAGATAACCATGATGAAATCAAGCATGCAAAGAACTAATTATACTAAGGATTTGATACTTTGATTTAGCTAATACACTCCATTGCATTAAACATGATAAATACACAATAAACTTATTACAATAGATAATACCATAGTTTATGTGCGCATCAGATTTGGTAACATAACCTCACAATAACTCAGTTCTCACATACATATCACTCTCTACTATTCAGTCTCATTACAAATTTATAATGGTGGGGACTTTCCCTTCACCACTTATCTAATCCCAAAATAGGTCGCATGCTATTATTAGCCATGCATTGTTACAATAATAGTTGTTGAGTTGTGGAGTTCAATTACTTCATTTTAATATGTAATTGGAACTTGTTGGAAAACACAGTAACGGACATCAGTTAAGGGCAGACTAGCATCGTTCAGGGAATACTGACATCGGTCAAGGGCAAGTAGGAACCGGTGATGGTTAGGCAGAACCGACATCATTTACCTGTGTGACAAGGTTTTAATTAACTCTCAGGAATTATATATATATATATATATATATATATATATATATTTAGCATTAAAATAGATTTATTGATTGTAATTGCATGGCTAAGTTCCCTATGTCTATGAACGACTATATAAGCACAAAAGCTAGGGTTTAGAAGGAATGAAAAATAAGAATTAGAAAGAACTTGAAAAAGGTTGGTGAGACAGAATTCTTGGTGGTAGAGAAAAAGCTTGAAGGAAGAAAGTATTGAACATCTGAGAGGTGTGGAATATTGTAAATCTTCATTGTATATCTTGTCAAAGCTTTGGATAATAGATTAGCTTGTTTCTTGGTGGACGTAGCCCACACTGGATGAACTACGTTAAATCTGGTGTTGATTTATGTCTTTTGTTTTGTATATTTATTTTGGTAGAATATCCACTTTTATTTGCATGTATGCTTAGATTTGATATATTTTATGTACAATCGGTGTGCTAACCCCAACAACTGGTATTAGAGATTTGTTTGAGGGTTTTATGTGTTGACAGATTTACTCACAGAGGGTTTTCTGATTGAGTGGGGGCTATAACAATGGCAGAAGATAATAAATACAAGGTAGAGAAATTTGATGGTTGAAATTATCAATTATGGATGATACAGATTGAGGATTATCTGTATCAAAGAGATTTGTACTTACCGTTGGATGAGAAGTCTAGACCTATAAAGATGACTGATGAAGAATGGAAGATTATTGAAATAAAGGCTTTGGGATCTATAAGATTGAGCCTGGCAGCATCCATGGCTTCCAATATTACAGAAGCAGCTTCTACGGTAGACTTAATGAAATCTCTTGCTAATTTATATGAAAAACCTAGTGCTTCAAATAAAGTTTATTTGATGAAGAAATTATTTAGTTCTAAGATGCATGAAGGTGAATCTGACTCTAATCATTTGATTGATTTATAATCTATTGTAAATCAGTTAAAATTGGTTGCTATACCATTTGATGAAGAAGTAAAATCACTTTTATTCTTATGTTCTTTGCCTGATAGTTGGGACAACTTGGTAATGGCTGTTAGTAATACAACATTTGCTAATAATATTTTGAAGTTTGATGATGTGGTTAGTATAATCTTGAATGAAGAAATTCAATGGAAGAGTACAGAGGAAACATCATCTAGAAATGCTTTGAATGTATAAATCAGGGGCAGGCAGAAGGAGAGATCCAAGAGTAAGAGTAATGGGAAATCAAACTCAAGGGAAAGCAAATCTAAATCTAGAAGTAAGGGAATTACTTGTTGGAAATTTGGAAAGAAAGGACATGTAAAGAAATATTATTGGTCAAAGGATAAAAAGAATCAACAAACAGAAAAAGGTAAAGAGGTGAATCTTGCTTCATCAGAGGTAATGAAAGATGCTCTTATTCCTTCTTTAGACAATAGAATTGAATCATGGGTTTTAGATTCAGGAGCTTCTTTCCATGCAACCCTTAATAAGCGTTATTTTAGAAATTATGTCTAGGGAAATTTTGGGCATGTTTATTTGGGTGATGATGAACCTTGCAGTATTACTGGTAAAGGGGAAGTTCATCTAAAATTGCAGAATGGAAATACATAGCTATTGAAAGATGAGAGGCATGTGTCAAGCCTCAGGATGAATCTTATTTCTGTGGGGCAACTAGGTGAATCTAGTTGCATGGTTACTTTTACAGGAGACTCTTGGAAAGTCACCAAGGGTGATTTTTTGTGGCAAGAGTAAGAAGGTAGAAATGTTATATTTATCTACCTGTATTATTGATTCCTTTTTTGCATTATCTACTTTAGATTCAGATGCATACATGTGGCATAATCAGCTAGGTCATATGAGTCAAAAAGGAATGATTATCTTAAAGGCTAAGGGTAAGTTATCAGATTTGAAAGATTTAGATCTTGATTTCTATGAGCATTGTATCTTTGTAAAGAAAAAGAGAGTGAGACTTTTCAAAGTTGGGGAAACTAAGAAGGAGAAAAAATTAGAGCTTGTACACTCAGATGTGTGGGGACCAGCTCAGGTAGCTTCTCATGGAGGGTCCTAGTATTATGTTACTTTCATTGATATGCTACAAGAAAGGTATGGGTTTATTATATTAAGCGTAAATCTGATTTTTTGAGACTTTTAAAAGATGGAAAGCCCTTGTTGAGAATGAATCAAATTCTAAGTTAAAGTGCCTTAGATCTAATAATGGTGGTGAATACTGTAGTAAGGCTTTTAATGATTATTGTTCAGTGAATGAGATATGTAGAGAAAGAATGGTTCCAAGAACACCACAAGAGAATGGTGTTACAAAAAGAATGAACAAGACAATCATGGAATGTGTTATAAGTATGAGGATACATTCTGGATTGCCCTTATAGTTTTGGGTAGAAGCAATTGATACAGCAGTTTATTTGATTAACCGTGGCCCTTCAAGTTCACTAGATGGAGGAATACCAAAGGAATCTTGGACCAAAAAAGAGGTATATCTTTCTTTTCTTAAAGTTTTTGGTTCATAAGCTTTTGTGCATGTTGATAGAGAAAATAGAAAAAAGTTGGATGCAAAATCCAAGAGATGCACTTTCATTGGTTATGGATCTGGTGATTTCGGTTTCCGTTTTTGGGATTTAGATAATTATAAAATTATTAGGAGTCTTGATGTTGAATGGAATGAAAAGAGAATGTGTAGGGATAAAATTTTTGTACTGAAGGATGAGATCGATTGAGAAGTTTATTGAATGAAAATGAACTCTCAGGATTTAAATGTATTACCTACAGGGTTAAACAGTAACCAGTGGTAGGTTAGTCCCCTAACCGGCATCAATCAACATGAACCAGTCGACGGTTATAGAAGATCCCAACCTGACATCGGTTGGTAGAACTGACGTTGGTTACAGGTGACTCGGCATCAGTCACTGTCAGAATTTGGATAGAAATCTCTCAGGAGGTCCAGATTAGAGCTTCCGGTACCCCAAAATCCTATGAGAAGGTCACAAATGGTAATTAAACTTCCAAAAATATTTACACCTTCTCTATTTTATTTATTATTGACTGATAATGGTGAGTGAGAGAGCTTTGAAGAAGTAATGCAGGATAATACTCAACATCTAGTGGGAGCATGGCATGGATGAGGAGAAGGACTCCTCGGAATAGAACTATACTTGGGATTTAGTTAAGTTGCCAGTAGGTAAGAGAACATTGTTGAACAAGTGGGTTTATAGGATTAAGGAAGAAGAAGGTGGATAGAAAAGGTACAATGCAAGGCTTGTAGTAAAGGGATTTGCACGTAGAAAGAAGGTATTGACTTTAGTGAAATATTTTCTCCTATTGTTAAAATGACTTCTATTCATATTGTATTTAGTTTAGTTGCAGTAGAAGATTTACATTTAGAGAAACTAGTTGTGAAGACAACTTTCCTTCATGGTGATTTGGATGAAGATATTTATATGCAATAGCCGCTTGGGTATGAAGTCAAGGGTAAGGAGAAATTAGTGTGCAGGTTAAAAAAGAGTCTCTATGGGATCAAGAAAGCTCCAAGGCAATGGTACATGAGGTTTGATAGTTTTATGCATGAGCATGGTTACTTGAGATGTGAATATGACCATTGTGTTTATTTCAAGAAGCTTGAAAATGGGAGCTATATTATTTTTCTTGCTGGATGTGGATGATATGCTTATTGCAGGATCTAGTATACAGGACATTGGTGAGCTTAAGGGAAAGCTATCTCACACATTTTATATGAAGGATTTATGAGTTACAAAAAGAATCATTGGCATGTAAATACACAGAGACATGAAAAATAAGAGATTGTATTTGACTCAGGAGGATTATATCTACAAGGTGTGAGAAAGGTTCAACATGCAGAATGTAAAACCTGTTAGTACATCTATGGCTAGACACTTCAAATTGAGAAAAGATATCAGTGTCCTTCATCACATGAGGAGGTCAAATACATGACATGAGTGCCATATGCTTCAGCAGTCGGGAGTCCCATGTATGCTATGGTTTGTATCAGACCAAACATTACACAGGCAGTGGGAGTGGTGAGTAGATATATGGCCAATCTAGGTAAAGAGCATTGGAAATTAGTCCAATGGATACTTACGTATTTGAAAGGAACATCTAGCATGTAGTTATGTTATGGATGATCGAATATTTCATTATGTGGCTATTTTGATTCGGATATTGCTGGAGATCTAGATGGTAGGAGGAGCACTACTAGATATATTTTCATAGTAGGTGGAATGACAGTTAGCTTGATTTCAATATTGCATAAGCTTGTGGCTTTGTCTACTACAAAGGTAGAGTATGTTGTAGCTACAAAGGCTAGCAAGGAGATTATATGGATAAGTAGGTTCATGGAAGAGTTATGAAAGGAGCAAGACTGATTGTAAACTATTCAGTGATAGTCAAAGTGTAATTCATTTTTGCAAAGAACTCAATGTTTCATTTGAGAATGAAACACATTCAGTTGAGGTATCACTTCATACGACAGGTATTAGAGGATGGACAGTTGAATATGGAAAAGATTCATACGAGCAGAGAACCTTGCGGATATGCTAATGAAGCCATTAGTAAAGGAGAATTTGGAGCTACACTCCACTTCTGTTGGTCTTTGAGTTTGAGACTTGAAGAGGAAGAAATAAAGCTAAGGAAGGATCCAAGAATTATGTTTTACAGGTATGGTGCGGTAATTAAACTCCAAGTGGGAGATTTTTTAGTTGTGGAGCTCAATTACTTCATTTTAGCATGCAATTAGAACTTGTTGGAAAACACAGTAACCGGCATCAGTTAAGGGCAATCCGGAATTGGTCAGGGAAGACCGACATTGGTCAAGGGCAAGTAGGAACCAGCGACGGTTAGGCAGAACCAGCGTCAGTTACCTATGCGACGAAGTTTTAATTAACTCTTGAGAATTATATCTATTTTTAGCATTGAAATAGATTTATTGTTTGTAATTACATGGCTAGGTTCCCTAAGTCTATAAACAACTATATAATCACAAAAGCTAGGGTTTAGAAGGAATGACAAACAAGAATTAGAAAGAACTTGAAAAAGGTTAGTGAGAGAGAATTATCGGTGGTAGAGAAAAATCTTGAAGGAAGAAATTACTGAACATCTGAGAGGTGTGGAAGATTGTAAATCTTCATTGTATATCTTTTCAAAGCTTTTGATAATAGATTGGCTTGTTTCTTGGTGGACGTAGCCCACACTGGGTGAACCACGTTAAATCTGGTGTTGATTTATGTCTCTTATTTTGTGTATTTCTTCTGGTAAAATATCCATTTTTATTTGCTTATATGCTTAGATTTGATATATTGTTTGTACAACCGATGTGCTAACCCTAACAATAGCCACACATGCAATTGTGCTAATAATAGACTTCTTCTAGTTAACTCTCAGTAGTAAATCTATTCTTAGCCTATACCCATGCAAAGCACTTCATAGTCAATTCTCCAAAAATAACCAATGTGTGTCGCGCAAGTCTTTAATTGGTTTGTGTGTTCGGCACACTATCTCTAAAAATATCTTGTACACGTGAAAATGGCTATTTCCCAAATCTATCTCTCTCCTTCGCGCGTGATTCTTTCCTGGCCCTACCGCGTCTTTGAACATGCTCTGTTCTTCCACGTGAACCTTCTGTATATTTTTCACTAAGTGCCATATTTTTACTGACCAACAAGTATTGTGGATCATCACTCACCTCTTCGCCTATTGCTTCTTCCTTATGTTTTTTAATTTTTAGTTTCTTTGGTTTTGGGGCCTTTTCTTTTATTCATTTTTTTTCCTCTATGTTTTTCCACTTGTAGAAAAGGGGTTTTTTTCTCATGTGTTTTCTTTTTCCCCTTCTCTTGAGCTTTGGAAAACTTTTTAATGGTTCTAATGACCTGGCTAGTTCCGCAGGTCCTCTTTAAAGTCCTCGGTGATGGGGTTTCATCAATCCTCATCATTAAATAATGTCAATCCAAGGTTGGTGTCCATTTTTTTCTGTAATAGGAGAGATATATTTCATAAATAGTCCCTTCTACCAAATCCACACTTACAGGAATTGGAAACATGCTTGTAATAACTTAAACACGCTTCTAGGAATTGAAACACACTTACAAATAATTAAATGTCACACTTGTAGGAAAGGAAATTTCTCAAATTAAAAAATAAATAATTTTAAAAAACACCTTTGAGTTCACAAAAAACTATACACCAAAGGAATAATTATATGGTAAAAAGAAAAAGACAAAAAAATATATAATTACAGAATGAAGAAAGAAACATAAATGAATAAATCCATCTACCTTGGAATGAGTAGCCAACTCATTCCTCATAAGAGTATTTTAATCTACACTTATTTACAAACCGGATGCAACAGAATCTTAGAATAAATTAATTATAATAATAGAGGTTAAATTCCTTGGTGTGGGAGGTTGCATTTATAATTCATGCTTTGACCCTAATCCTTATTTTAAGGCATGCATCTCAATCAAACATGTTCAACTAAGATCTCAATCTATTCATAAAGTGTCAATTTCCACAAAACATGGAGAAAGCTTATCTAGATCTAAATACTAATCCAAATTTCTTATTTTATTTTTGAAAATCAAAATGAATATTGATTCTTCTTTATTTTACAAATAATAAAACACTTATGGAAATATATATTTTTAGAATGATTTCCAAAAATATCTAGCAATGCTTCTCAAACCACCCTTGGAGTTATGTTCATCTTTGTAGTTCTAATATTCATCTCCCGATCTTTAATATCCATCTCCAGAGATCTAATGTTTATCTCTAGAGCTAGTGAAGGAATCTCTAGAGATGGTGAGGGAGCCTTCGGAGTTGGTGAGGGAACCTCTAAAGCTTGTGAGGAAACCTCTAGAGTTAGTGAGGGAATCTCTGGAGATGGTGCACTACTGAAATAAAAATCTTTGGAGCTGATATGAGGGATGTTGAAGATGCTCCAAGGCTAGTTATAGATGGTGCTTAGTGCTCAAAATTCCTTCTTTGACAATCATAGCAAAGTATGAAATGCATATGCAAAAATTGACATATTTTTCCCAATAATCATTAGAAATAGATAACATAAAGATAACAATGAATTCTAAGGAAATAACCATGATATATACTCTCTATTTTATTATAAATAAACCATAAGTTCAAAAATTACACTTAGATCCACTTTATGTAATTTATGTAAGGGAAAATGTCAAATCTTGTATAAAATGGGCTATTTTTTGGGCTCATCACTCGAGATACTTCTCTTAAAATTTAGATGATGTTTCTTCACTTACATCATCTATTCTTGGTGGCATTAGATTCCTACTATCCACTAGTATATTTTTTAGGGCTTGGATGAATTTGGTCACTAATTTTTTGGAAGATTCATATAGAATTGGGGCATTATGAGAAACCCACAAAATGAAATTTATAAGGAAAGTATAATCAATATCTAGAATAAACACCACTTTATTTTCAAATGTTTCCATAATCTTCTTTGAAACCCTTGATTTGTTAGCGACCATATTCCTCATGTTCTTCATCCACCCAATCAACAAGTTTTATGTTTAAACACTAGGAGGGTATTTAGGTGTGAAATAATTTGTACAAAACGAGTGTGTTGTGGATCCCATTCAACCTATTCTCTCCTTACCAGTAAGGAGGGGTGGTGCATGAATAATGTTACCAGTAAAAAGAGGCGCGAGTGAGGATCCATAACATCAAGTATGCTACCCTTGACTTGATTTTGTGAGTGTTCGCATAGAATTATTCTCCCCACCTTACCTAGGATTATACTCTATTGGGCTATAATCATATCTAGGATAGGTGGCATTGGTATAGATGTATATCATATTAATATATTGTGCAATTATATTCATTTTGGGTGGTAATATCTCAACCACATTATTCCTAAATTTTGAGTTTGAAACCTCATTTTAGCAGCAAAGTTGTGCCATCAATATTGTACTTTGGAATCCCATTTTTATTTTGTTGTGTTGATAGT